>CM032124.1:1937622-3357655 GCA_018894105.1 Jacaranda mimosifolia | reverse complement strand
TTGTCCGAGATTTCCCTAAGAGAAAAGGGCCAGCCCGTACTGGCCGAAAAGGAAATCAAGCAGTAGGAGGAAAAGGGAAGCAGAAAGTGCAAGCCCGTGCTTATGCCCTAACAGTAGAGGATGCACTTGACCTAAATGAGGTGGTCGAAGGTATGATCTCTATCTTTGGAATTTCTGGTAATGCTTTGTATGATCCTGGTGTGTCCTACTCTTTTATATCTACTTCATTCTCACAAAATATAGATAAGCCACCTGAGATTATGGCTTATCAAATAGAAGTTATAACACCATTAGGATTGGAATTGACTATTGGCACTATATATCAAGAATGCCCTATCATGATAAGAGGTGAGATATATTCAACCGATCTTATTCAAATGCCTGTTTAGGGATATGATCTAATCCTTGGTATGGATTGGTTGTCTAGACATCAAGCTCGGGCGAACTGTTACATGAAGTGTGTGACACTTGGAAATAAGATGTCAGTATCGGACCAACAACTAACGGAGAAAAATCACCCAATCCCAATCATGTTGGTATTGGAAGTTAAAAGAATTTTGAAGGAAGGCGGTCGGGTATTTTTGGCCTATCTTATTAATAAGCCCCGAGATATGGCTAGAATCGAGGAGATAAAAATAGTGGCTGGATATCCTGAAGTATTTTCAGAAGAGTTAAATTCATTACCTCCAGATAGGGAGATAGAATTTGTTATTCACACTCTCCCAAGAACTACATCAGTATCCAAAACTCCCTATAAGATGGCACCAGTAGAACTGAAAGATCAGCTTCACGAGCTGCTGGAAAAGAAATTTATTCGGCCTAGCACATCCCCTTGGGGAGCCCCAGTGCTATTTGTCAAGAAGAAGGATAGGTCTTTGAGAATATGCATAGATTACAGGGAGTTAAACAAGGTCACTATCAAAAACAAATACCCCCTACCGCATATGGAAGAGCTATTTGACTTATTGCAAGGGTTCACAATCTTCTCGAAGTTAGACTTGAGGTAGGGGTATTACCAATTAAAGATTATAGAAGAGGATATATCAAAAACTGCTTTTAATTCACGATATGGTCACTTTGAATTTGTGGTGATGCCGTTTGGTCTAACGAATGCTCCAGCAGCATTCATGGATCTAATGCATCGAGTATTTCGACCATATCTAGATAAGTTTGTGGTTATCTTCATTGATGACATCCTGGTATACTTGAAGTCTCGAGAACAACGTACTGAGCACTTACACTTAGTTCTTAGAACTCTAAAAGAGAATAAGTTATATGCTAAGTTTAGTAAGTGCGAATTCTGGATAGAGAATATATTGTTTCTTGGACATATCATATCCTGAAATGGGGTGAAGGTTGATCCATCTAAAATAGAAGCGATACTCAATTGGAAGAGGCTTGAGAATGTGACAAGAGTCTGTAGTTTTATAGGTCTTGCTGGCTATTACCGAAGGTTTGTACAAGATTTTTCTAAAATAACTAGCCCAATAACTAAGCTAACTAAGAAAAATCAATCATTTAACTGGGATGACCACTGTGATAGAAGTTTTCAAGAGTTGAAGAATCGATTAACTATGGCCCCATTTCTGGCTCTTCCAGAAGGATTGGATAATTTTACGATGTATACGGATGCTTCAAAGGAAGGGCTTGGGTGTGTATTGATACAGAGAGGACGAGTCATTGCCTATGTATCTCGAAAGCTCAAGCCACACGAGGAAAATTATCCTACTCATGATTTAGAGTTAACTGCAATAGTATTTGCGCTGTCTAAGTGGAGACATTACCTCTATAGAGCTACCTTTAAAGTATATACGGATCACAAGAGTCTCAAGTATTTGAGATCACAGAAGGATCTAAATATGAGACAATGCTGATGGGTGGAATTCCTTGAAGATTATGATTTCTCAATTTCACACCACCCAGGGAAGGCAAATGTGGTGGCCGATGCACTGAGTCGTAGAGCTAAAGTGCCTTCCTTAACAAGCAAAGCGGTGACAAGAGCTTCGAAAAAGGATGTCGTGGTAATTTTGAAGCAAAAAGTTTAGCTAGCTGGAGTAAGTGTGCAGCCAAAATTATATGTTGAGATTAGGCGACCTCAAGCTCAGGATAGTTGGATATTGAGGCAAAAAGAAACAATCAAGGAATCTGGAGAATCCGAATTTAATATTTATAGTTAAGGTACGTTACTGTTCTGCAAAAGGATCTGCATGCCAGAAGGGATAAGAGGAAGATTATTGGATGAAGCACACAAAACAAGATTCACCACAGTACATCCAGGAAGTACTAAGATGTATCAAGATTTGAAGAAGCAATTTTGGTGGGTTGGAATGAAGAAAGATATCGCAGACTATGTACGCAAATGTTTAACCTATCAGTTGGCAAAGGCTGAACATTAGCGACCATTGGGATTACTCCAACTACTTCCAATCCCTGATTGGAAATGGGAACAAGTCAGTATGGATTTTGTAATGGGCTTGCCGATAGCTAGAGGAGGTTACAATAGTGTCTGGGTGATAGTGGATAGACTAAATAAGTCAGCTCATTTCCTACCAGTCGAGATGCACTGCAAGGTTGAGAAGTTGACAGAATTATATGTGAAGGAAATTGTAAGGTTATATGGAATACCGATTAGCATTGTGTCTGATTGTGATTCCAAGTTTACTTTAAGACTTTAGAAAGCTCTGGAAGAGCACTTGGGGACAAGGCTACAATTCAGCTCTATCGCTTATCCTCAAGCAGATGGACAATCTGAAAGGACTATCTGAATATTAGAGGATATATTGAGGGCTTGTGTCATGGACTTTAGTGGAAATTGGAGCCGGCATCTACCCTTAATCGAATTCACCTATAATAACAATTATCAATCCACTATCCAAATGGCCCCATATGGGGCATTATACGGCAGAAGATGTCGATCCCCTTTACATTGGGACCTTGAAGAATATAAAGGTCACGATAGTGAATTTTCAGAAACCATCAGGCCAGAGCTAATTCAGAAGACTATTGAAAAGATTCAGATCATTAAGCAGCAAATGAAAGCCGCACAGGATCGCCAAAAGAGTTATGCAGACAAAAGGAGAAAGGATTTGGAATTTGAAGTGTGTGACCGGGTGTTTCTTAAAGAATTTTCGAGAAAGGGGACTCGAAGGATTGGAAAAGGCGGAAAGTTGAGCCTTAGATATATTGACCCTTATGAGATAAGTGAAAGAATTGGACCGGTAGTGTATCGCTTGGCCCTACCCTAAAATGTGACAGGCATTCATGACATCTTTCATGTATTACAGCTTCAAAAATACTATCCTGATCCTTCCCATATTATTCCCATATCCAACGTGCCATTGCCAAGTGATCTGACATACAAGGAAAAGCCAGTTAGCATATTGGATTGAAAACTTCAAGAAATTAGGAATCAGAAGATTCCTAAAGTAAAAGTTCTTTGGCGCAACCATAATGTTGAAAAAGCAACGTGGGAATCAGAGGACTTTACGCGCCAACAATATCCAGAACTTTTTCAACATTTAGGTTAGAATCTGGCGACCAGATTCTCTTTAGGGGGGGAGATTGTAACACCCTAGTGATTTTATGATTTCATTATTTGTTATATTATTAATATTTGAGAATTATTGAATTTTAATTATTAATTTTACTTTTCAATTGTGTGGTCAAATTATAAATTTTGTACTTAATTACATGATTTAAAATTTCCATGGGACTAAATTGCAAAATGAAGAATTTGATTTAAAAAAAAAATCAAAAATCAAAAACCCGGCAGCATTTTTCTTTTCTCCTTCTTCTTCTCTCTCTTTTCTTTCCTTTTTCTTATTCATTTTTCTCCTTCTTTCTCCTTCCTCCCGCGGCCAACCAACCATCACCGGTGAGCCATTTTTCACCAAACCAACCACCCAAACCCACTCCCCTCACCTCCAGGACTTCACCTACACCACCACACGCAGTGGCAAACCACCAAAGTTGAGCGACGAAGAACGGCCAAAACTTCCATCAAGGTGAGCAACTAGGTTTTTGATTTTTCGACATCAAATGGAGCAAATAAGAGTTGGTTTAGCTAGTAGTCGATGAGGTGAACACGGTGGCAACATTGCATGGTGGAGATACACGGCGGAGACAGCGAAAACTAGAGGCGGAGCTTCGAATTGTGAAGACTTTGGGGCGAGTTTTAAGGAGTTTTTCGGTGGCCAAATTGAAAACCAAGGGTACCGTTGGAAAGCCCTCAGCGAGAGGATTCTATGGGTGGTGCCATCTCATTTTTCAGCAATGGTGGACGGGGGCGGCGTGGCAACGGTGGCAGGGCAGAATCTTTACCTCATCGCGGTGATCACATGCACGCGGTCTGATCGTGAAGATTCCCCTTTGTTAGTGAGATATTGGTATA
This sequence comes from Jacaranda mimosifolia, assembly GCA_018894105.1. Taxonomy (NCBI): domain Eukaryota; kingdom Viridiplantae; phylum Streptophyta; class Magnoliopsida; order Lamiales; family Bignoniaceae; genus Jacaranda; species Jacaranda mimosifolia. The sequence goes on along the minus strand of CM032124.1, from coordinate 3,353,265 downwards.
TAATGCTATTTTTTATGTATGTATTTGCATGTATACGTTTATATATTCTGATCCTCGTAAAACTTTGTATTTTCATATATTATGATGGTCTTGGTTGATCAAAACACTTATGCATTAGATTAAAACATCTTTGATCGATTAAATAGGTCTAGCAAATCTATAACGGTATTATTTCATGTAACTATAGGTTATATAGCATACTAAGTGTAGAAAACCCTAATTTTTATGTCATCGAGATTAATCGACACAAGTTTATATGTTTGCGGACGACTGAATTATTATGATTAATATTGAAGATCGATATGTACTATATATATATATATATGCAAACCCGTATACGTATAGATGTTCGATACTAATAGTATGTTCAGGGCAGTAGTATCGAAGCAAACCTTTACCAGCGTATCAATAGGATAATCATTTAGACTTGGGGTTACTGTTGGTATGATTCTAAGTGTTAGTGATCGTTAGGGTTGAACATGAATTTTAATATGAGGTTACCTTTTGAATAGGTGACGGAGGATTTGACCCTGCGGATCAGTAGAGTTTGAGTGCACTAATTGATTGAGTAAGGTGAGGATCTACCACTTTGGTACTTGTTTGAGTAAAGCAATATGATTGTTGATTCTGAACCTTATGTGGTTCTATTATCTTAATTCTTGGTATTGTTATTGTTGTTATCTGAACCCTGTGTGGTTCTATTGTCTTAATTCCTGATATCGTTATTGTTGTTATCTGAACCTTGTGTGGTTCTATTATCTTGATTCCTGATATCGTTATTGTTGTTATCTGAACCCTGTGTGGTTCTATTGTCTTAATTCCTGATATCGTTATTGTTGTTATCTGAACCCTGTGTGGTTCCATTATCTTGATTCCTCATATTGTTATTGTTGTTATCTGAATCCTGTGTGGTTCTATTATCTTAAATCCTATTATCATAATTGTTGGGTTTTTGATCCTGTAAGGTTCTATTATCTAGCTACGGATACTGATATCATTAATCATTGAACCGTGAATCTTACTGAGTTAATCACGTATCGATATTGATTGAGTCAATTAATTGATTACTATTCTCTCCTTGGATATTTCCTCATTTCGTATGTTATTGATCAAAGTGAACCAATACCTTGTCTTGTGATCTTCCATAACGGCATTGTTGAAAATCATTTTATAAAGTTCATTGTCTACTATGTTGACAACTGATTGATTAAATTATCAAAGTGAAAGATATGTGTACAGAAGAACTGTTTGGCCGAGTGCCTTGCCAAGCTGTTACGCTTGAGCTAATATGATTGCCAAGCTGTTATGCTTGAGCTACTGTGATTGCCAAGCTGTTATGATTGAGCTACTGTTATTGCTGAGTTGTCATGCTTGAGCTACTGAACTGAACGATTATTGAACTGTTATGGAGGCATAAGGATGTTTCGATATGCATATTTTGTTCGGTTTAATTATTTGCATATGTGTGGGGTTTTGCTATTCTTGTAATTTTATTCTGCTCATGGAGCAATAAGGCTGGAGTGGTATCCCAATCTAAATCAGACTGTTGTTCCGGGCAAACGAGCCACCTTTAGACCTCCCGACAATGATCGGTTGAGATGTCCCTATACGTCCCGAGCAGGATCGGTTGAGATGATCCCTCTCAACTGTAATTGGTTGAGATGTCCCTATACCTCCCGACCAAGATCGATTGAGATGAACAAGCCGTAAAGCCAACGGTCATAGTTTCTGATCTAGCAATTATTATTAACTTCATTTCTTGATGTTTCTTTTTGCTGTTACTCATCATTCTTATACTGAGAAATCATTTATCATTATATGTGTGCCTTATATTTTTAAACTGGTTATGCATTGCTTACACTGTCCTCACTGAGTCCTTATGACTTACCCTCGTATATTATTCATCTTTACTAAGACAAGTATGAGACAGGAGATTTTGAGGACTGATGAACCGGATAGAGATGTTTATTTTGGAGCTTATTTTATATATGTCCGTTTTATTGAGTTTAGGATATTTTATTAAGAGATGTTGTAATATGTCATGAATACTGTTATACTTATGGATGTAAATTCTGAATCTTGGTACTAGTAGCAACCTTTTGGCTTGGATGCTGTTAAACCTTTTATGATGGTATTTTAAGCACTCTAATATTATTTCCGCATTTGGGTTAAGTCTGCTACAAGGTTATATTCTTGCTGATGTTATATTGGGAAATTGTGAAAATTTTTATTGGGTCTGAATTAGCTCCTCAGCTTAGGTGCTATCCTGAGAGGTGGTGCTACACTTTTCTTGTTTAATTCACCCAATATTACAGCTTGAAACTCTAAGTTTGTTCGTTTTTCACCCAAATTCTGGTCAAGTGCTAACATTGGTCATTGGAGCCGTACCAACACTAACCGCACAGAAACACTGGAACAGCAGGTGGTGGAGTTGAAGGAGTCAAATCAATTGTTGGCAAACAGTTACCAGGAAATGAAGTTACCACTGGAGCTGGTTACCAAGCAATTGGAGGAACTAGTGAACAATGTTTGAGGGAAAGACCCAGCTAGTTTGTCAACCCCAAATTCCCAAAGACCATCTTACCCTCGAGGAGATTCCAACAGCCTCTTGCCAACACCTAGACTAAAACCCTTTGAAAACCTTAACCCTACTCTCAAATCAGCCAAAGTCGAGTTCCCTAAGTTCAGTGGATAAGAAAGTGTCTAAAATATTTTAAGTTTAATCCAATGAGTGATTATGGGAAAAATTTTCTAGATGCAATGCATATGGAAGATGTTGCTGATTATTGATACCTAGATTACATAGAAGGTAAGGAGGGGATTGGTTGGGAGAAGTTCACTGAGCTAGTTCTACAATGGTTTTCTTTCAAACAAGAAGATAACCTTATAGGACAATTTAATAAGCTCAAACAAACCACATATGTCACCAATTATGCACTAAAATTTGAGGAACTGAGGTCTTTTATGATAAGTATAAATAGGATGCTCTCAGAAGAATATTTTGTAATAGTTTTGTCAGTGGCTTAAAAGAGGAAATTAGCCAGATGGTGGAGATGCTAAATCCTACCACACTATCTGGCGCCATCCTCCTGTCCAAAAAATAGGAAAGTTTGATAGAAGCTCCTAAGGGGACAAAAGCTTCCAAACAATGGAGGAACGAGTCTTCTAAAGGCTAAAAATCTAACAGTGCCATCACTAAACCCAATAGCGATAGGATTGGCAAATATGCCCCTATCAAAAGGCTAACTCCAGAAGAAATGGAGAATAGGAAGAAAATGGGGCTGTGTTTTAACTGCGACAAAGTCTATCATATTGGGCACAAATGTAAGAGACTTTTTGTTATCCTAGGGGAAGAAGAAGAAAGCATTGGCTCTGAAAGTAAGGGTGATCAACAGGATCAACTTTAGATTTCTATAAGCACCTTAGCTGGCCAAATCCGTCCTGATACCATTAAACTCATAGGTAAATTAGGTCAAAAAACCATCACTATACTTGTGGACACTGGTAGTACTCATAGTTCTTTACACCCCTAACTACCGCAGTTTTGAAAATATTATAAATCTATAGTAAGGCATGGTGAAAGGCGTGGCTCTCAATTGATAATGAGGAAGGGCCACACCTCTTGGGTAAATTTTTTTTCATGACATGCAAAGGGCGTGGCTCTTGTGTATTTTTTTTTTTTTTTAAATAATTCATTGCTGTGGAATATATTTGTTAGGCTAACGAGCATTAGGGCTAACATCAGTCCTAATGTTATATATAATTGAATATAGTATTTTATTATATATTTAATTTAATTAATTAATATTTTTAAAATATTAAAATTGAGCCATAAAAATGTAGTATAAATTTTAAATTTTTTTTATAAATGTACTATTTTATAAAATGTAAGTGATTGAAGCATGTCCTTATAAATTTATTTTATTATGTACTTACTTTAATTGATATAATATATTAACTCGTGAATGGATGCTTTAGAACCTTGGCTAAAATAGGCATGTGAAACCACACTACAATAATACATTAATCAAGAATTATCATACCTTCTAATCATAAGTGATGTTTGTAATCTCAATGTATGTTATTATTATGTCATATGAAACTGTCACATAATGTTTTTACCTCCTATTTATTTATTGCACTTACAAAACCCACCATTCACATAACTTGATTATATATATATATATATCATATATTGTATATATCATATTATATACTATAATATATATCATATATTACATAATATTATATATATTATGATATATATTTTATTATATAAATAATATAATTATAATATAATTAATATATATAATTAATCTGTAAAATGTGATACACATAATTTAGAAGAGATATAATTTTTTTAAATATACATAACACTTATAATTTTTTGTAAAAAAATTCATTTAATATGGGTTAATTTCATTATTTAGTTTTAAATTTCTAACTTAATATAATTATTATTAGTAATTAAAATAAAAAAATTAGCATTTTAATTACTTAATAACCACTAATGTAAATATTGATACTCCATAATGCATTTTTATTTTCTCTTTAGTTTTGTATGAACTAATAATTAGAAAGGAAAGGCCATAAATATTAACTAATTCTAATGTCATGTCTATCAATTTTGAATTATTCAAACTAAGTATTAAAACTAACTTTCGAGTCACAAGATCATGTCAAACTTAATAATAAACAAATTAAATTAAAATACTTTTAAAATTTTAAAAACCAACCTGATATTGATGAGTCAAAATCTTCCTCCTCCAAAATAAAGCCCTAATCAAATTGTAAAAAAAAAAACTACAACATATTATTTTAACAATAACAAAATAATAACATAAAATAAATAAAAATATAAAATTAAAATCTTAAATATCATAAATTAAAATTTACCTTATCTCAAATTATTGAAAACACAATTTCTTCTTCCCTATCTTTTTTTCTCCCTTCTCTTTGCTTTTCCTCTCAAAATTTTCACTAGCACTCAACTCACTCGGGATGTGAATGTTGGAGCAAGGGAGCATATGCATGGCGGATACAAGTGTAGTGTCACAGTACACCCATGAGGCGTGGCTTTGGGAGTTTTTTTTTTAAAAAAATTAATCAGAAGTGGCGAGCCACGCCTCTCCTTGATTTCTTAAAAAAAAAAAAAAAAATTAAGCATAGCCACTCCTCTTTGGTGCGGTAATAAAAAAGAAAAAAAAAATACACTTAAAGGGGTGACTTACTGCCACGTCTTACCATAGATTTATAAATTTTTTAAAATCACAGTAATTTTGTAAAAATTGTTTTTTCTTACCATATTTTTATTAATTAGTCTCACAATTGTGTCTAAATTTTACTATGTTAAAAGCTGATTAATTATTTTTCCTTTTTCTTTTTTTCTTTTTTTTTTTTTTTTTTTTATCAAGAAAGTTGATTAGTTGACTTTTTAGGAACCTGGTTGATTCCTTCCTGAATTGCAAGCTAAAGAGCACATTTGGCTGTGTTTCTATTTCAAATTTTCCATTTTTGGTATTTTTAAAAGGTGAAAAAATTAGTTATTAATCTAGATTTAGATATACAAATATATTTGAATAATTTATTTTAAAATATTGAGCATGGTATGTATAGAAATGAAAATTTAACTGTCATAGAGAAAGGATTGCAGCCTCACTTTCAGAAATCAAAGCATTAAACTTTCATTGCAGAACTACTCCTTTCCCAGAGTGATGATTATATGCCACTTCGGAAATCATAATATATATATATATATATATATATATATATCCTTGTTTTGCTAAGCGCCTTTTTTAAATTAATTTCTATAACAATAATTTAGATCTTCTATTTTGAATCAATATTTCATTTTTTATGTCTCAAAATAGAGACCGACAAGCTTATATGGAGTTGTATCCTTAGAGATGAGTTGGGGATCTATTACGTAGCCATGGCTATTTTTCACCGAGGGTAAGTCTCTAGCCTTAGCAGAAACCATCTCTTTCCGTGAAGCTCTTAGTTGCATAAAGAATAGGAACTTATGAAGTGTTATTTTTTAATTAGATGCACTAATGGTAGTAAATACAATTTTGAGTGATGTTGTTGATGTCTCTTATTTTGGAATAGTAATAATTGATTGTAAAGTTTTTTTTTTTCTGAATTTTTCAATTGTTAGGTTAGTTTTATTCATCGTTCAACTAAATAAGTGGCCCATTGTATTACTAAGTTCTCTGTTTCTATATCTAAACTACTTGTGTGAGAAGACCACCTTCATGCATATTTAACTAATATAATCCTTTATGAGATGCAATAAATTTTTTCTTTAGTGTCAAAAAATAAATATTTAAATATGAATCAAATAAGAGCATTCCAGCAAGCTTATGTGTATTTTCTTAAATAATTTAGATGTCATATTTTAAGTCAATCTTTCATCTTTTATTTCATAAAATAGACACTTGCAAGCTTAAATGTGTTTTTTTCAATAAACACTGACTCGTGAATCATATATGAATGAAATTTTGATTTACATGTTGGCTTTCCGGGTATGACAAGAAGCAACCAGTTTGCTAATAATTAGCTACTGCACTTTTGGAACTCAGTTTCTGATTATTAGTGGCTGCAGCCCCACTGCTTCATCTTTTACATACTGTATATTTTACAGGATCAAGTTTTGGAACGTTCCAAAAAGAAGAAAGAAGAAAGTAAAATAGAAGTTACAATTTGCGAGGGAAAAAACCATGAATTAATAATGGGTATGACAATCAGATGAAGCAGTTATTTACATGAGCATGCTTGATGATAGTATATTAAAGTAAAAGATTGGGAAAAAGCTAAAGAAAACAATGTGAAGGCACAGTATCTGCAGAAAACTACCCGAAGATAATCCATTTCAACTATTTTCAATTCCCAAAGAAAAGGAATTCACATGTTTGGTGTTTGGATAGGAATCCCAGATGCGGTATTCAACAGAGGTTGGAGTGCTCTTACTACAACGCTTATGTCTGGACGGAAATCAGCTTCATATTGCAGACACAATCCAGCAACTGCAGCCATCTGTTTGAAGCAAATCATTTATACTGTAAAGCAGTATCCCATGCTATTCTATTCGTCTCACAAAACAAGTAATGTATATGGAACAAGTAAAAGTTCAGTTTGAAATGTAGACTATTTAGCAAAATTAGTGATTTTACCTTGGCAACTGCCATTGGAGGGTAATCTCCATTCAGTTTAGGATCCACACACTGCTTTACCTTGTCCTTGCTGAGCTTTGGCGTTGCCTGCAGATTATAATACATAGTTTGCAAATTAAAATCTCAAGGTATGTAGATGCCCTGGATATTATCACTAGGAAAATTGCATACCCATGTTACAAGTGACTGCTGTCCTCTTGGCAGGGTATGATCAACTGGTTTACGGCCAGTCAAGAGTTCCAGAAGCACTACACCAAGGCCCCACACATCACTCCTTGAATTTAACTGGCCAGTCATTGCGTATCTACCAGCCAAAAAGAAATATAACTTCATGCTCAGAGAAAGAATAAATTTAAACTACTACTGTTCATCTCAGGGGAAAGAATGAGAAGAAGAGCTTACTCAGGGGCATAATGATAACTTAAAGGTGGAAGAGCATAATAGTAAAGAGGATCTGGGTTAGGAGGGTTTGGATTTGATGGATCAGAATCAGACATTTTGATCTTAGCAACATCATAATCATCAAAAATTAAAACATTGCTGGACTTGATGTTACGATGAATCTGTGCCTTCTCATGGATGTATTCTAATCCCTTTGCAGCCGCAACAGCAATTTTAACTCTCTGGGCCCATGAAAGAACCGGACCTGGTCCCAAGCCTTTGATGCATCTTGATCCTGTATTAACAATGGAAGGTCAATGCTATTGTGTCTGAACCAATACATTAGAAAATCTACAATCAGCAACCTAAAGATCCAAAAGAAAAAAGAACCAGGACTAACCCACCATGAAGGATGTCATATAGGGAACCGTTTGGAGCATACTCATAGGCCAAGATTCGCAGACCATCACCCACACAATAACCAAGTAGCTCAACCACATTTTTGTGCTTTAGGCTGGATATCATTAAAACCTACAAACCCATATACAAACAACATATCTTCATGTAAAGTTACATTCTATGCAGCAATATCAACACAAGTGTTATGGCCAAACCTGTGCTAGAAATTCTTCTGGCGTCTTCCTAGGGTAGTCTAGTCTTTTAATTGCTACAGCCTGTCCACTTTTCAGGACTCCATTGTATACACTTCCACTAGAGTCCTCACCAATAAGACACTTATTACTAAAAGTACCAGTAATGTCCTTTAATTCATCGATTCCAATAGCAGGGGCAGCACTCGGCTGCATATTAATAGTCTGTTTGTAGTTTTCTGCTGTTTCTGTGGCATGATAACCTGCAAGAATAAGACACTTATAGCTAAAATTACCAGTAATGTCCTTTAAATCATTGATTTGAATGGCAGGGACAGCACTTGGCTGCATATTAATAGTATGTTCATCGTTTTCCGCTGTTTCTATGGCATGATAACCTGCAGGAGTAATACACATATTACTAAAATTACCAGTAATGTCCTTTAATTCATCGATTTGAATGGCAGGGACAACACTCGTCTGCATATGAACCGTCTGTTTATCATTTTCTGCTGTTTCTGTGGCGCGATAACCTGCAGGATTGCCTAAAAGAAAAAAAAATCTCATAAGTTTGAGTATGGTAAAAAGGAAATATGTAAAACTCTTTCAATAAAGTGTAGAGCCAAAGAAGAAGCAGATAGAAAACAACATGGTGAAAATGTTGAAGTATGAGTGGCAGTGTGTACTTGAAACTTTGGGCTTCACTAGAAATGGATCTCTCTTGAGCTTCCATTCAATGTCAAGTTTAAGTGATCTTAAATCCATTCTCAAACATTTTAGAAATTTCAACAGTAATTATGGAATTGCAATCATTATGATAAATAAGTTATAATAGGCCATGAAAGTTTGGACATCAAAAAAATGAATAAGAAACGTTATTGAATTTTACTGTAGGTATATAATTCTTAGCTGATAACAATTCATTCTTACCAGATGGTTTAACTCTGTTCCAAAATCCATCCCATGGCCACAGTCGCCACGGTTTATGCGTTGTGGGTTTTCTCCCATCTTGACTTCCAGATGGAGGCTCAGCATTAACCACTTTGTTGTTAGTTTGCTCTTTTAGATGGTGTATATGATTCTGCACATCTGTGGAGGCTGTTGTGAGTTGTGCAGTGCTAACTGATAAGTTAGTATCATCCTTCAATGCATGGATATTATCCACATCATTTGTTATCACATTCGGCACAGGCAATTTTGGATTCTCTTGCTGCTTAAGTGCAAATTCAAGTTGTTGCACAACTTCAGCCATTGTTGGCCGTTTCTTTGGTTCATCATCCAAGCATCTTTCAGCAATGCCCACAAATGCCTTCAGGCTATCTTCTAAGATTTCATCCCTCAGATTTGAAGCTACAATCTGCTCAGCTTGTCCTTTATCAATGTTTGCTCGAGCCCACTTGGTCAGAATCCGCTCAGCCTCATTAGCCGTTGGATCCAATGCTGGTCTCCCACTTAATACTTCCAACAACACCACTCCAAAGGCATATGTGTCACTTCTCCTGGTTAGTTTCCCGGTGATGACATAATCTGGGTCGAAGTACCCAAATGTACCTTTGACTTTTGTGCTAACATGACTTTGTAACTTGCTTCTGCTTAAAGGTTTAGCCAAGCCAAAATCTGAAACCTTAGCTGTGAAATTTTCATCCAACAGGATATTTGAAGCCTTCACATCGCGATGTATTAGTGATTGACCAGTGTGCAAATAGTCAAGCCCTCGAGCAGATCCGATGCATATGTTAAGTCGTTGCTTCCATGTGAGAGACGAGCTTGAAAGTTTATAAAGGTGGTCAGCCAGTGTCCCACAGGCCATGTACTGATAAATAAGAATCATTTCCCCTTGTTCATTGCAGTAGCCAATCAGAGAGACTAGATTAACATGTCGGAGCTCGGTCAGTGTTTCGATCTCTGTCAAAAACTCACGGGCCCCTTGCTTGGAATTTGGTTTTAGTCGCTTTATGGCCACTGTCTCTTGTCCATTATCAATGAGGCCTTTGTAAACTTTACCAAATCCACCCTTTCCAATAAGATATGAATCACTGAAATTTCTAGTGGCTATTTGGATCTGAGGTAGTGAAAACCGGCGACAGAGTCGTTCTGCCCTGGCTGATGGCTTGTTTTCCTCCTCTCTACTGCTAGCTTCTTGAATTTGTCGCACTGTATAAATAGAGATGTTCACCAAAGTAAGAATTGCTATTGCAACAGTTGCAATCGCATTTCTGCTAGCAAGAACTTGGAGTAAATTTTGGAATGTATGGTATGACGAATCTCGCGCTAAAGGCAAGGGATTTGGACTCGCAAGACTATTATCAGGGTTGCTCAACTTCATTATTTCAAATCCTTTAAGAGGTCCATGTCCATCCATGAATTTATCATTTGATTGTAGGCAAATCAAGATATCCCGTTTTCTCTCTTGTTTGCTCCCTTTTATCATAACCATATAGTCTCTATACCAGGGGTTGCTATTCTCATCATCCTTTTCCCTGACTATGTCCATATTATTGTCAGCAATCATTTCATTAATGTAGACTTCAAAAACAATGCCACCAATCTCTGCCATCTTGAATCCTACCTCAGATAAATGAAGCCTGACCAAGTACCTAAATCCCACATCCACAGATATTTTCCAAGTAATACTATTGATTTCGCTTGCTTTTCGCTTAGGAACCATTTCCCACATCCCAAACATGTCACCAGTATTAGCAGCTGACAAAATAGAATCATGTTTAATATTTAGTCGGTGGATTATTTCAAGAGCAGTAGTGTTATCAACATAGACTAGAGACTTCCCAACCACTTGGATTCCAACATCTCCTCCGTGAAAGTAAGAAAGACTGGCAGGCACTGAGATAATCTCAATCCCATTTATGAAAGCATATGTATATAGTGATTGACTACTTGCAGGAGTGAAAACGATGGTGAATTGTTGATCTTCTTCTATGTTTATACAGAACTCCTTGACAAAAGAATTCAAACCAAGAGCATCAGCAGTAAGGGAAGCGCTAAAGTTGCTAAGCAAGGTGAAAGGACCGGCTTCAACAGCAAATAAGTCCTTGAACCTGTTAAAACCTCTATATGGAGCTGGATTAAAGTGAAGGCGAATTATTTTCTGACCTGAATTAACTAGAAATGCATAGGAGAATTGGGAATGAGACAGTCTTGCCGTTTTGTACGGAATAGGGTCATCAGCAGGGATCAATTTATGGAGAACAGTTGAGGCGGTTGATGAGCCCGTTATTTGTAGAAAGGAAGAGAATTTTGGCTTTACATCTCCGCTCCATTCCTTGCCGTTTTGTGCTGCGGAAGCGCCACTTGAGCCGCAGTTAACTGAAACATCATTGGTGAATTGGGTTGGATTGTTACTAGCAGATATGAATGTATTGAAAAAGCAAAGAGATAGCAAGGCAAGCAAAACTTGATGCAGATTCATGCTTCAAGCTTCTTTTTTCTTTTTTCCCTCCTTTTGGTGTTGTAAACCAGAAGAATAATCTATGATCATCCCAAGGTTGGTGGTTCCATTAATGACAATAGAAATAGAACAAAAAAAGAGAAGGGCGACTAAACTTTCTTTTCATTTTTAATTTCTTAGTCATTGTTCAACCATTGTATGCCATAAATATGATATTGACAGTATATATAAGTTTTAGAAGAAAAAGAAATAATTTCAATAAAAAATTATCAAATTGTGAGCTTTTTCTAATATATCCGAAACCCATCTGGTACAAGTCGTATGCCAATGTTTCCTAGAAGTTTTCCTACCAATCAATCATATAATTAAATTATTTTATCATGGTTGACCCACAAAACGCGTCGATATAGCAATTATCCCCAACCCACCATGTATCAACCAAACAGGTCGTAATCAGAGCAACTTATTTAAAATATATATAGTTTCCAACTCCTTTCGTCAAATAAATAACTTATTATGTGTTGCATTTCTTATTTATTTTAAAAAACATGGCAAATGTCATATATTTATTCAAAAAATATCTATGATGCTTAGAATTCCATTTATTGAAATAATTTTCAGAAAAAAAAAAAAAAAAAAAATACTTCTACTAAGCCCAAATCTTGCTTACTCCAGATTAATTGAAATCAATCAAGAGAATTAGATCAATTAGTACGTAATACAAATCTTAACGAAAACTCAGACGCAAATCAGATATGCCTTTTTCTACTCCACCATTACCTCTTCAGGCGCCGCCCCTCTGCTGCTCCGTGTGGCACAGACAACCCTGCTCTTATCATATATAATTTTCACCTTTGCCCTGATAGCCCTAACTTCGTCCGCGACGCTGATGAGTACCATCGACCCACAAAAAGCTCTCTCGAAGAAATTCCGGGCCCTGTTTTCCTCCGTCTGGTTTAAGAACACGAAGATTTCATCTTCAGCTTCACACACTACGTCCTGGATTGCCCCATCAGCTCTTCCAGGGCCTCACCTTTTTTCTGCATTTTTATGTAATCTTTAAGGAACTCTTTGAACAGGCGTATATTGTTCTCCAGCACTTCGACCTGATTCTTGGCATTGTTGATCAAATGGGCATTGTAGAGCAAAACCCGCTGCAGATTTTCCAGGAGGAATAATACTGCTGATGATTTTTCGGGATCCCTGAGCTTATTTGCGGGTGCGAAAGAGCGTGTGAAGAAACAAACGCTGGTTAGGGTGAATAATTTGAAGGCAACAATGTTTTTAAAATTGGACATGATAAAAGATCCGATGATGTTATTGATTAGTTGTTAAATCCATTTGTATCATTACTTCGATCGATATGATATTATAATAATTAATAATTATATTTAATTTTATAAATATATAATATTTTAATATTAATAAAAAGATAAATTTCTAATAATAGAGAAAGAATATTATTAAAAAAAAATTTAATCACTTATTTTTAAGTAGATTTTTTGAAAAAAAATATTATTTCACAATTAATTAATTATAAATAAATAAAAAATAATATTTTACAATAAAATAAGTAATAATTCATTTCATGTTTTAATTTTAAGTAAAAATAATTTTTTTATGCTAAATATTCAACATAATTTAGAAAAAATTAATAAAATAAAACAAAAAATTAAATATAAGCATTCACATATAACTACTAGTTTATTAAATTTTAAAAAAATAAATTAATATTTAAAGAAATTACATGTTCAAAATCTTTAATCATCATATTTCAACTCATAATTTTTTTCACATTTTTTATTTTTTTTAAAAAACTTAATTTTTAAATTTAAAAAAAAAAGAAAAATAAGTAAACCAATTAAAAACCGGTCAAATCAGTACTAATTTAATCAATTTTTAACCAATTCAAAAAGACACCGATTTTTATATTTGAATAGGACCGAATTGACTTTTCTTCACCGATTGAACCGGCAAGTTCGATCTGATTTTCAAAACATTGGAAGGCAAAGATTAGCTGCTGCTTCATAGCTCTGTGGTCTCTGATTATAATACTGATAAAGTATCTAAATTTTACTATGTTGAGAGTTGGTTAGTTGATTTTACAGGAACCCGGTTTATTTTGATTGCAAGCTAAGAGCACATGTGGCTGTGTTTCTATTTCATTTTTCCCATTTTCGGTATTTTCAAAAGGTGAAAAAATAGTTCTTAGTCTAGATTCAGATATAAAAAATATATTTGACTAATTTATTTTAAAATATTGAGTATGGCGGGTACAAAATTAAAAATTTATTACATCTACATTTTTATGTATAAAAAGATATATTTTTTTAAAATATATTATATTTTAATCATTTTAAAGTGATTCTATGTATTATTATGTGGCTAATTTGCCCAATAATATATGACAAAAATATATATATATATTTTGAAATATATGTGTTAATCATTTTTAAGTAATGAATAGAATTACTAAATGATCAATTAACTCAATAATATTCTTTTGACTTTAGGGACTTGAATTTTAGAACTTGTGGATGTCTTAAAAAGAAAATAATAAAATGACACTTTATGATTCCGTAAACACATGTTACGTTTTACATTAATGATTGTCGATAGTACAATATAGTTCCAAAAGATATAATTTTACCTTATTCAACTGACTTTAGCATGAAAGAATTTTATGATTGTTCCATATATATGAGTTCCAACTCAACTAAACACACTAGCAAAACTTCAATTAAATTATGTCATAAAAACAAAAAGAAACAAAGAATACTCGCATTTTTTTTAAAGAAAGCTTTCGTGCCTCATTCTTTCTTTTGCTGACTTGCTCTTTCCAGAAGACTTCTGTAATACCCCAAGTTTTTATATAAGTTATTATAATATAGATATGATATTGGATTGTAGAAATTATGGAGTAAAATTATCTGATTTTGATTTTTCACTGATATTATTGTGTTGCTCTTCTCCTAGAATTTGAGCATGCAAATTTATTTGGGACTCGATCAATATTTAAGGGATTTTAATAGAAAATAATTATGGGATCCTAATTTTGGTACTCATTTTGATTTTTTTTTTTTTGCAATTCCAAGGATACACATTTTTGAATTTTTTTTTTAGGATTGCTTGGTGATGATTGAAGATGTAGAATTTATTAGGACAATTATTTGATGGAACTTTATTTATGGAGTTTTATATTAATACTTAAGTTAGTTGCTCAATGGATATCAATTTTGGAGCTAAGACTTAGTCTTTCATTCAAGGTTATTTGACTTGGGCCATAATTATATGAATCGCATGTGAATAAACATTAGAGGTAGACATATTATGTTTAAAAGATTGGGTTTCTTTTGGGAATTGACAATATGATATAGGCCCTGATTATATTTTTATAAAGGAACTATTAATATATGGTCCATATCTTGTTACATGTATTAAGCCCAATCTATTTAGTTTATTTTAGTTATGATTAGGCCCATAAATAGCGTAGAAAATAAGTCCACAAATTATTATGAAGTAATTACGTGTTTAGGTCTATGATTATCAAGTTAAAGATGAATAAAACTTATTTGTATGGAATTTTCGGATTTATAGATAGATGGATAATTCTAGAGGTCCTCCATCATCTTAGAACTCTATTTGGATAGTTTTTGACCCCCATAAGATATCTAGTCATGTTGGTTAGTTAAAACCAAGTAAATATAGGTGATATGCAATCCTAGAACCTTAATTTTTGTTCCTCTTTACTCTCATGCAAAAATTCATTAATATTTCATATTCTTATAATTACTAACCTATGACAATAGCTAGACAAAGTCTAAAATAATTAGAAACCTGAGAAGTTAAGATTTTACAACTATCTCTATGGTTTTCAGTTATCATTATTTTGGATTGAGATCTGATCAAATCTGAGGAGTTAGAATTAGAGTGACCTTCTTATCTCAATAAGATATGAATTCTAGTTTATTTGGAATACTTAGCCTAGTAGTATAAATACATCTATATTAGGAAATAGAGAAGCCAATACGTAGATGTGAGAAAAATATCAATTTTCTACTGTTCTTCAGAAGATTCGTAGGAAATTTATTCTTGGATACTAACATACTATTGTTTCTGTTGTAGAATTAGTGGAGAATGCTTAAGTGGTAGATCAAATCTGAAAGAAACTTTGGGTTTTAAGATTTTGGCGCAAGTAAATCTCTATTCTTTTTCTATTGAAAATATTTTCTGCACGAATGATTTATGCATCGAAAATAAATGATATGTTCTCTTTATTAGACTTTTAGATCTAAAGGTATTTATTGTAGAATTTTCTATCTCCAAATATTTAAATGTTTATAAGATTTTTCTGCATGCATAAAACTTATTTTTTAGGATTTAAGCATATAAAATAAAATCTTTCTGAATACTTGCACAAGATATAGTACTTTTTGTCAAAATAAATAATAAAAATGATCTATGCTCTGAATAATAAACCGTCGGTAGGAACGAGTTCCGTAACTGTGCTACGGGGTTACAATAGCACAAGATTTCTGAAGCCCCCTTAACGGCGTTGTAGTTAAGATCTTGGCCAAGATAACCGATTACAATTCGAAAGCTCATGAGCATGATTAATTAATGAACTGAAAGTTTCTGATAAGTTGTGTAACTTTTGTTCTGAATTACTCTGAAAGTATGTCCTGAAATTCTGATAAGATATTTTTTGAATTTTTGCACATTAATTGTTATGCTTTTGAAAATGAATACTTTTACCTTACTTGTTATATTTTTGCAAAGCTAATATTTTTGTTTTCAATATTTTTTCATGATATTTATTCATGCTCAAATCCGGTAGAAAGAGAAAGGAGATTTATTTACTGAGCAAAGTGTCGTTCATAAGATATCAATTCACCATTTTGCAAAAAACTTATTTCAGGACGAGGAAGATGAGCAGTATTGGGAATGGTGACGAGAGAGTGTTAGTTTTTTATATAGATTTTATATAATGTTTAAGTTGGATAGGAAATTTTCTTTGAAGTTTTGAATTCTTAAGTTTGATTGTAAGACAAGTATTTAATTATTCATTTGAGACGATCTATTTTTGAATTATTTAAATAAATTTGTGGGAATTTAGTAAGCTCTATTGAATTTGAGGCTTAGCATTTTTAAGTCTTTGAATTTAGGAACACTGTTGTTTTATGTCCCGAATTTGGGGCATGACAAAAGTGGTATAAGAGCAATAGGTTATGATTTTAGATACGAAATATGCATATGATAGTTTTGGGTAAATAAAATAGTGTTTAGATTTAGGGTCTTAAATTAATAAAATAAATAGTTTGAGGCTGTTGGATTATTTTGGCGTCAGTTATATTTCTGGAATAAGATGGATAATTAGTTTGGGGTGTTTGAGCTAAAAGATTTAGATTTGAGTGGAGGATTAGGAAGCTGATTGAATACCCAAAATTCCGATTTCCGTGAATCACTACTAAAAGCCAATTGCCTCCTTCCTGGAAAATTGACCCTAGCGTCACACACACACACACACAATATATATATATATATATATATATAACAAATAAGATTCTTTTCTTTCACCTTGGATTATGATGTAATCAGACCCCCACGGCCTCCGCGTGAGGAAACAATATATACATAAACTGTGTCCCCTAGTGTCTGCCACTCACACGGGAAGTTCTGCAGAAATTAGAGAAGGATAGTGTCTGCCACTATGTCTCCCAGTCTCTCCTTGTGTCTGCCATTCACACCATAAGGATATACATACATATATATATATATATATGCACAGAAAAAGTTATGTAGAAATTAGAGAAAAGTCTAGACGACTAAAGGAAATTTTAACATTGCAAAGAATGTTATGAACGCCGATCCGTGGGAGCCCAAGGCTCGAAGTGATGCCGTGTTCCATTTCTCAACTGCTCAACTGAAATCGAAGTATGAAAATGTGGCTTATAGAGGATTACAGATAGGAATTAAGGAAGGACATGATAGACTGAGGGAAAGACAGATAATGAGTAATAGCAGGGGAGAAGAGAAAAGAGAAACAGAGGAAGAGGAACTCCAAAAATGGTTCATCATTTTGCTTAGTTTCTGTGCGATACAATTCAAGCATATAAAGGACTTCCTCTAGAAAATAATAAAATTTCAGATATTTCGTAATAGATCCTGAAACCGTCTTAACAATATGTTGACTCATCTCTAGGAGAGAAACAAACAGAGCTTACTCAGGGGCATAATGACAAGTTAAAGGCGGAAGACAGTAAGAAAAAACAGGATCTGGGTTAGGAGGGTCTGGACTTGATGGATCAGAATCAGTCATTTTGATCTTAGCAACATCATAATCATCAAAAATTAAAACATTGCTGGACTCGGTGTTCTGATGAATCCGTCCCTTGTCATGAATGTATTGTAATCCTTTTGCAGCCCCAACAGCAATTTTAACTCTTTGGGTCCATGACAGAACCAGACTCGGCTTGACGCCTTTGCTGCCTGCTAACAATGAAAATAATTAGTTGCATACAAAAGAATATTTATTAATAATACCTGGAATCAGATAAGTGACAGAAAGCTACAGCGAGAAAATATAATGACGATTGTATTAGAAAGCACTTGTCATAAACTAAGACGCCAAGCAATATAGGATTCCGTTTCAGCAATCAAAAATTGATTTCTAAAACACTACAGCAACAAGAAATCTTGGGATATGCCAATGAAAGGTCAATGCTACTGCATTTGTACCAATACATATGGAAAAATCCACAATATCACAAAGACTATATTTACTACAAGAAAATTGAGGCAATCTCACCATGCAGAATGTCATATAGGGATCCATTTGAAGCATACTCATAAACCAAGACCCGCAGACCATAACCACCCACACAATAACCAAGTAGCTCAACCATGTTTTCGTGCTTTAGGCTGGATACCATTAAAAACTGCATACAATGTTATGGCCAAACCTTTGCTAGAAATTCTTCATCTGGTGCCTCTTTAGAGTTTAGCTTTTTAATTGCTACGGCCTTTCCACTTTTCAGGACTCCACGGTATACATGCCCATCGGAATCTTCACTAATAAGACAATTAGAACTAAAATTACCGGTAATGTCTTTTAATTCAGTGATTGTAATCGCAGGGACAGCAATCGGCTGCATATCAATAGTCTGTTTGTCCTTTTCCTTTGTTTCTGTGGCACGATAGCCTGCAGGATTGCCTAAGGAAAATCTCTCTTATGTATATAAGAAATTTGTGAAATTTAATCAAGAAGTAGAGCCAACAAATAAGCAGAGGGATTCACAAACAAAAAACATGGTGAAAAATATTCAATTACACATTGACAGTATATACTCAAAATCGGATTGATTAGAAATGGATTTCGTTCCCATTCAAGGTCAAAACGTTCCAGAAATATCGAAAGATATTGCTAGTAAATTACAAAACTGCATTGATTATGATAAGTTACCATAGAACATTGAAAGTTTCAGCTTCATAATATATCGGAGTTCTTGAATTTAATTGTGGCAATATAAATTCGTACCTAATAATGACGATCCATTTTTACCAGATGGTTTAACTATGTTCCAAAATGCATCCCACAGCCAAAGTCGTAATGGCTTATGTGTTGTGGCTTTTCTCCCATCTTTTGTTTCGAATGCAGGCTCAGCAGTAACTGCTTTGCTATTAGTTTGCTCATTTGAAGGGGGTGTAATATTTTGCACATCTGTGGAGAACATTGTGACTTGTACACTACTAACTGATAAGTTAGTATCATCTTTAGATGGATGGATATCATCCACATTTCTTGTTATCACATTTGATACTGGAGATTTTGAACTTTGTTGCTACTGAAGTGCAAACCCAAGTTGTAGCACAACTTGCGCCATTGTTGGCCGTTTCTTTGGTTCATCATCCAGGCATCTTTCAGCAATGCTCACAAATGCCTTCAAGCTATCATCTGAGATTCCGCCCCTCAGATTTGAAGCTACAATCTGGTCAGCTCTTCCCTTAGTAATGTTTTCTTGAGCCCACTTGATCAGAATGCGCTCATCCTCTACAACCCTTGGATTAAATGTTGGTCTATCGCTCAGTATTTCCAACAACACCACTCCAAATGTGCCCTTGACTTTTGTGCTAACATGACTCTGTAACTTGCTTTTGCTTAAAGGTTTAGCCAAGCCAAAGTCTGAAACCTTAGCTGTGAAATTTTCATCCAACACGATATTTGAAACCTTCACATCACGATGTATCAGTGATTGGCCAGTGTGCAGATAGTCTAGCCCTCAAGCAGCTCTGATGCATATATGAAGGCGCTGCTTCCACGTGAGAGACGAGCAATAATCGTTGTTCCTTGTAAGTTTATAAAGGTGGTTAGCCAGCGTCCCATAGGCCATGTATTCATAAACAAGAATCATTTCGCCATGCTCATTGCAGTAGCCAATCAGAGAGACCAGATTAATATGTCGAACCTCAGTTAATGTTTCAATCTTTGTCAAAAACTCACGCGCCCCTTGCTTGGAATTAGTTTTAGCCGTTTTATGGCTACTGTCTCTTGTCCATTATCAATGAGGCCTTTGTAAACTTTACGAAATCCACCCCTTCCAATAAGATGTGTGTCACTGAAATTTCTAGTGGATAGTTGGGTCTGAGCTAGTGAAAATTGGCGACAGAGTCGTTACGCCCTGGCTGATGGCTTGTTTTCCACCTCTGTACCACTAGCTTCCTGAATTTGTCACACTGTATAAATAGAGATGTTCACCAAAGCAAGAATTGCTATTGCAATAGTTGCAATCGCATTTCTACTAGCAAGAACTTGGAGTAAATTTTGGAATGTAATCGCAAGACTATTATCATGGTTGCTCAACTTCATTATTTCAAATCCTTTAAGAGGCCCATGTCCATCCAAGAATTTATCATTTGATTGTAGGCAAATCAAGATATCCCGTTTTCTCTCTTGTTTGCTCCCTTTCATCATAACCATATAGTCTCTATACCAGGGGATGCTATTCTCATCATCCTTTTCCCTGACTACGTTAATATTAGTATTAGCAATCACTTCATTAATGCGGACTTCAAAAATAATGCCACCAATCTCTGCCATCTTGAATCCTACCTCAAAGACATGAAGCTTGACCAAGTACCTAAATCTCACATCCACAAATGTTTTCTAGGTAATATTGTTGATCTCACTTGCTTTTTGCTTAGGAATTGTTTCCCAGATCCCTAACATGTCACCAGTATTAGCAGTTGACAAAACAGAATCCTGTTTAATATTCAGTCGGTGGATTATTTCAAGAGCAGTGCTGTTGTCAACATAGACCAGAGACTTTCCAACCACTTGGATTCCAACATCTCCTCCGTGAAAGTAAAAATTACTAGCAGGCACTAAGATAATCTCAATTCCATTTATGAAAGCATACGTTACTTTCCAGAGTGAAAGCAATGATAACTTGTTGATCTTCTTCTACATTTATACAGAACTCCTTGACAATAGAATTCATGCCAAGAGCATCAACAGTAATGGAAGCACTAAAGTTGCTAAGCAAGGTGAAAAGACCAGCTTCAACAGTGAAAAAGTCCATAGACCTTTTAAAACCTCTGTATGCACTCGAATTGAAGTGTAGGTGGACGATTTCTGACCTGTATTAACTTGAAATGCATAGGAGAATTGGGAATGAAACAGTCTTGCCGTTTTGTACGGAACAAGGTCATCAGCAGAGATCCTCAACTTATGGAATGCTGTTGAGATAGTTGATTAGCCCTTTAATTGTAGCAAGGAAGAGAATTTTAGGGGGTTTATATCTCCGCTCCATTCCCTGCCATTTTGTGCTATAGAAGTGCCACTTGAGCCGCAGTTAACTAAAACATCATTGGTGAATTGAGTTGGATTGTTGCTAATAGATATGAATGCATTGAAGAAGCAAAGAGATAGCAAGGCAAGCAAAACTTGATGCAGATTCATTCTTCAAGCTTCAAGCTTCTTTTTTCTTTTTCCCCTTCTTTTAGTGTTGTAAACCCGAAGAATAATATATGATCATCCCAAGGTCGGTTGGACCATTAATGACAATAGAAATAGAACAAAAATAAAAGAAATCGGCAACTAGACTTTTTTTTTCATTTTTAATTTCTTACAGTCGTTGTTCAAACATTGTATGCCATAAATATGATATTGATGGTATATATAAGTTTCAAAAGAAAAAAGAAACAATTTCAATAAAAAATTATCAAATTGTGTGCTGTTGCAAACAAGGCAAGATGGTTTCGACGTCATCGTTTAAGGAAAAAAGAGAGGAAAAACTATATCAAGCTTACGACGCCATTATGCCTAATTAATACAACGATGTCGTAAGAATGAAGATTTTATTTAGCTGAGTTGGCAAATCTGTTAAGTTGTTTTACAGGATGTTAGCATATTCTCAGAAGTTGTTAGGTTTGTTATTTGTATTTCATTTTTAATAGTGGGAGCTTGTAGAAAGGAGTCAGCCAGAATTGTTATGAAGCAAGCTTTTATCTGTTTTTACTCCTCTCTCTTTTTCTTTGTTCCTCTGTGATTCCTTCTCCCTTTCTGTTCTCTTGTATATTTTCTCCAACTTCTCAAATATTACTCTTGGGCTTAATCGTTCGGTTGGAATAAGGACTGGATCTCACCATTTCGGGCCATGAGCTCCTATCACTCCGGTCCCATTCATAACAAATGGTATTTGAGCGATGATCCCAAAACTAGCACTCTAACTCAAAAAATCAGTAACCGGATGGATATTCTGGAGAAATAAGTTGTGGAACTGAAAGAAGAGCAAGAAGCTTTGGCCAGAAGCCAAGAAAAACTCAAGCTTCAGATGGAAAATATTGTGCAACGCATGGAGGATATGGTGGATAAGAAGTTGAGTGATAAATCATTTTTCTGAATTCTTCCTCTCTTAGTCTCTCGGTTTTGCTCTATTCTACTTCCTATATTGCTCTTCTCTTATCTCTGTTCCTTCGTCTTCAGTCCACTTTTCTCAATATTTCTGTAATTTCTATCAGCAATTATACCATAAATCTCTTCATCCGCCGGAACTCGTTTGTGTGTTGTCAAGATCGACTGGATTGTAATAGATTGGGGAATGGGCTTCGATCACCCAGGTGTTGTTCATAACATGTGCATTTTCTAACATATCCTAAACCCATCTGGTAAAAGTTGTATGTCAATGTTTCCAAGAAGTTTCCTACCTTCCAAACATATAACTAAATTATATTATCATGGTTGACCCAAAAAATGCGTCGATATAGCAATTATCCCCAGCCCACCACCTATCAACCAAACAGGTCGTAATCAGAGCAACTTATTTAAAATATTTATAATTTCCAGATTAATTGAGATCAATCAAGAGAATTAGATCAATTAATACGTAATACAAACCTTGATTAAAACTTGGATCCAAACCAGAGATGCCTTTTTCAACTCTGCCATCACCTCTTCAGGCGCAGCCCCTACGCTATGTTGGGTTGCACAGATAATCCTGCTCTTATGATATATAATTTCAACCTTTTCTCTAATAGCCCTAACTTCTTTCACAATGCTGATGAGTTTCATCGGCCCACAAGAAGCTCTCTCGAAGAAATTTCAAGCCTTATTTTCCTCCTCATGATTTAAAAATATGATGATTATATCACACACCACGTCCTAGATCTGCCCCATCAGCTCTTTCAACGCCTCATCTTTTTTCTGCATTTTTATGAAGTCTTTGAGGAAAGCTTTGAGTAGGCGTATATCGTTCTCCAGCATTTTGACCTGATTCTTAACATTATGGATCAAATGGGCATTATACAACAAAATCTGCTTCAAATTTTCCAGGAGGAACAATGCTGCCATTGATTTTTTGGAATTCCAGAGCTTGCTTGCGGGGGAACAAATAAACGTTGGTTAGGGTGATGAATTTGAAGGCAAAGAGCAGCAGTAGCTTCACAGGCCACAACTCTACAATCTGTGGGATAAAAAATAGGGTAAATGTCATTAATAGTCCCTGATGTTTTGATTTAGTATCACTTTAGTCCTCAATCTTTAAAATTTTATTTTTTAATTTCTAATGTTAATATATCATTTTACGTTAGTTCTCAAAATCATTTTTTGGTAGTTTTTGGCCAAAAAATTGACCAAGTTTGACATTTTTAAGGGCAAAATTGTCAATTCATAGTTTTATGTTCCACTTTAGTCCCTATATAAAGTTTTATATTCTACTTTAGTCCCTATATAAGGTTTTATGTTCCAATTTAGTCCCTATGTTACTTTTTTTCTTTTTTCTTTTTCTTTTTATAAACATATGTTCATGTGTGTATGTATATTTGTGTATATATAATTGATACTAATATTAGTCACATGTTCATATATTATTATTAATATTTAATAATATATTATTGATATATTAATATCATTTGTGATACTACTGTAATTAAAATTGTATGATTAGTGATATATTACTAATAATAAAGATTATATTATAATAATTTTGATTATATTCATAATATGTAGTATTAATAATAATACATGATACTAATAAATATTAAATTAATTTATTATTATTAATATATAATTAATCATAAGAATAATAAGAATAATATTATCAATGATAATAATAGTATTGTTATGATAATATAATTATCTACTATTATTAGGATTATTATTAATAATATTGTTAATAATATATTAATAACTGATAAGGGTGGATTTAGTTCAAGTGTGTAATAGGCTGAAGTCCAATGAAACTAACCAGATGGTAGGTCAAAAGATATGTTTGGGGTATACTTGGTGTCGAGTCCTGCAATCAACAACAAACGTCAGGCTAAGCAAGGTGCCCTTGGCCAACGCATTCCGACGATCAAGTCAGTAAGTGGACCAGGTAATGGAGCAGTAGAGTAAAAGCTTAAGGCAATAAATGTGCATACCTTGTTGAGGGTTGGAATTGGATATTTTTAGCCTTCTCATGGTAATTGATATGTCTTTGATGCCCTGTTGTGTAAGAAGGGCTATTGTCCTTGCTTGAGGACTTTCCAATCTTATTCAACTTGTGTACTGTTTTAGGAGGCAGCTATTTAGAAGAAAGTGGTACACTAGAGGCACTCTTTAGCCTGACACGGCTGCAAAAGGTGGTACTGTTGGTGGCATGCGCTATTAATGTGGCAGCACGGCGCCTGGCAAGGTATTCAATGTGACCAAAGGGCTTTCATCACTCCTCGACCTCTCTGGTCAAGATGATCATTCCAACAAAAATATTTACTAGGATCTTGGTCACCAGTTTCATTCTGGTTGAAGTTACATCATTCTGGTTGAAGGATTGAGGCCATCTAACGGAGGCTATTAGCTATAATCTGGTCGATCAAGAATGCTAATATCCACCACGACAGATAGGGATCCAGAGGTCAATGGCAGTCGAATGTCTGCTCGGTTCAAAATAAGTTAGGTTTAAGAGCAGTCGAGCTGCTTAGGGAGCGTTAAAGCAGCTCCTATTCTAGTTTAGTGTTATTGGGCTGGGCTTATTGGGCTATCCCATATCAATAATAATATTACTAATACTATTAATTACAACAATATTACAAATTATATTAATATATCAATAATATATTATTAAATATTAATAATAATATTTGAGCATGTGACTAATATTAGTATCAATTATATATACACACATATTATAAACAAATTGATATGGGATGGCCCAAGTACTTAGGCTTAAACCAACTAGGAGGGCCCAGGGCCCATATGCCTCATCGACCTAACTCGACCAGCCCAGCCCAGAGACCCAGTCAGGCACCCGAGGCCTATGGAATTACTCGACTATATTGAGGTTGAGTTTAAGGTCGAGAACAGTACAGTACTCTGCCATCGCATTAAATGCACTAATAGGTATCACACCTCCACATTAATGGCGCATGCCATCCCCCTCACCGCCTGACACAGCAGGCATCGCTACAGTGTACTATCTTATCCATCAAGTCTGGAATGGCAGTTATTTGAAAATATTCAAACAGGAAAAATGACTAATTACCCCTAGCACAAGGCTAAGGGCCCCTAGGAGCACTAGGGGCATTCCAGACCTTTCCTTGAAGAGGGAATGATATAAATACCATCATCCCAAACTTTCTAAAGGTACGCACTCATATAAACTAAAAAGCATTTACTCTGCTGCTCGATATTTGAGGTCGATTTTTACTGACTTGAGCGTCGGAGGGCCTAAGCAGGGGGTCCTCGGCTAGCCTAACTTTTGCTGTGATTGTAGGATTCTTCCATGTCCAAGCAGGACTATAGATCCCCCAGGTCGTAGTCCTACCCATATTCAAAGTCGGATCCCTATCTACTGAACGAACCCTCATCATTTGGCACCGTCTATGGAAAACTTGAGTCCTCTATCGAAAATGGTAAACACTAGACGAGCTCCATCTAGGAGAGAAGAAAATAGAAGGTCCAGCTCTTTTCCCCTTCGTAAGAACCCAGAGCTGAATGCCTAAGGATCCAGCGCTCAGCCTGAGCCTGTGGTCACACTCACAATGCCTAGTTAATGTAGCTCATAAGTGAGCAGATCTCCGCACAGGTTTCGGCCCAACTCTCAGCCACATTAAATAGACATGCTGTGCAACTAGAGTTGGCAGTTAGTGCCACACCCCAGCCTGTGGCTCCGAAAATGGCGCGGTTAGAAAAGCACTCCCAGCGACTGAAGTCGCTAAGGCACCAGCACGGGAGAGAACCGAGCCCAAGTCGCTTTCCTAGGGAAGTAGCCTGCCCCCCACCAAGAGAGGAGGTAGCAGACTCCATTGACCATGACGTTCGGCCCTTTCGAGCCCTGTAGTGCGATAGGGTCGAGTGTTCCAGATTCAGGCCAGACAGAAACACTTCCCAGGAAAATCAGCAAGAATGAAAGGAGGTGTCTCACCAGGTGCAACAACTGAACAGGTATCTGGAAGAGATCTCAAGAAGGAATGTAGACAGAGCTCTCCATCTAGAAGGGCCACAGAGGTTCAGGAGGGAGCGGGATTCATCGTTCACCTAGGAGATCATTAACGAGCGCATTGCCGTCGATGCAAAGATCCCAACCGGACTCCCAAGGTACGATGGCTCCTCAGACCCGAACGAGCACCTACTGTAGTTTGAGCACATGATGCAGCTGTATGGGCATAATGAACACATCCATCCAAAGATGCTGGTGACCACGCTTCAAGGAGTTGCTCTGGATTGGTTTGTGAAGCTGGAACCAGCGTCCATCTTCTCTTACGACCAGTTTGCAAGCAGGAGGAAAGCGAAACTCCCCTACACCCATCTGCATACTGTAAAGCAAGCGGAAGGAGAATCCCTTCAGGATTTTTTCACCAGATTCAACTCCGAAGTCCTAAAAATTGACAGCCTAAGGATTGAGTTCTTGATCGACGTGTTTTTCTTAGGTTTGAGGCACAAAGAATGTGCCAATGCTTTGGTGCATGAACAGCCTAGAATAATGGAGGAGCTCCTCAACCTCGTAGAGAGGTGCATGACCCAGGAAGAGATGAACAAGATGAATATGGCAGCATAGAAGCCAACAAAAAGAGAGGCAAGGAGAAAGAGGATAGACAAAATAAAAAGGGGCGTCGTTCCCTGATAAGGTGCTTCCATGAATACAATCCACTAAACATACCGAGGAGAGAAGTGTTGTTTGCTATTCAACATGATAACCTGCTTAAGGAGCCCCAAAAAATTTTGAAAATCAAGGCCATGAAGAAGTCAAAGAAGTACTGCCACTTTCATAAGCAGAAAGAGCACAACACCGAGGAGTATTTTAACTTGAAGGACGAAATTGAGAGGCTGATCAGACAAGGTCACTTGAAAAAGTTCGTCGAAGAGCAAGCCCGAAGAGAGAAGGGCATTGTCAACCGAACTTCCCAAAGAGAAAGGTCGATCAACCTTAGAAAAGAAGACAGGGGAAAGCGACCTGCCCAGTAACCCAACCTTCCCATTAGGGGAATCATTGACATGATCGCAGGGGGACCCACGGAAGGAGATTCCTGAAATACGAGAAAACAAATACAGAGATAACTCGACTCGACCAGACCTTCCAAGGTCGAGATAGTTTTTCAGCTGACAACCAATACTGAACCAATCTCTTTCACTGATGCAGACCTGGACCACATGGAGAGCAGTAGAGCCGACCGCAAGATAGATTGCCCAATGGTGGTCGCCCTGGAAATAGCCAATTTTGAGGTCAGAAAGGTGCTGGTCAATAACGAAAGTTCCACGAACATCATATTCCTATCGAACTTGAACAAAATAAAATTGGAAAAGTTGAAGTTTGATTCGGTCAGAACACCCTTAGTCGGATTTGGTGGGTCCGAGATCATCCCAGTAAGATCCATCAACCTTTCCACCATATTCGGGCATGGACAGTATAGCCGAACACTGATGATCAATTACCTGGTCGTCGACGCTCTCTTCGCATACAATGTTATCATAGGCTGACCAGCTCTCAATGATTTCAGAGCCATTGTGTCCACCTATCACATGAAGATAAAGTTCCCGACCCCAGCCGGAGTGGGTGAGCTTTTATGTAACCTCAAGGGCGCTGGGCGCTGTTACACCATTTGTGTCGATTCCAGCGATTAGAAGAAACGACCTGAATTGAAGCCCTTGGGGGACGCCCCAGTAGTGAAACCCGAGGAGGGACCTTCGTCTAAGAAGTGAAAGTTGGAGAATACCAGGGTCGAACCCATTGGCGAATTCAAAACAATTGAGATCGAGCTTGGGAACCTTGACAAAACCACCAAGATTGGGAGCGAGCTGAGGGATCCTCTAGTGCAATATTGATGTTTTTGCGTGGAAAGCTGCAGATCTTCAAGGCATCGACCCCAACATCATTGTCCACCGACTCAATGTGGACCCAGCCTACAAGCCAATGCGGTAGAGGAAAAGAACTTTTAATACTGAGAGGACCCAGATCATCGAGGAGGAGGTTGGCAAGCTTTTGGATGCAAGATATATTGTAGAAATCCAGTACCCCTTTTGGCTTTGTAACATTGTACTTGTCCCCAAGAATGAAGGAAAATGGAGAATGTAAATGACTTTACTGATTTGAATAAAGCTTGCACTAAGGATCCTTACCCCCTGCCTCGTATAGATTTACTAATTGATTCTACTGCTGGTTATGAGTTGCTTAGCATGATGGATGCATTCCAATGATATTACCAAATATTTATGGCACCCGAGCACAGGGATAAAACAGCTTTTGTCGTCCCCACTGGAGTATATTACTTCCTAGTTATGCCATTTGGACTTAAAAATGCAGGGGCAACATACTAGAGATTAGTCAATTTTATGTTCAAAAATGAGATTGGGAAGTCAATGGAAGTCTATGTAGATGATATGATCGTAAAAACTAAAAAGGCCAAAGACCACCTGGTCGACCTCAGCCATACTTTCACTATATTGAGAGCTTTCGGCATGAAACTCAATCCTAGCAAATACACCTTCGGGGTTCGAGGAGGAAAATTCCTTGGTATATGGTCAGTCAGAGAGGGATTGAAGCCAACCTGCAGAAGATCCAAGCAATTCTGGACATTACCCCACCTTGTACAGTTTGTGAAGTCCAGCGTCTGATCGGCAGAGTTATAGCTTTGGGCAGATTCATAGCCCAATTAGCGGACAAGAGCCTACCTTTCTTCAAAATCCTCAAAAATGCAAAAAAGTCTGGATTCAAATAGGATTAGCAGTGCGATTAGGCCTTACTAGAGCTCAAGCAATACCTCACTTCACCACCTATGCTCGCCAAACCCGAACTGGGAGAAGTGCTACAGCTATACTTGGCAGTCTCTTCGACCTCCATCAATTCAGTGTTGACGATGACAAAGGGAGGAACCCCCCATTCGATATATTACTGCAGCAAAGCTCTTTAGGGGCCCGAGCACAATTATTTGAAGATCGAGAAGCTTGTTCTAGCCCTTGTGACGTTGGCCAGGAAACTAAGGCCTTACTTTCAATTCCACACAATCTTGATGTTGACAAATCAGCCACTAAAGCAAGTGTTGTCGAAGCCAGACACTTCGGGTCGGCTCACCAAATGGACCATCGAGCTTAGGGAATTCGACATCACACTCCGACCACGGACTGCCATTAAAGCACAGGTGCTGGCCGACTTCATCGTCGAGCGGCTTGACCTGCCAACACAGGATGTCGAACATACTTCTATGTGGACCTTGCACGTTGACAGATCCCCAACCTCATCCGGAGGTGGGATAGGGGTATCCCTCCAATCCCCACTTGCGAGGAGTATGACTTCACAGTGAAACTTGACTTCTCAGTCACGAATAATGAAGCGGAATATGAGGCTCTAATCGCAGGAATGTGCATGGCCACAACCCACAGCGTCGAGCAGCTTGCTGCATTCATTGACTCTCAGCTAGTTGCAGAATAGGTTGAAGGCAACATTGAGGCGAATGAACATAAAATATTTGGCAAAAGTGCACCAATTGAGATAAATGTTAAGAAACTTTTCGCTGAGCCAAGTCCCCCGATCAGAAAATGAACGAGTAGACGTGCTCGCGAAGATTGCTAGCTCAACAAAGGGTACTAGAGAAAGAACAATAACATTTTTGGTAGCCGACAAGCCCTGTGTCACTGCCACCGATCAAGGCCTTGTCGGGTGCCTCAAGGAAGAAGCCTTTTCTTGGCAGGATTCAATCAAACTTTATCTAAGTGGAGTACCTTGCCCGATGACAACAATGAGGCCTGCAAACTTAAGGGGTTAGCACCCAAGTATGCACTAGACGAGCACAGCAAGCTGTATCGGAGGTCAGTAGCAGGACCTCCATTCAGATGTCTAGAACCTGACCGAGCAACGAGGTGTTGCAGGAGATACATGCCGGCATCTGCGGAAATCATTTAGGCGGTCGATCCCTGGCACATAAGGTCATTCACTATAGATATTTTTGGCCGACGTTGTTGAGAGATTCCATCAACTGCACTAAAAAAATGCTTATCATGCAAAATCCATTCGAACATTCAACACCAGCCGGCCGTACTGATGATCAATGTTAACATTACTTGGCCATTCAACCAATGGGGGATCGACATAGTAGGGTCGCTCCCAAAGGCTTTTGGCCAGTGCAAGTTCATCATAGTGGCCGTTGAATACTTTACTAAATGGGTGGAAGCTGAAGCAGTCTCAAAGATCACCGATGCGACCATTAAAAGTTTCATTTGGAAGAATATAGTATGTCAATTTGGATTGCTTAAGGTCTTAATCTTAGATAACGGCACCTAATTTCAAAGCAAGAACACGAGGAAATGGTGCGAGACCTTAGGAATTGCCCAACACTCACTTCGGTGGAAAATCTGCAAGCTAATAGACAAACTAAGATCACCAACAGAACTGTCCTCGACCACATCAAGAGTCGAATAGCGGGGACTGGGGCCAGTTTGCAGATGACCTCCCTAGTGTGCTTTGGGCTTACAAAACGACACCTCAAACAGCCATAGGCTACAGCCCGTACAGCCTAGTCTACAAATCCGAAGAGGTAATCCCGTCAGAGCTGATTCAACATACTGCAAGGGTGATCCACTATAACCCGATAACAAATACATCGGAGAGGACACTAAATCTAATAACTATCGACGAACGGTGCCATTCAACTTACAACACAATGCAGCGATATTGCTCAAAGATGGCAGACCGCTATAACAAGACAGTGCGAGCCCGGAGCTTCAAGGTGGGCAACCTCGTCCTCAAGAAGGTGGAAGTGTCTAAACCTGTCTTGAAACTCGACCCAAAATGGGAGGGACCGTACTTGATGATTAAGATATCAAAAAACAATGCCTACCAACTAGCCGATGCATCAGGCCGTGAGCTACCTCAACCTTGGAATGCAGTAAACTCAAAAAAAAAAATTTATGTAACTGGTCGTCAATGACCTTTGTATCACCCAATGAAAGGAATTTATGGCATGTTCAAACCGCATTAAATAGAGCGAATCTTTCCTAAATAATCGACCCTACAATCGACAAAAGGCTCCACGCTGCCAAGTCGAGGCCTTTGCGTCGAGACCATTCAGTCGACCTTGCAGTCGACAAAAAGCTCCATGCCGCCAAGTAGAAGCCTTTGCGTTGAGACCAATCAATCTAATCCGCAGTCGACAAAAGGTTCCACGCCGCCAAATCGAGGCCTTTGCACCGAGACCAATCAGTCGACCCTGCGGTCGACAAAAGGCTCCACGCCACCAAGTCGAGGCCTTTGCACCAAGACTAATCAGTTGACCCCGCAGTCGACAAAAGGCTCCATGCCGTCAAGTCGAGGCCTTTGCACCGAGGCCAATTAGTTAATCCTGCAGTTGACAAAAGGCTCTATTCTGCCAAGTCGAGCCCTTCGCGCCCAGACCAGATAATCGACAAATCAACCTCTGCACTAAAATCAAGCAGCCGACCTTGTAGTTGGCAAAATAGCTTTTTACGACGCGAAGTCGAACCCTATGGGCCGACTTAGTTAAAATTGTTAATTATAATTGCAACGGTGATAAACCTATCCTACAACCATCAAGATCATTTCGAACTTAAAGATTAGCTATTATGCTAGCGGATTAACTACAATTTGCTCGACAAGAGTCAAGAATCCTCATTTGACCATATAATAACAATTATGCAACAATGACCTAAATCATTACTTAATCAGCTAAATCGATAGCCTCGATAAAGATATGCTAGCAGCACCGATCTCGTTAAAGGAATATATAATTGGGTCCTAAATCATCCAATTTATCTTGCCACAACATATTAAATCAATAACGATGGTCCAATATCCCTTAAAATCCCAATTTATCATCACTTAGGTTCCAAATTCTAAAAATGACAGTTTTCTCCATCTAATTAACTTAATTATCAACATTATTACGCGATAAGACAAAAATCCAAATCCATTGACTTATGAAATTCTATGCATATCTCAATATTTAAATCAAATCATGTGTAATCCTCGTTTATACAATGCATCGTAATGTTTGGAGATATATACATACACATGCATACAAGTTTAACACATGTTTCTCGTTTTTACCCAATATCTTGTTATTGAAGCTCCAAATGCACGATCAGCTTGCTTGCATATAACCTTGCGACGAGATGAAGATTCTATCTCTTCACCACCATCGTCGCTGCTGTCTGTCACTGCCGGAGATGACTAACAACGCCACCAAAAGATACTCCTTAGCTCCACGAATCTAATCCCTCAAACAATTCTGGATTTCGCCAACGTTTGGATGGTCAATTGACCAGAAAACCAAAATCCAGCCACCAACACCGCCGCTCAATTTTCTTCTAATTTCTCCGTTCACGGTGGTCCGTTTGAGAATCTAAACGTATTGTCATGATCCTTGAGCTAAGACTATCAAAATGGTACTTATTTCCGCCGTCAAAAGTCACCGGAATGGCGAACCCGCCAAGCTCCATCGCGCTGGAAATTTGATCTAAATTTTTTGGCTGTTTCGCCAGTCAAGCTGGGAAAAAGTGGGTATATTTGGATTCTATGCGACGAAAGGAAGAAAATGGTATATAATACATTAGTTTTCACAGCTTGCTTGAGGAGATGGCCAGAGGAGGAAGACGATGGACTTAAGTGAAGAAAATGAAGAAAATAGGGGTTGAGTTGCTATTTAAAGGCCTAGTTTCGAAAATTATGTTTTCACCCCCAAAACTTTATCCCAACCTTCACTTCAGTCCTCAAAAATTATTTCATCTTCAATTTCAATCCCAAACTTAGTTAATGCCTTATTTTCTCCCCTATTGACCAAGAATAATTCCATTTTGACCCACAAAATTTTCAATTGTTGGACAATCAAGTTTCTAAAAATTACAATTGACTCCAAGACTTTCAAAATCTTTGCAATAAAGTCCTTTTATTATTAATTTGAGCCCTAAAATTCGATTAACTAAAATTTTGATTTATAAATCCTGATTTTTCCGAAATACTGAATTTTCAGGGGTGTTACAATGTATTTACTTAGATTCATAGAAAATTACAATTAAATTAAAATTAATAAATTAAATTCTATTCCATCTAACAAGATTATACTTATCATTCGATACATATGGTTTCAAGATAAATTGCAATCAAATTAAATATATTTTAGTTAGGCTCATATAAAATAATAACTATATTGAAATTAATTAAGAAAAACTCAGTTGATGACAGGAAAATGTGTCTTTATAAATATGTCATGGAGATATTCTTTTTGAGTTTTCGCTTAAAAATAAAAAGATAAAAAGTATTTCTTATATATACAAAGCATGCGTTCAATTTAAATATAATAGTAAATTTAATATGCATATAATAAAAAGAAATAGATTAAGTCTTATAGTTACATGATTAAGAAAATTTCAAAATTGATGAGACAGTAGGATAATATTTTATAAATATGTTCATACAAATATGGGTTTCTTCTCAAGGATTAAAAAGAGAAATATATTTGTTATATAACCAAATAGGTGTCAAACTCAAATGTAATAGCATATATAGTATGATAATGAAGAAAGATAAACTAAGTCTTATTCAATTTTTCTTTTGTTTATTTATTTATTTGTGTGTGTGTGTAGATTTATGAAATATATTTCAGTCAATTCTTCTATTGAAATGTCCAGTATTTTCTTGGGAACTAATAGTAAAAGATGCTTTTATCATATGACACAAATATAAGAAAATTTTATATTCCTATTTATTTAAGTTTGAGACAAAAGTGGATCAAAAGAAAATTAATATATAACTGATAACGCTATTAGAAGATGCAAAAAATAATCAAATAAAATATTTTCACTTAAAGTGATGATGAGATGTTATTAACTTTCAATAAATTATTTTTAAGAGATAATAAGATAGAAATATAAATAATTTTATATTTTTCAAATAACATTGTACAAGATCAAACTAAATTTATTATTTTGGGCATGATAGAGAATGTGGAAAATCTTGTGAGGATCAAATTTGGTATCATTCAACTAATCAGATGGCAAACATTCTTATAGTTAATAATATAACAAGTATAATTCATTCATTATATAATTGATTTGAATTTTTTCATATTAAATTCAAACTTGAATTTTTCCCAAAAAAGATATATTGTTGAATTGATAATTATGTTATTTAAATTAATTTAAATTAGAAAGTGTAAATATATATTGGTTTTAGTAATAATGTGACTATGACATAGTGAAATTTTTTCATTTACGATATAAGATGAAAGATCAACAACTATATTTCATTGGATAAAATCCCACATTAATCCATGTTTTACCATCCATACCCTTGAAGTATATACCGACTAGATAAGAAGTATATATCCACTAAATACATAATATTCAACAATCAAAAGTTTGCATTTCTTATATTGTTAATGTTAAATAATTAATAAGATGAAACTATTTCAAATGATGAGTTATATTTAACAAATTTATGTCACATTATATTAATGGCCAACTTAATTCATAATTCAGATCTTACAAAGATATGCATCAGTGTAGTAATCTTTCAATCAAACAAATTTCACACATTTTTTTACCAACATAAATTTATAAAATAATGTAATATTCTTATAATTTGACATGATGATGTTTTAAGGTCTAAAATTAATCAAAATAATATTCACATTTTTAGCTTGACTAGGAAGAGAATAATTTTTTTGAAAAGTGGGAGTAGATTTGTTGTAGATAAGCCGCACAGTCCATACACATAATTTTTTTTCTTCCTTTCTAGTTTTAGATTAAAACAAGTGGTTCATTAAAAATCTAATATTAAATAGGTAATACAATTTATTTTATTAAAATTTAGAGGAAATAATTTTTAAATTGCTCTAAATTATTTTAAAATCATATCTTTGTTTTTATTTCATAAAATAACAATTCAAAATCATTTTTTTAGAAAAAAAATGCAAACATAATAAGTAAGTATGCATGCTTATACATTTTCAATAAACAAAAAAGAAAAACATTAAATCAAAATAAAGAACTTGCATAAATTTAATTTATGAGGACGATAGAAAAGAAATTTAAAAAATAAAAGTTTATTTGAATATCACCTAAAAATAAAATATAATTTTGGCTACTATTAGTCATTAGATTGTAAAAAAGTACATGTAAATTATATTTTTAAATATGACGTTCTTCAAGATATATTTTATTTCAGTAATTTTTTAATTCATATATTTTCCTTATTCCATGTTTCAATAAAAGTTTCTTAAAATCATAATGTATTAGTAAACTTTTACCATTAATTCAACTTCGTCTAAATGATTTGTACTATATATTTTGGTATATACTTAAAACATCACCATATATGATTATTTAGAAAAATCTCACATATATTTTAAATATATAGCCAGAATTTTTTAATGTTATTTTATAGCATATGTGTTTTGACAATGAAAATTAGATAGGTAAAGAAGAAACATATCATACTAAGTACTACAAAGAGACAAGAATACATAAATAAACTTAAGAGTAAAATGAGAAAGTCAATTAAATCATTAATGGAGAAAAAACGTAAGGAACAACATGCAACATCTCTCCATGAATCGTAGCTTTGGATGAAAAAGAGTTAGTTCCTAAAGAATACAATTGTTAGTATTCATCCATTCAATATCTTCTATGGTCACTAATGATTCTTATCAATCAAAAGGTTAGTAATTATTAGTAAAGATATACTTTTGTGATAAGGTGTACTTTATGCTTTTTAAATAAATATCATACATGTAGATAGAAAATTATTATTTGCGAAAAAATTCAAGTCTTGATCTCATTTTTTGATTAGGTTTGATAATTTATGATCTGTATGTTCGAAAATTGATGAAATAAAAACTTAATTGCATCATAACAATGTTGTAAGATTTTTATATGAGCCTTGCATATTTTACTATGGCAATAGAAAAACTAGCTACACTTATTCAAAGGTCAAATAAATTGCATAAGTTGTTCAGATGTTGTGAATTTCTGAAAAAATATTTGAGTTTTGAACTTCACATTCTCTTTTATCTCATTTAGTGTAAAATTAAATAAGGAGTTTGAAACTGCAAGGGATGAAGTTTATATCTTTTGAACACAAGGCATGATATATAATATTAATCTTTATAATAGAATGAAAATAGTAGAAAAATTATACTTATAAATGATTAAAAGCAATTGTGAGAAAACTTACAAAATTAATCGAGATACATTCATATACAAAAATCTTTAGAAAATTTACCTTTCAATGAACAATATTCAACTTCATATCTCAAAAGACGTGAAAATAGACAAATCTGTTGTGGCAATTGAGGTTCAAGGGGATAATCATAGTATATTAGTAGAATGAGATGTTGCTATCCATGAGGACATAAACATAGAAGAACATATTATTATGGATGTTACGATCCATTGCAATATCTTTTTTTTTTCTCCCCCTCAAGGTAATACAGAATGTCACATTAATTTTTTTTTTTTAAAACATTCAATAATGCAATTTAGAAGAATGAATCTATCCAAGCGACCTCAAGATTACATTACTACCATCATAACCTATCAAAATTGATATTTGAATTACACCAAAAAATTATGGATAGCACCATCAGAAGGAGAGACAAGGGATAGTGAAGTTGAAGAAAAAAATATTCTTCAATATCTTTTATTGGGGATTCAAGAGATGTGCATCATATATATCTTAATGTATTATTATTAGTCCAAAGATTTGAAAAAATATGTCCTTTTATTACAACAACATGCAACCAAAAATGAAAAGACAATAAAACCTCTATGATGGTCAAAGAACTCGAGATCCACCAAATTTAACCTCGAGAATCTTTTGAGCAAATGGAATGTTTGAAACGCCAGTTATTTATGAATCAAATATTTGGAAAAATTTGTTGCATATGTTTAAATTATAGAAAAAAAAAAGATTGCCACATGCGCATATGGTGATAATTCTAAAGTTTAAGTATAATATTACAAGCCTACATTACTATAATAGATTCGTGTATACAAAACTTCCAAACATCTTATCCTCTACGACTTAATTCTTAAACAGATGATGCATGGATTATGTATAGATAGAAACAAGTGTAGTTCTTGTATGATTGATGGAAAATGCGAATATCTTTATCCACATCATAATACGAAAGCACTATTTAGAGAAAATATATGCATCTGGTTTAATGAAAGAGATCGTGTAATAGTTAGTGTTCGTGTAATTCATTGACTGGAATGGCAGGGACAGCAATCGGCTGCATATTAATAGTCTGTTTGCCCTTTTCCGCTGTTTCTATGGCATGATAGCCTGCAGGATTGCCTAAAGAAAGTCTCTCATATGTTTAACTATGGTAATTAAGAAGTTTGTTAACTTTAATCAAGAAGTACAGCCAACAATTAAGCTGAGGGATTCACAAACAGAAAACGACATGGTGAAAAATATTCAATTACACATTGGCAGTATATACTCAAAATCAGCTTGATTAGAAATGGATTCCGTTCCCATTCAAGGTCACAACATTTCAGAAATATCAAAAAGATATTACCAGTAAATTATGAAATTGCATTTATTACGATAACTTACCGTAGACCATTGAAAGTTTGAATTATAAAATATGAATAGGATTTCTTGAATTTAATTGTGGCAATATAAATTTGTACCTGATAATGAGGATTTAATTTTACTAGATGGTTTAATTCTGTTCCAAAATGCATCCCATGGCCAAAGTCATGATGATGGCTTTTATATTGTGGCTTTTCTCCCATCTTTTCTTCCATATGCAGTCTCAGCATTGACTACTTTGCTATTAGTTTGCGCATTTGAAGGCGGTGTAATATTTTGCATGTCTGTGGAGGCCATTGTGACTTGTACACTACTAACTGATAAGTTAGTATCATCTTTAGATGGATGGATATCATCCACATTTCTTGTTATCGCGTCCCATACTTGAAATTTTGAATTCTCTTGCTGCTCAAGTGCAAACTCAAATTGTAGCACAACTTGAGCCATTGTTGGCCATTTCTTTGGTTCATCATGCAAGCATTTTCGGCAACACCCACAAATGCCTTCAAGCTATCATCTGAGATTTCGCCCCTCAGATTGGAAGCTACAATCTGGTCAGCTCTTCCCTTAGTAATGTTTACTTGAGCCCACTTGGTCAGAATGCGCTCATCCCCTGCAACCCTTGGATTCAATGCTGGTCTATCGCTCAATACTTCCAACAACACCACTCCAAAGGCATATGTATCACTTCTCCTGGTTACCTTACCAGTGATGAGATAATTTGGGTCGAAATATGATGTGCCATTGACTTTTGTGCTAACATGACTCTGTAACTTGCTTCTACTTAAAGGTTTGGCCAAGCCAAATTCTAAAACCTTAGTTGTGAAATTTTCATCCAACAGGGCGCTGCTTACATGTCAGAGAGGAGCCATTATCATTGTTCCTTGAAAGTTTATAAAGGTGGTCAGCCAGCGTCCCACAGGTCATGTACTGAAAAATGAGAATCATTTCCCCCAATTCATTGCAGTAGCCAATTAGAGAGATTAGATTAACATGTCGGAGCTCAGTTAATGTTTCGATATCTGTCAAAACTCGCATGCCCCTTGCTTGGAATTTGGTTTTAGCTGCTTTATGGCCACTATCTCTTGTCCATTGTCAATGAGGCCTTCGCAAACTTTACCAAATCCTCCCCTTCCAATAAGATGTACATCACTGAAATTTTGAGTGGCTAGTTGGATCCTAACTAGTGAAAGCCAGACAAAGTTGTTCTGTCCTGGTTGATAGCTTGTTTTCCTCCTTTGTACCGCTACCTTCCTGAATTTGCGCAATGTATAAACAGTGATGCTCACCAAAGCAAGTATTGCTATTGCAACAGTTGCAATCACGTTTCTGCAACCAAGAACTTGGAGTAAATTTTGGAATGTATGGTATGATGAACTCGGGCCGAAGGCAAGGGATTTGGACTCGCAAGACTATTATTAGGGTTGCTTAACTTCATTATTTCAAATCCCTTAAGAGGCCCATGTCCATCCCGTTCTCTCTCTTGTTTGCTCCCTTTCATCATAACCATATAGTCTCTATACCAGGGGGTGCCATTCTCATCAATCTTTTCCCTGGCTATGTCAATATTAGTATCAGCAATCATTTCATTAATGCAAACTTCGAAAACAATGCCACCAATCTCCACCATTTTGAATCCTACCTCAAAAAAATGAAGCCTGACCAAGTATGTAAATCCCATATCCACAGATATTTTCTAGGTAATATTGTTGATCTCACTTGCTTATCGCTTAGGAACCATTTCGCACATCCCAAACATGTCACCAGTATTAGCGGCTGACAAAACAAAATCCTATTTAATATTTAGATTGTGGATTATTTCAAGAGCAGTGTTGTTGTCAACATAGATCAGAGACTTCCAAGCACTTGGACTCCAACATCTCCTCTGTGGAAGTAAGAAAGACTGGCAGATACTTAAATAATCTCAATTCCATTTATGAAAGCATATGTATCTAGTGATTGACTACTTGCAGGAGTAAAAACTATGCAAACTTCTTGACTTTCTTCCATGTTTATAACAAACTCCTTGACAATAGAATTCAGGCCAAGAGCATCAGCAGTAAGGGAAGCGCTAAAGTTGCTAAGCAGGGTGAAAGGACCGGCTTCAATAGTAAATAAGTCCTTAAACATTTTGAGGCCTCTGTACGGACCTGGATTAAAGTGAAGGCGAATAATTTTCTGACTTGAATTAACTTGAAATGCATAGGAGTGGTTTATATCTCCGCTCCATTCCCTGCCGTTTTGTGCTGCAGAAGTTCCACTTGAGCCGCAGTTAACTGAAACATCATTGTGGAATTGGGCCGGTTTGTCACTAGCAGCAGAAATGAATGCATTGAAGAAGCAAAGAGATAGCAAGGCAAGTGAAATTTGATGCAGATTCATGCTTCAAGCTCTTTTTTTGTTTTCTTCTTTTTTCACTCTCTTCTTTTTGTGTTGTAAACCAGAAGAATGACCTATGATAACTGATATGATGATATCCCAAAGTTGGTCTTTCCATTAATGACAATGGAAACACAAGAAAAAAAGAAAGGATTGACTAGACTTTGTATTTTATCAATTTTTACGGTAATCTTTTTAATAAAGAAAAAGATTATTTATACGTGATTTATGTTTGAGTAATGTAACTAGAATAGTGCAACGTTTCAAAATATATCATTTTATTAAATAGTTGAAATTAATTTCATTTTCATATCAAATGAATGAAGAATAAATTATGCATTTTTGGTATGAAATTTACTTAATTAGATTTAATAAAAACATAATGTTTTTATTTAGTTATGCATTTTTATGTGGAATTTACTTAATTGTACTTGGTGTGTATATTTTAGTTAATTGATATTACTTATATCTATGATATTTTTATAAAAAATATTTTATTTCTCTATCAACAAATAAATAAAATATATCATGTTATTTATAAATATTCACATATTTGTATAGAGAAACTTCAAGATTCACCGCTAAGTAAAATACTCATTTACATAGTATGTATATATTTTATATTTTAATAATTTATATTTTGATAATTTTAGCTGCTAAAATTAATTTTTCATGTTTAGCATGTAGAAAAATGATACATGAAGGAACAGACTGACTATCTAATAATTGTAAGTCAAAAATTGAATGATTTAATCAAATAAAAACGTTCAAGTTAATTTTTTTACCAAAAAATATATATTAGACATTTTAATTTTGTAATTTAACTCTGCTTATTCAAAAAATAATTTAAAAAATTTATCAAAATAAAGTAGTTGATAATATTAGTTATATCGAAAATAAACTATTGTTTCATATTTAGAAATCTCTTTGTATTTTAGATATGTATTACTTTAATTTTGGTTGAAGTATATATTTTTTAATTATATATATTTAAATTAAATAATTGTCTCGTCAACATCTTATAGAGTTAGGTATACACATAATTCTTAAATAACAGATAATCAATATATTTCACAAGTAAGAAAACGACTTAGCAATCATGATTATGTTTTATGTATTATAATTCATATAAAAAAATTTAACTTACATGTTTCATATTAAAAGGATAAAACACCAATTTTTGTGGATATCAAATCATTATTTTTTTTGGTACAAGAGTTTAAAAATTGATAAATGATTAATTTTATATTGGTTGATAAGTATGTCATAAGAATTTAAACTTATTAATTTTCTCCCAAAATGGGTTTCTAGAATGACCAGATTGTCCTTGAAATTTAACTGGTAAATGACCAAAAACCCCATATTCTTTACATCACAATCATTACCAATCACATATACATGCATTTACATATCACAATATTTTATTACTATATCATAATAAAAAATACTACTAAAATCCATTTACACCCTCAAATCCCAACAAAAAGGAATTGATTTGATTGCTACAGTAGAATTTATCCCCTCCCAAAATGTAAACAAACATATCAAATTTTCCCAAAATAATTTTCTTACTATTCTCAAATTATAAACAAACATACATCACATTCTCCAACCCCACTCCCAAAACTCATTCTCCCAAAATATATAATCCAAAATACATAATTTGTAAACAAACATTACCTTTAGGTTTTAACAATTAACATACTAATAGAAACCTATTCTCAAATATTTAAAACAAATTTCTCCAGTATACATAAATATATTGATGGTATAGTTGAATATTTTCAGAAGTATAATAAATGAATGCTTAAAATAGTCAAAGATATCAATGTTACATTTTTTAATTAGTATAT
The DNA here is from genome assembly GCA_018894105.1 of Jacaranda mimosifolia. Lineage (NCBI taxonomy): Eukaryota > Viridiplantae > Streptophyta > Magnoliopsida > Lamiales > Bignoniaceae > Jacaranda > Jacaranda mimosifolia. Next base: position 3,310,959 of record CM032124.1, on the reverse strand, counting down.
TTATTGCTTATTTTTCAACAAGTATATCATATGCATTAACCGATATACATTTTTTGTTTAATAGGAATTTGCAAAAGAATATTTTATATATACATAATATTTGGTAAGAGTAATGTCGGATCAATAAAGTTTCATTGAAACTAATAATCGTATTAAATAATTTGTACATTTGTATTTAACGGAAATAAAAAAAAAAATTCATAAAAATAAGTAAAACAAAACATTAAACTTTCTTTGCCTGGCTCTCAGTAAACAAAGGATTGCCTGCCCCTTGGGAGCCATCTCTAGAGAAATAAAAGTAAGCCGGGGTTCAGTTATCCTGATATCTGTTTAGTTCGTTGTTATATTTGTATATCTGTACTGTTAAAGGATTTATTAATTCTTAAATGATCGAGTGGTTTTAAACGTAGTGGTCTTGTCGTTTCAATATTAATTATTATTTCAACTTTATGAGTAAGGTCTTTTGCTTCCTCTGTTCTTTTTGTTGCGAAGGTTAGGAGATAGGGCTGGTCGAGAATTTTATTGCTTCCAACTAACAAAGCTATGTACGCCAGTAAACTTGGCCAAGTATGACACCTAAAGGCCCAATGCACACAATCTTATCCTATCCTATCCTAATGCAAGTTTGCTGTTTGCACTTCGAATAAAAAACTTAGGGAGCTCTTAGTGCACGATCTGATCTAAAGTGAACCACTTCAAGATTGGCTAGGCCTATAAATGGGTAGGGTGATCCTAAAATACCCAAATAAAAATACATATATTTTACCCTACCCTAAAATATCCAAAAAAATGAGACCATAACCCTACCCTATCCTATCTAAGCCAAGACTCATTGAATCTATTTTATTGAACTCATATTTTTCATGTATATACTAATTTTCTCAATATATACTAAAAATATTATTTCACACACGATAACAAAAATATTATAAAAAAATCTATATTTAATTTAATTTAATCATTAAATTTAAATTAGTTAATTTTAAACTTTTTACTAATTAAATTAATTTTTTTATTAATATAATAGCTAAACTTTATTAATATAATTAACGGTTAAATTTTTTGCTAATTAAATTAATATAATTAAAAAACAGTTTAAAAGCAAAAACTTTTTTCTATATCTAATTTTATAAAAACAATTAATTTCCATATTAATAAACTTTATTCATTAGCAAATTTAATTTAATTAATTATTTTTGTAAAAATATTTATTCCATTATTAATTTTAATATTATTAATGAAAACTACTCAATTGTTGCTATTGCTATTCCAATTTGATAAAAAAAAAATGCTATCCTAATAGATTAATTTTATTAGTTTAATTCAATTTTTAATGAAGAAAATTATTTAGTTGTTACTGTTCATTCACATATTCATAATTTATATATATAAAAAGTTTATCATTAATACAAATTTGATTTCGGTATAAATAATTTTTAGGCTTATAGATTAAATTTAAGTATAAAGCAATGGATAATTTTTGAGTGTGGGTACATGGGTGTAGACCCTACTCATGCCCATTATATTATCTTTAATAAATATGGACATGGGTATGATATTTTTGACCTAGATAGAATAGCGCCCTACCCATTTATAGGCCTAAGATTGACTGTCGTGCCCTAAAATAATTACGTAATAATAAAATTCCCATGGGATAAAAGTAAATGAAGTTAGAATTTTTGTGATAACACCTAGGCTTTTTTCATTTTGTTCTATAGAGATCAGAGGAGGAAATTAGAATAAAAATTAACGAATAAAGGTGAGGTACTTTCCCCGTCATAGGAAAAAAAATTCAGGATGACGGTTTTCAAAAGAACGATTTTTTTCATATTAAATGTATTTGAAAACAAAATTTGTTTCGATCAAATTTATTCTTAAAAAAATTAATAATTCTTGTAAAAAAATATCAAATGAATAAAACAGACAAAGTTTGCTGTCAATCTGAAAGGAAAAGAAAAGAAAAGGCAAAACTTGAAAGCATAAAAAAATCGAAAGAGGGATTGACATGTAATTGACATAAAAAAAAAAAAAAGTTAAGGATGACTTTGAATTTCTGTCAATACTAATAGCTAAATAAGGGGTCTTCAGCTCAGTTCCATTTTTATAGCCAGAAATTGCACCTCAAGGCTCAAGTACAGGCTAAGGGATGATGACATAAGAGAATTTGATTTTGCATTTGGATTGAAAAGTTAGGGATGAAAATAAGTTTATTTCAAAGAACGAGTACATGTGAATATCATTGATTTTCTAGAAATTATTTCAGTAAATTGACTTTTATAATCCAAATATTTGAATAGTGATTTGAGATAATCACATTCATATTTAGAAATGTATCTTCAATAATTGACTTCAATTTCAAATCTTTTTTTGGAAATGTAAAAACATTAAAATAAACAAAATAATTAAGATACAATTAGAAATTACTATATCCATAATCCATTTAGAAGTTAACTGTTAGGATTAAGATCTAATCTCGCTAAGAAGTTGAGGGACCAACCACAATCCTCTTCTAAAAAAGTGTTTTTGTTTTAAAAACAGAAAAGAAGGGCCTTGAAATGAAAATTGAAAATGTGTAAAATGGAATAACTCTTTGGTATTTATTGATAGTTGCAAAATTAATAGTATTTGATTATAGCTCATTGTCATACACATTTATTTACAGTGGTTGTGGCTTGATAATTAAATGAGGTAGCGATTTACATGTAGGATCCCAGATGGATTATCCAACAGTGCTTGGAGTTTTTTCACCCCTATGCTCATGTCTGGACGGAAATCAGCTACATATTGCACACACGATCCAGCAATTGCAGCCATCTGTTTGAAGCAAATCATATTTATATTGTAAAGTGGTATCACATGCTATTTTATTCGTCTCAGAAAACAAGTTATGCATATGGAACGAGTAAAAGTACAGTTTGAAATGTAAACTATTTAGCAAAACTACTGATTTTACCTTTGCAACTGCCTTTGGAGGGTAATCTCCATTCAGTCTAGGATCCACACACTGTGTTACCTTGTCTTTGCTGAGCTTTGGTGTTGTCTGCAGGTTATATGTTATAAATATAAGCAGGGCAAGGACCATTCACACTTTCAGGAACTGATTATCACTAGGAAAATTGCATACCCATGTTACAAGAGACAGTTGTCCTCTTGGCCGGTTATGATCAACTGGTTTACGGCCAGTCAACACTTCCAGAAGCAACACACCAAAGCTGTAGACATCACTCTTTGAATTTAGCTGGCCAGTCATCATGTATCTATCACCCAAAAAGAAATATATGCTCATGCTCAGAAAAACAATAAATTCAAGCTACTAGTTGTGTTCATCTCTAGGAAAGACTGAGAAAAAGAGCTTACTCGGGGTCATAATGATAACTTGAAGTCGGAAGAGCATAATAGTAAAGAAGATCCGGGTTAGGAGGGTTTGGACTTGATGGAGCAGAATCGGACATTTTGATCTTAGCAACATCATATTCATTAAAAATTAAAACATTGCTGGACTTGATGTTACAGTGAATCTGTGACTTCTCATGGATGTATTCTAATCCCTTTGCTGCCGCAACAGCAATTTTAACTCTTTGGGCCCATGAAAGAACTTTGGGTTTCACTAGAAATGGATCTCTCTTGAGCTTCCATTCAATGTCAAGTTTAAGTGCTCTTAAATCCATTGTCAAACATTTTAGAAATTTCAATAGTAATTATGGAATTGCATTCATTATGATAAATAAGTTATAATTCGCCATGAAAGTTTGAATATAAAAAAAATGAATAAGAAACGTTATTGAATTTTACTGTAGGTATATAATTCTTAACTGATAAAAATTCATTTTTACCAGATGGTTTAACTCTATTCCAAAATCCATCCCATGGCCAAAGTCGCCACGGTTTATGCGTTGTGGGTTTTCTCCCATCTTGACTTCCAGATGGAGGCTCAGCATTAACCACTTTGCTGTTAGTTTGCTCTTTTAGATGGTGTATGTGATTCTGCACATCTGTGGAGGCTGTTGTGAGTTGTGCAGTGCTAACCAATAAGTTAGTATCATCCTTTGACGCAGGCATATCATCCACATCATTTGTCATCGCATTCGGTACAGGCAATTCTGGATTCTTTTGCTGCTTAAGTGCAAACTCAAGTTGTTGCACAACTTCAGCCATTGTTGGCCGTTTCGTTGGTTCATCATCCAAGCATCTTTCGGCAATGCCCACAAATGCCTTCATGCTATCTTCTGAGATTTCATCCCTCAGATTTGAAGCTACAATCTGCTCAGCTTGTCCCTTATCAATGTTTGCTCGAGCCCACTTGGTCAGAATCCGCTTAGCCTCATCAGCTGTTGGATCCAATGCTGGTTTCCCACTCAATACTTCCAACAACACCACTCCAAAGGCATATGTGTCACTTCGCCTGGTTAGTTTCCCGGTGATGACATTGTCTGGGTCGAAGTACCCAAATGTACCTTTGACTTTTGTGCTAACATGACTTTGTAACTTGCTTCTGCTTAAAGGTTTAGCCAAGCCAAAATTTGAAACCTTAGCTGTGAAATTTTCATCCAACAGGATATTTGAAGCCTTCACATCGCAATGTATTAATGATTGGCCAGTGTGCAAATAGTCAAGCCCTCGAGCAGCTCCGATGCATATGTTAAGTCGTTGCTTCCATGTGAGAGAGAAGCCATTATCACATTTCCTTGAAAGCTTATAAAGGTGGTCAGCAAGTGTCCCACAGGCCATGTACTGATAAACAAGAATCATTTCCCCTTGTTCGTTGCAGTAGCCAATTAAAGAGACTAGATTAACATGTCGGAGCTCAGTCAATGTTTCGATCTCTGTCAAAAACTCATGTGCCCCTTGCTTGGAATTTGGTTTTAGTCGCTTTATGGCCACTGTCTCTTGTCCATTATCAATGAGGCTTTTGTAAACTTTACCAAATCCACCCCTTCCAATAAGATGTGCATCACTAAAATTTCTAGTGGCTAGTTGGATCTGAGCTAGTGAAAACCGGTGACAGAGTCGTTCTGCCCTGGTTGATGGCTTGTTTTCCTCCTCTCTACTGCTAGCTTCCTGAATTTGTCGTAATGTATAAACAGTGATGTTCACCAAAGCAAGAATTGTTATTGCAACAGTTGCAATCGCATTTCTACAACCAAGAACTTGGAGTAAATTTTGGAACGTATGGTATGATGAATCTCGTGCTGAAGGCAAGGGATTTAGACTCGCAAGATTATTATCAGGGTTGCTCAACTTCATTACTTCAAATCCTTTAAGAGGTCCATGTCCATCCATGAATTTATCATGTGGCTGTAAGCAAATCAAGATATCTCGTTTTCTCTCTTGTTTTCTCCCTTTCATCATAACCATATAGTCTCTATACCAGGGGATGCTATTTTCATCATCCTTTTCCCTAACTGCATTAATATCAGTATCTGCAATCACTTCATTAATGCGGACTTCAAAAACAATGCCACCAATCTCTGCCATCTTGAATCCTACCTTAGAGAAATAAAGCCTGACCAAGTACCTAAATCCCACATCCACAGATGTTTTCCAGGTAATATTGTTGATTTCGCTTGCTTCTCGCTTAGGTGCCGTTTCCCACATCCCAAACATGTCACCAATATTAGCAGCTGACAAAAAAGAATCATGTTTAATATTTAGTCGTTCAATTATTTCAAGTGCAATGGTGTTATCAACATAAACCAAAGACTTCCCAACCACTTGAACTCCAATATCTCCTCTGAAAAAATAAGAAAAACTGGTAGGCACTGAGATGATCTCAATTCCATTAATGAAAGCATGTGTATCTAATAATTTACTACTTGCAGGAGTGAAAACTACGCTGAATTCTGGACTTTCTTCCATGTTATGACAAACTCCTTGACAAAAGAATTCACACCAAGAGCATCAGCAGTAAGGGAAGCCCTAAAGTTGCTAAGCAGGGTGAAAGGACCAGCTTCAACAGTAAATAAGTCCTTAAACCTTTTGAAGCCTCTGTATGGACCCGAATTAAAGTGAAGGCGAATGATTTTCTGACCCGAATTAACTTGAAATGCAAAGGAGAATTGGGAATGAGACAGTCTTGTGGTTTTGTACGGAACTGGATCATCATCGGCAGAGATCCTCAACTTATGGATTGCTGTTGTGGCAGTTGACGGGCCCTTCAATCGAAATTTTGGATGGTTTATATCTCCGCTCCATTCCTTGCCGTTTTGTGCTGCAGAAGTGCCACTTAAGCCGCAGTTAACTGAAACATCACTGGTGAATTGGGTTGGATTGTTACTAGCAGATATGAATGCACTGAAAAAGCAAAGAGATAGCAAGGCAAGCAAAACTTGATGCAGATTCATTCTTCAAGCTTCTTTTTTCTTTTTTCCCTTCTTTTGGTGTTGTAAACCAGAAAATGATCATCCCAAGGTTGGTAGGGCCATTAATGACAATAGAAATGAACAAAAAAAGAAAAGGGCGACTAGACTTCCTTTTCAATTTTAATTTCTTATAGTCGCTGTTCTACCATTGTATGCCATAAATATTATATTGACAAAGTACAAGTTTCAGAAGAAAAAACAAACAATTTCAATATAAAAAAAAAAAAAATCAAATTGTGTGCTTTTCTAATATATCCCAAAACCCATCTGGTATCGTATGTCAATGTTTCCTAGAAGTTTTCCTACAAACCAAACGTATAATTAAATTATTTTATCAAAAAAAAAAAAACGCGTCGATATAGCAATTATCCGCAAACCCACCATCTATGAACTAAACAGGCCGTAATCAAAGCAGCTTATTTAAAATATATATAATTTCCAACTACTTTCATCAAATTTATTAACTTATTCTGAGTTTCATTTCTTATTTATTTGAAAAAAACATGTCAAATGTCATACATTTTTTTAAAAATATCTATGATGCTTAGAATTCCATTTACAATTTATTGAAATAATTTTCAGAAAAAAATTAAGTTCTGCTAAGCCTAAATCTTGCTTACTCCAGATTAATTGAGATCAATCAAGAGAATTAGATCAATTAATACGTAATAAAAATCTAATTAAAGCTCGGATCCAAACCAGAGATGCCCTTTTCAACTCTGCCGTCACCTCCTCAGGCGCCGCCCCTCCGCTCCCATGGGTGGCATATGAAGAAATTCCGGGCCCTGTTTTCCTCCGCCTGATTTAAAAACACGATGATTATATCTTCAGCTTCACACACCACGACCTAGATCTGCCCCATCAGCTCTTCCAGGGCCTCATCTTTTTTCTGCATTTTCGAGAAGTCCTTGAGGAAAGCGTTGAACATGCGTACATCGTTCTCCAGCATTTCGACCTGATTCTTGGCATTGTGGAGCAAACCCGCTTCAGATTTTCCAGGAGGAATGATAATGCTATTGATTTTTCGGGATTTCTGAGCATGTTTGGGGGCTGTGCCAGAGTGTGTCAACAAATAAACGCTGGTTAGGGTAACGAATTTGAAGGCAAAGATTAGCTGCTGCTTCATAGCTCTGCAATCTGTGTTATAATAATATCTGTAATTCTGTATCACAGAAGTGTCTAAATTTTACTATGTTGAAAGTTGATTAGTTGACTTTGTAGGACCTGGCTGATACCTGAATTGCAAACTAAGAGCAAATTTTTGGCCGTGTTTCTATTTCATTTTTTCGATTTCCAGTATTTTTAAATGGTGAAAAAAATATTCATTATTTTACATTTATATATAAGAAATATATTTGACTAATTTATTTTAAAATATTGAGTATGGGAGGTATAAAAATAAAAAATTATTACATATATATTTTCATATATAGAAAGACATGTTTTAATGAAGTGATTTAACATATATTATTAAGTGGCCAACTGACCCTATAATATTTGACATAAAAGATGTAACTTTTAAAATATATGTACATTTTAATCGTTTTGAAGTAATTGATAGAATTATTAAGTGGTGAATTAGCTCAACAATATTGATATGAGTTTAGAAACTTAAACTTTAATGTGTGTATGTTTTAAAAAGAAAATGATAAGTGAGTATTTTATGATCCGTCAGCACATGTTATATTTTCTGGTAATAGTTGTTGTTAGTTCTATATAATTCCAGGAGATATAGTTTTATCTTAATGAATCAACTTTAGCAAGAAAGAATTTTATGAATGTAGCATATATATGAGTTTTAGCTCCGCTAAACACACTAGCAGAACTTCAGTTAAATTATTTTAGGGTGAAAAAAAAATTTCCCAGAATGCTCGCATTTTTTTGTAGAAGGCTCCCGTGCTTCATTTTTCGGCTCAATTCCTCTTTCCACAAGACTTCAATTGTCACACCGACAGGATTGCAGCCCCACTCTCAGGTGAAAAAAAAACAGCATTAAACTTTCTTTACCATAGTCACTCCTTTCCCATACATAAAGGATTGCAGCCAGTTTGCTAATAATTTGTTACTGCACTTTTGGAACTCAGTTTCTAAATCAGTGGCTGCAACCCCACAGCTGCATCTTTTGCGTACTGTCTATTTTTACAAGATCAAGTTTTGGAACGTTCCAAGGAAACAACAAGAAAGAAAAATAGAAGTTATAATTTGAGAGGGAAAAACTATGAATTAATGGGTAAAAACTATGAATAAATGGGTATGACAACCAGATGAAGCAGTCAGTTATGGTAGTACTAGTATATTCAAGTAAAAGATTGGAGAATAACTAAATAAAACAATGTGAAGGCAAAAGATCTTCAGCAAACTACTAAAAGATACTCCATTTCAACTATTCTCAATTCCCAGAGGTTTGAGGAAGTTGTCAGGAGAGAGAGAATTCACAAATTTGGTGATTGGATGGAAATTCCAGATGGAGTATTCAACAGAGGTTGGAGTGCTTTTACCACAAGGCTTATGTTCGGACGGAAATCAGCTTCATATTGCACGCACAATCCAGCAACTGCAGCCATCTGTTTTAAGCAAATCATTTATAATGGAAACCAGCATCCCATGCTATTCTATATTCATCTCAGAAAACAAGTCACTGACACGGAATGAGCACAAGCCCAGTTTGAAATGTAGACTAATTAGCAAAACGACTGATTTTACCTTTGCAACGGCCTTTGGAGGGTAGTCTCCATTCAGTCTAGGATCCACACACCGCTTTACCTTGTCTTTCCTCACCTTTGGCGTTGCCTGCAGATTATAATACATAATTTGCAAAGTAACCAATTATAATAAAGTTAAGGAATTAATTATTGCTAGGAAAATTGCATACCCATGTTATAAGAGACTGCTGCCCTATTGGCAGTGTATAATCAACTGGTTTACCGCCAGTCAAGAGTTCCAGAAGCACCACCCCAAAACTGTAGATATCACTCTTTGCATTTAGCTGTCCAGTCATTTCGTATCTACCAGCCGAAAAGAAATATCAGTTCATGCTCAGAAAAAGAACAAATTCAAGCTACTAGTTCTGTTCATCTCTAGGAAAGACTGGGAAAAAGAGCTCACTCAGGAGGATAATGATAACTCAAAGATGGACGGAAGTGATAGTACAGAGGATCTGGATCTAAGTAATCGTATGGATTTGATTGATCAGAATTTGACATTTTGATCTTAGCAACATCATAATCATCAAAAATTAAAACATTGCTGGACTTGATGTTACGATGAATCTGTCCCTTGTCATGAATGTATTGTAATCCTTTTGCGGCACCAACAGCAATTTTAACTCTTTGAGCCCATGACAGAACCAGACTTGGTTTTACACCTTTGATGCCTGCTGACAATGAAAATAATTAGTTGCATGCAAAAGATTATTTATTGCGAATACCTGGAATCAGATAAGTAACAAGAAGCTACACTGAGTAAATATAATGAAGATTGTATTAGAAAGCACTTGTTGTAAACTAAAATGTCAAGTATTAAGGATTTCTTTTCAGCAATTAAAAATTGAAGATGCCCATGACAGGTCAATGTTTTGCATTTGTACCAATACATTTCAAAAATCTATAATATCACAAAGAGTATCTTCACATCAACAAAATTGAGGCAATCTCACCACGAAGAATGTCATGTAGGGACCCATTTGGAGCATACTCATAGGCCAAGACTCGCAGACCATCACCCACACAATAACCAAGTAGCTCAACGACGTTTTCATGCTTTAGGCTGGATGCCATTAAAACCTGCAAAATCATATGTAAACAGCATGTCTTTGTGAAAAGATATATTCATATCAGCACACAATGTTATGGCCAAACCTTTGCTAGAAATACTTTATCTGGCGTCTCATTAGAGTTTAGCTTTTTAATTGCTACGGCCTTTCTACTTTTCAGAACTCCATGGTATACATGTCCATCAGAGTCTTCATCAATAAGACACTTGGAACTAAAATCACCAGTAATGTCCTTTAATTCATTGACTGGAATGGCAGGGACGGCAATCAGCTGTATATTAATAGTCTGTTTGTCCTTTTCCTCTGTTTCTGCAGCATGATAGCCTGCAGGATTGCCCAAAGAAAATCTCTCATATGTTTGACTATGGCAAATGAGAAATTTGCAAACTTTAATCAAGAAGTACAGCCAACAATTAAGCAGAAGGATTGACAAAGAGAAAACAAAATGGTAAAAAATATTCAATTACACATTGGCAGTATATACTCAAAATCAGCTTGATTAGAAATCGATTCCGTTCCCATTCAAGGTCATAACATTCCAGAAATATCAAAAGATATTGCTAGTAAACTATGAAATTGCATTTATTACGATAACTTACCATAGACCATTGAAAGTTTGAATTATAAAATATGAATAGGAGTTCTTGAATTTAACTGTGGCAATAAAAATTTGTACCCGATAATGAGGATTCATTTTTACCAGATGGTTTAACTCTGTTCCAAAATGCATCCCATGGCCCAAGTCGTGATGGCTTATGTGTTGTGGCTTTTCTCCCGTCTTTTGTTGCAGATGCAGGCTCAGCATTGACTACCTTGCCATTAGTTTGCTCATTTGAAGGGGGTGTAACATTTTGCACTGTGGAGGCCATTGTGACTTGTACACTACTGGCTGAAAAGTTAGTATCATCTTTAGATGGATGGATATCATCCACATTTCTTGTTATCCCGTTTGATATTGAAGATTTTGAACTCTCTTGCTGCTCAAGTGCAAACTCAAGTTGTAGCAAAACTTGAGCCATTGTTGGTCGTTTCTTTGGTTCATCATCCAGGCATCTTTCAGCAATGCTCACAAATGCCTTCAAGCTATCATCTGAGATTTCGCCCCTCAGATTTGAAGCTACAATCTGGTCAGCTCTTCCCTTAGTAATGTTTTCTTAGGCCCACTTGGTCAGAATGTGCTCATCCTCTGCAACCCTTGGATTCAATGCTGGTCTATCGCTCAATACTTCCAACAACACCACTCCAAAGGCATATGTGTCACTTCTCCTAGTTAGCTTACCAGTGATGAGATAATTCAGGTCGAAATATCCAAATGTGCCCTTGAATTTTGTGCTAACATGACTCTGTAACTTGCTTCTGCTTATAGGTTTGGCCAAGCCAAAGTCTGAAACCTTAGCTGTGAAATTTTCATCCAACAGGATATTTGAAGCCTTCACATCACGATGTATCAGAGATTGGCCAGTGTGTAGATAGTCTAGCCCTTGAGCAGCTCTGATGCATATGTTAAGGGGCTGCTTCCATGTGAGAGACGAGCCATTATTGCTGTTCCTAGTTAGTTTATAAAGGTGGTCACCCAGCTTCCCACAGGCCATGTATTCATAAACAAGAATCATTTCCCCATGCTCATTGCAATAGCCAATTAGAGAGACCAAATTAATATGTCAAACCTCAGTTAATGTTTAAATCTCTGTCAAAAACTCACACACTCCTTGCTTGGAATTTGGTTTTAGCTACTTTATGGCTACCATCTCTTGTCCATTATCAATGAGGCCTTTGTAAACTTGGCCAAATCCACCCCTTCCAATAAGACGTGCATCACTAAAATTTCTAGTGGCTAGTTGGATCTCAGGTAGTGAAAATCGACAACAGAGTCGTTGCACCCTGGCTAATGGCTTGTTTTCGTCCTTTGTACTACTAGCTTCCCAAATTTGTCGCAATGTATAAATAGTGATGTTCACCATAGCAAGTATTGCTATTGCAACAATTGCAATCATATTTCTCTAACCAAGAACTTCGAGTAAATTTTGGAATGTAGGGCATGATAAATCTCTTGCTGAAGACAAGGGATTTGGACTCGCAAGAGTATTGTCAGGGTTGCTCAACTTCATTGTTTCAAATCCTTTAAGAGGTCCATGTTCATCCATGAATTTATCATTTGATTGTAGGCAAATCAAGAGGTTCCGTTTGCCCTCTTGTTTGCTTCCTTTCATCATCACTATATAGTCTCTATACCACGTGATGCTATTTTCATCATCCTTTTCTTTGACTACATCAATATTAGTGTCAGCAGTCATTTCATTAATGTGGACTTCAAAAACAATACCACCAATCTCTGCCATCTTGAATCCTATCTTAGAGAAATGAAGCCTAACCAAGTAACTAAATCCCACATCTACAGATATTTTCCAGGTAATATTGTTGATCTTGCTTGCTTTTCGCTTAGGAACCATTTCCCATATCCCAAACATGTCACTAGTATTAGCAGCTAACAGAATAGAATCCTGTTTAACATTTACTCGGTGGATCATTTCAAGGGCAGTGCTGTTATCAACATAGACTAGAGACTTCCCAACCACTTGGACTCCAATATCCCCCCTATGAAAGTAAGAAAGATTGGTAGGTATTGAGATAATCTCAATCCCATTTATAAAAAGCATACGTATCTAGTGATTGACTAATAGCAGGAGTGAAAACAATGGTGAATTGTTGATCTTCTTCTACATTCATACAGAACTCCTTGGCAAAAGAATTCACACCAAGCGCATCAGCAGTAAGGGAAGCGCTAAAGTTGCTAAGCAGGGTGAAAGGACCGGCTTCAACAGCAAATAAGTCCTTGAACCTTTTAAAGCCTCTGTACGGAGCTGGATTAAAGTGAAGGTGAATAATTTTCTGACCTGAATTAACTTGAAATGCATAGGAGAACTGGGAATGAGAAAGTCTTGCCGTTCTGTACGGAACTGGATCTTCAGCAGGGATCAACCTATGGAGAACAGTTGAGGCAGTTGATGAGCCATTTATTTGTAGCAAGGAAGAGAATTCTGTCTTTGTATCTCCATGCCATTCCCTGCCGTTTGGTGCTGCAGAAGTGCCACTTGAGCCACAATTAACTGAAACATCACCTATGAAATCAGTCGGGTTGTTACTCGCAGATATGAATGTGTTGAAGAAGCAGAGAAAAAGAAATACGAATGCAAATGAAACTAGATACAGATTCATGCTTCAAGCTGTGTTACAAAGAATGATCTGTGTTGACTTTCTTATCCCAAGGTTACTTCCCCATTAATAACGACAGAATTGTTACAAAAAACAGAGAGGTTGACGCGGCTTAATATTCATTTTTATATTTCTTAAGTCATCGTTGAACCATTCTATCCCATAATTTAATATTGAGAAACTAATCAATTCTTGGAAGAAAAAAATATAATTTCAATCTTTGTGCACAAAAATTATTCATCCGCTAATCAACATCACATAATTAAAAAACTCCATCCCAATCACAACCACTTCTTTTAAAATATTTATAAACTTCAACTTTCTTTTATCAAAGAAAAATCATTCCTGAAGCTCTTGAAAACCATTTACAGAAAATTCTTCAAAAAAAAAAAAATATATATATATATATATATAACAATTTATATTCTGCTAAACCCAACTTAATCCAGATTAATTAAAATCAATCACGGGAATAACATCAATTAATACATAATACAGATCTTAATTAAAACTCAGACCTGAAACAGATATGCGTTTTTCTCCTCCGCCGTGGCCTCTTCAGGCGCCGCCCCTCCGTTCCGCCGGGTAGCACAAACAACTCTGCTCTTAACATATATAGTTTTCGCCTTTGCCCTGATAGCCCTAATTTCTTTCGCGATGCTGATGAGTTTCAGGCCACCAAAAGCTCTCTGGAAGAAATTCCGGTTCCTGTTTTCCTCCGCCTGATTCAAAAACAGGACGATTATATCTTGAGCTTCACAGACTACGTCCTGGGTCTGCCACACCAGCTCTTCCAGGGCCTCATCTTTTTTTGTGCATTTTCGTCGAGTCTTTGAGGAAAGCTTTGAAAAAGCGGATATCGTTCTCCAGCATTTCAACCTGATTTTTGGCATTGTAGAGCAAAACCGGCTTCAGATTTTCCAGAGGAATAAAAATACTAATGTTGATTTTTCGGGATTTCTGAGCTTGTTTGGTGGTGTGCGAGAGCGTGTGAACAAATAAACGCTGGTTAGTGTGACGAATTTGAAGCAAAGAGCAGCTGCTGTTTCATAGCTCTGTAATTGTGTGGTAATAACGTCTGTATCACAGCTGTGTCTAAATTTTGCTATGTTGGAAGTTAATTAGTTGTTTTTTCTTTTTTCTTTTTTCTTTTCTTTTTTTTTTTTTTGTTTTTTTTGTTTTTATTTATTAAGAAAGTTGATTAGTTGACTTTGTAGGAACCTGGTTGAACTTGATTCCTTCCTGAATTGCAAGCTAAAGGGCACATTTGGCTGTGTTTCTATTTCATTTTTTCGATTTTTGGTATTTTTAAAAGGTGAAAAAAATTAATTGTTACTCTAGATTCAGATATGCAAATATATTTGTATAATTTATTTTAAAATATTGAGTATGGTATGTATAGAAATGAAAATTTAATTGTCATACAGAAAGGGTTGCTGCCTCACTCTCGTAAATCAAAGCATTAAATTTTCTTTGCATAACTATTCCTTTTCCGGCCTGTCAATGGGTAGGGTATTATCCTACCCAAATTCAAAATATCAATATTCATATCCATACTTATTAAAAATAATGTGATAGGTATGTGTAGGGTCTATACCCAAAAATTACCTATGTACCCATACCCAAAAATTACCCATTACTTTATACTTAAATTTGATTTATGAACCTAAAAATTATTTATACCCAAATCAAATTTATATTAATGATAAACTTTTTATATATAAAAATTATAAATATGTAAATAAACAGTAACAATAAAATAATTTTCTTCATTAAAAATTGAACTAAATTAGTAAAATTAATAAAGTTAATATATTGGGATAGCAATTTTTTTTTTAATTAGAATAGCAATAGCAACAGTAGAACATTTTTCATTAATAAAATTAAGAATATTAAAATTAATAGTGGAATAAATAATTTTTATAAAAACAGTTAATAAAATTAATTTTGTTAATGAATAAAGTTTATTAATAAAGAAATTAACTGTTTTTATAAAATTAAATATAGAAAAAAGTTTTTGCTTTTAAACTATTTTTATTAACTATTTTTTAGTTATATTAATTTAGTTAGCAAAAACTTTAATTGTTAATTATATTAATAAAGTTTAACTATTATATCAATAAAACGATTAATTTAATTAGCAAAAAATTTAAAATTAAATAATTTAAATCTAATGATTAAATTAAATTAAATATAAAAAAATTATTTTTTGTTATCGTATGCAAAATAATATCCTTAGTATATATTAAGAAAATAAATATGTATATTAAAAACATAAGTTCAATAAACTAGATCCAATGGGTCTTGGGTTAGATAGGGTATGGTAGGATTAGAGTCTCATCCTTCTGGGTATTTTAGGATATGGTAGAATTAGGATCTCATTCTTCTGAGTATTTTAGGATATGGGTATAGATAGAGTGATACCCTACCCATTTACAAGCCTACCCAGAGTAATGTTTATCTGCCACTTGGGAAATCATAATAGATATATATATATATATAATCCTTGTTTTGCTACGTGCATCTTTTTTAAATTAATTTCTATAGCAATAATTTAGATCTTCTATTTTAATCAATAATATTTCACTTTTTGTGTCTCAAAATAGAGATCAACAAGCTTATATCAAGTTGTATCTTTAGAGATAAGGTGGGGATCTATCACGTAGCAATGGCTATTTCTCACAGGGGGGTCTATCTCTAGCCTTGGCATAAGCCATCTCTTTCTATGAAGCTTTTAGTTGGATAAAGAGTAAGAAATTATGAAATGTTATTTTTTAATTAGATGCACTAATGGTAGTAAATGCAGTTTTGAGTTACGTTGATGATGTCTCTTATTCTGGAATAGTAATAGTTGATTGTAAAATTCTCTTTTATGAATTTTCCAGTTGTTGGGTTGGATTTTTTCATCATTCAACTAAATAGGTGATCCATTGTATTACTAAGTTCTTTGTTTCAATATCTAAACTGCTTGTGTGGGTAAACCACCTTCATGCATATTTAATTGATATAATCCTTTTTGAGATGCAATAAATTTTCTCTCTAGTGTCAAAAAATGAATATTTAATTATGAATCAAATAAGAACGAAATTTAATTTACATGTTTGCATTCCAGCAAGCTTATATGTATTTTCTTAAATAATTCAGATGTCCTATTTTAAGTCAATGTTTCATCTTTTATTTCATAAAATAGACACTTGCAAGGTTAAATGTATTTTCTTAAATGTGTTTTTCTCAACAAACACTGACTTGTGAATCAAATATGAATGAAATTTTGATTTACATATTGGCTTTCCGCGCATAACAAAAAGCAACCAGTTTGCTAATAATTAGCTAGTGCACTTTTGGAACTCAGTTTCTAATTATTAGTGGTTGCAGCCCCACTGCTCCATCTTTTACATACTCTGTCTATTTGACAAGATCAAGTTTTGGAACGTTCCAAAAGAACAAGAAGAAAGTAAAATAGAAGTTAACATTTGCGAGGGAAAAACCAGAATTAATAATGGGTATGACAATCAGATGAAGCAGTTATTTACATGAGCATGCTTGATGATAGTATATTAAAGTAAAAGATTGGGAAAAAGCTAAAGAAAACAATGTGAAGGCACAATATCTTCAGAAAACTACCAGAAGATAATCCATTTCGACAATTTTCAATTCCCACAGAAAATGAATTCACATGTTTGGTGTCTGGATAGGAATCCCAGATGGAGCACTCAACAGAGGTTGGAGTGCTTTTACTACAACGCTCATGTCTGGACGGAAATCAGCCTCGTATTGCAGACACAATCCAGCAACTGCAGCCATCTGTTTGAAGCAAATAATTTATACTGTAAAGCAGTATCCCATGCTATGCTATTCATCTCACAAAACAATTAATGTGCATGGAACAAGTAAAAGTTGACTTTGAAATGTAGACTATTTAGCAAAACTAGTGATTTTACCTTTGCAACTTCCATTGGAGGGTAGTCTCCATTCAGTTTCGGATCCACACACTGCTTTACCTTGTCCTTGCTGAGCTTTGGCTTTGCCTGCAGGTTATAATACATAGTTTGCAAATTAAAATCTCATGGTACGTAGATGCCCTGGATTTTATCGCTAGGAAAATTGCATACCCATGTTACAAGAGATTGCTGTCCTCTTGGCCGGGTATGATCAACTGGTTTACGGCCACTCAAGAGTTCCAGAAGCACCACACCAAAGCTGTACACATCACTCCTTGAGTTTAGCTGGCCAGTCATTGTGTATCTACCAGCCAAAAAGAAATATAACTTCATGCTCAGAAAAAGAACAAATTCAAACCACTTCTGTTCATTTCAGGGAAAAGACTGAGAAGAAGCGCTTACTCAGGGGCATAATGATAACTTAAAGGAGGAAGAGCATAATAGTAAAGAGGATCCGGGTTAGGAGGGTTTGGATTTGATGGATCAGAATCAGACATTTTGATCTTAGCAACCCCATAATCATCAAAAATTAAAACATTGCTGGACTTGATGTTACAATGAATCTGTGCCTTCTCATGGAGGTATTCTAATCCCTTTGCAGCCGCAACAGCAATTTTAACTCTTTGGGCCCATGAAAGAACTGGACCTGGTCCCAAGCCTTTGATGCTTTTTGATCCTGTATTAACAATGAAAGGTCAATGCTATTGTGTCTAAACCAATACATTTTAGAAAAATCTACAATCGCCAACCTAAAGATCCAAAAGAAAAAAGAACTAGGACTAACTCACCATGAAGGATGTCATATAGGGAACCATTTGGAGCATACTCATAGGCCAAGACTCGCAGACCATCACCCACACAATAACCAAGTAGCTCAACCACGTTTTTGTGCTTTAGGCTGGATATCATTAAAACCTACAAACCCATATATAAACAACATATCTTCATGTAAAGTTATACTCTATGCAGCAATATCAACACACAGAGTGTTGTGGCCAAACCTGTGCTAGAAATTCTTCTGGCGTCTTCCTAGGGTAGTCTAGTCTTTTAATTGCTACAGCCTGTCCACTTTTCAGGACTCCACGGTATACACATCCACTAGAGTCCTCACCAATAAGATACTTACTACTAAAATTACCAGTAATATCCTTTAATTCATCAATTCCAATAGCAGGGGCAGCACTCGGCTGCATATTAATAGTCTGTTTGTTGTTTTCTGCTGTTTCTGTGGCATGATAACCTGCAAGAATAAGACACTTATAATTAAAACTACCAGTAATGTACTTTAAATAATTGATTTGAATGGCAGGGACAGCACTTGGCGGCATATTAATAGTATGTTTCACATTTTCCGCTGTTTCTACGGCATGATAACCTGCAGGAGTAATACATGTATTACTAAAATTACCAGTAATGTCCTTTAATTCATGGATTTGAATGGCAGGGACAAAACTCGTCTGCATATTAACAGTCTCTTTGTCATTTTCTGCTGTTTCTGTGGCGCGATAACCTGCAGGATTGCCTAAAAGAAAAAAAATATTGAAGTATGAGTGGCAACGTGTACTTGAAACTTTGGGCTTCACTAGAAATGGATTTCTCTTGAGCTTCCAGTCAATGTCGAGTTTAAGTGCTCTTAAATCCATTCTCAACATTTTAGAAATTTCAATAGTAATTATGGAATTGCAATCATTACAATAAATAAGGTATAATTGGCCATGAAAGTTTGGACATCAGAAAAATGAATAAGAAACGTTATTGAATTTACTGTAGGTATATAATTCTTAGCTGATAACAACTCACTCTTACCAGAAGGTTTAACTCTGTTCCAAAATCCATCCCATGGCCAAAGTCGCCACGGTTTATGCGTTGTGGGTTTTCTCCCATCTTGACTTCCAGATGGAGGCTCAGCATAAACCACTTTGCTGTCAGTTTGCTCCTTTAGATGGGGTATATGTTTCTGCACATCTGTGGAGGCTGTTGTGAGTTGTGCAGTGCTAACCGATAAGTTAGTATCATCCTTCGACGAATGGATATCATCCACATCATTTGTTATTGCATTCGGTAGAGGCAATTTTGGATTCTCTTGCTGCTTAAGTGCAAACTCAAGTTGTTGCACAACTTCAGCCATTGTTGGCCGTTTCTTTGGTTCATCATCCAAGCATCTTTCAGCAATGCCCACAAATGCCTTCAGGCTATCTTCTAAGATTTCATCCCTCAGATTTGAAGCTACAACCTGCTCAGCTTGTCCTTTATCAATGTTTGCTCGAGCCCACTTGGTCAGAATCCGCTCAGCCTCTTCAGCAGTTGGATCCAATGCTGGTCTTCCACTCAATACCTCCAACAACACCACTCCAAAGGCATATGTGTCACTTCTCCTTGTTAGTTTCCCCGTGATGACATAATCTGGGTCGAAGTACCCAAATGTACCTTTGACTTTTGTGCTAACATGACTTTGTAACTTGCTTCTGCTTAAAGGTTTAGCCAAGCCAAAATCTGAAACCTTAGCTGTGAAATTTTCATCCAACAGGATATTTGAAGCCTTCACATCGCGATGTATTAGTGATTGGCCAGTGTGCAAATAGTCAAGCCCTCGAGCAGCTCCAATGCATATGTTAAGTCGTTGCTTCCATGTGAGAGAGGAGCCATTATCACATTTCCTTGAAAGCTTATAAAGGTGGTCAGCAAGTGTCCCACAGGCCATGTACTGATAAACAAGAATCATTTCCCCTTGTTCATTGCAGTAGCCAATTAAAGAGACTAGATTAACATGTCGGAGCTCAGTCAGTGTTTCGATCTCTGTCAAAACTCGCGTGCCCCTTGCTTGGAATTTGGTTTTAGTCGCTTTATGGCCACTGTCTCTTGTCCATTATCAATGAGGCCTTTGTAAACTTTACCAAATCCACCCCTTCCAATAAGATGTGCATCACTAAAATTTCTAGTGGCTCGTTGGATCTGAGCTAGTGAAAACGAACGACAAAGTCGTTCTGCCCTGGCCGATGGCTTGTTTTCCTCCTCTCTACCACTAGCTTCCTGAATTTGTCGCAATGTATAAACAGAGATGTTCACCAAAGCAAGAATTGCTATTGCAATAGTTGCAATCGCATGTCTGCTAGCAGGAACTTGGACTAAATTTTGGAATGTATGGTATGATGATTCTCGTGCTGAAGGCAAGGGATTTGGGCTCGCAAGACTATTATCAAGGTTGCTCAACTTCATTATTTCAAATCCTTTAAGAGGTCCATGTTCATCCATGAATTTATCATTTGATTGCAGGCAAATTAAGATATCCCGTTTTCTCTCTTGTTTGCTCCCTTTCATCATAACCATATAATCTCTATACCGGGGGATGCTATTCTCATCATCCTTTTCCCTGACTACATCTATATTAGTATCAGCAATCATTTCATTAATGCGGACTTCAAAAACAATGCCACCAATCTCTGCCATCTTCAATCCTACCTCAGAGAAATGAAGCCTGACCAAGTATCTAAATCCCACATCCACAGATATTTTCCAGGTAATATTGTTGATCTCGCTTGCTTTTTGCTTAGGTGCCATTTCCCACATCCCAAACATGTCACCAATATTAGCAGCTGACAAAATAGAATCCTGTATAATATTTAGTCGGTGGATTATTTCAAGAGTAGTAGTGTTATCAACATAGACTAGAGACTTCCCTACCACTTGGATTCCAACATCTCCTCCGTGAAAGTATGAAAGACTGGCAGGCACTGAGATAATCTCAATCCCATTTATGAAAGCATATGTATCTAGTGATTGACTATTTGCAGGAGTGAAAATGATAGTGAATTGTTGATATTCTTCTATGTTTATACAGAATTCCTTGACAAAAGAATTCACACCAAGAGCATCAGCAGTGAGGGAAGCGCTAAAGTTGCTAAGCAAGGTGAAAGGACCGGCTTCAACAGCAAATAAGTCCTTGAACCTTTTAAAACCTCTATATGGAGCTGGATTAAAGTGAAGGCGAATTATTTTCTGACCTGAATTAACTAGAAATGCATAGGAGAATTGGGAATGAGACAGTCTTGCCGTTTTGTAAGGAACAGGATCATCAGAAGGGATCAACTTATGGAGAACAGTTGAGGCAGTTGATGAGCCCCTTGTTTGTAGCAAGGAAGAGAATTTTGGCTTTACATCTCCGCTCCATTCCCTGCCGTTTTGTGCTGCAGAAGTGCCACTTGAGCCGCAGTTAACTGAAATATCATTGGTGAATTGGGTTGGATTGTTACTAGCAGATATGAATGCATTGAAAAAGCAAAGAGACAGCAAGGCAAGCAAAACTTGATGCAGATTCATGCTTCAAGCTTCTTTTTTCTTTTTTCCCTTCTTTTGGTGTTGTAAACCAGAAGAATGATCTATGCTCATCCCAAGGTTGGTTGTTCCATTAATGACTTTCTTTTCATTTTTAATTTCTTACAGTCGTCGTTCAAACATGTAAGCCATAAACATGATATTGACAGTATATATAAGTTTTAGAAGAAAAAAGAAAAAATTTCAATAAAAAATTATCAAATTGTGTGCATTTTCTAACATATTCCAAGCCCATCTGGTTAAAGTCGTATGTCAATGTTTCCGAGAAGTTTTCCTACCATCCAAACATATGACTAAATTATTTTATCATGGTTGACCCAAAAAACGCGTGGATATAGCAATTATCCCCAACCCACCATCTATCAACCAAACAAGCCGTAATCAGAGCAACTTATTTAGAATATTTATAATTTCCAACTACTTTCGTCAAATAAATTAACTTATTTATTTAAAAAAAAAATGTCAAATGCCATACATTTTCTTAAAAAATATCTATAATGCTTAGAATTCCATTAACAATTTACTAAAATAATTTTCAGAAAAAAGGAAAAAAAATTAAGTTCGGGTAAGCCCAAATCTTGCTTAGTCCAGATTAATTGAGATCAATCAAGAGAATTGGATAAATTAATATGTAATACAAATCTTAATTAAAACTTGGATCCAAACCAGAGATGCCTTTTTCAACTCCACCGTCAACTCTTCAGGCGCAGCCCCCCCCGCGATGCTGGGTGGCACAGATAATCCTGCTCTTATCATATATAATTTCAACCTTTGCTATAGTAGATAACTTCTTTCGCGACGCTGATGAGTTTAATTGGCCCACAAGAAGCTCTCTCGAAGAAATTCCGGGCCCTATTTTCCTCCTCATGATTTAAAAACACGATGATTATATCTTCAGATTCACACACCACGTCCTGGATCTGCCACATCAGCTCTTCCAACGCCTCATCTTTTTTCTGCATTTTTATGAAGTCTTTGAGGAACGCTTTGAGCAGGCGTACATCGTTCTCCAGCATTTCGACCTGATTCTTGGCATTGTGGATCAAATGGGCGTTCTACAACAAAATCCGCTTCAGATATTCCAGGAGGAACAATAATGCTATTGATTTTTCGGAATTTCTGAGCTTGTTTGCGGGTGAACAAATAAACGCTGGTTAGGGTGACGAATTTGAAGTCAAAGCTTCACGGGCCACAGCTCTGCAATCTGCGTGATAAAAAAATTATCTGTACCACAAAAGTGTGAATTTTATAGTGTTGTTGAAAATTGATTATTTTTTTATTTTTTATTTTTTGATCAATAAAAGTTTATTAGTTGACTTTGTGGACCTGGTTGATTCTCCAATTGCTACCCAGGAGCATGTTTGGTTGAAATTTTATTTAATTCTTACGATTTTTAGTATTTTTAAAAGGTGACAAATTAGTTATCGATTTTCATTTAGAAGTACAAATACATTTCAATAATTTATTTTGAAGTACCAAGTATAATAGATTTAAAAACAGAAATTTATTAAGTTTATATTTTTATGTATAAAATAATATATTCTTTTGAAATATTTAAATATTTTAATTATTTTGAAGTAACTATTGGGTATTTTATTTAAACTTAATTTGATTTTGATTGATGAAATATAGGGTAGTAGAATAAGTACATTCACAATTATTAAAAAAAAAAAAGTAAGTGATGTTCTCAATAAAAATTAATGCAAATAAATAAATTACATTTTTAAAAAACAAAAATGTAACCTTGGAAGTACATCCAAATTTTGATTGACCTTGATGTTTGCCAAGATATTATTGGTCTAGGCGGCAACGCCCACTTGTTTAGCCTAATTGATCAAAACCAAAACACGGACCATCAAATTTTATAAAAATTAGTGGCTGGGGTATATTCAATGCATGTGCAATTAATAATAAATAAAGATAATATAAATAAGAGATAATATAATTATAAAAAAAGAACAAGAAAGATTTGTATAGAAATGAAAATATGTATTAACATTCATCAAATTATTGTAAAACTAAGTCGTAATAATGAAGTAGAAATAGGATGGTATTTATTTTTAGTGTTGTAAATGGATATTCGAAAATTCATTTGTCGTTCACATTCGAATTCGTTTAAAGTGAATATTATCAATATTCGATTGGTAGATATACAGCTGTATACGGATACCAATACAAAAAAATATAATATTAATGAAAAAATAATAAGTAACAAAGTGAAAGTTGTCACTGATAACGTATAATTGAGTGATAATAGCTTTTATCTTGTCACTAATGACCAATTTTAAGTGACAAGAATTTATATCTTGTCACAATATGACTCAATAGTGACAAAAATTAATGTTTTAATTTGTCACAATTAACAATTAGTGACACTCCTGTACTGACAACTTAGTGACAATAAAAATTGTCACTATAATTTGTGACATGATTTTTATTGTCACCATAGGTGTGTCACTAATTATTTGTTGTGATAATTTTGATACTATTTTTGTCACTATTAAGTTTGTAAAAATCATTAAGGTGACAAAATTAATTTTTTTTATCACTTAATATACATAATTAATGACAATTTTTATATTGCCACTTACTATTTTGTTTCTAATTTATCTTTTTCTCATAGTGTACGAATATAGTAATTGCTTATTTTATCCGTTTAATATCCAATTTGAATATATATCTGTTGGATATATTCATTTATACATTTGATTATCCAAAATTTAATTAAATTTGTTATCCATATTTGATAAATCACATTTAAAAAAATTATTGTATATAATATATTATTATACGTAATAAATTATTTTTATTTTTCCAATATGAAATCTCATAATCTATATATAAATGAATATAAGTATAAATTAATAATTAAAGAATGAATAAGAAAAAATTAGTGATTAAGGATTATGAAGAATCGATAGACTATAGTAATGACAATTAAAAACTGCTAAATCAAGAAAAAAATAAAAAAAATTAATATATGATGATAAAATTGATCAATATGAAATTATTGTTGCTCGACTTTGTAATTAATTTATATTAATGTCATTTTATTAACATTGATTAATCATAAAGTTAATAATTAATTTTAAAAAATTAACTAAATCAAGAATAATTATTTTTTAAATTCTAAGATAAAGTAGTAAACTTTTTTTTTTTTAAATGAAAATTTATTATGCATTTTATTACAAACTAATGGATTTGGATATTTGGATATTTGTAAATAAATATTCGGATATTTATAAACAGATGTATTCTAATAATTATAATTGAATACGGATATCTCTGAATTCGGTTAATATTTGTAGGATATGAATTCAAATGTTATTAAAAAATATCCATCAAATATGAATATGGATACAATTATTATAAAATTTAAATGGATACAGATACGGGTCCGTATCATTTAACGTTCGTTTACAGAGTGTTAGAGGGAATGCAGTTAAACGACATGCCTGTAAGTGCTCGTCACATAGCTGAAAAAATCACAATGAAGCATAAGCAGAATGCAAGCAACACAAGAAATTATGGGCCAAACCCTGATTTTGTGATTCTATTTAACAATCTCAGCCAAGTACACAGGAAATGTCTTGAGCAATCACAGGACACTATCTCATCTTATCTAACCCGTCTAGCCTATCTATGGGTGTCGTAAGGACTCAACCTATTTATACATTCTATAAAACTTTGGAAAAGGCATTGCTTATCTGTTGGTAAATTGGCCTACTGAAATGCTGACAAGTGTTCCTATAGTTTTCTCCATAACTGCACATATTCTCAACTACTCCAGTAAGCATGATGTGAGTCTGTCAAGTGTCCAGAGCGGTTCTCCGGACCAAGTTTGCCAATCGCTTCACACAGGCGTACAGCCTTGTAACAATCTCTATCAACCTTCAAGATGCACGCAATACGTCTGGCATGCAAGCTAAGTTTTTGACAGCTTCCTGGACGCCATACGCCTATCATGTGCACTGTCTCTCCAGCTAGCCTGCACTGCACACACTAGTCTCAACACTTGTATGCTTAGGTGCTATATGTGTGCGTCATTGTGCTGCTGTGAGCCAAGCTATCTGTCTACTGCCCAGTGCGCTCCTATCTCAAAGCTCTCGCACACACTATTTGATACTTGCTCGCATTGTGCCCGTCAAACCTATTATGTATAACTGTTCCGCGAGTTTGCACGATGCCCAAGTCATCATGTTAAGTATCCGCAACCTTAGCCAACATGCTGGCACAGTTCGCACAAGTATGCTGCACGAAGCCTGAACTAATTTCCTACAAGTGTGCTACACCATGCTAACATGCCTCATTTATAAGTCATTGTCGGCATTCGTTGCCCACTCATGCAATCTCTGTCAAGTGGTTGGTTACCCTACACAAAAGGATCTTACACTAGATCAATCAACCCGTCACTACTACATATAACCCAACATTTGACATTTTAAGATACTATTTATACTTTTAATTTTATTTTTTGGGGGCACATATTACCCTCATTAACGAGCCTAAGATTAATTTAAGTATTGGAAGGATTACATTAAGTTATTCATAATTTTAAAACTAGATTCTTGATTCTTACCCAAAGATTTCTCATAATCATATTAGATTCAAACAAAGATTTTCCGTCAAAAGAGATATTATATTTTATCAATTAATTCTTCATAGAATGGCCATACATCTCCGTTATTACATTTTGTAAGTAAAATTAAGGTCATACAAGATTTTGGTCCTGAATTTGAGCATTGATATTAATGGCAGTTACTTATATAATGTATTTAACTGAACTTGATGTTTTGATAATAAATTGTGTGATTATTTGTATATATTGAATATAAAATATAAATATAAAATTGGTATGTATTTAATCAACCTATAAAATAATCTATATTAACAAAATTAGTTAAATGCTTCTATTGCATTTTTTTTTATTCACACGCACTTGCACCAATAATTCGTTAAGGTCTTGAACAAATAAATATGGCAATAATATCAGTAAATCAATTGATCACTCAATAATTTTATTTTTTCTAGAATTTATAGAAGAGATAAGAAAATAAAATAAAGAATGGCATATGGAATTCTTATATACCCCTGAATTCAAAATTATATGAATTCAAAAAATTGCTAAAAATCCATTCATAATTTCGGAAAATACAAATTAAGTAAATACGTACGCGTGTCTGTTCACTAGTCATTGCTATATCTAATACGTTAAATAATTAAAAGTGTCAAATTACTTTATGTAAGGCAAATGATCTTCAGCAAATATAAAAGATAATCCACCAACTTCAACTATGTCCAATTCCCAGAGAAAAATTCTCACAAGGTTTGGTGTTCAGAAATGAGTCCCAGATGGAGACTTCAACAGAGGTGGGAGTGCTTTTACTACGATTCTCATTTCTGGACGGAATTCAGCTTCATACTGCATACACAATGCAGCAGCTACAGCCATCTGTTTTAAGCAAATCATATTTATCATGTAAAGCAGCATCCCACGCTATTCTATATATTCGTCTCGCAAAACAAGTCATGCATATGGAACAAGCACGAGTTCAGTTGAAATATAGAATACTTAGCAAAACAACTGATTTTACCTCTGCAACGGCCTTTGGAGGATACTCTCCATTCATCCTAGGATCAACGATCTGCTTTACCTTGTCTTCCGTCAGCCTTGGGATTGCCTGCTTATTTATAATTTGCAAATTTTAATCAATTATTGTATGTGGATGTCCTAGATAAAGTTGAGCAACCATTATCACTAGGAAAATTGCATACCCATGTTATAAGAGACTGCTGTCCTCTTGGCCTGGTATGATCAACTGGTTTACGGCCGGTCAAGAGTTCTAGAAGCACAACACCAAAGTTGTGGACATCACCCTTTGAATTCAGCTGGCCAGTCTCTGCCTATCTACCTCCCAAAAAGAAATATATGTTCATGCTCAGAAAAAGAACAAATTGAAAGTACTAGTTCCGTTCATCTCTAGGAAAGACTGAGAAAAGGAGCTCACTCAGGGGGATAATGATAACTTAAAGGCCGAAGATAGCGATAGTACAAAGGATCCGGGTGAGGAGGGTCTGGATTATCAGAATCAGACATTTGGATCTTAGCAACATCATAATCATCAAAAATTAAAACATTGCTAGACTTGATGTTATGATGAATCTGTGCCTTGTCATGGATGTACTCTAATCCTTTGGCAGCCCCAACAGCAATTTTAACTCTTTGGTCCCATGACAGAACCAGCTTTGGCTCTACGCCTTTCATGCCTGCTAAGTGCTAACAATGAAAATAATTAATTTCAGCAATCAAAAATTGATTTCTAAAACAGTTCGACAAGAAATTGACTTGGGATATGCCAATGAATGGTCAATGCTGTTTTATTTTTATCAATAATACATTCAGAAAAATCTATAATTCTCAGCCTAAAGATCCAAAAGGGAAAGAAGGGGGAAAATATATTTTTAGTCCTCTAACTATGACCGTCTGCGAAAAAAGAACATTATGATTTTGCGTTTTCCGATTTGGTCCACTCCGGCGATCAATTTCGCACAATTGGTACAAATTTTCACAATTTGAGGACAATTAACCGGAATTTACACAAAATTTGGCCTGAAATTCACATGTGCCATGCATGTGACCTCCAATTTGGAGGTTTCTCGCCATGTGTCCATTTTTGCCACATTGGCATGCTTTGCTGGTCATATGCCTCGCCACATCAGCTGCCACGTGTAATGCACACCACATCATCTAAAACCATGAAAAATTTTTGTTGGCTATACTCGAACCCAAGACCTTCATCATGCAAAAATAACACCACAACCACTGCACCACCCCAACATATGGCATTGAGGGCCATTTTACTATATATGATTATATCTGAAAATACATAACACATTTGTAAATAAAAAAAAAAAATTCTAAATTGAAAGAAATAAGTTTATTACAAATATTTTTTTTTTGTAGATTGAAAAAAATATTTTTTGAAATGGATAAATTTTAAATTTTCATAAATTATCGTAAAAATGATAATTTTTTATAATTATCATAAAAAAATTTCGATAATTTTTATTAAATTAATTTCAACAAAATTTGAATTAAAAGGAATAATTACAAATTAATTAAAACAAAGACAAAAAATGTTT
Organism: Jacaranda mimosifolia; assembly: GCA_018894105.1. Lineage (NCBI taxonomy): Eukaryota > Viridiplantae > Streptophyta > Magnoliopsida > Lamiales > Bignoniaceae > Jacaranda > Jacaranda mimosifolia. The sequence continues at coordinate 3,282,199 of CM032124.1, read as the reverse complement.
TTATTAGTTTAGTTTTCATTTTTATTAAAAATTAAAATTTAATTTACAACAAATTTTCATGGTTTTAGATGATGTGGCGTGCATTACACGTGGCAGCTGATGTGGCGAGGCATATGACCAGCAAAGCATGCCAATGTGGCAAAAATGGACACGTGGCGAGAAACCCCCAAATTGGAGGTCACATGCATGGCACATGTGAATTTCCAACCAAATTTTTTGTAAATTCCGGTTAATTGTCCTCAAATTGTGAAAATTTGTACCAAATGTGCGAAATTGATCGCCGGAATGGACCAAATCGGAAAACGCAAAATCATAATGTTCTTTATTCGCAGACGGTCATAGTTAGAGGACTAAAAATGCATTTTCCCCGGGAAAGAAGTGTGACAATGAGTAGCTTCAGTAAAACAAAGTTGAGGCAATCTCACCATGAAGAATGTCACACAGGGACCCATTTCGAGCATACTCATAAGCCAAGACCCACATACCATAACCACCCACACAATAGCCAAGTAGCTCAACCAAGTTTTCGTGCGTTAGGCTGGATACCATTAAAACCTGCAACAACCATATGTAAACATCATGTCTTTGTGAAAAGATGTATTTTTATCAACACACAATGTTATGGCCAAACCTTTGCTAGAAATTCTTCATCTGGCGTCTCGTTAGAGTTTAGCTTTTTAATTGCTACGGTCTTTCTACTTTTCAGGACTCCACGGTATACATGTCCGTCTGAGTCTTCACTAATAAGACAATTAAAACTAAAATTACCAGTAATGTCCTTTAATTCAGTGATTGGAATGGCAGGACAGCAATCGGCTGCATATTAATAGTCTGTTTGTCCTTTTCCTCTGTTTCTGTAGCACGATAGCCTGCAGGATTGCCTAAGAAAATCTCTCATATGTAAATAAGAAATTTGTGAAATTTAATCAAGAAGTAGAGCCAACAAATAAGCAGATGGATTTGCAAACAAAAAACAACATGGTGAAAAATATCCAATTACACAGTGAAGTATATACTCAAAATCGGATTGATTAGAAATGGATTTCGTTCCCATTCAAGGTCACAACATTTCAGAAATATCAAAAGATATTGCTAGTAAATTATAAAACTGCATTTATTATGATAAGTTACCATAGAACATTGAAAGTTTCAACTTCATAATATATAGGAGTTCTTGAATTTTAATGTGGCAATATAAATTCATGGAAAAATGTATTTTTAGTCCACTAACTATGGCCGTCCGTGAAAAAAGGACATTATAAATTTGTGTTTTTTAATTTGGTCCACTCCGGCGATTAATTTTGCACATTGCCGTGATTTTAGGATAAATCACCTGAAATTGCAGAAAATCTTGCCGGAGAATACCATGTGCTCCTCACGGGATGAATAATTTGGGCGTTTTGCAACAAGTGGCGATTTTTCCCATGTCATATGCTTATGTGTGCATGCCTTACCCATGTAGACTAGCCACATGGCATCAAATCCCATGTCAGCATCCTAGTGGCAGACATAAGCCACGTCGCCGACCCCTTCCTAGGCTTGTCTATGGTCCGACAGCACTTGTACCTGTCGGACAAGATGACAACTCAGCAACTTTTGGCCGAATTAAAAAAGGCGTTGATGGGTATATTTTTAAATGAAATGAGAAAGGACAAATTTGACCCTAAGCATTGAAAATAATTTTAAAAGCAATATAGTACCATCTGACTATTTGAGTTGACAAACTGTGAAAGAAAACCCATTTATTTAATGCAAGAACGAGAAAAAGGCCATAGAGAAGCTTTCTTCCATGGAAATTGAAGCTTGGAAGAAGAAATTTATTTTGAAAGGAAACCCACTTTAAGTGTTTTAATTTTTTAAATATTTGAAAATATTTATTTTTAGTAAACAATTTTAATAATTATTTATTTTTATGTTTTGCTGAAGTAGTTCGTGGGAATAATATTACAATAATACAAATTAAGTCTTGAAATAATAAGTTTTGTAGCAACTTTAAATTTTCATTTCATATTTAGAAAAACTTTCTTAATGATTATTACATTACAATTTAAATTTTTTTCATTATTGTACATAAATATTTATATAACACCCCAATAATAATATTTCATATTTATATAACATCTCAATAATAATATTTATATAATAATCATATATATAACACCATTTTCTTCCATTTATAAATATACATACATCTACCATCATTGTAATTATATATTCACATTTATAATTAATATAGAAAATCATTTCACCTCACTAAATAAAAATAATTAATGTGCAATTATATTAAAATTTGTCTACTTTCAAGCTTTCCAAACAAATAATTTTATTCCAAAATATTTTTCAATAATTCCAAAATAAAAACAAACAGCCATTACATTTCCCTTATCCATTTTTCTAAACAACTTATCCTAAAATATTTTTCGCAATTCAACCAAAGTTTTAATTTTTAAAATATTAATTATAAATCATAAAATAAAAAAATAAAGATAAATGAATCAAGAAATATAAAAACATAAAATCAAAGCTAGAAGTCCTAAGTTTTCTAAAATTAATTATAGAAAATTTAAAGTCTAAAATTAAAAATTAAAAATACTTAAATATCTAAAAAGCTACTACTATATATTTTTCGCTCCCATTTCTCCAAATAAGAATAATAATTTTTAATTATTTTTTTTCTTATATATAACTTAATTTTTATTTTATTTAATATTTATTTTTAAAAATAATTTAACACAATTTTCGGCTTCTAATATAATGTAATGATTCAAAATTTCCACAACTCATGGTTATGAATTGTGGCTAAAAGCAGATTTATTATAAGTTCTTTACAAATAAAACTAATTATAAATACCAAATATACATTGATTAAGTTTTCTCAAATATCATCATAAACATAGTTATATATGTTAATTTTTTCAATTAAACTTTTAACTTAGTTTATAAATTACTCATTTTATCTCTCACTTTTTGAAACATTTTTTTTAAGGATAAAAACCTCCGAGCGGCAACAAGACAATATTTTGATATCATTGGACCTATGTGTTAGGTGGTCTTATTCCTAACCGTCACTAATTTTAAATCAATTTTAAGCTACTGATTTTCTCATCAAATTTTATAGCTAGAAATTGCATCTCAAATACAGGCTAAGGGATAACATAAAAAAAAAAAAAAAATTAAAAACACATGTTTGATTTTGCATTTGGATTGGAAAGTTAGGGATGAAAATAAGTTTATTTCAAAGAACAAATACATGTGAATACCATTGATTTTCTAGAAATTACTTCAGTAAATTGATTTTTTATCATCCAGATGTTTGAATAGTGATTTGATTTGATCACATACAATTTTAGAAATATATCTTCAGTATTGGAGTTCAATTTGAAATCTTCTTTGGGAAATGGAAAAACATTAAGATAAACAAAATAATTAAAATACAACTAAAAATTACTGTATCCATAATCTATTTATAAGTTAAGCATTGGGATTAAAGTCGAATATACATTTGAATCTCGCTGTGATAGTTGAGGGACCAACCACAATCCTCTTCTAAAAAGGTCCCTTTTTATTTAAAAAAAAAAAAAAAAAAGAGGCCTTGGGATGAAAATTGATAATGTGTAAAATGGAATAACTATTTGGTATTTATTGATAGTTGCAAAATTAATAGTATTTGATTATAGCTCATTGTCATACAAATTAATTTACTATGGTTGTGGCTTAATAATTAAATGAAGCAGCTCTTCACCTGAAAGGAATCCCAGATGAAGTATCCAACAGAGCTTGGAGTTTTTTCACTACCATGCTCGTGTCTGGAGGGAAATCCGCTTCATGCTGCAATGGCCTTTGGAGGGTAGTCTCCGTTCAGTCTAGGATACACACACTGCTTCACCTTGTCTTCGCTGAGCTTTGGTGCTGCCTGCAGGTTATAATTAACACATAGTTCGCAAATCAATATGAGGTCAAGGAAATAATTATCTGTTATCACTAGGAAAATTGCGTACCCATGTTACAAGAGACTGCTGTACTCTTGGCCATGTATGATCAACTGGTTTACGGCCAGTCAAGAGTTCCAGAAGCACCACGCCAAAGCTGTAGATATCACTCTTTGCATTTAGCTGGCCAGTCATTATGTATCTACCACCGAAAAGAAATATATGTTCATGCTCAGAAAAACAACAAATTGAAAGTACTAGTTCTGTTCATCTCTAGGAAAGACTGAGAAAAGGAGCCCACTCAGGGGGGTAAAGATAACTTAAAGGCAGAGGAGAGTAATAGCAAAGAGGATCAGGATCCAGATAATCATATGGATCTGACGGACCAGAATCAGACATTTTGATCCTAGCAACATCACAATAATCATGTAGGGACCCATTTGGAGCATCCTCATAAGCCAAGACCCGCTGACCATAACCACCCACACAATAATCAAGTAGCTCAACCACATTATCGTGCTTTAGGCTGGATATCATTAAAACCTGGAAAACAATATATAACCACCATATTTTTATGGAAAGAAATACTCATATCAATACAATTTTACGGCCAAACCTGTGCTAGAAATTCATCATCTGGCGTCTTGTTAGAGTTTAGCTTTTTAATTGCTACGGTCTGTGTACTTTTCAGGACTCCAAGGTATGCACATCCATCGGAGTCTTCACTAATAAGACACTTTGAGCTAACATTACCAGTGATGTCCTCCAATTCATTGATTGGAGTGGCAGCGACAGCAATCGGTTGCATATTAGTGGTCTGTTTGTCCTTTTCTGCTGTTTCTGTGGAGGACCGGAATAGCTATAGGATCGATAACAGAAACTTGATTTTTGTATAAACAAATTATAATTTGCAAATACGAAAAATTTCATATGACAATATCACCTCCCTATTACATTTTTTGCTGCTTTCCATTTCAATGTCTACATTGCTTGTTCCAAACATGGTATTTTACCAATATCAATATTATTTTCAAACCCCCTACAAAAGATGTTGAAGAATAATTCTTATTCCAGTAGGTTATAACATTCATATTAATATGTTATTCTACATCTAGGACCTCAACGTGCATGGACAATAATGTCTTGTTTCACTGATATATTATGATTACTTTCTTTGATCAAAATTGCTCCACCTTGATAAGTATTTGGAAAATCATAAATTAAGTTAGTCTAATTTCATGTTTTTTAAGATATGGAACTTAATATTGTTCATTGAAAGGTAATCATTTAACCTTTTGAAAATTTTTGCACATGAATTTATCTCTATAAATTTTGCAAGTTTTCTTGCAATTGCTGATTCTTTTAGTATTTTTTATTCTCAAGTACATTTTTTGTTTTAACAAAATACAATTGAAAGAACTTACTTCTACAAGGGTGGATCGAGTTATACTTTTTCGAACACAAGGCATGGTATGCCCTGATCTTTCTGGGTTAATTTCCAAAAGAGAATAGGCATGGTAACTTTTGCTTGTATTTTGCCAAAACAGAAAATGAACTTGAGAATAGAAAATACTAGAAGAATCAGATTTATCATAAGCAATTATGAAAAAACTTATAAAATTTATGGAGATAAATTTATACACAAAAATTTTCAGAATGTTAAATGATTAGCTCTCAATGAATAGTATTCAGCTGCATATCTTAAAAAACATGAGATTAGACTAACTTAATATATAATTCTTCAAATATTTATCATTTGCTGCAATTTTGGTTGAAGGATATAATATCATAATATATCCGTGGAACAAGATATTATCGGCAATGCACATTGAGGTCATAAACATAAAATAACACATTATTATGAATGTCATGACCTATTGTAATGTCTACTTCTTTTCCCAAGAGGTAATGTAAGATCACACCTAAATATTAAAAAAAAAAAAAAGAAAAAAAAAAGAAAAAAGAAGGTACTAAACATCCAATGATGCAATCCAAAAGAATGAATTTATTTAGGTGACTCTTACAAGTAGTGCAACAATTGTTGGAAAACAATAAATAAGTTTATATCTTACACTATAGTTTATTCCTTTATTTATTACTCTTATATTGGGAAAAGACACATGTTTTCTTTTTACTATTAACATATAAAGTTCAACCAATGAAAAAAACAATACGTGAAGCACTTATCTGATTAAAATTTTGAATTTTAAAGTAAGTGAATATATATTTGTCTATTCCTTATTATAAAAATTTTAAACATTTTTCATATGAAGGTGATATTATCATATGAAATTTTTCGTATTTGCAAATTATAATTTATTTATACAAAAATCAAGCTTCTATTAAATCAATCTTGTAGCTATTCCTTTGAGGAACAGATTATTTTGTTGGTTATTCAACTTAATTAATGACATAAAATTGGAAACTACAAGATTGATTACTATCGCCATAACCTATCAAATTCGAGATCTAAATTACAATAAAGAATGATGGATGTCACCTTACAAGGAGAGATAAGGGGTAGTCAAATTGGAAAAAGAATTGTTCTTCAACATCTTCTATTAGGGGTTCATCAAACAATGTAAGTATTGGTAAAAATACTATGTTTGGGACAAACAATATGGACATTGGAATGGAATTAAGCAAAAATTCTAATAGGTTGTATATACGGTGCAAATCCCATAAAAGAAGAAATATATTACCTTAGATTATTCTTAAACTATGTTAGAGGCCCAAAGTATTATATAACTTCAACTGGTAATTTATTCTTTGCATTGGTTGAACTTTACATGTTAATAGCAAAAAGAAAACAAGTATCTCTTCCCAATATAAGAGTATTAAACAATGGAATAAACTATAGAATGAGATATAAACTTATTTATTATGTTCCAACAATTGTTGCACTGCTTGTAAGAGTTATCTAAACAAATTCGTTCTTTTGGATTGCACCATTGAATACTTTGGTATCTTTTTTTGAATGTTTAGGTGTCATCCTATATCACTTCTTGGGAAAAAAAAAAAAAAAAGTGGACATTAGTTTAGGTCATAACATTCTTAATAATGCGTTATTTTATGTTTATGATCTCAACATGCATGGGCGATAATATCTTGTTCCATTGATATATTATGATATTATATCCTTTAACCAAAATTGCAAAAAATGATAAATATTTGGAGAATTATAAATTAAGTTAGTATAATCTCATGTTTTTTTAAGATATGGAGCTGAATACTATTCATTAAAAACTAATCATTTACCCTTCTAAAAATTGCTTCTGATAAATCTGGTTCTTTTAGTATTTTCTATTCTCAAGCTCATTTTCTGTTTTGGCAAAAATACAAGTAAAAGTTACCATGCCTATTCTCTTTTGGAAATTAACCCTGAAAGATCATGATATATCGTACCTTGTGTTCAAAAAAGGATAACTCCATCCTTGTAGATGCAAGTTCTTTATTTAATTTCACATCAAAAGAAGTAAAAGAGAATATGTAGTTCAAGACTCAAATATTTTTCCTAAAATTCATAACCTCTTTTGAAAGAAAAATAAACAACTTATGCAATTCATTTGACATTTAAATTGAAGCAAGTCTAATTTTTTTAATTGCCACAATGAAATGTGCGGGCTCTTTTAAATCTTATAGCATCGTGATGGAAGTAATTAAATGCCTTATTTAATTCATGAGCCTCCGAGCACGCAGGATTATAAATTCTCAAATCTAATCAAGAAATGAAATGAAATTTTAATATTTTAGCATATGACAATATTTGACTGCATATATGGTACTTATTGAAAAATCATAGAGCATATATTTATTGAAAAATTAATAACACTTTTAATTGATAAGAAATCATCTATGCTCTTAGAAGCTATATTGGTGAATATTGACAATTGAATTCTTTATGAATCAACTCTTTTTCATTCAAAGCTACGTTGAAATAGAGATGCCAACTTATTAATTTTTAGGTTTTATTTTTGATGTTTTATTTGACTTTCGCATTTTCTTGAACTCTTTAATTTTTATCTATATATAATTATCTCTTTGTAGTACTCAGTATGCCATGTTTCCTCTTCATCTTATCTCATCTTTATTGTCAAAATAAATATGCTATAATAATATTATAAGAAAACTATACCCATGTATCTAAAAATATAAGTGGAATTTTTTTCTAAATTGCCATATATAATGATGTTTTAAATATACAAATCACAATATTCAATACTAAATTATCTAAACTTGAAGTTGACTCAAGACACAAGTTTATCAATTTGTTACCATTTTAAGAATGCTTTACTGAAAATTGGAATAATAAAAATGTGAATTAAATAATTTCTAAAATCAAATATATGTCGAAGAACTTTTCCAATCTAGAAGGAACAAAAGAAAGATCTCGTTGTTTCTTCAACAATTTTTGATCTCTAGTAGACCTCTCAGTAGGATACGAACCCATATAAAGTTCTGCATGTCTATTGAGAAAAAAGAAAGAATCGATCTTGTAGGATTCCCAATAAATTCTTCGATTTCTTCTCAAAGTAAATTTATTTATAATGATTTTGTTCTCACTATCATCTCTTCTAAGCTAAGCCAAAAAGTGAAAACGTTAAATTCTGGTCAATTTTAAACATTTCAATATGATTGTGTAAAATAAAAATATTATATTATCTTATAAGTTTTTTTTTTTAAAGTGTTATTTCTTTAAAAGTTTGCTAGTTCTTAAATCTATAGGAGTTTGATTATGAATTAAGTTGGCAATTAATATAATATATACCTGGATTGTTAAATAAAACTCATTGTTTGAAATAAATATTTTTATTTTATTAATTTATTTAATGTTTAGCAATATAAAAAATAAGAATTTTTTACTGTTGGATACTATATATTTAATAGAGTATGTACTTTGCACCTATGGGGTATATATTTTCCAGTGTATGGATGGAGACACACAAGCTAATGTGATATTTTATTTAGTGAAATGTATTTATTGATATTCTATTTTATATATTGATAGAAAACATTTCACTATGTCATATTAATGTTACTATCATTTGAATTACATAATTGTCAAACCAACAAAAATATACTTTTTCTTGAAAAATTCAATTCTTAATTAAATATGACCAAGTTCAAATCAATATTATAATAAGTAAATTATATTTGTTATGCCTTTGATGTATATTTTAACAATGTTTATTATATGATTAGTTAAGTCATGCAAAACTTGGTCTTGACAAAGTCTTCCTCATCTTCTGTCACGCCGCAAATGAAAATTTTAGTTTGATCTTTCAAAAAGGTTATTTGGTAAAAAATAAATTTTATATATATTTCTATCCTATTGTCTTTTCAAAATAATTATTACAAGTTAGTAACCTCACATTATTGTTTTAACTGAAAAAAATTTATTTAAAAAGACTATTTAAGGAAATAAAATTTTACTTAATTCATTTTCATGGCTTAGCTATCAACTATATATTCTTTTTTCTTTTGACCCACTTTTTGTCTTTGAACTTAAAAAAATAAGATTAAAAAAATTTTTTTTTTCTAATTTGTGATGCAACAAGAAAGCATATTTTGCTATTAGTTTTCAAGAAAATAAAATGTACGCATCATTATGTAAAAACTAACCAAAAATATATTTCAAATATATATATATATAAATACACAAAAAAATGAAAAGATAAAAAGAAATTAAATAAACTTAGTTTATTCTTCTTTGTATTATCATATTAAATGTAATATTACAAAGTCTGGCACCTATTTTGATATATCATAATTTTATTTTTGCGAAAGCACCCATATTTGTGCGAATGCATTTATGAAATATCATTCTTTTTCCTCATCAATTAAACATGTCATTGTAATACTCAATCTATTCTTGTTCTTGTCATATAAAATTTATTATTACATTTGAATTTGTGGCACCCCACTCAGGAAACCCCAAGCTGAGATGCCACTCCGATTCAATCTAAATTCTTATCCCATAAACAAGCAGTAGGCCCATAAGCAAAATTTCAAACTCTTCAAAGATAGCAACAAACTTCAACTTAAACAAACCTCAACAAAAATACTAAATACATGCCATAGTTGGTCAATAACATTCAACACAATATATATACTGCAAATTATTAATTCAACTTAACATAACTCAACATCTCTTGAATCAAGTGTACCCATAATCACATATAAACATCTATTCTATTACAAAATGTGTTCACCAATCCAAGTCTGAAGTCCAAGCCCATCACCTAATCTTTGTCTGGAAAAATCAAGGATGATACAAGGGGGTAAGTCTAAAGGACTTAGTGAAGGATAATTTTAATAGCAAGCAGTAGGAATTTGTCGAGGGGGAGCAACTCGGCAAGTCATAAATTAACAGTCAGAACAAGAACATATCAAGATACGAGCATTAACAAGTTAGCAAATAGGAATATCTCCTTCTTTATTGCTCCATGAATAGTTTACAAACATTCAAGATACAGTAAAAGTAAAGCAACCCGAATAACATATGCAATCCAACAAATCATAACAGAACATGCATACTAGATTCTCTTTATTCCAGTTAGTTAAACTTACCCAAGCGTGGCAGATTGTTGATGCCCAGGGAATAGCCCCTAACATGTCTCATGTATCCAAGCATTTCACTAGGTCGGCACTCGACCTAACATATCTTTGTACATATATCACGTATCAACAAACAGATTTTCGACAAGGCAAATCAATAATGTACAGGACATATTCAGACAAACCGACAAGGCCAGACATACAACAAGTAAAGCAAATTCAAACTGATCGATATCAAGCAAGACAACATGAGTTCTTGGCGCCAGAACAGACAAGCTAAATTCTTATCAGAAGCAGAATCAAGAAGCACCCCTTACAGGGGTATACAAAGCAATTCACAATTAACAAACTAGAATTTAGATAAATCACAGAATCCAAGACTCAAGATTAAGTTGCAAAAGAGGAACAAGTTTAACCCTTACAGGGGTATACCAAAATTAACATATAGGTTTATACAATAAGTACCAGATTGGCAAATCCTCACCTCACCTCCATAGCCTTAGAGATGTAGTCACGACCTATTGGTCTGTGGAACCCAGCTCCTCGTCACCTAACCAAAAGAATAGGTTCACTGTTAAAATCCTCATAAGATCCTACAATTACAATCATACTATTAACAGTCCAAAATCAATAGTTACTTGATTAATACAATAGTTCTAGGGTTTGTTTGGCATTAACATTATGGAACGTGCTAATTATGCCGTTATTACATAAATATTTGCAGGGTTCATATCGATTTTAGTAAAGGGATATAATCAAGTCTTTAATTACATAATTAACCTCGTAATATTATGCCAAGTCAACAATAGTAGTCCATTTATCCTAAATAACCCAATTACTGCCACTTAGGCTTCAAATCCATAAAATCAGGATTTTAATCCTTTAATAAACTCAATTAACCCAAGATTATCACATGATAATACAAATTCGGGCCCACTAAACTTATAATGGTGCATGCATGTTTCGAGTCTTGGTTCCATATCATATTTCATTCTCATATTTGCACTACAAATATAAGATTCAACAAGAAAAAAGTAATACAAGGTATTTAACCCGATTCCAACTCTTTGCCTAAAATCTCCTTATCGAAACTCCAAAATTGTAAATCGACGTCACATCCACGACCGCTGCGTCGAGGCGAAGAAACTGCCTAAGTGGCATCACCAGAAATGGCCAGCACCCCCAACTGTTCGACACCTTTCAACGAGAGCAATCTAATGCCCCTAACAATTGCAAACTTCGTCGTCGAGAAGATCTTCAATTTCAGCCCAAAATTCCAGCGCCACCACTCGCCTCCGTGAAGATTTTCTTCAATTTCGCCTCCGCCGCTATGACAAACTTCAATCCAAGGCCACCATTATGATCCTTGAGCTGAGTTCTACCAGAAACACCGCCCAAAAATTTGCTTCGGTCGTTGCTCTGCCGTTCCCATCACTCATTGTCGCTGCCCAATTTCAGCTTCAAAATTCTAGTGGTCCGCCATCTGGAATGTCTTGCATGTGGTACGGTTGAGTTCCTGGTGTTGAGAGAAAGGTTATGGATGGCTTGGTTTGGAAAATTCAAGGCTGCCAGAGAAAATCGCCGAAGATGGTGATGGGTGGTGCTCGGTGAAGAAAATGAAGAAATGGGTGGAGAAAAGGTATATAAAGAACAACTTTTTGGAATCCAATTTTGACCCCAAAACTTTGGCCCAGCTTCCAATTGAGTCCTCCAGAGATCAACCATCTTCAATTTCAGTTCCCCAACTCCTTAGTGCCTAGCATTAGCCCAGTTGACTAAAAGAAATTTCATTTTGACCCTCAAAGCTTTTATATTATGATCGATCAAGTTTTTCTAAATTTGCAATTTGACCCCCAAAAAATTTTTTAAAACAAATAAATAATTAAAATTCATAAAAATAAAATAATGATAAATAAATTTCTATCAATCACTAAATTTCTATGGGTGTTACAGAATTGAACACATATTTTGATATATAAAAAATATTTCTTTTCTTATTTTTGAGGAAAAGCGCAGAAAGAATATCTATACAAATGTATTCATGAAGTATTAGTTTTTCGTCATCAATTGATTTTTTTCTTGATTAATTTCAATCCAGTTATTATTTTTTACAAGTCTAATTAAAATAAATTTTTAGTCGTAGTTTACCATACAACCATATTGAATGTGATAGAAATAGTCTCATTACATTGCTTAATTTTAATTTAATTGCTTCTTTCGATAAGTCCAATTAAATATGTGGATAGAAGGATAAATTTCAATATACTTAATTATATTTGCTAAGTAGGAAACTTGATTTAATTAATTTTAATATAATTATTATTTTCTATATTTATAATTAAAAACATACTTAATTTGGAATAAATTTCATAAATACAATTTATATACATTTGGTATATATATACATTTTTTAAGTGGAAAGACTTTATTTAATCATTTTCTCTTTATATTTGATAAATGCTTATCAAAGTGAAAAATAAAAAATAAATTACCATTTGAAATTGTAAAAAGTGTTGGGCTTTTAACATGGTTTAAGAACCATCTAAGGTAATATATGTTTCTTCTATGAGATTTGCACTATGTATGAGACATGCTCACATCTTTTTCTCCCTTTCATTCTAACATCTATGTTGTTTGTCCCAAACATAGTAGTCTAGAAATTCTATAGCAATATATTATTGCATAGGTACATAGTATCTTAATATCTAGATACAATTGTTACATCAATGTGGAGACATGTTTTGGAGTGACAACAATAAAATCTATATAGATATAACTATAAGGGGCAATTGACAAAGTGACCATTAATATTACCAATGTGATGAAGAAAATACAATTTAAGAAATTAAGCATTTTCAAGATGCTCATCAGAGGTTCTTTGCTCTAGAAACACTATGTTTAATTTTTTAGTTTAACTTGAATAATATATATATATATATATATAGCTATTGATCTATAACCATCCACATATCAACAATTTGTCGCTTATTGCACAGTCAAAATTTATATAACATTTTCAAATGGGACCACATCTCCAAAACAATGCTCACAGACCATTTCTCTATTTGCTAAAAGTGAAAATGCAAAAGAAAATATCTCTATAGAATTTCTAAAATATGCTTTCAACAAACAATATAGAGGTTAGAACAAAAGGAAGAAAAAGAATATGATATGTCGTATACACAGTGTAAATCCCATAGAAAAAATATATTATCCTAAATTGTTTTTAAACCATATTAGAGGCCTAACATTTTTTACAATTTCAAATAATAATTTATTTTTTATATATTTCGTTGATAAGCATTTGAATCAGATGTAAATAAAAAACAATTCATAAAACAAACAAGCATTTAAAAAAAAAAAAACAAGTAATGGGCACATTTCTAGTAATTAGAAAAGTGTACATATATAGTTAGGGGAAAATGCAATTTTCATCTATTTATATTTGCTCACTTTTGGATTTAGTTTTGTATATTACAAAGTTTCAAATTTTATCTTCTACGTTTTAAAAATTTATCACATTTTTCACTTACAATTTTAGGAAATATTTTTTTTCTTATTTTATTTTACATACGTACGCACACCTAAAATTCTTTAGGGTTCAAATTTCAAATTTCATATTTATATATACAAGGGTAATGTTACTAAACCTTCTAACCATGCGCCACATTTTTAATAAACTTGAATAAAGATAGGCTAGTTCACATAAAGAAACAAAAAACATAAAATGAGGATGTTATTTATACTTTTATACATAATAATAATAAATAATTATAATATTACAAATATAACAAATATGTAGATGGAAAAATATACATTTTTTTCTTTCTTTCTTTCTTTCTTTTTTTTTTTTTCAAATTGCTTTATATTTTATAGTTTAATAATTTATTGATTAATTGTCACTTAAAGAGTTCATATTCAGTTCCAATGAAGCTATCATTTCTATGAGCTTCTATGAGCCGATTAAATGAAAATATGAATGAAATTTTTATTCTCTTGGAGACAAATTAATTGTTCAGGTTATTTATAAGTTGGGTCTCATTTACCAATAGATCATATTTTGTGAATATTGTGCCCTAATAAGGAGTATTTTTCTCAATACAAAAAAGAAAAGAAAAGAAAAGAAAAATAAATATATGTAATTACATTTTTAAGTAGAAAATTTATTTAATTAATTTTAATATAATTATTACTTTGTATAAGTCTAATTAAAACTATATATAATTGGTAACAAATGTAATAAATGCAACGATATAAATTTAATGTACATACATTATTTAATATGAAAGACTTGATTTAATTAATTATAGTTATTATTTTCTATGAATCTAAATACAATGTATATACATTTAATGTATACACATTATTTAAATTGAAAGACTTAATTCAATTAGTTATATTCATTATTATTTTTTATGGGTCTAATTATAAATAAATTTAGTTTGATTGCAATTACGATTAAATCATGTGCATTAAATGTGATAATTTTATTTGAGATGAACATTTTTATTCTCATATAAAAAGAAAGAAATCATTATACTCATTATTACTTTTTATAAGTAGTATAGATACAGATATAAATTAAGTCATCATCAAACCATTCTATCCCACAATTTAATATTGAGAAAGTAGTCAATTCTTGAAAGAAAAAATCAAATTTTCAATCTTTGTGCACAAAAATTATTCATTTGCTAATCAACATCACATAATTAAAATACTCCATCCTAATTGATGCGAAAATTAGCATAGGTATAGCAATTATCAGCATTCACCAATCCCACCCACCAAGAAAACGGGTCCGAATCACCACCGCTTCTTTTAAAATATTTATAAATTCCAACTTTCTTTCATCAAATAAAAATCATTTCTGAAATCTTGAAAACCATTTACAGAAAATTCTTAAAAAAAAAAAAAGAAAGAAAAATAAAAAACAACAATTTATATTCTTCTAAGTGCTAACCCAACTTAATCGAGATTAATTAAGATCAATCAAGAGAATAACATCAATTAACACATAATACAGATCTTCATTCAAACTCAGACCTAAGACAGATATGCGTTTTTCTCCTCCGCCGTGGCCTCTTCAGGCGCCGCCCCTCCGCTCCGCCAGGTAGCACAAACAACTCTGCTCTTATCACGTATAGTTTTCGCCTTTGCCCCGATAGCCCTAATTTCTTTCGCGATGCTGATAAGTTTCGGGCCACCAAAAGTTCTCTGGAAGAAATTCGGGCCCTGTTTTCCTCCGCTTGATTCAATAACAGGACGATTATATCTTCAACTTCACCGACCCCATCTTGGGTCTGCCCCACCAGCTCTTCCAGGGCCTCATCCTTTTTGTGCATTTTCGTGGAATCTTTGAGGAAAGCTTTGAAAAGGCGGATATCGTTCTCCAGCATTTCAACCTGATTCTTGGCATTGTAGAGGAAAACCGGCTTCGGATTTTCCAGGACGAATAATACTATTATTGATTTTTCGGGATTTCTGAGATTGTTTGGTGGTGTGCGAGAGCGTGTGAACATATAAACGCTGGTTAGGGTGACGAATTTGAAGGCAAAGAGCAGAAGCTGCTTCATAGCTCTGTAATCTTTGTGGTAATATGACATCTGTATCACAAAAGCGTGTAAATTTTACTATGTTGAAAGTTGATTAGTTGACTTTGTAGGAACCTGGTTGATTTCTTCCTGAATTGCAAGCTAAAGAACGCATTTTTGGCTGTGTTTCTTTTTCATTTTTTCGATTTTTGGTATTTTTAAAGATGAAAAATCAGTTATGAATCTAAATTTAGATATACAAATATATTTGAATAATTTATTTTAAAATATTGAGTATGGTATGTATAGAAATGAAAATTTAATTGTCATACAGAAAGGCTTGCAGCCTCACTCTCATAAATCAAAGCATTAAACTTTCTTCGCATGGCTACCCCTTTCCCGGAGTAATGTTTATGTGCCACCTGGAAAATCATAATATATATATATATCTTTATTTTGCTAAGCACCTTTTTTTAATTAATTTCTATATCAATAATTTAAATCTTCTATTTCAACTCAATATTTTATTTTTTATGTCTCAAAATAAACTCCGACAAGCTTATACCGAGTTGTATCCTTAGAGATGAGGTGGGGATTTGTTGTGCAGCAATGGCTATTTCTCACCGGGGTCTGTGTCTCTAGCCTTGGCAGAAGCCATCTCTTCCCATGAAGCTCTTAGTTGGATAAAGAATAGGAACTTATGAAGTGTTATTTCTGAATTAGATGCACTAATGATAGTAGATGCAGTTTTGAGTGACATTGATGATATCTCTTATTTCAGAATAGTAATAACTGATTCTGAAGTTCCATTTTCTAAATTTCTTAATCATTGGGTTAGTTTTATTCATCGTTCAGCAAAGTAAGTGACATATTGTATTGCTAGGTTCTCTGTTTCTATATTTAAACTACTTGTGTGAAAAAACCACATTCATGCATATTTACTATTTACCTGATGTAATCCTTCTTAAAATGCAATGAATTTTCTCTTAAGTGTCAAAAAATAAATATTTAATTATGAATCAAATGCAAATAAAATTGAATTTACGTGTTGGCTTTCCAACAAGCTTATATGTAGTTTCTTAAATAATTTAGGTGTTCTATTTTAACTCAATGTTTCATCTTTTATTTCACAAAATAGACACTTGCAAACTAGAATGTATTTTCTTAAATGTGGTTTTTTCAATAAATACTGACTCGTGAATCATATATGAATGAACATGTTGGCTTTCGGGGTATGACAAGAAGCAACCAGTTTGCTAATAATTAGCTACTGCACTTTTGGAACTCAGTTTCTAATTATTAGTGGTAGCAGCCCCACTGCTCCATCTTTTGCATGCTCTGTCTATTTTACAAGATCAAGTTTTGGAACGTTCCAAAAAACCAAGAAGTAAAATAGAAGTTATAATTTGAGAGGGAAAAACTATGAATTAATGGTATGACAATCAGATGCAGCAGTTATTTACGTGAGCATGCTTTATGATAGTATATTAAAGTAAAAGATAGGGAAAAAGCTGAAGAAAACAACGCGAAGGCACAATATCTTGAGAAACTACCAGAAGATAATCCATTTCAACTATTTTCAATTCCCAGGGAACAAGGAATTCATATGTTTGGTGTTTGGATAGGAATCCCAGATGGAGTATCCAACAGACGTTGGAGTGCTCTTACTACAATGCTTACGTTTGGACGGAAATCAGCTTCATATTGCAGACACAATGCAGCAACTGCAGCCATCTGTTTGAAGCAAATCATTTATACTGTGAAGCAGCATCACATGCTATTCTATTCATCTCAGAAAACAAGTTATGCATATGGAACAAGTAAAAGTTAAGTTTGAAATGTACTATTTAGCAAAACTACTGATTTTACCTTTGCAACAGCCTTTGAAGGGTAGCATCCGTTCAGTCTAGGATCCACACACTGCTTTACCTTGTCTTCACTGAGCTTTGGTGTTGCCTGCAGGTTATAATATATAGTTTGCAAATTAATATGAGGTCAAAGAAATAATTATCCGTCATCACTAGGAAAATTGCATACCCATGTTACAAGAGACTGCTGTCCTCTTGGCCGTGTATAATCAAATGGTTTACGGCCAGTCAAGAGTTCCAGAAGCACCAAACCAAAGCTGTAGACATCACTCTTTGAATTTAGCTGGCCAGTCATTATGTATCTGTCACCCAAAAAAAATATAAGTTCATGCTCAGAAAAACAAAAAATTCAAGCTACTAGTTCTGTTCATCTCTAGGAAAGACTAAGAAAAAGAGCTTACTCAGGGGCATAATGAAAACTTAAAGGCGAAGTGTAAAGAGGATCCAGGTTAGGAGGGTCTGGACTTAATGGATCAGAATCAGACATTTTGATCTTAGCAACATCATAATCATCAAAAATTAAAACATTGCTGGACTTGATGTTACGATGAATCTGTGCCTTCTCATGGATGTATTCTACTCCCTTTGCAACTGCAACAGCAATTTTAACTCTTTGGGCCCATGAAAGAACTGGACCTGGTTTCGCGTCTTTGATGCCTTTCGATCCTGTATTAACAATGAAAGGTCAATGCTATTGTGTCTGAACCAAAACATTTAGAAAAATCCACAATTGTTAGCCTAAAAATCCAAAAGAAAAAAGAACTAAGGCGAACTAACCATGAAGAATGTCATATAGGGAACCATTTGGAGCATACTCATAGGCCAAGACTTGCAGATCATCACCCACACAATAACCAAGTAGCTCAACCACGTATTTGTGCTTTAGGCTGGATACCATTAAAACCTGCAAAACATATACAAACAACACATCTTCATGTAAAGTTGTACTCTATGCAGCTATATCAACACATACTGGTATGGCAAAACCTGTGCTAGAAATTCTTCTGGTGTCATCCAACGGTAGTGCAGTTTTTTGATTGCTACACCCTGTTTACTTTTTAGGACTCCACGGTATACACGTGCACTGGCGTCCCGACCAATAAGACACTTATTACTAAAATCACCAGTAATGTCCTTCAACTCATCGATTTCAATAGCAGGGGCAGCACTCGGCTGCATATTAATAGTATTTTTGTTGTTTTCTGCTGCTTGCGTGGCATGATAACCTGCAGGAATAAGACACTTATAACTAAAACTACAAGTAATGTCCTTTAATTCATCGATTTGAATTGCAGGGACAGCACTTGGCTGCATATTAATAGTCTTTTTGTTGTTTTCTGCTGTTTCTGTGGCATAATAACCTGCAGGAATAAGACACTTATAACTAAAATTACCAGTAATGTCCTTTAATTCATTGATTTGAATGGCAGGGACGACACTCGTCTGCATATTAACAGTCTGTTTGTTGTTTTCTGCTGTTTCTGTGGCTCGATAACCTGCAGGATTGCCCAAAGAAAATATGTGATAAGTTCAAGTAAGGTAAACAAGAAATATGTAAAACTTTTTGAATTAAGATGTACAGCCAAAGAAGAAGCGTCTAGAAAACAACAGTGGGCAGTATGTATTGAAAATTTGGGCTTCGCTAGATATGGATTTCTCTTGAGCTTTCATTCAATGTCAAGTTTAAGTGCTCTTAAATCCGTTGTCAAACATTTTAGAAATTTCAATAGTAATTATGGAATTGCATTCATTACGATAATAAGTTATAATAGGCCATGAAAGTTTGAACATCCAAAAAATGAATAAATGTTATTGAATTTTATTGTAGATATATAATTCTTGGCGGATAACAATTCATTTTTACCAGATGGTTTAACTCTGTTCCAAAATCCATCCCACGGCCAAAGTCGCAATGGTTTATGCGTTGTGGGTTTTCTCTCATCTTGTCTTCCAGATGGAGGCTCAGCATTAACAACTTTGTTGTTAGTTTGCTCTTTTAGATGGTGTACATGATTCTGCACATCTGTGGAGGCCGTTGTGGGTTGTTCAGTGCCAACTGATAAGTTAGTATCATCCTTCGATGCATGGATATCATCCACATCATTTGTTATCACAATTGGTACAGGCAATTTTGAATTCTCTTGCTGCTTAAGTGCAAACTCAAGTTGTTGCACAACTTCAGCCATTGTTGGCCGTTTCTTTGGTTCATCATCCAAGCATCTTTCAGCAATGCCCACAAATGCCTTCAGGCTATCTTCTAAGATTTCATCCCTCAGATTTGAAGCTACAATCTGCTCAGCTTGTCCCTTATCAATGTTTGCTCGAGCCCACTTGGCCAAAATCCGCTCAGCCTCATCTGCCATTGGATCCAATGCTGGTCTCCCACTCAGTACTTCCAACAACACCACTCCAAATGCATATGTGTCACTTCTCCTGGTTAGTTTCCCAGTGATGACATAATCTGGGTCGAAGTACCCAAATGTACCTTTGACTTTTGTGCTAACATGACTTTGTAACTTGCTTCTGCTTAAAGGTTTAGCCAAGCCAAAATCTGAAACCTTAGCTGTGAAATTTTCATCCAACAGGATATTTGAAGCTTTCACATCGCGATGTATTAGTGATTGGCCAGTGTGCAAATAGTCAAGCCCTCGAGCAGCTCCGATGCATATGTTAAGTCGTTGCTTCCATGTGAGAGAGGAGCCATTATCACATTTCCTTGAAAGATTATAAAGGTGGTCAGCCAGTGTTCCACAAGCCATGTACTGATAAACAAGAATCATTTCCCCTTGTTCATTGCAGTAGCCAATTAAAGAGACTAGATTAACATGTCGGAGCTCCGTCAGTGTTTCAATCTCTGTCAAAAACTCGCGTGCCCCTTGCTTGGAATTTGGTTTTAGTCGCTTTATGGCCACTGTTTCTTGTCCACTATCAATTAGGCCCTTGTAAACTTTACCAAATCCACCCCTTCCAATAAGATGTGCATCACTAAAATTTCGAGTGGCTAGTTGGATCTGAGCTAGTGAAAACCGTCTATAGAGTCGTTCTGCCTTGGCTGATGGCTTGTTTTCGTCCTCTGTACTGCTAGCTTCCTGAATTTGTCTCAATGTATAAATAGTGATGTTCACGAAAGCAAGAATTGCTATTGCAATAGTTGCAATTGCATTTCTGCGACTAAGAACTTGGAGTAAACTTTGGTATGTATGGTATGATGAATCTCGTGCTTTAGGCAAGGGATTTGGACTCGCAAGACTATTATCAAAGTTGCTCAACTTCATTAGTTCAAATCCTTTAAGAGGTCCATGTCCATCCATGAATTTATCATTTGAATGTAGGCAAATCAAGACATCCCGTTTTCTCTCTTGTTTGCTCCCTTTCATCGTAACCATATAGTCTCTATACCAGGAGACACTATTCTCATCATCCTTGTCCCTGACTGCATTAATATTAGTATTAGCAATCATTTCATTAATGCGGACTTCAAAAACAATGCCACCAATCTCTGCCATCTTCAATCCTACCTCAGAGAAATGAAGCCTGACCAAGTATCTAAATCCCACATCCACAGATATTTTCCAGGTAATATTGTTGATCTCGCTTGCTTTTTGCTTAGGTGCCATTTCCCACATCCCAAACATGTCACCAATATTAGCAGCTGACAAAATAGAATCCTGTATAATATTTAGTCGGTGGATTATTTCAAGAGCAATGCCATTATCAACATAGACCAGAGACTTCCCAACTACTTGGATTCCAATAGCTCCTCCGTGAAATAATGAAAGACTAGTAGGCACTGAGATAATTTCAATCCCATTTATGAAAGCATATGTATCTAGTGATTGACTACTTGCAGGAGTGAAAACTATGGTTAATTGTTGATCTTCTTCTATGTTTATACAGAACTCCTTTACAAAAGAATTAACACCAAGAGCATCAGCAGTAAGGGAAGCGCTAAAATTGCTAAGCAGGGTGAAAGGACCGGCTTCAACAGCGAATAAGTCCTTGAACCTTTCAAAGCCTCTGTATGGAGCTGGATTAAAGTGAAGTCGGAGAAATTTCTGACCTGGACTAACTTGAAATGCATAGGAGAATTGGGAACGAGACAATCTTGCCATTTTGTATGGAACTGGATCATCAGCAGGGACCAACTTATGGAGAACAGTTGAGGCAGTTGAAGAGCCCTTTAGTTGTAGCAAGGAAGAGAATTTTGGCTTTACATCTCCGCTCCATTCCCTGCCGTTTTGTGCTGCAGAAGTTCCACTTGAACCGCACTTAACTGAAACATCATTGGTGAATTGGGTTGGATTGTTATTAGCAGATATAAATGCATTGAAGAAGCAAAGAGATAGCAAGGCGAGCAAAAGTTGATGCAGACTCATGCTTCAAGCTTCTTTTTCCTTGTTTCCCTTCTTTGGGTGTTGTAAACCAGAAGAATGATCTTTGATCATCCCAAGGTTGGTTGTTGCATTAATGACAATAGAAATACAACAAAAAAAGAAAAGGGCAACTAGAATTTCTTTTCATTTTTAATTTCTTATGGTCAATGTTCAACCATTGTATGCCATAAATATGATATTGACAGTACGGGTAAGTTTTAGAAGAAAAAAGAAACAATTTCAATAAAAAATTATCAGATTGTGTGCTTTTCTAATATATCCCAAACCCATCTGGTAAAAGTCGTATGTTAATGTTTCCTAGAAATTTTCCGACCAACCAAACATATAATTAAATTATTTTATGCTGATTGACCCCAAAAACGCGTCGATATAGCAATTATCCCCAAACGCACTATCTATCGACCAAACAGGTCGTAATCAGAGCAACTTATTTAAAATATATACAATTTCCAACTACTTTCATCAAACAAATTAACTTATTCTGTGTTTCATTTCTTTTTTCTTTAAAAAAAATATATATGTTAATTGTCATACATTTTTTTAAAAAATATCTATGATGCTTAGAATTTTCCATTTTACAATTTATTGAAATAATTTTCAGGAAAAAGAAAAATGAAAAATTAGTTCTGCTAAGCCCAAATCTTGCTTACTCCAGATTAATTGAGATCAATCAAGAGAATTAGATCAATCAACTAATACGTAATACAAATCTTAATGAAAACTAGGATCCAAACCAGAGATGCCTTTTTCAACTCCAACGTCGCCTCTTCAGGCGCCGCCCCTCCGCTCCGCTGGGTGGCACAGATAATCCTGCTCTTATTATATATCATTTTCACCTTTGCTCTAACAGCCCTAACTTCTTTCGCGACGCCGATGAGTTTCATTGGCCCACAAGAAGCTCTCCCGAAGAAATTCCGGGCGCTATTTTCCTCCTCATGATTTAAAAACACGATGGCTATATCTTCAACTTCACACACCACGTCCTGGATCTGCCCCATCAGCTCTTCCAATGCCTCATCTTTTTTCTGCATTTTTATGAAGTCTTTGAGGAACGCTTTGAGCAGGCGTATATCGTTCTCCAGCATTTCGACCTGATTCTTGGCATTCTGGATCAAATGGGCATTGTAGAGCAGAACCTGCTTCAGATTTTCCAGAAGGAATAATACTGCTACTGATTTTTCGGGATTTCTGAGCTTATTTGCGGGTGTGCGAGAGCTTGTGAAAAGACAAACCCTGGTTAGGGTAACAATTTGGAGGCAAGGAGTAGGTGCTGCGTCATAGCTCTTTAGTCTATGTGACAATAATAATCCGTCACGGAAGTGTCTAAATTTTACTGTGTTGAGAGGTGGTTAATTGGCTTCTTAGTAAGTAGGAGCCTGGTTTATTTTGAATTGCAAGCTAAGAGCACATTTGGCTGTGTTTCTATTTTGAAATATATATGTATTTTTTAATTGTTTTAAAATAACAAATAAATTATTAAATAATTAATTAACTTAATAATATTTTCGTGAATAACAATTTGAACTTTAATATGTATATATGTCTAAAAAAATAATGAAAAAGTATTTTATGATTCCGTCAACACATGTTGTATTTTATGTTAATAATGATCGCTATTTCTATACAATTTCAGAAGATTTTAATCAACCGACTTTAGCATGAAAGAATTTTATGATTATTCCCTATATGTGAGTTTTTGCTCAACTAAATGCACTAGCAAAACTTTACTTAAATTATTTTACAGAAAAAAAATAAAAAATAAAAAAACAAGAATGATTGCAACTTTATTAGAAAGCTTACAGGCTGTTTGGTTTTATTTTCAAACCCCACTCTCACCTTTTCAACTATTGCAAAAATAAAATACATTATTTTTTAATCATTTTTACCCAACATTATTTTTATTTTTATTTTCAAAATGCATTCTCCAATAACCTATATATTTTTTTCCAATAATCTATATATTTTTTCTCTTTATTCCATTATTTCTATCTCTCTCCACCTACAACCTATTAAAACTAATATAATCACTATATTTCCAAACATTTTATCCAAACACATTTTTATTTTCACATCACATCTCATAACTAATTTTCACTAAAATAAAAATGCTGAAAAGTAAAAATAAAAATGAAAATAAAACCAAACAGCCCCTTAAATTATGTTACAGGCAAAAAAAAAAAAAAAAAAAAGAATGCAAGCAACCTTTCTAGAAAGCTTCCGTGTTTCATTTTTCTGCTCAATTGCTCTCTCCAGAAGGCCTCATTTGTCATACAGAAAGGATTGCAGCCCCAATCTCAGAAAGGAAAGAAAAGATAAGGAAAAAAAATGGAAAAATCAAAGCATTAAGTGTCGGATTGGTTGTGTTTTCATTCTTATTTTCTGTTTTCATTATTTTAAAATATATTTTTATTTTATTATTGTTTTGCATATAAAAATAAAAATGTTATTGGATAAAGATTGTGAAAATTTT
Organism: Jacaranda mimosifolia; assembly: GCA_018894105.1. NCBI lineage: Eukaryota > Viridiplantae > Streptophyta > Magnoliopsida > Lamiales > Bignoniaceae > Jacaranda > Jacaranda mimosifolia. Next base: position 3,257,449 of record CM032124.1, on the reverse strand, counting down.
GAAAAATGTAGATTGAAAATAATATTTTAATGTAATAATATTAATTATTATTATTTAATTGATTGTAGGCCCCATTATCTTGAAAAAATAGAAAACAATAATTATTTAATAAGTTAATAAATGATGATGTAATGAAAAATTAATATTAAATTAATATGTATTATATATTTTTTATAAATATAAAAATAAAAATAAATAACATTTTTATTAAAAATAATACAAATAATCACAATTTAATTTTTGAAATAATATATATATATATATATATAGAACACAAACAATTCAGCCCTAAACTTTCTTTATCATAGTCACCCCTTCCCATGCGCAGAGGATTGCAGCCAGTTTGCTAATAATTAGCTAGTGCACTTTTGGAACTCAGTTTCTATAATATTAGTGGCTGCAGCCCCATTGCTCCATCTTTTGCATACTTTTGTCAATTTTACAAGACTAGAAAGGTACACACGTGCAATGCACGTAATTTATTAATTATTTTTATATTTATTTATTTTATAAATTATTTTTTATTTATATTTTATTCAAATGTTTATGAAATAGATAATTAAAAAATAAAAAAATAAATTATCATTTGAACTTGTAAAATATGTTGGGCCTCTAGCATGATTTAAGAACAATTTAAGATAATCTATTTCTTCTTCCATGAGATTGGCACTGTGTCCACAACCTATTACATTTTTAGCTTCCTTCCATTCCAATATCTACATTGTTTGTTCCAAACATAATATTTTACCAATATTTATATTGTTTGAATCCTTAATAAAAGATGTTGAAAATTAATTCTTTTTCCTGACTACCCCATGTCTCTCCTTTTAGGGTAATATCCAGCATTCTTTATTGTAATTCAAATATCGAAATTGGTAGATCATAGTGATAGTAATCAATTTTGTAGTTTTTAATTTTATGTTATTAAGTTGAAGAATCTATGCAATTTTTTCCCCAAAGAAATTGCGACGAGATCAACAACAAAAGCTTGATCTTTGTATAAATAAATTATAATCTACAAATATGAAAATTTTCATATGAAAAAATTTTAAAATCTTGATAATAAGGAATAGACAAACATATATTCATATTAGTTTAAAACTTTAAATTTTTAATTGTATAAGTGATCCACATATTGTTTTTTACATTGGTTAAACTTTGTATGTTAATACAAAAAAGAAAACAAGTATCTCTTCCCAATATAAGAGTAATAAATAATGGAATAAACTATAAAATAAGATATAAACATATTTACTGTTCCCCAACAATGATTGCACTATTTATAAGATTTAGCTGGATAGATCGTTCTTTCAAATTGCATCATTAGATGTTTTGGTACCCCTTTTTTGAATGATTAGTTATCATCCTATATCACCTCTGGGGAAAAGAAGTGGATATTATAATAGTTGTAACATTCATGATAATATGTTATTCTATATTTATGATCTCAACGTGCATAGACAATAATATCTTGTTCCACTGATATATTATGGTTATTTCTTCGACCAAAATTACAACAACTAGATAAACATCTGGAGAATTATAAATTAAATTAGTCTAGTTTCATGTTTTTTAAGATATGGAGTTGAATATCGTTCATTAAAAGGTAATTATTGAACCTTTTGAAGAATTTTGCATATGAATTTATCTTCACAAATTCTATAGGTTTTCTCATAATTGCTTCTAATAAATCTGATTCTTTTAGTATTTTCTCATAATTGCTTCTAATAAATATGATTCTTTTAGTATTTTCTTATTCTTAATCTCATTTTCTTTTTTTTGGCAAAATACAACTAAAATGTTACCATTGCCTATTTTCATTTGATAATTAACCCTGAAAGATTATATGATACACTATGCTTTGTATTTGAAAAGTATAACTCTATCGTTGTACGTAAAAATTCTTTATCTAATTTCACATCATATGAAGTAAAAGAAAATATACAGTTCAAGATTCAAATATTTTTTTGAAGGTCAATAACCTATTCTGGTAGAGAAATAAACAACTTATGCAATTCATATGACATTTAAACAAAAGCAAGTCTAATTTTTTTCTATTGTCATGATGAAATGTGCGAGGCTCTTTTAAATATTAGAGCATTGCAATGGATGTAATTGAGTACCTTACTTAATTCATGAGTTTTCGAGCACACGGGATTATACTCAAACCTAATAAAAAAATGAGATTAAAATTTAAAATTTTTCCATATGACAATATTTGCATGCATATATGATATTTATTGAAAAATCATAAAGTACATATTTATTGAAAAATTACTAACATTTGATTAATAAGAAATGATCATCTATGCTCTCAGAAGCTATAAATTGGTGAATATAGACAATTGAATTCTTTATGAATTAACTCTTTTCCATTCAAAACTGCGTTGAAAGAGAAGTGCCGACTTATTATTTTTTATGTTTTTTCTCCTTTGATAATTTAATCGACTTTCTCATTTCTTGGAGTCTTTAATTTTATCTATATGTACTTGTCTCATTATAGTACTCGATGTGGCATGTTTTCTCTTCATTTTATCTAGCCTTAATTGTCAAAATAAATATACTATAATAATATTATTATTAGAAAATTATGTCCATATATTTAAAAATATTGATGAATTTTTTCAAAATAGCCATACACGATAATGTTTTAAATATATATTGTAACACCCCTGAAATTCAGTATTTTTGAAAATAAGGATTTAGAAATAAGAGATTTATTGATAAGATTTTAGAGTTGAAAAAATAATTGAAAAGGACTCAATTGCAAAAATTTTGGAAGTTTTGGGGTCAATAAAAAATTTTAAAAGACCTAATTGGGCTAACTTTGAGAATTTTGTGGGTTTGCATGGAAATAGTTTAGGTCAAATGGGTTAATGTGAGGCACTACGGAAGCTGGGGGCTGATTCAAAAATAGCTAAAAGGCTAAAGGACTTAATTGACTAACTGCCTAAGGCTGAGGGGTCAAATTGCAATTTCAAAAAATTACATTTTATAAAATTCCAGCCTTCTTCATTTTTCTTCATTTCTTCTTCTTTACCCGTTTTCCTCTTCACCACACCACTTTCACTTCCCCTCACCAACGGCCTTCACTGGTAGCCATTCCCAGCGGACTTTTCCAACACCCAACCTCACCAACCATCTTCCCTTACCAGCCCTAGCAAACCCACCACCACACATACACAAACCCAGCACCAAAGCAACACGGTTTTGAAGACCCGAAAAACTGACCGCAGTGATCAGTGGCAAGTCGGGGTCGGACGGACGATCTGGGCGGTGGTTCAAAAAGCCTTTGGTGCAGAGAATGAGCTGGTGGCCTTGCATGGAGGAGTAGAGCAGCGGCGGCGGCAGAAACGGCCATTATAAGCACGACGGCTGGAAGTGAAGCTGAAACTTTTGGGCTACGATTAAGGGCCTTCCCGGCCTTGAATATGAAAACTAAAGGTACCATTGGATTCAGAAGGAAGAAAGGAAGCAAACGCTAGTGGTCTTGACATTTTTCGGTGGTGGCAGACGGCGGCAACCGGTGGCTTGCGGCGCGACTGCGCCCAAACAAAAACTTCTCATCACGGTGGTCATGGTGGTGCGATCGGTTCGTGATTTCGAGGTCTCGATTGTGTGTTTTGCGATAAAAGATCGGTTTTGAGATTAGGCTTTGTATATATTTTCATTCACTTATAACACTTATACTTTTGAATAATCAATTTCGAATTTTTTTAGGTAGTACAAGTGTTTCATGCATGGTTGATGTTGAATTTTTGGACCCTAAAATTGTATCAAATGTGATAAATGGGGAATTGTTGAGTTAATTTAGTTAGGAAAACCCTAAATTTGAAAAAAAAAAAATGGGCCTTAATAAAAATAATTGGGTTATCGAGTTAAACGGCTTATTATCACTGCTTAGAATACCAATATGGAATTGAATTGGTTATATCTATAGCTTGTATCATTAAGAACCCTGTAATTTATATTAAGTTGGTAGCATTATTGGTGTATTTCCTAGATGATAATTCTAGGCGAATTCTAATACTGAATTGAGTGGGTAGTTATTAATCTTATATAGATAGTATGTAGCGAATTATGATAATTGAAGGTTATTCAGGTCGAATGTAGATTTTGATTATAAATGTACTCTTTTGGTTAGGTGACGAGGAAGTGAGTTTAGTGGACCAGTAAGCTATTGACTGTGATGGTCTTTGAGACTACGGAGGTGAGGGTCTCCCACTCTAGGTTATTGCCTTGTGTAAGCTTACTCGTTAATTGTTGCACCCCTGTGAGGGTCTGCCGCTTTGGCATTAGTTATAAATATTCGTTGTTGTGATAACTCCTATGAGGGTTTCTGTTCTGTGCTAACTATACCATTTTTCTTGAAATCTCGGTGATTATCTGTTATCTGTGTTGTTGTACACCCCTATGTGGGTTATTACTTGCTTCTGTTTTGGTGTCCAGAACTCTTAAAATATTATTCGCTTTCTATCCCTTGTACTCCACAACCTTTTCGGCTGACCCCGTACTACTTGTTAGCTTCTATTAAACATGTTGATCGTTCAAGTGTCTTGTTGATTGCGTTGTTGGCATATTTGTAAATTATTCTACCATGGTGGCATTACATTATACTAACCCATGGGAAGTTATGGGCGGATACTAACCCATGGGACGACATGGGAGGGATATCACCCGGAGGGACGCCACGGGGGGAATGGTCCCATGTGGCTAGGTCTAGAAAGACGACCTAGCGGAACGAACCTACGGACATAAGTCTTTCCGGCTAGAACCCACCAAAAATCCTAACTTACAGGTAGTTAACTGTGAGTGTTGGGATTTGGCATGCTGTCGACCATGCCATAAGACAAGTTAATTACCCGCTCGAGCTGAGTGCTCGAGCAATGGAGCAATAAAGAAGTATTATTCCTACTGTACTAACGTTCAGTACTAGTATCTATACAGTTTGTTAAATTGATATCACATGTACTCGGTACCATGTTGATTTATGTTGAAACTCTTATTGTTACCGAACTGTCTTTGATTGTTGTCTGTCATTTTCCTTCTTGTTGTTAATAAGTTGTTCATCGATAGTTGTATCTCATTAATTTTCCTTGTAAATCTTATTATTTTCTTTTCCCTCACTAAGTCCTTAGGACTTACCCTTCTTTGTTGTTATTTGTTTTCCAGACAGGACTAAGTGAGAAGTCAGAGTTCATGCCTAGGGTTTGGATGTTATCTTGTAATAGATTATGTGTCATGGTTGTGTATATAGTAAACACCTAATCGAGACAATTATCTGAAGAATGTAATGGGATTGTATGTATGGAGTTTAAGTCACTTGATATGTATATATATTTTGCTCTATGAAATGTTCTTTTGGGCTAGGATGACTTGTTCTCCTTTGAGATGGTTAAATTACAGGTTTTCTAGTTATTATTTGAATTGTATTTAAGACTGAATTGGTGGCGCCTCAACTTGGGCATTGTCTCGAGAGGGGGTGCTACATATATCATAATATCTAATATTAAATTAACTAAAACATCAAATTGATTAAAGACATACGTTTATCGATTCATTACCATTTTAAGTACCCTTTACTAAAAAAAGAAACAATAAAAACATGTAAATTGAATAATGACTACAATAAAACATATCTTAATTAAAAAACACAATGTATATGTATCTTTTAGAATACAATGATTAATAGTTGCCAACTATTGAATTCTTTCATTTTTAGGTGATATTTGAAGAAGCTTTTATTTTTTAACTTATTCTCTATCATTCTCATGAATTAATTTGAGCCAGTTGTAATTCCATAATTTTAATTTAATTTCTAATTTTACTTTTTGTTAATTGAGAAGTTCTTTTTGATTTTTTAAACAATATATTTCGATTGTCATTTGTGAAATAAAACTAAAAATATGACTCATATGATTTAGGGCAATTTATAAATTAATTTTCTGTAAATTTAGATAAATAAATAAAACTTATATTACTTATTTAATCTTAGATTTTTAATGTTTCACTTGTTTTTAATCTAAAATTAGAAAAAGAAAAATTTTCTTATGTATTCGATTTATTTATAATGATTCTGTTTTCACTTTCATCTCTTACTAGTTTTTAACCTGTGCATTGCACCGGAAAATGATTTGATCATTTAAAATTTTATTATATTTAATAGTAATTATAATTAATACTTGTATTTCTTATAATTAATCATACAAATACTACAAATATTAAATAAAAATACTAAATTAGAAAAATTTAATAGAAGTTTTATTGCAAACAATTTAATAGTCGAAATACGTAATATTTAAAAATATTTAATTTAAATGAGATTTATAATCATCAAATCAAATGTTCTTGGAGTTGCTCCATTCCCTGCAAATCTTCATATTTAGCCTACACGAAAAAATATATTTAAAGAAAGCAGCGTTTAAAATAAAGTAATAAAATCTTTAATATCTATAATCCAATATATATTATGTAAATACGAAATATATAAAACTTACCATGTATGTCTTTTATCCATATAACAGCTGTCAAAGCTCATGTGTTATTGCATTTCTATAAAAATAAATAAATAAATAATTACTCGATGTAAATTACTTTATAAAGTTAATGGATTACTTATAAAAATATACATACCTCAATATCTCTTTCACACTCATTAAACTTTTTTCAAAAAATATATTTGTAGAACTGCATTAAACATATAGATGATTTATGTATATATTGATTACTTCTGTAATAGGAATATGTCAAGTGAAGTAAATTGAATATACCTTGCTTATTTTTGCTTTACGACGTTTATCAACCTTTTTTCTAAAAAATTACAATTGAATGTTTAATCATAATAACTATATAATATAAAATAAATATTCAATTATCTAACAACAATTATCATACATACCTCACGCGATGAATTGATTTTAATAACTTCTTCATTCCAGTTAGACTCAAATCTTGATATTGACCAATTAAAAATTTATTTATATGCTTCCTGAAAAAAGAACACATCATACCATAAGAATTATAACCTATGCATATATGACAATGAAATTTCCATGCTACCTTAAAAATCAATGTACTAATTTTTATCTATTCAGCTAGATGTCTCATGAATGAGAAAAAGAGTGGAAAAATAAAAAATTGAAATTATAAGTTTTTTTTAAAAAAAAAAGTATTTGATAATAAAGCTTAAGTAAAATAACTCTAAATTATTATTTATTATTTTACCAACATTATTTTTTATTATTATTAATACTGCATATATATAGATATCTTTATATATATGTCCTTGCTCTTAAAGATATATATACTTCTTATAAATTTTCTCACATTAGAATATGCCTTTTTTATCAATTCAACTAATTGTCTCATGAATGAGAAAAATAGTGGAATGTGTCTATAACATTATAGAGATGGATAATACAATGTGAAAAAAAAAGAATAAAATTATATGTGAATGAAAAATGAAATATATGTATTAATTGAACTTAAAATAAAAGCATTTAATTAGCACGCACAATGTAAATGTTTAGCTAGCTAGAAACTGTAATCAGATGTAATTCTAAATATTGGTTAAATTTAAGAACTATAAAAAACACCCTATATCTTGAGATAATTTTTTAAAGATATGCCTAGTAAAAATAGTCTGCCTATATATCGATAGTGAAAATAATTTTTTTTTTAAAGATATATCCTTCACATATAATAGAAAATTATATTATTTATATTATTTCTCCTGTCTTTCAATCAATTAATTTGATTAACTTCTGTCTATCTATGTGTTTTGTTGAGTTGGGGAAGTGGTGGGAGCATTAAATGATACAAATTGGACATTCAAAATAATAAAAATACACAATCCACGAACTAAAGTAAATTCATAACACAAAAAGAGGTAAACAAATCAATCAATGACAAAATTTTATGTAGTTAGTAGAAATAAAATAACTTACCACACAATTGAGACCCCAATTTTCCTTATAAATTAACCTGTGTCATAGATATAAAAATTTATAAAATTAGAAAACTAAATGTAAATTACAAAATAGAAAATCAGCAAAACAATAAGTATAAAGCAAAACAAATTGACAACTATTGCATGTCTATTCCTCAAACACTTTTTTCCATATGTGAGGTAGGACAATCTCCCACACTTTTACTTCAATAATCGAAAACAAACAAATTTTTTTAAAAGAATAAAATCAAACAAAATGAATATAAGAAAAAAATAAATTTTATGGGTCCTCTCAATAATTATTTCATAATAACTATTATTAAGATATATGAAAAAATACTTTTCAAATTTCATAGTTACATAAATTTATGGAATATTCTTAGAACATCAAAATGAAAAATTAATTAAAAATAAAAAAATCATGGGTTAAAGGAAAATTATAATATTAAAAAAGTAAAAAAAAAAAAAAAAAAGTCGATCGAAAGCAAAAACTAAATATAAAATTTTAATTTACCACAAAAATCGAGACTTCAAATTTCTTTCATAAATTAACCTAGATCACAAACATAAAAATTATTAATATTAATAAATCATATGAAAAATTACAAAACACATGCAAAAACCAAAAAATAAAAATAACTCACCAAGCAAATGATCCTATACAAGTGAGGACAAAAGAAAAAAAAATTGTACTAATATTTAACTAACTTAGTGTATTGCATGTTGGCTATTTTTAGTATGTATTACTTGTAGGGATTATGAGCTTAAATCAAGGAACTTAACTTAATTAAAATATTAATTTATGGTATAAAATATAATTTAAAAAATATTAAATTAAGGTAAAAAATTTTGAACTAAATATAGAGAGACAATAATAATTGATTAAAAAGTATAATTTTTTGAATTAAATTATAATATATCAATTATTCTTAAATACTAAAGGCAATAATGACTGATTAAAGGGGTGAGTAATTTTTGCTATTCAACTGACGGCAATTGATGGGTGAGTGATTTTTAAAACACCCGTGTACATATAGAAGCACCCAATTGATGGCATTTGATTGGGGGAGTGATTTTTGCTTTGCAATTTTCGTTATTTTTAGTAAGTTGATTGTAATGGTAAGTTTTAATGTTTTTTTTTTTTTTTCTTTTAATGTATTGATTGAATCGCCTTCTTTGGGTCTTGTTTATACAAATAGAATACTTATATTTAAGGCATGAATTAAAGGAAAAATTTTAGAATTTCATAATACATACAATTTTAAAATTATAATTGGAGGAATAAAAGTGTAAACACCAAACATATAAAAGTTATATTAATAAATTTTGAAAAGATCAATTGAAGACAAAATTTATTAAATAAAAATTGTATATTTGGTATAAATATACCAATATTGAATATACAAATTTTATTCAATATATTTCCATATATAATGAAGAAGTTACAAAAAGTGTATATAAATATTCGGAGTTACAAAAATTAATATAAAAAGTTATATATACATATATTATATGGACATATATTTACATGAGGAGAAGAGAAATATGAAAATATGTAAATACATATAAAAGGAGTTACATATATTATACATGGAAATATTTGACATGGCAAAAAGAAACAAAAATAATTTGTCCACATCATTGCCACATAACAAAGATACTTAATATAGGCTTGAACATCATTTTACTTTATATATATACATTAGATTAGTTAAGCCAAAAAAAGAGAAAGCCAGGCCTTGTTTGGTTGTCAACTCCCAATTTGTTTTCCAACTCTCAAAATATAAATAAACAAATCATACACATTCTTCAACCCTACTCCCAAAACACACCCAAAAAGGCCCAAAATACCATCCCAATTCATTTTCTACTAATTCCCCAATATCTAATCCTTTCATTTTTTGTTCTCCCTATCCAATAAATATATACACATATATAAATAATTTTAAAATATCAATTTCACCCTACTAGCCCAATTAAAATTTGTTGATGTGACATTTTGTCTCCTCTCAAAACACAACCAAACAAATAATTTTCACTCAAAATATTCTCCACGTACCACCCAAAATACAAATAAACAACCATCACAGTCCCCAATTCCACTACCCAAAAACCATTTTTTGGCAAAACGCTCCAAAATTTAAACAAACAAGCCCTCAAATTTTGGTCTTTTAAACCTTTAGATATCATTGTGTATTTTTTAATATTATATTATTCTATTACTTTTTTTGTAAAAAAAGTGTGAAAATTATTTCTTTAAAAGTGTGCTGGTTTATAAATGTGTAAGAGTTGGATTATGAATTAATTTGGCTATTAATATAATATATACATGAATTATTAATGAAAATCATTGTTTGAAATAAATATTTGTATTTTATTAATTATTTAATATTTAACAATACAAAAAATAAGAATTTTTTACTGTTGAATACTATCTATTTAATGGGATATATACTTCACATCTAGGGAGTACATTTTGTAGGGTATGAATGGAGACATATGAACTAATATGATATTTTATCCAATCAACTGCATTTTTTGATATTCTATTATAAATTGATAGAAAATATTTCACTATACCATATTAATGTTATTATTAAAATTGAATAAATATTTTTGAAACTTAATAGTTTGAATTGCATAACTTATCCAATAATATTACATACTTTGTTGAAAAAATTCAAATCTTAATTAAATATGACCAAGTTCAAGACAATTATATAATAAGTGAATTATACTTGTTATATTGCTGATAAATACTTTAATAATGTTTATTACATGATTAGTTAAGTCATGTAAAACTTGATCTTGGCGAGGTCTTCCTCATTATCCATCATGCCCCAAATAAAAAATTTAGTTTGATCCTTCAAAATGTTATTTGATAAAGATAAATTATATATATTTCTATCCTGTTGCCTTTTAAAAATAATTATTGAAAGTTAATATTGAAAAACAATTTATTTTAAAAAACTATTTAAAGAAATAAAATTTTAGTTTATTTTTTTTTTCACGACTTCTAATAGAGTTATCAACTATATATTCCTTTTTCTTTTTTTCTTTTACCCATTTTTGGGCTTTTAACTTAAATAAATAAGATTAAGAAATTTTTTCAAATTTTTGATACAACATGAAAGCATTTTTTGGTATTAGTTTTCAAGGAAATAAAATGTAAACATCATTATTTGTAAAAATGAATCAAAATATATTTAATATATATATATATAAATACACAAATAAATGAAAAGATAAAAAAATTAAATAAACATACTTTATTATATATGAGTTTGACACGTGATATATAATAAATATTTTTCTCTTTTTATTTTGGAGGAGAACCTATATTTGTAAAAATATATTTATAAAATATTATGATATTTTTTCTCATCAATATTTAAACATATGATTGTAAGACTTAATCTATTTTTGTTCATTGCCATATTAAATGTACTATTATATTTGAATTGAACACATATTTTCATATATATAAATATTTCTTTTCTTATTTTTGAGGGACAACACAGAAATAATATCTACACAAATGTATTTATAGACTATCATATTTTCCTGATCAATTGATTTTTTCTTAATTAATTTAAATTTAGTTATTATTTGCTATGAGTCCGATAAAGCAAATTTAGCTATAGTTTACCATACAACCGTGTATTGAATGTGATAGTAATAGTTTCATTAGATGGGGATGTAATTTAATTACTTAATTTTAATTTAATTTTTATTTTCTATAAGCCAAACTAAATATGTTGATAGAAGGATAAATTTCAGTATAAGTAATTATATTTACTATATAGGAAATTTTCATTTAATTAATTTTAATATAATTTTTATTTTCTGTACGTCTGGTTAAAAATCCACTTAATTTGAAATAAATTTAATAAATGCAATGTATATACATTTGTTAAGTGGGAAAACTTGTTAATTATAGTTATTATTTTTTTACGAGTGTAATTAAAAATAAACTTAATTTGATTGTAATTATCAATAAACTATGTGCATTAGGCATGGTAGTTTCAATATATATGATTACATTTGTTAAGCAGAAAATTTATTTAATTAATTTCAATGTCATTAATATTTTATATAATTCTAATTAAAAATATATTTAGTTTGTAACAAATATAATAAATACAATGATATACATGATGTATATACATTATTTAAGATGAAAGACTTAATTTACTTAATTATAGTTATTATTTTCTATGAGTCTAAATACAATGTATATGCATTTGATGTTTATATATTATTTAAGTTGAAAGACTACATTATTATTTATTATAAATTTATTAAAAAAATATATTTAATTTATAACAAATATAATAAATACAATGATATATATATATATATTTGATGTGCATACATTACGTAAGATGAAAACTTGATTTAATTAATTATAGTTATTATTTTCTATGAGTTTAAATACAAGGTATATACATTTGATGTATATACATTATTTAAATTGAAAGACTTGATTTAATGGTGGTAATTTCCATTAAACCATGTGTACTAAATGTGATAATTTTATTTGAGATCAATGTTTTTGTCCTCACATAAAAGGGAAAAAAATTATTATACCAATTCATACTTTTATACGTAGTAGGTCATATATATATAGAGTATAGAGATATAGATATAGAGTATAGATATAGATATAGACGAAGTTTTGGAACTTTTCAGGAAAACAAGAAGAAGTAAAATAGCAGTTACAATTTGAGAGGAAAAAACTATGAATTAATGCGTATGAGAATCAGATGAAGCAGTTACTTATATAGTACTAGTATATTAAAGTAAAAAATTGGAGAATAACGAAAACAAACAATGTGAAGGCAAAAGATCTTCAGCAAACTACTAAAAGATAATCCATTTCAACTATTCTCAATTCCCAGAGCTTTGAAGAAGTTGGGGGAAATTGCAAATTTGGTACATTAACTATACTCTCTTTTGATTTTAGTCCATTTTAATATGGAATTAGCACATTTGACCCATGGGCTCGAAAATTTTCGCATATTTAATCCAATTTTTTGCAATTTTGGTTCATCGGACTGATTAATTTAAAACTGAGCCGGCCAGAAGTCCAATTAGCAGTAATTGGGTTCCAATTTTGGGCGTTTTACACCATTTGGCATGAATCAGCCACGTCACCCTGTTTGCTGCGTCACGTGGGTAAAAATTAAAAGCTATTATAAAATTAAAAAAATATAAAATAGTAAAAATGTGTAAAATAGTTTATTCAAATTTAATGAATTATTTATTAGTTAATAAATAATAACAAATAATAGATAATAATTAATAAAAATGAATAAATAATTAAGAATAATAAAAGTCCAAAATAGTATTATCTATTCAATATTATTACATATTTAAAATATTCTATTTACTATATAATATTATAAATATAATAATTTATTTAAGTAATTAATTATTTAATAATATTAAATAATAAATATATTTATTGATTAAGTTACATAATTAATAATTTTAAAATAGTAAATATGTATCATTTATTTAATTAAATTTAATTGCATTACTTACTAATCAAAAATAAAATAAATAATTTATAAACTAGAAAAAATTAAAATAATATTGCTTTCAATTATATTAAACAATAAACATTATTTAAAATAATTTTGTTAATAATATCCTATATACATAGATAATTTATTTAAATAATTAAATATAATAATATTAATATATTTAATAAAGACAAATTGTATTTTACCCTCTTGTGAAAAATGAAAAAGAGCAAAAAGACCCTCTATGATTAAAAAAAAAAAAGTAACAAATCTCTTTGTGATTTTAAAAAAATAGCACGCCGCCTCCTCCTCACGATTTGCTACAATTTAGCCCTAATTTTAATATATAAAGACCATAATACCCCTAGTTATTACGTATATTTTTAATATTATTTGTTTATTTTTTTTACATATATTTTTATATATCTTTTTTCATCTCCCTTATACCAATTTTTTATTTTCATCTTTCTAATTTATTCTTTTTTTATTTATATTATATATATATACACAACTATAAATATAAAATATATAATATAATAAACATAAATATATAAATACATTATAAATACGTAAATATATAATACATTAGACATAATATAATATAATACATTATATATACATATATAAATATACTTATGTATTTATACATAATATATATTAATAAATAAATATTTTATATTATATTTTATAAAATAACACCCACGCCCACCCCACCCCACCCCACCCCACCCCACCTTCATCCTACCTGCCGCCATGGCTGCCCCTCTGCGAGCGGCGCCTCCATGGCCGCCTGCAAACACGGCCATGAAGGCTGCCTCTGTGAGCGGCGCCCATGGCCTCTGTTCGCAGAGGCGGCCTCCATGGCCGCGTTTGCAGGCGGCCATGGAGGCCTCTGCAAGCGGCGGCCGGCGGCCTCGGCGGCTGGGGGTGGGGTTGGGGGAGGAGGAAGGTTGGGTGGATTATCCCAGATGGAGTATTCAACAGAGGTTGGAGTGCTTTTACCATAAGGCTTATGTCTGGACGGAAATCAGCTTTATATTGCAGACACAATCCAGCAATGGCAGCCATCTGTTTTAGGCAAATCAATTATATTTATACTGTAAAGCAGCATCCCATGCTATTCTATACATTCGTCTCACAGAACAAGTCATTCATATGGAACGAGCATGAAAATTCAGTTTGAAATGTAAACTATTTAGCAGAATGACTGATTTTAGCTTTGCAACTGCCTTTGGAGGGTAGTCTCTGTTCAGTCTAGGATCCACACACTGCTTTACCTTGTCTTCGCTGAGCCACGGCTTTGCCTGCTTATTTGTAGTTTGCAAATTTAATCATGTTATGTGGATGCACTGGATAAAAGTAAAGGAAGTAATTATCACTAGGAAAGTTGCACACCCATGTTATAAGAGACTGCTGTCCTCTTGGCAAGGTAGGATCAACTGGTTTATGGCCAGTCAAGAGTTCCAGAAGCACCACACCAAAGCTGTAGACATCACTCTTTGCATTAAGCTGGCCAAGCACTTTGTATCTACCACCGTAAAGAAATATGTGTTCATGCTCAGAAAAAGAACAAACTGAAAGTTCATCTCTAGGAAAGACTGAGAAAAGGAGCTCACTCAGGGGAATAAAGATAACTTAAAGGCGAAAGAAAGCGATAGTGAAGAGGATCAGGATCAGGATCCAGCTGATCGTGTGGATCTGACGGACCAGAATCAGACATTTTGATCTTAGCAACATCATAATCATAAAAAATTAAAACATTGCTGGACTTGATGTTATGACGAATCTGTGCCCTCTCATGGATGTACTAATCCTTTTGCAGCCCCAACAGCAATTTTAACTCTTTGGTCCCATGACAGAACCAGACTTGGCTTTACGCCTTTGATGCCTGCTAACAATGAAAATAATTAGTTGCAAACAGGAGAATATTTATTAATAATACCTGGAATCAGATAAGTGACAGGAAGCTACGGTGAGTAAATATAATGAGTATTATAAAAGCACTTGTCATAAACTAAGATGCCAAGTAATAAAAGATTACTTTTCAGCAATCATAAATGGATTTCTAAAACACTACAGCAACAAGTAATCTTAGGATACGCCAATGAAAAGTCAATGTTATTACCAATACATTAAGAAGAATCTACAATATCACAAAGAGTAGCTTCACTACAACAAAATTGGGGCAATCTCACCATGAAGAATGTCATGTAGGGACCCATTTGGATTATACTCATAAGCCAAGACCCGCTGACCATAACCACCCACACAATAACCAGGTAGCTCAACCACATTTTTGTGCTTTAGGCTGGATACCATTTGAACCTGCAAAACCATACACAAACAACATATCTTCATGTAAAGTTGTACTCTATGCAGCTATATCAACACATATTGGTGTGGCCAAACCTGTGCTAGAAATTCTTCTGGCGTCATACTACAGGAGTATAGTATTTTAATTGCTACAGCCGGTCTACCTTTCAGGACTCTACGGTATACACATCCACCAGAGTCCTCACCAATAAGACATTTATTACTAAAATCATCAGCAATGTCGTTCAATTCATCAATTTCAATAGCAGGGGCAGCACTTGACTGCATATTAATAGTCTGTTTGTCCTTTTCCTCTGTTTCTGTGGCACGATTGTTAGATTTTGGACTTTAATATATATACTTATATTGATAATAATTGTATGCAATTTGCTATCATAACAGGTTTGGCCCAAAATTAAAGTGATCTAATTATTAATTGGGTCTAAGTTACCTTACATAGTATGGGCTTATATGTGTAGATACGTTAATTGTAATTTCTAATTTTATAATGGGTCAAATTAGAAATATAGAAATGATATATAATTATATTAGGGTTGTGGTCCCCAAATTATGTGTATGATTCTTTTCTGATATCCCATCATTGGAAAAGAGAGAGTGAGTTCTCCCAAACTTCATACGCATTAATTTAGGAGATCAATAGCCACAGGACTCTTAAGGATTTCATTGGTATTCATGGATCTAGGTACGTTTCTGTATATAGATTGATCTTGATGATTTAACATGATAGTTTAAGGTTTTTATGTGATGGGTTTCACATATCTAATTTAGTTCTAACAACAATAGCTTGCAGGATTGCCTAAAGAAAATCTCTCATATGTAAATTAGAAATTTGTGAACTTTAATCAAGAAGTACAGCCAACAATTAAGCAGAAGGATTAACAAAAGAAAAACAACATGGTGAAAAATATTCAATTACTCAGTGGCAGTATATACTCAAAATTGGATTGATTAGAATTGGATTTCGTTCCCATTCAAGGTCACAACATTTCAAAAATATCAAAAGATATTGCTAGTAAAATATAAAATTGCATTTATTATGATAAGTTACCATGGAACATTGAAAGTTTGAACTTCATAGTATGAAGAGCAGTTCTTGAACTTCATTATGGCAATATAAATTCGAACCTGATAATGACAATTCACTTTTACTAGATCGTTTAAATCTGTTCAAAAATGCATCCCATGGCCAAAGTCGTGATGGCTTATGTGTTGTGGCTTTTCTCCCATCTTTTGTTTCAGATGGAAGCTCAGCGTTAACTACTTTGCTATTAGTTTGCTCATTTGAAGGCAGTGTAATATTTTGCACATCTGTTGAGGCCATTGTGACTTGTACACTACTAGCTGATAAGTTAGTATCATCTTTAGATGGATGGATATCATCCACATTACTTGTTATTGCACTTGATACTGGAGATTTTGAACTCTCTTGCTGCTCAAGTGCAAACTCAAGTTGTAGCACAACTTGAGCCATTGTTGGCCGTTTCTTCAATTCATCATGCAAGCAACCTTCAGCAACACTGACAAATGCCTTCAAGCATTCTTATGGGATTTCACCCTTCAGATTTGAAGCTATAATTTGGTCAGTTTTTCCCTTAGTAATGTTTTCTCGAGCTTACTTGGTAAGAATACACTCATCCTCTGCAACCCTTGGATCTAATGCTGGTCTCCCACTCAATACTTCCAACAACACCACTCCAAAGGTATATGTGTCACTTCTCCTGGTCAGTTTACCAGCGATGAGATAATTTTGGTCGAAGTATCCAAATGTGCCCTTGACTTGTGTGCTTACATGACTCTATAACTTGCTTCTTCTTAAAGGTTTAGCCAAGCTGAAGTCTAAAACCTTACATATGAGGTTTTCATCCAATAGGATATTTGAAGCCTTCACATCACGATGTATCAATGATTGGTCGGCGTACAGATAGTCAAGCCCTCAAGCGGCTCCAGTGCATATATTAAGGCGTTGCTTCCAAGTGAGAGATGAGCCGTTATTGTTGTCCATTGAAAGTTTATAAAGGTGGCCAGCCAGCATCTCGCAGGCCATGTACTTATAGACAAGAATCACTTCCCCATGCTCATTGCAGTAGCCAATCAGTGGACTAAATTAACATGCCAGAGCTCAGTTAATGTTTCGATCTTTGTGAAAAACTTGCATGTCCCTTACTTGGAATTTGGTTTTAGCCGCTTTATGGCCACAGTCTCTTCTCCATTATCAATGATTCATTTGTAAATTTTACCAAATCCGCCCCCTGTAATAAGATGTGCATCACTGCAATTTTGAGTGGCTAGTTGGATCTGAGCTAGTGAAAATCAGTGACATAGTCATTCTGCCCTGGCTGATGGCTTGTTTTCCTCATCTGTACCACTAGCTTCCCAAATTTTTTTGCAATGTATAAATAGTAATGTTCACCAAAACAAGTATTGCTATTGTAACAGTTGTAATCGTATTTCTATGACCAAGAACTTGGAGTAAATTTTAGAATGTATGGTATGATGAATCTCGTGTTAAAGGCAAGGGATTTGGATTCACAAGACTACTATTAGGGTTTCTCAACTTCATTATTTCAAATTCTTTAAGAGGTCCATGTCCATCTATGAATTTATCGTCCGATTGTAAGCAAATTAAGATACCCTATTTTCTCTCTTGTTTGCTCCCTTTCATCATAACTATATAGTCTCTATGCCAGGGGAAGCTATTCTCATCATCCTTTTCCTTAACTACATCAATATTAGTATCAGCAATCATTTCATTAATGTGGACTTGAAAAACAATGCCACCAATCTCTGCCAGATTGAATCCTACCTCAGAGAAATGAAGTCTAACTAAGTACCTAAATCCCACATCCACAGTGATATGGATGTAATAGTCCTAGCTAAAGGCACACATTATTACTCTTTGTTCTCAATTGGTGTTGAGCAAATTTTTTTTTTTGGCATCGATTTGGCGTCGTCTGTGGGAAATTAGATTAAGAGTTAAGGCATGAGGAAATGAGTGATTCTGGAGATAATATGGAGACTAGTATCTTGAGGGCAACGCAAAATGAGTCGGTAGCTATGCTCGCGGCAGTTCTGCCATTAGCAACTGTGGCGCCGACCACTTCGATAGAAGGAAGGACTATTACAGTTCCTACAATGTTAGGGTAGATGACCACTGAGCAGCTAGCTAATTTGCAATGGTCTACGTTTGGTATTACTACCTCCACTCAACCCGTTGGAGTAATGTCGGCCACACCTCTCCCGGTGCCGCCGAATCCTTTAGTCATCACTTATCTACCGAGGATGGCACCCTATTTTCCTCTAATTTTGGTGCCAATACCTTTCCCTCTAATCCTATTTTGACTAACTCAACACGTACTCTTAGAATGTTAGCTGCGCCGAGGGCACCCGCGCCTATAGATAGGACTCTTACTCCGTGTCCAGTGGCCAAGCCATCATCAGGAACAGTTGTAGAGGGATTATTCATGATGGGGGAGCAAGAGCCAATGATAGCGCCCATGAGAGGGTCGCTGGATGAGAAGACAAAGTTGGGAGGCAATCGTGGTTTGCTCAAAGAAACAGAGATGAAGATCCCTACTGAATTGGCATATGCCTTCGAATGGGTGGTAGAAAGTTAGGTATCAGTGTGATGTGGTCGTGATAAGGAAAGGCAAAAGCCCCAGGCAGACTTGACTTCAGAAATGGAGGACATGAGGAAGGAGTTGCTAGAGATGAAGAGAATGATGGGAGGAAAAATCGGGAAAGATGTCAAAGCTTCTCCATTTATTGAAGCTATCTTGCATGATCCCCTCCCAAAGAATCACATATCCTTTTCTATGCCTTGGTAAACTAGTATGATTGATTCTGAAGAACACTTAAATTCAATTGAAACAAGGCAGGGATCTTAAGTACAATTCACGGGAAACTAAGTACAAACTCATAACAAACAGAATATAAAATGTGATTCGTTGAAGTACACTTCAATTGAATTGAAACTGGGCGGCAAATTTGAGTGTATTTTGAGGGCAATGAGGTACAAACCCGAAACAAAGAATGCAAAAAATGTGTTTCGATGAAGAACACTTAAATTCAATTGAAACTTTCGGGGATCTTGAGTACAATTCATGGGAAATTAAGTGCAAACTCATAACAAACAGAGTATAAAATGTGATTTGTTGAAGTACACTTCAATTGAATTGAAATTGGGCGGCAGATTTGAGTATATTTTGAGGGCAATGAGGTACAAACCCGGAAAAAAGAAAGCATAAAATGTGTTTCGCTGAAGATCAGTTAAATTCAATTGAAACTTTCAGGGATCTTGAGTACAATTTACGGGAAACTAAGTACAAACTCATAACAAACAGAGTATAAAATGTAATTCGTTGAAGTACACTTCAATTGAATTGAAACTGCGGCAGATTTGAGTACATTTTGGGGTCAATGAGGTACAAATTCGGAACAAAGAAAGTATAAAATGTGTTTCGCTGAAGATCATTTAAATTCAATTGAAATTTTCAGGGATCTTGAGTACGATTCACGGGAAACTAAGTACAAACTCACAACAAACAAAGTATAAAATGTGATTCGTTGAAGTACACTTCAATTGAATTGAAACTTGGTGGCAAATCTTCAATTGAATTGAAACTGGGTGGTAGATTTGAGTGCATTTTGAGGGCAATGAGGTATAAACCCGAAATAAAGAAAGTATAAAATGTGTTTCACTGAAGAACACTTAAATTCAATTGAAACTTTCGGGGATCTTGAGTACAATTCACGAGAAACTAAGTACAATGCAGGAGAATGAAGTACAAACTTAGTACAATTTTAGAGATATAAAGTACAAACTCGAACAAAGCAAGTATAAGATTTGTTTTTCTTGAAGTACACTTATTGCAATTGAATAATTATTCTCCAATAATTATAATGATGGGCAAGAACAATAATTTGAGATTATCGAATTTGGTGAAGCACGGATGATAGGGTGGATATCATTGTCAAATTCTCATTTATTTACATCTTTGAAAGCATAAGTATTCTTTCATTACTGCGATTGATAACATTCATCCGTTGAACACTAGTGATTAACAACTTAAAATTTTTAATATTATTTTATTCATATGATAAATATTGGACACATACTTCAATAGTTTGGTTATTAATTACCAAGGATTAAAAAGCAAATCTTTGAACAAATTTCAAATAAAAAATATTAGTAAAAATATCAAGATATTAAGTACAAAGTTGCCCAAGTGAGGCGCAAATGCGAAGAAATCAAGTACAGTTGTCTCGGATTGAGGTACAAAAGTTAACTATGCAAGAATGCTAATTTCACGCTAAATCACCTGCCTCATTGCTCAAGTGAGGCGCAAATGCGAAGAAATCAAGTACAATTATTCCGGATTGAGGTACAAAAGTTAACTATGTCTCGGACATCATGCAAGAATCCTAATTTCACGCTAAATTACCTGCCTCATTGCCCAAGTAAGGAGCAAATGCGAATAAATCAAGTACAATTATCCTGGATTGAGGTACAAAAGTTAACTATGTCTCGGACAACATGCAAGAATGCTACTTTCACGCTAAATCACCTGTCTCATTCCCCAAGTGAGGCGCAAATAGGAAGAAATCAAGTATAATTATCCCAGATTGAGGTACAAAAGTTAACTAGTTTACTGATTCTTTGCAAGTTCGACGATTATGCCTTCTTCTAACACACCTTTTACACTTAATTACACGTTTATCAATTTGTGATGGAATCCTCAGTGTCTTTCTACTCTAAGGCTGAGATCGACAACCAGGTGGATGAATGATGTCATCATCATCTACAGGGAACATATGCATATCAAATGTAGGAATAGGGTTTATAACTGCTTGGTATGCTTGTTGATACATCTCAACTCGATAGTATTGATCGGTGAAGTCATTCGGTGAAAGTGACTTTGACTCGATACAAGCACCAGCATGTCTGCGTGGTATTTTATTAATCTGCCATGCTCTGCATGAACAAACTCTGCCATGTAAATCTACAACGTACGATTTATCTTGTTCAATCACCTCAAAGCTTCAACTGCTAGACATGACAACTTTTAAGTTACGAGAACGCATATGATTGATTGCCAACTTCTTCTCTTGCTTGGGACATAATTGACCTACCGTCTTATGAGATTCTTCTCATCTATCATGCATCATAACCATTATTTGCATGCGTATGTGATCAACTATGGCTGCGACTGACATAAATCAGGCTGGTTTAACCTATTCCAGCTTTTTGCTTGATTATTGTTTATTACCCCCTATCGATCTCTACTGAATAAGGAATTTACCCAACATGGTGGGTCAGACTGCATAATAAAGTCTCTGGCAAGTAGCATTGACTCCAAGATGCTATCTATATGTCGGGTATACTCCTGCCTTGTAGGCGCATATCTAGCTTTTATAAAAACAGAACAGCAATGTTTCTTGTTATATAGAGGATACTTCCTTAATACCTGAATTTAAAATAATAGAACAGTAATGTGCTTAATGTTACGAAGTAGAGTTTATTTCACATAATTATCTCACAAACAAAGTTGAAGTACACTTACTTGTTTCTTAAAGTTATCCACTAAGTGTCTCAAGCAATATGCATGGTGGCTACCGGAAAATATCATGGTGAAGGCCTTAAGAAGACCTGGATGTCGATTGGAGAAGAAAGTAAACCTTGATAAGCCAGTCAAATATCTAGAATCTAAGACACTTCTCAACTTAAAGCAGAACCACTCCCAATTAATATCATTTTTAGAGTCAACAATTGTATATGCTAATGTGAATAAGTCATCATTAGCATCCTTACTGACAGCGCAGAGTATAATATAGATGTCGTCCAAGAATATCAATGGCCTGCATCCCCTGAGAAAACCAAGAAGACAGGCACCGAAATATATAAATAGCCAATGAAATTTTCGATTGATTAGGTCAATCTCACAGTCTGCAATACTTCTAGGGTTTATCGTCTTCACAGCATCACAGTACCACCTCAACTTATCATAAGATCCCTTCTTAGCTCCGTAGATGTCATGCATAGCTAATTCCTCACCCATCCATGCTTTATGGTACCTAACTTCCACACCGTATTCTATGTGAATATCTTTCAATATGGCAGAGGGCCGATAACATGGCTCTGATCTCAATTTATCCTTCACTACATTAGCAACCCAAGCGAAATCAGCTTTAGGATGTCCCTTTGTCCGAAGATTAGCCTCACCACATGTGTGCTTTAGATTACATTTTCGAATGCCAAATAATTTATCAGCTTCATGCCTTGATACATAGATTATCCATTTGCAATTTTCATCACTACAAACAGCTAGGATTTTTTGGCTGTCATTTTTCTTGTATTTAAATAACTGATGTCATTTTTCTCGTATTTAAATAACCGCAAAGTAGACACTGCATAATTCTTAAGCATAATTCTGAACTCTTGAGCATCCTTGAATGTTTGATCCTCTCCATATATGTAATTCCTCCATGCATCAATTGAGTTACAAATTAAAGCCAATTCATTGTGCGATGCATTGGTCAAACCAATTTCCTCCTCAACTTCATCCCTTGAGATTGACAAATGAAGTACAATTTTAGGTAAAATAAAGTATAATATGTAGAATAATTCAGCATTGTGGTATAATTTCAAATAAATAAAGTACAATCATAATAATAGAAGTATAAAAGGCAAGCAATTGCAGTACAATTTTTGATAATAAATAAATAAAGCACTTTAAGTATAGAACTAAAGGTAAAATAAAGTGCAAAATTAATATAACTTTATAAACTTAAATCATGGAGAACAATTTTACGTAAAATCTTAAGTATAATTTTATATAAAAAGAAGTACAATTTCAGAACGCAAGAAGTATAAAACCTTAGCAATTGCAGTATAATTTTTTGGATAATTCATTAGTAGAACATTTGAAAATTAAATAAGAGATTTAGAAAATTGAAGTACAAGTTAAAATAAAATGAAGTACAATTTCAGAACACCTGAAGTACAAAACGTCAATTGAAAGAGTACATATTTAGATAAAATGATGTATAAAATAAAGTATAATTTTAAGAAACAAAGGCAAAAGAAGTGAAGTATAATTTCAAAACACCTGAAGTATAGAACTTTAATGAAAAGAATACAAATTTAGGTGAAATTATGTAAGAACTGAAATATAAGCTCAGAAAATTGAAGTACAATTTCAAAACACTTGAAGTATAAAACCTTAGCAATTGTAGTATAATTTTTGAATTTTTCATTAGTAGAGGCTTCAAAATTAAATAACAAGTGTAGATAATTGAAGTATAAGTTTGGATAAAATTAAGTACAATTTCAGACACTTGAAGTATAGAACTTCAATGAATGGAGTTCAAGTTTAGGTAAAATAATGTATAAAATAAAGTATAATTTAAAGAAATAGAAGTACAATTTTAGACAAAGTGAAGTACAATTTGAAAACACCTGAAGTATAGAACTTCATTGAAAAGAATACAGATTTAGGTTAAATTATGTAAAAACTGAAGTATAATTTCAAAAAATCTAAGTACAATTTTATATAAAATGAAGTACAATTTTAAAACAACTGAAGTACAAAACCTTAGCTATTGTAGTATAATTTTTGAATAATATATTAGTAGACGATTCAAAATTAAATAATAGGTTCAGACAACTGAGTAAACATTCAAATAAAGTGAAGTACAATTTTAGACACTTGAAGTATAGAACTTCAATGAATGGAGTACAAGTTTAGGTAAAGTGATATATAAAATGAAGTATAATTTAAAGAAATAGAAGTATAATTTTAGACAAAGTGAAGTACTATTTCAGAACTTCTAGAGTACAAAACTTCATTGAAAAGAATACAGATTTAGGTGAAATTATGTAAAAATTAAAGTATACTTTCAAAAATGTAGGTACAATTTTGATAAAGTAAAGTACAATTTCAGAACAACTGAAGTATAAAACCTTAGCTATTGCAGTATAATTTTTAGATAATACATAGTAGATGCTTCAAAATTAAATAATAGGTTCATGTAATTAAAGTATAAGTTCAGATGAAATGAAGTACAACTTGAGATATTTGAAGTATAGAACTTTAATGAATGGAGTACAAGTTTAGGTAAAATGATGTATAAAAGGAAGTATGATTTCAAAAAATAGAAGTACAATATTAGACAAAGTGAAATACAATTTTAGAACACCTGAATTATAGAACTTCAATGAAAAGAATATACAGATTTAGGTGAAATTATGTAAGAACTGAAGTATAAATTCAGAAAATTGAAGTACAATTTTAGATAATGTGAAGTACAATTTCAGAACTCCTGAAGTATAAAACCTTAGCTATTGTAGTATAATTTTTGGATAATCCATTAGTAGTCGCTTCTAAATTAAATAATAAATTTAGATAATTGAAGCACTAGTTCAGATAAAATGAAGTACAATTTCGAACACTTGAAGTATATAACTTCAATGAATGGAGTACATGTTTAGATAAAATGAAGTACAATTTGAGAACATCTGAAGTATAGAACTTCAATGACAAGAGTACAGATTTAAATAAAATGATGTATAAAATGAAGTATAATTTTAAAAAATAGAAGTACAATTTTTGATAAAGTGAAGAACAGTTTTTGAACACTTGAAGTATAAAATCTTAGCAATTGCAGTATAAATTGGATAATTTATTAGTAGAAAACATGAAAGTCAAATAATAGATTCAGATAATTGAAGTACAAGTATAGATTTCTGTAAAATGAAATACAAAAGAAAATATAATTTCAGAAAATAAATGTACAATTTTAGATAAAGTGAAGTACAATTTCAAACTCTTGAAGTATAAAGCCCTAGCAACTGCAATATATTTTGGATAATCGATGAATATAATCCTTAAAGTATAGACCTTCAATAAATAAGTAAAGATTTTGTAAAATAAAGTATAATCTCAAAAAATTAAAGTACAATTTTAAGCAAAAATGAAGTACAGTTTTTGAACACTTCAGGTATAAACCGTTAGCAATAGTAGTATAACTTTGGACAATCAATTAGTAGAACACTTTGAAGTATAAAACTTAAATAATAGAGTACAATTTTAGTGAAATGAAGTACAATTTTAGATAATTGGAGTACAAATTTGTGTAAAATGAAGTACAATTTTCGAACAATAAAGTATAAAACCCTAGCAACTTCAGTACAGTTTTGGTTAAATGAATAATTTTAGAAAACAGAAAGTATAATTTTGTATAAATTACATACAATTTGGAAACACTTCAAGTATAAACCGCTACAAGTTGCAATACAATTTTAGCTAATCCTTTAGTAGAATACTTGAAGTATAAAACTTACATAATAAAGTATAATTTTTGTGAGATGTAGTACAATGTTAACTGCAATGAAGTATAATGTAAAACGCTCCAAGTACAGAAATATTTTCAAATAAACAGAGTGCAATTTCAGAACACTTTAAATACAAAACTTTACAAACTGCAATGCAGTTTAGATTCTATAGAAATATTATCTTAAAACATCACTACTTTTCTTTTCTCTGCTGTTTGATTCATCCTTTCGATTTACCAGGATGTCAACAATATTCATATTCAATGTCAAATGCAGTAAGACCATATTCATGACATCATTGTCATCAATTAAACGCACATACAATCTTTGATGCAGAGTTATTTATTGCAAACTGAAGTGCTCGGCGTTGATTTCACTCCATTTTCTTGCGAGATTAATATAGATATCCATTGAAGTCATATTATCCTTAATTGACATTATATGGAGTTGGTCTTTGTAGCGGCAACTCCCCAACACTTGATTGCACACACTTGCTTCACTATCGGTTGACATTGTCGAAAAAATATAAGAAACTCAGAAGCAACTGAGAAGAAACTGAGAAGAAGATGAAGCCCGAAAGTGATAAAAATAAAAATTGCAGAAGACAGTGTAGCTGTCGGGTTGGTGGTTTTTGGCTCTGACGTTATTCTCATTCCCGCCGTAGAGCTTGTTGCGTTTTTTTCTGTCCTTTCTGTTTCTAGTAATGAACGTATCATAGGGTTTATTGTTTGCTTGTCTGGATGAAAAAGAAGTGAGAAAAAATGAATGAAAAATATTATACTTAAAGGCATTTTTGTCAAATCAAGTGAGTAGAGAGTGATCTCTAAAATTTTACCAAAACTATGGAGTTTTTTCTAAGAAAAATCAAATGGGGATTGATCACAAAAGTGAAAAGTGTTTTTGGTACTTTTAAATAAGTGTCCCCACTAACAACTTGTAACGCCCCTACTGACCCGAGGTAAGGCCTCAAGCAGGGTTGCTACTCTAGCGACTATTCTCACCTAAATACGTACGTATAGAAGTCGCAATTATACCAAAAGGAGAAAGAACTTTCCTACATATATATGCATTAGCCATCGGCACTTCACACCTGTACACCATATACAACAAAAGGGTGCTCTCGAAGCACTCTATATTACAAGAGGGTCCTAACAGTTCAACACTGCCTGTTCATAGGGTGAAAACTATTTACAATATGTGTACGGTCAAACTTGATCCCACAAGCCTGCACATCTTTATCGGGAGAAAGAATAAGATAACCAGTACAATGGCATAAGTCCAAATGACTTAGTGAGATCAATATATAGGGATAGCACGAGCAAACAACATGATATATATCAAATACTGGGATTGCATGGTAAATCATGAACAAACGGGATACATTTAATTATTGCCTCAGATATAGGCACTCATTAGAGAGATAAAAATAATTTATACAATTTATACATATTTTCACAATCCAACTGTTGGTAATTCTCCAACCTTGTCACTCCACTTTCAAAAAATACAAAAATCCTTGTTCCTCCAAAGCATTGAGTGATCGGCTCGGACACTTAATCACTCACTGGACATGGCTAGCTACATGCCTAATCTTGCTAATAGCCGACTACCTCCAGCCTGCTATGAGTAGGGATTGTTTGTATAATTTTGTACGGGTATCAGCCGAAAGACCTGTCGCTGCGAATCTTTCCGCCCAGCCATTTTTCATAACCGATCCTAGGGCCCACCTTAAGTATATGATCACTGATAATGTTTTACACATCCAACAACATATAATTTAATACATCAATTATCAGGATAAATAATTAACACTAGGTAAATACGAGACACATTCCAAGGAAACATGGTAATATATTCCAAAAATGACTTTTTGCTTCCTCCACATACTCCCTAGTTTTATATAAAGCGATGTCAATTAATACCAGGAGGAGTGCTTAGAGAAAAAAAAAAAGCGATGTGGAGTACTATTTTTCGGAAACTAATAATTTTATTAAAAGTTGGTGGAAGAGAATTGTGGTAAAGTTGCAGTCTATGCGACAATAATTTAAGAATTTCGAGTAACAAGGGTAACTCGAACAATTCGGCTAAGCAACCTGAGAACTAAGAATAGCATGGAACGAGCACTAGTCAGTTGGAGAATATTAATACATTCAGAACAAATGACAGGATGTAATAATAGGTATTGATAATCTTTCCCCAACAAGGAAGCTAGCACAACTCATCTGATAGTCCCTGTCAAGCAGCGTTCTCCTGCTCGCTGGTGATCTCTGCACTTTCTCTGCCTAATTCATTAAACATAATATCAGAGTCGGATTTTAATAATATTACCTTTTTATAAAATCACAATGTATTGGTTCCTAAGGGGGTCCCCATTTCCCTATTTAAGGAAAGTAGATTTATTAGAAACGAGATTACCTCTATATGGTTGGAATAAGATTATCATAGTCCATGATTTCACCTTGATTAATCCACCAATTCCTATAATTAGGTTCCGAAAGTTGACCTTTTAATCATAATTCCTAATATCAGTCATTTACCCTAATCGAGTTACTTCGATTTATCCTAGTCAAATTCATACTTAAGTCTGTAATTACAAGTCCAAAAATAGAAGATCACATCATATGTCGGTCAACTCAAAGTCTGAATCCATGCCCAATTTGATTTAAGTTCAAATCAAATTAACTTAAAATAAATCAATCCAATAAAATCAAAATGTACCTAATTGGACTAGTTATGGTCCAATTCACAACTCGATTCCTGCCGAGACGCGTCTAGAATAACGAGCCGAATCTTCTATTTTTGAGTCGCCGGAGTGCCGTCGTTGACTGCCGCTGACCACTTAATCACCACCACCCCAAGGTGCGCCCCCTCTAACCCAACCCCCAAACTAATTTCACCTATTTCCTCCTTCCCGCTAGTGAATTTCGCCGCGAACCATGGCTGAGCCGCCGTCCGCCATCGCACATGTTTTTCCTAAAATTCTCCCTCTTCCGGCCATGAAAATTCAATTCGAAGATACCAGTGTGCTCCCTATGATAAACCCAACACAACCTAGTAGTTATTTTCAAGCTTTAGCACGAAAATATACACCACCGACCACCACTGTGAACCTCCTCCCACCGACCACTCTTTCACCCTTTTTCCATGGTTGTTTCTCTTAAAATTTAGAATGATTGAGCTCGGGGTGAGGTAAGGAACAATCCTAGTGGATCAGAATTGAGTTTTGAGGCAGAACGGAGCTAAACCAAGCACGACTGATTTGGGGTTGCGTTTGAGAATTTGAGAAACTTCGGTCCTCAATATATATATATAACCAAATTGTTGTTATTATCACCGACCACCCCTAATCTTTCCACCGTTTACATTCTGCACCCCCAGATTTTAAGCTGCCTTACAAAAAGCCCGAGCTCTTTCATTTCAGGCCTTAAAGTTTGATTTCTTACACTTCGGCCCCCGCAGTTTTGAATTTCGGTCAACTAGGTCTTGCTGAATTACTTTCTCACCCTCAAAATTTCTCTAAATTCTACTAAAACCCACATAATTCAAATTTTATTTATTTAAGACCAAATTTCTAAATACTTATTATTAACAATTTTAATTACTAATATTTCTATAATTTGGGTGTTACACAACACTTCCTTTTTTTTTTTTTTTTTTTTTTTGGTAAGTTGCACACCCTGAAGTGTGCACAAACAACACTTCAGGATGTAGAATCACATGTAGCAACATAGGCTCAGTAGGGTGTTCGTTTTGGGTAAATCTGCAGGAAAAAATATATGAAAAAACAGCGCACACGCCGTGGCATTATTGCCACGTGCATCGAGCCTTATAGTATATATATAATAATAATATAATAATATATATGCGTGAATGAATGAAATGAAAAAATGATAAAAAAATGAGTGATGTGATAAATAAAGTAAGAAAATGAAGGAGTAAATGTAGTTTTTAGGGTGTAGGGGTTTTGGGTTGAATTGAGAGGAATTTTTTTGGGATAAAATTTGAATGTTTTGGAAATTTTTTTTGAGGAATGTATCTTCATTTTAAATTTTTTTGGAAGTTAAAAAATATTTATGAAAAACGTAGAAGAGTAGAGCCTAATTGTTTCAAAGTGATAAGCTAACACTTAAATGTGTTGAGTTTTATTTAATTTTGTTGACGTTAGTGTATGAAGAATTGAAATTAAAATAAATATTTTAAATAAAAATACATGCAAACCATTAGAATAAAATGGAGAAAAAAGGCCTCGAAAAATACATCCATCAAGGCTGTACTGAGATAAAGAATAACATGTGAGATCGATCTATCAAAATAATGAGTAATATGTGGCGTACAAGGTAGGAACTCCTCCACCTTTAACAAAGAAAGGTGGCCGCTATTTGGGGGCCTCTTATATGTATTTTCTTTTATATTTTAGATCTTAAAAATAAAAATATAAAACCATTTTTTTTTATTGTTTTACACTATAAGCTTAAAAAAATTAGATTTTTAGTTTGGAACCTCATATATATATATATATATATATATTCTTTTTCAAACAATTTAGGCCTAAAAAAGGTATAAGGCCTTTAATTTGGGGGCCTTATTAGTTAAACTTACAATAAATAATTAATTAAAAATATATAAATTTAAATTTTATTACTTTTGATTCTCCTAAATCTCCACTAACCTTTTAATTCTTATTCTTTTACGTATCAAAACCCTATCTCAATCATTCTTTTTCAATGTTAATCACTAAATAATATTAGCATTAATTCTCTTTTAGTACAAATCAAGATTTTATTTCTTAGATTTATTTTTATTTTTCCAAAATAAGTTGCTCAAAATTGAAATTAATAAAATCTGTCAATATTTAAGAAAGATAAAATGGGTATGCTATTAATTAAAAAGGAATGTTAGATGAAATTAATCGTTAAAGTATAGTTAATAATTTTCTACCTCAAAAAAGCCATAGAATAAAATTTATATAATAATATTTTATATAAGAAGTTTTTTTTTTCCTTCTATAAAATATGAAATTATTATTAAAAAGATGTGTATTAAAAATTAAAATTTTATACATATTAAAGGCCTTATTTTTATATTTCACCTTAAACCTCCAATTTTATTGAGACGGCCCAAGCACAATGTGAAATTCTTGCGGAAAATGAAAGAGAAATATAGGAGGAACCATGGCCCGATTGGGGTTTGTGGGGTCAATAGACCCACTCAACCTTTAAAGTTATTCTTTATATAATATAATAAATGTTTTTATAATGGAGTTCCTTGTTTTTGATTTATATGATGTAAGTATGAAAAGTTTTTCTTTTGACTAGAATTCGAATTATCTTTGGGTAAAAACAATTATATGAACTTAAAATCAAATACAAGTATTAGGTTCACTGATAAGTCCGACGAAAAACTACAACACTCAAGTTAGAAGTTTGTAAATGAATGAGAGTACCGTTCATATATATAGAGATGGAATACAACGATTCAATTTGTTTAATACTCGAGAATTTCACAATGTTTATTCCGACACGGTATGGAGGACCCTTAACCCCACCTCACCCCTACACCCAGCAAGCACAAACATAAAATTTTATCCTTTTAATAAATAAAGGTGGAGTACCATACGCATTAAGTAAAATTACAAAAATGTTCCTTATATTATAATATTGATCTTTAATTTACATTTTCAAATATATTTTAGATATGACTTAATATTTTTTAATTTTAATTATAATGACTTTGAGTTTTAATTTTATGTTGCATGAACATTTACTTTATTAAGAAATTTATATGATTTCGTGATTGATTTTGCTTATTACAAACTTTTATGAAAACTTATGTATTTTTTTTTTTTTTAAAAATAAAAGTTAATGGGACCCCCAAATTGGATACCAATTCCACCTCAGAAGTTGTGAATAGATATGCATGTAAGCGCAAATTTTTTTATTTGCAATAAATAAAATTACAAGATAAGAAAATTTGTATAAATAAAATAAAATTAAAATCTATCATATGTGGATTCAATTTTTAATTTAATCCTTTGATTCTTCCTTCCCAACTATGATCTTGAACTTAATGAGCTCCGCAAAACATGTCTTGAACGCCGTAGATCTTCTTAAATTTGATTTGAAGAAAATAACGCCAATTCGAGGCTTTGCATCTTAATCTCGAGTCAAATGCCAAAAAATATGAGCTTCGTGAAGAACGCCTTGAACGTAGTAGATCTCCTTGAATTTAATTTGAATAAAATAACGCCAATTTGAGGGTTCCGCATCTTAATCTCGAATCAAATACCAAAATATGATGAGTTATGCGAAAAATACCTTAAATTTCGTGGATCTCCTTAAATTTGATTGAGAGAATTGCTTGCCTCCTTAAACGTTCCTCTCACTTCCTGGAATTTGTGTTGCGTCTGGAATGAGCTTTGGTCACCCTTTATATAGATGCTTGATGAAGGACTTCCAAATTGATTTAAACTTCTTTGAGAGTTATCTCTTTGGAAAAATAATATCAAATATCAAGAGATAGTATCAAATATCCAACATATTATTTTATACATATCACTTATCAATTGGTCGAAGTTAATATGTCTACAACGCATTATTGGGAATAGAGGCAAGGGCGGGGATGGCACTACCACTCCTATTGGCATCCCTAAGATGAAAGATAGTTAGTAAGATAGCTTCATTTAAACAGTTCAACTTTCGTGAAATTCAATGGCCCTCGTCATAACTTGTTCTGTTAAGTCATTAAGTTGGGTCGCAACTAGTAGTTCAAGTGGAAATATAGAAAAGCAAACCCATTTTATCTTGCCCACATCAAAATATACAGTTAAAAATTTCAAACTATAATGATACTTCCATCTTTATTGAATTAAGGGTAGAAAAAACAACATAAGGTAGTCTTAACTTTTGAAGGAAAGTATTGAATTCAGAATTTTGACTCCAACTAGTTTAAAATGAGTAAAAAGCTGATATATCTTACCTTTTCTTAATCTTCTAGAAGGTGCGGATTATCTTCCAACTTTTTAAAAATGTATATAATATGTTCTAAACCTATTCTTTTGGTAGAACATTCTTTTTACTTTGAGCTTGCACTGTTGCACCATGATTTTTTTGAAAATATGCATTTAAACAGTTAAATATTATAAAATATTATATTTTACCACCATCAAATTCTTATTTTGATAGAATAAATGGAACATCTCACTAGAACTACGTTACATATTAGTTACATATCAATATATATATATATATATATATGGTCACTTTAATGGATTTGAGCTATCTGGAAAGAAAAACATTATCTTTTTAATTTTTTCTTTTTATATTACGTATTAAATTTGTTGAAATATAATCGAAGCTAATGAAATTTTACTAGGTGATTTATCGTTTATACTATTTTATAACTATTTTTCCAGATAATTTATTTGAAAATAGAAAGGATGATCAATTTTGATGTTGGCGAGATGATATTAATTTCAACTAAAGTTTGAGTTATTACTTAAAATTTTTTAATTATTATTTTAAGATAATTTTTTAAGGATTGTAATAGTTAGAATTAATTTTTAAATATAGGCACTTGATTTCAAAGTTTAAGGATCTGAATTGTTTTTAACTGTGATACTTTTGAAATTTAATAATAGTATTATATGAATTTTAGTATGTTTTGATTACCATAACTCAGTATTTATGAATCCTTTAATTGTAGGAACATTATCATACCCAAATTTGGAACATGATAAAATGGTTAAGGATGGGGCTTGAAACACAACCAAACTAGCCGTAAGATTCCAGCTGGACTAGTGAATATATTGGATTCAAACAAATATTTTTACTTGATAAGAAATATTATGTTTTATCATTTAATTCTTCATAGAATGGCCGTCCATTTCCATTGATTAACGTCGTAAGCTTCAATCGTGAGATTGAGGTCATACGAGTGAGATCGAGGTTGGTCTTGAATTTCAACGATAAAAATAATATTAGTGTTGGGATATGATATTAATTAATTAATAGAAATTTAATTGTTATTTTCTATGAATCCAAATAAATAAGTACCTAGAAGAATAAATTTCAATATATAATAGACTTCTAAGTAGAAAATTTTCATTTAATTAATTTAATGTGATTGCTATTTTCCATAAGTCTGATTAAAAATACATTTGATTTTAAAAAAAGTACATTTGATTTAGAATAAATGTAATAAATAAAATGTATACACATTAATTGATGTATTTTCATTTGTTAAGTTGAAAGATTTGATTTGGTTAATTTAATGTAGTTATTGTTTTGTGTTAATCAAATTAAAAATAAATATAATATAATTGTAATTATCATTAAATCGCATGTATTGGATGTGATAATTTTATTAGATAGGGATATTCTTATCCTCACATAAATAGAAGAAATACTATCTATTCATACTTTTATTGGTAGTATAGAATTAATAGATATACATATAGATGTCGTTTTATTAGAGTTTATCGAAAGAATAAAAGGATAATCAAAGAATAACATATGAAAAACTTTCAAATTATCCCATTTGGTAAATGAAAATATATAGTTAATTGGTCAAGTTCGTAGGTGCTCCAAGTATGTAATTGAGTATGACATAAGTTTTGAATCATCGATTTATTTTTATTGAATCTCTATTGGCCCGAAAATTCCTATTAGGTGATATAGGTCAGTTGATTATCTACAAGATAAAAGATATCACTAACTTGAGCTACTAGGTTCACCGATGGGTCACTTCTTTTCAAGCGCCTCTAAAGAAAGTAATCTATGTGAGTGTGACATAAATTTTTATCAAACTTCATAATGTGCTTTTAACTATGCTTAGTTCCCTTTCTTGTACAGCTATTTGTAGCATAATTCCTTTTGCAGAAGAAGAAACTTGCACATCTATTGCTTCTGTTTATTGTGATTAACTTCCTCAATAAAAAGGAATAATTTTATACTTTTAATATACATCTTTCATATAAATAATCAAAATATGTACATCTTTCATATAATAATCAAAATATGTATATTCAATTTGAATCAATCTAATCAAATCCCTCGTTATGTTCAAAGGAGAAGATTAAATATAAGGATGACAAAATTTTAATCCAATAACATTTTAATCTATGATCGATAATGATGTTTAATGTGTATAATTGTGAAATCCTCATAGAAAGTGAAAGAAAATCAAAGGAGGAGCCATATGGGGTTTATGGGGTCAGCAGTCCCACTTAACCCTTAAAAGTTAGTCTTTTTGTAAAATATAAATGTTTAACCTTTATAATGGGGTTTGTCCCTGATTTGATTGATGAAAGGGAAAACCAATAGAGAGCTACATATGCTTTTCTTGCTTATGCATCATATAGAATATACAATGATAAGACTATCTAATTATGCGTAATATGTATAAATTTTGAGATTGTAAATCAAACCTTCTTAGGAGAGCTTCAACTCTAAAAATACTATTAATACTCAATTTATTCAAGTTAATCATTTTAAGGTACACAAAAAATGGGATTCTTTTTAGTGCTTTAGTGTGTCTAAAGCTCATCTTACCATCCAACTCTTTCATAATATTTTTAAAGTACCTTGGAGAGCACTGAGAATAGAGCTCGAAGTCTGTGTTACCTTTGGTAGTTTGATGTGTAGGTCCCTTAGTTTTAACCATTATTTTTGCAGAAAAGAGAGACATACATAACTATACAAATACTATATTGGAGGTTTCGGAAGAACAACTTACAATTTAAATACTGAAAGTTAAATTTTGTACTAAAATGGCTTACATAGAGTATTGAACTGGAGGTTTTGTATACTGCAACTCACAATTTAATTACTAAAAGTTTCAATTTTTGTACAGAAAAAAAAACTGCACAGCATACTAATTTGGAGGTTTTCTGCACTACAAACTCAAACTTAAAACATTGAAAACTTGAATTTTGCTATAAAAAAAACTAGAACATAATACTGAATTGGAGATCTATACTGCAACTCACAATTTAAATATTGAAAATTTGAATTTTGATACCATATTATTTGAAAATAATACTAGTCATATTAATGATGAGTTTGCAGGAATGGATGCCCAAGAAGGTAAGAAATGCTTAAATATGATATTACACATTGTATACACCATAAATCTATAATATCTCTAAAATTCAGTTAAAAACAACTAATATACACTACATCTTATATGAATTATAAAATTACTAAATTCAAATAACTGATAGTTGAAGCATACAATTAAAACAACAATTGAAGTATAAGTTGACAATATTCAAGTCCCAAAAAGCTTATATTAGGATATTTTTTAGTAAAAGAAAAGACTAACTGTAGTGCAATGATTATATCAAAATCAGGCCTAAATAATTAAAACCAATGTCAAACAAGAAGCAAACAAAATAATGCACTACGTTTCTTTCTTTATTTCAAATACAAAAATAACATAATAAAAAATTACACAACTTACCTCGTAAGCTATGCAATTAAGAGGCTAAAATAGAAACCCTTCTAGCTATGACCACAAAAAGAATGGAGAAAAATCAGTCCTCAAACACAAAAATGAAAAACATGAAGAGGTCGTTGCAGCTAGGGGTGCAAACGAGTCGAGCCAGCTTGACTCAAGCTTGAAAAAGTTTGAGCTCGAGTCGAGCTGAATCGAGTTTGAGCTCTAATTCGAGTCGATCTCGAGCTGTCTGTATCTAGGCTCGAGGCTCGTAACCCGATATATAATTAAATATTATTTTTTATTTATTAATAAGATATATTATATTACTATTTTTTTATTTCGCGCTCGAGCCTGTAGTTTTTTACAATTTATTTGTCAATTCGAGCCTTATCAAGAAATTTTTGCCCAAATTCGGCTCGGCTCAACTTGATTGCACCACTAGTTGCAGCACCAGCGTGAAAATGGCGAACACAACATTGGTGCAACATTAGAGTGTCGAGTTTGCAAAATGGAGGGAATGCGAACACTTCATTTTAAATAATGGCTTCTTTGTCTTTTTGACTCAAGTGGGGAGTGAACTCAAAAAAAAAGTTGAAAATGGAAAGTTTAAAATTAAAAAAAAAAATGAATGGGGACTGTATCCTAAAGTGGATCTTGATTTAGCTACTTTTCTACAATTAATCCACAAATTAATGTAGATAAATAAATTATATTTTTAAACAATAAAATATATAAATAAACAAATAAAAAATTGGAAATACATCCACTGTGATTGACCTTGATGTTTGCCAAGATATTATTGGGCTACGCGGCAAAGCCCAATTGTTTAGCCCAATTGGTCAACCCAAAATATGGACCGTGAAATTTTACGAAAATTAGATCGTTCTGATGGTACCATTAGACTAGTTGCCACATGGGCAAAACGTAGTGGGGCCAAACTTTGTGTTCTCATCTTGCCCATGTACGACGTGACCTCCCACCAAGTCCAAAGCCAGTCATTCAGTCAACCTACCCGTCCAAGCACCAATGATATAATTGATTAGTCAGAGTTCGGGGAATGCAGTTAACAGACACGGCTGTAAATGCTCATGCACACACAGAGGTGTCGTAATCTCTCGACCTATTTACACATTTTATAAAACTTTGTAAAATGGCATCCCTTATTTGTTAGGTAAATCGATGTATTAAAACACTGACAAGTGTTTCTACAGTTTTCTCTATAATTGTGCACGTTGTTTGTTGATGGTTTTGTGCAAAAATAAATAATGCAAATAAATATGCAAGTACACGTGTCGCGACAAGTAATAAAATGATGAGAAAAATATCAATCCCATGAGGAATTAAATTATACGCTACTAATTATTAATTTACCACACACTTGTTTTATTCAAACAAAATCAATTAAATAAGAATTAAAACTAAACTAATGAAAATCAGAAAAAACGGTACTGATTAAGATTTCTATCAGGATATAGAAGCCTAGAATTATGATTTCATCAATTGAATAAGTTGATTATATAATTTTCTTCCTATAAAATTAATAACATGTTATTAGTCTTGAATCTTATGCAATTACGAGGTTCTTCCGAATTACCCGTAATCAAATCCCTAATTTATTTAATTCACTATATTTCTATGTGAATTAACTAAATTATGAATAAGGTGTTCCACTCAACTAACTCCCTAGAGCAAGCAGGTATATTTCTATCATACTCACAAATTAATTAGTTCATCAATTTGAACAACTAATCCTAAGGTCTTATATTGTCAATCAATCCCTATATTTTCTTTTCCAAGACTCATCTAGAGTTTAAAGATACACTTGACTGTTGATGAGACAATCAAATAGAAAAAGCACACAGTAGAAGAAATAATCTTAAGTGCTATTAATTTCATGGAAGAAAATCAAGCATCAATTTATTCAAAAGAATCCATCATAATCCTAGAGTAACGAATTAGTTCATGATTGAATTGTCAAACAAAATATGAATAAAATGAAACATCGTTCCAAATCCAAAATTAAAAAGAAAATCAAAGGAAGAAGAAGAAACTCTATTTCTAGATGAATCTGATCTCTACTTTGTCCTTTTTTGAATTCCGAATTCTCACGATACTTCTAATCTCCAAAATAGCAAAATCCCCCCCCCCCCCAAACTAAGTGTCTAAAAGGACTATTTATAACAGATTAAAAGAGTCTTCTAATTAGAATAGAACTCGAATAAATAAAAAGATTTTTGTGCTCAACCTTGATTAGATCATGAGGTGTCATCCTGTCAGTATTCCCATCAACTTTTGTCAATTTGTCCCCTTTTGTAGCTTCTCAACTTATATTCCTGTAATTCCAAATTTTCACTAATTAGCAAGAGAATTATAATTTTTTAAACAAGAAAATTATTTGTTAAGTCCTAAACATGATATTAAAATTAATACTAATATGGACTTAACATTTTCAACTGCTACAGTAAGCTTGATTTGAGTTTGTTACGTGTCTTGGGTGGTTCTCTTGATCATATTTGCCAACCGCTTCACACATGCATTATACAGGCTTATAACAATCTCTGTCAACCTTCAATATGCACGCAAACATGTCTAGCATGCAAGTCAAATTTTTGCCGTGGTGGCAATTTTCAATATGATACGATAATTCGATACAAAAAAATTAAGTTTGGATCGACCCATTTTAGATTCGAGTCTAATAAGGTCAGCACAAATAAGAACCCAAAGAAAATTGGTTGGGTTGAGTTAAATTTTAGATTAAACAAATGATCCAAAATTTGATTTTGGGTCACATGACAACCAGAATTCACTTGAACCATCTCGACCCAACTTAAATTAAACAAATAAAATTTAAATTTTTTAGAAATAAAAATATAAAATAACAAAATAAAACTTGAAATGTTGAACTTTAGCAATATCAAAATTACTACTTTGGTATTTTTCGAACTTATTTATTTTCGCAAACATATAGGATGAATGATTATAATTTTATACTATTTCTAATGGTTATTTTTGGGTATCAAGCGGACATGAAAGTTATTCTGCAAAGAATTGACAAAACACTGCTTTGACTAATGAACTGTCCTACAAATTTTTCATAGGCCTTATGCAATGTAAGATTTTGCATATATAAATAGATAAGAATTTTTTCTATTGAGAGATTATAAAAAATTCAAAAGACTCAAGCAAGTTTTTATGATAAATTATGTGTCCAATTGAAATGCTTGTTTACTCATTTGCTTGGTGACATATTTTTATTGATTTATGTGTTGTTTGATTGAATCAATATAAAGTAAAAAAATAATGTCATTTTAAGAAGTTAGAAGTGACAATTTGATTGATACAAAAGATACAAAAATTAAAGAGAGTGGGTCAATAAAACTTGAAAAAGTATGCTATTTTTTAAAATAAGTTCCTATGTGATTTCAATATTTTT
Source organism: Jacaranda mimosifolia (assembly GCA_018894105.1). Taxonomy (NCBI): domain Eukaryota; kingdom Viridiplantae; phylum Streptophyta; class Magnoliopsida; order Lamiales; family Bignoniaceae; genus Jacaranda; species Jacaranda mimosifolia. The sequence goes on along the minus strand of CM032124.1, from coordinate 3,217,439 downwards.
ATAATGCTGATAAATACTACAAAATGAAAGGAACAAAAAGTGCTATAATCAATATATTATGTGGTTCAATTAAATTTTTTTTAGAAAGATGCTATCGCAAATTTATGATGAGAATTCCTTACTCCTATTTTAATTTATTAATAATTAAGAATAGATCAAATTTAAAAATAAAAATACCAAAAAAAATTAAAAATTAGAAATTAAAAATTAAAACAAATGTTTGAAATAATTATTTTAAACTAGGTTGACAGGTTGGATTGGATGGATTTGAGTTGGCGAGTTGATTTAATAAAAATTAGGTCAACTCGAGCTTGACTTGGTACGATTCAGGTTGGGTCAAGATTGAACATTTCAAGTTGTTATCAGGTTGGGTTGGATTCGGATTGAGTAAATTAATGTTATAACCCTACTTCAACTTAACCCGAACCCACCCAACCCGCTCAAATTGTCACCCCTGTTTTTGACAGCTTACTGCGTGCTACATGCCTATCATGTGCACTGTCTCTCTAGCTAGCATGCACATACTAATTTCAGCTATTGCATGCTAAGGTGCTATCTGTATGCATCATTGTGCTGCTGTGCGCTAAGCTATCTACCTACTGCCCAGCGCACACCTATCTCAAAGCTTTCACACACACTATTTGATACTTGCTTGTATAGTGCCCGTCAATCGGCACAATGCGTCCAAGCCTACTGTGTATGATTGTTCCGCGAGTTTGCACGATGCCCAAGTCATCGTGTCAAAGTATCTGCAACCTTATCCAACATGCTCGCACTGTTCGCACAAATATGCTGCACCAAGCCTGAACTAATTTCTCATAAGTGTGTCGCACCATGTCGACATGCATCATTGTATAATCCATCGTCGACATTCGTTGCCCACTCATGCAACCTCTGTCGAGCGCTTGGTTACCTTACAAAAAAGGGTCTTACACCAGGTCAATTTCACTACTACATATAACCCAATATTTGACATTTTAAGATATGCCGTTTTTTGTACTTTTATTATTATTACTATTATTTTGGCGCATATTACCCTCATTGATGAGCCTAAGATTAATCGAAGCATTAGTAGGTTTTTGTTGAGTTCATTCATGATTTTAAAACTAGATTCTTGATTTTTACTCAAAGATACTTGAGCCCGAATCAAGAGCGAGATTTCCCATAGTCATATTAGATTCGAACAAATATTTTTCAATCATAAGAAATGTTATATTTTATCAATTAATTCTTCGTAGAATGGCCATACATTATTTCATTTTGTGAGTAAAATTAAGGTCATACAAGAGTTTGGTCCTAAATTTGAGCGATGATATTAATGTTAGTTGCTTATATAATAGTATTTAAGTGAGCTTGATGTTTTGATAATAAATTGTGTAATTATTTGTATTTCTTGAATATAAACTTGATATGTATTTAATCAATCTATAAAAGAATATACATTAACAAAATTAGTTAAATGTTTTTATTGCAATTTTTTTTTTTACACAACATGCAATAATAATTCGTTAAGGTTTGGAACCGATAAGTATTGAGATATAATGTCGGTAGATCAATTGACAACTCAACAATATTATTTTTCCTAGAATTTATAAAAGAAATAAAAAAAATAAAATAAAGAATGACATATGGAATTTTTATATACCGCTGAATTCAAAATTATATGAATAGGAGCATGACATTCAAGGATTTGGATTGCATGATTAACTGAGGAATTTTTCTCTCTTTTTTATTTTTTTTAAAAAAATTGCTAGAGATCCATCCATAATTTTGAAAAATACAAATTATGCAAAAATGTAAATGTATGTGTGTGCGCTTTCACTAATCATTGTAATATCTAATATTTTAAATAAGGGAAAATAGCAAAAGTAGGATAGTAACTATAGTCATTTCGATCGAAATTTGGGGTCGTAGTAAATTAGGACCAAAATTCATAAAAATTCGAAAAAAGAGGAACGCAATCATCGGAAAACACAGTCAGCGCTGGTGATGCTTATGTGTCACTGACGTGGCGCTGACGTGTAATGAAATCCGGCAAGGTCAATCCTAGTACGCTTGGCCCCCTTTCCACGTAATCCGCCACCTCAAAAGAAAAGCACCACGTACATATGGCCTTCTGGCAATTTAGGACCGTAACTACTTTCGAGCCGTAAGATTAGTCCACTCTCTCCTAAAATTTGGTAATTTGAGGACAATTTGGGCCTAAAAATCATGTGGCACCAGCACGCGCCTACGTGGCATCTGACCTAGTGCCACGTGACGCCCCACATCAAACTTGTCCTACTTTGCTCTTGGGTGGCAATGAAGTGGTAATTCAATCGGCCACATCAGCAAAATATGAAAATAATAAGTAAAAAATAAAAAATAAAGACATAAAAAATAAAAAATAAAAAAAAGCCAACAAATAAAAATATATACATACATATATAAATTTTAAATACATAAATATATATATACACACATATAATATATAAACCCCAACACCACCCCCCTCAACACCGCCACCACCATGGCTGCCATAGGCCAAGCCATTAGCCGGTTGATCTGGACTGGCCAGATTTGCCTGGCCGCGTGTGCCAGGCCTAGGTAGAGGCAACCGTTAGCCATGCAGCTGCTAGACCGAGGCAGGCAACTGCTGGCTAGTAGCCAAGTTGAGGGGAATGGAGGGAAGGGGTGTGGTTGGTGGGCGGTTAGGGGAGGAGCGTTGGAGGGGAAGGGATGGGGGGGCTGGGGATTTCTTCTTCTTCTTCTTCTTCTTCTTCTTCTTCTTCTTATTATTATTATTATTATTATTATATTTGAATTCTTTATTTATACTATTTGTGTTATTTTAGAATATTTATAATTTTAATATTATTATATAGTTTATAATTATATAGTTAGGAAGATAGACTTAAAATTTTATTGTTTAAGTTTTATTTTGTTATATCTGAATTAATAAATAAAATATATTTATATTTAATAGAATTATTTTAGATGTATTTATCATTTTAATATTATTATGCAATTTTGAATTATATAGATAATATGATAGACTTAATTTTATTGTTTAATTTTTATTTCATTTTTTAATTGATAAATAAATTCAACAAAATTTATTTAAATTTTTAGATATGTTTACTATTTTAACATAATTAAATATTTTAACTTAATATTATTAAAATTATATGGCCTAAAGTGATAAATTAGATTTTAAAAAAATTCTAGATGATAACTTCGTATGAAATAGAATTTTATAAATTTGAAGGATATTTGATATTTTAAATTCTAATGTTAAGTGTTAAATTTTTTTTAGGACTCAATTCATTTAATTTGATAATGTAGCAAGTGAGATATATGTGTATGTGTGTTTATATATGGGAATATATATAAGTATATAAACATTTTTCAAGATTTATCTATTTTTTTTTATCTTTTTGCTTTTTTCAATTTTTATGTACTTACTTTTTTATTTTTTGTGCAAAATTTTCTTTTTTTTTTTCCTTTTTTTTTATGTGTGCGTCTAGTGTAATACATGTGCTAACATGGCAAGAAGGGGTTGCCACACCACATGGCATGTAGGAAAGAGAATGTGATGTGGTGCCAAGTAGGCGTGAACCGATGCCACGTGATTTTCGGGCCCAAATTGTCCTCAAATTGCCAAATTTAAGGAGATAGTGGACTAATCTTGTTGCCCGAAAATAGTTACGGTCCTAAATTGCCAGAAGGTCATATGTATGGGACTAATTTTACAAATTTGCCTAAAATTTAAATGACGTGGCGCTTTTGTTTTTGAGGTGGTAGACTACGTGGAAAGGGGGCCAAGCTTACTAGGATTGACCTCGCCGGATTTTATTACATGTCAGCGCCACGTCAGTAACGGCGCTGACTGTGTTTTTTGTTTTTTGATGATCACTGTCCTCTTTTTTCTAATTTTTATGAATTTTGGTCCTAGTTTACTACGACCCCAAATTTTGGTCCTATAATGCAAAATGAATATAGTTACGATCCCACTTTTTCTATTTTCCCTTTTAAATAATTAAAAGTGTCAAATTACTTTATGTAAGCCACAAGATCTTCAGCAAATATAAAAGATAATCCACCAACTTCAACTATTTTCAATTCCCAAAGAAAAATTCTCACAAGGTTTGGTGTTCAGATATGAGTCCCAGATGGAGATTTCAACAGAGGTTGGAGTGCTTTTACTACGATTCTCATTTCTGGACGGAATTCAGCTTCATACTGCACACACAATGCAGCAGCTGCAGCCATCTGTTTTAAGCAAATCATATTTATCATGTAAAGCAGTATCCCACGCTATTCTATATATTCGTCTCGCAAAACAAGTCATGCATATGGAACAAGCACGAGTTCAGTTGAAATATAGAATACTTAGCAAAACAACTGATTTTACCTCTGCAGCGGCCTTTGGAGGATACTCTCCATTCATACTAGGATCAACGATCTGCTTTACCTTGTCTTCCCTCAGCCTTGGGATTGCCTGCTTATTTATAATTTGCAAATTTTAATCAATTATGGTATGTGGATGTCCGAGATAAAGTTGAGCAACCATTATCACTAGGAAAATTGCATACCCATGTTATAAGAGACTGCTGTCCTCTTGGCCTGGTATGATCAACTGGTTTACGGCCGGTCAAGAGTTCTAGAAGCACAACACCAAAGCTGTAGACATCACTCTTTGAATTCAGCTGGCCAGTCACTGCATATCTACCTCCCAAAAAGAATATATGTTCATGCTCAGAAAAAGAACAAATTGAAAGTACTAGTTCCGTTCATCTCTAGGAAAGACTGAGAAAAGGAGCTCACTCAGGGGGATAATGATAACTTAAAGGCCGAAGATAGCGATAGTACAAAGGATCCGGGTGAGGAGGGTCGGGATTATCAGAATCAGACATTTTGATCTTAGCAACATCATAATCATCAAAAATTAAAACATTGCTGGACTTGATGTTACGATGAATCTGTGCCTTCTCATGGATGTACTCTAATCCCCTTGCAGCCCCAACAGCAATTTTAACTCTTTGATCCCATGGCAGAACCAGATTTGGCTCTACACTTTTCATGCCTGCTAACAATGAAAATAATTAATTGCAAGTAAATGGAATGAGGACGCATTAGAAGGCACTTGTCAAAAACTAAGATGCCACGCATAAAAGATTCCCTTCCGCCGATCAAAAATTGATTTCTAAAACAGTTGAACAAGAAATAGACTTGGGATATGCCCATGAAAGGTCAATGCTATTTTGTTGGTATCAATACATTCAGAAAAATCTATAATTGTCAGCCTAAAGATCCAAAAAGAAAAAAGTATCACAATAATTAGCTTCACTAAAACAAATTGAGGCAATCTCACCATGAAGAATGTCATGTAGGGACCCATTTGGAGCATACTCATAAGCCAAGACCTGCTGACAATAACCACCCACACAATAACCAAGTAGCTCAACCACATTATCGTGCTTTAAGCTGGATACCATTAAAACCTGCAAAACGATATATAAACAACATATTTTTATGGAAAGATATATTCATATCAACACACAATGTTATGACCAAACCTTGGCCAGAAATTCTTCATCTTGCGTCCACCGGTTAGTGTTTAGCTTTTTAATGGCGACGGCCCTGCTACTTTTCAGGACTCCACGGTATACATGTCCATCAGAGTCTTCACTAATAAGATAATTAGAACTAAAATTACCAGTAATGTCTTCTAATTCATTGATGGGAATGGCAGGGACAGCGATGGGCTGCATATTAATAGTCTGTTTGTTCTTTTCCTCCGTTTCTGTAGCACGATAGCCTGCAGGATTGACTAAAGAAAATCTCTCATATGTAAATAAGAAATTTGTGAAATTTAATCAAGAAGTAGAGCCAACAAAATAAACAGAAGGATTCACAAACAAAAAACAACAGGGTGAAAAATATTCAGTTACACAGTGGCAGTATGTACTCAAAATCAGATTGATTAGAAATGAATTTCCCATTCAATGTCACAACATTTCTGCTAGTAAATTATAAAACTGCATTTATTATGATAAGTTACCATAGAACATTGAAAGTTTCAACTTCATAATATATAGGAGTTCTTGAATTTTAATGTGGCAATATAAATTCGTAGCTGATAATGACAACTCATTTTTACCAGATGGTTTAAATCTGTTCCAAAATGCATCCCATGGCCAAAGTCGTGACAGCTTATGTGTTGTGGCTTTTTTCCCATCTTTCGGTTCAGATGGAAGCTCAGCATTAACTACTTTGCAATTAGTTTGCTCATTTGAAGGGGGTGTAATATTTTGCACATCTGTGGAGGCCATTGTGACTTGTAGACTACTAACTGATAAGTTTGTATCATCTTTAGATGGATGGATATCATCCACATGACTTGTTATCGTGTCTGATACCGGAGATTTTGAACGTTCTTGCTGCTCAAGTGCAAACTCAAGTTGTAGCACAACTTGAGCCATTGTTGGCCGTTTCTTTGGTTCATCATGCAAGCATTTTTCAGCAACGCCCAAAAATGCTTTCAAGCAATCTTCTGAGATTTTGCCCTGCAGATTTGAAGCTACAATCTGCTCAGCTTTTCCCTTAGTAATGTTTTCTTGAGCCCACTTGCTCAGAATGCGCTCATCCTCTGCAACCCTTGGATCCAATGCCGGTCTACCACTCAATACTTCTAACAACACCACTCCGAAGGCATATGTGTCACTTCTCCTGGTTAGTTTACCGGTGACGAGATAATTTGGGTCAAAGTATCCAAATGTGCCCTTGACTTTTGTACTTACATGACTCTGTAACTTGCTTCTGCTTAAAGGTTTAGCCAAGCCAAAGTCTGAAACCTTAGCTATGAAGTTTTCATCCAACAGGATATTTGAAGCTTTCACATCGCGATGTATGAGTGATTGGCCGGTGTGTAGATAATCAAGCCCTCGAGCAGCTCCAATACATATATTAAGGCACTGCTTCCAGGTGAGAGATGAGTTGTTATTGTTGTTCCTTGAAAGTTTATAAAGGTGGTCAGCTAGCGTCCCACAGGCCATGTACTCATAGACAAGAATCATTTCCCCATGCTCATTACAATAACCAATTAGTGAGACTAAATTAACATGCCGGAGCTCAGTTAATGTTTCGATCTCTGTCAGAAACTCGCGTGCCCCTTGCTTGGAATTTGGTTTTAGCCGCTTTATGGCCACTGTCTCTTGTCCATTATCAATGAGGCCTTTGTAAACTTTACCAAATCCACCCCTTCCAATAAGATGTGCATCACTGAAATTTCTAGTGGCTATTTGGATCTGAGCTAGTGAAAACCGACGACAAAGTCGTTCTGCCCTGGTTGATGGCTTGTTTTCCTCCTCTCTACCGCTAGTTTCCTGAATTTGTCGCAATGTATAAACATAGATGTTCACCAAAGCAAGAATTGCTATTGCAACAGTTGCAATCGCATTTCTGCCAGCAAAAACTTGGAGTAAATTTTGGAATGTATGGTATGATGAAGCTCGTGCTGAAGGCAAAGGATTTGGACTCGCAAGACTATTATCAGGGTTGCTCAACTTCATTATTTCAAATCCTTTAAGAGGTCCATGTCCATCCATGAATTTATCATTTGATTGTAGACAAATCAAGATATCCCGTTTTCTCTCTTGTTTGCTCCCTTTCATCATAACCATATAGTCTCTATACCAAGGGATGCTATTCTCATCATCCTTTTCCTTGACTACATTAATATCAATATCAACAATCATTTCATTAATGTAAACTTCAAAAACAATGCCACCAATCTCTGCCATCTTGAGTCCTATCTTAGAGAGATGAAGCCTGACCAAGTACTTAAATCCCACATCCACAGGTACTTCCCAAGTAATATTGTTGATCTCACTTGCTTTTTGCTTAGGTGCCGTTTCCCACATCCCAAACATGTCACCAGTATTAGCAGCTGACAAAACAGAATCTTGTTTAATATTTAGTCGGTGGATTATTTCAAGAGCAGTGGTGTTATCAACATAGACAAGAGACTTTCCAACCATCTGGATTCCAATATCTCCTCCATGAAAGTATGAAAGACTAGTAGGCACTGAAATAATCTCAATCCCATTTATGAAAGCATATGTATCTAGTAATTGCCTACTTCTAGGAGTGAAAACGATGGTGAATTGTTGATCTTCTTCTATGTTTATACAGAATTCCTTCGCAAACAAATTCACACCAAGGGCATCAGCAGTAAGGGAAGCGCTAAAGTTGCTAAGGAGGGTGAAAGGACCGGCTTCAACATCGAATAAGTCCTTAAACCTTTTAAAGCCTCTATACGGACCTGGATTAAAGTGAAGACGAATGATTTTCTGACCTGAATTAACTTGAAATGCATAGGAGAATTGGGAATGAGACAATCTTGCCGTTTTGTACGGAACTGGATCATCATCAGCAGAGATCCTCAACTTATGGATTGCTGTGGAGGCAGTTGACGGGCCCTTTAATCGTAGCAAGGAAGAGAATTTTGGGGGGTTTATATCTCCGCTCCATTCCCTGCCGTTTTGTGCTGAAGAAGTGCCACTTGAGCCGCAGTTAACTGAAACATCATTGGTGAATTGGGTTGGATTGTTACTAGCAGATATGAATGCATAGAAGAAGCAAAGAGATAGCAAGGCAAGCAAAACTTGATGCAGATTCATGCTTCAACTAGCTGAATTCTGAATATTAGTACTGGGTAGTTCGAAATTTGCGAAGAATGCTTTCTGATCCGTGATTAGTGCTTTCACATTCCTCCATGCTCGATTTACTTATGCTTTGTTCACGCGACTTTGTGGTCATTTTTTAAGTTTCATTACAGTGTTTCTGGGAATTTCTAGGAAATATGGAAAGAGACGGTATTGAAAATGGGTCCTGTCCTGGAGAACTACATCATCATGGGTGTTTGATAATTCATAAACTATTTCTCTAATGGCAAAGCAACCATTTTTATAATCGATATGTTTCATCTGTTTGTTGGTGTTTCGTTTGTCCATATTCATGATTTTCTTATACACCACATGGGTCATGGTATCTAGGATTTGAAAAATCGTGTCGTCGGTAGAACCCAAAAAGTAAAGGAAACTAATTAAATTGTGATATAGTTAGTGGTCATTTTTTAAGTTTCGTTATAGTTTTTCTGGGAATTTCTACGAAATGTGGGAAGATAGGGTATTGAAAATGGGTCCTCTCCTGGAGAACTAAAATCATCATGGGTGTCCCACAATTCCTAAACTGTTTTGCATTACGGAAAAGTAAAGGAAATGTTTGGTTATATTTTCCCAAAAATATAATTAAATATATCTTTATTTTTCCTTCAAAATACTCTCATATTCTTCATTATCCCCAAAACTTTTTCTTTTTTTAATATATACATACATGTTATATACTAGAAAGAGAGCAGCACACCTATGCCCATGGAGATATATATGATTTTTTTTTTTTTACATTTGTATATATTTTAGTTAAATAATAGTAGTTTTATATACATAATCAATAAATAAGTTACATTATAGGAATATATGAAAATAATCTGCATGTACATTGGAAAATTACATGCAAGATAACAAAATAATTACTAATAATGAAATTAAATTGGAAATCAATAGAAAAGGTACTTCCATTTTTGCATGTATAGCAAATAAAAAGAAAAATCACATTGAAAAACGCACCAAATTAATACTTTACTCAAGCACAAAATATTTAAACTATTTCAATAAAATACAACAATTTAAGAGTAACAATAATTCATAAATACTTTAGCAGCACCAACAATTGAACATAATACAACAGTAGGTTCATACATCCATGTTTATAGTAGTTTTGCTAAAAGAAGCCACATTAACTTACATGAAAAATAGCAAAAATAGCTAATTGTTTAGATAATAGTTCTGGTAAAAATTTAAAATGAAAGAGTTAATAAAATATGTGGGCAGAACTTGCAAAAGAGTCAGGCGGCAACATGGACAGGAGATTGCATTCAGAGTGCTCAATATGCCGAACCTTGTAAAGATATACAATAAGATTTTAGAGTATTATATCAGCTAATATTATAAAAAACTACATGATCTGATTCTATTTGTTTTTAAATAGATACCCATACCCGTTTCATTAAATAAATAAATTTATTTTTGTTTGTGATACTTTTTTAAAATTTGGACATGTAAAGAAGAATGCAGCACAATATTTTTTTCTTCAGAATTTGTTTTTGAATGTGCAATCCTCACATATAATTCATGATGCTAAGTCGCAATAATCATCAATTGATAAAAAATTAGAAAAATGCTGCCTGTTACAAATTTATTGTTATTACCACAAAAGGATCAGAATTTCCCAAAAAATTTGTAGCTGGCATGCCTTCAACAAACATTACTGTCACAAAAACATGTCCTCTAATGACAACATCCTTTTTGTTCTGGGAAGCAGAATTTGAAGGAGCATTGGAATTAGCTCCATCATTAGTTACTTGTTTAAGGGCATTCTCCACGAAAGTTAATCAGAAAATTGGGTGAAAAAGATTCGTAAATACACTCTGCTCAGAGGACAACATAGGAGCTCCAATTGCACCTACAATCAGAGAAACATGTAAACAAAACTACAATAAAAAATACACTTAGATATTTATCTTTCTGTACATTCTTACTACAAAAGAGGAGAAGAGAAGACATACATTATCCACTATTGTATAGTGCCATTCTCATGGCAAATGTGACTTAATAAGCTTGCTTATTAAAGATACATGGCAAAGCAAAAGTCTACTATTTGTACATATAACAGAAATATCAGACTGAATTAGGTGACGTTAATTAATGATTTTGCAGTAAACAATGGAAGTTCCTGTATTTGTAGTGCCATGCCAACTCTAATCTTAGTATCCATTACAATTCAGATTTCCATCCTACTGTAAGTCCAATACCGTAATTATCTCCTTAGGTTCACCTTCAATGATGGAAACTCCTAATCGACATCAAATTAATAAATGAGTATTCAAGAAAAGTAAGTACTAACATGTCATGAGCATACCTTTAGGGCTTGTTTGCTTCACATGATAAGGCATGATAGATACATTTTCAAGCCATGTCTTTTGTTTGCTTCACATTTTTATGGTCCATGATATCTTTGCGGCCCGACATGGTATCATAGGCTAAGCTAGTTTATGGATCATGTCACGATGGCCTAATCCATTTTCCATCCTTTTGAAATCTGATATGATAAGGAATGAAATAGTCATTTTTATCCCTCATATGAAAACCATAACAATCATTTTGGAAATTTACCTTCTTAGAAGTTAGGGTATTTTGGACATTATAAAGTGTAATCATATTGAGCAATCTTGCCAACCAAATATTATATAGTGTCAAGTGCGGGATATCACCAATTTCTAAAATGAATGCAAACAATAGATTACATGGCATTGGATACAATTTCTAGTTTATGTATCATTAGTATATTAATCTTGCCTAATCCTATCTGCCCAAGCAAACAAGCCCTTAATTGACAAATTTTCAAAATGAACTAACCAAGCACAAACAACTAACAATAGAAGTTGCACTGTATTCTGATTACCCTGACAAATTCATAATTTGACACTCAAAGAACATAAAGAAATGCAATTGATAAAGATAGTTAAAGTAAGATAACTTATAACCCGTGAACTGCGGCGTCACAGTCCATAGATTCAACTTAGAAAACCTGAGAGAAGCCAAAAATGCTGATCCATATTGCTCAAGAAGTAGGACAAACTCATTTACAATAGAGAACCTGAACAGAAGCATGCTGGTTAATAATCTCTCCAATTTCCTGAAAACGCAATCCAGGTTTATCTGAAGAAAGAATGCCAATATTACCATCTATATATGGATGCATTTCCAACATCTATAATTGAAGCTAAGTAGAACTTAAAAATAAAAATACTTGTAATGTACTTATCAGTTAATAATATGCTTCCTGAGTTGCTTCTGATTCCCTACTACCCTTCATTTAATAATATTTTTCCTTGGTTCTCGTAGAGTTATCTCGCATAACAAAGTCAACAGCATAATGAAGGAAGTGCGAAAGGAAATTCTATCTTTCAAGCAAAATTGGATACAAAAGGGGACCTCATAAGATTCACATCCGATGATGATGAAAATGTTGGAAATAAGTTTTAAAATTTCTTCAATTTATTTTATTTTCAACAAATCATTTTATCATATGTCTTAACATGACAACTAATGTGCCTATGTGTTTTATTCATTTCATATTTATGGTCTCAATATCATTTTATTTAATATGTTTGACCACTTTATTTTATAATTATTGGGCCTAATTATAATTGAATTTATGGTGGTTTTATGATGCTTTTAATGGCCCATTAATCCTTTCTAAATGGTCAAACTTTTACTATTATATAAAGGGGCCATAATTTTTCTTTGGCACATAGAGTTGGTGTGAGTTTTAGATTGTTTTATTTTATACACTCCTCACAAGCTTTTGTATTTTTGGCAACGTGACTATGGACTGGTTCCTAGTCTCCTCGTGGTCGTGCACATGGGATGAGACACCGCTGTGAGCTAATGGGTTTTATCTTGGAGTCATGATCAGCCACTAGTACCCGCACGGAGGGAGGCAATCATGGCTTTAGGACAGCGACAAATGTTGTGACTCTCCATTGATCCAGCTCCAATTTCCTCATTATTTATACGATTTGGTTGATCACTTTCTTAATTATTATTTTATTAAATTATGATCATGTGAATTATTTTACTTTATTTTATATTTTAACACAAATCACACAATTATCCACAGCAGAAAATACTTCAACTTTAAAATTTTCACCGTTTTCCACCTCTGCTGTCATCACTTAAAAAGCACCAAGAAAAGGGGGGCAGAAAGGGAGAAAAAAAAAATAACCAGAAAGGATTTAGCTATAATGCTTCAAGAAAATCCAACAAAATTTGACAGGAAAAAGAGTACCAGATTTCTCCACACAAGAAGAGTCAGATGTTGACACAGCACCAATGAGAAAAGATCTGAAATTAAGCAAGAAAAAAGAGATATGGATGCAGAGATTCTGAAAGAATTGGAAGAAGTATTGCACTTTTATGAATGAAATGATCTTACTTAAGACAAAAAGGATCTCCTTTTTAAAATTACATAATTGTAAAGGTATATATACAAACAGCTGAGACAAGTCTGAGGAAAAAGTGGAAGCCATCTATTTTTTATTTTCTTTCCACATTTCAATCTGTGGGTGGTTGTCATTATTCCACTATTCAAACTTTGGCCTTTCAGTTTAGATAGCAATAATAATACTGTAACAACAAATTCTCTTTTCTGCAAAAATTAAGATTACAAAACAAGAAAAAAAATCATACAAATAAAATTAAAATCAAAATCAATTAATCAACTGTGAATTTTATCTCTAATCTAATCCTCTGATTCTTCCCTTCCAAATATAATCTTGAGCTCCGCAAAAAAAAAAAATGCCTTAAACACTGTGGATCTCCTTTGAATTTGATTTGAATAGAATAACGCTAATTTGAGGGCTTCACACCTTAATCTCGAACCAAACGCCAAAAATATGTGGATTCCGCGAAGAACGCTTTGAACGTTGTGGATCTCTTTTGAATTTGATTTGAATAAAATAACACCAATTTGGGGGCTTCGTACCTTAATCTCGAATCAAACGCCAAAAATATATGGATTCTGCAAAGAATGCCTTGAACTTCGTGGATCTCCTTGAACAAAATAACGCCAATTCGAGGGCTTCGCATCTTAATCTCGAATCAAATGCCAAAAATATGTGGATTCCGCGAAGACCGCCTTGAACGTCGTGGATCTCCTTGGATTTGCTTGAGAGAATTGCTGGACTTCTTCAAAGTTTTTCTCATCTGCTAGAATTTTTGTATTGTGCCAAATGAGTTGAAATCACCCCTTTATATAGGTGTTTGATGAAAGACTTCTGATTGACTTGAATTCCTTCAAAGGTTATTTCTTTAATAAAATAATATCAAAATCAATAATATAAGATATATTTGATTTGATAATATCAAATATCAAAAGATAATATCAATATCAAATATCTTTGATTTGATTGGTCCATTGATGCAGACACTCCATCTTTGACACATGTCAATGCTTGATTTGAATATAAAATATATTAAATTATTAATTAAAATTAACTATTTATCTTTTGAAATTAAATTTAATGTATCCCAAAATTTAAATAGAAAATTTTAAATTAATATTTAATATATTATTTTACATGTGTTACTTCTCAATTGATCAAAAATTTAATATATTTACAAATGCCCCCACTTCAAGGCTTGAGCTTGACGAAGGGGGTGTAAATCAATTTCAAAAAAGACGAGACTTGAAGTATTTGGAAATATATATACACACACACACATATATATATATATATTTAATGACATATGTGGGCCAAATAAAAGCCCATATTAAAAATCCACATAAAAGGCATAAAACCATTTTTCCTTTTTTTTTTTTTTTTTTGTGTGAAGGCCAATCCTCAAATCTTGCCTTTTTAATTGAGCATGGCCCACCATAAAATTAAGCAAGCAAATTGGTCTCTAAATTGGAAACCAAGCAAATTCCTCAACAGAATCTAAATCATTTTTGTAACCTCCAAGTTGTTGTTTCCTGTTTCTTCCATTTATATGCAAGCAGACATCTTCACTTGCCCAATTGAAAAACAACCCATTTTCACCTTTATTTATTATTTCTTTGTTCCAAAAGAAATCATGTTGCTCCTTTGGGAGCATCCCATTCGCACAGGACTTCTTGTAGCAACCCAACACATGTTTGAATTGAGGATTAACTCCAATTTTTTTTTAATCTGAAGACGTGCGCACAAGCTTGGGCCTCTATTTACCAACACCAACCCTCCGCACTGGCCACATTACTCCAAATAAATCGAGGCACATTATGGAATGTGTAAGATAGATTTACGAATTGCAGCAAAACCAACTTTATTCCAGGAAGGATTGTTCATCTCTATCCTAAAACTTTGACTTGAATCAAACTCCTAGGAGTTTCAGTTTTATTCGACCAGGCAAGCTCCGCAAACCCCTGTAAAAGAGCTTCATCAATCGCTTAAAATCATATATCAGCGATATAGGAATTTGTTCAGCAACTGTTGGGAATTTGCCTTGTCATTTATTGGGATTTTGCTCTGTTAAATTGTTGGATATGATCACTTCTTAGTTTTTCTTATTCTTTCTCCCTTAGCTCACGCATCCTTTGTGTTTGATAAAATGCCTCTATGAATATTCACCATTATTTTAGCATTGTTATGAGTTTCTCATCAATTTAATTCTCCATTAATTCACATGAGCATTAAGCATGAATACAACTGTTTGTTTTTCTTTCATTCTTCACATCAATCTTCATCCTTTCTTCTTCTTCTTCTTCTTCTTCTTCTTCTTCTTTTCCAACAACTTGATTAACTTTTCTTGTATCCATGCAGATTGCACCATGGTTCACTTTAAAGATGTTTCGACTGGCGTTGGAGTACAACACTTAATTATTCTTGATGAAGAGAATCAACCTATGGCGAAAGGCACACTTTTGACTACTTATAATCCACTTATTGGTAGATACGCAGCAAAGTGGCCATGACTGACTAATTCCATTCATACCGAGGAGTGGTCCCGAGAGATCAAAACTTCCAAGGTGTGGACTTTAAGGGCAACTCATCATTGTCCTCCAAACGAACTAATTCGCCATCAACAATCAAATGAATCAATTCTTTTGCCAACATTGGGTCACAACATTATTGAGGGCAAAGCGAAGTGGGGATAAACTCTTCAATTTGATGGTGAATTCCACTATATCAAAGGATACTGGGAATGGACTGAAGATGTCCTTAGCCGATGCAAGCACAAGCTGATTGCCGCACAAGGATATGATCCAGTGTATGCTTAATTATTCACATATGATAGAAATTCTGAGATTATCAAAGCATTTTGTGAGGCATGGTATCCACTTACAAATACTCTTTTAACTTCTTGTGGAGAATTGTCCATATCGCTATGGGATTTGCACAACTTTGCAGGCCTCCATATTACAGGAATTCTTTATGATGAAGTGATTCCTTGTGCTAAGGAGCTTACTGGCATTGATGAGAAATGATGTAAATTTATCCGAAATTCCTGCAAATACTTTTTTCAAGCTTATCATTCACTTCAAAGGAGTGCCCATGGAGGTCAACTTTCTCAAGTTACTATGGAAAAATGGGTGAAGTATTAGTCCTGGAAAGCAATAAAATACCATCAACCACCATCACGCAAGGAGAAAAAGAAGGTCCGGCCCAAATCAACTCATAATCCTCTTGGCGACTTTGGTGTTCATGGACAATGGTCCACTCCAGAGGAGGCATTGTTTTAAAAAATTGGAATTCCTGGGAACTTGAGAGAAGAAACTTATTTGGCGGCATTTTTGGCTTGTTGGCTTTCCGTGTTTGTTCTTCCTACCAATGATGTAAATTCAATACGCCCAGCACTTTCAAGATAGCGTGCATCATGGCCATCGGTAGGAAGGTTAGTCTTGCTATTCCAGTTTTAGCCAGCATCTACAACGGTTTAAATAAAATTTCAGGTTCCACAAGGCCAAGTCGTGTCCATTCTTCTTTTCCCATCCACTTTGTCTATGCTTGGTTGGTGCACTACTTCAAAACACATTATCCAGTTTGGCAAGGAATGTGTGGCCCCAAAATGGCGATTTATTCCGGTGAAGGAGCTACAAAATATTATGATTCAAAGGAGGCTCGCAAGAAAATTCACAAAGGGGATTTTTTTTCCTGGACTTGCACCATGATTACTAAAGACAAAGGATTTTCATATATTGATGATGGGAAGGCTAGAGAATTGGAGCAAAAATATTTTATTGCTATTAGCTCAAATTATCTTCCTTTGCGACAAGGCAATTATTTTATTATTGAACATTATAGTCCTCATCGCTTCAGTCGTCAATTTGGATATCATCAAGAAGTTTTTGGGATTCTTGCTCATGACATTCGTACAACCTATTTAGATGAAGGGCTTCGCTATTGGCGCTTATACACTCTGCATAATTCTATGTCTACAGCATGGTTTCCTTGTGCGCCCCCTAATGCAAAATTTTCTTCTTCAAATGCTTACAAGATGTGGTGGACTAAAACTTATGGAGATCATTTTGAGAAAATTTTTATGAGATTAATCAACTTGAGTCCAATCAAAATTTCCCTTCGGGACAGGGATGCTGATAAAGGGAATAAACCACTTGTTGAAGCTATTCAAAATCCTTCCAACTTAGAAGAGATCAAGCCTTCGAAGGAAAAGAGAAGGAATCCTTATCCTTTAGAAACGAGCAGCAGCAGTAATGCAGATCGTCATTGGAAAAGGCTTGAAAAGGGTCCCAGATCTCCAAAGTCAAGTGATTCTTCACCAACAGAGAACTTTGCCAAAGAGGTTATTTTCTTTTCTTCATCTCCCTTTTTTTTTTTATAAGCCCCATTTTGGTCTTTGGCTAATCAAATCCTGTAACATTTCAGTTGGAAAATGAAATTATTAATGTTGATGAAGATGAGATATCCCAAGGTAGTCGAGGATCAATTATGGGACCTAAGTTGTTGGCCATGAGCGTTCCAATTGACACAATCATACAAAACGAGGTACTTCACAGTATGAAAGCTAAACAACCATCTCCTTGTGCTCCAGTCTCAGTATTTGAATGTGAGAAATTTGTACTTAATCATCAAAAAGAGTATCTTCAAATGTTATGGGATGGCCTTCGCGAGAGAATAGCAAATACTCCAATTGATTCCCTCTCATCTATCAAAGATAGTGTTCAATTTGTGCTTGAATCAATGAGGGGCTTCAACAAATTTGACATCTCCAATGTGGAAGAATTATTGCAAGTATTGTTTGACAAGGCCCTTGCTTATGATGAAGCAAAGTCAGCATCTTTTGAAAAAGCTTCCAATGAAATTCTTGCACAACAACTAGATGAGGTCAAAAGTCGTCTCCATAATGCTCAAACTAGAGAAAACAAAGAAATGAACCAAATTAAATCCACCTAAGAAGAGCTGGAATGTGTTGGGAAAGAGCTTGATAATTTGAAGGAATGCAAGAAGAATTTGACTTCATCATTGAAACGCCAACAACAACTTCTCCAAAGTGCTCAAGCTGAAATTCATGAGATTGAAGAGGAAATTGCTGCTATCAAGAGCACTCCTCCATTGAGTAATAAAGTGGTTGAGAATTTGCAAACTTCAATGGAACACTTGGAGGCTGTTAAAGATGAATTGAAGAACTTGAGTCCTTTTGCTTCAAATTTGTTTAGAACTTTTTGCCCTTCCTTCTTTTTTTTAATGAAATATGTTACATTTTTTTTTTTTTGAGATTACATAATAGAATTTTTTTTTCTTTTCTATCTTGCAATCTTTTGATTTCTTTTTTAACATAATAAACTAAAAACTCAAACTTAATAAAAACTACATTTTTTTTTTGAAGAAAACTTAATAAACTAAAAAAAAAAAAAAACTCAACCTTAATAAAAAAAAACGGTTAAACTACTAAAAACTCAAACTTTAATAAAAACAACTAAACTATTTTTCTTTGAAGAAAACTTAATAAACTAAAAACTCAAACTTAATAAAAACAATTAAACTACTAAAAACTCAAACCAACTAAACTACTTTTTTTTTTGGGGTAAATGTCACTAATAGTCCCTGATGTTTCGATTTTGTATCATTTTAGTCCTCAATCTTTAAAACTTCATCTTTTTGTCCCTAACGTTAATATATCGTTTCACTTTAGTCCCTAAAATCATTTTCCGGTAGTTTTTGGCCAGAAAATTATCAATTCATAGTTTTATGTTCCACTTTAGTACCTATATAAGGTTTTATGTTCCAATTTAGTCCCTATGTTACTTTTTTCTTTTTTTTTTCTTTTTATAAATATATGTCCATGTGTGTATATATATTTGTGTATAATATATGTGTATATATAATTGATACTAATATAAGTCACATGCTCATATATTATTATTAATATTTAATAATATATTATTGATATATTAATATCATTTGTGATACTATTGTAATTAATAATATTAGTAATATTATTATTGATATGGGATAGCCCAATAGGCCCAGCCCAATAACACTCAACTAGGACATGAGCTGGTCTGACGCTCCCTAAGCAGTTCGACTGCCCTTCAACCCAACTCGTTTTGGACCACGCAGACATTCAACTGCCACTCGACCTCTGGATCCCTATCTGTCGTGGTGGATATTACCGTTCTTGATCGACCAGGTTATAGCCGATAGCCTCCATTAGGTGGCCTCAATCCTTCAACCAGAATGATGTAGCTTCGACCAGAATGAGCCTGGTGACCAAGATCCTAGTAGATATTCCAGTTGGAGTGCTCGTCTTGACTAGAGAGGTCGAGGAGTGATGAAAGCCCTTTGGCCACATTGAATGCCTTGCTAGGCGCCGTGCTGTAGCATTAATAGCGCGTGCCACCAACAGTACCACATTTTGCAGCCGTGTCAGGCTGGGGAGCGCCTCTAGTGTACCACCTTCTCCGAGGTAGCTGCCTCCTGAAACAATACACAAGCTGGATAAGCTGGAAAGTCCTCAAGCAAGGACAATGGCCCTTCTTACACAATAGGGGCATCAAAGACATATCAATCTTATCCAGCTTGTGTACTGTTTTAGGAGGCAGCTACCTCGGAGAAGGTGGTACACTAGAGGCGATCCCTAGCCTGACACTGCTGCAAAATGTAGTACTGTTGGTGGCACGCGCTATTAATGCGGCAGCATGGCGCCTGGCAAGGCATTCAATGTGGCCAAAGGGCTTTCGTCACTCCTCAACCTCTCTGGTCAAGACGAGCACTCCAACAAGAATATCTACTAGGATCTTAGTCACCAGGCTCATTCTGGTCGAAGCTACATCATTCTGGTTGAAGGATTGAGGCCACCTAATGGAGGCTATCGGCTATAACCTGGTCGATCAAGAACGGTAATATCCACCTCGGCAGATAGGGATCCAGAGGTCGAGTGGCAGTCGAACGTCTGCGTGGTCCAAAACGAGTTGGGTTTAAGGGCAGTCGAGTTGCTTAGGGAACGTCAGACCAGCTCCTATCCTAGTTGAGTGTTATTGGACTGGGCCTATTGGGCTATCCCGTATCAATAATAATATTACTAATATTATTAATTACAATAGTATCACAAATGATATTAATATATCAATAATATATTATTAAATATTAATAATAATATATGAGCATGTGACTTATATTAGTATCAATTATATATACACATATATTATACACAAATATATATACACACATGGACATATATTTATAAAAAGAAAAAAAGTAACATAGGGACTAAATTGGAACATAAAACTTTATATAGGGATTAAAGTGGAACATAAAATTATGAATTGACAATTTTCCGGCCAAAAACTACCAGAAAATAATTTTGGGGACTAAAGTAAAACGATATATTAACGTTAGGGACAAAAAGATGAAGTTTTAAAGATTGAGGACTAAAGTGATACAAAATCGAAATATTAGGGACTATTAGTGACATTTACCCTTTTTTTTTTTTTAAGAAAACTTAATAAACTAAAAAAAACTCAAACTTAATAAAAAAATGGTTAAACTACTAAAAACTCAAACTTTAATAAAAACAACTACACTACTTAATAAACTAAAAACTCAAACTTAATAAAAACAATTAAACTATTAAAAACTCAAACCAACTAAACTACTTTTTTTTTTTTTTTTAAGAAAACTTAATAAACTAAAAACTCAAACTTAATTAAAAAAAACAATTAAACTACTAAAAACTCAAACCAACTAAACTACTTTTTTCTGTTTTATATATATATATATAAATAAACTAAGACTCAAACTTAATAAAAACGATTAAACCACTAAAAACTCAAACTTTAATAAAAACAACTAAACTACTTTTTTTTTTTTTTTTTTTTTAAGAAAACTTAATAAACTAAAAACTCAAACTTAATAAAAATAATTAAACTATTAAAAACTCAAACCACTTGTCACCATCACTGGCACTATGTTTGAGGAACTTGAGGTTGAGCGAGGAGTGGATGTTGTTGATTCTTCCTTTGAGTCTCCACCACCTTCATTAGTATCAATAGCATGCAGCAATGCCTTTTCCACAACTTCAAGTGAATGATTTACCTCCGAAGATGATTGCGACTTTTTGGACATACTCCTTGTGGTAACACCAACACTTCTTGCTCTAGCATTTATGGAGTTTGTAGTAGTCATCTTCAATGAAACAGTCTTGTTGGTGGCCATGACACTTCAATCTTTGATGAAGGAAAGAGATGAGAGGTAGAGATTGTCCCACTGGGCGTGCCAAAATTTGTAACAACAAATTTTCTTGTCTGCAAAAATTAAGATTACAAAACAAGAAAAAAATCGTACAAATAAAATTAAAATCAAAATCAGTTAATCAACTGTGGATTTTATCTCTAATCTAATCCTCTGATTCTTCCCTTCCAAATATAATCTTGAGCTCCACAAAAAAAAAAATGCCTTAAACACCGTGGATCTCCTTTGAATTTGATTTGAATAGAATAACGCCAATTCGAGGGCTTCGCACCTTAATCTCGAATCAAATGCCAAAAATATGTGGATTCCGCAAAGAATGCCTTGAACGTCGTGGATCTCCTTTGAATTTGATTCGAATAAAATAATGCCAATTCGGAGGCTTCGCACCTTAATCTCGAATTAAATGCCAAAAATATATGGATTCCACAAAGAATGCCTTGAACTTCGTGGATCTCCGTGAACAAAATAATGCTAATTCGAGGGCTTCGCACCTTAATCTGGAATCAAACACAAAAAATATGTGAATTCTGCGAAGAACGCTTTGAACGTCGTGGATCTCCTTGAATTTGCTTGAGAGAATTGCTGGACTTCTTCAAAGTTTCTCTCGTCTGCTGGAATTTTTGTGTTGTGCCAAATGAGCTGGAATCACCCCTTTATATAGGTGTTTGATAAAAGACTTCTGATTGACTTGAACTCCTTCAAAGGTTATCTCTTTAATAAAATAATATCAAAATCAAGAGATAATATAAGATATATTTGATTTCATAATATCAAACATCAAAAGATAATATCAATATCAAATATCTTTGATTTGATTGGTCCATTGATGCAGACACTCCATCTTTGATACGTGTCAATGCTTGATTTGAATATAAAGTATATTAAATTATTAATTAAAATTAACTATTTATCTTTTGGAATTAAATTTAATGTATCCCAAAATTTAAATAGAAAATTTTAAATTAATATTTAATATATTATTTTACATGTGTTACTTCTTAATTGGTCAAAATTTTAATATGTTTACAAATACAAAAGCAGGTTGGCTGAATATTTTATCTTGTATAGTTTGCCACATCACAAGAACCTTAATTTATTCATGGAGATTTACTAATAAAAGGTCCCAAATAAGTAGTTTTTTCTAAGTTCTACAGAGGCTAATGTTGAAGTCAGGATCCTGAGTTAGTGTGTGTGAGGCTAAGAAGAGTGAAAAGGAACTATACGAATTAAGAACACACACACACACACACACACACACACACACAAAAAAATGGAGAGAAGATTTTCAAAAATCACTTAACTCGAGCAACCAAAAGTACCATATGGTTGTCAAAACTAACATAAATTAAGAACAGTAAAATGGAACCAAACAAATAAGAACATACAAACAAAAATGGGCACAAAATTTACAAGATTCATCCACGTTAAGCTAAAAGAGAACAGCACATGATTGTTAAAACTAAAGAATTAAGATATCATCCGCTCCAGAAGAAAACTCTTCCTTTTGAGTATAAAACTTTAATGTATATCATAATAACAAGAATAGTGAAAAGGAATTAGGAAAATTTAGGATGTACGAATAAAAATGGACGCAAAATTTACAAAATTCACCCAAGTCAACCTAACAAAAGATGGTACCACACAGCTTTCAAAACTAAGATATACATTCCATGTAACAGCTCCAAACAAAAACTCTTACTTTTGAGTCTAAAATTTTAACATATATCATAATAGCAAGAAGAGTAAAAAGGAATTAGAAAAATTGAGAACATACGACCTAAAATGAACACAAAATTTGCAAAATTCATCCAAGTCGAGGTAACAAAAGGGTGTATCACATGGTTGTCAAAATTAACATATAGATTCCGTATCGTCTGCTCCAGACGAAAACTCTTTACCTTTTTGAGTCTAAAATTTTAAAAGATAACACAATATATTTTTTCACAAGAAAATGTGATCGAAGAATACCAAAATACCATGGATAAGTTCTTAATCAGGTTTCATTAATTTCAACGTCATAATTTCATATTTGTTACATTCTCTATTGTTTTTATACCTCTACAGACTGCAGTTATTGGAATTTGTTGAAATAAAATCACTTTTATGAGAAGTGTCATTTTGTTGTTTCCCCAAAAATACATATATATTTTATATATATCAAAATTGCAGAAAGCTTACAAATTAAAAAGTGATTCAAATAGCAAAGAAATAAAAACATATACAAATAGTTAACAAAACTGGGCGCTAGGTTCTTTTCATACATAATTCAATACGCATTAAAAGCTTCAGTCTTCAATGTATTAACAATTTGGTAAATATACCTTGTGGCATACATAAAAAACATGGGCAAAATGCATTTTACCCACATGTAAAGAGTCAAATAGGTTGAAAACCCCATGTATGTTTCTAATTAGCATATAACCCCTTGTACTTTTGAAAAATTTGCACACTCGCCCCAATTGATTTAAACATTTTTTAGATTTATCAAATGACTAAATTGTCCCTCTTTATATCCCATAGGCTTGGCTTTTGTTTGTTTTTCAATTGATTGTCTAAACACTTCTCTCTCAACGCGATAACCTTCAATCTTTAGATGTTAAAATGTTAAATATTTTTTGTTAAGAGTAAATATGTAAACCTCTTTATACTTTATTTATGAAAGTAACTTACATTGGGTTATTATTTGATAAATAATTCAGTATGTCGCTTATAACATACAATTTTTATAAACTAAAATATCTCTTAATATTCTGTATAACTATGATAAGTGAAATTTATTTGTATTTATTTATATATGTAGTTATTTTATTATTTTTAAAATTATCAAATAACATATGTTATGTACATGAATAAAAGAATAAGTAAATTTTTAATATTCAATTTAAGATAAAATATCACTTTCACATATATAAATTTCTTTTATAAATCTATATAAATAATTAAATGGATACTTACTTTCAGTCAAGCTTTTTTGATTTGACATTATCAATCCATGTAAAAATATTTTTTATCAATTATTATAAGCAAAAATATTAAAATAAAGTAGGCGATATAATTATAAAATTGTTTAACTAAATATATTGAAAAATATAAAAATTGATATTATTTGCTAGTTAAGTAATTATTTATCAAGCTTTTAAAAACTTTCAATTATGCCAGTTATATATAAGCCCCATATAAAAGAACTTATTTCAAATAATTGCAAATGAGTTCTCGATTATATTGCTAAAAAACTAAAGTGACTTAAATTAATAATAAAAAAATAAAGTTCAAAGTTTATAGTTGTTGCAGAAAGTAACTTTTTATATTTGAAATATTCTTTAGATTAAATTATTTGTTATATTCTATATATATAGTTTTATCTAATAAATAATTAAATTTTAAAGATTTTGATAAATTGAGCTCTTACATATCAGTTAATTTATATTGTTCATTTCTCAAACTTCGAGCTCTTTAATAAAGACTATGAAATCCTATTAAATATATTTTGAATTTTGGATGAAAGAAAATTAGAGATAAGATACAATCATATCGGTTAGAGATAATAATTAATAACTAATGAAATTTTTTTAGTTGAATTAAAATATTCAAAATTATAAGAATTTGCCATTTGGACAAAATTGCACAATTAGAATCAAAATTACATAATTGTGGGTCCCACACTATTGTGCTATATATAATAGTATAGATCACTTTACTATATTATTGTTCATTGTCTAGTTCTTCCATGTTGTTCTCTCAATACTGTTTTTTGTTTATTTGGCATTGTTTGAAGCATTTTATCTATTGTATTACAGTCACTCTCATTTTATAGTCAAACTTCTAATTAAGAATTGATTAAAAAAGCAGCTTTCATCAATTTTAGCATCTAAACAAAAGTTTTTCACGAATAAAATAATTAAAACTCATGATGGTTGCATCCTTGGTTTTGTCAATACCTCTACAAAATATAGGGGGTTATCAACCCATTAGACTTTTCAAAAGGGTGTAGAACGCATTCAAAATAGGCCAAATGGAGGACATTTCTTTTGATTGTAATAGGAGGGCAAATATGTCATTTTATGGCATTAAATCGCTTCAAAATGCAGAAAAAATTGCAATCTCCACGCGTGACTCACCAACATGATATGCAGACCCTTTTTTTGCAAATTTTTCAAAAGTACAGGGAGTTATATGCCAATTAGAAAAATACAAGGGGTTTTCAGCCTATTTGACTCTTTACAAGGGGGTAAAATGCATTCTGCCCTAAAAAACATTATTAGAGCTACTGATGTCTTATAAAACAGAAAAACTGCCACACATAAAACCCATCAATTTTCTTGGATGAGCATGTGATGTGTTACTGGAGAGAGAGCTCTAAACAAAAAACTTGACCAGAAAAATACTTGAAAAGGACATTGTCAACAGATGTTTGGGCAGACATTACCTTAAATGGACATGCCTTGTTACAAACCCATACTAAAATGAATTAATCAAAAAAAGAAAATACCTCATCAAATGCAATAATCTAATATGTACCTGCATGCACATATTACTTTTATGCATTCATCTAATAGCAAACTTCTAAAAATCACCATCAATATTTACCAACAAAGAACAACAATATTTTTTGACAAAGGAACCTAAAAAATCGAAATATAGCCAGAATTCTAAAAAACAAAGCCAAATCATCAACACTAAAAGTGATAAAAACTACCAATCTTTTTTTTTTTTTCCAAAAACAAAAATTAAGAAGTTGAACATAATCATCTAATGCACACTCTAAAAATCAAGAATAGTGAAATGATATTGCCATATATCCCAAAGGATCCACACAAAACTAACTACAATAAATGCAAAAAATAAAAGAACTAAAATTTTTTAAAATCTTATTCGATATTTAAAAAAAATATATTATTCGATATTAAAAAAAATAATAATAAAGTCATGGAATACATATTCTTACCATCAAGACCAATGGAACAACACAATTGATAGCTATTTAAAGACAGACCAAAACAAACCAAAGAAGCCCAAAAAAAAAAAGAGAGTTGAAATAAAAAAAAAAACTTTCATAAAAAACAACCAGAAACCTTGAGAAGAGCAAAAGAAAATAAACAAGCACCAAGGAAGCAACACATATATAACCAAGACAAACATCATGCAAAAAAACCACTCCTTTCCTTACCACATAAACAAAGAAAACAACACAAAAGAAGGAAGAGCAGCAAAAATGAAAGAGGAAGACACAAACAACAAACCACATGCCTCAGCAAGCAAAGCACTAAAAACCAAATGGAAAAAAACACATGCACAACAGAAAGAGCAAAATGCAACAAATTTTATTTGAAGTACAAAAAACAAGACAAGGCATGGATATTGGATAACCACTCCATTGTGAAGCAAATCTTGCATGGCATTGACTCAGTACAGAGCACAGTAAGAGCAAAACAGTGGACTGCACATTTCCCTTTTTTTTCCCCATCCTCACCCACAAACCTAAACCCTAAATCCCGAGTTTTTTTGCCTTCAATCTACAAGTACAGATTAACTACCACCTAAAAATCAGATCCGTACAACCCAAACTCCTTTCCCCTCCCAAAAGAAACATTGAAAAAAATGAAAAAGCTTGCAATGGAAGATCTAAAATCCCATAAATCCTAGTGATTGAGATTGTAATTTTTGTGACTCTCTTTTCTCTATATTTTCATAGAAAGGGCAAAAAACCCACGAAGCACAACCTCCAACATAACTAATAAAACAAAAAAGAAACATGATTCTTCAACTTAAAACACACAAATAGCGTTCCTTCTAACTCCTCCTAGGCCCACAAAATTTGGAACTCTTTCATTGTAAAAGCACAAATCCAAAAGCAGAGCTTACAACCACGACCAGCAGTGAGTTCCCAAGAATGACGTTGTTTTTGAAAGTTGTAGTCAGCACGCGCCGTGGCACTATTGCCATGCGCATACCCATTTATAGGTTATAGTAATATATACATTATATATATATTTTTTATTATTCTAATAATAAAAAAATCACTCAATTTCACTTTTCACCCTCCAAAAACCCAATAAAAAAATATTAATTTGACCACTACAGTAAAAATTATCTCCCCCCAAAATATAAACAAATATATCAAAACTCTTCAAATTCATTTTTTAACTATTCTTTAAAACATAAACAAATATTCATCACATTCACCAATACAACTTCACATTTTCCAATAATTTCGTTCTGCCAAAACACATAATAAACATATAATAAAATCACAAAAAAAAAAAAACATAAAACATTCCCGAACATTTTTATAAGTGAAGTGTTTCATCTTTTCGTCAGACAATTCGCCCTTTTTTTTTTCCCATTTGTTCATATTCATGATTTTTGAAATCACATACACCACGTTGGTCATTGTATCTGAAGTTTGGAAAATTGTATAAGTCCATATAACCTAGAAGAATATTGGTTTACAATTTCAGATTTGCGGTTCACTTATTCATCCGTTCGTTAGCTGTTAATTAGATCGTGATATCATAATTATATAATATATATTTATTATTTTAAAACTAATAAAATATAAAAAATAAAACTTGATCAGTCCCAATTGAATAGATCAAACAAATTTTTAATTGTTATATAAATAAAACAGGAAAATAATCAATTCGAGTCAAACAAATCGCAAGCGGTTTTATAGGTCAAATAGTTCTCTCAAAATATGACGATTTTCATGAAGTTGTTGATTCTTATTTAAAAATGAACTGAATAATAGAATAATCAACAGTTTGATCGCACCACCTTATCAGATTCAATTTCTTGGTAGCATGTTGATGAGAATTTTGGGTTTATATCTCTGCTTCATTCTCTGCCGTTTTGTGCTGTAGAAGTGTCGCCTGAGCCACAGTTTATAAAACATTATTGTGGAATTAAGAGCCGAATTGTTACTAGCAGATATGAATGCATTGAAGAAGCCTAGAGATAGCAAGGCAAGTGAAACTTGATGCAGATTCATGCTTCAAGTATCCATTTTGTGTGTGTGTGTGTGTGTGTGTGTGTTGTCAACCAGAAGAATGACCTATGGTATCCCAATGTTGGTTGTTTCATTAATGCAATAGAAACACAAGGAAAAAAGAAAGGGTTGACTAGACTTTGTTTTCATATTTTTAATTTTTTATAGTCATATCTACGTTGTCAAATATGACATTAACAAAGTGGGAACGACAATTTAATCCACTATCTACACGTATCCGCCTGCTCCGATTCGATGAATATGAATATTTTAGTTGTTGGTCAAGTATGGGGCTAGGTATGAGGAATACCCACTTTGATTATAAGGAAAAGAGGAAGTTACAATATGAGACTTTCCCCACGCAACCAGCCCCCAAACCCATCCAAACGAATATTCAATTGGGGATTAGAAATGCGGTATGAGGAATCTCCACCCTCCACCTCTGCCTCAGCTTCCATAATTTATAAATATATATAATATTGATTTAATTAATTTTACAATTTAAACAAGTAACTATTTAATTCTTAATATTGTATTTTATTTCTTTTGTCAAAATAATGATTTGTGTATTATTTACTTTAAATCAAAATAATGTATAAGCATAATATTAAGTTTTAATTTCAATTGTAATTAATAACAACACAAACAATATATATTTTCATAACAAATAAAAAGTATAATTTTTTTTTTTTGGGTAGAATTTTGATACTTATTGTGCGTGATTATAAACCATTCATCTGAATATATATAAAATTTAAAATTATATGTACTAACTAAAACACAAGTTTAAAGATTTAAAATTAATAAAATACATGAACATTCTATATTACAAAGAGAATTTTTAAAAATCAAATAGAAAGAGAAATACAAACAATCACCTTATCTACTTCATCATAGATAATTTTTCAAAAGACCAAAAAAAAAAAAAAAAAAAATTCAATAAAAAATTACCAAATTGTGTGCATTTTTTAATATACACCCACAACGTTCCCATCGGGTACAAGACGTATGTCAAATTTTCTACAATTTTTCCTACCAGCCAAACACATAATTAAATTATTTTATCTTTATTGATCCAAAAATTAGCATCCATATATCAATTGTCCCCACCCCAACTATCAACCAAACAGGTCCTAATCAGAACAATTCATTTTAAAATATTTATAAATTTGAACCATCTCGATCAAATTGATTAATTTATTCTTTGTTTCATTTTTTATTTTATCTTAAAAACATATGCCAAATATCTTAAATTTTTCTTGAAGTGACATTTAGTTCTGAACGTGTATATATAAAATGAAATAAAATGTCTATGATGCTTAGAATTTGATTTAACATTTATTAAGAAATTTTCAGAAGAAGTATCTAAATTTTGAATTTGATTAGTTGACTTTGTAGGAACCTGGTTTATTTTGATTTGCAAGCCAAGAGCACATCTGGCTGTGTTTCTATTTCATTTTTTTGATTTTCGGTATTTTTAAAAGGTGAAAAAATTAGTTATATATTAATATCTAGATTTAAATATAAAATTATATTTGACTAATTAAATTTAAAATATAGAGTATGATGGGTACAAAAACAAAAATTTATTATGTCTATATTTTTATGTATAAAAAGATATATTTTTTAAAATATATTATATTTTAATAGTTTTGAAGTGATTAATAAGTATTAATAAGTGGCTAGTTGGCTAAAAAATATGTGACATAAAATATATATCTTTGAAATATATGTACATTTTAATCATTATGAAGCAATGAGTGGAATTACTATGTAACGACCCCGGAATTTCCGTATTTTCATAAGTAATTATTTTCATGGTTTATTTTAATTTTGATGTTATTATTAAATCCTTGGAATTTATTTGATTTCATTTTTTATTTATTTATTTATTAAGGACTTAATTGCAAGGAAATTGGAAGTTTGGGATTCAATTGAGGAATCTTATAATGTTAGGGACTTAATCACAAAAATGAAAAATTGGATTGAGGACACTTGGCAGCACCCTTTTCTTCCTTCTTTTCTTTCTTTTTCTTTCTTTCTTCTCCATTTCCTCATTCTTTCTTCCTCCCGTTTCTTTCTTTTCTCTCATTCCCGCGACCACCCATCACCACCGTGACCATCTCCACCACTCAACCAAGTCCCAAACTTAGATTTAACTTCACCATCCTCTTCTCTAGCACCCTCTGAACACCAAACAGCCACCATGCACGGCGGAGACGTTGCGGCAGGAGGAGTTTGAAGAAGACCCATTCACGGCCACCGGTGTATCTCCCTCTTCCGACGGTGGATTGTGCATCTGAGGGGTGGTATGGAAAGCTAAGGGTGTGAGGAAGGTTTTGGGAAGGTTGCATGTGAGTTCAAACAGCCGGAATCCGAGAATCAAGGTGATCGGAGTTGGGCGGCAATTTTTGGAAACTTGGCTAAAAATCGAGTTTTTCGGCGAATCCAGGGCTCAAAATTGAAAACTAATCGTACCGTTGGACTCAGGAGCTCGAAAGGAGTTGGACTGCTTGGTTTGGGATTTTTCCGGCGGCGCGGCAGCGGTGACCGGGCGGTTTCTTCTGCTCGATCCGACGGTCGCAACGGTATAAGCCATATCTAATTCCAAGCATTAGTTATTGATTTGCGAATTTTGGAAGATTTATTAATTATATTGTATTTGAATTTTGTGTGTATATATATATATATATGACATTGTATGTTGGAGCTAGGAATTGAATTTTAGTGATTATGGAATATTGTGGGGTGTGGTTAGTTGTTGGAAGGCTATACTTTGATATTTATGATTTTTGGGAATTATTGGAATAGTAATAATATATTATGAGATTTAATTAAGTTGGTAGAAATTAATTTGAGGATTTAAGAGTTATATTTTATAATGGATAATAATTGAATATGGTTAAGTTAAAATATTCGATTGTTGTAAAATTTGGCATGTCTAGGAGACTTGTAGTAGTTTTGGAAATTATAAGCTTAATTGATTATTGAGACCATTAAATCGACCGAGCTTTGATTATGAATTATTTTGGGAAATAGGTGAAGAAGATTTGGGTGTTGATCGTCCATAGTTTGACGTTGGACTGAGTGGGAATTTCTACAACCAGGTGAGGATCTATCCCTCTTGGTAATTGTTATACCTATGAGGCTCTGCCAATTTGGCACCCTATTGAGCTATCTGTTGTTGAAATTAACCCCTGTGTGGGTTTACTATTTCTGTACGTTACTCAGAACCGTGTTTGGATTCTATTTCTTATTTGATTCTGTTCTGAATACCCCTATGAGGGTTATGTCTGGTCTGTATCTGTTTCTGTTATTTTGTATCAGTTTCTGTCTGTTCTGGCGCCCAGAATTTTATCTGTTATCTGTTCGGTATTTGTCTGTCATTTGTTTCGCATCTGTAGCCTTGTCGGCTTTTCTATTATCAGTTTGATATCTGTTGCCTAACTGACATTATTTCTGTCTGCTTTGATTTGTTTATCTGAAACCGGCAATGTGTTAGGGATTTTCCCCTAGGCATCTGCATAAGCGATAATTTGTTATATGTACGGAGATTGTATAGGCCAAGAGCCAATCTGAGCTATCTGCTTGGTTTGTGAGGCACGCTAGGGATTTCCCCCTGGGTGTCCACGGCACACTAGGGATTTCCCCCTGGGTGTCAACGATACGCTAGGGATTTCCCCCTGAGTATCGGCGGTACGCTAGGGATTTTCCCCTGGGTATCGATGGTGTGCTAGGGATTTCCCCCTAGGCATCGGCGGTGCGCTATACGGACCGTATGGGCATTTGCAAATACCAAGCTGTTATGCTTAGGTGATCGGTTTGTCTGGTATAAGGTGAATCGGCAATGCATGTTTCGATCATCCTTTGAATGTATATGCTTTGGGATTGATTTGTCTGACAGTCTGTATATTTGAAATATGATCTTGGAGCAACAAGGCAGGAGAGTTTCCTGTTTGATTAATTGTGCTATTTGTTTTTGTATCCGCATTATCTGTTAGTTGCATTATGATTTGTCAAGTCGAGTTTTCCTCGATGAATCCTTTCTATAATCCTCACTAAGTCATTGGACTTAATCCCCATATTTGTGATATTACAGATAAGGAAGATAATTGATCGAGACTGAGAAGAGGAATTAACAATACTTGGGTTTTCTTTTGCTGATTATATAGAATCCAAGTTATGATGTACTTTTGTATAAGATATGATCACCTTAGAAAGGTTGTAACATGTCGTTTTGTATTTTTAAGGTTATGATGTATTAAATAGTAAGAGATGAATGTTTTGAACTCTGTTGAGACATAGTAGATATATATGTTGTTAATTCAGGTTTATAACTACTTGTTGAGGTTGAATTTTGAATTTTGGTGATGTACGCAACAGAACTATGGGCCTTCTGTTAACTGTAACTCTGATATTGTAAGTCTGAATCTGTGTGGTACCTTGATTTGGGTGTTATCCTAAGGAGGGGTGCCACATACTATGTGGTCAATTAGCTTAGTAATATCCTTGTAAGTTAAGGAACTTAACTTCGATGCATATGTATGTCTTAAAAAAGAAAACAATGAAAGAGTGCCTTATGGTTTGTCATGACATGTTATATTTTATGTTAACTAGAAAGGTGACACGCGCGATGCACGTGACTTATTTTTTATTTATTTATTTATTTTAATAAATTGTTCTCCATTTATATTTGATTCAAATGGTTATCAAGTAAAAGAAAAAAAAATTATGATTTGAAGTTGTAAAATAAGTTCGGCCTCTAACATAATTAAAGAATGATCTAAGATAATATACTTCTTCTTGTATGGGATTTGAACTATGTATGCAACCTGTCATATTTTTTGCTTCATTGCATTCCAATGTCTACATTATTTATCTCAAACATAGTATTTTACCAATACTTACATTATTTGGACCTCCAATAAAGATGTTGAAGAACAATTCTTTTTTCAATTTTACTACCCCTTATCTCTCCTTTTAGGATAATATCCGTCATTCTTTATTATAATTTAGATTTCGAATTTGATAGGTTATGGCGATATTAATCAATCTTGTAGTTTTTAGTTTTATGTTAAGTTAAAGAACGAACAATAGAATTTTATTCTCGAAGGAATTGCTACAGGATTAATAGCTGATGCTTAATCTCTATATAAATAAATTATAATTTGCAAATATGAAAAATATCATATGAAAAATATTTAAATTTTTTTATAAAATGGAATAGACATATATATTCACATTAGTTTAAAACTTGAATTTTTAATTGTATAAGTACTTCATAGATTATCTTTTGCATTGGTTAAACTTGTATGTTAATAGTAAAAATAAAACAAGTATCTCTTCCCAATAAAAGAATAATAAATAGTGGAATAAAATATAAAAAAAGATATAAATCTATTTATTGTTCTCCAACAATTGTTGCACTACTTCTAAGAGTCACTTGGATAGATTCATTTTTCTGAATTGCATCATTGGGTATTTTGGTACTTTTTTCTGAATGCTTAGATGTCATCCTATATCATTTATTGGGAAAAGAAGTGAACATTGCAGTAAGTTATAATATTCATAATACTGTATTATTTTATGTTTATAACTTCAACATTATGGACAATAATATCTTGTCCTACTGATATATTATGATTATTTCCTTGAGATTAGAACTGCCACATCTTGATAAGCATTTGAAGAATTATAGATTAAATTAGTCTAAATTCATATTTTTTTGAGATATGGAGTTGAATATCATTCATTGAAAGGTAATTATTTAACCTTCTAAATGTTTTTGCATATGAATTTATCTCCACAAATTTTCCAAGTTTTCTCATAGTTGCTTCTGATAAATTTTATTCCTTTAGTATTTTCTATTCTCAAACTCATTTTCCGTTTTAGAAAAATAAAATTGAAAGTTACTATGCCTATTTTCTTTTGGAAATTAATCTTGAAAAATCATGATATATTATGCCTTGTGTTCGAAAATTATAATTCAATTCTTGTAAATGCAAGTTCTGTACCTAATTTCACATCAGATGAAGTAAAAGAGAATGTACAGTTCAAGAATTAAAAACTTTTCTAGAAGTTCATAACCTCTTTGGGTAGACAAATAAACTTATGCAATTCATTTGACATTTAATCAAAGCAAGTCTAATTTTTTTCATTACCACAATGAAATGTGCGAGGGTTTCTTAAATCTTACACTATCACATGTAATTAAGTTCCTTATTCAATTCATGAGTTTTCGAGTACACAAGATCACAAATTCTCAAACCTAATCAAAAAATGAGATTAAGATTTAAAATTTTAGCATATGGTAATATTTGCCCACATATATAATATTTATTGAAAAATCATAGAGTACATATTTATTAAAGAATTACTAGCATTTTGACTGATATGAAATCATCTATACTCTTAGAAGATATAAATTAATGAATATTGACAATTAAATTCTTTATGAAATAACTCTTTTTCATTCAAAGCTACATTGAAAGAGAGGTAGTAACTTATTAATTTTTATATTTTTCTCCTTCCAGTATTTAATTGACTTTCTCATTTTCTTGGACTCTTCAATTAATTTTTTTATAGGGAAAATTACTTAATTAGTTCCTAAAGTTTTACTTTAGAATCACTTTAATCCCCTATCTTCAAAATTCATCTTTTAGTCCATAATGTTAATATATCATTTCACTTTTGTCCCCAAAACCATTTTCCGACAGTTTTTGGCTGAAAAATTGATCAAGTTTGAATTTTTAAGGGCAAAATTATCAATTTATAATTTTATGTTCCACTTTAGTCCCTATCTAAAGTTTTATGTTCCAATTTAGTCCTTATGTTACTTTTTTTTTTTTTTAAATATATATTTACATGTGTGTATAATATATGTGTCTATATAATTGATACTAATATTAGTCATATACTCATATTATTATTAATATTTAATAATATATTAATGATATATTTATATCATTTGTGATATTATTATAATTAATAATATTAATTATATGATCAGTAATATATTAATAATAATAAAGATTATATTAAAATAATTTTAATTATATTCATAATATGTAGTATTAATAATCTTATAAATATTATTAATATAATAATTTGTTATTATAATATTACTAATAATAATACATGATACTAATAAATATTAAATTATTATTATTATTATTATTATTATTATTATTATTATTATTATTAACTATTTTTTGGGCAAAAATCCCCAAACCAACTTACATTTTAGGGATCAGTCCCCAGCTACCCTTCCCATAGTTTAACTCCCCACTTCCAACTTAAGTTTACTTTAGAATCACTTTAATCCCCTATCTTCAAAATTCATCTTTTAGTCCATAATGTTAATATATCATTTCACTTTTGTCCCCCAAACCATTTTCCAACAGTTTTTGGCTGAAAATTTGATCAAGTTTGAATTTTTAAGGGCAAAATTGTCAATTTATAATTTTATGTTCCACTTTAGTCCCTATCTAAAGTTTTATGTTCCAATTTAGTCCTTGTGTTATTTTTTTTTTAAATATATATTTACATGTGTGTATAATATATGTGTCTATATAATTGATACTAATATTAGTCATATACTCATATTATTATTAATATTTAATAATATATTAATGATATATTTATATCATTTGTGATATTATTATAATTAATAATATTAATTATATGATCAGTAATATATTAATAATAATAAAGATTATATTAAAATAATTTTAATTATATTCATAATATGTAGTATTAATAATATTATTAATATAATAATTTGTTATTATAATATTACTAATAATAATACATGATACTAATAAATATTAAATTATTATTATTATTATTATTATTATTATTATTATTATTATTATTAACTATTTTTTGGGCAAAAATCCCCAAACCAACTTACATTTTAGGGATCAGTCCCCAGCTACCCTTCCCATAGTTTTAACTCCCTACTTCCAACTTAAGTTTACTTTAGAATCACTTTAATCCCCTATCTTCAAAATTCATCTTTTAGTCCATAATGTTAATATATCATTTCACTTTTGTCCCCCAAACCATTTTCCAACAGTTTTTGGCTGAAAAATTGATCAAGTTTGAATTTTTAAGGGCAAAATTGTCAATTTATAATTTTATGTTCCACTTTAGTCCCTATCTAAAGTTTTATGTTCCAATTTAGTCCTTGTGTTATTTTTTTTTTAAATATATATTTACATGTGTGTATAATATATGTGTCTATATAATTGATACTAATATTAGTCATATACTCATATTATTATTAATATTTAATAATATATTAATGATATATTTATATCATTTGTGATATTATTATAATTAATAATATTAATTATATGATCAGTAATATATTAATAATAATAAAGATTATATTAAAATAATTTTAATTATATTCATAATATGTAGTATTAATAATATTATTAATATAATAATTTGTTATTATAATATTACTAATAATAATACATGATACTAATAAATATTAAATTATTAATAATAATAATAATAATAATAATAATAATAATAATATTAACTATTTTTTGGGCAAAAATCCCCAAACCAACTTACATTTTAGGGATTAGTCCCCAGCTACCCTTCCCATAGTTTTAACTCCCCACTTCCAACTTAAGTTTAGAGTTTACTCCCCACTTGAGGTAAAAAGACAAAAAACCCTAACTTAAATTGAAAATGACAGAAAACTCTCCACTTTCCCACTAACAAAATCAGTAGTCACATAACTTCCCCACAACTCATGTTCTCTCTTCCCATTCCCTCATGTTTATCTCTTCCTATTCCCTCTGTCTGTACAAACCCGACTAATGCAGCAACAACGCTCTACTTGCCATTGCCGCATTGGTGTTACAATGAAATCTTAATCTCTTTCACTTTCTTATTTGGGAACTAACTTTTCTCCATTCTTTTTGTGGTCATAGCTAGAAGGGTTTCTATTTTCGCCTCTCAATTGCATAGCCTACGAGGTAAGTTGTGTAATTTTCTATTTTGTTATTTTTGTATTGAAATACAGAAGAGAATGCAGTACATTGCTCTATTGCTTCTTGTTTGATGTTTGTTTTAATTATTTTAGGAAGGATTTTGATATACTCAATTCACCACGGTTGGTCTTTTTATTTATTCAAAAAATTCCTAATATAAGTTTTTTGGTACTTGAATAATGTCAATTTATATTTCAATTGTTGTTTGAATTGTATGCTTCAAATATCAGTTATCTAAATTTAATAATTATATAATTCATATAAGGTGTAGTGTATATTAGTTGTTTGCAACTAAATTTTAGAGATATTATTTGATTTATAGTGTATACGATGTGTATGCATCATGTTTAAGCATTTATTGGCCATCCATTCCTGCAAACTCATGATTAATATGATTAGTATTATTTTCAAATAATATGGTATGAAAATTCAAATTTTCAGTATCTAAATTGTGACTTGCAATTTAGATCACCAATTCAGTATTATGTTTCAATGTTTTCAGTAGCAAAAGTCAAGTTTTCAATATTTTAATTCTGACTTTACAATACACAAAACCTCCAAATCAGTATGTTGTGCAATTTTTTTTTTTTTTTAACAAAATTTGAAACTTTAGTATTTAAATTGTGAGTTGTAATACACAAAACCTCCAATTTAGTATTCAGTGCAGTCTTTGTGGTATAAAAATTCAAACTTTCAGTATTTAAATTGTGAGTCGCAGTACACAAAACTTCCAATTCGGTATTCTGTGCAAGTCTTTTTGGTGAAAAAATTCAAATTTTTAGTATTTAAATTGTGACTTGTTGTTCCAAAACATCAAATGCAATATTTATGTAGTTATGTATGTTTCTTTTTTCTGCAAAAATAATGGTTAGAACTCGAGGAAATGCACACCAAACTATCGAAGGTAACAGAGACTCTGAGCTATATTCTCGGTGCTCTATAGACTACTTTAAAAATATTATGAAAGAGTTGGACGGTAAGATGAGCTTCAGACACACTAAAGCACTAAAGAGAACCCCAATTTCTGCATACCTTAAAAGGGTGAATAGTGTTTTACCCCCCTTGTGTTATACGAAATGGGCGGTTTACCCTCTTGTGGAAAAAAAAGGCTGAAATACCGCCTTGTATTTTAAAATTGTGGCTCACTGCCCCCTTCGATCTATTTGAGTTGAATTTTTTATTGAAAGGATGAAAATACCCTCATATAGACATAAAATTACTTTAGGGTAAATTAGGTTTTACCCCCCTGTAATAATGGAAAAGAGCAAAAAATTCCCTTATGAAAAAACAATAGGCAATGTCCCCCCCTATGTTTTTAAAAAAATAGCAAATTACCCCCCTCTGACTGGCGGTGCAAATCACACGCGGCAAGTGAGGTTAGTTCTAGGGTTTTTTGTGATGATATGTCAATTTTGCCCCTTAAAATCAACCGTTGGATTTATTAAAAAAATTAACGGTTCAGATTACTTCTATCTAATAATATATATATATAAAATATAAAAATATACCTACATATAAATATTTATATATAAATATATATATGTATTATATATACATATTTATATATATATAACCCACTACCCACCCCGGCAACCCACCCAACCCTCCCCCACTACACCAGCGGCGCCCATGGCCGCCAGT
Source organism: Jacaranda mimosifolia (assembly GCA_018894105.1). Classification (NCBI taxonomy): domain Eukaryota; kingdom Viridiplantae; phylum Streptophyta; class Magnoliopsida; order Lamiales; family Bignoniaceae; genus Jacaranda; species Jacaranda mimosifolia. Next base: position 3,178,447 of record CM032124.1, on the reverse strand, counting down.
GAAAGCGGCCATGGCGGCCGCCTCATTTAAGCAGCAGCCAGGCGGCCATGGATGCTGCCATGGCCGCCTGAATATATATAAAAAAAAAAGTTGAAAAATGTGGCCAACGGCCGGATCTGGATCTGGCCAAATCCAGATCCAAAATGCCGCCATGGCAGCCCGTAAGGTCTGGCCAGATCCAGATCCAAAATGCTGTCATGGCAGCCGTGAGGTTTGGGGAGAGGGGATGGGGGGTGGGTTGGGGGTTAATAATATATATTATCATATATGTATTATAATGTGTATATTATTATATATATTATCATATATATGGTAATAAATATATAAATATAAACATCTTATAAAAAATATATATGGATATAAATATAATATATATTTTCATAAATATATATAATATTTAATTTGAAATAAATAATTAGAAAAAATATATATATAAACAAAAGTTATTTAAATTTTATAAAATATTATTATATAAAATATAATATAAAATAAGATATAAAATATTTATTTAGTAATATATAGTATGTATAAATATATACATAAATATTTATGTATTTATAATGTATTATATATATATTATGTTTTATATTATATATATTATATATTTATATATTTATATTTGTATATAATATATATAAATAAAAAAAGAATAAATTAGAAAGATGAATAAACAAAAAATTAAAAACAGTTTTTAAAGTTAAAAATAAAAAAATTGGTATGAAGGAGATAAAAATATACGTATGTAAATATAATCTATATTTTCATAAATATATATAATATTTAATTTGAAATAAATAATTAGAAAGAGAAAAGATATAAACAAAAGTTATTTAAATTTTATAGATAAAATTTTAAGATTGGGGTGGGGGTGGGGTTTATTATATAAAATATAATAAAAATGTCTATTTAGTAATATATATTGTGTATAAATATATACATAAATATTTATGTATTTATAATGTATTATATTATATATTATATTATGTTTATTATATTATATATTATATATTTATATTTGTATATATAATATATATAAATAAATAAAAGAATAAATTAGAAAGATGAATAAACAAAAAAATTAAAAATAGTTTTTAAATTTAAAAATAAAAAAATTGGTATGAAGGAGACGAAAAAGATATATAAAAATATATTTAAAAAGAATAAATAAATAAAATTGAAAATATATGAAGGAATTCGGGGTAGTATAGTCTTTATACATTAAAATTATGGTTAAATTGCATCAAATCATAAAGGGGAGGCGGTGTGCCTAATTTTTTAAAATCACAAGGAGGTGCATTGCCTATTATTTTTTCATAGGGGCTTTTTTTGCAATTTATGACTAACACAAGAGGGTAAAATGCAATTCACCCAATTACTTTATATCCTTATGTTTTTCTTTTTCTTTTATTTAATCTAAATTAAATAATTTTATATTTATAAAATACATAAGGTATTTATATAAATTAAATACTATTTATTGTTTATAAAATTATATATACATGCATATATATATATGAAATATATAACATGCTTATATAAATTAAATACTATTTAACATTTATAAAATACATAACATATTTATGTATATTAAATAATATGTATTATTTATAAAATTATATTTACATACATATATATATAATTATATACATATAAAAAATTATATAAATACATGTATATATATAATTATTTATAACATATCTATGTATATATAAAATATATGTTTTTTCTTTTGTTTAATCTAAAATTTAATAATTTTATATTTATGAAATATATAACATACTTACATAAATCAAATACTATTTAATATTTATAAAATTATATATATATATAATTATCAAAACTAAATAATTTCATATTTATAAAATATATAACATATTTATATAAATCAAATTAGTATAGAATATTTATAAAAAATTATATACATGCATATATATAAAATCACATATGCATATATAAAATTACATATATAATTATTTATAACATATATATTCATCCACATATATATAATCTAATATATACATAACTCCCCACCCCCAACCCCACCCCCAAACCTAGACAACAGGCTGCCATGGCCGACTACCATGGCAGCTTGAAGTCAGATTTTTAGTTTTTTTTCTTTTTTTTCTTTTTCTTTTTTTTTTTTGAACACGTTGGCCGGCCAGATCCGGTGGCCCCTTCCCCACCCCTCCCCTCCCCCAGCAACCTGCTGCGTGGGAAGTCAAGTTTTCTTTCTTCTTCTTCTTTTTTTTTTTTTCTTAAAAAAACGACGGCCGCGGGCCCGTATAGGTGCCATGGCAACCTCTATATATATACACATATATATATATTATATTATAATATATATTACTTAAAAAATATATTACAATATATATAATATGTTGTATATATATGTATATAAATGTATAAATATTTTTTATATATTTTTTTATAAATATTAAGTGTTATTTAATCTGGACTGTTTATTTAAACAAGAAGATCTAACGGTTGATGTAATAAGGGCATAATAGTCATTTCATATATAAAAAATCAAAACCACTCGCATAGAATGGCGCGTGCAATACACTTATGGTCTCAGAGGGGGGGGGTTCACTCATTTTTAAAAATATAAGACGGTATTTCAACTTTTTTTTTCACAGAGGGGAAAACCACCAAAATTATTTTTTCAAGGGGGCTAAAAATACATTTTCCCTACCTTAGAATGACTAATTTGAGTAAATTGAGTACTAATAGTGTTATTAGATTGAAGCTCTCTTAAGGAGGTTTGATATTAGGTCTTGTTCTTTTATTTTTGGTAACAATATTAGGCTTCCTTTTACTGCGAGGGACTTTTCTATTATTGTGGGGTTGCAGCACGTAGGGCAACCTATGAATTTTGATATAAAGATAGAGTCAGAACTGTTAAATAATTATTTGAAGGAAAAAATAAGAATGTCACTCGAGCGGAGATTTGTAAAAGATTGAATGAGTTGGCATAAAAGCATAATGATCAGGATATAGATGATTTTGGTAGGATGTACATACTACTAGTTTTCAATTGTATTTTATTTCTAACTAGTAACTATTCGGGCCTAGATTCCTTCTGCCGTACGTGGATGATTTATCTTCCATTGGCCTTTATGCATGGGCAGTTGGTGCATTTAAGTTTTTGCATGATAAGATTTTGGTGCATCTAGGAGGTTAAACAGGGAAAGGTCCAAAAAAGAAATACTTTGATGGATGCCCTATTGGCCTAATGGTAAGTTAATGGCATTGTTACTATTAATATTTTTTTATTACTATTATTGAGTAACTACAACATTGCATAATTCTTCTTTTGAATGACAGGCTTGGGTTTATGAATGGATTCCTTGCTTGGGAACGACAAATTCATTGCATTCATTTCCATGATTCCTTCGATGGCATGAGAATAAGATCCCCATGAAAGTTGTTGATGTAGACGAAAAATTCAAGATAATTACTAGAAATATGGTAATAACTTATATTCCTTATCTTTGTTGTTATAATAGTTTTATGTACATATAAAATTAAAAACTAAGTTGTAGAGTTATGTTTGAATAGGTTGTGGCTATTATTTGTTCCCTGATGAGGAGAAATTATTGTTACCAATACATCATGGAGAACCAATTGTTAATGTGTATGGCTTGCAAGGAATCTTATGTGAGAAAGAAAAAGAGATAGAATCACTGAAAGAAAGACTTTTATTTTTTGAGAAGAAGAGGAAGAAGAAGAGGAAGAGAATGAGGAAGGAAAGAAGGAAAAAGAAGAGGAATGGGATAGGAAGAAGAGGAAGAGAAAGGGGGAGAACTGGAGGAAAAAGAACAGGAAGAAGAGGTGGAAAAAGAAGATGAAGAAACAGAGCAAGAGAAACATAAAAAAGAGCAGCAAGATGAAGGTGATGAGGGTGGAATTCACCCTAAAAGTCCTAAATTAGGGGATGTTCTATCCTTGGAAGTAACCATAGCTCATATCATGAAAAGTATGCGAGATTGAGGTGAGACGACCCAAAAAGAAAAGAAATGGACACTGTTTCACCTAGCTCCACACCACAAAGGACAAGAGTAAAGCAGATTGCTCATAAGAACCATGTCAAGAAGGAGAAGATATATGTATACAAGTTTTAAATATTGCATTTTGGAGTTTTTATACTTGATGTAAGTGAGACAAATACTGAATTGCATTAAAAAAAATACTACATAGCTGGAATGAAGTACTCGATATATGTATTGCATTTTTTATAGGAGAAGATAAATGATGTCCAAAATACTGAGTTGATAGAGATTGGATCTATAGACTCTAATTTATCAAATACTAAGGACTTCTTTAATCAGTTTCGAGGATGAACAGATTATAGAGGCAGTCCAAGATATATGATAAAGATAGAGAAATTATTGACTCATATCTGCAATGAGATAAAATGGAGTAATTATAGTGAATACACATTATTCCTTTTATAGTAATTTTATGATTTGAGTAACATGATGATTTATTGTTGTAGTATTACTGTTTAGGAGGGGCCCGATCTTCAAATTAGAGGATATGTTCGGAAAAGAGTTGAGATCAGGTTTAATTGATTGCTAAATGAAGATCTTGTGCAGCCCTTTATTCAAATAAAAATGTAATCACAATATTTGGTGTCTGACTCTGTACATGTAGGTATGTAGTATTTGTTTTGTATTTCCAACTACAAATAACTTAATTTAACAAGTTCTAACATTAATTGTTGGTATGAGGAAATTCTAAGAGAACCTGAGAAAGCAAATAAGAGGTGTGCTATGAAACAAGATGAAATTCCAAAATTTATTGGTCAACTGAGCATGCGTAAGTTCCTGGAAGAGCTGAATTTAGACTTGCTTAACAAGTGCCAATTTATTATATTCCCCATTAACAGCTATTATCACTGGTTCCTCCTTGTGTTGGACACGACTGAGAAAAAGTTTATACAGATGAACTCATCCTGGTCTCCCGAGACGAAAGCAATGACAAAATATTTTGTAAGTTCGCTTATATTTGTGATACATTCTTCCAAGTATTTGAATAAAAAGTAACAAATACTTTTGTAAGCTAAGTTTTTTACTGGGTACCTAAAACACTACTTTAGGTATATTGTACCGCAAAAAAAAGTGCAGATACGTTTTAGTCACGAACAAAATGGGGACCCAGATTGTGGAGTTTATGGATGTTTTTGGCCTGAGTGTTATGCAAAAACACGAAGGATTTCGGGCATTGTGCAAATGAATGTTCTATAGATGCGTATCGAGCAAATATTGCTGTAAAAATTTTGACTGATGAGCATGGTTTAATGTATTCTAGGGGAGAAGAATTATGTTTGAATGGTTATTATATAGATGAATTGACTATTTTGTTATTTTATATTTCAATATTTCTGAATTCTTACTGGATAACATATATAATTTGTGTATTTTGGATGATTAGAAATAGGTGGTGTTTACAATTTATAGTATAATTTAAAATTTTATTTATAAATAGATGCTGATAAAGATATATATGTTACAGGTTAGCTCAAAATAAGTACATAAGTAATAGAACTCAACACGCATGAACGCAGAAAAATTAAGTACATAAACATGAAAAATAAGTACACAAAATTAACAAATTAAGTGCATAAACATAGTTATAGAGTGCATAACTATCAAAACTAGGTACTTATTCTTGAATTTTCAGTATCATTCTCATAACATAAGGGATCTAGTTCAATTCGGCTTAATATGGCAATTGCATGATCATAAGACCATGACATATTAGTCTTAGGACTCATATAGTCATGATAGGTTCACTGGTTATCGATGGTGGTGTCGGGAGGACTTATTTAGCTCATCCATCAATAGTTTATACTACTATAAATGAGAGTGCAAGTGGTTACATGTGGTTATTTGAGTTCCCAATCATTTTAACATGTACTATCACGACTATTTCTTCAACAAACCATAGTTTTGGCACGCTAGTATGCCTTATGTGTCGTTCCGCACATCAAATTGAACCTCATCTCGGCCTTTGGAAAGCAAGTACATAAACATGAAAAATAAGTACACAATATTTGCAAAGTAAATACATAAATGCAATTCTAAAGTATAGAACTGCTAATTATGGATACTTTTTATCTGATTTCTGGTATCATTATCAATACATAAGGGATCGAGTTCAATTCGGCCTAATCTGGCTATTGTGTGATCATAAGACTACGACATCTTAGTCCTAAGACTCATAGAGTCATGATAGATTCATTAGTTTTCCATGGTGGTATTAGGAGGATACATTGACCTCATGCATCAATAGTTTATACCACTCTGATGAGAGCGCAAGTAGTCGAAAATGGGTTTTTAAGTTCCCAACCAATAAAACATGTATTATCACGATTATTTCTTCATCAAATCATAGTTTTGTCACGTCGGAGTGTCTTATGCATTTTGCATGCATCGAATTGAGCCTCGTCGTGGCTTTTGTAAAAGCAAGTACATAAACATAAAAAATAAGTACATAAGTACATAAACATAAAAATAAGTACAGAACATTAACAAATTAAGTACATAAACATAGTTATGGAGTACATAATTGCCAAAACTAGGTACTTTATCACCTATTTCCAGTATCATTCTTAGCACATAAGGGATCGAGTTCAATTCGGCCTAATCTGGTCATTGCGTGATCATAAGATCATGACGTATTAGTCTTAGGACTCATATAGTCATGATAGGTTCACTGGTTATTAATAGTGGTGTTAGGAAGATACATTTGACTCATGCATAAATTGTTTGTACCACTCTGAATGAGAGCTTAAGTAGTCGAATGTATGTGTTTGATTTCCCAACTAATAAAACACATATTATTACGATCATTTCTTTAACAAACCATGATTTTGTCATGTCGGGGTATCTTATACGTTATTGCGCACATTAAATTGAGCCTTGCCGCGGCCTTTGGAAAAACAAGTACATAAATATAAGAAATAAGTACACAACATTAACAAATTAAGTACATAAACGCAGTTATGGAGTACATAACTACCAAACCTAAGTTCTTTATCATGGTTTCTATTATCATTTTCAGCACATAAGGGATCAAGTTCAATTCATTCTAATCTGGTAATTGCATGGTCATAAGACTATGGCATATTAGTCCTAAAACTCATATAGTCATAATAGGTTCATTGGTTTTCAATGATGGTGTCGGGAGAATTTGTTTAGCTCATGCATTAATGGTCTATACTACTATGAATGAGAGCACAAGTGGTTGCATATGGGTATTTGACTTCCCAACCAATAAGACACGAACTAGCATGATCATTTCTTCAACAAACCACGGTTTTGTTGCGTCGGGGTGTCTTGTGCATTATTGCACACATTGAATTGAGCCTCGCCCCAGCCTTTGAAAAAGCAGGTACATAGACATAAAAAATAAGTACACAACATTAACAAATTAAGTACATAAACGCAGTTATAGAGTATATAACTGCCAAAACTGGGTACTTTATCACCGATTTCCAATATCATTTTCAGCATATAAGGGATTGAGTTTGATTCAATCTAATCTGGTCATTGCATGATCATAAGACTATGGCATATTAGTCCTAAGACTTATATACTCATGATAGGTTCACTAGTTTTCAATAGTAGTGTCGGAAGGATTCGTTTAGCTCATGCATCAATGGTTTATACTACTATGAATTAGAGCACAAGTGGTTGTGTGTTGGTGTTTGAGTTCCCACCCATTTCAATATGTACTATCACGACCATTTCTTCAAAAAACTATGATTTTGGCGCATTATTATGCCTTACGTGTTTTTCCACACATCAAATTGAGCTTCAACTCATCCTTTTTAAAAGCAAGTACAACACACATGTATAATAGGTACACAACATTAGCAAACTAAGTACATAAACATAGTTCTCGAGTACATAAATTCCAATACTGAGTACTATTCTGTGGATTTTTGGTATCATTCTCAGCACATGAGGGATCGAGTTCATTTTGGCCTAATTTGCCCATTATGTGATCAAAAGACCATGGCATATCATTATCAGAACATTAGGGATTTCTAGTATACTATATGTGAATGATTTTATACTACTATAAATAAGAGTGCAAGTGGTTGAATGTGTGTTTGAGTTCCCAACCACTTCAACAGTACTATCACGACCATTTCTTTAATAGACCACAGTTTTGTCATGTTAGGGTGTTTTATTTGTTGTTCTACACATTGAATTGAGCCTCTTCTCAGTATTTGAAAAAGCAAGTACATAAACATGAAAAATAAGTACACAACATTGGCAAACTAAGTACATAAATGTAGTTCTGAAGTACATAACTGCCAATATTGGGTACCTTTTTGCTGATTTTCGGTATCACTCTCAGTACATAAGGGACCGAGTTTAATTTGGCCTAATCTAGCCATTGCGTTATCATAAAACCATGGCATATCATTATCAGCACATTGGGAATTTTCAGTACCATATATAAATGATTTCACACTACTATAAATAAGAGCGCAAGTGGTTGAATGTGTGTTTGAGTTCCCAACCATTTTAACATGTGCTATCACGACTATTTCTTCAACAGACCACAATTTTGTTACATTAGAGTGTCTTATTTGTTGTTCCACTTATTGAATTGATCCTCATCTCAGCATTTGAAAAAGCAAGTACATAAACATGAAAAATAAGTACACAACATTGGTAAACTACATAAATGCAATTCTAGAGTACATAACTACCAATATTGGATACTTTTTTGCTGATTTTTAGTATCATTCTCAGTACATAAGGGATCAAGTTTAATTTGGCCTAATATGGCCATTGCGTGATCGTAAGACCATGGCGTATCATTATCAGCACATTAGGAATTTCCAGTACCATATATGAATAATTTCACACTACTATAAACAAGAGCGCAAGTGGTTGAATGTGTGTGTTTGAGTTCCCAACCATTTCAACATGTGTATATCCAAACAATTTCTTCAACAAACCATGGTTTTGTTGCGTTTGGGTCACTTATGCGTTGTTTCACACATCGAATTGAATCTCATCTCAGCCTTTGAAAAGTAAGTACATAAAGACAAAAAATAAGTACACAATATTTGTGAATTAAGTACATAAACGTAGTTCTGGAGTACATAAATATTTATAATGGGTACTTTTTTCGCGAATTTTCAGTATCATTCTCAAAACATAAAGGATCTAGTTCAATTCAGCCTAATCTGGCCATTGTGTTATCATAAGACCATGGCGTATCATTATCAGAACATTAGGGATTTCTAGTACTATATATGAATGATTTCATACTACTATAAATAAGAGCGCAAGTGGTTGGATGTAGGTGTTTGTATTCCAAAAAATTTCTACTTGTGCCTATCCAAACTATTTTTTCTACAAACCATGCTTTTGCCACATTAGGGTGTCTTATGTGTTGTTTCACGTGTCGAATTGAGCGTCATCTCGGTGTTTGGAAAGCAAGTACATAAACAGGAAAAATAAGTACACAACATTGGCAAACTAAGCACATAACACAGTTCTAGAGTACATAACTGCTAATATTGGGTACATTTTCTGATAAAATAAAAAATAAATCTAGAAAATAGCTCCAATGTAAACCTTCCCAATAGTTAAAAAGAATACTCGTTCATGATTTCTTTCACATTAAAACGATAATGCAATATGTCCATATTTTACAAAATATACAACACAAGTAATTCTATAAAAATTCTTCGATTAAAATACAATATAGTACAAATGCTACAACTTAAAATGTCCTCCAGACAAGGATGAACTTAGCAGCTACCATAAGAACGTGTACACTGTCTATTTATAATCCATATTCTTTTAAATCTTTGTCTTCTTTGCATCCTCTTTTTCCTAATTGAAGAGAAATAAAATCAATCAAAGTATTATTTAATAAGTAATGACAAATGGTAATGCAAGTATAAATATACAATAAAATGGTAAACAAATATGTCGTTGTATCAATTTGGACTAAACAGTAGGAAAGTGACTTTTACTCAATAGAAGCACAAGCTTGCTTCGAAAATATTGCATCATTTTACAATGTGTTATATCATGTTATTCTACAACATACACAATTTATATAAATCTAACTATGTAAATCCACAACACACAATTTATTATGATTTATCATCTCAAAATTCCTACAATTACTGATGTGCATATTGAGCAGAAGTATTGGAGTATCAGAGTTGAAGTACTAAATTACACTAATATAGTATTAATCAGTGAACTACTAAGTATGATCATATATAAATAAAATATCTTATTAAGGAGGAAGAACATATAACAATCAGGTACTAATCGAAACACGTTAGAAGTATAACGAAGAATTAATGCAATGAAAATATAAAGAAACTTACCAATACATAAAACATATTTTCCTTCCACGTCTTTCCTGTTCATTTTTTCAGACAACCATCATATCAACGATGCCCATTTTAAGCAAAATCAAATCATATACAAAACATCATTATCAGTTTCCAAAATGACATACATTTTCTAATGTGGAGCGAAATATTGCAATTTATTGAGCTCAAACTAATTCTAGGCCATTTTTTTCCCAATATGAAATAATAATTCTATCAAACCCATACCTTAATAAATTGACAGAATATAGAGTTCTTCATTGTACACACAACTTCCTAATATCTGAATTTTAGCATGTGGGCCACTCAAAGACATTCTTATTATGCTCAAATTCACGAATTCTTACCTTCTTCCACGCTCAATTAATATACTCCACCTCAAAATAAAGCGGCGATAAACGGAGACAAAGTAGCCCTGTTTCTTGCTAATATATTGTAGCTAATTATAGAAAATGTAAAAAAAAAAAGGAGAAATAAGCTTCTTCAACCGTGGGAAGATAACAGAAAACAGACGGGAAAGAGATAGAGAGAAATGGGTCTGCAAGGTTTAGGAAATAAGAAAAAACACAAAAAAAAAAAAAAAAAAAAATCATTGAACTCAGGCCATTTCAGTCATTTTAAGTGGGTGGGGAGTGAACTCAAAATTGAACTTTGAATTGGCTAGTTAAAATTAAGAAAAGGGTGGGTTGGGATTGAACACAAAAGTGAAAGTGTGTTTGGGAATTTATACATAAGTTCTCCTATTATTAATACAATTAATCATAAGAATAATAAGATTAGTATTACCAATGATAATAATAGTATTATTATGATAATAGTATTATTATTAATAATATTATTAATCATAATATTACTAACAAAAATCCAAGTAAGCAAAGACTTTTTCCAACATGACAAAAAAATTGCCATGTCAGATGGAAAATTGTCACTTAAGCAAAAATTGCCAAATTCAACAAATTCCAGCATGCCACATCAGTATTTCCAGCCATTTTATGATATTCCAACGACTTTCAAACTAAATGTGCAAATTTTTTTAACTTATAGGACTAAATTTGAAATTGCGTAATATATAGAATAAAATTGAATGTCTTGAAATTTTATAGGAAGAAAAAGATATTTTTCCCATTTGTTGGGGGTAGCTGTCATGGCCAACCACTGTGAGGTGGGGATGAGGCAGTTGGGGATGGGGATGGGGATGGGGATGGGGATGGGTGTTGTGGAGGGTGCAGGATGCAGAGGTAGGTGGGATTATTATACACATATAATTGTATAGTGTTTTATATATTTATATTTATTTATTAATATATATTATATACACATATATGATATATACATATAACATAAAATATATACATAAATATATTATATATTTATACATATGTATATATAATATATAGATTTATATATTATATATATAAATGAAAAAAGTAGAATAAATTAGAGAAATGAAAATATAAAAAACTAAAAATAATTTTTAAATTTAAAGGAGATGAAAGAAGATATACGAAAATATATTTAAAAAATGAATAAATAAAATTAAAAATATATGAAATAATTAAGGGTAATATAATCTTTATATGTTAAAATTGGGGTTAAATTGAAATAAATTAGGAGCGAGAGACAGTGTGCATAATTTTAAAATACAAGGAGGTTTTTTGTCTTTTTTTTATTCATAAGGCCCTTTTCCATTTTCATAGGGGGTAAAATACAATTTTTCCTTAAAAAAAAAAAAAAGTGGCATAGGGACTAAATTGAAACATAAAACCTTAGATAGGGACTAAACTGGAACATAAAACTATAAATTGATAATTTTGCCCTTAAAAATGTCAAACTTGGTCAATTTTATGGCAATTAGTGCCAGAAAATGGTTTTGGAGACTAAAGTGAAATGATATAGTAATGTTAGGGACTAAAAGATGAATTTTTGAAGATTGGAGGCTAAAGTTATTCTAAAGTAAAACTCTCAGGGACTAATTATGTGATTTGTCCCTTTTTATATATTCTTGTCTCTCTATAGTACTTAGTGTCGCATGTTTCCTCTTCATCTTATCTCATCTTTATGTCAACTCAATATATTATAATAATATTATAAGAAAATTATGCCCATATATCTAAAATATAGGTGACAATTTTTCTAAATAGCCATATATGATGATGTTTTAAATATATATTCGAATACCCAATACTAAATCAACTAAATATGAGATTGATTGGAGACAAAAGTTTATCGGTTCATTACCATTTTAAAAACTCTTTATTGAAAAATGGAACAATGAAAACATGTGAATTCAATAATGACTAAAATAAAATATATCTTAAAAACATTAACATTTAAAAAGACATAATTTATACTTTAACAATGTTTATCATATGATTAGTTAAATCATGTAAAACTTGGTCCTGACAAAGTTTTCCTCATCCTTCGTCACGCCCCAAATAAAATAATTTAACTTGATCCTTCAAAAGTTTATTTGATAAAAATAATTTTTAAATATATTTCTTTCCTCTTGCCTTTTAAAGATAATCATTGAATGTTAGTAATGCCACATTATTATTTTAATTGAAAATAATTTTTTTTAAATGCTATTTGAAGAAATAAATTTTTTGTTGATTCTTTTTGCAGCTTCTAATAGAGTTATCAATTATATATATATATATATATATATTTCTTTTGACCCACTTTTTGCGTTCTAACTTAAATAAGGTTAAGAAACTTTCTCATGTTTTTTATACAACATGAAAGTATCTTTTGCTATTAATTTTCAAAAAAAAAAAAAATGTACACATCATTATATGTAAGAATTAACCAAAATATGTTTCAGAAATATATATATATATATATAAATACACAAATAAATGAAAAGATAAAAAAATTAAATAAACTGAGTTTATTCTTTTTTATCATATTAAATATAATATTGCATGTGATTTTGACACTTATTATGATATATAATAAATATTTTTCTCTTTTCATTTTTGAGGAAGAATCCATATTTGTGCAAATGAAACTATGAAATATCATTCTTTTTCCTTATCTTAAACGTGTGATTATAAGACTTCATCTAATCTTTTTTATTATCATATTAAATTTATTGCTACATTTGAATTGAACACATATTTAATATATAAAAGATATTTCTTTTCTTATTCTCGAGGGAGAGTTCATGAGGAATATTTGTACAAATGTATTTACAAAGTATCAATTTTTTCTCATTAATTAATTTTTTTCTTAATTAATTTCAATTCAATTATTATTTTTTATGAGTCTAATTAAAATATTTTAATTTAATCATAGTTCATCATACAACCATATATATCAAATGTGAAGGGGAAGAAACATTGAGCAAGGAGAACCACCAGCAGGATTTTGATTTGCTTCCATTCCCTTCCCTCTTCATTATGAATTGAAGCAGTAGCATGTTTGTCAAATTTTAATTTCCCTCTGCCTCTTTCTTGTTACTCCTAAAAAATTGGCTGCTATAGATCTAATGGCTTAAAAGGATATTTAGCATATATCTCGTTATTGGTCATATTATTTTGTATAATTTTAATTAAAAATATATTTAATTTATAATAAATGTAATAAATAAAATAATATACAATCGATGTATATATATTATTTAAGATGAAAGACTTGATTTAATTAATTATAGTTATTATTTTCTATGAGTCTAAATACAATGTATATACATTTAATGTGCATATATTATTTAAGTTGAAAAGACTTGATTTTATTAATTATAGTTGTTACTTTCTATAAATTTAATTAAAAGTAGATTTTATTTGGTTGAGATTACCATTAAACAATGTGTACTAAATGTGATAATGTTATTAGAGATGAATATTTTTGTCTTCACATAGAAAGAAAGGAACTACTATACTCATTCATATTTTTATAGGTAGTATAGATAATTGTCGCTAGTTCTGTATAATTCCAAAAAATATAAATTTACCTTAATTAATTGACTTTGGTTGAGCTCAACTAATATTGAGCTTACGAATTCGAGTTTGGGCTGGAACTTTTAAGAGGAGGCTCGTCGAGCTTGAGTTCAAAATATAGAGCTCAAGCCTATATACAATTTGCCGAGCTCGACTCAAGATCGATTCATTTACACCCCTAATTAAACTTTAGCGAGAAAGAATTTTATGGTTGTTTGGTTTATGTGAGTTTTAGCTCGACAAAACGCACTAGCAAAATTTCAATTAAATTATGTTAAAATAATAATAATAATAATAATAATAATAAAGCGAAAAGAATGCTCGTATTTTATTTTTCCAAAAAGCTTCCATGCTTCATTCTTCGGCTTAATGCCTCTTTCCAGAAGACTTCAATTGTCATAACGAAAGGATTGCAGCCCCACTCTCAGAAAGGGAAGGCAAAGAAATAAAACTAAAAAATCAAAGCATTAAACTTTCTTTACAATAGTCACCCCTTCCCACATACTGAGGATTGCAGCCAGGTTGCTAATAATTAGTTAGTGCATTTTTGGAACTCAGTTTCTAATTATTAGTGGCTGCAGCCCGTCTGCCCCATCCTTAACATACTCTGTGTCTCTGTCTATTTTATAAGATGATGTTTTGAAATCCTCCAAAAAACAAACAAGAAAGAAAAACAGAAGTTATAATTTGAGAGGGAATTTCCATGAACATGCTTTATGGTAGTATATTAAAGTAAAAGTTCAGAGAATACCTAAATAAAACAATGTGAAGGCAAAAGATCTTCAGCAAACTACTATATCCTTTAATTTCAAATATTCTCAGTTTCCAGAGCTTCTAAGTTGTTAGGAGAGGAAAAGAATTCACAAGTTTGGTGTTCGGATGGAAATCCCAGATGGACTATTCAACAGAGGTTGGAGTGCTTCCACTACAACGCTTATGTCTGGACAGAAATCTGCTTCATATTGCACACACAATCCAGCAACTGCAACCATTTGTTTGAAACGGATCATTTATACTGTAAAGCAGCATTCCATCCTATTCTCTTCATCTCAGGAAACAAGTTATGCATATGGAACGAGTAAAGGTTCAGTTTGAAGTGCAAACTATTTAGCAAAACTACTGATTTTAACTTTGCAACGGCCTTTGGAGGGTAGTCTCCATTCAGTCTAGGATCCACACACTGCTTTACCTTGTCTTGGCTGAGCTTTGGTGTTGGCTGCAGGTTATAACACACAGTTTGCAAATTAATACAAGGTCAAGGAAATAATTATCACTAGGAAAATTGTGTACCCATGTTACAAGAGATTGCTGTCCTCTTGGCCATGTATGATCAACTGGTTTACGGCCAGTCAAGAGTTCCAGAAGCACCACACCAAAGCTGTAGACATCACTCTTTGAACTTAGCTGGCCAGTCATTACATATCTATCACTCAAAAAGAAATATAAGTTCATTCTAGGAAAAACAACAAATTCAAGCTACTAGTTCTGTTCATCTCCAGGAAAGACTCAGAAAAAGAGCTTACTCAGGGGCATAATGATAACTTAAAGTCGGAAGAGCATAATAGTAAAGAGGATCCAAGTTAGGAGGGCTTGGACTTGATGGTTCAGAATCAGACATTTTGACCTTAGCAACATCATAATCATCAAAAATTGAAACATTGCTCGACTTGATGTTACGATGAATCTGTGCCTTCTCATGGATGTATTCTGGTCCCTTTGCAGCCGCAACAGCAATTTTAACTCTTTGTGCCCATGAAAGAACCGGACCTGGTTCCAAATCTTTGATGCTTTTCAATCCTGTATTAACAATGAAAGGTCAATACTATTGTGTCTGAACCAAAACATTTAGAAAAATATCGTTAGCCTAAAAATCCAAAAGAAAAAAGAACTAAGGCAAATTCACCATGAAGAATGTCGTATAGGGAACCATTTGGAGCATACTCATAGGCCAAGACTTGCAGATCATCACCCACACAATAGCCAAGTAGCTCAACCACATATTTGTGCTTTAGGCTGGATACCATTAAAACCTGCAAAACCATATACAAACAACATATCTTCATGTAAAGCTGTACTCTATGCAGCTATATCAACACACACTGGTATGTCCAAACCTGTGCTAGAAATTCTTTGGGAGTCATCCTATGGTAGTGTAGTTTTTTGATTGCTACAGCCTGTCCACTTTTCAGGACTCCACAGTAAACACGTGCACTGGAGTCATCACCAATAAGACACTTATTACTAAAATCACCAGTAATGTCCTTCAATTCATCGATTTCAATAGCAGGGGCAGCACTCGGCTGCATATTAATAGTCTTTTTGTTGTTTTCTGCTGTTTCTGTGGCATGATAACCTGCAGGAATAAGACATTTATAACTAAAATTACCAGTAATGTCCTTCAATTCCTTGATTTGAATGGCAAGGACAACACTCGTCTGCATATTAACAGTCTGTTTATTGTTTCCCGCTGTTTCTGTGGCGCGATAACCTGCAGGATTGCCCAAAGAAAATATGTGATAAGTTCGAGTATGGTAAACAAGAAATGCGTAAAATTTTTTGTATTAAGAGGTACAGCCAAAGAAGAAGCAGATAGAAAACAACAGATCAAAACTTTGGGCTTCACTAGAAATGGATTTCCCTTGAGCTTCCACTCATTGCAAGTTTACGTGCTCTTAAATCCATTGTCAAACATTTTAGAAATTTCAATAGTAATTATGGAGTTGCATTCATTACGATAAATAAGTTATAATAGGCCATGAAAGATTGAACATCAAAAAAGTGAATAAGAAATGTTATTGAATTTTATGGTAGCTATATAATTCTTAGCTGATAACAATTCATTTTTACCAGATGGTTTAACTCTGTTCCAAAATCCATCCCACGGCCAAAGTCGCAACGGTTTGTGCTTTGTGGGTTTTCTACCATCTTGTCTTCCAGATGGAGGCTCAGCATTAACCACTTTGTTGTTAGTTTGCTCTTTTAGATGGTGTATATGATTTTGCACATCTGTGGAGGCCGTTGTGAGTCGTGCAGTGCTAACTGATAAATTAGTACATCCTTCGATGCATGGATATCATCCACATTATTTGTTATCGCATTTGGTACAGGCAATTTTGAATTCTCTTGCTGCTTAAGTGCAAACTCAAGTTGTTGCACAACTTCAGCCATTGATGAACCAAAGAAACGGCCAACAATGGCTGGAGTTGTTGCACAACTTCAGCCATTGTTGGCCGTTTCTTTGGTTCATCATCCAAGCATCTTTCGGCAATGCCCACAAATGCCTTCAGGCTATCTTCTAAGATTTCATCCCTCAGATTTGAAGCTACAATCTGCTCAGCTTGTCCCTTATCAATGTTTACTTGAGCCCACTTGATCAAACTCCGCTCAGCATCATCAGCCTTTGGATCCAATGCTGGTCTCCCACTCAATACTTCCAACAACACCACTCCAAAGGCATATGTGTCACTTCTCCTGGTTAGTTTCCCGGTGATAACATAATCTAGGTCCAAGTACCCAAATGTACCTTTGACTTTTGTGCTAACATGACTTTGTAACTTGCATCTGCTTAAAGGTTTAGCCAAGACAAAATCATAATCCTTAGCTGTGAAATTTTCATCCAACAAGATATTTGAAGCTTTCACATCGCGATGTACTAGTGATTGGCCAGTGTACAAATAGTCAAGCCCTCGAGCAGCTCCGATGCATATGTTAAGTCTTGGTTCCATGTGAGGGAGGAGCCATTATCACATTTCCTTGAAAGTTTATAAAGGTGGTCAGCCAGTGTCCCACAGGCCATGTACTGATAAACAAGAATCATTTGCCCTTGTTCATTGCAGTAGCCAATCAGAGAGACTAGATTAACATGTCAGAGCTCAATTAATGTTTCGATCTTTGTCAAAAACTCGCGTGCCCCTTGCTTGGAATTTGGTTTTAGTTGCTTTATGGCCATTGTCTCTTGTCCATTATCAATTAGGCCTTTGTAAACTTTACTAAATCCACCCCTTCCAATAAGATGTGCATCATTGAAATTTCTAGTGGCTAGTTGGAATAGTATTATTCATCCTCGAAAATTTGAAGCGGGTTTTACCAAATCCACCCCTTCCTATTTTGTCTCTTGTTTGCTCCCTTTCATCATAACCATATAGTCTCTATACCAGGGGATGCTATTCTCATCATCCTTTTCCTTGACTACATTAATAGTAGCATCAGCAATCATTTCATTAATGCAGACTTCAAAAACAATGCCACCAATCTCCACCATCTTGAATCCTACCTCAGAGAAATAAAGCCTGACCAAGTATCTAAATCCCACATCCACAGATATTTTTCAGGTAATATTGTTGATCTCGCTTGCTTCCCGCATCCCGCTTGCTTCCCGCATCCCAAACATGTCACCAATATTAGGAGCTGACAAAACAGAATCCTATTTAATATTTAGTCGGTGGATTATTTCAAGAGCAGTGGTGCTATCAACATAGACCAGAGACTTCCCAACCACTTGGTTTCCATTATCTCCTCCGTGAAAGTATGAAAGACTAGCAGGCACTGAGATAATCTCAATCCCATTTATGAAAGCATATGTATCTCGCGGTTGACTATTTGCAGGAGTTAAAACAATGGTTCATTGTCGATCTTCTTCTATGTTTATATAGAACTCCTTTACAAAAGAATTCACACCAAGAGCATCAGCAGTAAGGGAAGCGCTAAAGTCGCTAAGCAGGGTGAAAGGACCAGCTTCAACAGCGAATAAGTCCTTGAACCTTTTAAAGCCTCTGTCCGGAGCTGGATTAAAGTGAGGTCGGAGAATTTTCTGACCTGGACTAACTTGAAATGCATAGGAGAATTGGGAATGAGACAGTCTTGCGGTCTTGTGTGGAACTGGATCATCAGCAGGGACCAACTTATGGATAACAGTTGAGACAGTTGATGGGCCCTTTATTTGTAGCAAGGAAGAGAAATTTGGGTTTATATCTCCGCTCCATTCCCTGCCGTTTTGTGCTGCAGAAGTGCCACTTGAGCCGCAGTTAACTGAAACACCATTGCTGAATTGGGTTGGACTGTTACTAGCAGATATGAATGCATTGAAAAAGCAAATAAATAGCAAGGCAAGCAAAACTTGATGCAGATTCATGCATCAAGCTTCTTTTTATCTTTTGTCCCCTTCATTTGGTGTTGTAAACCCAAAGAACGATCTATGTCTATCCCAAGGTTGGTTGTTCCATTAATGACAATAGAAATAGAACAAAAAATGAAAAGGGCGACTATTCTTTCCTTTCATTTTTAATTTCTTATTATAGTCATTGTTCAACCATTGTATGCCATAAATACGATATTATCAAATTGTGTGCATTTTCTAATATATCGCAAACCCATCTTGGTACAAGTAATGTTTCCTAGAAGTTTTCCTACCAACCAAACATATAATTAAATTATTTTATCCTGGTTGACCCAAAAAAACGGGTCGATATAGCAATTATCCCCTAACCCACCATCTATCAACCAAACAGATCGTAATCAGAGCAACTTATTTAAAATATATATATATATATATATATATAATTTCCTACTACTTTCATCAAATAAATTAACTTATTCTGTGTTTTATTGCTTATTTATTTTAAAAAAACATGTCAAATGACATACGTTTTTTTAAAAAATACCTATGATGCTTAGAATTCCTTTCACAATTTATTAAAATAACTTTCAGAAAAAAATTAAGTTATGCTAAGCCCAAATCTTGCTTACTCCAGATTAATTGAGATCAATCAATTAATACGTAATACAAATCTTAATTAAAACTTGGATCCAAACCAGATATGCCTTTTTCAACTCCACCGTCACCTCTTCGAGCGCCGCCCCTCCTCTCCGATGGGTGGCATCAGGAAGAAATTCCGGGAGCTGTTTTCCTCCGCCTGATTTAAAAAACACGATTGTTATATCTTCAGCTTCACACACCACATCCTGGATCTGCACCACCAGCTCTTCCAGGGCCTCATCTTTTTTCTGCATTTTCGTGAAGCCTTTGAGGGAACGCTTTGAAAAGGCGGATATTGTTCTCCAGCATTTCGACCCGATTCTTGGCATGACGGATCAAGTGGGCATTGTAAGGCAAAACCCGCTTCGGATTTTCCATGAGGAATAATACTGCAATTAATTTTTCGGGATTTCTGAGGTTGTTTGGGGGTGTGCCAGAGCGTGTGAACAAATAAACGCTGGTTACTGGTTAGATTGACGAATTTGAAGGCGAAAGAGTAGCTGCTGCTTCATAGCTCTTTATTCCTGCGCGATAATAATATCTGTATCACAAAAGTGTCAGGTTGATTCCTGACTGCAAGCTAAAGAGCACAATTGGCTATGTTCCTATTTCATTTTTTTCGATTTCCGGTATTTCTATAAGGTGAAAAAATCATTTATTAATTTTCATTTAGATACAAAAAATATAATCGACTAATTTATTTTAAAATATTGACTGTGGGGGTATAAAAAATAAAAATTTATTACATCTATATTTTTATGTATAAAAAGATATATGTTTTAGTGAAGTGATTAATAGGTGTTACTAAATGGTCAATTGGCCGATAATATTGAACATAAAAGATGTATCTTTTGAAATGCATGTATATTTTAATGGTTTTGAAGTAATGAGTAGAATTATTAAGCGGTCAATTAGCTTAGTAATATCCATTTGAGTTTAGGGACCGTTTAGTTTTATTTTTTGGAGGTATTTTCATTTTTTGTTAAAATAAAATAGTAAAAAGTTAGTTACAGATGTGTTTTTAAAAATAAAATGTTGTTTGAAAATTTTGTTTAAAATATAATGATTATGTAGATTAAAAATGAACTATATTTGAAAAATATAATATTTTTATATTAAAAGACATGCAAATATGACTAGGAGAAAATAAAAAATAAAAATAGAGAGAGTGTGTAATAGTGTATTTAAAAAAATGTGTTGAAAATAAAAATGTCCGTAAAAATAGAGAAAAAATTAATAGCTTTTTATTTTTATTTTCAAGAAAAAATGAAAATAAACTTTGGAAACAAAACCAAACAAACACTTAAGGACTTGAACTTTAATTCGTGTGTATGTCTTCAGAAGAAAATGATGAATGAGTACTCTATAGTCCGTCAACACATATTATATTTTATGTTAATAGTTGTGGTTAGTTTTGTAGTTAGTTCTATGTAGTTCCAGAAGATATAACTGTAGCTTAAACAACCGACTTTGGCAGGAAAAGAATTTTATGATTGTTCCATACATGTGAATTTTAGATCAACTAAACACACTAGCAAAACTTCAATCACATCATGTTACAGAGAAAGAAAAAAACAAAAGAAAAACAGAGAGAGAGAGAGGGAGAGAGCATGCTTTTTTCTATAAAGCTTCCGTGCTTCATTCTTCGGCTTAATTCCTCTTCCTCGAAGACTTCAATTATCTATACAGAAAGGATTGCAGCCCCACTCTCACAAATCAAAGCATTAAACTCTCTATCATAATGGATATGACAATCAGATGCAGTAGTTATCTACAAGAGCATCCTTTATAAGTACAAGATTGGAAAATAGCTAAATAAAACAATGTGAATGCAAAAGATCTTCAGCAAACTACTATAAGATAATCCATTAATTTCAACTATTCTCAATTCCCAAAGCTTTGAAGGTGTTTTAGGAGAGGAAAAGAATTCACAAGTTTGGTGCTTGGATAGGAATCCCAGATGGAGTATTCAACAGAGGTCGGAGTGCTTTAACTATGGTTCTCATTTGTGGACGCTGATCATCTTCATATTGCAGACACAACCAAGCAACTGCAGCCATCTGTTTTAAGCAAATCAATCATATTTATACTACAAAGCAGCATCCCATGTTATTCTATATATTTGTCTCACAAAACAAGTCATTCATATGGAACGAGCATGAAAATTCAGTTTGAAATGTAGACTATTTAGCAAAACTACTGATTTTACCTTTGCAACAGCCTTTGGAGGATAGTCTCCATTCAGTCCAGGATCCACACACTGCTTTACCTTGTCTTCGCTGAGCCTTGGCACTGCCTGCTTATTTATAATTTGCAAATTTTAATCAATTATGGCATGTGGATGCCCTGGATAAAGTTTAGGAAAAAATTATCACTAGGAAAATTGCATACCCATGTTATAAGAGACTGCTGTCCTCTTGGCCGGGTTTGATCAAATGGTTTACAGCCAGTCAAGAGTTCCAGAAGCACCACACCGAAGCTGTAGACATCACTCTTTGCATTTAGCTGGCCAGTCATTGCATATCTACCACCCGAAAAGAAATATATATTCATGCTCAGAAAAAAAAAAACATACTGAAAGTACTAGTTCCGCTCATCTCTAGGAAAGACTTGAGAAAAGGAGCTCTCTCAGGGGGATAAAGATAACTTAAAGGCGGAAGACTGTAATAGTAGAGAGGATCAGGATCCAGATAATCAGATGGATCTGACAGACCAGAATCAGACATTTTGATATTAGCAACATCATAATCATCAAAAATTAAAACATTGCTGGACTTGATGTTACGATGAATCTGTGCCTTCTCATGGATGTATTCTAATCCCTTTGCAGCCGCAACAGCAATTTTAGCTCTTTGGGCCCATGACAGAACCAGGCTTGGCTTTATGCCTTTGGTGCCTGCAAACAATGAAAATAATTAGTTCCATACAGGAGAATATTTAATACCAGGAATCAGACAAGCGAGCAAAAGCTACAGTGAGTAAATATTATGAGGATTGTATTAGAAAGCACTTGTCATAAACTAAGATGCCCAGTAATAAAGAATTCATTTTCAGCAATCAAAAATTGATTTCTAAAACACAACAGCAACAAGTAATCTTGGCATATGCCCATGACAGGTCAATGCTATTGCATTTGTGCCAATACATTTAGAAAAATCTATAATATCACAAAGAGTAGCTTCACTACAGAAAAATTGAGGCAATCTCACCATGAAGAATGTCATGTAGGGACCCATTTGGAGCATACTCATAAGCCAAGACTCGCAGACCATAACCACCCACACAGTAACCAAGCAGCTCAACCACGTTGCCGTGCTTTAGGCTGGATACCATCAAAACCTGCAAAACCATATTTAAACACCATATCTTTGTGAAAAGATACATTCATATCAACACACAATGTTATGGCCAAACCTTCGCTAGAAATTCTTCGTCTGGCGTCCTGTTAGAGTTTAGCTTTTTAATTGCTATGGCCTTTCTACTTTTCAGGACTGCACGGTATACATGTCCATCGGAGTCTTCACTAATAAGACAATTAGAACTAAAATTACCAGTAATGTCCTTTATTTCATTGATTGGAATGGCAGGGACAGCAATCGCCTGCATATTAATAGTCTGTTTGTCCTTTTCTGCTGTGTCTGTGGCACGGTAGCCTGCAGGATTGCCTAAAGAAAATATCTCATATGTAAATAAGAACTTTGTAAACTTTAATCAAGAAGTACAGCCAACAATTAAGCAGAGGGATTAACAAACAAAAAACAACATGGTGAAAAATATTCAATTACTCAGTGGCAGTATATACTCAAAATTGGATTGATTAGAAATGGTTTTCGTTCCCATTCAAGGTCACAAAATTTCAGAAATATCAAAAGATATTGCTAGTAAATTAAAAAACTGCATTTCATATGATAAGTACATAGAACATTGAAAGTTTGAACTTCATAGGGTAAATGTCATAAATGGTCCCTAAAGTTTTAGTTTAGAATCACTTTAGTCCTCAAACTTTAAAACTTCCTTTTTTAGTCCCTAAAGTTTGGATTTAGTTTCAATCTAGTCCCTAAGTCAACTTTCCGGCAACTTTTTAAGGGCAAAATAGTCAATTTATAGTTGTATGTATCACTTTAGTCCCTATATAAAGTTTTATATTTTACTTTAGTCTCTGTATACGATTTTATGTTCTAATTTAGTCCCTATTTTATTTGGCAAAACATAATAAGTCTTTTTAAAATACCTTGTTCTATCTTTTATTATATCCTAAACTTTCCTGTTTTCAAATATATATAAATATATGTTATATATATTTTATTATTATTCTTACAATAAAAAAAAATTACTCAATTCTACTTTTACTTCAAAAACCCAACAGAAAATATTGATTTGATGGCTACAGTAAAAAAATATCTCCCCTCCCCCAGAACGCCAACAAATATACCATCACTCTCCAAAATAAAATTTTAATTATTTCCCAAAAAATAAACAAACATGCATCACATTCTCCAACACAATTTTCACATTTACCAACCTCATTCTCAAAATTCATTCTCCCAAAACACAAAATATAAAACATACAAAACATAACCAAACATTACGTAGATTTAAAAATGAAAATGAATTTACATAATTTATTTAAAAATATTGATTATGGTTAATATAGGAGTGGAGGTCTATAAGATCTGTATTTTCTTATGCATTAAAAAAAATATTTTTTAAACAAATGTATAGATATTAATTGTTTCAAAGTGATAAGCGAAGACTTTATTATGTTAAGTTAATTTAATTTTGTCGACGTTGGTGTATGAAGAATTAAAAATAAAAATAAATAATATTTTTAATAAAAATATATACAGAACAATTAGTATAAAATGGAGGAAAATTAACCCTGAAAAATACATCCAACAAGGCTGTACTAAGTAATATAAAATAAAGAATAACATGTGAAATTGATCCATCAAAATAATGAGTAATATGTGGCATACTGGGCAAAATCCTCGTGGAAAATGAAAGAGAAATAAAGGAGTAGCCATATAGGGGTTTATGGGTCAATACCTTGCAATTGGATACTCATGGGTAACCCAATGACGGGTACCAACGGATTAGATAAATTTAACCACCCATTTTTTATTGGGTACGAAGTAGGAGACTCGTTACCCATGAGGATGGGTAACAGGTAACCCGCGGGTATCCGTATTTTATTTTTTTTAATATTTAAAGGTAAACATGATGTTACTCAAATATTAACTAAATAAAACTAAAAAAAAAAAGACTACAAATTTCAAACATTAAATTGAACAAATACCTAAAGCATATTAATAATATTGTAATTTAAAACTTTTATCATAAGTATTCAAAATCTACCAAATTTAAAGTATATCACATTCAAAAATTCAAACTTAAATTCCATTGCATGCCAAAAGTTTTTTGAATTAAAAATTTAAATATCAATCAAACATTGTTGTTATTGCGGAAGAAAATGTTACATTCATAAGAATATGCACAACAAGTTGTTTTAGGATATAATTTAATTTAATTTGCTATAGATTTTAATTTATGAAATAAAAAATTAATATTTAGATTAAAAATATTTATATGTAAATATATATTTATATATATAAATATAAAATATATATTTATATGTACATATTATAATATATATATAAATATATAAATAAATAAATAATATTTACGGGTTATCCAAGGATACCCGCGGGTTGGGCCAAAAGATGGCAGGTAAATTGCGTACGGATAAAATTACCCTCAATTTTTTGGGTAGGAGAAACAAGACTCATTACCCGTATTTTTTTGAGTACCCATGGGTATGGGTTGAATTTTGCCAGGCCTAGTCAATAGACCCACTCAACCCTTAAAAGTTATTCTTCATATAATATAATAAATGTTTTTATAATGGAGTTTCTTGTTTTTTATTTATTTGATGTGAGTATGAAAAGTTTATTCTTTTAAATAGAATTAGAATTTTCTTTGAATGAAAACAATTTATGTAAACTTAAAATCAAATATAAGTATTAGGTTCACTAATAAGTCTGTCAAAAACCTAGAACACTCAAGTCATAAGTTGAGCATGTCTACGTTGAGGTATGCTTGTATTTACCTCATATGAAATATTATTAAATTAAATAATATATGCCTTTTTACAACATGTTACTGTTAATTATACAATAAGTTGTTGGTTCACATTTTTAATACATTAAATACTTGGTAAATATTTAAAAATAATAATTAAAAGATATTTTTCAAAAAAGAATTGTTGTATTAGATAACAAAACTTCATAATTTTGAATTATATATTTTATGATATTAAAATAATAAATAACTTTTAAAATAACATAGTTAAATATAATTATCTTTATTTATTAACTAAAATAAATAAATTTAAGAATAAATATAAAATCTAAAACTATCATCCTAAAAACATAATTTAATTTTAAATAAGCAAATTAATAATTTTAATCATTTAAATAAGTTATAAAATAATTATTTTATATTGATACTAATATGATATAAAAATATAAATATATTTAAAATAATTTCATTAAATAAAATAAAATAATTAATTAAATTAAATTTAGAAAAACCAAAGGAAAAAAAAAAAAAACAAAACAAAACAAAAAACATTCATCTTCTTCCCCCTCCCCTAAAAGAAAAAAAAAAAAAAAAAAAAAACCCACAAACTGCCCCCTTCCCAAGCTGCAAACCGCCATAAGCCCCATCCCATTACTCCCCACCCGCCCACCCCCGAGTCAATAGTCCAGTTGGCCATGGCCAGCCACCCGACATGGCCAGATTTGGCCGCCAGCCATGATAGTCGAATTTTAGCTGGTTGAAAATAGAAATGGAATTTATATGTATTTATATATATATGTATATATTTATATGTATATTATAGATGTGTGTATATGTGCAAATATATATTATTTTAAAATATATTTTTGTGGAGGATTTTTGTGGTATTTAATTTTTAACTTTTTTTATCTTTTAATGTTTTTTAGTGAGGGTTAAATGGATGTTTCATATTTTGTGAGCTTTTTATAAATGGATCAAATTTTAGTTCCCCCCCCCCCCCTAAATAGGTGATAATTTCTGTCAAGATTTTAATCAAAAATTGGACAGAGAATAAAATATGTTTAAAAAATTATAGAATTTGGACTACAAATATTCAATACCATAAGTTTGAGATTAACAATGCACACATAATTTAATTATGAAAATAAAAAGGAAATTTTTCAATTTGATTTAATTAAATAAGTTTTTAATAATAAAATTTTATTATTGATAGTCATTCTTTTAGTACAATGAATCATTTACATACAATCAAAATTAATCATCAACTAATTGTACAAGTAGCAAGTTAAATGTACTTATTATGTTACCAACTAATCATTGAAATGAAAAATTATGATTTCACATTTTAAATAAAACGGCTTACGTTAAGTACATGTATACATCCATCACATGAAGTATGTACAATTAAGATTGCATTGTAGACTCCTCCTTGTAAAAATGAATAAAAGTAAATAAGCTGAAGTACTAAAAATATTTAAAATTACATACCTTCAAATAGTAAAAGTAAGACCGTTTATAGAGATGGAATACAAAGATTCAATTTTATTCATACTCGAGGATTTTTACAATATTTATTCGACACGGTATGAAGGACCTATTAACCCCACACAAACATGAAATTTTATCCATTTGATAAATAAGGTGGAGTACCATAACCGTTAGGTAAAATTACTAAAATTCTCCTTATATTTTAATATTGATCTTTAATTTACATTTTCAAATATATTTTAGATATGACTTAATATTTTTTAATTTTAATTATAATGACTTTGAGTTTTAAATTTATGTTGCATGAGCGTTTACTTTATTAGAAATGTATTTGTTTTAGTGATTGATTTTTTTTTATTATTATTATAAACTTTTGTGAAAACTTATGTATTTTGTTTTAAAAAATAAAACTTAATGGTAGTCTTAACTTTTGAAGGAATGTATTGAATTCAAAATTCTGATTCCATTAAGCTGATATATCTCATTGATAAGACCTTTTCTTAATCTTCTAGAAGGTGCGGATTATCTTCTAACTTTTTTAATGAGAATATAATATGTTCTAACCCTATTCTTTTGGGAGAATATTTTTTTCACTTTGAGCTTGCACCATGATTTTTTCAAAAATATGCATTTTAACACTTAAATATTATAAAATATTATATTTTACCACCATCAAATTCTTATTTTGATAGAATAAATGAAACATCTCACTATAACTATGTTACATATTAGTTACATATCAATATATGGACATTTTAATGGATTTGAGTTATCTAGAAAGAAAAACATTTATTTTATTTATTTTTTCTTTTTATATTACGTATTAAATTTGTTGAAATATAATTGAAGCTAATGAAATTTTAATGGGTGATTTATTGTGTACACTATTTTTGCAGATAACTTAGTTGAAAATGAAGAGGATGATCAATTTTTGGGTTGGTGAGATGATATTAAAATGTTTTTTAATTTCAACTAAAGTTTGAGTTGTTACTTAAAATTTTTTAATTATTATTCTAAGATAATTTTGTTGGTATAATTTTTGTACATAAAAATTTGTTATTTAATGCAGCAGCATAAATTTAACACTAAACAATTAGCACAAAACTAAGTATAGGAGAAATAATTGAAACCACCAAAAACAAGTAAAGAATTAGTCAAGAATTCAAACCGGAAGCAATAAACAGAGGATTAAATAAATAGCGAGTCGAGGCTTGCACGAGCATAGCTTCCTTAATGTTTTATTCGTCTCCCACCGGTGCCCAAGGATTGCTGACGAACAACCTCCCAAGATACGACGACTCCAAACAACCAAAGGCGGTACTCCTATTAGTTGAACCTCCAAACTAAACTGACTTGAACCTCTTGTACTTAATGAAAAATGTGTACGTATGTATGTGAGAATGAATGCCTAGAGTGCTAGAATGCTTGTCTATTTTTCTTATGAAATGACACTAGACAACACCTATATTTATAGGACTTAAGTGCCTATTCCTATAAGACATGTCCCTAACTCTGTCAGACTAAATAAAGGTTGTGACCTTTATGTTAAATTTCAAAAGACATGGGTTGCAACTTTATAAGAAATTAGACATGACTGTTGGATGAATTAATTTCGGTCTCAATATTCGAAATTTAAAATAATCCTAATAATAATTATATAGAATTATTATTATTACTATTATTATTGGATTATTATTATACTCTATCCACCCACTCTCATGTCTTAATATAATTTTAGCTCATAGCTCACTTCTTTAACTCAAATTGCTCATTCAATAATTTATTAATTTTTACACTAAAACATCTCCTCAACGAGATAAATTATTTAGGTGCTAAAATTCTAACAATCCCCCACATGAATGAGCAAATAGTCTGATAGATATGCTCATGAATGTAATTGCATGACAGAGATTCAGCTCAAGTGATATTGCATCAGGAGAGGTAGCTTTTGGCTTTGAACCTTCCTTAGTGAGCACTATTGGATGTACTTGCCAACCAGTGAACATGATGTCTTGAACTGTTCGGCTTCAGTGTACACCAAGATAATAGTACTGCACACAACACCACTCAATAGTTAGTTTTATGGTTTAATTGTTGTGTTCATTTCGGCCCTGAACAATTCTTGGTATTCATGAGTACTACTTTGAGAATTCAGCCCTAAAAATTCTCATAGGATCGGCCCAATCCCTACTCACATAGGTGACTTCTCATTAAGAGGTTTCTGCTGCACCCTCACTCAAAATATTGAGATATGAGAGCCATTAAAAGCAATGCTTAACCTAGAACTTTTGCAAGGTGCACTGTCTGCTCATCAATGGAATAGGCCAGAAGGGTTGTGGCCCCCCACAGTGCTTTCACATCGAGTCACAGTTGTATAACTTGTTTTTCCCTATGGACATACTTTATGGGATCTCCAATCACATAGGTAGGGTTTCCGTTATGGTGACTCAGTTATTTAAAGGCTTAAGTCCCATTCTCTCTGATGATTTATTTACTTGCTCTATATTTACACATTTAGTTAGCGGATCTGCAAGGTTATCTTTAGACTTCACATAGTCAATTAAGATAGCTCCACTAGAGAGAAGTTGTCTAACAGTGTTGTGTCTCCTCCGTATATGTCGAGACTTACCATTGTACATACTACTTTGTGCCCTTCCAATGGCAGATTGACTATCACAGTGGATGCAAATTGTCGGCACAGGTTTCGTCCAATTTGGAATATCTTCCAAAAATTGGCATAACCATTCTGCTTCCTCGCCTGCTTTATCCAACGCGATGAACTCCGATTCCATCGTTGATCTTGCTATGCAAGTTTGCTTTGAGGATTTCCACGATATGGCAGCTCCACCTAAAGTGAACAGATATCCACTCGTGGACTTGGACTCGTTTGAGTCAGATATCCAAGTGGCAACACCATATCCCTCAATTAAGGTTGGATATTTGTTATAGTGCAACCCATACTTTGCGGTGTGTTTTAAGTACTTTAGTACTTTGACAATAGCATTCCAATGCTCTTATCTAGGGTTGCTTGTATATCTACTTAGCTTACCAACTGCATACGCAATATCTGGCCTCGTGCAATTCATTATATACGTGAGGCTTCCAATTATGCGTGCATACTCCACTTGAGCCTTTCCTTCACCTCCTTCACCTTTATTTTTGGTAAGCTATTGGTTTGCATCTATTGGTGTTTTCACCGGACTACTAGCAAGATCTAGGAACTTTTGTAGCATTTTCTCAATATAGTGTGATTGGGTTAATGCTATCCCATTCGGTGTTCTTATAATTTTGATTCCGAGTATGACATCGGCACGACCCATATCTTTCATATCGAAATTGCAACTTAGCAATTTCTTTGTCTCTTTGATTATGTCACTGTTGCTTCCCATGATTAACATATCATCTACATATAAACATACAATAACATATTCAATTGGTGTACCTCTAATATACACACACTTGTCACACTCATTAATCTTGAAGCCATTGGCTATCATCACATGATCAAATTTAAGATGCCATTGTTTAGGTGCTTGTTTTAAACTATATAATGATTTAATTAATTTACATACCTTCTTCTCTTGGTCTGGAACCACAAACCCTTCAGGTTGGTCCATATAAATTTCCTCATCGAGGTCGCCATTTAAAAATGTTCTCTTTACATCCATTTGATGTATCTCGAGATTATTAATAGCAGCAAAGGCAATTAATAATCGAATATAAGTTATTCTAGTTACTGACGAGTATGTATTTAAATAGTTAAGACCTTCCTTCTGTCGGTACCATTTGACTACTAGTCTTGCCTTGTATTTATCTATCACACCATCAACTTTCATTTTCCTCTTGAGAATCCATTTACACCCTAAGGATTTATTTCCAGGAGGTAAAACTACTAGTTCCCAAGTATGATTATGCATGATGGACTCTATTTCACTATTTACCGCTTCCTTCCACAAAGAAGCTTCAGGAGTCATTATAGCTTCTGCAAATGTTTGCGATTCACTTTCTAATATGTAAGTCAAGAAGTCAGGTCCAAAAGGTTTAGCCATTCTAGCTCTTTTGCTACGTCTCAGTTCAATGTTCTCTTTACTCGACTCTTGAAGTTCTCGAAGTCTTTTGAATATTACTCATTCTTCTTCCTTTTTCCAAGGAAATATCTCTTCAAAGAAATTTGCGTTCCTTGACTCGATTATCATATTAACTTGAATGTCGTTAATATCATATCTATGTACAAGGAACAGATAGGCAGCACTATATTGTGCGTAACCAATAAAGATCCCATCAACTGTCTTTGGTCCTATTTTGACCATCTTAGGAGGTGGTACTCCCACTTTAGCTAGACACCCCCACACTCGAAGATATTGATAAGATGGTGTGTGTCTTTTCCATGCCTTATATGGTGTTTTTTTTGTAATTTCTTGTTGGGTATCTTATTAAGTAAATGATTTGCAGTCAACATTGCCTCTCCCTACATGTTTTGAGATGCCCCTGCATTAATTAATAATGCATTCATCATTTCTTTTAAAGTTTGATTTTTGCACTCAGCAATACCATTTAATTGTGGTGCATAAGGTGCTGTTACTTCATGAATTATTCCATGTTCAGCACAAAACTCTTCAAATGGATGAACATATTCACCACCTCTATCACTTCTGAGTATTTTTATTTTCTTTCCAAGTTGATTCTCAACCTCATTCTTGTAATGTTTAAATACTTCAATAGCTTCATATTTGCTAGAAAGTAGATAAACATGACAATATCTTATGCAATCATCTATAAAGGTTATAAAATATTTTTTCCAACCTTTTGATTGCACCATTTTTAAGTCACATATGTCTGTGTGAATTAAATTTAATGGTTCAGTACTTCTTTCAATTGCCTTAAAAGGAGTTTTCGTCATTTTTGCCTCAATGCAAACTTCACACTTAGTTTTTGTGTCAAAGTCCAACTTAGATAAAATTCCACTTTTACCCAGTTTATTTAAAGTACAAAAGTTTACATGCCCTAGTCTATGATGCCACAAATCTAGAGATTCCAACAAGTAAGCCGAATTTACTTTATTTCCATTAATAACAGCTTTTGGTACATTTTTGGGTATGATGATCATTACATTCATTTTAAAAAGACCATCACACAAATAACCTTTTCCGACATACACACCACTTTTAGTAAGTACAAATTTTTCGGATTCAAAAACTAGCCTAAATCCATTTTGCTAAGCATAGGACCTGACACTAAATTTCACCTTATGTCTGGCACATGAAGCACGTTGTTGAGAGTCAGCTCCTTCCCAGAGGTCATTTTCAGCACCACTTTTCCAATTTCGTTTACTTTGGAAGTTGATGAGTTTCCCATAAACAAATTCTCATCCTTTGCATTCTCATATGTTGAAAACATGCTTCTATCTGAGCACATGTGTCGAGTAGCCCCAGTGTCCGCCCACCACTGCTTAGGATTTTCAGTGAGATTCACCACAGAAACCACTACTGATAAGTTCAAGTCACTAACACCATCTAACAGATTATCCACTTCTGTAATATTGGCATGGGCGTCTTTCTTTTCTTTGAAGACCCGCCTTTTTTAGGAGTCCCTCTTTGTTGACGGTTACGACAGTCTTTGGCCTTATGCCCTGCTTTACCACAAACATAACAGTTGCCTTCAAACTTCTTTTTCTTTTTCTCACCTAGTTGGCTGGGCGAGTCTCGTTTTTGCTTGTTTGATGGCCTTTGCTCCACCACATTTGCTTTGCTCTCAAAAGCATTGCCGCCACCTCTCTTTTTGGGAATTTGGTTGTCTTCTTCTATTATTAGCCTCAAAATCAAGTCCTCAAGGTTCATTTCCTTGCGCTTGTGCTTGAGGTAATTTTTGAAGTTTTTCCAGCCTGGGGGCAACTTCTCAATCAAGGATGCTACTTGGAACGCCTCTCCAATTGCCATTCCTTTGGCAGCCAACTCATGTAGTATCATTTGATACTCGTTCTCCTGTGACATTACAGACTTGGAATCAATCATTAAAAATTCAAGCAATTTACCAAAAATGAATTTCTTTGTGTTGGCATCTTCCATCTTGTATTTTTTCTCTAGTGATTCCCAAAGTTCCTTAGCCGTAGCAATAGGACTATAAACATTGTACAGTGCATTATCTAGCCCATTAAGTACATAGTTTTTGCATAAAAAATCTCCATGATTCCATGCATCAACAGCCACTACAGTCTGTATATCCGAATCTTCCCCCGATGCAGGGTGTTCTTCCCGTAAGAACCTTGCAAGGTTCAAAGTGGTGAGATAGAATAGCATTTTTTGTTGCCATCTCTTGAAATCTTTCCTGTTGAATTTTTCTGGTTTCTCCGCTTGTCCAACTGCAACAGGAGTAGGGGCAACAGCAACTGGAGGTGGCCCAACGAGAGCATTCAATGTTCCACTACCAATGCCGATCACATTGGGCTCATTAGGAACGTTTGACACATCATTGTTTGAAGCCATAATTAATCTCTACAAAACAATATCAAAGAATAATTACACTACTAATTTTGAATAGGTAAAATGGATCCAAAGTGAAGTTTATCTTCCACAATTGATAATCAAGTTCTTAATTATCTCTTTCACACTTTATAGACAAAACAAAATTGATTTTCATGCACACATACACACTGTTATGAGATAACTCTGGAATGTAATTTCCATAGTTGATTCTGGAACTTGAATTCAGAATGTAATTGAAATTATATTTTTCCCAAGTTGGCAGACTTCTAGGATACTTATACTTAATATATATTATGAATCAAACTAAATGTAATGGTTCAAGAGTTAAGTAAATATTGATAGAAAGGGCAGCATGCTTTTTGACCCTGATTCCTATCAAGTTCTTTATCTTATTGGAATTGAAATTAAAACAAATTAACACTTGACAGAATTGAAAATTAAACAAACCTAAACTTTCCATAATATGTACTGTATTAGCATATTGTATCTTAAGGGGAAAAAAAAAAGATTCACGGCCAGCAATTATGTAGGATACAATGACACACTATTTTCAGATCACACACTAATTATGCTACTTAATCATGTGGAGAGACTAAAACCTTAAGATTGTTGGTATAATTTTTGTACATAAAAATTTATTATATAATGCAATAGCATAAATTTAACACAAAACTAAGTATAGGAGAAATAACTGAAACCACCAAAAACAAGTAAAGAATTAGTCAAGAATTCAAATCGAAAGCAATAAACAGAGGATTAAATAAATAGCGAGTCGAGGCTTGCACGAGCACAGCTTCCTTAAGGTTTTATTCGCCTCCCACCTGTGCTCGAGGACTGCTGATGAACAACCTCCTAAGATATAACAATTCCAAACAACCAAAGGCGGCACTCCTATTGGTTGAACCTCCAAACCAAACTAACTTGAACATCTTGTACTTAATGAAAAATGTGTATGTATGTATGTGAGAATGAATGCCTAGAGTGCTAGAATGCTTGTCTATTTTTCTTATGAAATGACACTAGACAACACCTATATTTATAGGACTTAAGTGCCTATTCCTATAAGACATGTGTTTATTTCTATAAGACATGTCCTTAACTCTGTCAGACTAAATAAAGGTTGTCACCTTTATTTTAAATTTCAAAAGACATGGGTTGCAACTTTATAAGAAATTAGACATGATTGTTGGATGAATTAATTTCTGTCTCAATATCTGAAATTTAAAATGATCCTAATAATAATAATAATAATAATAATAATAATAATAATATTATTATTATTATTATTATTATTATTATTATTATTATTATCCACCCACTCCCATGTCTTAATATAATTTTAGCTCATAGCTCACTTCTTTAACTCAAATTGCTCATTCAATAATTTATTAATTTTTACACTAAAACATCTCCTCAACGAGATAAATTATTTAGGTGCTAAAATTCTAACAAATTTTTTGAGGATTGTAATAGTTACAATTAATTTTTAAACATAGGCACTTGATTTCTAAGTTTAAGAATTTGAATTGTTTTTAACTGTGATACTTTTGAAATTTTATAATAGTATCATATGAATTTTAATATATTTTGATTACCATAACTCAGTATTTATGAGTCCTTTAAACATAGGAACATTACCATACCCAAATTTGGAACATGATAAAATGGTTAAAGGTGGGCTTGAAAACACAACCAAACAAGCTGTAAGATTCCTGCTGGTGTAGTGAAATATATTGGATTCAAACAAAGATTTTTACTTGATAAGAAACATTATGTCTTATCACTTAATTCTTCATAGAATGGTCGTCCATTTCCATTGATTAACTTCGTAAGTTTCAATCGTAAGATTGAGGTCATACGAGTGAGAGGTTGGTCTTAAATTTGAACGATAAAAATAATCTTAGTGTTGGGATATAATATTAATTAATCAATACAAATTTAGTTGTTATTTTTTATGGGTCCAAATCAATAAATACCTAGAAGAATAAATTTCAATATATATAATAGACATCTAAGCAGAAAATTTTGACTTAATTAATTTAATGTAATTACTATGTTCCATAAGTCTAATTAAAAATACATTTGATTTTGAAAAAAGTACATTTGATTTATAATACATGTAATAAATATAATGTAGATACATTAATTGATGTATTTTCATTTGTCAAGTTGAAAGATTTGATTTAATTAATGTAATGTAGTTATTGTTTTGTGTTAATCAAATTAAAAATAAATATAATATGATTGTAATTATCATTAAATTGCATGTATTGGATGTGATAATTTTATTAGATAGGGATACTCTTATCCTCATAGAAATACAAGAAATACTACCTATTCATACTTTTATAAGTAGTATAGAATTAATAGATATAGGTATAAATGTTGTTTTATTAGATTTTTTTGAAAGAATAAAAGGATAATCAAAGAATAACATGTAGAAAACTTTCAAACTATCTCATTTGGTAAGTGAAAATATATAGTTAATTGGTCAAGTTTGTAGGTGTTCCAAGTATGTAACTGAGTATGACATAAGTTTTGAATCATCGATTCATTTTTATTGAATCTCTATTGGCTCGAAATTCCCACTAGGTGATATAGGTCAGTTGATTATCTACAAGATAAAAGATATCACTAACTTGAACTATTAGATTCATTGATGGGTCACTTCTTTCAAGCGCCTCCAAAGAAAGTAATCTATGTAAGTATGACATAAGTTTTTATCAAATTTCATAATGTGCTTTTAATTACGCTTCACTCCCTTTCTTGCATAGCTATATGTAGCATAATTCCTTTCGCAGAAGAAGAAACTTGCATATCTATCATTTCTATTTATTGTGATTAACTTTCTCAATAAAAGGGATAATTTTATACTTTTAATATATATCTTTCATATATATAGTCAAAATATGTATATTCAATTTGAATCAATCTAATCAAATCCCTCGTTATGTTCAAAGAAGAAGATTAGATATAGCAATGACAAAATTGAAATACAATAACATTTTAATATGCACAATAGTGAAATCCTCATAGAAAGTGAAAGAAAAACATAGGAGGAGCCATATGGGGTCAATAGTCCCACTTAACCCTTAAAAGTTACTCTTTTTAAGAGAGCTATATATGCTTTTTTTGCTTATACATTATACAGAATATACAATGATAAGACTATCTAATTATGCATAATATTTATAAATTCTGATACTGTAAATCAAATCTCCTTAAGAGAGCTTCAAATTTAATAACACTATTAGTATTTAATTTACTCAAGTTAGCCATTTTAAGGTACACATAAAATGGGGTTCTCTTTAGTGCTTCAGTGTGTCTGAAGCTTATCTTACCATCTAGCTCTTTCATAATATTTTTGAAGTACCCTGGAGAGCACCAAGAATATAGCTCGAAGTCTCTATTACCTTTGATAGTTTGATGTGAAGGTCCCCTAGTTTTATCCATTATTTTTGCGGAAAAGAGTGACATACATAATTACATAAATACTACATTGGAGGTTTTGGAATAACAACTCACAATTTAAATACTGAAAGTTTGAATTTTGTATCGAAAAGACCTGTACAAAATATTAAATTGGAGATTTTGCGTACTGCAACTCACAATTTATATACTGAAAGTTTCAATTTTGTACAAAAAAACTGCACAACATACTGACTTGGAGGTTTTGTGCACTGCAAACTCAGAATTAAAACACTGAAAACTTGAATTTTGCTATCGAAGAAATTGGAACATAATACTGAATTAGCATGTGCGTGGTGCGCTGCACCAAAGATAATTTATTTTATAATAATATTTATTTTACTTCATGTGATTAAAACATGAATTGTAATTATTTTTAGCATTTAACGAAAGAAAATCTGTTACTAATTAAATAAAATAATATAAATATTTTAATTTTAAGAATATTATGTTTGAAGATAATTTATATTTAAATAAGTTAAACAATATCAAGAATTGCTAACTCTAAGTTTATAACTTATGTAGAAATTTATAAAATGATAAAATTTAAAATAAATAAATAAATAAAAGAATTAAGAAAATAAAAATATCATAGATTATTTTTCTAAATACACTTTTTAAATTATATATATATATATTTATACTTACACATTTTGATATGATAAATAAGCAAATGATTTTTTTTTAAATATAAATTTTTTTTGTATGATTTCTTAATATTTTGGAAGTTACCGTTACATTTTCATGACATTTGAAAATTTTAAATGTTAAATATTTTTGTTAGAGTAAATATATAACTTCTTTGTACTTTATCTATGAAAATAACTTACATTAGGTTATTAATTATTTGATAACTAATTCAATAAGTAGTTTGTAACATACAATTTTATAAGTTAAAATATTTCTTAATATTCAATATAACCCTGATAAGTAAAATTTATTTATTTTTATTTATATATGCAATTATTCTATTATTTTTGAAATTACAAACTAATGTATATTATCTATGCCTATAATGTAATAAATAAAATTCTAATATTCAATTCAAAATAAAATATCAATCTCTCATATGTTTCTTTTATAGGTATATAAAAATATAAGAATAATTAAATGGATACTTACTTCCAGTCAGGCTTTCTTGATCTCACATTATTAATCCATGTAAAAATATTTTTATGAATTATTATAAGCAAAACTATTAAAATAAATGCACGCTATATAACTATAAAATAGAGTAATTGAATATATTAAAAAATATAAATGATGTTATTGTTAAGTATTTTAATTTTAATTTTGAAGTATATTAATATAAATTATGTAAAAGTTATATATATATATATATGTGTGTGTGTGTGTGTGTGTATTTAAATTCTAAGTTGTCTAGAAAATAATTATTTAATTAATAAATAAAAGAATTTATTTGATCAAATGATTGAATATCTTTTATTTATTTGATAATTTTTTATTAAAAATAATTAAATATTATATTATTTCAACTAAAATAAAGTGATTCTATCTATGTAAATATAAAAGAATATATTAAGTATGAAAATTGGTTGTTCTTTAGCATTTTGGGCAAATTTTGGAAAATATTTTGGGAGAAAATTTGGAGAATATACCAAGCATTTCTTTTTGTTTTAGAAAAACAGGGAAAGTGAATTGAGAGTAAGGTAGTTTTTGTTTTTTTTTTTTTGGTAGGAGACAAACTTTATTGTGGAGGTCAAATCAGTTGAATTTTTGTTAGGTTTGTATGATGAAAGTGATTTTTTATGTAATGTATGTATATATATATTTATAGTTGGATTATGTGTATGTGTGTATATATATGTGTAATGATTGATATATGGTTCTAATAAAATAATGTGTAATTAATTTAATTGGTGTTTATTATGAAATTTATATTTTTACAAATTTAACCTTAGCAAACGATGTATTACTTGGAAGGAAATACTTATTAATAAATATTAATTATTTATGAAATCATAATTATATCTTAATTATAAAAATTTGGCTAATACAATAATTATGTCACAGTTGTTAATATCGACTTTAATGAGGGCAAGAATGGTTTTAGGAATGTACTGGGCTGAAATCCAATGTTGTCGACCAGGTGGAGGTCGAGGAGAGTGCTTTCGATATGACTAGGTCAAGTCATGCGATCAAGGTATGCCAATCATCACTCTAAAGCCCTCAGCTAAGGCGCTCCGATACTTAAGTCAGTATCTCGATTAGAAAATGGAGCAATAGAGTGAGGGCTTTAGAGTGATGCATGGAATACCTTGCTGAAGGCTGGTAATGGGGTATTTATAGCCTCCTCAAGGCGGCTGATATATCTATGGTGCCCTCGTTGAGCAGAAAGTTGTCCTTACTTGAGGACCTTTAAGTCTTCTCCAACTTGTGTACTATTCCAGATGACGCTGCCAAGGACAAGGTGATACATAGGAGGCGCACACCTACCTAGCATGGCTGAAAAGGTGGTAGGGGTAGTGGCATGCGCCATTACTGCGGGGGCACACCGCCTGGCAGAGTAGTCAATGTGGCTAAGAGATTGTCGCTTAATATCGACCTCTGAGGTCGAGGTAAATAACTCTGGAAGACTCTGGTTTTGAATTTGGTCAATTGGGTAAAATACTGGTTAATCAAACAATTTGATTCCTGATTTAATCATATTAAATTGTAATGTTGATTTTAATAGTAAATTTCAAGTTAACTAGATCAAGAATTACGATTATAGACTAAAATGTTCGGATAGAATTCGATTGTTTGTATACATGGACTCATATCGTGAATTAGAAGCTAATTATCATTAAATTGGGTTAATTGATGTAATTGAGGAATCTAAATTTTATAATGATATGAGATGATATAGATGAATATGAAATGGGATCAGGAAATGAGATATGCATGGATATTTATATAAGCCTAGCGGACGTGAATTTGTAATATTATATAATAACCTTGGTTAATTAAGTTAATTAGAAGATTTAAAATCTAATTTTATGGATTAGAGACCTTAGTGACAAAGTTTGGGTCACTAAAGATAGTTGGACTATTGTAATTGATTTTGTGTATCGTTATAAGGTTAAAATATAATGTAAGGATCTGATTATCCAGAGCAAATATATAAATCCTTTGAGTATTTCGGTGTTAACAGTGTAATTAACATATTCCCTATCGATAATGACAAACGAACACTAAAATACCCTATTAATCGAGTAATTATCGATTTTAGATTTGCTATCCATTTAATTGTAATTATAGGGTCAATGAAGATTTTGATGGTGAACTCGTTCTTTTGGCTAGGTGATGAGGACCTGGGTCCTATGAACCAGTAGGCTGTGATAGCATCTCTGAGGTTACGGAGGTGAGGGCCTGTTAAACCTATTTTTCTGGGAAGTAATATTCCTTAAACGTTGAAATCCATGATTGTTTAAGTTCCTTATGTTTATATGTCATTTGCTTTGTATACTTCTATGAGGGTCTAACATCTTGGGCATTTGTTTTGTATGCCCTGTGAGGGTCTGCTAACCTAGCACTTGATATATAAACCTATCTATTGGCTATGATATACCCTTGTGTGGTTGAACTTGCTCTTGTTTTTGTATATGAATCTCGATTCTTGGATTCTATGAATCTTTGAATTCTTGTTTGTTACCTGTTATCGTTCTGTTATTTGTTACTGTTCTATATCCGTCACCATTCTATTATCGTTTACTGTTCGGTTATCTATTATTGTTGTGTGTTTCTTTGTCTTGTCTGATATTGATTTGCCTGATTTTGTATTGCTTATCACCTATAAAGTCCTGTCGACTTGTCCGAGTCTGTCCTGTACGCTATTGATTTGCCTTGTTGGCAGTTATTTTGTGTTATTATTTGTTGCTCGACTGGCACATTTGTTTATCCATTACAGTGTTATGGGGCTTTGTTGTCTTATTCGAACATGTTATCTAACATTGTTTTGCCTTGTCGGAAATCTGTTTACTGACTCTGGATCTATGCATATAGACTGATTGTGCCAAGTGCTAATCCTAGCGTAATGCTTGGATACTTGGGACATGCCAAGCAGCCCGCTTGGGTGTCAGCGATACGCTAAGCGGCCCACTTAG
This sequence comes from Jacaranda mimosifolia, assembly GCA_018894105.1. NCBI lineage: Eukaryota > Viridiplantae > Streptophyta > Magnoliopsida > Lamiales > Bignoniaceae > Jacaranda > Jacaranda mimosifolia. Next base: position 3,136,751 of record CM032124.1, on the reverse strand, counting down.
GTATCCACGATGTGCTAGGGATTTCCCCTAGGCATTAGCATTGCACCATGCAATTCACATGGGCACCTGCCATGTACCAAGCTACCACGCTTGAGTAGGTTTAACTGACTGGAATAAGGAGAATCTGACATGCATGTTCTGTTCTAATTCGTTGAATTGCATATGTTACTCGAGAATATTTTGTTTCATTTGTATTCCGATTGTTTGTATTTTGCTCATGGAGCAACAAGGACGGTATAGTTTTTGGGTCTAGATCAGGATGTTGTCGAGGTTGAATGAGGTGTCTATATTTCCTCCTGAATTGATTTGGTTGAGACGAAAAATTCTTGCTGAACTAATCCGGTTGAGATGATCCCGAGCCATTTCGCTGATGGTAACAACTCCCCAACTAGCACTTACAAGTAACCTTGAATTTGATAATGCCTGTGTTCTGATACGTTCATGTTCTGATTGCATTGTGTGTTAATTTTTTATCTATTGAATTGTTTCCTCTTCAACAGAGCTTTATGATCTATTACGGAATATTATTCTTTACTAAGTCCTTTGGACTTACCCTTCCGTATTATTCTTGATTTTCCCAGACAAGGCTAAGCGATGGCATGGATTTCAAGCTTGGATTGGAGAATATATTCTGTAATAGAATAGGTGTTTATATGTGCTTATGGGGTCACTTGGATATTTTATGATGGCTTAGAAATGTTGTGATATGTTAAGATTGAATTGGAGTCCTGTAGCATGTATATATTATGTTGGATGTTATAGGAGAACTTATGGCATGTATTCATACTTTTGTTGAGATTTGCTTAAGTTGAAACATGTTGTTTTTGATGGTTTTTTGGAAATTTTCTTGTGGACCTATCTCATGTGTAATATGTAATGATTTAAGTTTGAATTGAAGTGGCATCTCAGCTTAGGGATTATCCTGAGGGGTTGCTACATTTAAACATAAGTTTTAGAATTTTATAACTAGTAAAATTTTGATATTTTGATATATATATATATGTGTGTGTGTGTGTGTGTGTGTGTGTGTGTGTAGGTGGGTGTGTGGATGAGTGAAGTAAGATAATAATAAATGAATGAGTGATGTGAGATGTAGAATGGAGAAATGTGTGATTTTTATGGTATAGGGTATTTTGTGATTGTTTTGATAGGGGTTTTTTGGGTATAGAATATTTGTGTTTTGGGAGAATAATTAAAGAATGTGTACACTTTTTGGGATTGTTCTGGGAGTTAAAAAATATTCTGGGAAAATGTAAAAGAACATGCCCTTAGTTATCTGCTACTTTTTTGGATAAGTTTTAAGTTTTTTTGGATTAAAATATAATTAAATTAAAAAGATCTAGCCCTTTTAAATGAAAAAATAAGTTAATATTTATTAGATAATTTCATTACTTTTTATATCCATTTAATTTTTTATAATTAATATTATCAATGTGAATATAAATTGCTAAATATGAAATACATCAATTGTGAAGAAGTATTTACTTGGCAATGAAATTTTGATTTTTAGCTGTATATACATAATTTTTTATAAATAATTTTTTCATTCAATAAAAATAAAATAATTTTCTTATAAAAGTATTATGATAAGTAAAGATTCAACCAATCGAAATAAATTTATCAAAACACATAATATTATATACAACAAATAAAAATTTCTTTCTTATATGCACATAATTAAAAATGGGTAAATCAAGTGCTAATAAATTTAATGAATATTTTATAGAAAAATATATAGTATTTCTTCATTCATTTGATAAGAAAATTGAAATAATTTTAACAACTTAATAAAATTATATTATTTTTAAATATTTCATAATATGACATTATTTGAGGTACATTACTCAAACATGAAGTATATATAATTTTTTTTATCTAGATAAATCTAGAGAGCTACAACTAAAATAATAATAAAAATGCAATATTAAAGATAAATTCTTATATAAACATATAGAAATATTTGAAAATAGTATTGAAAATAAATACATAAAATATAGTTAAGTGAATTAAAAAGTACTGCATGCTGATGTTGTTAAGTAATATAAAAATTACAATCCTAAGTTGGTCATAAGAACTTTAATTTTAAATAAATATTGAGAAAATAATAAAGTGATAGCATTGATAAAATATTTAAATATATTAGAAAAATATTTAATTAATTTAAAATAAAAATAAAACAAAATAATATAAAAATGAGTTATAAAAAAATATTAAAAATTTTCTATGAAATGAACTTTAAATTAATTAAAAAATATATTATTATATTATGCAAATTAGGGAAACAGGTCCTACAACTAAAATTATAGAATTGTACTACGAATAATGTGGAAATAAAATATAAAAATAATAATTGTAGAATAAAAATATTTATCTATTAATAAAATAAAATAAAATATTTATCTATTAATCTTGTGATAAATTAATTTTGTAAGACAAAATTTTGTGAGAAGAGTACTTAATATGGTGTTTATAAAATATTTTTAAAATTATAAACTTATTTAATGAGATAAAAATATGATAATAGATATTTTTTGGATATAGAAATCTATATTACAATTCTGCAAAAACACAACATTATATTTTTAGTTATAATTGATAAATAAATCGTATTAAAATAAAATATAAAAGTAAATAAACAACTAATAAATTTTTTTTGATTGAATTAAAAAATTCAAAATTCTAAGAATTTGACATGTGGACAAAATTGTACAACTAGAATCAAAATTCAGCAATTAGACAAGTACAAAACTGTGCTATATAATAGTATAGATTGGAGATGCATACTGCAACTCACAATTTAAATACTGAAAATTTGAATTTTGATACCAAATTATTTGAAAATAATGCTAATCATATTAATGATGAGCTTGCAAGAATGTATGCCTACACAATAAATCAAATAATATCCCTAAAATTTAGTTACAAACAACTAATATACACAACGCCTTATATGAATTATAAAATTACTAAATTTAGATAACTGATAATTAAAGCATACAATTAAAACAACAATTGAAGTATAAATTGACAATATTCAAATACTAAAAAACTCATATTAGGGGTTTTTTTAATAAAAGAAAAGGCTAACTATGGTGAATTAAGTATATCAAAATCAGGCTAAAATAATTAAAACCAATATCAGACAAGAAGCAAATAAAGTAATGCATTACATTTCTTTCTGTATTTCAATACAAAAATAATAGAATAGAAAATTACATAACTTACCTCGTAGGCTATGCAATTGAGGATCGAAAAATAAACCCTTCTAGCTACAACCACAAAAAGGATGGAAAAAAATCAGTCCTCAAACAAGAAAGTGAAAAAGATGAAGATGTCATTGCAGCACCAACGTGAAAATGGCGAATACAGTGTTGTTGCAGCAGTAGAGCGTCATGTTTGCAAAAGGGAGGGAATGAGAAGAGAAAAACGTTAGTTGGGGGGAGGGGTTATGGGAAGTAACGATTTTGTTAGTGGGGAAGTAGAGGGATTTTTATCATTTTCAGTTTAAATGACGTCTTCTTTTTCTTTTTGACTCAAGTAGGGATTGAACTTAAAACAAAAGTTGGAAATAGGGAGTTAAAAATTTGAAAAAATAGTGGATGGGGATTGAATCCTAAAGTAGAACTTGATTTCACTACTTTTCTATAATTAACCCAAAAATTAATGCAGATAAATAAATTATATTTTTAAAAAATAAATATATAAATAAACAAATAAAAAAGTGGCTTTGGAAATACTTCCAAATTGTGATTGACCTTGATGTTTGCCAAGATGTTATTGGGCTATGCGGCAAAGCCCAGTTGTTTAGCCTAATTGATCAAACAAAAATTAGATCATTCTGATGGTACCATTAGTTAGTTGCCACATGGGCAAAACATAGTGGGGCCAAACTCTGTGTACTCATCTTGCCCATATACGACCTAACCTCCCGCCAAGTCTGAAGCCAGTCAAAACCTACCTATCTGTAAGACCCCATTTCGCTGGTTGCACGCTAATGCAGTCGGATTGGTGAAATAGTGCGCAACAGTGCCAGCTTGGTGCGACACAACTTGTTATGACCCAAATGGTGCACGCGCAAACTGGGCCGTGCACGCACATATGCGTGAGACTTAGAATGAGCAAGCGGGAACTGAGATTACACCCGAGACGGTTGGCGGGATTTTGCGTGAAAGCTTGGCAGCGTGCGCACATGATTTAAAACTAGCGCGAGCTTGGCGCGCAAGTGGGAACGGGCGACTGACTGGAACACAGCTGGGTGGTTGCATGGATGGTTGTGGGTAGTTGGTGCCCACGTGGGCACAACTTGGTAGGATGACTCAATGAGCAGTTAACGGGGATAGTTGGCTCGATTTGCTGGCAGACGGTTACGAGTTTGAACAAGACATAGCGGTTGAGTTTGACTTATTTAATAACCGCTCAGACACTTGGCACAACAGAGTTGCACCTTGATGGAAACTGCTTGCAGGACACTTGGCAGCCCGTTAGCTTACTTTGTGTCACTTTTTGGCACATAGTTGGCTAGATCCTAGCAGCTGGGGGATGTCTGTTGGACAGGATTATTATATTCGTATAAAATCCATTGACCTCACAAGTCTTGCACATATAGAGATAGACTTTGTATAGAGTTGTGCAAGACGTTTTGTGTGAAGGAGCAGTTCTTGCCCTGTAATGTGTCATGGCTTGCAAGGGAAAGCCTTCGAAATTTGAGGCATACGGGAACGGTAAGAGAATATGTTTCTGCTTTTAGTTCACTAATATTGGATGTGCGTGATATGTCAGAGGCTTCAATTTCATGGCGAGGTTGCAAACTTGGGCCCAAGTTGAGTTGAGGTGCCAAGGTGTGAAGGATCTACACTCTGCCATGGCTGCTGCCGATAGATTGGTGGACTATCAGACTGTCAGAGGCCCGGATCGAGAACTCAAAATGAAAGATGCCGGGAAGGACAAGGGCAATAAGTCCAAAATGAATGGAAATGGAAAGGAAAAATCACAAGAGAGATCCAAAGCAGTGGGTACCGAGACAGAAATAAAGAAAATGGGGTGCTACATGTGCGAAGGTAACCACATAATGATGGATTGCCCTAAGCGGGAACAACTGAATGCATTGATGGCAACAATGACTGAAACAGAAATGGGGAGTGATGTGGAACCGATGGTCGGCACTCTCCAGTTGTTAAACGCATTGACGGGTGAGTCCAATTCGTTTAAGAATAAAGGACAAATGTTTGTTGAAGTGTTGGTGAATGGAAACCAGGTGAAAGCAATGGTGGACTCGGGGGCCACACATAGCTTCATTTCGGATGGACAAGCCCACAAGCTAGGGCTAAAATTGGAGAAAGAGCCAAGCTGTGTGAAGGCTATGAACAAAACGCCCGAGACTGTGACGGGCGCAACCACTGTGAGTTTGAAGGTGGGAAATTGGCAAGGGCAATGCAAGTTAATGGTTGTCCATTTGGATGATTTTGACATGATTCTTGGCAGTAGTTTCCTTGTTGACGCGAAAGCTGTTGTGATCCCTTACTTGAGCAGACTGTTAATGCTTGATGAAAGGCACCCGTGCTTTGTGCCAGCTGAGTGGGACAACAGGAAAAATGGAAAGAAGCCAGCAGATGGGACGGATGGTACTGGATTGATGCATGCTAAAGAGGCCGGTACATCGACATTAGTTAGTATGGAGGCACGTGCCAAGAAAATAGCGAAGGTTGGCCTCCTTTGTCATATGCGGTGAAGTTAAAAGCTACTAGACGGTGAAGTTAGAAAGCAGCCCAAAACCCAATTAATTGTGGGCATTGGCTCGGATAAGAGTTTGGCAGATTTACAAGCCCAAACCCGTGATGGCTAGAGTAGTACGACCATGCAGCAAGTAGTAGCACTTGATTTTTGTGGCGTACTGATGCCGTTTGTTATGAAACTTTGCACGTTAAGCAGGTTAAACACTTGGTTTGTGAGAACAAATAGGGGTGATTCATACTTTACTCCAACGAAGACGTCGGAATCTTTAAGTGGGGGTGGTTTGTAAGACCCCATTTCGCTGGTTGCACATTGATGCGGTCGGATTGGCGAGATAGTGCGCAACAGTGCCAGCTTGGTGCGGCACAACTTGTTATGACCCAAACGGTGCGCTCGCGGAGCTGGGCCGTGCACGCACATATGCGCTAGACTTAGAACAGGCGAGTGGGAATTGAGATTACACCCGAGATGGTTAGCAGGATTTTGGCGCAAGAGCTTGGCAGCGCGCGCACATGATTTAAAACTAGCATGAGCACGCAAGTGGGAACGAGCGACTGATTGGCGCACAGTTGGGCGGTTGCATGGACGGTTGTGGGCAATTGGCGCCCACGTGGGCAACACTTGGCAGGATGACTCGGTGAGCGGTTAACGGGGATGGTTGGTTGGGTTTGCTGGCAGACGGTTACGAGTTTGAACAAGACATAGCGGTTGAGTTTGGCTTATGTGGTAACCGCTCGGACACTTGGCACAACAGAGTTGTACCTTGATGGAAACTGCTTGCAGGACACTTGGTAGCCCGTTAGCTTAGTTCCTGCCACTTGTTGGCACATAGTTGGCTAGATCCTAGCAGCCAGGGGATGTCCGCTGCACAAGATTATTGTATTCGTATCAAAGCCATTGACCTCACAAGTCTTGCACATATAAAGAGATAGACTTTGCATAGCGTTGTGCAAGACGTTTTGTGTGAAGGCGTGGCAAGTCCTTTGTATTGAGTTTGGATTAATCAATACAAAGTTTGGGAATGGTTTCCCGTAAATCTTATTGCCTTGTTTAATTTTTGCTACATATTTACATGATAATGCCTTTGCACGTTTTAATTAAGCAAACTCTAAGCAAATGGGCACAAGGGGTGAAGTGCCTTAAGTTGGGCTGACTAGTTCCTTGGAGGGGCTAGGCTGCACATGGGCAGCAAACCTTGGCAGATTGGTTCATGCCAAAAATGTCCATGTGACACTATCCAAGCACCAATCATATAATTGATTAGTCAGAGTTCGAGGGAATGCAGTTAAAAGACACGCCTATAAATGCTCATGCACATACATAGCAAAAAAAATCTCAATGAAGCATAAGTAGAATGCAAGCAATACAAGCCCGATCATGTGATTCTATTTAACAATCTCGGTCAAGTACACAGGGAATGTCTTGAGTAATCGCACGACACTCTCTCATCCTACCTAACCCGTGTAAACTATCTATGGGTGTCGTAAGTACTCGACCTATTTATACATTTTATAAAATTTTGTAAAAGACACCCTTATCTGTTACGTAAACCGATCTATTGAAATACTGACAAGTGTTTCTACAGTTTTCTCTATAACTACGCATGTTCTCAACTGCTCCAGTATGTGAGTCTGCCAAGTTTCCTGGGTGGTTCTCCTGACCAAGTTTGCGGACCGCTTCACACATGCATCATACAGGCTTATAACAATCTATATCAACCTTCAAGATGCAAGCAACACGTCTAGCATGCAGGCCAAGTTTTTGACGGCTTCCTGCGTGCCACACGCCTATCATGTGCATTGTCTCTCCAGCCAGGCTGCACACTAATTTCAGCTCTTGCATGCTTAGGTGCTATCTGTGTGCATCATTGTGATGCTGTGTGCTAAGCTCTCTATCTACTGCCCAGCACGCACACACACTGTTTGGTACTTGCTCGCATTGTGCCCGTCAACCAGCGCAATGCGTCCAAGCCTACTGTGCATAATTGTTCCGCAAGCTTGCACGATGCCCAAGTCATCGTGTCAAGCATCCACAACCTTAGCTAACATGCTCGCATTGTTCGCGCAAGCATGCTACACCAAGCCTCAACTAATTTCCCACAAATGTGCCACACTATGCTGACATGCATCATTGTATAATCCATCGTCTGCATTCATTGCCCACTCACGCAACCTCTGCAGAGCACTTGTTTGCCCTACACAAAAGGGTCTTACACTAGGTTAATCCATTCTTCACCACTACATATAACCCAACATTTGACATTTTAAGATATGCCATTTTTTATACTTTTATTATTTCTTTTTGGCGCATACTACCCTCATTAATGAGCCTAAGATTAATTTAAGGATTGATAGGTTTTTGTTGAATTCATTCATGATTCTAAAACTAGATTCTTGATTTTTACCCAAAGATACTCAAGCCCTAATCAAGAGCCAGATTTCCCATAATCATATTAGATTCGAACAAATATTTTTCAGTCACAAGAAGTATTATATTTTATCAATTAATACTTCGTAGAATGACCATACGTCTCCAATATTTGATTTTGTAAGTAAAATTAAGGTCATATAAAAGTTTGGCCCTGAATTTGAGCAATGATATTCTTGGCAGTTACTTATATAATAGTATTTAACTGAAACTTGATGTTTTGATAATAAATTGTGTAATTATTTGTATTTCTTGAATATAAAATATAAATATAGAATTGGTATATATGTATTTAATCAATCTATAAAAGAATATACATTAACAAAACTAGTTAAATGTCTTATTGCAATTTCTTTTTTTCTGTTTTTATTTACATGCACATGCCCTAATAATTCGTCAGGGTATTGACAGATAAGTATTGAGATTATAATGACAGTAAATCAATTGACCAGCCAACAATATTATTTTTCCTAGAATTTATAGAAGAAATAAAATATAAAATAAAATAAATTAAGAATGACATATGGAATTCTTATATAACGCTGAATTCAAAATTATATGAATATTGAATAGGAGCATGACATTCAAGGATTTGGATTGCATGATTAATTGAGTAATTTTTCTCTTTTTATTTTTTTCAAAAAATTGCTAAAGATCCATTCATAATTTTGGAAAATACAAATTATGTAAATATGTAGGTGTGTATTTTCACTAATCATTGCAATATCTAATATTTTAAATAATTACAAGTGTCAAACTATTTTATGTAAGGCACAAGATCTTCAGCAGATATAAAAGATAATCCACTAACTTCAACTATTTTCAATTCCCAGAGAAAAATGGTGTTCAGATATGAGTCCCAGATGGAGATTTCAACAGAGGTTGGAGTGGTTTTACTACAATTCTCATTTCTGGACGGAATTCAGCTTCATACTGCACACACAATGCAGCAGCTGCAGCCATCTGTTTTAAGCAAATCATACTTATCATGTAAAGCAGCATCCCACGCTATTCTATATTTTCGTCTCGAAAAACAAGTCAGGCATATGGAACAAGCACGAGTTCAGTTGAAATATAGAATACTTAGCAAAACAACTGATTTTACCTCGGCAACGGCCTTTGGAGGATACTCTCCATTCATACTAGGATCAACGATCTGCTTTACCTTGTCTTCACTGAGCTTTGGTGTTGCCTGATTATTTATAATTTGCAGATTTAATCAATTATGGTATGTGGATGTCCTAGATAAAGTTGAGCAACCATTATCACTAGGAAAATTGCATACCCATGTTATAAGAGACTGCTGTTCTCTTGGCCTGGTATGTTCAACTGGTTTACGGCCAGTCAAGAGTTCTAGAAGCACCACACCAAAGCAGTAGACATCACTTTTTGAATTAAGCTGGCCACTCTCTGCATATCTACCACCCAAAACGAAATATAAGTTCATGACTAGAAAATGAACAAATTCAACTACTACTACTGTTCATCTCTAGGAAAGACTCAGAAAAACAGCTTACTCAGGGGCATATCGATGACTTAAAGTTGGAAAGCGATAGTAAAGAGGATCCGGGTGGGGAGGTTCTGGATTATCAGAATCAGACATTTTGATCTTACCAACATCATAATCATCAAAAATTAAAACATTGCTAGACTTGATGTTACGATGAATCTGTGCCTTCTCATGGATGTACTCTAATCCTCTTGCAGCCCCAACAGCAATTTTAACTCTTTGATCCCATGACAGAACCAGATTTGGCTCTATGGCTTTCATGCCTGCTAACAATGAGAATAATTAATTGCATGCAAGAGAATATTTATTAATAATACCTAAAATCAGATGAGCAACAAGAAGCTAGTCAGCCACAGTGAGTAAATGGAATGAGGATGCATTAGAAGGCACTTGTCAAAAACTAGGATGCCACGCATAAAGGATTCCCTTTCGGCAATCAAAAATTGATTTCTAAAACAGTTCAACAAGAAACAGACTTGGGATATGCCCATGAAACGTCAATGTTATTTTATTGGTATCAATACATTCAGAAAAATCTATAATTATCAGCCTAAAGATCCAAAAAGAAAAAAGTATAACAATGAGTAGCTTCACTAAAACACGGGGAAAATGGAAAATTAGTCCTTCAACTATGCCCTTTACGCCTTTTGGTCCTTTTCGATTTGCAGAATTTAATTTAGTCTAGAGGCCCGTAAAATTCTTACAATTTTAGTCCTTCGGCCTGAAATTAGCACATGTGGACCCGAAATCAATTCAATTGGGCTGAAAATTTGGAGAAATTAAGACATGTGGACTCGCTGCCACATCCACACAAACTCACTAGCCACATCATCAAACACATCACACATGTGAAAAAGAAGAGTAAAAAATGAAAAAAAAAATGTGAAATTCAAATTTCTCCTACTCACACCAAAATAAAGTTGAGGGCAATATCGCAATTGCCTATTTATTAAGAGTAAAAAATGAAATAAAATAAAGAAAATGAAAAAAAAATGTGAAATTCAAATTTCTCTCACTCACATCATAAAATATAATCTCAACTTACATATATATATAATATATTAATTAAAAATTTTATAAATAAAAAAATAAATTAATTAAAAATAAAATTCTAAAGTGTGAAATTCAAATTTCTCCCGTCCCATCTTAAGAACATAATTTCAATTTATATATTTAAAATATATTAATTAAATTTCTATAAATTAAAAAATAAATAAATTAAATTAAAATTCTAAAATATCAAATTCAAATTTCTCCCACCCCATCTGAAAAAAATAAATTAATTAAAAAGAAAATTCTATGAAATTCAAATTTCTCTCACTCACATCATAAAAATATAATCTCAACTTACATATATAAAATATATTAATTAAATTTTTTTATAAATAAAAAATAAATAAATAAAAATAAAATTCTAAAACGTGAAATTCAAATTTCTCTCACTCACATCACAAAAATATAATCTCAACTTACATAAAATATATTAATTAAATTTTTATAAATAAAAAAATAAATAAATTAAAATAAAATTCTAAAACGTGAAATTCAAATTTCTCTCACTCACATCACAAAAATATAATCTCAACTTACATATATAAAATATATTAATTAAATTTTTATAAATAAAAAAATTAATTAATTAAAATAAAATTCTAAAATATGATATTCAAATTTCTCCCATCCCATCTGAAAGATATAATTTCAATTTATATATCTAAAATATATTAATTAAATTTTATAAATCAAAAAATAAATTAATTAAAAATAAAATTTCTAAAATGTGAAATTCAAATTTCTCCCATTCCCATCTTAAAAATATATTTTCAATTTATATATCTAAAAAAATAATTTTCATTGATATATTTAAACTATATTAATTAAATTATTCATAAATTAAAAAATAAATTAATTAAAAATTTTAAAGGAAAAAACCACAGGCCAGACCTTCCCCGTCTCCCTTACCCCCATTCCCTACCCCCTCACCCACGATCGGGCTAGCTGCCATGTACTGGAAACCCTCTCCCATGGGTGACCTTCCCCCTTGCCCCCCACCACACCTATGGTCGGGGCTGGCCACCATGGCCGCCTTGCCAGGCGGCCGTGCGAGCCTGACTCTGGCCGCCTGAGAAGGTTGGCCACTGCCAGCATACGGCCGGCCGCTTGGTCATGGACGCCATAGCCAGCGGGCGGTCGGCCGGCCAGCCATCACCTGCTGATTAATTTCTCTCTCTCTCTCCTAGTTCTCAAAGAGATACATATTATATGTATATATATGTTGTATATATAATATATATTATATTTACATTAATATAAAATATAATAAATTTGTAATTTATTTATACAACTTTTTTTTTTGTTATTTAAAATTTTTCATTAAAATTTTGAAATGGATTTTTCCTTTCAATTTTAGTCCATGTGGCATGATAAATTTTTTTTTCCAATTGAACCAAATTCGAATCCACGTGTCACAATTTCCCCAAAATTTCAGCCCAATTGAATTAATTTTGGATCCACATGGGCTAATTTTAGCCCGAATGACTAAAATTGCAAGAATTTTACAGGTCTCTAGACAAAAATAAATTCTGCAAATTGAAAAGGGCCAAAAGGCGCATAGTTGAAGGACTAATTTTCCATTTTTCCCACTAAAACACTCACCATGAAGAATGTCATGTAAGGACTCATTTGGAGCATACTCATAAGCGAAGACCCGTTGACCATAACCATCCACACAATAACCAAGTAGCTCAACCACGTTGTCGTGCTTTAGGCTGGATACCATCAAAACCTGCAAAACCAGATGTAAACACAATATCTTTGAGAAAAGATATATTCATATCAACACACAATGTTATGGTCAAACCTTGGCTAGAAATTCTTCATCTAGCGTCCCATTAGAGTTTAGCTTTTTAATTGCTATGGCTTTTCTACTTTTCAGACTCCACGATATACATGTCCATCAAAGTCTTCACTAATAAGACAATTAGAACTAAAATTACCAGTAATGTTTGAACCCATCAATACATGGCTTGAAGGCCCAAAACACATACTTCAATATTTTTTGCCTTGGTATGCCTGTTCATTGATGCTCCCACTCAACAATGGTGCATGGATTCCACTTTTAGAGAACTCCTATATACTTGGGCAACATTTTGACTAAACTCTCCATGTCCCAAAAAGGTGTTCCCTTGCACGTTTCAGTGCATTCCATGCCTTGGCATATGAGATTTCATATCCATATTTGTCCTTCACATTTTGCTGCACGCATTTTATCTTGTATGCCGGCTTGTCATGAACATGTCCCAACAAGTCCATAGAGATCATATCTTGACTTAAGTTTCGATGATCAACCGAAACTTCATTCATGAAACAAGTATGAGGATCCCCATACCTTGTAATCTTCCACAATCCCATTTGCTCTGTCAAAACTACCCGAATACTCCATGAACACCCTAGTTTACACACCACCTTCCATAGCTTTGGTGTACTCTCAAGTACACAATATTCTCGTTTAGCAACATGTACGGAAAAATTCTTGACAACAGCCTTAACATGTTTCTTATCTTTAAAAACCATACCCATCTCAAGCTTTCCGCTGCTACTGTCATAATAATCCCCCCATGCTCGACCTGGAATATCCACAGACTCTCCAGGTAGATCTTCTTCTTTTGTCAAGAAGAATGGAATGATGAGATACAAGTGTTGTTGATTGGTCGTAGAAGGCATTGTTGGTCCCTTAACAACTTGTGCTTGATTGAAGGTTCCCTCACCATGTGGTGGTATTAGTTCTTCAGGGGCATCATCGACTACTTCATCCGTATCATAATCATCAGGCTCTAAACACTGAGCTCTTGATCACGAAAACTATCTGTATATGGTTCAAGGGAGCTGAGGTCTACATGTGGACGCTGAGGCTAATATTGGTGACCACCCAAAAATTCTTGATGGGAAGTAGAAGGACCAACATTGGGATGTTGATGAGATGTAGAAGCACAACCATAAATATCATGGATCCCAATGTCTGTAAAGTCATCTGTTATGGCGGGCAAGTCAGGATTCCTACCCTGTGTGTGGAATTGTATGCCCATAATCACCACTAAATTGAGTGGCATATTGGTTTCCTCCCAGGGATTTTCTTGAGATGTAGAAGTTTCACCCAAAGGATATTGCATCAGAAGTGACATGTATGATCCATGCTCCCCTCGCAGTAACATGTCTTGCATATTATTAGGGCATATTGGTTCAACTTTGATGAATAACTCCATACTATTCATGCCTACCCTTGGATTCAACAAGTTTGATAAATTTTTCATTTTCCACTTGCACGATTATTGACATGCAAACCTCATTATCCAAATAAATCTTTGCCAAAATTTTTAAGAAGTAATGGTTAGTATAACCCAACACTTCATAGAGCTTTGACAATAACTCAGAGAATGTTGCCGAACGAGAAAATGGTATATATCCACATGCAGAACAATCATAACTCACAGAATTAGAGTTTATTGTCATCTTTCCTCTACTATGTACCACAATGTGTATCACGTTCATGTCTACCATACCTACAAGAATAATGGTTAGTGGCTTTTTTTTCACTTGATTTTTTTTGTCTATTTTTTTCTGCTCCTCTTTTTTGTTTTCCTCTCAAATCTTTCTTTTTTTCACACATTCTTCGTTCTTGTGTCTATAAATATCCCCAACACTCACATATAATCTACAAAAGTGTTGGCCAACATTCAGAAATAATGGTTGCTAACTTATTGACATAGTGTTTTTGTCTTTATGCACCATTCATTTTTCTCAATCTGAATTGATTTTTGAGTGACAACTCTTCTACATAAATAACTATTCACCCTTCTTTGACTCACATATATAATTTATGGCATAGGGCTGAATGACTACACTTCTACATTTGACAGGTTGAATGACAAAATAATGCATAGTAAGTACAAAAAATGGTGTTTCTAAGTCTGAATTGAATTCTAATTGACATCTCTTCAGGCTGAATCACTACATAATTTTTTCACTTTTCTCAATCCGAATTGATTTTTGATTGACAACTCTTCTACATGAATCACTATTCACCCTTCTTTGACTCACATACATAATTTCTGATTGTTGAATGACTACATTTCTGCATTACAAGATGAAAGACAAAACAATGCATATTAAGTACAAAGAATAGTGTTTCTAAATCTGAATTGAATTCTAATTGATATATCTTCAGGATGAATCACTACACACATTTTTTTCACGCCTTATTTTGTTAGGAGAAATGACAAACAATCAAAAAGGGTACAAAAAATAGTGTTTCTTAGTAAAAGTTGAATACTGATTGAAACCATTCTATATCAACCACTATTCAATATTCACGTCGGTACTATTCACTTCCCACGCCTGAATATTTTTGAATGTGGATGTAGGTTTGAAGGAGAGGGGTGTCAGCTATATGGAAGCCGCCATGCCGCCCGATGTTACATTTGGGTGAAAGTAGGATTTTTCGGACGAGAGGCGTGGCTGGTGGCCAAGCCGCTTATTGTGATTGAAAGGCGTGGCCACCAGCCACGCCTTCATATTTGATTTAATTTCAAATATCTTTTCCTTTTCTTTTTTTTTAACATGAGACACTTCGCAAAGGATTATATATATATATATATATTAAATACTATATATATATATATTAAATACTATTTATTATTTATAAAATTATATATACATACATATAGAAGGTGTGAGTCTCAGAACGCCATCTCTCTACTAAAGTCGTGATCAAGTATAGATCAATATCGAAGTGCCCACAACTATATACACCATAAAATTTCATCTCATGTAACCAATTAAAACACGGATATGTAGCTCTTCATGACTTATGACATTCCAAAAAGAATTATCTCATCGCCTCACTACAAGAGTTGTGTCGACATCCCCAACGAATACATCTTCTGACCGATGAGTAGATTGCATATGTAGAACTGTCAAATTACGTGGACAATACACATTTGCAGTATCCATCCTACAAAACAAAAGGAACAGAAAATAATTGTGTCATCATCTATATATATTTTTAATGTAAATTAACAAAGTTTATGCACATTTGTACTGAAAATAAAAACACAAACTAAAACAAAAATACAAACATTCTTCAAACACTTGAATTTATTAAATAGTCAATTTATAAAAAATTTAAACTGCATTTTTTGGGCTCATTTTTTTATGTTTAAAAAAATTAATTATTCAAATTTTAAATATAAAATAAGATATTCTAAATTAAATTATAATAATATCATACTTATTACTAAAACTTAATTTTTTTTTTTTTATAAAAATATAATTTTTTTTCAAAAAAAATTATTTTCAAATAAAATATATATTTTTAAATGTTAGGGTTGATGTCAGCCCATTTGACATCAGCCCCTCTACCAAGTGCCTAGGAAAGGCGCTTGGAAAAGGGGAGCGCTTGAACAGGCACTGGTAAGGCGCCTGAAAAAGGCGAGCCGTGCTCGCTTTTTCCAAGCCTTTTCAGGCGCTGTCTTCAACGATTTTTGAGTAGCTTTTCCATATTGTGTCTATATATATTATATATTGTATATACTATATACTATATATTATATATATTATGTATTATATAATATCTTATATATTGCATATAAATTAATATAATTATAATATAATTAATTTTTAAAATGTGATATGCAATTTATAAGAGATAGATTTTTTTTAAATATATATATATATATATATATATAACATTTATAATCTTTTGAAAAAAATTCATTTAATATGGATTAATTTCATTGTTCAGTTTTAAATATGTAACTTAATATAAATATTATTATTAGATTAATATAAAATTATTAGCATTTCAATTATTGATACTCCATAATTCACTTTTAGTTTCTTTTTAGTTTTGTATGAACTAATAATCAGAAAGGAAAAATCATAAATATTAACTAATGTTAATGTCATTTTTATCAATTTCAAATTATTCCAACTAAATATTAAAATTAATTTCCAAATTACAAGATCATACCAAACTTAATAATAAATAAATTAAATTAAAACACTTCTAAAAATTTAAAAACCAACCTCATATTGTGAGTCAAAATCTTCCTCCTCCGAAACAAGGCCTCTAATCAAACTGTAAAAATTTAAAAAAACTGCAATATATTATTTTAACAACACAAAAATAATAACATAAAATAACCAACAATATAAAATTAAAAACTTGAACAGCATAAATTAAATTTTACCTTATTTCAAATTATCTTGAAACGCAATTTCTTCTTCTCTATTTTTTTTTTTTTTTTCCTCTCCCTTCTCTTTGCTTTTCCTTTCCAATTCTTTCTCCACTTATTACACTCCTCACAACACTTGCACTCACTCAACTTTGTATGATAATATGTGAGAAAGGAGGGGGATATATAGACACCAAGAGGAGTGGCTGCCAACCATGCCTCTTACGGATTTTTTTAAAAAAAAAAAAACTATTGCCATGAGGCGTGGCTTCTCTTCATTATTTCTTTAAAAGAAATATTCAGCACCTTAAAAAAAAAAATTCCCTTGAAGCTTTTTTATTTCTTTAAAAAATATATTCAGCACCAAAGAGGCGTGGCCTCTTTGTTGGTGCGCATAAAAAAAATAGAAAAGATAATTAAAGGCATGCCTTGCTATAATTTTATAAAATTTTCAGGACTGCGGGAAATTTGTTTTTCCTCACGTTATTTTTACAAATTGGCCAACATATAAGAATTTACAAAGAACATATTTTTTAAAAAAACACATTAATTGTTTCAAAGTATATAATTTTTAAACAAATGTATATTTTTGTATGCATAAAAAAACATATTTTTTGAACAAATGTCTAGATATTAATTGTTTCAAAGTCATAAGTGAAGGCTTTATTATGTTAGGTTCAATTTAATTTTGTTGACATTGGTGTATGAAGAATTAAAAATAAAAATAAATAATATTTTTGATAAAAATATATACAAACAATTAGAATAAAATGGAGAAAAAAAGCCTTGAATATACATTATACGTCCAACCAGGCTGTACTCAGTAATATAAAATAAAGAATAACATGTGAGATTTATCTATCAAAACAATGAGTAATATGCGGCGTGCTAGGTGAAGTCCTTGAGGAAAATGAAAGAGAGTCAAAGTCGATAGACCCACTCAACCCTTAAAAGTTACACTTTATATGATATAATATATGTTTTTATAATGGAGTTTCTTGTTTTTGATTTATATGATATGAGTATGAAAAGTTTTTCTTTTGACTAGAATTTGAATTATCTTTGGATAAAAATAATTATATGAACTTAAAATCAGATGGAGTTATTAAGTTTACAAATAAGTCCGATAGTGTAAAAAATCGACATATTTATATACCAAAATTAAATAATTGAATAAGAAAATTGAGTTTAAATTGAGAAATAATTTAAGGACATTTTAGTGGGTAGAACGAGTTACCTACGTTGAGAAAAAGGGTATGGCTGTGTAAATAAAATTATTAAAGTTTATTTTTAATATATTCCGACAGACACACCCATATAGAAAAGTTAGCTCAAAAGTTAGAGCTATGACTTGAGATCCTAACTCTTTAGTGGAGCTGTGACTCTTAATTAAAAGAGTAAAGTTACGAAATTTTATCCTATAGTTGTGTCCTTAAAAGAAAAAATTATAATTCTAGTGAAGAATCATGTCTTATCAACAAAATTGCATTGCACAACTATAAATAGAAGTGCCTAGAACCAACCTTAATTACTGAAATGAGAACATACTAGCATTTGTTTGAGCACTACATTAAGTACTTTCACATCACTTTCATTTCATAGAAGAATTCCAAGTTAGTATAGTTCGCTCGTTCCGTTCTATTGGAGTGTTACCTTAGAACGGAGGAGAGCCGTTGTATCTTGGGAGGTTAATTGCCAAGAGCCTTCTAGCACTGTGTGAGGGGCAATATTACCTTAAGGATATTATTGGAGCAACAGGCCTCGACTAATACAAATTTTATTTTGCATTCAAGTAGGTTTTCTGTTACTTTCTTTAAACATTATCTCATGTTACATCATTTTACACGATTATATATTTTAATTGTATATATTTGCACAAAACACAAGCATACATGGTATCTTTGTTAAATTTCTCTATCAATCTTAAGGTAATATTTCATTGTTCCGTTTGCTTGTGGTTAATAAAGTTCTATGTTCTAATAACTAACTAAATCTGTCCATTGTTTGGTTAAATATTCTGCTTGATCATCAAAATATATGTGTAGCAAGTTGGTCATGCAAACTAGTTAGCCTGTTTGTGTTTAGTAGTTTTAATTTGCTGCCCGTTAGTTGATTAAACAAAGTATTTTACTAGTTATCAGAATATATACATATATGTCTTGGTCCTTGCTTTTAGAATAATTATGTTCTAAAATTGCTTACATAGAATTTCGCCTTTCGTAGTAGGATTTGGTTCTCTGACTTCCTATTCTCTTAAGCCTTAAGCATACAATATTCTATCTTATATGTGACGTGGGACGGCCCAACAAGCCCAGCCTAACACTTCTCGACCAGGTCCAGCAGGTCGAACCCAACAACTCTCGACCAGGTCGAAGGCCCCGCCAGCAGGACATGTCGAATATTGAGAAGTACTCTGAAGATGCCCAGCGGTTAAATCGCCTGGCCGGCCCAATCTAATTTCTCTCAATCGGAACAGAACCTGAATAATATCGTTACTCGATCTCATCAGGGTCAAAACACCATTGTCGACCATGATCGAGAGGCCCAGCCTCCACACCCAACCGTTATATGCCTCCAGTCGAACAAGGCTAGATCGACACCCGAAGCATTCTCTTCGACCAGCAGGGTCGGCGTATACAACAGTAACTGCAACCGCATTAAATGCGGCTCCAGGGTGTATAACGCCGCATTACTAGTGCGTGCCCCTATCGCACGCTGCTCTGATAGTTGTGCCAGGCCCAGGCGCACTACTAGTATGCTACTCCACCTCTGGTTTCGCCACCTGGTGCCAGTACATCATGGGGGATTAACCTGAGGGCCCTCGGATAGATACAATAGCCCCTCTAAAATCACAGGGGCATCCCCATTTTATCAACCACCAGGAAGTGGCTATAAATACAACATCCTCAGCCTTCAAAAGGTATGTCATATTATTCTCCTTAAACTCTCATTAGGCTGGTCGATCCTCTCAGCCAGTTTAAAATACTAACTTGAGCGTCGGAGCGCCTGAGTTGAGGGCTCTCTCGGCGAGCCTAACATTTGCTAATGATTGCAGGACTCACTTTCGATAATCCTAATCTCATCAAAGCTGATTGAATCCAAGTCGAGTGAATTGGATCTTTACCTAGTCAACTCAGAAAATATTCCAAACCCTTATCATTTGGTGCCGTTTGTGGGAAAGTTGAGCTTGCAATCGATACAAGAAAATGGTGAATACCAGGTGAGCTACGTCAGAACGAGAAGAAAATTAGAGGTCCCCAACACCACCTCCTCAAACCTGTGAAGAAACAAGTGCCGCGGAGTAGGGCATGGCCGAACCCAACACCCAACCCGATTAGGTGCTCATCTTGACCATGCTGCAGCTGATGTAATTGATCAATGAGTAGATATCAGCCCAGATGTAAGCACAACTTTCTGCCGCCCTAAACCGCAACACCCTTCAGCCTGGACTGGCAGCTAGTGCTACTCCACAGCCTGCTCAGCCAGAGGAAAGGCCCGACAAGAAAGAAAGGGGTCGTGAAGAGGTCAAGCGACTCCCTCACCAACGCAATGACAACCTGAGGCACCCCCCGTGAGAAGAGCCTCAGCCTAACATCCACAATGAGGTAGCAGACTTTGTCGGTTATTGTGCTCGACCCAATCGAGCCCTACAGCGCGAGCAGATCGAGCACGCCAGGCCCCTATCTAGCAAAAATCTCAGCTAGGCCGATAAGAAAGAATGGGAAGAAGTTTCCCACCAAGTACAACAGCTAAATAGGCAACTAAAGGAGATATCAAGGAGGAACACAAATAAGAACCACTACCAGGAAGGATTCCATGATTTTGACGGGAGAGAGAATCGCCCTTCGTCCAAGAAATTATTGACGAGCAAATAGCCGTCGACGCCAAGGTCCAAATGGGCTTACCTCGATATGATAGCTCATCGAATCTAAACGAGCATCTCCTCCAGTTCAAGCATATGATGCAGCTGCATGGCCACAATGAATATATTCATGCCAAGATGTTAGTAACCACTCTCCAAGGCCTTATGTTGGATTGGTTTATAAAGCTGGAACCGACATCGATTTACTCCTACGGCCAACTATGCGATAAATTTCTACACCAATTTGCTAGCCGGAGAAAAGCAAAACTCCCCCACACCCACCTACACATGATGAGACAAAACGAAGGAGAGTTTCTCTGTGATTTCTTTACTAGGTTTAACACGAAGGTCCTAATAATCGACAACCTGCGAATTAAGTTTTTGATTGCCGTACTTTTCCTAGGACTCCACTACAAGAAGTGCGCAAATGCTTTAGTTAAGGAAAGGTCAAGGTCAATGGAGGAATTGCTCGACCTCGTTGAGAGATACATGATGCAGGAGGATATAAACAAGTTGAAATATGGCAACTCGAAGGTCGAGAAGAGAAAGCAGAAGGAGAAAGAGGACCGCCAACAAAAGAAGGGTCGTCGATCTCCTATTAAACATTTCCATGAGTACACGCAGCTCAACCTCCCAAGGAAAGAAGTGATGTTTGCCATCGAGCATGACAACCTTTTGAATAGACCTAGGAACCTAGTTAAAACTGAAGCAATGAAGAGGTCTAAGAAATACTACCATTTTCATTGGTAAAAAAGGCATGACACGGAGGACTACTTCAACCTCCATGACGAGATCAAGAGGCTGATCAGGTAGGGCCATCTCAAGAAGTTTGTTCATGAAAGTGTCAAGCAGGAACTAGGGACGACCGACCAGACTCCCAAAGAGAACGATCGATCAGCTTGAGAAAAAAAGACAGAGGAAAAAAATCCGCCCATGATCCCTGCCTACTGATCAGGGGGGTCATTGACACCATAGCTGGAGGTCCTACTAGGGGGACTCCAAATCAGCCAGGAAGCAAAACCAAAGAAGGCTAAAATCAACCAATTCTTCAATGGTCGAAACAGTGTTCCAGCTGTCTACGAGCACAAAACCAATATCTTTCTTAGAAGATGATCTTTCTCACCTCAAAGGTCAATGAGCGGACAGCCAGCTCAATTGTCCCCTAGTCATATCTATCGAGATAGCAAACTTTGAAGTCCATAAAATCCTAACCGACAATGGCATCTCTACAAACATCATCTTTCTGTCAACCCTACAGAGAATGAAGTTGGGAAAACTCAAGTTCGAGCCCGTCAAGACTCCGCTGATTAGGTTTGGCAGCATAGAGATTATGCTAGACGAGTCCATCAACCTCTCCACTTCATTCATAGAAGCCCCGACAAGGAGAACCCTTATGGTTAACTACCTGGTCGTCGATACACCCTTCGCATACAATGCTATCATTGAATGACTAACTTTGAATGATTTTCGAGCTATAGTCCCAACCTATCATATGAAGGTGAAGTTCCCAACTTCTATGAGCATAGAGGAACTCCGTTGCAATGTTAAAGAAACATAGTGATGCTACATCATTTCGGTCGAGGCTACTAAGTAGAAGACTCGACCCAAATTGAACCCCTCGGGAGATGCCCCAGTAGCAGAACTTGAGGGTGAATAGTGGGTCAAAAAGTGCAAACTCGAAGACACCGAGCTAGAACTTATGGGAGAATTCAAGACCATTGAGCTCAAACTGGGAAATCCTGATAAGACCACTCGGATCGGTGGCGATATGGGTGATCACATGGAATGCCTCATGGTCAACTTTCTCCACATGAACATCGACGTATTCGCATGGAAGGCCTCCGACCTGCAAGGAATCGTCCCCAGTGTCATTGTTCATAGGCTCAACATGGATCTCTCATACAAACCCGTGAATCAGAAGACCCGGACATTCAATGCTGAGAGAAGCCAAATTATTGAAGACGAAGTTAACAAGCTATTAGAAGCAGGATACATTATTGAAATTCAATACCCTAGTTGGCTTTGTAATATAGTCTTTGTCCCCAAAAATGAGGGAAAATGGTGCATGTGTAACAATTTCACTGATCTCAATAAAGCTTGCCCTACAAATCCTTACCCCTTGCCTTGCATAGACTTACTAGTCGATCCTACTACTGGTTGTGAATTGTTAAGTGTGAGGGATGCGTTCCAAGGTTACTACCAAATATTCATGGCACTCAAGGATAGAGATAAGACATCTTTTGTCGTGCCTAGGGGTGTAAACGAGTCGAGCTCGAGCTCAAGCTTGCCAATAATTGCAGGCTCGAGCTCGAGCTTGAGCTCGAGCTTGCTCTTAAGGGCTCGAGCTCGAGCTCAAGTTCAAAAATACTGAGCTCGAGTCGAGCTCGAGCCGGCTCATCAGAAAATTTTAAATTAAATAAAAATATTAAATTATTAATATATCATAATTATTTAATAATAATTAATAAAATAATTAAAATTATTATTATAAATTAAATATATATGAAATTATAATAAATACTATAATGATTTAAATTATAATATATTATAATTATTGATAAATTATTAAATTATTAATATATTATAATTATAATCATATATATAAATATTTAAAATTAGAAAAAAAAAGTAAATTATTAATACATATTAATTAATATATAATAAATATTTAAAATTAGAAAAAGAAAGTAAATTATTATATATATTAATTATTTAATTAATATATAAAAAATATTTAAAAATAGGAAAAAGATCATGAGCCGGCTCATAAGCTTTTGAACAACTAGAGATGAGCTCGAGCTCGGCTCATGTTAAAGCTCGAGCTCGAAAAACTCGAGCTTGAGTCGAGCTATAATCGAGCCCGCTCATGAGGCTCATGAGCCGACTCGACTCATCGTACACCCCTAGTCGTGCCTAATGGGGTTTACTGCTTTCTGGTAATACCTTTTGGCTTAAAAACATAGGGGCAACCTATCAGAGACTAGTGAACTTCACGTTCAAAAACGAGATCGGACAAACAATGGAAGTGTATGTCGACAACATGATTGTTGAAACACAAAAAATAGAAAAACATCTGGACGACCTCAACCACACATTTTCCATACTTCGTGCATTTAGCATGAAGCTTAACCCTAGCAAATGTACTTTGGAGTTTGGGGAGGAAAGTTCTTAGGGTACATGGTCACCCAAAAAGGCATCAAGGCGAATCCTTAAAAAATTCAAGCAATCTTGGACATCAAATCCCTTTGAATAATCAGGGATGTGCAACAACTGGTTAGACGGGTCATCGCCCTAGGAAGGTTCATTACTCGGCTAGCCGACAAGAGTTTGCCATTCTTTAAAATTCTCTGAAATGCTAAAAAGTCATGTTTTCAATATCTGGAGCAGTACGACCAGGCCCTAGCCGAACTAAAGCAATACATATCCTCACTGCCCATGTTAGCCAAACTCAACCTAGGCAAAACTCTATACATGTACTTGGCAGTGTCGGTGGCATCAATCAGCTAGATTTTGATCTCGATGAGAGACGAAACGCACTGACCTGTCTACTACTACAGCAAATCATTGCAAGGCCCAGAACACAATTACCTTGAGATCGAGAAGTTCGCACTCGCCGTGGTCACAGTGACTAAGAAGTTGAGGCATTATGTCCAGTCACATTCCATCGCAGTATTGACAAACCAACTATTGAAGCACGTGTTATCTAAACCAGACACATCTGGGCGACTAACCAAATGGGCGATCGAACTAGGCAAATTTGACATCAATTTCCTGCCCCGAACAGCCGAAAAAGCACAGGTGTTAGCGAATTTCATCATCAAAAAGTTCAACCTACTAGAGCATTTCGACCATAGCTCCCTCATTTGGACACTACATGTTGATGGCTCGGCAACTTTTGCGGGAGGAGGAGTAGGAGTCTCACTCCACTCCCTGCTCACAGAAGAGTATGATTTTACTATTAAGCTCGACTATCCAGTAACAAACAACACAGCAGAGTATGAGGGCCTCTTCACGGGTGTGATGATGGCAGTAGACCAAGGAGTCAAGCAGCTTGTGCAATCACTGACTCTCAGCTAGTTGCTGAGCAGGTCGAAGGCAATTTTGAAGCCAAAGAAGCTATAATGACCAAGTACCTCGCTGAGGTGAAAAGGTTGCGCCAGCAATTCAAGAAGTTCACTTTGAACCAAGTACCTCGATCAAAAAATGAAAGAGCAGACGCTCTATGTAAGTTCGCTAGCTTAGCCAAAGGGACTAGGGATAGAACAATTACGTTCCTGGTCACAAACAAACCGTCCATAAATTGTTCCGACTAGGTCTTGGTTGGGAGTGTCAGAGAAGGAAATCCCTCTTGGCAAGATGCAATCAAACTCTACCTCAGACAAGGAATACTCCCTGAAGACAAAGGCAAGGCGTATCGACTCAGAAACCAAGCAGCCAAATTTGCCCTTGACGAGCATGGGCTACTATATAGGAGTTCAATCTCAGGCCCACCATTGAGATGCTTAGATCCTGACCAAGCCCGAGATGTTCTCCACGAAGTTCATGCGGGGCATATGTGGTAATCACTCCGCCGACCGCATCCTAGCCCACAAGATCATTAGGTATGGATATTTTTGGCCCACATTGCTCAACGAAGCCGTCAATTTCACCAAATGATGCCCATCCTGCCAGGTTCACTCGAACATAACTCACCAACCCGCAACAGCAATGGTAAATGTCCAGATCACATGACCATTTGACCAATGGGGAATCGACATCGTTGGTTCTCTCCCAAAAACGACAGGCCAAAGGAAGTTCATCACCGTGGTGGTCGAATATTTTACCAAGTAGGTCGAAGCGGAAGTAGTTCCTAAGATAACCAACATCGCCATTAAGAGCTTCATATGGAAAAATATAATTTGTCGTTTCGGCCTCCCTAAAGTCCTCATATCAGACAACAGGACCCAATTCCAAAGTAAAAGCACAAGGAACTGGTGTGAAAGCCTAAGAATTCACCAACACTTTACCTCGGTAGGAAACCCCCAAGCTAACGGTCAAACTGAAGTAACAAACAAAATGATGCTCGACCACCTTAAGATAAAGATAATAGGAATCGGAGCGACCTGGGCAGATGACCTCCCAGGCGTACTATGGGCATACAGGACAACCTCATGAACAGCAACAAGACACAACCCTTATAGTCTGGTCTACGGATTAGAAGCAGTAATCCCAACCGAACTAATACAGCACACAGCTCGAGTGATACACTTTAAACCAATCACGAAGTCCTCAGAAAGGGAACTTGACCTTGAAACCATCGACGAGTTGTGCCAGCAGGCTTATTCCACAATGTAGATATATCGATCAAAGATGGCCGATTATTATAACAAGGGGATCCAACCGTGGAACTTCAAAGTTGGTGACCTCGTCCTCAAAAAAGTCAAGGTCTCCAAGAAAATGGGCAAACTCAACCCCAAATGGGAAGGGCCATATTTAGTGACTAAAGTGGCAAAGCATAAAACTTATTGGTTGGCCGATATGAACAGCAATGAGCTCCCGCGACCTTGGAATGCTGTTAATTTAAGAAAATTCTATGTATGAAACTCGTTCTACAGTTTTGTATTAATAAAGCTCCCAAATATTTTATCTAACAACACATTCGTATGATATAATCAAGGGGATGGCGGCATCGAGCCGTGTGATAAAGGCCCCCCACCCCAGTCGTTAATTAGTCTGATCGTTTGTAGTCGACCCTACAATCGACCACCTGGCGGCTTCAAGTTGCCAAACCTAGGCTTCCCAACCTAAGTTCTTAAATAGGTAGACCACCTAAGGTCGATCGAGTAGTAGCTTCTGGCTGCCAAATAAAGGTTTTCTAGCCCCAATCAAATAGCATGACCGTTCACAGTCAACCCCGTATTCGACCATCTAATGAGCTCCAAGCAATTGTCACTGATAAGGCTTCAAGCCACCAGATTGAAACTATGCATTTCATCGAATGAATCCACCTGACGGGACCAACCAGCTCAACCCAAGTCATGGAAAAATTGTAAGTAAACCACACTTACAACATTAGCAATGAGTGAAGACTTGGAATATTTAAAATCTTGCAAGTTTTTAAATCGACCATGTAGAATTGTCAATTTGTGCAAATTTTTTAAATCGTGCAAGTTTAAATCGACCATATAGAATTGTTAAGACTAAACCACGAGAATTGTTAAGCACGACGTAATACGGTGGTCATTAATCAATTGAAAATAATGGGAACTAAATTCTAGTACACACTGATAAGCTCAATAATAGATCCCATTAACATTGAAGAATTCCAATTACAAAGGCACTTCTGAAGTACAAAAAAAAAAATAGAGAAAGTAAAAAGTAGAAGAAGACTGCAGGCATCATCGAGTGGCGGGCACTCAACCTCAAATTTAGTTCGACCCCTCTACTTCATCTCGGGGGGCCTCCTCTTCGTCTTACCCTGAAAGTCAAGATGGGCCCGCTTCATCCACTAGAAAAGGATGTTCGTCGGGCGAAAAATACTGGGCTGCGTTCACCTTGCCATCCCTCATGTCAAATGTAAAATTATTGGCAAAATCAAACTTTATGGTCACCGCCTCGACACAGAACTGGTGCTCGGGAATAGCAAGAAGAGGAATAGGTACAGAACTAGTAACATATGCAGCTTCAGTGGTGGCCTCATTGGCAGGGGGCCCTTTTTCGGGGTATATGTGGAGCTGGTCATCGAGCATGTAGTTCAAATGCTCTTTATCCTCAGCATAGATGTTGTATCCTAAAAACTCCAGCTAGGGAATGGCCTTGTCAAATACATCTTTAGCTACGTCAAGTGAAAAGACGACGCTAGCATCTATAAAAGCTGACGTTAGCATGAATTGCTGCAGCGCCTCCCGTCTAACATTTGGCAGCGTCCACCTAAATTCCCGACAAGCAAACTGCAAAGCGGCCTGGTACCTATGTGCTTGGTCGTTATCTAACTATGCTTTGTTTAGAAGCTCGTCGGCCACGCTTCTAGCAGTCACCACAATTATTAGCTCGGCGTCTTTTGTTGCAAGCTGCAAGTTCGCCTCCTCCATCTGCTTAGTCAACCGCTCAACCTCCATTTGGGCAGACTCGAGTGCCGCCTTCGTTGTATCCATCTCCTTGTATTCTAACCGCAATTGATTCACCTGATCGAGGGCAAGTTTCGACCTCCGAAACATGCGGTACCCCAGCTGCTCGACTTATGAAGGCAACATTTTCATCAGTATAAAGAAAATGCTCACTACAACGAAATGTCAAACATGACTCGACCAAAATCTTACCATCTTGGCATGATATTCCAAGGCTTTCATCGCAGCACCCTGGCTCTTTTCGATTACCTTGCGCTGGTCTGAAGTGAACAGACCAGCCATTAAAACCTTCATGGGCAAGGACCCAGTTTCCCCCACCTTCATTACTAACATCAAATTATGGACCTTCAGCTTGGTCCCAAAGCGAGGAGATGGTAGATCCGTCAAGTCGAACAAAGTCCTGTCATCTTGGCGCGCTCGAACGTTGTTACTGCCCAGGCTTTGTCTTTGCCCTGATCAGCCTTTTTCGAAGCGGGCCCTCTCTGTAAGGCGATAGGCCTTTTACCTCGACCAACCGAACTACGACTAAGAGATGGTACAGCAGCAGCAATAGGAATGGCAACAACCAACGGTGGAGCGGCCAGCTCTTGTCGAGCCTTTTATAGGGTGCTTGCATCTGTGCGCCGCTCGCAGTTCTCTCTGTTCCTTTCAGCGCAAGCAATAACTTGAAGGCGTGGCCGATTCATGATGTCTTCTCAGTCTGCAAGAGGCAAAGCAAACAACGCATGAGATTCGACCATAATAATGCATGCATAACAATAAACAAAGCTCATATAAATTCTACCTAATCGAGCATCCGCGGGCAAGTCGAGCTGAGCAGGTGACAAGCTAGCCAGCATGAGGTTTCTCTCCTTGATAAAACCATATGCCTCCATCTGACCAAACTCAATCAGATCCCTCACAAAAGTATTGGGCCAAGTCGGAGTCGGGTTCCCTAGCATCTCGACGTGCCCCCTCATCCAACCCCTGGGGATATTAAAGCCCAATCCCCCTGGTGATCGAACATAAAAATCCTATTCTTCCACTTTTGCCCAAATGAGGAAGCAAGGGTTACAAAGAATTTCCGACAAGGATGAGCCGTTAAACAACAGAACCCAGACTCCTCACTACTCCCCGACTTGCGAGATATAGGGAGATGGAAGAGTTTGCTAAAGTTGGCAAACGTAGGTAGTTGGTTATAAATATGCATTAAGACCACAAAACTATATAAGTTGGAGAAACAATTGGGAAATAGCTGAGTAATGCAAACCTGCAGACCTTGTAATAGGTGTACTATGGCATTAGATAGAGAGAACCTAAGACCATACCTAAGATCATCTTTGAACACAGTGATGCACCTTTCAGATGGTTGGTCCATTCTACCCTCGAGCCCCAGAATGATCAAACTATAGTCATCGGGGACATGGTACAACTACCTAAGAAGGCCAAATCAACCTCCCTCACTGTCAACCTAATCTCACTATAGTGACTTGAGGTGACCAATCGACCACGATAAATCGGGGGCTTGCTCTGCTTAGCCGCAACGACAGCACGATCATTGCTCGAGGTCAAGCTACTACTCGACAAGCTGTTAGAACTACTGTTTGATCCCTCTTCACCGCTGGTCGGAACCCTATCCGACCTCGTGGCCTCACTATCACTCCCCAAACTCCTCTTACCATCCCGAAGAAACTTTCAACATGCTTTAATGAATACTAAACTTTGAAAATAAAGGATAAGAAGCGTGCTCTGAAGAAAGGAGAACACATACTTGGTAGAATGCTCAAAGAAGCAATGCAAAACTCACTGAATGCAGAAACGACCTTGCAGGAATGCATTAAATAAGCAAATGAACACAGTATACCCTTTTTACCGCATATGTTTATAGCCCTTCAGGCACAGAACCCCAAGTATCCATAATTATTACCTTAGCCGCCGTTTGGCGCTTCACATGCCCAATACTACAGATGCATTAATTGTACCCAAACCCCAATTAAGAATTATGTCCGACTATTCATTCCCATTCTTGGTCATCGATTCTCTCAATCAAAACTTGAAAGTCGGGGGACTTATGATGTAGGACAACCCAGCTCGACACCTCTCGACCAGGTCCAGTAGGCGGAGCCCAACACCTCTCAACCAAGATGAAGGCCCTGCCAGTTGGACATATTGAATATTGCAAAGTACTCTGAAGACAACCCAGCGGTTAAATCACCCAGCGAGCCCGATCTAGTTTCTCTCGATCAGAACATAACCTGTATAATATCATTACTCGATCTCATCGGGGTCAAAACACCATTGCCAACCACGACCCAGAGGCCTAGCCTCCACACCCGACCATTATATGCTTCCATCCGAACAAGGCTAGATCGACACCCAGAGCATTCTCTCTGACCAATGGGGTCGATGTAGACTATAGTAACTGTAGCTGTATTAAATACAACTCTAGGGGGTATGACGCCGCATTAATGGTGCGTGCCCCTGTCACTCGCTACTCTGACAGTTGTGCTAGGCCTAAGCGCACTACTAGTATGCTACTCCACCTCTGGTCTCACCACCTGGCACCAGTACATCCTGGGGGATTGACTTGAGGGCTCTCGGATAGATACAATAGCCCCTCTAAAATCATAGGGGCATCCCCATCTTATCAGCCACCAGGAAGAGTTTATAAATACAACATCCTCAACCTTCAAAAGGTATGCTATATTATTCTCCTTAAACTCTAATTAGGCTGCTCGATCCTCTCATCAGTTCAAAATACTAACTTGAGCATCGAAGCACCTGAGCCGAGGGCCCCTCTTGGCAAGCCTGACGTTTGCTAGTGATTGCAGGACTCACTTCCGATACTCCTAACCTCATCAAGGCTAATCAAATCCAAGTCGAGTGAATTAGATCTTTACCCAGTCAACTTAGAAAATATTTTGCACCCTCATCGATATGTATATATATTATAATAAGTCGATTTAGTGGTGGAAGTTATTATTATATTTACTATTCATTTATTAGCAAACCAAATAGTAACTGTGCTTCTGTGACTTTTGTTTTTGAGTCTTAATGAGACTATTGCGGAAAGTCAAGATAAACATATATTGCAGGCTCTGTTATATGAAAGAATTTTTTGTTTGGGAATTCTATTTTGGTAATTATTTGATAAAGGTTCTAGGTTTAATTTGTGATTGTATTGTTGTTTTGTCATTTAAAATTTTGATCATTGCATCAAACATCGAGACACAAATGTTGCAAGTATAAAGTCCAACGTTAATAACATTGGTAGTGGAGTTTGGATCACTATAATTACTTCTACACCTGAGAAGCCTAAAAAATTCAAGAGGTATGAGGAGATGAATCCTAATGTCACTAAGGTGGTCAAAATACCCAATGAGGTAGGAGATATGAATTTTAGGTCAAAAGGACCAATTTCCAACAAGAAGATGGCTTCATCTAAACAATTCAATTTTCCTAAAATTCAATGGCTCTCATCTTAACTTGTCCTATTAAAGCAATTAGATTGGGTTGCAACAAGCAGCTCAAGTGGAATATAGGAAAGGAAGCTCATTTTATCTTGCCCACATCAACATACAGTTAAAAAATTCAAATTGCGATGATACTCCCATCTTTGTTGAATTAAGGGGGAAAAAAAGACAAAAAAAACAACAAAAACAAAAAAAAAAAAAATAATAAAATAAGGTGGTCTTAACTTCTAAAGGAAAGTATTGAATTCAAAATGTTGATTCCAATTAATTTAAAATGGGTAAAAAAATGATATATCTCGTTGATAAAACCTTTTTCTTAATCTTCTAGAAGGTGTGGATAATCTTCTAACTTTATTAAAATGTATATTATATGTTCTAATCCTATTCTTTTGGTAGAATATTTATTTATGGGATGCTAGTATACTTTGAGCTTGCACCATATTTTTTACAAAAATATGCATTTAAACACTTAAAATATTATAAAATATTATATTCTCCACCATCAAATTCTTATTTCGATAAAATAGATAGAACATCTCACTAGAACTACGTTACATACTAGTCACATATCAATATATGGACATTTTAATGGATTTGATCTATCTTGAAAGAAAACATAAAATTTTTAGTTATTGTTTTAAGATAATTTTTTAAGGATTATAACAGTCAGAATTAATTTTTAAATCTAGGCTCTAGATTTGTAAGTTCAAGAATTTAACTTATTTTCCAGTGTGATACTTTTGAAATTTTATAATAGTGTCATATGAATTTTAATATATTTTGATTATCTTGGCTCAGTATTTATGAGTCCTTTAAACATAGGAACATTACCATACCCAAATTTGGAACATGATAAAATGGTTAAAGGTGGGGCTTGAAAACACAACCAAACTAGCTGTACGATTCCTGCTGGAGTAGTGAATGTATTAGATTCAAACAAAGATCTTTACTTGATAAGAAATATTTTGTTTTATCACTTAATTCTTCATAGAATGGCCGTCCATAAGTCTGCAAATGAATATTCAAAAATTTATTTACCGTTCGCATCCAAATTCATTTATAGGACATATTATCTGTATTCGTTTAAAGTGGATATTATTCTTATTCAATTAGTAGATATTCGACTGTAAATAGATAGGAATATGGTAATTACCTATCTGGTTCGTTTAATTAATATCCGCTCCGAATACATATATGTGGAATATATTTGTTTATATATTCGATTATCCAGAATTTAATGAAATCCATTATCCATATCTTATAAATAATATTTAAAAAATTATTATTTATAATATATAATTATACATAATAAATTATTTTTGTTTTTTCAATATGAAATCTCATAATCTATATCTAAATGAATATAAGTTAAAATTAGTAATTAAAGAATTAATAAGAAAAAATTAGTAGTTAAAGATTATGAAGAATCGATAAATGGTAGTAATAATAATTAAATACTACTAAATCAAGAAAAAAATTGAAAAATCAATATATGAATGATAAAATTGATCAATATCAAATTATTGTTGCTTGACTTTATAATTAATTTATATTGGTGTCATTTTATTAATATCAATTAATCATAAAGTCGATCATTAATTTACAAAAATTAACTAAATCAAGAATAATTAATTTTTTAATTCTAAGATAAAGTAGTCAACTTTTTTTTTTTTTTAAATGAAATTTATTAGAAAAAATATGCATTTTATTGCAAGTTAACATATTTGGATATTCGAATATTTGTAAACGAATATTTGGATATTTATAAATGGATATATCCTAATAATTATAATCAGATACGGATATATCCGAATTTGGTTAATATTTGCATTTTATTAAAAAATATCCATCATATACGAATACGGATATTATAAAATTTAAACGGATACAGATACAGCATATTCGTGCCGTTTAATATTCATTTATACCCCTAGCCGTCCATTTCCATTGATTTACTTCGTAGAAGCAATCGTAAGATTGAGGTCATACGAGTGAGAGGTTGCTCTTGAATTTGAACGATGAAAATAATATTAGTGTTGGGATATAATACTTCTTTAATTGAACATGCTATTTTGATAATAAATAATGTAATTTTTTGTACTCCTTAAACTTGAAATATAAATGTGAGATTATTATGTATTTGATCCATCTTTGCAAAATATATATTGGCGGAACTATTTTGAGTTCATTTATTGCAATATTGTTTCACTAGAATTTATAGAAGAAATACAAAAGATAAAACAAAGAATAACATGTGATTGATCTATTAAAATCATGTAGGGGTGTAAATGGATATTAAACGAATCGAATACACTATTTTCATATTCATATCTGTTTAACTTTTCGAATATTCGGATATGGATACGGATTTGACAGCCATTTAAAAATGATATCCAAATCTATATCCGTCATATATCATTAGAATTTGGATATATTTGTATTCGATCATAATTATTCAGATTTATTCATATTTTATTAAATTTATCCGTATTTGAATTATTTTTTTATATTCATATTAGATGATAATTATTTAGATATCTATTTATAAATATCCAAATACATGAATTTATAAATCTATAATAAATATATATTTTAATTAATAGAAGAAACTACATAATTTCATTAAAAAGAAAGCAATCAAACAAATATCATAATTTTTAATTAATAATTGCTTTATAATTGATTATTAGTACTTAATAATAATAATAATAATAATAATAATAATAATAATAATAATAATAATAATAATAATAATGGCATTTAAGTATATTAATTATAAAGTCAACCAATAATAATTATGTTGATTAACTTTATTCTTCAATTTTTTTCTCTCTATTACAATAATTTTTTAAATTTATTCTTTCTTCTTTCCAATTCTTCAATTATAATTTATCTATATATATATACACACACACACACACACATATATGGATTATGAGATTTTTATTAAAAAATATAAATAATATATTATTTAATAAATATATATTCAGAGCGGATATTAAACAAATCGAATACGCATTTATCATATCCGTATCCATTTATAATCAGATATTTATTAATTGAATACGGATAATATTCGCTTTAAATAAATACGGATAAATTTTGTATAAACGAATACAAATACAAACAAAAAATGAATTTTTGAATATTTATTTACGGCCTTAGTCATGTGTAATATGTAGTTCTTGTACAAGTCTTTGTGAAAATGAGAGGATCAGAAGAGGAGCCACATTGTCTCACAAAAAGTTGCGTGTTTGATTCTCTTTCCTGATGTGGGGTTCGATTGGTGTGCAATTTGTAAGTACTTCTATAAATATTTATAGGACCCGGGGTCATTTCTTGGCCTGGTGGTGATCGGTGTCAAACCCACCTAGACTTTTCTGTACCCAAAAAAAAAAAAAAGAAAAGAAAAGGAGGAGCCTTATGGGGTCAATAGATCCATTAAACCCTTAGGCCCAGTTTACTTTCATGGATATCCTTTGCATATTTGGTTTGATGTCAGCCCGATAGAATATATGACGCCCGCCACTATTAAGGTTGAGGTTGGCTGTACCATCTGGCCCATGAAAAGGGATGGAAATGTCCCCAGGTGTCTGTGCCTCCTTCTAAAAAAAATTCTTTGCCTCTCTCCCTGTTAGTTTTTCTCTTGGATTTTCCTCAAAAATTATATTTACATGTACATTTTAATATTTAAATAAAATTATTTCATTATATATAATTATATTTATACATAATATTTT
Organism: Jacaranda mimosifolia; assembly: GCA_018894105.1. Taxonomy (NCBI): domain Eukaryota; kingdom Viridiplantae; phylum Streptophyta; class Magnoliopsida; order Lamiales; family Bignoniaceae; genus Jacaranda; species Jacaranda mimosifolia. The sequence continues at coordinate 3,101,692 of CM032124.1, read as the reverse complement.
AATATTTCAATAAAATTATTTTCATAATATATAATTATATTTATAAGTAATATTTTTAATTTATAAACAACATCATTTTGATACTATATAATTATAATTACATGTAATATTTTAATATTTAAATAAGATTATTTTCATAATATATGATTATAGTTACACATAAATATTTTAATATTTAAATAAAACTATATCTCTAATATATTATTATATTTACATGTATATTTAATATTTCAATAAATTATTTTCTTAATATAATTATATTTGCACATAAATTTTAATATTTAAATAAATTTCTTAGTTTAATTAATTAAATTATTTCATGAATTCATTATTATTATATTTTAGTAATTATTACAGGATATTCTAAAGTGTATTTTATTAATTTTACTTTATTCTAATAAACCCTACATATAAATAATATATAACATATATTACATACATAACATTTTAACTTATAACTCACAACCAATCATCTCATAACTTTTTCTCACAAAAAATTTCATAATCAATTACCACCTCACAAGTTTTTCTAAAAGAAAAAATCTCACAACCAAACAACATCTCATAACTTTCACCCATCAAATCAATTGTAATCGTTACATTTTTACTTCAAAATCAATCACACTCTCATTTCTACCTCTTAAATACAAAAATTTCACTATTCTCTCCCGGGAATGAAAAATAGAAAACAAAATCACAACTAAGCACAACTTAAATGCTGTTACTCACAATACAGTAGTGTAACATGGAGTTAAGCATTAGCATATGAACAGAATGAAGGGAAACATTTTATTCAAGCAACTTAGCGGTCCTAGACATAATACGGTTGAATGAAGATCGCCAAGCATCAGGAATCCTTGGCAGCTTTGTGATACTGTCTGCAAAGATCGATCATGAGTTTTTATTATAAGTTTTGCTTAAATTAACATGGGAATAAGAATCCTAGGGAATGATTATCTGATAGTTTTACTTACCTGTTAAGCTAGAACCAAGGGTGATACGGATCATTCCTCAGGTGGAAAAATGGTGAGCTTGAGTTCACAGATTTTGGTGGTTTGCTCTAATTCCTGCTGCCTTTTTCTGGCTTCATAGATTTTCTTGGCTGAGGCTGCTGCAAATCTAGAACGGTACAGGTCCAGCAGTTTGAGACTAGGTATATCAGCCAGCCCAGTTGGGATTTCTTGGAGGTTCTCGCAGCTGTGCAGCTCAAGGCGTCTAAGTCTAGGGAAGTGATGGCCTAAAGCTGACCAAAAGACCAAATCTGTGCGTCCAATGTGCAAGAATTCAAGATGGCGAAAACCACCATCAGCTGCCTGCCAGAGCTTGCCCATGAATGCTTTCTCTTTTAGCTTGAGGACCTCCAGGTTCTCCAGCAATCCTATGATAGACATATGACTCCAGTCGAGAAAAGTATCAGACAACGTCAGGCTCCTCAGCTTTGGTGGGAACTTGTAGGGTGGAGGGAGACCGTGCAATTTGCCTTCCGAAGGTGCACAGGGAAAAACATCATTTAGTAGCTTCAGCTTTTCAAGATTACTCAATTTCCCCAAGCAATCAAATGATCCAGTACTCTTATTGTCGTCCAGAAGCGAGGCTAGTCGTCCACGAATGCCCAATTTCTTCAAATTGAGAGCTCCGTTAAAAACTTCTTCCGTGCAACTTTGTGGCGAAATTGTACCGAGTGTTTGAAGCTTTTCACCTTCTTTACTACCTTTCCCTGTCTTGGGCAAAGTAGCAGATGCATTTGTCTTCAAATGCCTTAATTGAATCATCTTCCAAATGTCTGCTTTGATTTCAAGGGTACGAGATGTTGTATCAACTATGAGAGTTTGTATGTTGAAGAGCTTGGAGAATGCTGCTGGAAGAATCGCTGAATCGAAGGACAGGGCAATGTACCTCAAATGAACCAAATGGTACATGTCGCTGGAAATTCCAGTAAATTTGATGGGCTTGACATCTAAAACTCTAAGTAGTTTGAAAGCTGCGGGGATGGCCGAAATGTTATCTGAAGGCAAGGTGATTTCTTCCTTGGAGAAACAAACAAAAGAGCGGACACGAGGGCCACAATTTTTTAAAGATAGAAACTGCATGACATTGGAATGGATACAAAGGCGACGGTATTTTTTCAGGTCAGAATCTGAAGGATAAAAAGCTCCATCTCCAGACTTCTTCATTTCTTGGAGGAAGTTCTCCCGTTCATCTCCAGCTTCAGTTTTGCAGAAATCACGTAGCATATCATGAATGCGGCACGTTTTAACTCTACCATCGGGCTTCATCTTATCGATTCTTACTAAATTTCTGCTGATAAGATCCTCCAAATAGTTTTCTGCAGTTTCCTCCAGGATGATGCCGGTCTTTTGTTGTATGAATCCTTCCGCAATCCACATACGGATCAATTTCCACACCGGGATCTCAAAGTTTTAAGGGAACATCCCCAAATAGAGAAAGCATGCTCTCACGTGAAATGGCAATTTATCGTAACTCAATGCTATAATTTTCTCCATTCGTCTCTCCGGATCCTCATTAAGATAAGCACTCACGCTTTCAGATACTTTTTTCCAAGCATTTTTCCTTGCACTCATATCATCTGATGTTGAAAACCTTTTGACAAGAATGCCTCCTATTACCACTATCGCAAGTGGCAGCCCGCCACACTGCTCTGCAATTATTTTTCCAAGATAAAACAACTCTTCCGGGCAGTCAGGCTTACCGAAAACCTCCAACCGGAGCAGCAACCAGCTCTCGTCTTGATTCAAGAACCGCAACTTGTGGGGAGGTCTATTGCGATTAGCATACCGAGCCACTTCCTCATGACGACTGGTGATCAAGACTTTACCCATCTTGTTGCTCTTCGGCAATGCAATTTGGATTTTATCCCAATCCTCTGCTGTCCACACGTCGTCCATGAAATCAAGAATTTTACTCTCTCCAAATGATCGCAAACTAGTCGGGCTAACTCCTGATCAGTTTTGCGATACATGTCCTCAGTGAGCCTGGTGAACTCTCTCAGAATGGCAAGAAAGATATCCTTCTTTGTGAAGTCCTGCGAAACATAAATCCATATGCGGGAGGGGAATTGATATTGGATATCTGGATCACGGAGGATCATCCCTGCCAGCGTCGTCTTGCCAAGGCCAGGCATACCAATGATGGAGACGACATCAAGCTGCTCGGTTTCTTCAGTCAGATATCCTTTTATTTTCTTCGCCTCATCGTCAAAACCCACCAAATTGTCCTGCCTCACCAGCGGAGCCTGTTTGAAAATTCTTTAGGACAAGATTAATGCAAGTTGGAAAACGTATGAAACGATGGACAATAAAGTGGAGATAATATATAGCAATCTCTGGGACGAGTCAAATTGAGCTAACTGGTTTCCACTTGAGTCGAGCCAAATCATATTTAATCTTTATTTTGAGCCGATGCCAAGCCATTCACGTTTAGACCTGGGACTAGTTTGGAGTCAATAAAAACTTATATATTATTTATTATTTTATTAATGAATATAAATTATGTTATTATTATTATTATTATTATTATTATTATTATTATTATTTGAACTCAAACTCACTATTATTCAAAGTTTATTTGAAAATACAAAATGAATTCAAATTTTTATCAATTTGGCTTCAAGCTCAAAAAATTACTCATTGAGCTCGAGCTTAACATATATACTTTGAGCTCGAAGTTTTTCAAATTCAACTCAGTTTGACTCGTTTCGAATGCGCTTTTAATTATATACTACATGTTTAACTCCAGGTAAATTTTAATGGCATTCATATTTGAATGGTTTTTAGTTTTTGAATATTTTGAACAAATATTTGAGATCTCCGACCGGATAAACATGGCAAGATTTGCTTCAAGCACTTAAAAATATTTACATTTTGCACTTAGTAGTCATGTGTATTCTTCTATAAGTAGGGATGGCAATGGTTTAGATTTGTGGCGGGTTTGGCAAAATTCAGAACTCGGCCCATCAAAATTTTTATGGACCTGAGACCCGTCCCATCCCAAACCCTTGTCTAGTAACTTGAACCACCCATTTAAAATGTTAAAAACAATTAAAAATATTTCTTTAAAAAAAATAACATCACCATGATTTCATAATATGGGAAAATAATATTGTTAACAAAAAATTTATTATTTAAATATTTATATGTACATGTTTTAGTATTTGAAAATTGATAAATTACAAACATTATTACTACTTATAATTACACATTGAATGTATAAGTTATTTATTATGACAATATTATTATTTTTATATCAAACATATATGTAATATTCACATTTTTTTAATATTTACATGAATACACACCACATAAAACATGCACATAATAAATAAAATTAATGTACATAATATCTAGGGAGGCAGGTGCGGGACGAGTCTGAGTTTACAAAATAAAACCCGATATCCACTCCAAGACCTATTTATACTTTCAAAACCCGGCCCAAATAAAACAGGTTTGGGGTTGGTTCGGGTCTTTTTTGGACCTATTGCCATCCCTATCTACAAGCCAAATTTCAGTGAGCTATTTTCTATTAAATTCATCCCCTATATTATCATATTATAACAATGAAAGATAAAAGGTATAAAGCAAGCAAAGTTTGTTCAGTGTTAGCTTAACTAGAATATATAATATTTACTATATTCTAAATGATACTTAAAATTAGTTGGTAGAAATTTCACAAATTTTGAAATTTACAAATCTTTGAAAATTCTATTTTTTTCTTTTTTTAGTCCGGCCCTTTGAAGGAGAATCTGCAAATAATTATATCTAAAGACATAAATAAGAATCCAAGTACCAGATCATAGTGTGAAAATGTCAAATCTTGCAAATTTCCAAACTACACCTCCTAAGGCTGTGAATACTTGTGGATTAAATTTTCATTTTCCTACCTTTCAAACATGAAACACAAGTAAAGATGTGTTTAGATGAAAAGCCAATTTTTGGTCTTTAGGATTTTAGGGCATATCATCTCATAGACATGTCTATGGGACATACCTCCACCTTTTCTCTCTCCTTAATCCTTATTGTGCAGCTTCACAGTAAAAAAAATCATTTCGGATTTGGTTCTCTCCTTTATGAAATCAAAAATTATTAACGAAAATTTGATTCATTTATTTTATCATTTTTCAATTAATCTGATTAATTTAGAATTTATTAAAACTAAATTCACAATATTTTTCAAAAATATTTTTTTAGTTGGAATTTAATTTTGTTCAATTAAAAAAAAATTGATTGTCCATTTTGTAAAAAAAAAAATTAAATTTATTAAATTTATTTTACTTACAATTTTTTTATAAAATAGTTCTCAATTTTAAACAATCCCAAAAACCAAAACTCAAAAAACAATCTCATTATCTCAAACAACTTTCTCAAACAATCTCAAAAATAATCTCACAACTATTTATAACTTCAAATTATATCAACACATCACATCACTATAATTGTTATATTTTATCTCACAACCATTCATAATCTCATATCTCATTCTTATATATATCCAAAAACATTAAAACAACCCCAAAATCTTTAAAACGCCAAATATGAGACAAAACTCCACAAGTAATCACAAAAGTTCCAAAATAATTTTCCAAATATAATTTATAGAATACTTTGAAATAATAAAATAACAAATCTAAATCTAACTTAGGCATACACATTTCCAAAATTTATTTCACATTACAAGAATATCTTTTTTGCACATGTTTCATCTAAAATGTAATTATAATATAATTTTTGTCCTCAATTTCATGTCTTATCAACAATGTTTTCAAAATCAGATCAGATAATGGACCTGCAATGTTACTAGTTACTAGTATGACCGTTCGTATGATATGACATCATAATAACGTGACATTATATTAAATTTTATAAATATATATTTTAATATTAACAAAATATAAAACTTTTAATCATATAGAAAAAATATTATTTGAAAATTTTTCAATTTTTACTCATTTTTAAATATGTTCTTTAAAAAAATATATTTCACAAGTAGTCAACTATAAGCAAGTAAAAAATAATATTTAATATTAATTTAAGTAATCATTTATTTCATATTTCAAATTCAAATAAAAATAAATTTTTTTATACTAAATATTCATCACAATTTAAGAGAGAGAAAATAAAATAAAATAATAAATTAAACATAAGCATTAACATATAGTTACTACTTCATTAAATTTCAAGAAAATAAATTCATGTTAAAAAAAAAAAAAAAAACTAAGTTCAGCTTCAACTCATAATTTATATTTTTTTTACATTTTTTATTTTTTTAAAAATTTTATTTCTTAAAGTTTCAAAAAAATTAAAAAAAATAAGTGCACCGACAGTCAACCGATTGAACCACCACCGATTTTGACCGATTTTCACTAGTTCAAAAAGCCACCGATTTTAGAGTTTCAACCGGATTGGATTGGTCTCCAATCACCAATCCAACCAGTTCGACTGGCCGATTCAATTCAATTTTTAAAACATTGCTTATCAACCATCAACTAATTACATAATAAGTATAATTAATGTTTATCCTGAAAATCAGACTTGAATTAAAAATTTTAAATTATTTATAATCTAAAATTAGAGGGCTTTGACGTGATATGAAGTCAGGTCTAATGCTTGCCTAATAAAGATATCATCAGTTTTAATATTTTTTATTTTAAGAAGTGAAATATAAAATAAAATATAGATTAAAATAGAGGAATTAAAATAAAATTTAACCGGCGTGTGCATAAACCACGGTATAAATCAATCAACAAAGGATGAAAAAGAAAAAATCATCACCTCTGCCTCGTCAGGGCCTCCGTCTCCGACACCAAGGCGGGGGAAGTCAAACTTGCTCTTATCGCCGTAGATGTCTCTGACCTTACCGCCGACCCTCTCGATTTGTTCGGCGATGTTGAAGAAGTTCACTGGCGTCTGAAAAGCTCTGAGGAAGTAATTTTTGGACTTGCTCTCGGCGGCCTGGGTCACAAAGATGTCGATCACATCCTCCGCCTTATAAACGACGTCGCGTATCTGGCGGGCGAGCTCCCGGAGGCTCTCATCCCTCCTCCGCTTCTTGGTGGAGCCACTGACAAAAGCTTTGAAGAGACGAAGATCGTTCTCCAGCTTCTCGACCTCCTTCTTGGCGCCCTTGATCAAATGGGCGTGGTAGAGCAATAGCTGCTTGAGATTTTCCAGCAGGAATTCAACTGCTGCATCCGCCATTTTTAACTCTCTGATCTTCTTCGCAGATAGATTTCCTCTCAGTGGGAACAATGCAAAAGCTATTTATCAGTGATGATTTGTTTAATAGTAGGTTATAGTAATATATATAGGCGAAAATGCATTATCAATGGCAGCGGGAACAACGGAAAAACAAGGCTATGTTATTCTAGGACTTGTTAACTAGTGTTTTGGTCATTTTTTAAAAAAAAAATTGAGTGAATGAGTTTTTGGGAGAAAATTTGAAAAAATGTCAAGTGTTTATTTAGTTTTGAGAAAATAAAAAAAATAGATTGAAAATGAGTTGTTTGTTTGTTAATATTTTGATGAGAGGACAAATTTTACTGTAAATGTCAAATCAGTTATTTTTTTATTGAATTTGTATGAAAAAATTATTTTTTCATATAATGTGTGTGTATATATATATACTTTGATGGTGTATGTGTGTGTGTGTATATATATATATATATATTTGAGTGTTAGGTAGGGTTAGGATAGTGTGTAGGATTTTTTTGAAATTGAATTTTGAGGGTATTTTGGGTATAAATTTTTTATGTTTTGAAAAATAATTAAAGAATGTGTATGTTTTTTAGGATTATTCTGGGAGTTGGAAAATTTTTTTCCAAAATGCTAGTGAACACAGCCTTACATTTTCCCAAAAAAAATTTCAACCCCAAAAAAAATATTGCATTTCTAATTTTTTTTTTCAAAACACTCAAATTTTATCTCTAAAAAATCATTTTCAATTCACCCAAAGAAATCTACACCCTAAAGACCACGCCTACCTCTGCATTTTCTCACTCTACCTATCACATCACTCATTTATTTATCATTATTTTATTTCACTTATCCATTATATATATGTATATATTTACATATATGAAAATATTAAAATTTTACTAGTTAAAAAGTTCTAAAACTTATGTTTACAAATTTAATTAAATTAATTATCAAAAAAATAAATTAAATTTAGTTAAATATTATTTATGTTATTACCAAATAATTCATTTATTGAATAAATTAATTAAATTTACTTATTGATTAAATAATATATTAGTTATATTTAATATTTAATGTATTAATGAAATATTACAGTTGTTTATTTAATAAATAACTTAAGATGTATTAATCTTCACATTTATTTAAAATTATAATAAAAATTTTGATTATAGGGTGATATTTATTTAATAATATATTAAGTTTAATAAATTAATATTGATATACTTAAAGTAATTGTTGAGAGGAATAATTAAATTTATGTAAAATTATTTGATTATTACTAAGTATATATTTACTAAATAATGTATTGATTAAATAATAAGTTAAAGTAATTAAATAGCTTATTAAATAACTTGTTATTTATATATTAATTATGTTTTATAGTTTATGTATAATTAAATATTATGTTTATTTATTTAATAAATAATTTAAGATGATGTAATTTCATATAATATAATATTATTTATTTTTTTAATTTGAGGAGTCTTTATTAAGTCTAATTATATATATAAATTATTAAAAAATTATTTTATTTAAACAAATAACTAAGTTTTATTTATACATAAATCATAAGTAATAAATAGTTAAATAATTATATTTTAATTAATAAACAATAATTAGTTTATAATTAATGTACAGTGATTAAATTTTTTATAAATCGATATTAACAATTATGATATAAGCTGTTTTTTATATAATTAAGATATAATTATAATTTCATGAATAATTAATATTTATTAATATATAATTTATTCCAAATAATACATCATTTACTAATGTTGAATTTATAAAAATATAAATTTCAAAATAAATAATCAATTAAATTAATTAAACTCATATTCAATCATTACAAATATACATATATATACACAAACACACACATCATCCAACTATAAATATACATATTTATAATATATAAAGAGATTATTTTCACTCTACAAACCCAGCAAAAAAGCAACTGATTTGATATTTACGATAAAATTTGTCTATCCCCAAAATATAAAGAAACAAACAACTCATTCTCAAATTATTTTTTATATTTTTCCAAAATAAAAAAGAAACACTTGGCACATTTTTCAAATTTTCTTTCAAAAATTCATTTCTTCAAATTTTTTTTCCACAAAATGGCCAAAATACAAAAGAACATGCCGCAAGTGACATGTGGTTCATAATTTGTATATTATTAATTGGTTTAGTACTACGAATAGGTAAAAATGCATTATCTATTATATGGGAATGATGGAAAAGCTAGTGATTACTGCTTTATATATTACTTTAGTACTACATATGGTAGCAAAATGCATTATTTAAATCAACAGGAACATTCATTTTGCTTTTTCTCTTTATCATTAATATATATATATATATATGCTTTTCTTAAACGCATAACTCTACTTTTTTTAAACACATAACTTTACTTTTATTGAGAAGTCGTGCGTCCAAGATGTAATTTAATCTGAGTATTAAGGGGTTATTTCTGTTGAAATTCAAATTAATTTGATACTAACACTATATAGGTGAGAATGCAATATGCACGGTAACATATTTAAATTGATATATTCCACTTTTTTAATCTTTTTATTTTTTATTTTTTATTTTTTTGGAATAGTATTTCTCAATCGAGTAATTTTATTGAAAATTACGTATCAAGCAATTGATAAAATTCCCACTCGAACCTCGCTAAAAAAAAAGAAAGTTAGCGACCAACTACTACTACTTTTAGAGTTTACAAGCACTCTACAGGTATGTAGACATTTTGCCGTTGCACAATCAATTGTCGTCAGAGACTGAAAAGAAAATGATTGATTAATATTGTCTTAATGGGTACCTCGTTATAGTAGTTGTTTACACTTGAAATTAAGGTCTTAGGATTTGTTGGGGTTACGTTGGAGGCATACATCGCACACTACAATATTTTATGAACTCTTTCACGCATTTTATATAAAATATAATTATAGTCGTAATACTATGAAATTCATAATTTAATATTATTTAAGATAATAATTAAATTTATAGTGAAATATGAAAACCAACTATGCTGAGATATTATTTTATTGGATACATCAATGAACCCTTTTTTTTCATTTTTTTTTAAATGGGGCCTTAAAAAATTGTAAGAGAGGATTCTACATCTAAATCTCACATCTCAAATTTTGTATTTGAAGGGGAAAAAAATGTAACTAAGTAATTGTAACTTAAAGATAATATTTTCAGATGGAGCTTATCATTTTTAGACGTTATAATTGAACTCAAATCTTTCTCAACATATTCTCAATATTCTCATGCTTTATTAGACTTTGCAGGAAACGCAATAATCACGACAATTGCTAAGGAAGTCCTTTGCAATTTCTGGCAATCTTCTTCCCAGTTTCCTCCAATTACGAAGCTATTTCCATAAGAAAGTTGCCCCACAGAATCTGCACAAAGATATTTCCACAGAATATTGCCCCACAAGAAATTTCTGAGATCTGGAGGAAATTGGGAAGAAGATTGCCAGAAATTTCTTGTGGGGCAATATGCCGTGGAAATATTAGAGTTAATTAGAAAAAAATCTCTAATCCTACTTTCAATTTAGTGATCAGTCCCCATTTGAATTATTTCACACAAAACTCCCCACTTTTTCACAAAAGTTAGGAATTACTCCCCATATCTTTCAGAAAGACCAGTATACCCTTGCAGCTGGAAAAAACAACAAAAAAACCTCGAAAATGCGTTCTCTCTTAAGAAGAACGCTTCTTATTTTCTTTATTGTCTTGAATCCAACCTTTCTAAGCGCCAAAAGAAAAGGGCGCGAAACCGTTCCTCTACCACTGTCGCGAGAAGAAGAAGAAGAAGAAGAAGTGGGAAAAAAAAAACAACAACAACAAAATTTCTGCCATTTTACTGCGACAATGGAACGAAAAACAGCTGCAAAGAGAAGCGAAGTAAAAAAACAAGTGACTGAAAGGAACAAAGGTATGTTTTCTGCATTTGAAACTTCAAATGTCCGTGATTTTTCAGTGTTTCACTCATTTCTTGTCTATTTTCTCATGTTTAGGGTTTTTATTCATTTTTTAGTCGTTAAATAGTTGGACCCATTTGATATATGGTTTCTATTGTGAGATTGGAAGTTCTGATTTGTACTTGAAGGTCATGAAAGTTGCACTTCACCTTTAAGGGATTTATACTTCTTTTTAAACAAAAAGTGTACGGAAAAATTATATTTTAAAACTATCTGAATGTGGTGGTGTGTTATCTGTAGTACAGAACTTGAAAGCATGCAGTATACATTAGCAAAAGTGTAGTATATAATGTGGGTAGCTTCAGTACAATTTGGAAGCAAATGTAGTATAAAACAATCAAATTGGTAGTATACTTTAGATATAAGTGTGGAATATAATCTGAGTAGGCGCAGTACATTTTAGTAGCAAAGCAGTATAAAACATTCAAACGAGCAGTGTACTTTAGGCATAGGTGTTATATATGATCTGTTGCAGCAGTACATTTTAGAAACAAATGTATGTAATATAAAGTATTCAAACTTGCAGTATACATTAGGCAAAAGATAGTATATAATGTGAATAAACGCATTACCTTTAAAAAGCATCTGGAGTACACTTTAGCCAAAAGTGCTGTATAAAACATCTATTGGTGCAGTACACTTTAGGCATAAGTATAGTATAAAGCAAACTGCCAGTACGGTTTAGGCAAAAATGTAAGTGCAGGGCATTTCAGACACAAATGCAGTATACAATCTGTTTTGTAGAAGTACATTTTAGAAACAAATTTATGTGGTATAAAGCATTCAAGATTGCAGTACACATTAGGCAAAAGGTAGAATATAATATGTGCTATATTTTAGAAGCATTTGGAGTACACTTTAGGCAAAAGTGTAGTATAAAATCTCCATTGGAGCAAAGTAGTATAAAACATGCAAACTGGCAGTACACTTTAGGCATAAGGGCAGTATGAAGCATTCAAACATGCAGTACATTTTAAGAGCATCTGGAGTACACTTCAGACAAAGGTGTAGTATAAAATCTCTGTTGAAGCAAATTAGTACAAAACATGAAAACGTGCAGTACACTTTAGACATAAGTGTAGTATGAAGCATTAAAACCTGCAGTACATTTTAAGGGCATCTGGAGTACACTTTGGACAAAGGTGTAGTATAAAATCTCTGTAGGTGCAGTACATTTTAGGAACAAATGCAGTATAAAGCATTCAAGATTGCAGTATACATTAGGCAAAAGGTAGAATATAATCTGTGCTACAGTTTAGAAGCATTTGGAGTACACTTTAGGCAAAAGTGTAGAATAAAATCTCCATTGGAGCAAAGTAGTATAAAACGTGCAAACTGGCAGTACACTTTATGCATAAGTGCAGTATGAAGCATTCAAACATTCAGTACATTTTAATAGCATATGGAGTACACTTTGGACAAAGGTGTAGTATAAAATCTCTGTTGAAGCAAAGTAGTACAAAACATGAAAACGTGCAGTACACTTTAGGCATAAGTTTAGTATGAAGCATCCAAACATGCAGTACATTTTAAGAGCATCCGGAGTACACTTTGGACAAAGGTGTAGTATAAAATCTCTGTAGGTGCAATACATTTTAGGAACAAATGCAGTATAAAGCATTCAATCTGACAGTACACTTCAGGCATAAGGGTAGTATGTAATCTATGTTGCTGCAATATATAATAGCAGCATTTTAGTACATAAACATTCAGCCTACATTATACATTAACTTAAAATGTAATATATAATCTTAGCATATGCAGCACATTTTAGAAGAAACTGAAGTATAAAACCTTTATTACTGCAGTATACATTAAATGGAACTTTAGTATATAATCTGTATAGAATAACTGAAAGTGTAGTATATATTATGTGTTTCTATAGTACATTTTTGAAGATATTTTAGTAGAAAATATTCATGCTTTTAGTACACACTATGTAAAAGGGTTACTTTATTATTTGTTAATATACTATTTTTTTTTGGCCTTGCAGCAAAGCCAAGACGTTGTGAGGTCTGTTCTCGTTGCTCCCCCCAATATTTTCATAGTAAATTGGAGCTTGTGAAGTCCAAGATGGGGTCCAAACATTTTGATGCATTGAAGAAGACCCCTTTCTATATATACATGGATATGCCGAAGTTAAGTTCAAGTTTCATTCGACTTGAAGCTATACTTAGGAGGTTTGACCCAAAAAAGCTCTCATTTCATTTTGCGGAGGGGGTTGAGGTTCCTTTTTCTGCAGCTGAATTTTCAATGGTTTTAGGGTTGCCACATGTGGGGCAATCTGTTGACATAACATTGAAGATAAAGTCTTCAACTTTTGAGCGGCTTTTTTCTGGAAAGCTGCAGAATATAACTAGATCTGAAATAGCTAAAAAACTTGAGGAGTATGTATATAAGGATAGTGTGGAGGACTTAAATGATTTTTCTAGGTTGTACATAGTTTTTGTTTTTAATTGTATTTTGTTTCCAACATCTAATTACTGGACTCCACGATTTCTCCTACCATACTTGGACAATTTGTCCAGAGTTGGTCTGTATGCATGGGGCAAAGCTGCATACAGGTTTCTTGTGCAAGATATGAGGAACCATTTAGGAGTAGGTGGAAAAACAAGAAAGAAGTACATTGATGGGTGTACAGTAAGGGTTGATGGTAAGTGTTTGCTTCATTTTTCTAATAGCATTGATTATATTTATATTGAAGTGAGTATAATTTTTAGATTTATGAATGACAGGCATGGGTTTATGAACGCATCCCATCACTAGCTACACCAGTGAGTTTGTTTGAGTTTCCACGCTTTTACCGGTGGAAGGATAGCAAACTCCCACAAAATGTGGAGCAGGCAGAGAAGAAGTTGAAGCAAGTTACAGCAGATATGGTAATAATTGTAATAATTCATTATTTGTTGTTTGTATAATAATTTGAATTTGATAATTATTTCCATTGTAATAGGTTGTAGACCTCAACCCTGCTCCAGAGGAGTTAGAATTGGCAGATTTGATCAAGAAATCAGAGGCTGCCAGTACTGTCATGAATGAAGTCCATGTCTGTGATCATACAATATATGAAGCAATGATTGCAGCGAATGGAGAAGAAATTAAATCATTGAAAGAAAAAATTGCTTCAATGGAATACATGGTAATGAAGGAGCAGGGTGAGGAGGAGCATCCAACTGAGGAAGAGACTAATGCGGTGGAGCTTGAGGAGGAAGTTGGTGAATATGTGCATGAGGGGGTACTTGATTTGGTACATGATGCACAGAAAGAAGGGGATGATTCTGAAGACATGGTGGATGAAGAAAGTCGAACCAAAAAACGTCATGATCCTTCAGATTCCCCCAGACCATTGAAGACAACACATTATATACCAATTGAAGGGGCTGAGTTCGAGGAATATGAGATTGAAGTGGCTAATGTCATGTCTTCGATTGTGACAAATGTGCGCAATCGAGAAGATAGGAAGCGAAAACAGAAATCTCTAGATTTTGTCAGCCCCCCCAGCACCACACCAGCCAAAAGAGCAAGACAAGTGACAAAGACCTACCGTGCTCGTCCTCGTGCACGAAAAAATAAAGAACAAGAGCAGAAGAAGGTGTTGTACACTACTTAATGTTTTATTTTTTTCCTACTTGCATTTCATTTGTAAACTGTCTGTTTGTAATAAGTATTATGATATCTTATACTTGATGGGTTGATATTTGCACTTAATGGATGATGTCTTATACTTCATATTATTGATACTTGCACTTATGTGCTCATCTTTTCTACCTCAGCAGTTGACACTTTACACCTTTTTATGGGCTTGAGTTTTGTACTCCATGTTGGGGTATTTGTACTTCATGTGCTCGTCTATTCTACCTCAGCAGTTGATACTTTGTTTTTATGGGCTTGAGTTTTGTACTCCATGTTGGTGGTATTTGTACTTCATGTGCCATCTATTCTACCTCAGCAGTTGACACTTTACACCTAATGTGCTTGAGTTTTGTACTCCATGTTGGTGGTATTTGTACTTCATGTGCTCATCTATTCTACCTCAGCAGTTGACACTTTACACCTAATGTGCTTGAGTTTTGTTCTCCATGTTGGTGGTATTTGTACTTCATGTGCTCATCTATTCTACCTCAGCAGTTGACACTTTACACCTAATGTGCTTGAGTTTTGTTCTCCATGTTGGTGGTATTTGTACTTCATGTGCTCATCTATTCTACCTCGGCAGTTGACACTTTACACCTATGTGCTTGAGTTTTGTACTCCATGTTGGTGAAGTCTGTACTTTCATGTGTTTATCTTTTATATTTCAATAGTTAATACTTGGTTCCTATGTGCTGTGTTTGTACCCCAGGTGGCACATGAACCAACCCAGGTGGCAAATGAACCAATCGAAGTGGCACAAGATTCAATCCAGGTGGCAAAAGAACCAATCCTGGTGGTAGATGAACAAGTCACCCCAAAGACTGAAGTGGCCGATCCCTATAAAGGAAGGACTGATTATAGAGGACTTGCTCTTATTCCAGTAGAAGAGCGAGAAGTCATTGACCACTTTGTCGGAAGAGATAATTTGAGGTAACAAAATTTGCTTATTGTTTTTCTATTGGATAAACTGGTATCTGAACACACAATTAACAATTGTGTAGGGTAACCGTCTGGGAAGGAGCAAGACATCTTCTGAATGGAAGAGACTTTTGTGAGCTCTTATTTGGAGGAGAACTTACCGGCGACATAGTGGACTGTTACATGTCGATATTATGTAGCCCATCTTTTAGCAACAACTGTCAGCACAAGGTGTGGTTTACGTCCTCAATAGCGCAGGTATATGACAGTTTCCTAACTTAATTTAGTACACGGTGAGAGATGAGTCTAACCATTTGTTTTATATTTCATAGGCTGATATATTAGACCGAATAGATGAACGCAACATGAAGGATATTACGGATGAAGAATTTGTGGAGATGATGCTTAAGCTTAACAGCTTCACCTGTTCAGATTTGGAAGAGCTGACGGTAGATGTTTTAAACAA
Source organism: Jacaranda mimosifolia (assembly GCA_018894105.1). NCBI lineage: Eukaryota > Viridiplantae > Streptophyta > Magnoliopsida > Lamiales > Bignoniaceae > Jacaranda > Jacaranda mimosifolia. The sequence continues at coordinate 3,085,467 of CM032124.1, read as the reverse complement.
CTGTCGCTACATAATCCTACCGATTTGCCGGCGCCAGCACTGGTTCTTAGTTGTCCTTGACACATCCACTCGTTCTTTTTTATACATGAATTCAATAATGGCCCCCAGATACAAACCGATAGCTGTTGCCATTGTAAGTTTGCTTTCTTTCCGTACGATTTCCCATTGCAAATTTGTGGAGTCAACAATTGACAAATTTTTTGTAGGCTTCATTTTATTCTCGGTACATTAGGCTTTCACTGGGGAGTCGTGTGGATGAAAAGCTACAGCAGAGGAAAAGTAGGCAGCAAGTGGGTACAGTGGATTGTGGTGTCTATGTATGCCTTTGGGCAGAAGGTTTTGCTAGGGACACCCCCGTGTTCTGGAGGAATGCTGGAACAATTAATGTTGATAAATATCGTGCGAAAATGGCGCATAGAATATTAACTCATGAAAATGCCAGGATTTGAAGCACTTATATGTAAATACATGTGTAACTTGAAGCATAATTTGTTTATAATATTGTTTTGTAGCTAAGTGTAATTTTCCAGTAACTATTTATAACTTAAATTCAACTGAAACAGGGCTGGGAATTTGAATACAAACTTGGGGGCAATGAGGTACAAACCAGGGAAAATGAAAGTATAAAATGTGTTTCGGGGACGGACACTCAAATTCTATTGAGATAAGGCGGGGATCCTGAGTACAATTCATGAAAACTGGAGTACAAATTGAAACAGATGGTGTATAAAATGGGCTTCGTGGATGTACACTTCAAGAGAATTAAAATCGGGTGGCAGATTCGAGAGCATTTTGGGGGCAATGAGGTACAAACTAGGGAAAATAAAAGTATAAAATGTGTTTCGGGGACGGACACTCAAATTCTATTGAGACAAGGCGGGGATCCTGAGTACAATTCATGAAAACTGGAGTACAAATTGAAACAGATGGTGTATAAAATGGGCTTCGTGGATGTACACTTCAAGAGAATTAAAATCGGGCGGCAGATTCGAGAGCATTTTGGGGGCAATGAGGTACAAACCAGGGAAAATGAAAGTATAAAATGTGTTTCGGGGACGGACACTCAAATTCTATTGAGACAAGGCGGGGATCCTGAGTACAATTCATGAAAACTGGAGTACAAATTGAAACAGATGGTGTATAAAATGGTCTTCGTGGATGTACACTTCAAGAGAATTAAAATCGGGCGGCAGATTCGAGAGCATTTTGGGGGCAATGAAGTACAAACCAGGGAAAATGAAAGTATAAAATATGTTTCGGGGACGGACACTCAAATTCTATTGAGACAAGGCGGGGATCCTGAGTACAATTCATGAAAACTGGAGTACAAATTGAAACAGATGGTGTATAAAATGGGCTTCGTGGATGTACACTTCAAGAGAATTAAAATCGGGTGGCAGATTCGAGAGCATTTTGGGGGCAATGAGGTACAAACCAGGGAAAATAAAAGTATAAAATGTGTTTCGGGGACGGACACTCAAATTCTATTGAGACAAGGCGGGGATCCTGAGTACAATTCATGAAAACTGGAGTACAAATTGAAACAGATGGTGTATAAAATGGTCTTCGTGGATGTACACTTCAAGAGAATTAAAATCGGGCGGCGGATTCGAGAGTATTTTGGGGTCAATGAGGTACAAACCAGGGAACATTAAAGTACAATCTGCAACAAATAAAGTATAAAATCTGTTTTGTTCAATTACACTTATTGTAAATGAATAATTATTCTCCACTAATTGTAATGATGGGCAAGTACAATAATTTGAGAGCATCGGATTTGGTGTTGTACGGATTTGCTATGTTTCATAAGGTGGATATGTTCGACAAATTCTCATTTGTTTACATCCATGAAAGCATAGGTATTCTTTCATTACCGCGATTGATAACATTCATCCGTTGAACACTACTGAATAACAACTGAAAATTCTTAATATTATTTTATTCATATTATAAAATATTTTGGTGATTAACTACCAAGAATTCAAAATCAAATCTTTGAACAAATTTCATTGCCCAAGAATATTAGTAAAATTTTGAAGATATTAAGTACAAAGTTGCCCAAGAGAGGTGCAAATGGGGCCAAATCAGGTACAATTATCCAGTTTTGAGGTACAAATGTTGGCTACTTTACTAAACAACATGCTAGGCTGCTATGTTCGCGATAAATCACCCGCTTCATTGCCCAAGCGAGGTGCAAATGGGGCCAAATCAGGTACAATTATCCAGTTTTGAGGTACAAATGTTGGCTACTTTAGTAAACAACTTGCTAGGCTGCTATGTTCACGATAAATCACCCGCTTCATTGCCCAAGCGAGGTGCAAATGGGGCCAAATCAGGTACAATTATCCAGTTTTGAGGTACAAATGTTGGCTACTTTAGTAAACAACTTGCTAGGCTGCTATGTTCACGATAAATCACCCGCTTCATTGCCCAAGCGAGGTGCAAATGGGGCCAAATCAGGTACAATTATCTAGTTTTGAGGTACAAATGTTGGCTAGTTTACTGATTCTTTGCAAGTTCGACGATTATGCCCTGTTCTACCACACCTCTTACACTTAATGGCACGCTTCTCAATCTGTGATGGAATCCTCTGTGTCCTTCTCCGCCCAGGCTGAGATCGACAATCAGGTGCATGAATGACGTCGTCATCATCTACATGGAACATATGCATATCAAACGTAGGAATAGGATTTATAACTGCTTGGTATGCTTGTTGATACATCTCAACTCGGTAGTATTGATCTGTGAAGTCATATGGTGAAAGTGACTTTGACTCGATAGAAGCACAAGCATGTATGCATGGTATCTTATCAATCTGCCATGCTCCGCAAGAACAAACTCTGTTATGTAAATCTATAGCATACGATTTGTCTTGCTCAATCACCTCAAAGCTCCAACCGCTAGACATGACAACTTTTAAGTTGCGAGAGCGCATATGATTGATTGCCAACTTTTTCTCTTGCTTGGGACATAATTGACCAACCATCTTATGAGATTCTTCTCTCCTACCATGCATCATAACCATTATTTGCATGCGTATGTGATCAACCATGGCTGCAACTGGCATAAATCGGGCTGGTTTAACCCAATTATTCCAACATTCTGCTTGATTATTGTTTATTACCCCCCATCGATCTCCACTGAATAAGGAGTTTGCCCAACAGGTTGGGTCAGACTGCATAATAAAGTCTCTGGCAAGCGGCATTGACTCCAAGATGCTGTCTATATGTCGGGTATACTCCTGCCTTGTAGGCGCATATGCAGCTTTCATAAAAATAGAACACCAATGTTTCTTGTTATGTAGAGGGTACTTCCTTAATACCTGAATTCAAAATAATAGAACAATAATGGGCTTAATGTTATGAAGTAGAGCTTATTTCACATAATTATCTCACAAACAGAGATAGAGCACACTTACTTGTTTCTTGAAGTTATCCACTAAGTGTCTCAAGCAATATGCATGATGGCTACCGGGAAATATCATGGGGAGGGCCTTAAGAAGACCAGGATGTCGATCGGAGAAGAAAGTAAACCTTGATAAGCCAGGCAAATATTCAGAATCTAAGACACTTCTCAGCTTTAAGCAGAACCACTCCCAATTCATATCATTTTCAGAGTCAACAACTGCATATGCTAACGTGAATAAGTCATCATTGGCGTCCTTACTGACTGCGCTGAGTAAGACTCCTTTGAATTTATTTTTAATATGGGTGCCGTCCAAGAATATCAATGGCCTGCATCCCCTAAGAAAACCAAGAAGGCAGGCACTAAAACAAATAAATAGCCGACGAAATTTTCGACTGATTGGGTCAATCTCACAGTCTGCAATACTTCCAGGGTTTGTTCTATTCACAGCATCACAGTACCACCTCAACTTATCATAAGATCCCTTCTCAGCTCCATGGATGTCATGCATAGCTAATTCCTTACCCATCCATGCTTTATGGTACCTAAGTTCCACACCATATTCTCTGTGGATATCTTTCAATATGGTGCAGGGCCGATAACATGGCTCTGATCTCAATTTATTCTTCACTACATTAGCAACCCAAGCGGAATCGGCTTTAGGATGTCCCCTTGTCCGAAGATTAGCCTCACCACATGTGTGCTCTAGATTACATTTTCGAATGCCAAATAATTTATCAGCTTCATGCCTTGATGCATAGATTCTCCATTTGCAATTTTCATCACTGCAAACGGCTATGATTTTTTTGCTGTCATTTTTCTTGTATTTAAATGACCGCAAAGTAGACACCGCATAATTCTGAACTCGTGAGCATCATTGAATGTTTGACCCTCCCCATATATGCAATTCCTCCATGCATCAATTGAGTTGCTAATTAAAGCCAATTCATTGTGCGATGCACTGATCGAACCAATTTCCTCCTCCACTACATCCCTTGAGGATGGCAAATGAAATATAATTTTAGGCACAATAAAGTACAATTCATTAGTAGAACACTGAAAATTAAATTACAGATTCAGAAAATTGAAGTACAAGTTAAAAAAACGTGACGTACAATTTGTGAACACATGAAGCACACAACATTGACAAAAAGAGTACAGATATACGCAAATTGATTTGCAAAATGAAGGAACAGAAATAAAAGAAATGAAGTACAATTTCGGAACACCTGAAGTGTATAAGCGCAACGAAAAGAGTATAAGAATTAAGCGGATTTATGTTCGAACTGAAATATAAGTTCAGAAATTGGAAGTATAGTTTTTCATAAGGTTAAGTACAGTTGCGAAAAAGCTGAAGTATAAAAATTCGGCTCTCGCAGTATAAATTTTGGATAACACAACAGTTCACGCTTCATAATTAAATAATTGAATCGAATAATTAAAGTACAATTTCACATAAAATAAAGTACCAATTCAGGCAATTGAAGTATAGAGCTTCAATCAATGCAGCACAAATATAGATTATATGAATATAAAATGAGGTGTGATTTGATGAAAAAAGGAAGTACAATATTAGACAAAGTGAGGAACAATTTCGGAACACCTGAAGTGTATAAGCCCAATAAAAATAATATAAAGATTTAAGTGAAATTATTTAACAACTGAAATATAAGTTTAGATATTCGAAGTATAATTTTGGACAATGTGAGGTACAGTTTTGAGCAACTGAAGTATAGATGCTCAGCTTTCGCAGTATAAATTTTAGATAGTACGTTATTACACGCTTCAAAATTAAATAATAGGTTCAGATAATTAAAGTACAAAGTATAGTTTTTCATAAAGTTAAGTACAGTTGCGAAAAAGCTGAAGTATAAAAATTCGGCTCTCGCAGTATAGATTTTGGATAACACAACAGTTCACGCTTCAGAATTAAATAATTGAATCGAATAATTAAAGTACAATTTCACATAAAATAAAGTACCAATTCAGGCAATTGAAGTATAGAGCTTCAATCAATGCAACACAAATATAGATTATATGAATATAAAATGAGGTGTGATTCGATGAAAAAAGGAAGTACAATATTAGACAAAGTGAGGAACAATTTCGGAACACCTGAAGTGTATAAGCGCAATATTAAAGTACAATTTCACACAAAATGAAGTACCAATTCAGGAAATTGAAGTATAGAACTTCAATGAATGCAGCACAAATATAGATTAAATGAATATAAAATGAGGTATGATTCGATGAAGAAGGAAGTACAATATTAGACAAAGTGAGGAACAATTTTGGAACACCTGAAGTGTATAAGCCCAATAAAAATAATATAAAGATTTAAGTGAAATTATTTAACAACTGAAATATAAGTTTAGATATTCGAAGTATAATTTTGGACAATGTGAGGTACAGTTTTGAGCAACTGAAGTATAGATGCTCAGCTTTCGCAGTATAAATTTTAGATAGTACGTTATTACACGCTTCAAAATTAAATAATAGGTTCAGATAATTAAAGTACAAGTTCAAGTAAAGTGAAGTACAGATTTAGACGATTGAAGTATAGAACTTAGACGATTGAAGTATAGAACTTCAATGAATGATTTACCTGTTTTAATATAATGAAGTACAAATTGGGAACACCAGAAGTGTAGAACTTATGTGAAAAGAGTACAGATTTATATAAAATGTTGTATGATTTTAGAAAATAGGAGTACACTTTTTACAAAGTTGAGAACAATTTCTGAACACTTGAAGTATAAAACCTAAGCAATGGCAGTACAATTTGGATATCTTATTAGTAGAAAACATGAAAGCCGAATTATAGATTTAGATACTTGAAGTACAAGTTTATATAAAGCGACGTACAAGTTAGAAACAATGGAAGTATAGAACTTCAATGAAGAGAGTATATGTTTCTGTAAGTATAATGTTAACTGCAATGAAGTATAATGTGGAACGCTCCAAGTACAGAAAGATTTTCAAATAAACAGAGAGCAATTTTAGAACACTTCATGTACAGAACTTTACTAATTGCAGTAAAGTTGAGATTCTGTAGAAGTATTACCTTAAAACATCACTGCTCTTCTTTTCTCTGCTGCTTGATTCATCCTTTCGGTTTACCAAGATGTCCGCAATGTTCATCTTCAATGTCAAATGTAGTAAGACCATATTCATGACGTCATCGTCATCAGTTAAACTCACGTACAATCTTTGATGTGGAGCTATATATCGCAAGCTGAAGTGCTCGGAATTGATTTCACTCCATTTTCTTGCTAGATTAATGTAGATATCCATTACAGTCGTACTGTCCTTAATTGACATTATATGGAGCTGGTCTTTGTAGCGACAACTCCCCAACACTTGATTGAGCGCACTTGCTTCGCTGCTGGTTGACATTGTCGGGGAAAAAAAAAAAAAGGAAACACAGAAGCAACTGAGAAGGAACTGAGAAGAAGATGGAATTCGAAAATGATGAAAATAAAAAGAGAAGAAGACAATGCAGTTGTCGGGTTAGTGGCGTTTGGCTCTAACGTTGTTCTCGTTTCCCGCTTGTTGCAATTTTTTCTGTTCTTTCTGTTTCTGGTAACGAGCGTTTGTAGGGTTTACTGTTTGCTTGAAAAAACAAGGAAAAATATGATACTTAAGGGCATTTGTGTCAAATCAAGTGGCTAGGGAGTAATCTCTAAACTTTTATTAAAACTAGGGAGTTTGCACTATAAGTTTTTAATTGGGGACTGAACACAAATTTTGAAAGTAGTTTTGGTACTTTTTAATAAGTTCCCCGAAATATTATGTGGGGCAACTTTCTTGTGGAAATAGCTTTGTGTAGAGCAACTTCCAGCTTTCATAAACACCTAAGATTCATTTTATAGGGAAATTCAACTCCACACAATTTGGGCCCACCACCCAACAATATTACGCTACGTAGAAAATCAAATTTTTAGTTAAAAATGATCAAATTAATATCCTCCAAACCATGGTTAAACTAGCCTTCTTCTTAATTAGAATATCAACACACATTTAAAAAGAAGAGAAATTTTAGGAACAATTCCAAATTTTAGGAAAAATAATTGTTGTCACGTCCTAAAATCAAACCATGTAGCATAATCCCAAGATGTGAAACTCATTCCCAAATAAAAATATATTACTTATTTATAATCATTATCTTAAATAAAAAATAAAAAAAACTCCAGTGTTTATAATAATTCAAATAATTCTAACAACATAGAAACTCAAAATGCCAAATATTCTTCCCTCAACTGGAAAATCATTAAAGGAGAAGAACTAATTTGCCAACATGATAATAAAGCTAAAGTCCCCATTCCGAAAGAAAACCTTCAATTTCGATTCTCATCAGAAGCAGGTTCAACATCCTCACTATGGCTAGGATTTAGGTATATCAAAAGGAAGTTAAAGAAGAAAATGAGTGTGCGTAAAAGATTCAGTAAATGTCAAGTGTGTGCAATGCGAGTTTATGAATTTAACATGATTTGTATAGTAAAAATATTCAATAATTTGTACAGTGAAAATATTTGAAAAAAACATAAGTGGAAACATTAAACAGTCAAGCAGTAACAATCAAGAATTTCAATAATTAGTTTTATAAACTAACAACTTAGATGCGATGATCAAATAGTATTTTCTGTAACTAGTCAACCTTATGACTCCCATTGTAGTAGTCCCTTATCGCTCTAAGCAAGGTGCGACCTTACCAAAATAGTGTTTGAGCGTCATCAAGAATTCCTATGACCCACCTCAGCCACAAAACGACTTCTATTGTGCGCTATGGGGTTAGGCCATGGGGGCTTGAGGTTCAATCGGCTAGCCTGTTGTTGCCCAGTGAAGTTCCTCGCACACCCCAACCAAGTTGGATCCAAGTAACAGTGACCGTAACAGTAATCAGTTAATCATTGAATTTAATTATTAGTCTAGAAGCATTAAGATCATAAAGTACATATTTTCTTGTATTATGTAACAAAATAAATCATTTTTGTTTGTTGTGGAATACAGTTATAATGCAGTGTAAGCTGAAAATAAATTACAAGCAAATTATACAATAACATATATCTTTCTGAGTTTTAAAACATAACAATATATAATATTTATGGGTTTAGGCACTCACCTTCAAGGCTAATTCTATAAGTCAATCCACCTATCTCAAAGTTAATCGAATCAATAGCTGAGTCATCTGATTCATTTAATAAGCACATCAATCACAAATTTAACTGACTAAGAAAACAAAATTTACTTAGAACTAGTCTTCTGGGTGCTATAAGCCTGTAGTACTTTAAACCCAACAATCCTAATTGGTACTAAAATAATTTTACTATGTATATTTTTCTCATTAAAGTCTATTCAAAATTCCAATATTATAAGTAAGAAAATTAATCTCAATAAATTCTAGAACTCAATATTGAACAAATCTTAAAAATTGCTATCAAGATATACATATTAAATGGGTATAACAAATTCCTTAAGGGCCTATATATACACATACATACACTAAACAACTTGTCAAATTTCACACACACACACACACACACACACACACACATACATGAATATATATAACCACATATTCTATCTAAACCCATCAAACTCACTTACATATATATCCAACATACATATACTTTCAAGTCCACATATATGTATATATATTCTATCACCCATGTGACAAAAAGTTTTCTCTTTCCTGATTAATTGGGTATGACATGAGTGTACTAATGATGTAGACCAGACAAAAGCAAAGGAAGTTGATACATGGTTATATCTACATGTTCCCCTCGACTCCTTCGAAGGCATGGGGTTTATGTGTTGATAGTATGTGTGTATATATATATATGTATACCTACTCTAAATAGGTTGTTAGCTAAAATATATAAACGGGTACAAAAAAAATTAAACATGCATTAAGTATCATGTCATACATATGTACAAGATTAAGCATGCCTTCACATATATACATATATATATTCATTGTCATCCTTCCGCCATAACTAATTCCATGAGAAGAAGAAAAGAAGAGGGGAAAAAAAACACTAGATAATCGGTGGGACTAAAGCATTAACACCAACATTACCTATTCCACAAGTACATCTGCCACCATCACAAAGGAGTCAAACTCAAGGGTAGCAATTTGGGTGGATCGGATGAGTTCGGATTGAATTAAAGTAAAATTATAATATTAATTTTTTTAATTCAAACTTAATCCAACCTGGTGATAATTTGAAAGTACTCAACTCTAACCTAACTTGATTCATATCAAGTCAGGTTTGAGTCCACCTGATTTTTATAATAATTATTTTGAATATTTATTTTAATTTTTATAAACTTTTTGGTATTTTTTTTATTTTATCTATTTTTAATTATTAATAAATTAGAATAAGAGTAAGGCGTTCTCATTATAACTTCACATGTATTCAAATAATTTTAATCGAACCACATAATATATTCATTTTTAGGACTTTTTGTTCCTTTCATTTTCTAATATCTATAGCTATCATAAAAATATTAAAATCACAAAGTATCTTATTTTTAAAGATATCATACTTTTTCAAGTTTTACTCATCCACTCTCTTTAATTTTTGGATCTTTTGTATCGATTAAATTATCTCTTTTAACTTTTTAAAATTAATATAATTACTTTTTAACTTTACATTGATTCAATTAAGCAACACATAAATCAATAAAAATATATCAGCAAGCAAATAATTAAACATATATTTTAACTTATTCACGTAATTTATTATAAAAGCTTGCTTGAGTCTTTGAATTTTTTATAATCTCTCAACACAAAGAATTTTTATTTATTTATATATGCAAAATCTTGCATTGTACAAGGCCTAAAAAAAACTTCTAGGAATATTTAGTAGTGAAAACAATGTTTTATTAACTCTTTGCAGTGTAATTTTTATATCCACGTGGATACAAAAATAACCATTAGAAGTAATTTAAAATTGTAATAATCCATTTGATATGGTTGTGAGAATAAATAAGATCGAAAAATACTAAAGTAGTAATTTTGATATTACTAAAGTTCAAATTTTCAAACTTTATTTTGTTATTCTATATTTTTACTCCTAAAAATGTTTATATTTTATTTGTTTAATTCGGATTCGGTCGAGCTGATTCGGATGGGTTCGAATTGTCGTGTGACCCACAATCAAAATTTGGGTTGTTTGTGTAACTTGAAATTCAACCCAACTCAATCCATTTTCTTTGGGTCTTTATTCGTGTCGATCTTGTTGGGACTCTAACCTAAAATGGATCAACCCAAACTCAATTTTTTCATATCAAAATTGTGTCGAGTTATTGGAAATTGTCACCTCTAGTCCAACTCTAGGAAGACAAATTCATAGCACTCTATTCACATAATTCTTTCAACTAATAAAATTAAAATCAAACAAATTAAATGTAATACTACTAAGTGTACCTAGAAGGGCAATTCTTCCTGCTAGACCTATGCAACCGCCAACTTCTCCCCTGTTTCTTCCCCTTTTTCCTTTTTTTTCCCCTTCAATTGTTTTCTTTCTTCTGCCGTTTTGTTTTTCCTCTTTCTTCTTCTTCTTCTTCTTTTTTTTTTTCTTTGTGAGACTATAATTTTAAATTATAGGGACTATACAGATGGGAGAAGTGTTTTACTTCAACAAGAACTATAATTATAGATTTTTTAGGATTAAGATAATCCTATAATAAATCTGATACCTCTATTATTAATTTCTAATGTTTTAATTATTAATTTCTAGTAATAATATAATATTAATTTAAGAAAATTATAACTTATTTTCTCAAAAATTAACTTATCTATTATTTATATTTTTATAATTATTTATGCCTTAAATAGTAATCTCATTATTTAACTAAGAGATGAATCTAGTGCTAAGTAAATCGAGACACATATATATTACATCTTCTAACTGATATGACAAGTAAATAAAAATAAACATAGAATAAAATAATTAATTAAATAAGAAAGAAATTTTAAGGCATTATATTTTTTTAATTTAAATAACAAATAAAATAAAATAATCGATTAAATACGAAATAAAATTGTTGGGGCATTACAATTGTCTTAATTAAATGTATGATTTGGATACATGTATGCGCTCCATTTCACATAAATAATGATGAGAAATCGGAGAATCTTGATTTTGCCGACTTATTGATTTCTAAGAAACAAAAATTCACAGCACTTCTTCCATTTGATCTTCCCTTTGCCCTGGAGATATGGACATGATCACATGAGTATCAATAGAGACTTTATAATAAAGAAATCAACGGCCTCGGTTTCTTCAAGGATCATAGCAATGGCCTTATGATCAATGTCTTTGTTTGAAATTGCTGTAGGATTTATTCTTGATATACTTATTAACCTTTTTATTAATCTTTTTTCTTGAGGAATCATAAGCATTAAAGTCATCTTTTTTATCTCTATTTCTCTTAGTAGAGGATTTTAGTTGTTGTATAGATTTCTTGTTCGAAAATTCAATCTCTCTAAAAATTTCACAAAGATCCACAGAATTAGTTGAAAACGCAATATCTCTAGAAATAATTCACATGCAATGGAAAAACCCCATCCCCTACCCCCCCCCCCCACCCCCCCAAAAAAAAAACAAAAAAAAAAAGAAAGAAAAATAGTGTGCAAGTATAGACGTCAAACAACTGTAATAAAAATGACTTGAGCATACAAATGTTCATCTTCTCCCTTTAAACTAGATGGAGTTTAAGATCTGAATTAAGTGTATTTTTATACTAAAATATAATCTTTGCATGATTACTTATAATTAGCCAATCAATTCCAAAGTAGATGAGAAAAAAAATAATAATAATAATAATAATAATAAAGGGCAATTTTACTTATCCAAGAATGAAGAAGAGTATGAGACAAATTGAAATAATATGGTGAACATGATAGAAACAAAGTTGGTTTATTGTGATGAATTGAGAAATATTCTATTGAAAAATTTAGATTTGAAATTTCTGCAATTTGTGATTATTCCTAATCTTTCTCATCTTTTCAATTGGGTGTTCACATTCCAGCTAAGAAGGAGAATAGTTCAACCATGGTTTGGCTAGGTAATTAAAATTGACCATTTTCTAATTAAAATTTGATTTCTACATGGCATAATATTATTGCTTGCTGTGGCCAAACCTAGTATGGAGTAGAATTTTCCCATTTTATATGGGTCACAAGAGCCAAATTCATCTCCTTAATGTGGGAAAAATGTAAAATTGGTTCTATAACTTGACCGTACTAACAAAGTAGAACTTTAACTTTTCAGGCCGCAAAATTGGTACATCACCTTTAAAATTTTTGCAATTTGAGAACAAATTGTTACCAAATTGTAATTATGAGCGACCCGTGTCTATGTGACAGCTCATTTGGCCTCACGTGGCACCCTGTCAGCCTAAACATCTACCTCTCTCTTACGTGGCATATGACTTGACAATTTTTTTTGCCATGTCTAGAAAAATAAAAAGAAAAAAAAACCTAAAATTAAAAATTAAAATTAAAATTAAATTAAAATTAAAATTAAATAAAAATTTCAAAAAAAAAAAAGAAGTCAACGATCGTTTATAATGTGATTGACAAATTACACATTAGAAATTAAAATGCCAAATATTCTCCAAATTTATAAGAATTTATTCTATAAAAATTTATCACCTTAAATTTTTTGAAAATCTAATTTATTCCTTTAGAATATATAATTTTATGGATTTTGAGTTATATATTTCATAATATTAAAATACTAAATGCATTTTAAAATAATTTAATTATATTCAGTTGAATTTAATAAGTAAGAAAAAAATTAAAAATATAAAATCAAAGCTATCATCTTGGAACATATAATTTCAATAATTATAAATGATATATTCAATAATATTAAAAATAATAAGCATATCTAAAATAATTTAATTAAATTTATATTATTAAAACATAACATCCAACTTATGTTAAGTATAAATTTATATTATTAAAATAATCTAATAATATTAAAATAGTAACATATATAAAATATTTTAATTCAATTTAATTCAATTTAACTAAAAAGTAAAATAAGTAAAAAAATTTACATCCATAATCTAAAAATATAATTTTAATTATATATATTTACAATTTAATTAGTTTTATTGTAAAAAATTAAAAAATAATTTCCCCTCAAGCCCCAACCCGCACCGCCCCAACCATCCCCCCTTTCCCTTTCCCTTTCCCTTCCTCCGCCCGCCTGCGCCACACCCCAATCTGGTCGCCATGGCCGTGGCGGCAACACCCTTTCACCCTAGTTTCATTTCCCATACCGTAATCTGGCTGCCGTGGCCATGGCGACAGCAACCTTCCCCCATTCCCTTTCCCTTTCCCCTTCTCCCGCCCCGCCCCGACCCTTGCGTCCCCCAAAGTAATTTGGTCGGTGGCCATGACGGCAGCAGCCTCGCCGTCGGCCGTTTGGCCAGCCTTCGAGGCCGCTTGCTATCGATGCGCCAGAGGGAGGGTGGTGCTTGGCAATGGGGTGGGGTGGGGGATGGAGATGGGTGTATATATATGTACATGATATACACACGTACGTATAGTATATTTATATATATGTTTGTATTTAGTATATATATATGTATATATGTGTATATATATATATATAAATATCTTTCAAAACTTATTGCAATTTTTTAATAAGTTTTTTATTTTACTTTGTTAAAGTGATAAGTGCATATGCCACATCAATAGCCACATGCATAGGCAATTAAGTGGAGAGCTTGGTGACAGGGTGCCATGTGGCGCCTCATTGGATGCCACATAATATTGGATAGAAGGAAAATGGAATTTCAATTCAATTTATCCTTAAATTGTTAAATTTTTAAAGAAGGTGTATCAATTTTTTGGCTTAAAAAATTAAAGTCCTACTTTATTAATAGGATCAAGATACAGGACTAAATTTGTATTTTTTCCTCCTAAGTGTAATAGTCGTGTAGTTACTATAATTCGAGTTCCATTTTTATTGTTCAGAAAATTCTTTTTTATCTCATTTGAAACCTTGATACTCCACATATCATCCAACACTGAATAAATTTTCATATATATAAAAATTGTCCGAACTCATATTCATTGTTTTGATTCCTTTCTAGTTTTTTTATATTAACATTTCGTAAATTAAAGGCCTAAATGAATTTCTCTAGTATTATATATTTATATTCTTGTATCTATAGTGCCCAAGCACAAATATCAAAACGTTGCACTATAAAAAAATTATCATCGTAAAACATTTTCAATTAGATTGGTCTTAATTATCATTACCCCTTACATATGGTTCGATGATGAGATTCATGTCCTGTGAGTTCATCCGTTATTTGGTCAAGTCTTTGTCAAATCCCCCACTATAGTGAGTTCTTGATGAACCAGCAGCCATAGGATTTCTCACATGCTGCTGATATTTCATGCCCCTTTTCTCTTTGATCTTCTGAACCCTAATTAAACCATATTATCTCTTCTATCATAAAATCCATGTGTGCTGTTACTTTTTCCATGTATTGGAAGAAAATGGTGGATTTATTATCCCCTAGAGCTGCATAAGCCATTGTTGATTTCTGATCTTTTAGCACAGAATCCGAATCCTTTAGGGTGTAAGTGATAAGAAAAACATTTTGATTTCCTTTTTATGCAGGCTTTGCAAGATAACAATGAAACCTTGATAGAAAGTAGCAATAAAATTATTCATTTGCCTTGACAGAATCCTTAAAAGTGACCGACTGACCGGGTTGTTTTGTACATAGTAAATCAACAATTCCACATTGTTTTGTACACAGGCTTTGCAACAATTATTATTATTATTATTTTTGGTGACGGATAAGCATAAGTATAATTGATTAGCATATTTGACCAATTTAACTTTCATTAACAAAACTTCCATTTTGATGCGCCAAATTACCAAAAAACTAAAAAGCAAGTGGTCATTTGTTTACATCCTTACACTAATCTTTTTTACCAACAACATAACTATAATCATGAAGAAGACAACAGCAATGAACCAATAGCTATGAATGTATTTTTCTATATTGGATTAAGCTCTTGAAAATCTTGAAATAATTAACACCAATAGCTTCACTATACTGTCCAATTTTTCTATACCTCCCTTGCCTGAAAGCTTAGGTTCTCTATGATTAAGGACTAGCCGACTTCTACCCAAAAAAGCGACTGTCTCTTGTAAGAAATAATTTAACCCAAGATGCATATATTTATGAAATCAAAACATCATAATATTAATTTATTCACATACTTGTTTGAGCCATGGGTTGATAATCAATGATTCCCGAAATTTCACGATTAATTGTTAGGTCTTCCTCTCTGATACAGGATAGCCCAATCCAGCAAGGCCCAACTGAGACTCAGGGCTCATACGTCTCGTCGAGTTCACATCTCATCGACTTCATTCGACCGGATCCGTGCGGGCTCAGTTAGTCTCTCTTGGTCTGCAGAAATATTCGACCTCAGTCGACCTGGTCTTTGGCGAAGCTGAGGTCGACACCCGCGCAGTACCCTGCCACCGCATTTAATGCACTGGCAGGCGCCACGCCTCCGCATTAATGGCGCATGCCGTTCCCCTCACCGTCTGACACAGCAGGCGTCGCTACAGTGTATTATCTTGTCCTTGAAACCTGGAAGGGTGGCCAGCTGGAAATATTCAAATAAGGGAAATGACCAAATGCCCCAGGCCCAAGGTTAGTGGCCCTAGGAGATACCTGAGGGCTTTCCAGACATTTCTTAGAAGGAGAAGGATATATATACCCCCAACCTTGCCTTTCAGAGGTACGCATTGATATACATCCAAAGAGCTCTTATCCCTCTGATCGATTACTGAGGTCGAATCGTACTGACTTGATCGTCGGAGGGCCAAAGCCGAGGGCCACTCGGCTAGCTTAACGTTTATTGTGACTGCAGGATTCTTTCCCTACAAAATAGGAACGCGATCCATCCGGGTCAAGTTCTACCATTGTTCTAGTTGGGATCCTAACCCAACGAATCGAACCCTCATCATTTGGCGCCGTCTGTGAGAAACTTGAATCCTCTGTCGGAAAATGGTAAACACTAGGCGAGCCCCATCGGGAAGAGATGAAAATAGGAGGTCCAGCTCCCCCCCCATCATCAGGACCCGGAACCAAATATACAAAGACCAAGCGCTCCGCCTGAGCCGGTGGTCACACTCACGATGCTGCAGCTAATGCAGCTCATTAGTGAGCAAATTTCTGCATAGATTTCAGCATAACTCTCCGCTGCCCTAAACAGGCATACGGTGCAGCCGGAGCCGACGGTTAGCGCCACGCCGCAGCCCGCGGCCCCAGAGAAAGCACGGCCTGAAGAGCCTTCTCAACGGCTGGAATCGCCAAGACACCAGTTCAGGAGAGATTCAAGCCTTGGTCGTTTCCCTAGAGAAGCAGCCCGCCCCCCACCGAGGGAGGAGGTAGCAGACTCCGTGGATCATGACGGACGGCCCATTCGCACCCCGCAGTACGATAGGAGCGTTCCAGACACAAGCCGGGCATATATGCCTCCCAAGCAGATCAGCAAGATTGGGATGAGGTATCTCACCAGGTGCAACAGCTGAATAGGCGCTTGGAGGAGATCTTGAGAAGGAATGCGGATAGGGTGGCCCTGCCAGACGGGCCGCAAAGGTTCAGAAGGGAGCGAGATTCGTTGTTCGTCCAAGAGATCATTGAAGGGCGCATCACTGTTAATGCAAAGATCCCTACGGGGCTTCCAAGGTATGATGGCTCCATGGACCTGAATGAGCATCTGCTACAGTTTGAGCATATCTGCATATGATGCAGCTGCATGGGCATAATGACTATATACATGCAAAGATGCTGGTGACTACATTCCAGGGAGTGGCCTTGGACTGGTTTGTAAAACTGGAGCCGGTATCCATCTTCTCCTACGACCAGTTGTGTGATAAGTTTCTGCACCAGTTCGCCAGCAGGAGAAAGGCAAAGCTTCTACACACACACACCTACACACAGTGAAACAGGCTGAGGGAGAATCCCTTCGGGATTTTTTCACCAGATTCAACATAGAGGTGTTAAAAATTGATAGCCCGAGGATCGAGTTTCTGATCGATGTATTGTTTTTGGGCTTGAGGCATAAGGAGTGTGCCAATGCCCTGGTGCGTGCGCAGCCCAGAATGATGGATGAGCTCCTCGACCTAGCCGAGAGGTATATGACCCAAGAGGAGATGAACATGATGAAATACGGCAGCTTGGAAGCCGACAAGAAGAGGGGCAAAGAGAGAGATGATAGATAAAACAAGGAGGGACACCGTTCCCCGATCAAGCACTTCCATGAATATACTCCATTGAACCTACCGATGAGAGAAGTGTTGTTCGCCATTCAACATGACAACTTGCTCAAGAAGCCTCGGAAAATCACAGAAACTGAAGCCATGAAGAAGTAAAAAAAGTACTGCTATTTCCATAGGCAGAAAGGACATGACACCGAAGACTGCTTTAATTTGAAAGACGAAATTGAGAGGCTAATTAGACAAGGCCACTTAAATAAATTCGTCGAGGAGCAGGCCTGAAGAGAGGAAGGCCTGACCGACCGGACTCCCCGAAGAGAAAGGTCGGTCAGCCCGAGGAGAGAGGATAAAGGAAAGAGACCAGCCCATGAACCCAACCCACCCATCAGGGGTGTCATTGATATGATTGTCGGAGGGCCCACGGGAGGGGATTCCCGAAATGCGAGAAAGCAAACACAGAGGCAGCTCGACTCAACCAGGCCACCCAGGGTCGAAGCAATCTTTCAGCTGGCGACCAGTACCGAACCAATTTCTTTCACCGACGCAGATCTGGACCACCTGGAGAAAGCCAACCATAAGATAGATTGCCCGATGGTGATCGCCCTGGAAGTTGCTAATTTTGAGGTCCGGAAGGTACTGGTCGACAACGGGAGTTCAGTGAACATAATATTCTTGTCAACTTTGAGCAGAATGTAATTCGGATGGTTGAAATTTGATCCGGTCAGAACGCCCTTGGTCGGGTTTGGTAGGTCCGATATTATCCCAGTCGGGTCCATCAGTCTCTCCACCACGTTCGGGCAGGGACAGCGCATCTGAACGCTAGTGATCAGTTACCTGGTGGTCGACGCTCCTTTCGCATATAATGTTATCATAGGCCGACCAGCCCTGAATGATTTCAGAGCCATTGTGTCCACTTATCATATGAAGATAAAGTTCCCGACCCCAGGCGGAGTGGGCGAGCTTTTATGCAACCTTAAGGACGCTTGGCGATGCTACACAATCTCGGTTGACTCAACGGACCAGAAGAAGCGACCCGCGCTGAAGCCCTCGGGGGACGTCCCTGTAGCGAAATCCGAGGAGGGATCCTCGTCGAAAAGGAGAAAGTTGGAGGACACAAGGGTCGAGCCCATTGGGGAATTCAAAATGATCGAGCTCGAACCGGGGAATCCAGATAAAACCACCAGAATTGGGATCGAGATGGGAGATCGACTAGAATGCCTTATGGTCGACTTCCTCCGACGGAACGTCGATGTTTTTGCCTGGAAGGCGGAGGATCTTCAAGGCATCGATCCCAACATCATCGTCCACCTCCTCAACATGGACCCAGCCCGCAAGCCAGTGCGCCAGAAGAAAAGAACCTTTAATGCTGAACAGGGCCAAATTATCGACGAGGAGGTCAACAAGCTTTTGCAAGCAGGTTATATTGTAGAAATCTAATATCCCTCTTGGCTTTGTAACGTTGTACTTGTTCCCAAGAATGAGGGAAAGTGGAGGATGTGTAATGACTTTACAGATTTGAATAAAGCTTGCCCTAAGGATCCTCACCCCTTACCTCGTATTGATTTACTTGTTGACTCTACTGCTGGCTGCGAATTTCTTAGCATGATGGATGCATTTCAAGGCTATTATCAAATATTCATGGCACTCGAGGACAGGGACAAAACAACGTTTGTCGTTCCCAATGGAGTGTATTGCTTCCTGGTTATGCCATTCGGACTTAAAAATGCGGGGGCAACCTACCAGAGATTGGTTAATTATATGTTCAAGAATGAAATTGGGAGATTGATGGAGGTCTATGTTGATGATATGATAGTAAAGACAGAAAAGGCTGAAGACCACCTGATCGACCTCAGCCACACCTTTTCCATTTTGAGAGCTTTCGGAATGAAGCTCAATCCTAGCAAGTGTACCTTCGGGGTACGATGAGGCAAATTCCTCGGCTACATGGTCAGCCAAAGAGGCTTCGAGGCCAACCCGCAGAAGATTCAAGCAATTTTGGACATCGCCCCACCTCGCACGGTTCGAGATGTCCAACGCCTGGTCGGCAGGATCATAGCCTTGGGCAGATTCATATCTCGACTAGCAGATAAAAGCCTACCTTTCTTCAAAATCCTGCGAAACACGAAGAAGTTCGGATTCAAGTGGGACCAACAGTTTGATCAGGCCCTACTTGACCTCAAGCAATACCTCTCTTCGCCACCCATGCTCGCCAAACCTGAGGTATGGGAAGTACTACAGATATATCTGGCAGTCTCTTCAGCCTCCATCAGTTCAATGCTGACGACGACGAGAGCAGGAAACCCCCATCCAATATACTATTGCAGCAAGGCTCTCCAGGGACCCCAAGCATAATTATTTAGAGATCGAGAAGTTCGCTCTGGCCCTTGTTACGTCAGCCAGGAAACTGCGGCCTTATTTTCAATCCCACTCAATTTTGGTGATGACCAATCAACCACTAAAACAGGTGTTGTCGAAGCCAGACACCTCTGGTCGGCTCACCAAATGGGCCATTGAGCTGGGGGAATTTGACATTCAATTTCAACCGCGGACCGCCATTAAAGCACAGGTGTTGGCCGACTTCATCATTGAAAGGCTCGACCTCCCGACGCAGGAGGTCGAAAGCACCATTTGGTGGACCTTGCATGTCGACGGGTCCGCAACCTCATCTGGCGGAGGAATAGGGATATCCCTCCGATCTCCACTGGCCGAGGAATATGATTTCGCGTTGAAACTTGACTTCCCGATCACTAATAACGAAGCAGAATATGAGGCCCTTATTGCAGGAATGCGCATGGCCAGAGACCGTGGGGTCGAGAAACTAGCGGCATTCACCGACTCTCAACTCGTAGCAGAACAGGTCGAAGGCAACTTTGAGGCGAAGGAACACAAAATGTCCCAATATTTGGCAGATGTACGCCAAGTGAGGCAAATGTTCAGAAAGTTCTCGCTGAGCCAAATACCTCGATCAGAAAATGAGCGAGCAGACTCGCTGTCTAAGCTGGCCAGCTCGACGAAAGGCACCAGAGAAAAGACAATAACATTTTTTTTTGCCGCTCAGCCTTGCGTCCCTTCACCCAACCAGGGTATGGTCGGTGCCTCGGCGAGAAGGCCCTTTCTTGGCAGTACCCAATCAAACTTTATCTAAGTCGCGGCACCTTACCTAACAACGATAAGGAGGCCTGAAGGCTGAAGGGATTAGCACCTAAATACACGCTAGATGAGCACGGACAATTGTACAGGCGGTCAATAGCAGGGCTGCCACTCAGGTGTCTGGATCCCAACCAAGCTAATGAAGTATTACAGGAAGTACATGCCGGTATTTGTGGCAACCACTCTGGCGGCCGATCCCTGGCACATAAGGTCATTCGCTACGGGTATTTTTGGCCAACTTTGTTGAGAGATTCTGTCGATTTTGCTAAAAAATGCCCATCCTGTCAAATTCATTCGAACATCCATCACCAGCCAGCCGCACTGATGACCAATGTTAACATCATCTGGCCATTCGACCAGTGGGGGTTTGCCATAGTAGGATCACTTCCAAAAACTTCCGGCCAACAAAAATTTATCATAGTAGCCATCGAATACTTTACCAAATGGGTGGAAGCCGAGGCAGTCCCGAAGATTACCGACGCTGCCATTAAAAGTTTCATTTGGAAGAATATTGTATGCTGATTTGGGCTGCCTAAGGTCCTAATATCAGATAACGGCACCCAGTTTCAGAGCAAAAACACGAGGACATGGTGTGAAGCCTTAGGGATCGCCTAACACTTCACTTCGGTGGGAAATCCACAAGCTAATGGACAGATTGAGGTTACCAACAGAACTATCCTCGACCACGTCAAGAGTCGAATAGCGGAGACAGGGACCAGTTGGGCGGACGACCTCCCTGGTGTTCTTTGGGCCTACAGAACGACTCCTCGAACAGCCACAGGTCACAACCCATACAGCCTAGTCTACGGTTCTGAGGCAGTGGTCCTGTCAGAATTAATCCAGCATACAGCGAGGGTGATCTACTATAACCCGATAACTAATGTGTCGGAGAGGACGCTAGATCTAATCACTGTCGACGAACAACGCCATGCAGCTTACAACACAATGCAGCGATATCATTCAAAGATGGCGGATTGCTATAACAAGTCGGTGCGACCGCAGAGCTTCAAGGTGGGTGATCTGGTTCTCAAGAAAGTGGAAGTATCCAAGCCCGTCGGGAAACTTGACCCAAAATGGGAGGGACCGTACTCGGTGATCAAGGTGGCTAAAAATAATGCCTACCGACTAGCTGATGCATCAGGTCGTGAGCTACCTCGACCATGGAATGCCATAAACTTGAAAAAGTTCTTTGTATAATCGATCCCCGATGACCTTTGTATTACTGAAGGAAATGAAATTGCAAAATGTCCAAACATGTGCAGCAGACGGAACCTGCTTTAAAAAGTCGAGAACACCGCGCCAAGACCAAAAAGTCGACCCCATAGTCGACGAGAGGCTTCACGCCGAAAAGTCGAGGCCACCACGCCAAGACCAAAAAGTCGACCCCGTAGTCGATGAGAGGCTTCACGCCGAAAAGTCGAGGCCACCGCACCAAGACCAAAAGTCGACCCCGTAGTCGACGAGAGACTTCGTGCCAAAAAGTCGAGGCCCGTGCGCCAAGACCAAAAGTCGACCCCGTAGTCAACGAGAGGCTTCGGGCCAAAAAGTCGAGGCCTATGCGCCGAAACCAAGCTATCGATGATGAACTTACACGAAAGACGTTCCAAACTCAAACGTTAGTTATTATCTTATTGGTTTTTGGGCAACTTGTCCTACTGAAGCCAAATATCAAGTCAGAAAAGCAAACCATCATCTAATGTAAGGCAAGAAGAAAAGCTACTCGCCACATTCATGGCCAGCCGTCAAAATAATTCAACAAACGCAAACACGATAATGATCGAAATTGCAGTTAAATTCCATAACAATTCAGTGAATTTTAAAGGCCTCAGCGTGGCCTATACATCAAAAGCAAAACAAAAATTCGGGCTTAATTGGAGCTGCCCGTCTCTTCGATTATGGGGGCTGGGGCAGGTACACCGATTGTAGTAGAAGTCGGCTGAGGCTCGAGCGGCGCCATTGCGACAGGGACAGCAGCAGTCACAGGACGAGAGGGGCCAGCTGCAGCTTGTAGGAACAGCCGCTCGGTAGCCGGGAAGAAGGATGCCGCATCAACTTTTCCCTCCGATATGTCGTAAGCTAGGTCGCCGGTGAACTCGAACTCCCAGGCCACTGCCTTCAGCTTTTCATCAAGTTCAGCCCGCCTCTTCTCTTCGGGCGACGGTTTGACTCCCGGACCTGCCTCCACGGCGGCTTCCCCGGCATTGGCACTCTCCTCGGCGTATGGACGCAGCTGCTCGTTAAGAGTGTAGCTCATTTTGGAGCGTTCCTCAAGCCGAAGAGCATGGCCCAAGAACTGCATTTGCTGAATCGCCTTCTCGAAGGCGTCTCGCGTGTCATCCAGAGCCAGTGCAGCACTTGCATCCTGAAAAGCCGGACTAACCATGAATTGCTGCACAGCCTCCCGGCGTACCTCCGGTAATATCCGGGCAAACTCAACCTCGGCCTCAACTAGACGCTCGTTTCGGCCAGCAGCTCGACCAGACTCATAAGCAACTTGCACGTTCAGTTGCAATTTTTCCAGCTTCGCGTCCATTTTGGTCCTCTTTGTAACGGCAAGGAGGACCTGCTCGTCTTTCTCCTCTATCTCCCGGGTATGCTGGCTAACTTGCTTCTCCAGCTCCTCGAGTCGCAGTTGGGAGGACTCCAGTTGCGCCTTCAAAGTTTCAGCATCACCGCCAGCATCCAACTGCTCTCGATCAGCAAAGGCCAGCTCGGAGCGACGGTAGAGATGGTAGCCCAGTTGCCCGATCTAAGACATAAAGGTCACAACTGTCAAACCAACAAAAGTATAAATACGCAGAGATGCTGAAAATGAAATCTTACCATGATCGTGTGATATGCGAACTCACAAAGGGCAGCAGCCTGGCTCATGCCCATCATCTTCTTGTGGTCAGGCAAGAACTGACCAGCCATCAGCACCTTCAAGGCATCCACCCCGGTGGACCTCGATGCGAGCATGCTCGAGGAGTCACCTACGACGAGGCTCGGGTCTGTCCCGAACTGAGGAAACGGGAACTTTCCCAGGTTAAATAGTGCATCGGCTCCTCGATCTCCAAAAAGATCATTCCCTGTTGGCATCCCCGACCCCGTGCTTTTTCCTTTACCTTTCCCCGCTGCAATTTTCTTGGGCGGGGGACTACTCCGTTCACCCATCGGCCTTTTTCCTCGACCAGCGGGGACCTCGCTCCAGACGGCTGCTGCTCGACCAGGCGAGGGGGTCGGCGAGGGGGTGGGAGCTGCCTCCAGTCGACGTGGCTCGTTGCCTATTGAGGACTCTCCTCAAGAAGCAGCTCCCTACTTGCGCTTCTTGTTCTTTTCTGCTCGGGCCAGAGCCTCGGCTCTAGATCTATTCATGATCTCTGCTCGATCTGCGCACAGCAAATTCAACAGAAGTTAAAATCAAGAGAATTGCACAAATCATCAAAGATAGGCAAATAATAAATCACAAAGCAGACTCCATCTACCTATCTCATAAATAGCAGGAAAATCTATTGGGGTCGGTGAAAGCCCGGCCAACACTAACTGCCTCTCCTCGATCAAGGCGGAGGCCTCGATGGGTCTAAACTTGACAAGATCCCGCACGAATGTGTTCGGCCAGGTCGGAGTCATGCTCCCAGGCATCTCGACATGCCCCCTCCACCAACCTCGAGGAATATTAAAACCCCCTTCACTCGAACAAAGAAGTAGTGTTTTTTCCACGCCTGACCATATGAAGTGGAGGGGGCTACTAGAAATCTCCGACGAGGTCAAGCAGTGAGGTAATAGAACCCCGATTCGTCGGTACTTCCAGACTTACGAGACATGGGAAGATGAAACAGGTTAGAAAGATTTTCGAAGCTGGCTGGCTGGTTGAACAGGCGCATTAAAATTATGAAGCTACAGAGAGTAGAAAAACAGTTGGGCAGAAGCTGGGTTATGTATACTTGAAGACCTCTAAGAAGACCTACTAGGCTGTCACTTAGAGGGAACCTAAGCCCACACTTAAAGGCATCCTCGAACACAGTTATGCAACCCGCAGGGGCGCGATGCATTCAACCAGGTGGTCCGGGGGCTAAAAGTTGGTATTCAGGGGGAATATGGTAGAGCTCCCTGAGACGTCTCAAGTCCCCAGGGTTCATAGTCGACACTATTTCACTAAAATGACTGGGAGTAAATAGTCGACCACGCGATGGGGGTACTTGGCTAGGCCCAACCTCATCCCCACCGCGTTTGCTGCTCGAGCTGCTGGAGTTAGAACCGTCACCCGCAAAGGGGAGCCCACGCCTTTGGGATGGGGTAGCCTCACTATCCTCTCCCTGACTACCCTTAGAGCTATATAATCCCAACATGATGTTTCAACAGAAAAGCAGATGATAACAAGTAAAAACAACGGAACACTTATTGGAAACGAAAGTTAGATGCTGGAAACCGGGGGAATGAACGTGAAGGTTTGATTCAGAAACTCGGGGCACCCAAGAGTTTTTCTACAGGCTCTTGCGCAGATTCTAAAGCGGTAAAAGTAAAATGGCCACAATTACAGTGGATATTTATAAGGGAAGGGGCACGGTAAACCAAGCGTCTGCCATGATGACTGTAACCGCCAGGCCGCCCCACGGTGCCACGATGTAACCGCTCAATAAATTCACCAAACCCTGGTCGATGTTCAGAACCCTGGTCGATTTTTCTAAAACCCCGGTCGACTGTCAGTTGTTTCGTTTTCGCTACTTTCCAACGCTTCTCATAGGTGCCTCCGTTCAGCCTTGCGAAGTGGGGGGACTCATGATATGGGATAGCCCAATCCAGCAAGGCCTAATTGAGACTCAGGGCCTATATGTCTCGTCGAGTTCACATCTCATCGACTTCATTCGATTGGATCCGTGCGGGCCCAGTTAGTCTCCCTTAGTCTGCAGAAATCTTCGACCTCAATCGACCTGGTCTCTGGCGAAGCTGAGGTCGACACCCGCGCAGTACCCTGCCACCACATTTAATGCACTGGTAGGCGCCACGCCTCCGCATTAATGGCGCATGCCGTTCCCCTCACCGTCTGACACAGCAGGCGCCGCTACAGTATACTATCTTGTCCTTGAAACCTGGAAGTGCGGCCAACTGGAAATATTCAAATAAGGGAAATGACCAAATGCCCCAGGCCCAAGGTTAGTAGCCCTGGGAGATACCTGAGGGCTTTCCAGACATTTCCTAGAAGGAGAAGGATATATATACCCCCAACCCTGCCTTTCAGAGGTACGCATTGATATACATCCAAAAAGCTCTTATCCCTCTGATCAATTATTGAGGTCGAATCGTACTGACTTGATCGTCGGAGGGCCAAAGCCGAGGGCCACTCGGCTAGCCTAACGTTTATTGTGACTGCAGGATTCTTTCCCTACAAAATAGGAACGCGATCCATCCGGGTCAAGTTCTAACATTGTTCTAGCCAAGATCTTAACCCAGTGAATCATCACTCTCCTTCTCACACAAACCACTTGACAGCTTTAATGGGATAGCAATATCAAAAACGTGGAGTGGAGAGGGGACCTAGCCACAATATATACAAGATAAAATCCTAGAAAGCCCTCCCATCATGGGACTCTAAGATTGGGCCTACACCAGCTGTTATATCAAATCTGTTTAGAAAAGGGCTTTAACAACATTGGGTCAAAATATTAGGCCCTATGAGTCCATCTCATTAACCGTATTAATTTAGCCCATTTTTATTTTATTAGAAAACAAATCTAATTAATAGAAGTCCACATATTGGAATAAAATTCCAACATTATCCCATGGACAAATATTAATTGTAATTTTAAAAACAAAATAAAAAATAAAGTTCGAGAAAATGACTCTCGGGCTAAATTACAAAAAAAAAGATTTTGAATGTGGCCACAATTTAAAGAAAAGAAATACGGCAATGAGATAAGACTACCAACACAATCCGGTCCGGTAAAAATTACTAATATTCGATCATGGCAATGATTGCAACTTTCATTAATACAAAACCTTCCATGGTCACATATACCAGCAATTCAACTGACATGGATTCAGATATGGTGGTGTAGCAAGAAATAGCAACTAAAATATGACCCAAATATGTATGCTATTTCATTATTGGTCCTCCAATTTTCTTGTAAGACATGGATTTCTAGAACTATATGAAATCCCAAGAAAATTTAATTTTCTTATAAGATATGGGTCTCTTGAGCAATAGAACTCCAAGAAAATCCATGATTTTCTTGTAGACATAAATTTCTAGAAACAATATGAAATTCCAAAAAAATCCAACTTCAAAAGAAGTCATGTATGCCTTGTTCAATACTAAATGCAACATGGTGTCATTTATGAGACATACCCAACTCTCAAGATCAACACCTAATCTCAAGATGCATATGCAGCGAGATATAACCACAAAATGTGCACAAAATTATAAACAAATATATCAACCGTTGAAAAAGAATCTCGCATTAATAGAAGCTAATAAGACAAAGGCTTCAATATTGCAACAAATTCAATAAAGAAAAATTATCTCACTTAACCCAATACATCAAAAGACTCAATCATACCTATGTGTTCTACATGTCTTTTGAAAATAGTAGGTCTTAATCCCTTGGTCAAAAGATTCGCAAGCATAGAGTTAGTATCAATATGCTCTATCATGATGGTACCATTTTTAACCAAATCTCTAACAGCGAGATATTTAAGCTCCATATATTTAGATGCACTAAAGGACTTATTATTCCTTGAAAAGAACACAGCAACAACATTATTACAGTAAATGCTCAATGGCCTAAAATTGAATCAACAACCAAAAATCCTGAAATGAAATCCTTCAGATTTATCTCAAATATCTCAAGACTTTCTTAATAGCCACTTAATGTTTCTATCTAGATTAGAGAAATAGCACCCAAGAACACCAATAGCAAGTGTTATATCACGCCTCAGACAGACTTGTGAATACATTGGACTGCCAATATGCTAGAGTAAGGAACACTTTTCATGGACTCTTGCTCAAGTTTGTTTTAGGGCACTGTGCAAAGCTAAGTTTATCACCTTTTGCTATAGGCACATCTCCAAGTTTATAAGTTTTCATGTTAAACCTAACCAAAGCACAATCGATGGAACTCACTTGAGAAAGCCCCAACAAGCCTTGAATTCAATCAACGTAGATCTTTATTCCAAGAACCAGACTATATTTTATCAAGGTCATTCATAGCTATGACATAATATTAGTTTGGTCTCATTAAGCAAACCTAATAACAGGCAAAATATCATCAATAAAGCACTGAATATGTAAATTTACTCCCACTGATGCTCCACCTTATTTTCGTCAAAGCCTAACGAAATCACTATTTAATCAAACTTTAAGTACCATTGATGAGAAGTATGTTTAAGGCCATAAGTTGATTTATTCAGCTTATGCACTAGGTATCTCTCTCTCTCTCTCTCTCTTGTTTTTTTGAACAAAACCTTGAGGTTGAGTCATATAAACTTCTTCAGCAAGGTTTTCATTAAGGAGACTTGTCCTAACTCCATTTGGTTTAGTTCCAAATTAAAATAAACTACTAAACTCATAATATTCTGAAGAAATCTTTGCAAAAAAATAGGAGAGAAGGTGTCACCATAATCAATTCCAACTCTCTGAGTAAAGCCTTTACCCACAAGTCAAGCCTTAAATCTCTCAATCTTCCCTTTTGAGCCTTTCATGGTTTTGAACACCCATTTGAGACCTATAGTCTTTTAACCTTGAGGCAGATCAACTAACTCCCACACATTATTTCCTTTCATTTAGCGAATTTCATCTTTCATATCATTAAACCAGAAGTCTGATGAAGGATAGGACATAACATTAGAATAGCTTATAGGATCAATTACAAGATTAACATTGTAATTACTTTCTAAAAGATATACATAGTAGTCATCTAGAATTATTGGACGTCTTTCTGTAGTGGAATGTCTATTTGATAGACATGATTTCGAGGTGAATTAATATTCAAACAATCCTCTATAATAGCATTGGTGTAGCTACTTATTCATGAGGATCCTCAATTTAATATGCAACGGGTAAGGAAAGTGTAATAAATTCAATTTGATCATCAGAAACTTTAGGATGGGAACATTCATCCCAATCAGGTATATTATGCTCTAAGAACTTAGCCATCTAAGACTCAACCACCAAAGTTTTATGTGAAGGACAAAAGAATCTATATCCTTTAAAATGATCTAGATACCCAATGAAGTAACCACGAGTAGATCTAGAGTCAGTCTTTTTCTCAAAAGGATTATAAATTTAACCACAGTAGGACATCCTCTCATGCGAAAATGGTTTAAACTAGGCTTTCTACCAAACCACAACAATTCAAAAGGTGTTTTAGGAACTAATTTGGTAAGAACACGATTAAGAATATATATGGTAGTTCTTATAGCTTTTTCCCAAAGAAGTTTAGGCAACTTATACCAACTCATCATGCTCCTCATCATTTTAGCTAAAGTGCGGTTACGCCTTTTGGCTACAACATTTTCCTCAAGACTCCCAAGCATAATATGTTGAGCAACAATTCCAATTCTTGTTAATATTTATCAAACGGTCCCATATATATTGTCTAGTTTCATCCCCTTGCAAAATCAACATAAAACTCCATATCACTAAAGTTAAGACTAGGAAGAATGACTTCTTTTATCAGTTTTTCTATCCTATTTTTAGAAATATGGCCAATGCTTACACCATAACATGGAAAAATCATTACTATTTTGGGTCTTTTAAATATAATATTTTTAATATTAAAGGAACAATAAATTTGATTGGCAGCCAAAGTCAACATATATAAGCCAATGGACAAAAATTACAACCAATAATTTTCAAGTCTAACATCAAATTAACCTTCCCTTTGCCAAAAGAGATGAAACATCTCAAATCGTTTAGAACATAAATCAAAAGTAAGTTATGAGTGAAAGTTGATACATAGATAACATTTTCTCAAAAAACAAGGAAGACTATTTGTCCACTCTCCCTCTTAATTTTCTCTTCTCTAGAGCAAGGTTGTTTGAGACCAACATGAACAATATAATTATCAGGAAGGGAATGCCACACATACAATATAGCTTAATTCCTTATAAAGTCCTCATGAGTCATGACAAACTCCCATTTGGGCAGAGAATGCCACACATACAAGGCCTCTCGTGAAAGAATGGTACAGAGATATACTAATTGTTAAAAAGTTGTCTCCTTTGGAAAACAAATCTTCTAGATTAATACATCCCTATCAATATGTTCTGCACCAACAAAACTAATTATCACACATATCTAACCCCCTTTGGGCAGGTAAGAATGCATAATAACACCAACTCGAGATATGCATGTGACAAATTTTATGAGTTATAATAAATAGAACACTTTGATGTAACTATTTACTTCAACCGATAAAATAAGCACATGACCGAATTTAATAATTAATTGCCCAACTTGTACACGTGCAATATGTATGCAAGACTCCTATAAAATTAAGTACTAGAACACTATGTACTTCAAGGAGTTGTAACTAAAATTCGTCGCATTTTAAGTTGTTTCAAAATTTAATTTGTATAACTATCCTTCAATGTATAATGTGCTTTTAAAACTATTTGATATATCTACTATTAAAGTTTTACAGCGATTACACACACTTAACAAGTACATTAATTTGCATAAGAAGATACAAAATAAAATCACAAATAAGGGTGAGACAGCTTGGATCAGAAAGGCACAATATATTTTCCGCCACGTCATGCGAGAAATAATGACTTTACATTGTCTAACAATCATAAACCCTTCCCTCTGTTTTTTTTTTTTTTAATAGTAAAATTAGTTAAAAAATTATAGAGACAACTATTCCGAGACATGCAAGGGTTCGACATCAAAGACGATATGATAGCTTGATTTGAACTTATCAATAATAAATCTATTTAAATCACAAATCTTTTCGATAAATCTATTTGAATCACAAATCAAATATCTATGGTAAATGCATGATACATAGACATAAGGTAATAGAGTTATATTGTTTACCAATAAGTAAATCATATGAGCATTCCAATGATTCCGAAGACAAACTCAAAAATTAATTGTCATTAGTTTAGTAATTTAATATAAAATATGCCATAATTTTCAACGATAATGTAATTAACATATATCAATTCATAATCTGCAGCAGTACGTGACGATCTCAAGAAATCTATATATAATCCATATGTACAATCCATAATCTATATATTAAACAATCTCATCATGAAACCTAACATATACACAAATTAACACATATGCAAACAATAGATAGACACGCAACCATTGGATTCCACCAAAAACTAAACATTGAATTTCATTCAGTGTCATTACATTGGCCATCATGCATGATTAAAATACAAGGCTAAATACACCCTAATTGCTTCATTATCGAAAATTGAGATTGAACAATTTTAAATCCTCATTCCAGCATGCGAATAAAAAAAGAAAAGACCAAGAATTTTCCTTGTAATTTAAAAAGATTTAAGATATATAAAATTCAATCAATAAAATTAGGTTTTGATCCATAGATATTTGGCTCCGATGCCAACTGTAAGAAATAATTTAACCCAAGATGCATATATCTATGAAATCAAAACATTATAATATTGATTTATTCACATACCTGCTTGAGCAATGGGTTGATGATCAATGATTCCTAAAATTTCACGATTAATTGCTAGGTCTTCCTCTCCTTCTCACACAAACCACTTGACAGCTTTAATGGGATAGCAATATCAAAACGTGGAGTGGAGAGGGACCTAGCCACAATATATATAAGATAAAATCCTAGAAAACCCTCCCATCATGGGACTCTAAGATTGGGCCTACACCAACTGTCATACCAAGTCTATTTAGAAAAAGGGCTTTAACAACATTAGGTCAAAATATTAGGCCCTATGAGTCAATCTCATTAACCGTATTAATTTAGCCCATTTTTATTTTATTAGAAAACAAATCCAATTAATAGAAGTCCACATATTGGAATAAAATTCCAACATCTCTATGCAATAGAGATGATTTTAGGAGGTCTCGGGTACGACAAGTAAACAAGAATAAAGTCTTTATGGCTAGATTCACTAGTCTTGCCGAGCTGACAAGCAGAAGTAAGGTTCAGGCCAATCAATCCTAATTCGATTATACGACTGGGTTATAAACCAAAAGGGGCATTTGAGAAAGATAAATTCAGGTAATCTTCCCAAACTTCTGTCTTGGCAAATGAATATGTGATTGAAATTCTTCCAGGGGACCAACTCACCTTTTCAATCTTCATAAAGCGAGAATATTCACATTCATAGAAATTACAGCAATAATAGAGGTTTCTTTTGAGGGCTTTCTATCATTTTTGACCACCCTTATTTCGGCCTTCTTATTGCATTCAAACAGAGGACTGGACAGATGCCTAATGTCCAAAGCAGGTCTCAAATTTAAAACTCTCCTAATTAGGTTGATGTTGTATCAAGAAGGAATGTCTTGTCTTGTTCTTTCCTCACCTTGCTAGCCTTACCTTCAGAAGAAAGAAAATGATGCCTAAGTACTAAATAAAGATGATGGGTCTCTCTTTCTCCAATATAAGAAGGGTAACAATGTTATTCTATGCACAAAAATTCACCCAAATGCCAAAAGAACCCGCATATTGAGTGCGTTTTAAACATGCCACGAGGAAGCATATATAAGAATTTCTTCAGTTTGATATACCCCGAGGGTTCATAGTTCAGCCATTAATCAAGAGTTGGGTATTAGGCTAAAAGAAATTATGGAACTTTTGCTTTCAATTTGAAATTGATGTAAACACAAAAATACTTCTATCAAGTTCAATCTATATAAAAACCATACAACCCCGTTTATAGCGAGGCTTACTAATCAAAGAAAGGAAAATTCTTATTATCTGACTCACATAACCAAATTGAGCTGAGTAAATTGACAACAGAAAAAGCTTTCCCATTGCAGCAATATTGGTTCTCAGCAACCCATTGAACACTAATATAATAGTACTTGTCATCAATATAAATTGGCAGCCATGACTAGTGGTTCCAAATTGTTGTTTTCATACAATAAATGATATAGTTAGTAACCTTCCGTTTCACAAATCACTCATTGCCTTTCTCTTTCTTCTTCTTCTTCTTTTTCAATTTTTTTTATTTATTCATTTTCCTTAAAACATTTTGCCTTTTCATAAGGGAATGATATAATTCCTCATTAGTCCAATGATGTGTGGTGATGCTTATCAATAACAAAAATAAAAGAAATATCAAAAGTTTTTTTTGAAAAAAAAATAATTTCGTAACACTTGATCCTTAATAGACTCTACCCAAATTCAAGTGTTAGTGTATTTTAAGAGAAATCAGTTACCAAAAATCAATCAGAGTACTAAATTTGTGGTTAATTGAAGTATAGCCGTGGTATCAAAACTGAAAAGATTAAGCAACTTATCGCAACTGAAAAGATTAAACAACTTACCATCACATATTGAGTTCCTTGGATTTGCTCGGGCGGTTCTCCTGACCAAATTTGCCAACCGCTTCACACATGCATTATACAGGCTTATAACAATCTCTGTCAACCTTCAATATGCACGCAACATGTCTAGCATGCAAGTCAAGTTTTTGTAGTGGTAGCAATTTCCAATATGATGTGATAACTCAACAAGAAAAAATTGGATTTGAGTCGACGCATTTTAGGTTCGGGTATAATAAGATCAACACGAATAAGAACCCAAAAAAAATGGATTGTGATGGGTTAAATTTTAGATTATATGAATAACCCAAATTTTGATTTTGGGTCACACGACAACTTGAGTCCACATGAACCAACTCGACCCAACTCAAATTAAACAAGTAAAATTTAAATTTTTTACAAGTAAAAATATAAAATAACAAAATAAAACTTGAAATGTTGAACTTTAGTAATATCAAAATTACTACTTTGGTATTTTTCGGTCTTATTTATTTGCGCAAACATATAAGATGGATGATTATAATTTTATACTGTTTCTAATGGTTATTTTTAGGTATCCAAGCGGACATGAAAATTATTCTGCAAAGAGTTGACAAAACACTGATTTGACTACTGACTTGTCCTACAAATTTTTCTTAGGCCTTATGCAATACAAGATTTTACATATATAAATAGACAAAAATTCTTTCTATTGAGAGATTATAAAAAATTCAAAAGACTTAAGCAAGTTTTTATGATAAATTATGTGTCCAATTAAAATACTTGTTTACTTATTTGCTTGATGATATACTTTTATTAATTTATGTGTTGTTTAATTGAATCAATATAAAGTAAAAGAATAATGTCATTTTCAGAAATTAAAAGAGACAATTTGATTAATACAAAAAATACAAAAATTAAAGAGAGTGGGTGAATAAAACTTGAAAAAGTATGTTGTTTTTAAAAATAAGTTCCTATGTGATTTTAATATTTTTATAATGCTGATAAATACTACCAAATGAAAGGAACAAAAAATCCTAAAATCAATATATTATGTGGTTCAATTAAATTTTTTTTAGAAAGCTGCTATCGTAAATTTATGATGAGTATTCCTTACTTCTATTTTAATTTATTGATAATTAAGAATAGATAAAATTTTAAAAATAAAAATACCAATTTTTTTTGAAAAATTAAAACAAATATTTAAAATAATTATTTTAAACTAGGTTGATAGGTTGGATTGGGTGGATTTTTGAGTTGGCTAGTTGACTTAACAAAAATCAGGTCAACGCGAACCTAACTTGGTACGATTCAAGTTGGGTCAGAGTTCGACCTGGCAAAATTCAACCCATACCCATGGGTACCCAAAAAAATACGGATAATTGGCCTTGTTTCTCCTACCCAAAAAATTGCGGGTAATTTTACTCATACCCAATTTACCCGCTATCTTTTGGCCCAACCCGCGGGTACCCGTGGGTAACCCGTAAATAATTTTTTTATTTATATATTTATATATATTGTATAATATGTACATATAAATATATATTTATCTATATATTTACATATAAATATTAATTTTTTATTTCATAAATTAAAAATCTATAGCAAATTAAATTAAATTATATCCTAAAACAACTTGTTGTGCATATTCTTATGAATGCAACATTTCTTTCGCAAGAACAACAATGTTTGATTGATATTTAAATTTTTAATTCAAAAAACTTTTGGCATGTAATGGAATTTAAGTTTGAACTTTTAAATGTGATATACTTTAAATTTGATAGATTTTGAATACTTAGGATATAAGTTTTAAACTATAATATTATTAATATGCTTTAAGTATTTGTTCAATTTAGTGTTTGAAATTTGTAGTCTTTTTTTTTTTTAGTTTTATTTAGTTAATATTTGAGTAATATCATGTTTACCTTTAAATATTCAAAAAAAAAAAAATTACAGGTACCCGCGGGTTACCCCTTACCCATCCTCATGGGTAACGGGTCCCCTACCTCGTACCCAATAAAAAAGGGGTAAATTTACCCAACCCGTTGGTACCCGTCATTGGGTTACCCATGGGTACCCAATTGCCAGGTCTAGTCAGAGTTGAGCATTTTCAACTTGTCATCAGGTTGAGTTAGATTCGGTTTAAGTAAATTAATGTTATACCCCTACTTCAACTTAACCCGAACCCACACGATCCACCTAAATTGCCATCCCTGTTTTTGACAGCTTCCTGCGTGCCACATGCCTATCATGTGCACTGTCTCTCTAGCTGGCATGCACATACTATTTTCAGCTCTTGCATGCTTAGTGCTATCTGTATGCATCATTGTGTTGTGTTGCGCTAAGCTATCTGTCTACTACCCAGGACCTATCTCAAAGCTTTCACACACACTATTGATACTTGATTGCATTGTGCCCGTCAACCGGCACAATGCGTCCAAGCCTACTGTGTATGATTGTTCCACGAGTTTGCACGATGCCCAAGTCATCGTGTCAAAGTATCCACAATCTTAGCCAACAGGCTTGCATAGTTCGCACAAGTATGCTGCACCAAGCTTGAACTAATTTCCCACAAGTTTGCGCTTGGTTACCCTACACAAAAGGGTCTTCCACTAGGTCAATCAACCCTTCACTACTACATATAACCCAACATTTGACATTTTAAGATGTCATTTTTTATACTTTCAATTTCTTTTTTTTTTTTTGTGCATATTACTCTCATTAAATAGCCTAAGATTGATTTAAGCATTGGAAGGTTTTGTTAAGTTCATTCATGATTTTAAAGGTAGATTCTTAATTTCTACCCAAAGATACTAGAGCCCGAATCAAGAGCGAGATTTTCCATAGTCATATTAGATTCGAACAAATATTTTTCCATCAGAAGAAATATTAGATTTTATCAATTAATTCTTCGTAGAATGGCCATACATCTCCATTATTTCATTTTGTAAGTAGAATTAAGATCATACAAGGTTTGGTCCTGAATTTGAGGGATGATATTAATGGCAGTTACTTATATAATAGTATTTAACTGAACTTGATGTTTTGATAATAATTGTGTAATTATTTGTATTTCTTGAATATAAAATATAAATATAAAATTGGTATGTATTTAATCAATCTATAAAAGAATATACATTAACAAAATTAGTTAAATGTTTTTATTGCAATTTTTTTAATTTACACGCACATGCACTAATAATTCGTTAAGATTTTGAATAGATAAGTATTGAGATAATGTAAGTTGATCAATTGACGGTTCAACAATATGATTTTTCCTAGAATTTATAGAAGAAATAAAATAAAATAAAGAATTACATATGGAATTCTTATATACCGCTGAATTCAAAATTATATGAATACGAGCATGATATTCAAGGTTTTGGGTTGCATGATCAATTGAGGAATTTCTCTCTCTCTCTCTTCCCTGTCCAAAAAATTCGTAAGGATCCATTCATAATTTTGGAAAATACAAATTATGTAAATATGCACGTGTATGTGTGTTTTCACTAATCATTGTAATATCTAATATTTTAAATAATTAAAAGTGTCAATTACTTTATGTGACGCACAAGATCTTCAGCAAATATAAAAGATAATCCACCAACTTCAACTATTTTCAATTCCCAGAGAAAAATTCTCGCGAGGTTTGGTGCTCAGATATGAGTCCCAGATGGAGATTTCAGCAGAGGTTGGAGTGCTTTTACTACGATTCTCATTTCTAGACGGTAATCAGCTTCATACTGCACACACAGTGCAGCAACTGCAGCCATCTGTTTTAAGCAAATCATATTTATCATGTAAAGCAGCATCCCACGCTATTCTATATATTCGTCTCACAAAACAAGTCATGTAAATGGAACAAGCACTAGTTCAGTTGAAATATAGAATGCTTAGCAAAACAACTGATTTTACCTTTGCAACGGCCTTTGGATCAACGATCTGCTTTAACTTGTCTTCGCTGAGCCTCGGTGTTGCCTGCTTGTTTATAATTTGCAAATTTTAATAAATTATAGTATGCGGATGCCCTAGATAAAGTTGAGCAACTATTATCACTAGGAAAATTGCATACCCATGTTATAAGAGACTGCTGTCCTCTTGGCCTGGTATGATCAACTGGTTTACGGCCGGTCAAGAGTTCCAGAAGCACCACACCAAAGCTGTAGACATCACTCTTTGAATTTAGCTGGCCAGTCTCTGCATATCTACCACCCAAAAAGAAATATATGTTCATGCTCAGAAAAAGAACAAATTGAAAGTACTAGTTCCGTTCATCTCTAGGAAAGACTGAGAAAAGAAGCTCACTCAGGGGGATAATGATAACTTAAAGGCCGAAGATAGCGATAGTACAGAGGATCCGGGTGAGGTGGGTCTGGATCATCAGAATCAGACATTTTGATCTTAGCAACATCATAATCATCAAAAATTAAAACATTGCTGGACTTGATGTTATGATGAATCTGTGCCTTCACATGGATGTACTCTAATCCTCTTGCAGCCCCAACAGCAATTTTAACTCTTTGATCCCATGACAGAACCAGATTTGTCTCTACACCTTTCATGCCTGCTAACAATGAGAATAATTAATTGCATGCAGGAGAATATTTATTAATAATACCTAAAATCAGATGAGCGACAAGAAGCTAGTCAGCCATAGTGAGTAAATGGACTGAGGACGCATTACAAGGCACTTGTCAAAAACTAAGATGCCACGCATAAAGGATTCCCTCTCGGCAATCAAAAATTGATTTCTAAAACAGTTCAACAAGAAATAGACTTGGGATATGCCCATGAAACGTCAATGCTATTTTGTTGGTATCAATACATTCAGAAAAATCTATAATTGTCAGCCTAAAAATCCAAAAAGAAAAAAGTATCACAATGAGTAGCTTCACTAAAACAAAATTGAGGCAATCTCACCATGAAGAATGTCATGTAGGGACCCATTTGGAGCATACTCATAAGCCAATACCCTTTGAGCATAACCACCCACACAATAACCAAGTAGCTCAACCATATTATCGTGCTTTAAGCTGGATACCATTAAAACCTACAAAACGATATATAACCAACATATTTTTATGGAAAGATATATTCATATCAACACACAATGCTATGACCAAACCTTGGCTAGAAATTCTTCATCTGGCGTCCCATTAGAGTTTAGCTTTTTAATTGCTACGGCCTTGCTACTTTTCAGGACTCCTCGGTATACATGTCCATCAGAGTCTTCACTAATACAACAATTAGAACTAAAATTACCAGTAATGTCCTTTAATTCATTGATTGGAATGGCAGGTACAGCAATCGGCAGCATATTAATAATCTGTTTGTCCTTTTCGTCAGTTTCGGTGGCATGATAGCCTGCAGGATTGCCCAGAGAAAATCTCTCACATGTAAATAATAAATTTGTGAACTTTAATCAAGAAGTACAGCCAACAATTAAGCAGAGGGATTAACCAAAAAAAAAAAAGGTGAAAAATATTCAATTATTCAGTGGCAGTATATGCTCAAAATCGGATTGATTAAAAATGGATTTCACTCCCATTCAAGGTCACAACATTTCAGAAATATCAAAAGATATTGCTAGTAAATTATAAAATTTATTTATTACTATAAGTTACCATAGAACATTGAAAGTTTGAACTTCATAATATGAATAGGAGTTCTTGAATTTTATTGTGGCAATATAAATTCGTACCTGATAACGACGATTCATTTTTACCAGATGGTTTAAATCTGTTCCATATTGCATCCCATGGCCAAAGTCGTGATGGCTTATGTGTTGTGGCTTTTCTCCCATCTTTTGTTTCAGATGGAAGTTCAGCGTTAACTACTTTGCTATTAGTTTGCTCATTTGAAGGGGTTGTAATATTTTGCACATCTGTGGGGGCCATTGTGACTTGCACACTACTAACTGATAAGTTAGTATCATCTTTAGATGGATGGATATCATCCACATTACTTGTTATCGTGTTTGATACTGGAGATTTTGAACTCTCTTGTTGCTCAAGTGCAAACTCAAGTTGTAGCACAACTTGAGCCATTGTTGGCCGTTTCTTTGGTTCATCATGCAAGCATCCTTCAGCAATGCCCACAAATGCCTTCAAGCAATCTTCTGAAATTTCACCCCTCAGATTTGAAGCTACAATCTGGTCAGCTTTTCCCTTGGTAATGTTTTCTCGAGCCCACTTGGTCAGAATGCGCTCATCCTCTGCAACCCTTGGATCCAATGCTGGTCTCCCACTCAATACTTCCAACAACACCACTCCAAAGGCATATGTGTCACTTCTTCTGGTTAGTTTACCGGTGGTGAGATAATTTGGGTCGAAGTATCCAAATGTGCCCTTGACTTTTGTGCTTACATGACTCTGTAATTTGCTTCTGCTTAAAGGTTTAGCCAAGCCAAAGTCTGAAACCTTAGCTATGAAATTTTCATCCAATAGGATATTTGAAGCCTTCACATCACGATGTATGAGTGATTGGCCGGTGTGTAGATAGTCAAGCCCTCGAGCGGCTCCAATGCATATATTAAGGCGTTGCTTCCACGTGAGAGATGAGCCATTATTGCTGTTCCTTGAAAGTTTATAAAGGTTGTCAGCAAGTGTCCCACAGGCCATGTACTCATAGACAAGAATCATTTCCCCATGCTCATTGCAGTAGCCAATTAGTGAGACTAAATTAACATGCCGGAGCTCAGTTAATGTTTCAATCTCTGTCAAAAACTCGCGTACCCCTTGCTTGGAATTAGGTTTTAGCCGCTTTATGGCCACAGTCTCTTTTCCATTATCAATGAGGCCTTTGTAAACTTTACCAAATCCACCCCTTCCAATAAGATGTGCATCACTGAAATTTCTAGTGGCTAGTTGGATCTGAGCTAATGAAAACCGGCGACAGAGTCGTTCAGCCCTGGCTGATGGTTTGTTTTCCTCCTCTATACTGCTAGCTTCCCGAATTTGTTGCAGTGTATAAATAATGATGTTTACCAGAACAAGTGTTGCTATTGCAACAGTTGCAATCATATTTTTCTGACCAAGAACTTTGAGTAAATTTTGGAATGTATGGTATGATGAATCTCGTGCTAAAGGCAAGGGATTTGGACTCGCAAGACTATTGTCAGGGTTGCTCAACTTCATTATTTCAAATCCTTTAAGAGGTCCATGTCCATCCATGAATTTATCATTTGATTGTAGGCAAATCAAGAGGTCCCGTTTGCCCTCTTGTTTGCTCCCTTTCATGATCACCATGTAGTCTCTATACCACGTGATGCTATTTTCATCATCCTTTTCTCTGACTACGTCAATATTAGTGTCAGCAATCATTTCATTAATGTGGACTTGAAAAACAATACCACCAATCTCTGCCATCTTGAATCCTACCTTAGAAAAATGAAGCCTAACCAAGAAACTAAATCCCACATCCACAGATATTTTCCAAGTAATATTGTTGATCTTGCTTGCTTTTCGCTTAGGATCCGTTTCCCACATCCCAAACATGTCACCAGTATTAGCAGCTAACAGAAGAGAATCCTGTTTAACATTTAGACGGTGGATTATTTCAAGAGCAGTGTTGTTATCAACATAGACCAAAGACTTCCCAACCACTTGAACTCCAATATCCCCCCTGTGAAAGTAAGAGAGACTGGCAGGTATTGAGATAATCTTAATCCCATTTATAAAAGCATACGTATCTAGTGATTGACTATTTGTAGGAGTGAAAACAATGGTGAATTGTTGATCTTCTTCTACATTTATACAAAACTCCTTGACAAAAAAATTCACACCAAGAGAATCAGCAGTAAGGGAAGCGCTAAAGTTGCTAAGCAAGGTGAAAGGACCGGCCTCAACAGCAAATAAGTCCTTGAACCTTTTAAAGCCTCTATATGGAGCTGGATTAAAGTGAAGGCGAATAACTTTCTGACCTGAATTAACTTGAAATGCATAGGAGAACTGGGAATGAGAAAGTCTTGCCGTTCTATACGGAACTGGATCATCAGAAGGGATCAACCTATGGAGAACAGTTGAGGCAGTTGATGAGCCCTTTATTTGTAGCAAGGAAGAAACTTTTGGTTTTATATCACCATGCCATTCCCTGCCATTTTGTGCTACAGAAGTGCCGCTTGAGCCACAATTAACTGAAACATCACCTGTGAAGTCAGTCGGATTGCTGCTAGCACCTATGAATGTGCTAAAGAAGCAAAGAAATAGCAAGGTAAATGGAAATTGATAAAGATTCATGCTTCAAGCTGTGTTTGATTACAAAAGAATGATCGGTGATGACTTTCTTGTCCCAAGGTCACTTCCTCCTTAATGGCAACAGAATCGAAACAAAAAGAAAAATGTTGACGCGTACTGCATTTTCATGTTTAATTTCTTAAAGTCGTCGTTGAAACATTCTATGCCATAATTTAATATTCATAAAAAACATAATTTCAAACCGCAGATCAACATCACATAACTAAAATATTCCATCCTAATTGATGCAAAAATTAGCATAGATAGAGTAGTTATCACCAATCCCACCCACCAAGAAGACGGGTCTTAATACAACCACTTATTTTATTTAAAATATTATAAATTCCAGCCAGTTTTTGATCAAATAAATGAATTTATTATCCTAAACTATTTCTGAAGCTCTTGAAAACCATTTATCAGAAAATTCTTCAATAAATAAATAAATTCTGCTAAGCCCAAATCTTGCTTAACCCAGATTAATTAAGATCAATCAAGAGAATAACATCAATTAATACTTAATAAAGATCTTAATTAAAACTCTGACCTAAAACAGATATGCCTTTTTCTCCCCCGCCGTGGCCTCTTCAGGCGCCGTTCCTCCGATCCGCCGGGTGGCATAAACAACCCTGCTCTTGTCATATATAGTTTTCACCTTTGCCCTGATAGCCCTAACTTCTTTCGCAACGCTGATGAGTTTCGGGCCACCAAAAGATCTCTGGAAGAAATTCCGCCCCGTTTTCCTTCGCCTGATTCAAAAACATGACGATTATATCTTCAGCTTCACACACAACGTCCTTAATCTGCTCCACCAGTTCTTCTAGGGCCTCATCTTTTTTCTGCATTTTCGTGGAGTCTTTGGTGAACGCTTTGAAAAGAAGAATATCATTCTCCAGCACTTCGACCTAATTCTTGGCGTTGAGGATCAAATGGGCATTGTAGAGCAAAACCCGCTTCAGATTTTCCAGGAAGAATAATACTGCTATTGATTTTTCGGGATTTCTGCGTTTGTTTGTGGGTGTGCGAGAGCGTGTGAACAGATACACGCTGGTTAGGGTGACGAATTTGAAGGCAAACAGCAGTTGCTGCTTCATATCTCTGTAATCTGTGTGATGATAATATCTGTAAGCAGCTGTGGATCGTCACAGAAGTGTCAAGATTTTACTGTTTTGGAGGTTGATTAGTTGACTCGTATGAACCTGGTCGACTCTTGAATCGCAAACTCGGAGTATGTTTGGTAATGTTTCTATTTCATTTTCGGATTTTCAGTATTTCAAAATAGGTGGAAAATTAGTCGTTATTTCAAAATAGGTGTTTCTATCTTTTATTATCTCCTAAACTTCCCTATTTTCAAATATATATAAATATATATTATATATATTTTATTATTATTCTTACCATAAAAAAATTACTTAATTCTATTTTCACTTCAAAATTGCAACAAAAAAAATATTGATTTGATGGTTACAGTAAAAAATATCTCCCCCCCAAAACGTCAACAAATATACCAATACTCTCCAAAATAAATTTCTAACTATTCCCCAAAAAATTAACAAATATGCATCACATTCCCCAGCACAATTTTCATATTTTCTAAACTCACTCTCAAAATTTATTCTCCCCAAATACAAAATACAAAACATACAGAACATAACCAAACATTACCTAGATTTAAAAATGAAAATGAATTTAGTTAATTTATTTTAAAATATTGATTATGGTGAATATAGGAGTGGAGGTTTATAAGATCTGTATTTTCTTATGCAGTAAAAAACATATTTTTTAAACAAATGTATAGATATTAATTGTCTCAAAGTGATAAGCGAAGACTTTATTATGTTAAGTTAATTTAATTTTGTCGACGTTGGTGTATGAAGAATTAAAAATAAAAATAAATAATATTTTTAATAAAAATATATACAGAACAATTAGTATAAAATGGAGGAAAATTAACCTTGAAAAATACATGCGACAAGGCTGTACAAAGTAATATAAAATAAAGAATAACATGTGAAATTGATCCATCAAAATAATGAGTAATATGCGGCATACTTGGTGAAATCCTTGTGGAAAATGAAAGAGAAATAAAGGAGTAGCCATATAGGGTTTATGGGTCAATAGGCCCACTCAACCCTTAAAAGTTATTCTTTATATAATATAATAAATGTTTTTATAATGGAGTTTCTTGTTTTTTATTTATTTGATGTGGGTATGAAAAGTTCTTTTTTCTCTTTGGAATAGAATTAGAATTATCTTTTAGTGAAAACAATTATATGAACTTAAAATCAAATATAAGTATTAGGTTCACTAATAAGTCCGACAAAAAACTAGAACACTCAAGTCAAAAGTTGGACATGTCTACAGTAAAGTATGCTTGTATTTACCTCATATGATGTATTATTAAATTAAATAATATGGAGTAGTTTATGGTGCAATTTTGATTGTACATATCTCATGTGAGGAATGTACAAATATATTTAATGCTAACCATTTAATTCAAAATGTGAAATCATAACATTTTATTTTAATGATTAGTTGGCAAC
Organism: Jacaranda mimosifolia; assembly: GCA_018894105.1. NCBI lineage: Eukaryota > Viridiplantae > Streptophyta > Magnoliopsida > Lamiales > Bignoniaceae > Jacaranda > Jacaranda mimosifolia. The sequence continues at coordinate 3,041,414 of CM032124.1, read as the reverse complement.
ATAATAAGTACATTTAACCTGCTACCTGTATAACGGGTTGATAGTTAATTCTGATTGTATGTTAATGATTCATTGTACAAAAAGAGTGATTACCAATAATAAAAATTTTATTATTAAAAATTTATTTAATTACCAAATTGAGAAATTACCTTTTTCGTCTCATAATTTAACTATGTGTGCTATTAGTCTTAAACTTATAGTATTGAACATTTGTAGTTCAAATTTTATAACTTTTTAAATTTTTTTTATTCTCCGTCCAATTTTCCATTAAAATCTTGATGGAAATTATTATTTATATATGGAAAAATAAAATAAAATTTGATCTATTTACGAAGAAAACTCACAAAATATGAAACATCCAATTAACCATCACTAAATTTGAAAAAATAAAAAAGTTAAAAATCAAATACCACAAAAATATATTTTAAAATAATATGTATTTTACATATACATATATATATACACATCTATAATATACATATAAATAAATACATATATATAGATATATAGCCAAATTCGACGGCCATGGTCGGGCGGCTAGCCATGTTTACTGGTGGGAAAAGGAGCGAGGGTGGGCTAGTGGGATGGAATCATGGGACGGGGGGCTGGCGGTTTGCGGCTTGCGGGGTGCAGCTGAAGAAGATCAATGGTGTGTGTATGTGTGTGTTTTTTTATAATTAAATTAATTAAATAATTAATTACTGTCATTAAATTATTTTAAATATATTTATATCTTTATATATTACTAGTATTAATCTAAAATAATTATTTTTTTAACTTATTGTATTGATTTAAAATTATCAAATTATATTAAAATGATTAAAATTATTAAATTGCTTATTTAAAATTAAATTATATCGTTAGGATGATAGTTTTAGATTGTATATTTATTCTTAAATTTTTTATTTTAGTTAATAAATAAAGATAATTCTATTCAATTATATTATTTTAAATATATTTATTATTTTAATATTATAAAATATATAATTCAAAGTGAAAAAGTTATGTTATTTAATAAAATATTTTTTTTAAAAAAATATCTTTTAATTATTATTTTTAAATATTTACCAAGTATTTAATGTACTAAAAATAAAAACAAATAACTTGTTGTAAAATTAACGATAACATGTTGTAAAAAGACATATGTCATGTAATTTAATGATACCTCATATGAGGTAAACACAAGCATACCTCACCGTAGACATACTCAAATAATATATGCCTTTTTACAACAAGTTAATGTTAATTGTGCAACAAGTTGTTGGTTCACATTTTTAGTACATTAAATGCTTGGTAAATATTTAAAAATAATAATTAAAAGATATTTTTCAAAAAAGAATTGTTGTGTTAAATAACATAACTTCATAATTTTGAATTATATATTTTATAATATTAAAATAATAAATAACTTTTAAAATAATATAGTTAAATATAATTATCTTTATTTATTAACTAAAATAAAAAAATTAAGAATAAATATAAAATCTAAAACTATCATCCTAACAACATAATTTAATTTTAAATAAGCAAATTAATAATTTTAATCATTTAAATAAGTTCTAGAATAATTATTTTATATTGATACTAATACGATATAAAAATATAAATATATTTAAAATAATTTCATTAAATAAAATAAAATAATTAATTAATTAAATTAAATTTAGAAAAAAAAAAAACAAAACAAAAAACTTCATTTCCCTCCCACCCACCCACCCCCACCCCCCAACAAAAAAAAAGCCACGAACCGCCCCCTACCCAAGCCACAAACCGCGATAGCCCCCATCCCTTTGCTCCCCACCCACCCCTGAGTCAACAGTCCGATTGACCATGACCAGCCACCCGACGTGGCCAGATCTGGCCGCCGGCCATGGCAATCGGATTTCAGCATGTTGAAAATAGAAATGGGATTTATATGTATTTATATATATGTATATATTTATATGTATAGTATAGTTGTATGTATATGTGTAAATATATATTATTTTAAAATATATTTTTGTGGAGAATTTTTGTGGTATTTAATTTTTAACTTTTTTATCTTTTTAATTGTTTTAGTGAGGGTTAAATGGATGTTTCATATTTTGTGAGTTTTTTAAATAAATGGATCAAATTTTAATTTTTTTTTTTTGTGCATAAATAGGTAATAATTTCTATCAAGATTTTAATTGAAAATTGGACCGAGAATAAAATATGTTTAAAAATTTATAGAATTTGGACTACAAATGTTCAATACCATAAGTTTTAGATTAACAATGCACACATAATTTAATTATGGAAATAAAAAGGCAATTCTTCAATTTGATTTAATTAAATAAGTTTTTAATAATAAAACTTTTATTATTGTAGTCATTTTTTTAGTACAACAAATCATTTACATACAATCAAAATTAACCATCAACTAGTTGTGCAGGTAGTAGGTTGAATGTACTTATTATGTTGCCAACTAATCATTAAAATGAAATGTTATGATTTCACATTTTAAATCAAACGACTTACGTTAATTACATTTGTACATTTCTCATATGAAATATGTACAATTAAGATTACACCGTAGACTACACCTTATAAAAATGAATAAAAGTAAATAAGCTGAAGTACTAAGAATATTTAAAATTACATACCTTCAAATAGTAAAAGTAGGACCGTTTATAGAGAAGGAATACAAAGATTCAATTTTATTCATACTCGAGGATTTTTATAATATTTATTCGACAGGTATGAAGGACCTATTAACCCCACACAAACATGAAATTTTATCCATTTGATAAATAAAGGTGGAGTACCATAACCGTTAGGTAAAATTACTAAAATTCTCCTTATATTATAATATTGATCTTTAATTTACATTTTCAAATATATTTTAGACATGACTTAATATTTTTTAATTATAATTATAATGACTTTGAGTTTTAAATTTATGTTGCATGAGTGGTTACTTTATTAAGAAATTTATATGTTTTAGTGATTGATTTTTTTTATTATTATTATAAACTTTTGTGAAAACTTATGTATTTTGTTTTAAAAAAATAAAACTTAATGGTATTCTTAACTTTTGAAGGAATGTATTGAATTCAAAATTCTGATTCCATTAAGTTGATATATCTCATTGATAAGACCTTTTCTTAATCTTCTGGAAGGTGCGGATTATCTTCTAACTTTTTAAATATGAATATAATATGTTCTAACCCTATTCTTTTGGCAGAATATTTTTTTCACTTTAAGCTTGCACCATGATTTTTAACACTTAAATATTATAAAATATTATATTTTACCACCATCAAATTCTTATTTTAATAAAATAAATCAAACATCTCACTAGAACTATGTTACATACTAGTTACATATCAATACATGGAGATTTTAATGGATTTGAGTTATCTGGAAAGAAAAACATTTATTTTATTTATTTTTTCTTTTTATATTACGTATTAAATTTGTTGAAATAATGAAATTTTAATGGGTGATTTATTGTTTACACTATTTTTGCAGATAACTTAGTTGAAAATGAAGAGGATAATCAATTTTGGGGTTGGTGAGATGATATTAAAATGTTTCTTAATTTCAACTAAAGTTTGAGTTATTACTAAAAATTTTGAATTATTATGTTAAGATAATTTTTTAAGGATTGTAATAGTTAGAATTAATTTTTAAATATAGGCACCTGATTTCTAAGTTTAAGAATTTGAATTATTTTTAACTGTGATACTTTTGAAATTTTATAATAGTATTATATGAATTTTAATATGTTTTGATTACTCAGTATTTATGAATCCTTTAAACGTAGGAACATTACCATACCCAAATTTGGAACATGATAAAATGGTTAAAGGTGGGCTTGAAAGACACAACCAAACTAGCTGTAAGATTCCAGCTGGAGTAGTGAATATATTGGATTCAAACAAAGATTTTTACTTGATAAGAAATATTATGTTTTATCACTTAATTCTTCTTAGAATGGTCGTCCTTTTCCATTGATTAACTTCGTAAGCTTCAATCGTAAGATTGAGGCCATACGAGTGAGAAGTTGGTCTTAAATTTGAACGATAAAAATAATATTAGTGTTGGGATATAATATTAATTAATTAATACAAATTTAGTTGCTATTTTCTATGGGTCCAAATCAATAAATACCTAGAAGAATAAATTTCAACATATATAATAGACTTCTAAGTAGAAAATTTTGACTTAATTAATTTAATGTAATTACTATGTTCCATAAGTCTAATTAAAAGTACATTTGATTTTAAAAAAAGTAAATTTGATTTAGAATGCATGTAATAAATATAATGTATATACATTAATTGATGTATTTTCATTTGTCAAGTTGAAAGATTTGATTTAATTAATTTAATGTAGTTATTGTTTTGTGTTAATCAAATTAAAAATAAATATAATAAGATTGTAATTATCATTAAATTGCATGTATTGGATGTGATAATTTTATTAGATAGGGATATTTTTATCCTTATATAAATAGAAGAAATACTACCTATTCATACTTTTATAGGTAGTATAAATTAATAGATATAGGTATAGATGTTTTATTAGAGTTTTTTGAAAGAATAAAAGGATAATCAAAGAATAACATGTGGAAAAATTTCAAACTATCCCATTTGGTAAATGAAAATATATAGTTAATTGATCAAGTTTGTAGGTGCTCCAAGTATGCAATTGAGTATGACATAAGTTTTGAATCATCGATTCATTTTCATTGCATCTTTGTTGGCCCAAAAATTCCCATTAGGTGATATAGGTTAGTAGATTATCTACAAGATAAAAGATATAATTAACCTGAGCTACTAGGTTCACTAATGGGTTACTTCTTCCCAAGAGCCTCTAAGAAAGTAATCTCTGTGAGTACGACATAAGCTTTTATCAGACTCCGTAATGTGCTTTTAACTACGCTTCGCTTCCTTTCTTGTATAGCTATATGTAGCATAATTCCTTTTGCAGAAGAAGAAACTTGCACATCTATCAATTCTGTTTATTGTTATTAACTTCCTCAATAAAAAGGGATGATTTTATACTTTTAATTTACATCTTTTATATATATAGTCAAAATATGTATATTCAATTTGAACCAATATTATCGAATCCCTCGTTATATTCAAAGAAGAAGATTAGATATAGGGATAGGAAAATTGAAATCCAATAATATTTTAATCTATGATAATGATGTTTAATATGTACAATATTGAAATCCTCATAGAAAGTGAAAGAGAATCAAAGGAGGAGCATATGGGGTTTATGGGGGTCTATAGTCCCACTTAACCCTTAAAAGTCACACTTTTTGTAATATATAAATGTTTAACTTTTATAATTGGGTTTGTCCTTGATTTGATGGATGAAAGGGAAAACCAATAAAGAGCTATATATGCTTTTTTTAGCTTATACATTATATAGAATATCTAATGATAAAACTATATAAGACTATGTAATTCTGCGTAATATTTATAAATTTTGAGATTATAAATCAAACCTCATTAAAAGAATTTCAACTCTAATAATATTATTAGTATTCAATTTACTCAAATTAGTCATTTTAAGGTATATAGAAAATGGGGTTCTTTTTAGTGCTTCAGTTTGTCTGAAGCTCATTTTACCGTCCAACTCTTTCATAATATTTTTAAAGTACCCTGGGAGCACCGAGAATATAGCTTGGAGTCTCTGTTACATTCGGTAGTTTGATGTGTTGGCCCTGAGTTCTAGCCATTATTTCTGCAGAAAAGAGAGACATATATAACTAAATAAATACATCATTGGAGTTTTTGGAACAACAACTCACAATTTAAATATTGATAGTTTGAATTTTGTACCGAAAATACCAACACAGAATACTGAATTGGAGGTTTTGTGTACTACAACTCACAATTTAAATGCTGAAAGTTTCAATTTTTGTACAAAAAACTGCACAACATGCTGATTTTGAGGTTTTGTGCACTGCAAACTCATAATTAAAACACTAAAAACTTGAATTTTGCTGTCGAAAAACTCGAACATAATACTGAATTGGAAATCTATACCGCAACTCATAATTTAAATACTAAAAATTTGAATTTTGATAGCATATTATTTGAAATAATACTAATCATATTAATGATGAGTTTGAAAGAATGGATGCCTAAGAAATGCTTAAACATGTGTACACCATAAATCAGATAATATCCTAAAAGTCAATTACAAACAACTAATATACACTACACCTCATATGAAGTATATAATTACTAATTTCAGATAACTGATAATTGAAGCATACAATTAAAACAACAATTGAAGCATGAATTGACAATATTTAAGTACCAAAAAATTTATATTGGGTTTTTTTTAAAAAAAATAAAATACTGAATTGAGTATATCAAAATCAGGCTTAAAATAATTAAAACCAATATAAAACAAAAGGCGAAAAAAAGTAATGTACTACATTTCTTTCTGTATTTCAATACAAAAATAATAGAATAGAAAATTACACAATTTACCTCGTAGGCTATACAATTGAGGGGTGAAATTAGAAACCCTTCTAGCTACGACTACAAAAAGAATGGAGAAAAATTAGTCCTCAAACAAGAAAGTGAAAAAGATGAAGATGTCGTTGCAGCACCGACGTGAAAATGGCGAACACAGTGTCATTGCAGCACTAGAGCATCGGGTTTGCAAAATGGAGGGAATGGGAAGAGAAAAACATGAGTTTGGGAGGGGGAGGGGGGAAGCTATGTGAAGTAACAATTTTGTTAGTGGGGAAGTGGAGGAATTTTGATCATTTTTAGTTTAAATGAGGGCTTCTTTTTCTACTTAAGTGGGGAGTGAATTCAAAACAAAAGTTGAAAATGGGAAGTTAAAATTGAAAAAAATAAAAATAAAAAAATGGATGGGAACTGAATCGTAAAGTGGAACCTAGTTTCGCTACTTTTCTACAATTAACCCAAAAATTAATGTAGAAAAATATATTATATTTTTTAAAAAATAAAATATATAAATAAACAAATAAAAAAGTGGCTTTGGAAATATTTCCAAACTGTGTTTCACCTTGATGTTTGCCAAGATATTATTGGGCTACGCGGCAAAGCCCAATTGTTTAGCCTAATTGATCAAACCAAAACATGGACCGTCAAAGTTTATAAAAATTAGATCATTCTGATGGTACCATTAGATTAGTTGCCACATGGGCAAAACGTAGTTAGGCCATGGACCACGTGACCTCCCACCAAGTCCGAAGCCAGTTAACCTACCTGTCCAAGAACCAATCACATAGTTGATTGGTTAGAGTTCGAGGGAATGCAGTTAAAAGACACGCCTGTAAATGCTCATTCACACACAGCAGAAAAAATCTCAATGAAGCATAAGTAGAATGCAAGCAACACAAGAAATTACGGGCCACACCCGATCTTGTGATTCTATTTAACAATCCTAGTCAAGTACACAGGGAATGTCTTGAGCAATCACACGACACTGTCATCCTACCTAACCTATCTAGACTATCTATAGGTGTTGTAAGGTCTCGCCCTATTTATATGCTTTATAAAACTTTGTAAAAGACATCCCTTGTCTATTAGGTAAACTGGTCTATTGAAATACTGACAAGTGTTTCTACAGTTTTCTTTATAACTATGCACGTTCTCAACTGCTCCAGTAAGCTTGATGTGAGCCTACCAAGTGGCCTGGGCGGTTCTCCTGACCAAGTTTGTCAATTGCTTCACACATGCGTCATATAGGCTTATAACAATCTCTATCAACCTTCGAGATGCAAGCAACACGGCTAGCATGCAAGCCAAGTTTTTGATAGGAAAGGCAATGGGGCGGGTTTGGCTCAACCCACACCCCGCCCTGCTAGACCTTATTCTGCCCCACACCCCATCTCATTCCGTCGGGTTGGGAAATAATTAAAAATATCAGAATCAATCAATGAAAGTATCAAATCAAATCACCTGACAACAATTAAAATTCAAATTTTAAGTACGAAAATAAAAAATTCATGCAAATAACATAAGATTCTAAAAACAAAATTAGAGATAAGAGTAGAATTAAAGTAATATTATTCTTAATCTGAAAAATATAAAATAAATTATATATAATATATTTATTATTATATATATAATTTATATGAAGCATGTTTGGGACAGGGTTACAGGGCTAGTTTGGGGCGGGTTAAGTAAACCCTATACCCCGTTTCAAATATTTCGGGTTATGAAAATCATGCTCATGCTCCAATCCATACCTCATTAAGCCACCCCAAACCCGTCCCAAATTTGGGTTCGGGTTTTGACTTGCCCCATTGCCATCCCTAGTTTTTGACAGCTTCTTGCGTGCCACACGCCTATCATGTGCATTGGCTCTCCAGCTAGCCTGCACACACTAATTTCAGCTCTTGCATGCTTAGGTGCTATTTGTGTGCATCATTTTGCTGCTGTGCGCTAAACTATATGTCTACTACCCAGTGCGCACCTATCTCAAAGCTTTCACACACACTGTTTGATACTTGCTCGCATTGCGCCCGTCAACCGGCACAATGCGTCCAAGTCTACTGTGTATAATTGTTCCGCAAGCTTGTGCGATGCCCAAGTCATCGTGTCCAGTATCCACAACCTTAGCAAATATGCTCGCATTGTTCGCACAAGTATGCTGCACCAAGCCTCAACTAATTTCCCTCAAGTGTGCCGCACCATGCTGACATGCATCATTGTATATCCATCGTCTGCATTCGTTGCCCACTCACACAACCTCTGCCGAGCACTTGGTTACTCTACACAAAAGGGTCTTACACTAGGTCAATCAACTCTTCACTACCACATATAACCCAACAATTGACATTTTCAAATATGCCATTTTTTATACTTTTATTATTATTATTATTATTATTATTATTATTATTTGGCTCATATTACCCTCATTAATGAGCCTAAGATTAATTTAAGGACTGGCAGATTTTTGTTGAGTTCATTCATGATTTCAAAGCTAGATTCTTGATGCCTACCCAAAGATACTCAAGCTCGAATCAAGAGTGAGATTTTCCATAGTCATATTGGATTCGAACAAATATTTTTTAGTCAAAAGAAATATTGTATTTTGTCAATTTATTATTCATAGAATGACCATACATCTCCATTGTTTTACTTTGTAAGTAAAATTAAAGTCATACAAGAGCTTGGTCCTCAATTTGAGCGACGACCTTAATGGTAGTTGCTTACATAATAGTATGTAAGTGAACTTGATGTTTGATAATAAATTGTGTAATTATTTGTATTTCTTGAGTGTAAAAGATAAATATAAAATTGGTATGTATTTAATCAATCTATAAAAGAATATACATTAACAAAATTAGTTAAATATTTTTATTACAATTGTTTTTTATTTACACGCACATGCACTAATAATTCATTAAAGTTTTGGACAGATAATTAAGTATTAAGATAATGTCAGTAGATCAATTGAACACTCAACAACATTATTTTTTCTAGAATTTATAAAAGAAATAAAATAAAGAATGACATATGGAATTCTTATATAACACTGAATTCAAAATTATATGAATATTGAATAAGAGCATGACATTCAAGAATTCGGATTGCATGATTAATTGAGGAATTTTTCTTCTTCTTTTTTCCAAAAAAAAAGAAAAACTAAAGATCCATTCATAATTTTGGAAAATACAAATTATGTATATATGTACGTGCGTGTGTGTGTGTGTTTTCACTAATCATTGTAGTATCTAATATTTTAAATAACTAAAAGTGTCAAATTACTTTATGTAAGGCACAAGATCTTCAGCAAATATAAAAGATAATCCACTAATTTCAACTATTTTCAATTCCCAGAGAAAAATGGTGTTCAGATATGAGTCCCAGATGCAGATTTCAATAGAGGTTGGAGAGCTTTTACTACGATTCTCATTTCTGGACGGTAATCAGCTTCATACTGCACACACAGTGCAGCAACTGCAGCCATCTGTTTTAAGCAAATCATATTTATCATGTAAAGCAGCATCCCACGCTATTCTATATATTCGTCTCACAAAACAAGTCATGCAAATGGAACAAGCACGAGTTCAGTTGAAATATAGAATACTTAGCAAAACAACTGATTTTACCTTTGCAACGGCCTTTAGAGGATACTTTCCATTCATTCTAGGATCAACAATCTGCTTTACCTTGTCTACGCTCAGCCTTGGCGTTGCCTGCTTATTTATAATTTGCAAATTTAATCAATTCTGGTATGTGGATGCCCTAGACAAAGTTGAGGAACTATTATCACTAGGAAAATTGCATACCCATGTTATAAGAGACTGCTGTCCTCTTGGCCGGGTATGATCAACTGGTTTGCGGCCGGTCAAGAGTTCCAGAAGCACCACACCAAAGCTGTAGACATCACTCTTTGAATTTAGCTGGCCAGTCTCTGCATATCTACCACCCAAAAAGAAACATATGTTCATGCTCAGAAAAAGAACAAATTGAAAGTACTAGTTCCGTTCATCTCTAGGAAAGACTGGGAAAAGGAGCTCACTCAGGGGCATAATGATAACTTAAAAGCCGAATATTGCGATAGTACAGAGGATCCGGGTGAGGAGGGTCTGGATTATCAGAATCAGACATTTTGATCTTAGCAACATCATAATCATCAAAAATTAAAACATTGCTAGACTTGATGTTACGGTGAATCTGTGCCTTCTCATCGATGTACTCTAATCCTTCTGCAGCCCCAACAGCAATTTTAACTCTTTGGTCCCATGACAGAACCAGATTTGGCTCTACGCCTTTCATGCCTGCTAACAATGAGAATAATTAAATGCATGCAGGAGAATATTTATTAATAATTACCTAAAATCAGAAGAGTGACAAGAAGCTAGTCAGCCAGAGTGAGTAAATGGAATGAGGACGAATTAGAAGGCACTTGTCAAAAACTAAGATGCCATGCATAAAGGATTCCCTTTCGGCAATCAAAAATTGATTTCTAAAACAGTTCAACAAGAAATAGACTTGGGATATGCCCATGAAAGCTCAATGCTATTTTATTGGTATCAATACATTCAGAAAAATCTATAATTGTCAGCCTAAAGATCCAAAAAGAAAACAGTATCACAATGAGTAGCTTCACTAAAACAAAATTGAGGCAATCTCACCATGAAGAATGTCATGTAGGGACCCATTTGGAGCATACTCATAAGCCAAGACCCGCTGACCATAACCACCCACACAATAACCAAGTAGCTCAACCACATTATCGTGCTTTAAGCTGGATACAATTAAAACCTGCAAAACGATATATAACCAACATATTTTTCTGGAAAGATATATTCATATCAACACACAATGTTATGGCCAAACCTTGGCTAGAAATTCTTCATCTGGCGTCCCGTTAGAATTTAGCTTTTTAATTGCTACAGCCTTGCTACTTTTTAGGACTCCACAGTATACATGTCCATCAGAGTCTTCACTAATTAGACAATGAGAACTAAAATTACCAGTAATGTCCTTTAATTCATTGATTGGAATGGCAGGGACAGCAATCGGCTGCATATTAATAGTCTGTTTGTCCTTTTCGTCAGTTTCTGTGGCATGATAGCCTGCAGGATTTCCTAAAGAAAATCTCTCATATGTAAATAAGAAATTTGTGAACTTTAATCAAGAAGTACAACCAACAATTAAGCAGAGGGATTAACAAAAAAAAAAACAACATGGTGAAAAGTATTCAATTATTCAGTGGCAGTATATACTCAAAATCAGATTGATTAGAAATGGATTTCATTCCCATTCAAGGTCACAACATTTCAGAAATATCAGAAGATATTGCTAGTAAATTATAAATTTATTTATTATTATAAGTTACCATAGAACATTGAAAGTTTGAACTTCATAATATGAATAGGAGTTCTTGAATTTTATTGTGGCAATATAAATTCATACTGATAATGACGATTCATTTTTACCAGATGGTTTAAATCTGTTCCAAAATGCATCCCATGGCCAAAGTCGTTGTGACTTATGTGTTGTGGCTTTTCTCCCATCTTTTGTTTCAGATGGAAGTTCAGCGTTAACCACTTTGCTATTAGTTTGCTCATTTGAGGGGGGTGTAATATTTTGCGCATCTGTGGGGGCCATTGTGACTTGTACACTACTAACTGATAAGTTAGTATCATCTTTAGATGAATGGATATCATCCACGTTACTTGTTATGGTGTTTGATACAGGAGATTTTGAACTCTCTTGCTGCTCAAGTGCAAACTCAAGTTGTAGCACAACTTGAGCCATTGTTGGCCGTTTCTTTGGTTCATCATGCAAGCATCCTTCAGCAATGCCCACAAATGCCTTCAAGCAATCTTCTGAAATTTCACACCTCAGATTTGAAGCTACAATCTAGTCAGCTTTTCCCTTAGTAATGTTTTCTCGAGCCCACTTGGTCAGAATGCGCTCATCCTCTGCAACCCTTGGATCCAATGCTGGTCTCCCACTCAATACTTCCAACAACACCACTCCAAAGGCATATGTGCCACTTCTTCTGGTTAGTTTACCGGTGATGAGATAATTTGGGTTGAAGTATCAAATGTGCCCTTGACTTTTGTGCTTACATGACTCTGTAATTTGCTTTTGCTTAAAGGTTTAGCCAAGCCAAAGTCTGAACCTTAGCTATGAAATTTTCATCCAATAGGATATTTGAAGCCTTCACATCGCGATGTATGAGTGATTGGCCGGTGTGCAGATAGTCAAGCCCTCGAGTGGCTCCAATGCATATATTAAGGCGTTGCTTCCACGCGAGAGATGAGCCGTTATTGCTGTTCCTTGAAAGTTTATAAAGGTGGTCAGCAAGTGTCCCACAGGCCATGTACTCATAGACAAGAATCATTTCCCCATGCTCATTGCAGTAGCCAATTAGTGAGACTAAATTAACATGCCGGAGCTCAGTTAATGTTTCAATCTCTATCAAAAACTTGTGTGCCCCTTGCTTGGAATTAGGTTTTAGCCGCTTTATGGCCACAGTCTCTTTTCCATTATCAATGAGGCCTTTGTAGACTTTACCAAATCCACCCCTTCCAATAAGATGTGCATCACTGAAATTTCTAGTGGCTAGTTGGATCTGAGCTAATGAAAACCAGCGACAGAGTCATTTAGCCCTGGCTGATGGCTTGTTTTCCTCCTCTGTACTGCTAGCTTCCCGAATTTGTCGCAGTGTATAAATAATGATGTTTACCAAACAAGTGTTGCTATTGCAACAGTTGCAATCATATTTTTCTAACCAAGAACTTTGAGTAAATTTTGGAATGTATGGTAAGATGAATCTCATGCTGAAGGCAAGGGATTTGGACTCGCAATACTATTGTCAGGGTTGCTCAACTTCATTATTTCAAATCCTTTAAGATGTCCATGTCCATCCATGAATTTATCATTTGATTGTAGGCAAATCAAGAGGTCCCATTTGCCCTCTTGTTTGCTCCCTTTCATCATCACCATGTAGTCTCCATACCACGTGATGCTGTTTTCATCATCCTTTTCTCTGACTACGTCAATATTAGTGTCAGCAATCATTTCATTAATGTGGACTTGAAACACAATACCACCAATCTCTGCCATCTTGAATCCTACCTTAGAGAAATGAAGCCTAACCAAGTAACTAAATCCCACATCCACAAATATTTTCCAAGTAATATTGTTGATCTCGCTTGCTTTTCGCTTGGGACCCGTTTCCCACATCCCAAACATGTCACCAGCATTAGCAGCTAACAGAAGAGAATCTTGTTTAACATTTAGTCGATGGATTATTTCAAGAGCAGTGCTGTTATCAACATAGACCAGAGACTTCCCAACCACTTGGACTCCAATATCCCCCCTGTGAAAGTAAGAGAGACTGGCAGGTATTGAGATAATCTCAATCCCATTTATAAAAGCATATGTATCTAGTGATTGACTATTTGCAGGAGTGAAAACAATGGTGAATTGTTGATCTTATTCTACATTTATACAAAACTCCTTGACAAAAGAATTCACACCAAGAGCATCAGCAGTAAGGGAAGCGCCAAAGTTGCTAAGCAGGGTGAAAGGACCGGCTTCAACAGCAAATAAGTCCTTGAACCTTTTAAAGCCTCTATATGGAGATGGATTACAGTGAAGGCGAATAATTTTCTGACCTGAATTAACTTGAAATGCATAGGAGAACTGGGAATGAGAAAGTCTTGCTGTTTTGTACGGAACTGGATCATCAGAAGGGATCAACCTATGGAGAACAGTTGAGGCAGTTGATGAGCCCTTTATTTGTAACAAGGAAGAAACTTTTGGTTTTATATCTCCGTGCCATTCCCTGCCATTTTGTGCTGCAGAAGTGCCACTTGAGCCACAATTAACTGAAATAGCACCTGTGAAGTCAGTCGGATTATTTTAGCACATATGAATGTGCTGAAGAAGCAAAGAAATAGCAAGGCAAATGGAAATTGATACAGATTCATGCTTCGAGCTGTGTTTGATTACAAATGAATGATCTGTGATGACTTTCTTGTCCCAAGGTCACTTCCTCCTTAATGGCAACAGAATCGAAACAAAAAACAAAAAGAAAAGTGTTAACGCGTACTGCATTTTTATTTTTAATTTCTTAAAGTCGTCGTTGAAACATCCTATGCCATAATTTAATATTCATAAAAAACATAATTTTAATCTTTGCGTGCAAAAATTATTCATCGGCTAATCACATCACACAATTAAATTACTCCATCCTAATTAATGCGAAGATTGGCATCGATATAGTAATTATCATCAATCCCATCCACAAGGGGTCCTAATCACAACCACTTATTTAAAAATATTTATTAATTCCAACCATTTTTTGATCAAATAAATGAACGTATTATCCAAAACTATTTCTGAAGCTCTTTGAAAACCATTTATCAGAAAATTCTTCAATAAATAAATAAATTATGATACGCCGAAGTCTTGCTTAACCCAGCTTAATTAGGATCAATCAAGAGAATAGCATCAATTAATTCATAATACAAATCTTAATTAAAACTCAGACCTAATCCAGGTATGCCTTTTTCTCCTCTGTCATAGCCTCTTCAAGCGCCGCCCCTCCGATCCGCCGGGCGGCATTGACAACCCTGCTCTTATCATATATAATTTTCACCTTTGCCCTGATAGCCCTAACTTCTTTCGCGACGCTGACGAGTTTCATCGGTCCCCCAAAAGCTCTCTGGAAGAAATTCCGGGCCCTGTTTTCCTCCGCCTGATTCAGAAACACGGCGATTATATCTTCAGCTTCACACACCACGTCCTTAATCTGCTCCACCAGTTCTTCCACGGCCTCATCTTTTTTGCGCATTTTCGTGGAGTCTTTGAGGAAAGCTTTGAAAAGGCGGATATCGTTTTCCAGCATTTCGACCTGATTCTTGGCGTTGAGGATCAAATGGGCATTGTAGAGCAATACCCGCTTCAGATTTTCCAGGAGGAACAATACTGCTATTGATTTTTCGGGATTCCTGCGTTTGTTTGCGGGTGTGCGAGAGCGTGTGAACAGATACACGCTGGTTAGGGTGACGAATTTGAAGGCAAACAGCAATTGCTGCTTCATATCTCTGTAATCTGTGTGATGATAATATCTGTAAGGGTGCTGTGGATCTTCACAGAAGTGTCAAGATTTTACTGTTTTGGAGGTTGATTACTGATTAGTTGACTCGAAGAAACCTGGTCGACTCTTAAATCACTCAACCCTTAAAAGTTATTCTTTAGACAATATAATAAATGTTTTTATAATGACGCTTCTTGCTCTTGATTTATATAATACGAGCTGAGCATAAGAGTATGAGAAGTTTTTCTTTTGACAAGAATTCGAATTATCTTGGGACATAAACAATTATATGAAGTTAAAATCAAATGCAAGTATTAGGTTCGCTAATAAGTCCAACGAAAAACTACAACACTCAAGTCAGAATATTGTAATTCAATGAAAGCAGATGAGTTGAAAAAATACTAAAGAGTACTTAAAATTTCATACCTTCAAATAGTAATGGTATAATTGGTATATAAAAATGGGGTGGAATTGAATGATCATTCTCAAATCTATTCATAAGTTCATATTTGGTATAACTTAAAAATGGGAATACTCATTCCTATAGGAATTCCAATTCCTAAAAATATGGGTTTGGCTATTCTTTCTATCCCCATAAGTTTAACTATTTCCAATCTATTAAAAATTAATTAATTTTTGTATTTGACAAAATTGCTCTCTAATATAAAAAAATTCTAAACTATCACAAAAACTCTCGTATATATCTTTTTGATAGTATCTTTTTGTCTATACGGAATTCCCTCACAATCTTCAAACTCTAGTAAAAGAAAAATTAAACAAGTACTCCATTTCTTTTATTTTTACCTCCAAAAATTAACTTTACTTTCAAAATATAAATAAATCATAATCTTTGTCATGCATTTTTATGAAATAAAAAATTAAAGATTGTATGATAAAAACATAGAATTATAAGACATAAATATTTTATTTTAATAAGTTTATACAAAAGGATAATTTGATAATTTAAAATGCTTTCATTTTATTTCTACCTATTATTTCTAAATACCAATCATTATATTAGAATCAAATAAGGAATGACAATTCTATTCCTTTCACATTCTTTATCATATCAAATATAGAATAATTTATAATATGATATTCATTTTTCATGTTAATTCCATTCCTATATATCAATCGCTACCTAAAACTAGGACCACTTGTAAAAATGGAGTACAAGGATTCGATTTTATCCATACTCGAGAATTTTCGCAGATATTTACCTGACATGGTATGCAGGACACATCGAACCCACGCCCACCCCACCCCAGCGCCAGCAAGTGTAAACGTGATGTTTGATTCATTTAATAAATAAAGATGGAGTACCACACCCATTAAGTAAAATTCTAGAATGCCCCTGATATTATAATATTGATCTTTAATTTACATTTTCAAATATATTTTAGATATGACATTTTAATATTTTTTAATTTTAATTGTAAGGACCTTGAGTTTTAAATTTATGTTGCATGAACATTTACTTTATTAAAAAATTTATATGATTTAGTGATTGATTTTTCTTATTATAATATTTCTCCTTTTAAATGTAAGACTTAATGGTACCCCCAAATTGGGTATCAATTCTACTTCAGAAGCCGTGAATTGATACGCATTATAGGGGATGGAGGCCAGGGCGAGAGGGTATTTCTACAAAACAAAGGCTCATTTTATTTTGTCCACATGAATGTATACAATTAAAAATTTCAAATTATGATGATATTTCTATTTTTATTGAATTAAGGGCGAAAAAAAATAAAATAAGGTCGAAAACTGATATATCTCATTCATAAGACCTTTTCTTAATCTTCTAGAAGGTGCGGATAATCTTCTAATTTTATTAAAATGTATATAATACGTTCTAATCCTATTCTTTGGTGGAGTATCTTTTTATATGAGGATGCTAGCATACTTTGAGCTTGCACCATGATTTTTTTTTTCTTTCAAAAATATGCATTTAAACACTTAAAAGTTTTCAAAAATCGTAAGATCATACGAGTGAGAGGTTGATTTTGAATTTGAACAATAAAAATAATATTAGTGTTGGGATATAATACTTTTTAATTGAACATAATGTTTTGATAATAAATAATGTAATTCTTTGTACTTCTTAAACTTGAAATATAAATGTGAAATTATTATGTATCTGATCAATCTTTGAAAAATATATATTGATGGAACTATTTTGAGTTCATTTATTGCAATACTGTTTCACTAGAATTTATGAAAGAAATAAAAAAGATAAAACAAAGAAAAACGTGCGATTGACCTATAAAAATCATGTGTAATATGTAGTTTTTGTGGAAGTCCTTGTAGAAAATGAGAGGATCAGAAGAGGAGTCACATGGCCTCACAAAAGTTGCGTGTTTGACTGTCTCTGCCACCGTGGGAGATCAATTGGTGGACGATATGTGAGTACTCCTATAAGTGTCCATATAATTTGGGGGCATGCCCTGACCTTAATGGTAATCGGCGTCGAACCCACTTAAATTTTTTTGTCCAACACCGCCCCCTCCCCCACCCCCACAAAAAAAAAAAAAAAAAAGAGAGAGGAGGAGGAGCCATATGGGGTCAATAGACCCATTAAACCCTTAGACCCAGTTTATTTCCATTTGATTCTGAAGGATGAAGACCCCCCACATCCTAAATCCTCTTTTGCATACTTGGTTTGACGTACCATCTGCCCCATGAAAAGGGAAGGAAATGTCCCAGGCCTTTGTTATGATGGAATGAAAAAAGATGGCCCCCCAGTCCTCCAGATTCGCCTTCCCCACCTTTACCAACCATCGTGCCTCCCTCTTAAATTTTTTTTGCCTCTCCACCTATTCTCCATAGTTTTTCTCTTGAATTTTCCTAAAAATTTATATTTACATGTATATTTTAATATATATATATAATTATGTCATAATATAGAATTATATTTATACATAATATTATAATATTTAAATAAAACTAGTTTCACATATAATTATATTTATAAGTAATATTTTTAATTTATAAACAAAATTATTTTGATACTATATAATTATAATTACATGTAATATTTTAATATTTAAATAAAATTATGTTTCTAATATATTATTATATTACATGTATATTTTAACATTTCAATAAAAATATTTTCATAATATGATTATATTTGCAAATAAATTTTAATATTTAAATAAAATTTCTTAGTTATTGTAAAGTATAATTTATTAATTTTACTTTACTCTAATAAATCCTATATATAAATACTATATAATATATATTACATACACAATATTTTAACTTATAACTCACAATCAATCATCTCATAATTTTTTTTTAACAAAAAACCTCATAATCAATCATCAGCTCACAAGTTTTTCTAGAAAAAAAAAATCTCACATCCAAACAGCATCTCATAACTTCCATTAGTGATCAATTCAACTGTAATCATTACACTTTTACTTGACAATCAACCATACTCTCAAATAAATTTTCTACCTCTTAAATACAAAAATCTCACTACTTTCTCTCAAGAATGAAAAATAGAAAACGAAATCACAAGCAAAAACAACCTAAATGTTTTTACTCACAGTACAGTAGTGTAACAAGGAGTTGACCATTATAATATGAACAGAATGAAAGGAAACGTTTTGTTTAAGCAACTTAGAGGTCCTAGACCTAATAAGGTTGAATGAAGATCTCCATGCGTCAGAAATCCTTGGCAGCTTTGTGCTACTGTCTGCAAAGATTGATCATGAGTCTTTATTATAAGCTTTGCTTAAATTAACATAGGAATAAGAATCCTAGAGAATGATTATCTGAAAGTTTTACTTACCTGTTAAGCTAGAACCAAGGGTGATACGGATCATTCCTCAGGTGGAAAAATAGTGAGCTTGAGTTCACAGATTTTGGTGGTTTGCTCTAATTCCTGCTGCCTTTTTCTGGCTTCATAGATTTTCTTGGCTGAGGCTGCTGCATATCTAGAACGGTACAAATCCAACAGTTCGAGACTAGGTATATCAGCCAGCCCCATTGGCATTTCTCGGAGGTACTCGCAGCTGTGCAGCTCAAGGCGTCTAAGTCTAGGGAAGTGATGGCCTGAAGCTGCCCAAAAGACCAAATCAGTGCGTCCAATGTGCAAGACTTCAAGACAGCGAAAACCACCATCAGCGGCGTCCCAGAGCCTGCCCATGAATGCTTTCTCTTTTAGCTTGAGGACCTCCAGGTTCTCCAGCAATCCTATGATAGACATATGACTCCAGTCGAGAAAAGTATCAGACAACGTCAGGCTCCTTAGCTTCGTTGGGAACTTGTATGGTGGAGGGAGGCCGTGCAATTGGCCTTCCGAAGGTGCACTAGGAAAAACATCATTTAGTAGCTTCAGCTTTTCAAGATTACTCAATTTTCCCAAGCAATCAAATGATCCGGTACTCTTATTGTCATCCAGAAGCGAGGCTAGTCGTCCGCGAATGCCCAATTTCTTCAAATTGAGAGCCCTGTTAAAAACTTCTTCCGTGCAACTTTGTGGTGAAATTGTACCGAGTGTTTGAAGCTTTTCACCTTCTATAGTACCTTTCCCTGTCTTGGGCAAAGTAGCAGATGCATTTGTCTTCAAATGCCTTAATTGAATCATCTTCCAAATGTCTGCTTTGATTTCAAGGGTACGAGATGTTGTATCAACTATGAGAGTTTGTATGTTGAAGAGCTTGGAGAAGGCTGCCGGAAGAATCGTTGAATCGAAGGACAGGGCAATGTACCTCAAATGAACCAAATGGTACATGTCACTGGAAATTCTAGCAAATTTGATGGGCTTGACATCTAAAACTCTAAGAAGTTTGAAAGCTGCCGGGATGGCTGAAATGTTGTCTGGAGGCAAGGTGACTTCTTCCTTGGAGAAACAAACAAAAGAGCGGACACGAGGACCACAATTTTTCAAAGAGAGAAATCGCAAGACATTGGAATGGATACAAAGGCGACGGTATTTTTTCAGGTCAGAATCTGAAGGATAGAAAGCTCCATCTCCAGCCTTCTTTATTTCTTGGAGGAAATTCTCCCGTTCATTTCCAGCTTCAGTTTTGCAGAAATCACGTAGCATGTCATGAATGCGGCACGTTTTAACTCTACCATCGGGCCTCATCTTATCGATTCTTACTAAATTTCTGCTGATAAGATCCTCCAAATAGTTTTCTGCAGTTTCCTCCAGGATGATGCCAGGCTTTTGCTGTATGAATCCTTCTGCAATCCACATGCGGATCAATTTCCACACCGGGATCTCAAAGTCTTCAGGGAACATCCCCAGATAGAGAAAGCATGCTCTCAAGTGAAATGGCAATTTGTCATAACTCAATGATATAATTTTCTCCATTCGTCTCTCCGGATCCTCATTAAGATAAGCACTCACGCTTTCAGATACTTTTTTCCAAGCATGTTTTCTTGCACTCATATCATCTGATGTTGAAAACCTTTTGACAAGAATGCCTCCTATTACCACTATCGCAAGTGGCAGCCCGCCACACTGCTCTGCAATTAGTTTTCCAAGAAATTCCAACTTTTCTGGGCAGTCAGGCTTACCGAAAACCTCCAACCGGAGCAGCAACCAACTCTCGTCTTGATCCAAGAACCGCAACCTGTGGGGAGATCTATTGCGATTAGCATGCCGAGCCACTTCCTCTTGACGACTGGTTATCAAGACTTTACCCATCTTATTGCTCTTCGGCAATGCAATCTGGATTTTATCCCAATCATCAGCTGTCCACACGTCGTCAATAACAATCAAGAATTTTACTCTCTCCAGATGATTGCAAGCTAGTCGGGCCAAATCCTTATCAGTTTTGTCATCCATGATCTCATCGTTGAGCTTGGTGAACTCTCTCAGAATGGCAAGAAAGATATCTTTCTTTGTGAACTCTTGAGAAACATAAATCCATATGCGAGTGGGGAATTGGTATTGGATATCTGGATCATGAAAAATCTTCCCAGCCAGCGTCGTCTTGCCAAGGCCAGGCATACCAATGATGGAGACGACATCAAGCTGCTGAGTTTCGTCAGCAAGATACCCTTTTATTTTATCAGCCTCATCTTCGAAACCTACCACATTGTCTTGTCTCAACAGGGGAGCCTATTTGAAAATTCTTAAAGACAAGATCAATAAAAGTTGGAAAACAAAAACTCATGCTTTTCCTGAAAAGAAAAGAAGAAAAGAGAAGAGGGAGGGAAAAAAAGATCGACGAATAAGTGGAGATAATAATATACAATTTCCAAGCATTAGAATACACACTTAATTCCTTGATAAATTTTAATGGCCGTCAGATTTGAATGACTTCTAGTTTCTATATGCTTTGAACAAATATTTGAGATCTCCGACTTGCTAAATATGGCAAGATTTGCTTCTGGCATTTACAAATATAAATTCTTTTACAAGCTAACTTTTATTGAGCTATTTTGTACTGAAGTCATCCCTATATTATCTTACCACAAAACTGAAAAATGAAAAGTAAAAAGCAAGCAAGTTCGTTCACACTGTTGGTCTAATCATTTCTAAATTTTCTTGAAAATTTAAAATTTTGACCGATAACCTTGAGGAAATTCAATATAAAGGAAGAGATCTTCAAATCATAGGATCTAAAGAAGCACTAGTTACAAAAATCAACAGTTGTCTGAAGTTGTAATTCTAGAAAAAAATTTACAAGCCATCCATTCATTAAAGCTGCGATGATAAATTACTGGAATTCTAAATAAATGTTTAGTATTTCTTATGTAATTATTCAACAAAAGTTGGTAAATTTTACTAAATTTAAAAATTCACAATCTTAAGAAATTGTTCTTTTTTTCCCTGTGAAGGAGCAAATTCAAATGTCAAATATTGCAAAATTTCAAAACCACCCTCCTTCAAAGTTTCAAAATAATCCAAAAATAATTTATAGAATACTTTGAAATAAAGAAGATCAAACCTAATATCCAAATTAAACAAACAACTTTCCGAAATTTCTTCCACATTACATAGTTCTTGTCATGGGACTGAAGACGTGGACTCCAAACCAATCAGATGGCAAGTTTGTAATTAAATTTTTTCCAGTCGAAAATCACTCAGATCAACTATTTATAGTCTATGGATCAGAGGGATTTGACAAAATATTGGAAGTCAACTCTAAAGTCTTCCCTAAGATCATATCATCACTTCCAATTTCAAGATACCAAATTTAACAAGCAGGAGCACAGATCAGGGTATAAATCAATCAAGAAATGAAAACAAAGGAAAAATCATAATCATCACCTCTGATTCGTCAGGGCTTCCGTCTCCGACGTTGAGGTTGGCGAAGTCAAACTTGGTCTTGTCGCCGTAGATGTCTCTGACCTTGCCGCCGACCTTCTCGACTTCTTTGGCGATGGTGAGGAGCTTGCCCGGCGTATGAAAAGCTCTCTGGAAGTAATTTTTGGACTTGCTCTCGGCGGCCTGGGTCACGAAGGCGTCGATCGCGTCCTCCGCCTCGTAAACGACGTCGCGTATCTGGCGAACGAGCTCTCGGAGGCCCTCGTCCTTCCTCCGCTTCTTGGTTGAGTCCCTGAGAAAGGCTTTGAAGAGGCGGAGATCGTTCTCCAGCTTCTCGACCTCCGCCTTTGCGCCCTTGATCAAATGGGCGTGGTAGAGCAGTAGCTGCTTCAGATTTTCCAGCAGGAATTCCACTGCTGCATCCGCCATTTTTAACTCTCTGATCTTCTTCGCAGATAGGTTTCCTCTATCAGTGGGAACAATGCAAAAGCCAGAGACCAGTGATGATTTGTTTAATATTGGGTTATAGCACCATATAGGCGAAAATGCATTATCAATGGTGGTGGGAAGTGGTAACAATGGAAAAGAAAGGGATATGTGGTTTAATTAGTACTATGTATGGTTAAAAATGCTTAGTGATGGTGATTTATGTAGTACTTCATTAGTAGTATAAATTGGAACAAAATGCATTATTTAAACCGATTGACACATCTCTACCCCAAAAAGGCCAAAAAAAAAAAATCGACTGACACACGCGTTTTGCTTTTTCTCACTATCATTAATATGCTTTTCTTAGACGCGGAGCTTTGCTTTTCTTGTACAAGTAACGTTGGCAATGTTTGGTTACATTTTTTATAGACATTTTCCAACTCCAAAAATTAATAACAAATAATATCTATATTTTTTTAATTTTAATTCTCAGAATATTTTTGTTATATCCAAAATACCCCTTACAAGTAAAAAAAGGCACCACACCTCTATTCTATCAATCATTATAAATATATACATTACTCATTCATATATATACAATTAATTTAAAAATATATTTTCACCCAATAAAAAAGTAACTAATTTGACATTTATAGTAAAACTTGTCTCATACAAAATACTTCAAAACAAACAGTTCATTCTCCCAAAACACAACTAAACAGTAGGATTATTCCCCAATTTTAACTTTCAAAATACTTTTACTCAAAATATTTTTTTAAAAAATCCAAAATATAACAAAACATTGTCTTTGCTTTTATTGAGAAGTCGCGTGTACAGGATGTAATTTAATCCGAGCATTCAGGGGTTATTCCCTTTGGAATTCAAATTAACTGAATACTATTAGTACTATATAGGTAAGAATGCTATTATGTATAGTGACATATTTAAATCGATAGATTCCACTTATTTTATTTTTTATTTTTATTTTTTGGAGTAGAGTTTCTCAATTGGGTAACTTTACTTTATCAAGAATTACTTATCAAGCAATTAATAAAATTTCCACTTGAACCTCGCTTAAAAAAAAAAAGAAAAAAAAAAAGAGTTTACAAGCACTCTACATATATTGAGACATTTTTGCTTAGTCAATAGTTGTCATAGACTAAAAAGAAAATGATTGATTAGTATAGTCTTAACGGGTACCTCGGAAATGTCCGACTTATAGTAGTAAGTAAGATTACACTAGAAATTAAGGTCTCGGGATTTGTTTGGGTTGGAGGCATACATCGTACACCACAATATTCTACGAACTCTTTCACACATTTTATATAAACTATAATTATAGTTGTAATTTAAAATTATTTATAATAATAATTAAATTTATAGTGAAATATGAAAGTCAACTACGCTGAGATATTATTTCATCAGACGCATCGATGACTTTTTTTTTTTTTTCTTTTTTTAAATGAGGCCTTAAAAACTTGTAAGGAGGGATTCTACAACCAATCTGATACCTCATATTTTGTCATTAAGTAATTGTAACTTAAAGATTATATTTTCAAACAGGACTTATCATTTTTAGAATTTATAATTGAAGTCAAATATTTCTCAACATATTCTCAATATTCTCATGCTTTATTATACTTTGCAAGAAACACAATAATCACGACAATTGCTAAGAAAGTCCTTTGCAGTTTCTAGCAATCTTCTTCCCAATTTCCTCCAATTCTTAGGGCAACTTTCTTGTGGAAAATGGAAATAGCTTTGTGTAGAGTAAACATGGAAATAGGCTAGACTTTGATTTAAATGGGTCATATCTGTTATACAAATGAGGAGTCTGAACAGTTTGAGCGTAGCCTATTATCTATTATAGGATTTATTTTAAGGTTAGACATAATCTTCTTAATAAATTCTAAAGCCCTAGCATGGACTCAAAGCCTATTTTCTATTAAGGCTTTAATTAAGTTTAAACATCACATCAATCTAAAAAATTTTAATATGCTCAAACTTATAATGGACTTGATAAGAAATAATCAAAAATAATAAATAACAAATGTATAATTACGAAAGTTCAAATTTAATTATAAAATAGCATCATTTCAACAAAAAGCAATACTAACCAACATAACAGATTCCATAAAGGCATAATTAAAGAAATCAAATACGTTTAGTCATTTAGTATTATATCACTATTATTGTACTTCTTATGTGAAGAATGATAAAACGGGCCCGCCTATTAGGCTTTAAATCTTTTAGAAGAGCCTAAATCTAGCATATTTAATTAAAAAATTACATTTTAAGCCTTGACCTGGTCTTTTTATTAAGTAAACTAAGCCGAGGTAGGTCACAGGCCCTTGATGAGTAGCTTAGCCTATTCCCATTCCCAATGTAGTGTAACTTCCAGCTTTCATCTACACCTAAGATTCATTTTATATGGGTTACAAGAGCCAAATTCATTTCCTGAGAGGTTGTTTGGTTTTGTTTTCTAGAGGCATTTTCATTTTTTGATGAAAAAAAATAGTGAAAAGTTAGTTATAATACTGATTTTGAAAATAAAATGTTGTTTGGATGTTTTTGTTTAAAATGAAATAATTATGTAGGGTTGAAAATGAGTTGTATTTGTATATTGTAGTATTTTTGTATTAAAAGTCATGCAAATGTGATTAGAAAAAAGTAAAGTGTGAAAATAGAGAGAGTGTGTAATAGTGTGTTTGGAAAAATGGGTTGAGAATGAAAAATGTATGTGAAAATAAGGAAGAAGATGATAGTTTTTCATTTTTATTTTCAGTAAAAAATGAAAAGGGGTTCTGAAAACAAAACCAAACGGGCACTAAGCTAAATAGTCGTGGAGTTACTATAATTGGAGTTCCATTTTTATTATTTAGAAAATTCTTTTTTATCTCATTCAAAACCTCAATACTCCACATATCATCTATTATGACATATATCTCCTACTGAATAGAATTTCATATATATAAAAGTTGTCATAATTCATATTCATTGTTCTGACTCATTTCTATGTTTTTTGGATTAACATCTCGTAAATGACCAAAACAAAAATTCATTGATATAATATTCTTATATCCACAGTAACCTAAGCACAAATATCAAAACATTGCACTATAAGTAAATTACCAATATTGTAAAACATTTTCAATTAGATTGGTGTTACAATTACCTCTCATATCAAAACTATTGGGATGATTCGATGATGAGATTCATCATCCCCTTTTCTCTTTGATCTTCTAAACCCTAATTAAACCCTATTACCTCTTCTTTCACAAAATCCATGCCTGCATTCCCTTTCTCCGTGTATTGCCAGAAAATGGTGGATTTTAATTTTATCCCCTAGAACTGCATAAGCCATTGTTGATTTCTGATCTTTCAGTAGTAGTACAGAATCTGACTCCTTTTAGGGCGGAAGTGATAAGAAAAACACTTTGATTTCCTTTTTATGCAGGCTTTGCAAGATAACAACGAAGACCAATATGACAAAAATTAAAGTAGCAATAAAATTGTTCATTTGCCTTAAAAGTGGCCGGGTATTTCCACATTGGTTAAGGTAATAAATTAATAATCATTGTACGTACAAAATAATTGAGGGTAAGGTCCAAATAAATAAGTACCTAGAAGAATAAATTTCAATATATATAATAGACTTCTAAGTAGAAAATTTTGACTTAATTAATTTAATGTAATTATTATTTTCCATAAGTATAATTAAAAATACATTTGATTTAGAAAATATATAGTTAATTGGTCATGTTCGTAGGTGCTCCAAGTATGTAACTGAGTATGACATAAATTTTGAATCATCGACTCATTTTCGTTGAATTTCTATTGGCCCGAAAATTCTCACTAGGTGATATGTCAGTTAATTATCTACAGGATAAAAGATATCACTAACCTGAGCTGCTAGGTTCATCGATGGGTCACTTTTTTCCAAGCGCCTCTAAAGAAAGTAACCTCTGTGAGTATAGCATAAATTTTTATCAATCTTCGTAATGTGCTTTCAACTACGCTTTGCTCCCTTTCTTGTATAGCTATTTGTAGCATAATTCCTTTTGCGGAAGAAGAAACTTGCACATCTATCACTTCTTTTTATTGTGATTGACTTCCCTATTAAGTTTTCTTTTTTTTTTTTTTTTTTTTTGGGCGCAGAGTGGCGTATGGCCTAGCGGCATAAGTCTCCCACATAATGTGGGAGGTCAAGAGTCCATGCCCTAACAGACTTCTGATGTGCGTGTGTATAAATAAAAAAAAAGTATTTTTTTTATTCTTTTAAAATTTTACTACCTTTCAATCTTTTCTTTTTCTTTGTTTTTATAGAATTTTTCTTATAGAGATGTCGGTATACATCGAACTTTTGCACTTTGACTCTAATTTTATTTTTATTTTTTAAAAAGAAAAACATACATTTATCCACATAAATATTTTACTTTACAAGCATCAAATTCAATCTTATTTTTCCATGGAATAAAATACAGTACTTCATTTAAAATATTGTCATGCGCTACTCATTCATTTGACAGTATATGAATATTATAGTTAAATATTTAGTTATCTTTGTTAATCCTTTGATGATTTTGCATGAGTTTTAGAGTTTTGATTATGACAATATTTGTTACATGATTAATGTAAATTATTCATAGAAATCTACTGGAACTTGACTTATGTTGTTCGGAAGTTATCTTGTCGTGTCTAGAACTTATCTTCCCTTATATTGATTTTGACAGCATATCTTTATATTTGATTTAGCACATCACATCTTTTATTTATAGAAGGAAAATCATGTTGTTGATCTTAAATTTAAACATGTGTTCATCATGGCTAGATTTAATGAATGTAATATATGGAATGATTGACTAATGGCTTTTTTCCTTTTTCTATTGATAACATTTTAATACTTTAAGGAAAGAGCATTTTTCTACATGGACGTCATCAAATAAATTGCAGAGGATTTATAAATCTCATCTGGAATATGCTTTCCATAAATAACTGGATTTGACTTACCTTTTTCTTGAAAATCATCTAGATTGATTCTCATATCTTTCATGTTAGGAAAGTCTATTCTTCTTGGCTCTAAATCTTGCATCTCTAGCTAACTAAATATATTTGTTTGATTTAGATGCCATAATTATTTTAAACTATTATTTCCTTATTTATTTGTTGGAATCTGTCTGAATGTGCTGGAATTAACTTTCCTTATTTAACATGATTACTTAAGGATTCTACCTTAAGATTCATATCTTCATTTAATAGGAAAGAAGACTAATTTGGCTGCATCATTATTTGAGTCTGCAATTATGCTTTAATCATGACTCAAACGGTTTCTTGCCTTATGAGTTTTTTCCTTATTTGTAGTTAATGGTCACTTATCAAATTGGAACTTATAGTTGTTGGTAGTACATCTATATATTGAAAAATGTGTAGCATTCTAAAGGAGAATCACTAAGTTGGGAGAGATTTTGTTAAGTGTATTGAGAAGTTGTGTGATACTCTCTTACACATTATTGCTCTTAATTTTGATTAATCCTTGCTCTACTTGTGTTTTCGAGGAACCTTGTGGTGAAAAAGGTCAAGTGGATCTTGCCTTCAACGGACTTTGGGGAGATGAGGACAAGGCAGTTTGTATCTCGAAGGACTTTACGGGAGTCGTACTTGCTTTCGAGGGACCCCATGAAGAGAATAAATCAGTGTTTGCTCTAAGGATCTCTAGATGAAAAAACCAGTAGGACGGTACTGCCTGGAACTCTCTGCACTGTTCTTGGTTCCGGTCTAGAAGAAGAGACTAGAGCTTGCCATATGGAGTGGCAACAACTCGTGTATCAATCCACAGAAGTTGTGCAAGCGAATCTAGCAAACCCCAAACCTATTCACAAGCAGCTAGTTTCAATAGTGCTCTAAAATTTACCTCATCCCATTTGGGATTTCAGTGTAACTATTTGTGAAGAGCTAGTTTTTCATCTTACTAGGATGTTTCTGTTCCTTATATTTTCGTTATTGTCAAATTACTATTTTTATTTATAAAAACATTCTCACACACTTATTAATTTGATATGTTTAAAATTCTAAGTGAAAGTTTAGGTAGAAGACGTAGGCTTGTCGAATCTCTATAAATACCAATATCTATTTACTATTGCATTTACTGTCTTTTTTTATATTACTTGTCTAACTGGTCGATATTTGTAAATTCTAGTCAATAACTAAAACTGCTTTTCTCAAAAGACTTAATCAGTTTTTGGAAAGGCCAAAAAACATTTTGAGAAATAAAATTTCCACTGCATTAAAATATCTTAAGCCTAATTCATCCCCTCTTAGTATAATCACTCACAATCTTATAATTATATGTATACTAATTTTATAATTAAATTCCTCAACTTATGTGTGGCATATAATGAAAAATTATTTCACTCTTCATATATATTTGTTTATTGAAAGATATATAACTATTTCCAACTCCTTTTGTAGCCAATATCCACCCAACTCACATCACAGCTTCTATCATACATAAATCAAAACTCCCAACAACTCTGACCTTTTACTAAACAAATAAATGTAATTTATATGTATAATAAAAATAATTGTGAGCGGCACATTAAAAAAAAAAAAAAAAGTTTAACCACCTCAAAAATATATCTTATGTAAAATATTTCTATTTATTCCAGCACTAAAATCTAAAGTACTTCTCTTACGCCACATATTTTCCATTTTAATTTATTTTCTACTTTACCCACACTGGGCAAAGCTTATGTCCCAAGAGTTCCCCCCAATAAACGTTCTTCTGTTCATCATGTCAATTTCATGCAATGAATAGCAACCTTATCCATCTCAAATTTTATCTAACGTAGAATTACATGTCGTATTAAATAAGATCATCAAAGATTAATTAAAATATACATCTAAGGTTTGTCGATGATACGTACCAATAGTCACAGTAACATCACTAAAAATTCGATAAAAATAGCAACAAAGTACTTGAAAGCCACAAAACACAGACGTCGAATCAAGTAATGAATAGATATAGGGCAAAACAAACGGGAAGCATGCACTCATACAACAATGTGATAGGGTTCCCTTTCAGCATATGAGCACAATGAAAGGCAACATTTATTCAAACAACCCACACCTCGCACAGTTGAGGAAAGATATCCATGCATCAGACATCCTTCCAAATCTCTTCAGCAGCTTTGCCTTATTGTCTGCACGGATCAAGAGTCGCTAGTTATTACGGAAACAAATTGGAGACAGAAGCATGTGGGAATAAGCATTGTTGGGCCGTGTGGGTTCTAAGAGGTAAACAATGCAAATATATCAGGAACTCTGTTATAGTGCACTCTGTAAATTAAATGAAATTTTTTGCTGAAGTTCATTCAAGATGTTAATATAACAGAACTATATATAGTAGGAAAAATATCTAAAGTTTATTCATGTAATCCCACGGAATGATTATTTGGAAGTATTTTACTTACTTGTCAAACCAGAATCAAGGGTGGTCATTCCTCATGTGGAAAAATGGAGAGCTTGAATCCACCGACGGATGTGGTGGTTTGCCCTTCCTGTGGCTTCTTTTTGGCTTCATGGATTTTCTTGGCTGACGCTGCTGCATGCTTAGAACGGTACAAGTCCAACAGTTGGAGACTAGGTATATCAGCCAGCCCAATTGGAATTTCTCGGAGATCCTCACAGTTCTGCAGCTTAAGGCGTCTAAGTCTAGGGAAGTGATGGCTTGAAGCCTTCCAAACAACTAAATCTGTGCGTCCAATGTGCAAGACTTCAAGACGGCGAAAGCCACCATCAGCTGCCTCCCAGCACTTCCCCATGAATGCTTTATCTTTTAGCTTGAGGACCTCGATGTTCTCCAGCAATCCTAGGGTAGACATAGAATGCCAATCAAGAAAAGTATCAGATAAAGTCAGGCTCCTCAGCTTCGGTGGGAACTTGTAGGTTGGAGGGAGGCCACGCAATTGACCATCTGAAGGTGGACTAGGAAAAACATCATTTAGTAGCTTCAGCTTTTCAAGATTACTCAATTTCCCCAAACAATCAAATGATCCACTCTTGTCATCCAGAAGCAAGGATAGTCGGCCACGAATGCCCAATTTCTTCAAGTTGCGAGCCTTGTCAAAAACTTCGTCCGTGCAACTTTGTGGTGAAATTGTACCTAGTGTTCGAAGCTTTTCACCTTCTTTACTTTTTCCTGTCTTGGGCAAAATAGCAGATGCATTTGTCTTCAAATGCCTTAATTGAATCATCTTCCAAATATCTGCTTTAATTTCAAGGGTACGATAAGTTGTGTCAACTATAAGTGTTTGTATGTTGAAGAGCTTGGAGAAGGCTGCTGGAAGAATCCCTAAGTTGAAGGACAGGGCAATGTACCTCAAATGAACCAAATGGTACATTTCACTGGGAATTTTAGCGAATGTGATGGGCTTGGCATCTAAAACTCTAAGCAGTTTAAAAGCTGCGGGGATGGCTGAAATGTTGTCTGCAGGCAAGGTGATTTCTTCCTTGGAGAAACAAACAAAAGAGCGTACATGAGGACCAAAAGGTTTTGAAGACAGAAAGCTCAAGACATTGGAATGAGTACAAATGCGACGAAACTTTTTAACGTTAGAAACTGGAGGGTTAAAAACTCCATCTCCAGACTTCTTCATTTCTTGGAGGAAATTCTCCCTTTCATCTCCAGCTTCAGTTTTGCAGAAATCACGTAGCATATCATGAATACGGCACGTTTTAACTTTACCATCTGGCCTCCTCTTATCAACTCTTACCAAATTTCTGTTAATAAGTTCATCCAAATAGTTTTCCGCAGTTTCCTCCAGGCTGATATCTTGCTTTTGTTGTATGAATCCTTCTGCAATCCACATACGGATCAATTTCCACACGGGAATCTCAAAATCTTCAGGAAACATCCCCAAATAGAGAAAGCAGGCCCTCAAGTGAAATGGCAATTTATCGTAACTCAACGATATAATTTTTTCCATGCGTCCTGTCGGATCCTGATTAAGATAAGTACTCACACTTTCAGATACTTTTTTCCAAGCATTTCTCCTTGCAGCCATATCATCTGGTGAAGAAAATTTTTTCACAAGGATGCCCCCTATGACCACTATTGCAAGTGGCAGTCCATCACACTGCTCTGCAATTAGTTCTCCAAGAACTTCCAACTCAGAAGGGCACTCAGGCTTACCGAAGACCTCCAACTGGAGCAGCAACCAACTCTCTTCTTGAGTCAAGAATCGCAAATTGTGGGGAAGTCTATCTTTATTAGCAGAGCGAGCCACTTCCTCATGACGACTTGTGATCAAGACTTTACCCGTCTTGTTGCTCTTCGGCATAGCAATTTTGAGTTTTTCCCAATCCTCAGCTGTCCACACATCATCCATTACAATCAAGAATTTTCCTCTCTCTAGATGATCAGCAACGAGTCGAGCTAACTCCAGATCAGTTTTGCGATATATTTCCTCAGTGAGCCTGGTGAACTCTTTCAGAATGGCAAGAAAGACATCCTTCTTTGTGAAGTCTTGAGAAACATAAACCCATATGCGGGTGGGGAATTGGTATTGGATATCTGGATCACGAAAAATCTTCCCTGCCAGAGTTGTCTTGCCAAGGCCAGGCATACCAATGATGGAGATGACATCAAGCTGCTGAGTTTCTTCAGTGAGATATCCCTTTATTTTTATCGCCTCATCTTCAAAACCTACCAAATTGTCTTCTCTTACCGAAGGAGCCTATTTGAAAATTTTAAAGGACAAGATCAATAACAGTTGGAAAACAAAAAAACTCATGCTTTTCCTCTTAAAAAACCCAAAAAAAAAAAAAAAGATCGACAAAAAAGTAGAGATAATAATATATAATTTCCAAGCATTAAAATGCATACTTAATTCCTTAATAAATTTTAATGGCCTTCATATTTGAATGACTTCTAGTTTCTATATCCTTTGAACAAATATTTGAGATCTCTGACTTGCTAAATATGGCAAGATTTGCTTCTAGCATTTACAAATATATATCCTTTTACAGGCTAAATTTTATTCAGCTATTTTCTACTGAAGTCATCCCTATATTATCTTACCAAAAAACTGAAACATGAGAAGCAAAAATCAAGAAAGATTGTTCACACTGTTGGCTTAATCATTCTAAATTTTCTTGAAATTTTGAATTTGTAACCAATAACCTAAGATATCTTCAAATCATAGGATCTAAAGAAGCACCAGTTACAAATATTGACAGTCTGTTTTAAATGTAATTATGCCATTTTATATAAGAAATATATTCAAATTATATATTCACTTTATTATTCTGTTTGAATTTGTAATCCTAGAAATAATATTATAAGCCATCCATTCACTAAAACTGCAATAATAAATTGCTGGAATTTTAAATAAATGTGTAATATTTCTTATATAATTGATATTCAACAAAAGTTGGTAAACTAACAACCCATTTGGTTTCGTTTCCATGGCTCATTTCCATTTTCCCTCGGGGATAAAAAATGAAAACTATTACTTTTTCCCCATTTTCACTCAAAGTATTTCCATTTTTATTTTCAAATCCTTTCTAAATCTATCCTATCATCCTATTATCACATAAATCAAATTCAAATCTGACTTAACATAAAGTACTTACTATTATTTTAAAATTAATAAAATATACATATATTTTTAAAAAATATTTTTTTTAAACATAAAAAAATATAAAGCAACTATGTATTTATCCCTATACTCACTTTAATCATTACTTTCCAACAATTCATCCAAACACATTTTCATTTCCATTTCAAAATTATAACTATCTTTACAATTTTTTGAAATTGCTAAAAATGGAAATGGGTTTTCAAAATTCACAATCTTGAGAAATTATTCCTTTTTCCCTGTGAAGAAGCAATATTCAAATGTCAAATATTGCAAAATTTCAAAACCACCCTCCTTCAAAGTTTCAAAATAATCGAAAAATAATTTATGGAGTACTTTGAAATAAAGAAGATCAAATCTAAAATTCAAATTTGACAAACAAATTCCCAAAATTTCTTCCACATTACAAGGATTATCTTAATTACTACATAGTTCTTGTCATGGGACTAACGCCCTCGACTCCAAACCAGTCAGATGGCAAGTTCTAATTAACTTTTTCCAGCCGAAAATCACTACATGACACATCAACTATTTATAGTCCATGGATCAGAGAATTTTGATAGAATATCAGAGGTCAACTCTAAAGTCTTCCCTAAGATCATACCATCAATTCCAATTTCAAGATACCAAATTTAGCAGCCTTAGCAACAAATCAGGTTAAGAAGGAAAAATCATAATCATCACCTCTGATTCTTCAGGATCTCCGTCTGCAACATTGAGGTTTGCGAAGTCAAACTTGCTCTTATCGCCGTAGATGCCTCTTACCTTACCGCCGACCTTCTGGACTTGTTCGGCGATGGTAAGGAAGTTCACCGGCGACTGAAAAGCTCTGAGGAAGTAATTTTTGGACTTGCTTTCGGCGGCCTGGGTCACGAAGGCGTCGATCACGTCCTCCGCCTCATAAACGACGTCGCGTATCTGGCGGACGAGCTCTCGCAGGCTCTCGTCCTTCCTCCGCTTCTTGGTGGAGTCCCTGAGAAAGGCTTTGAAGAGGCGGAGATCATTCTCTAGCTTCGCGACCTCATCCTTGGCGCCCTTGATCAAATTGGCGTGGTAGAGCAGTAGCTGCTGGAGATTGTCCAGCAGAAATTCAACTGCTGCATCCGCCATTTTTAGCTCTCTCTTCCCCTCCCCCGCCCCCCCCTCCCCCCCTCTGTCTAAAGATCTACTCTCTCGGGGGTGGACTGAAAAGAAGATGATTGATTCGCGATATATGGAATCGGGGCAATGATTCGGGTCTTAACGGGTTTATGGTAGTAATAAGATTACATCCAGCGGGTCTTAGGATTTGTTTGGATGGAGATATTCATGGCCTATACTAGGGGTATGAAATGAGCTAGGTCAGCTTATGAGGAGGGTGTAGGATGAGTCAAGCTAGTTCATGAGCTTGATTGTAGCTCAACTTGAGCTTGAGCTAGCTTTACAATAAGCCAAGCTCGAGTTTGATTTAGTTAATCAAAAGTTCACGAGTCGGCTCGTGAGTTTTTTTTTTAAAAAATATTTTTGTATATTAATTAAATAATTATTATATATTAATAAATTACTTATTTTTATTTTTAAATACTTTCTATATATTTGATGCACAAAAATAATTTGTAAAAGCACCAATCAATAAGAACAAGAACAATTTTCTTTCCTTTCTTTTCTCTAGTGTCAGTATTAATCTCAATCTGTCTTACAACTTTTTACCAAGGCTTTTTATGTGACTAAACATCCCACTACTTGGGTTTATAACTGCCCACTAAAACATTCACTATTTTGTTACAACTGAATCAATAAAATGGAGCCACGTGTAGCCCATGTTCCTCTTTTTTGGGTCGTGCATGGCACTATGGGAGCCAAAGCAAATCTGAGTGTAGCTGGCTCTTCCTTTGACTTCAGCTCGGCTCTACTTTTAGCTCCAGCTCAGCTCTTCCCTTGACTTCAACTCAGCTCTACATTTGGCTTCAGCTCGGTTCTTCCTTTGACTTCAACTCAGCTCTACCCTTGGCTTCAGCTCGGCTCTACCCTTGGCTTCAGCTCGGCTCTTCCCTTGGCTTCAGCTCGGCTCTACCTTTGGCTTCAGCTCAGCTCTTCACCTTTGGCTTCAGCTCAGCTCTACCCTCCTTCCTATGAGTTCAGCTCAGCTTTACCCTTGGCTTCTGCTCGGCTCTTCCCTTAACTTCAGCTCAGCTCTACCTTTGGCTCCAGTTTAGCTCTACCCTTGGCTTCAGCTCGGCTCTTCCCTTGGCTTCAGCTCAGCTCTTCCCTTAGCTTTAGCTCAGCTCTACCTTTGGCTTCAGCTCAGCTCTACCCTTTGCTTCAGCTTGGCTTTTCCCATGGGTTCAGCTCGGCTCTTCCCATGGGTTCAGCTCAGCCAATTGGGGTCAGCTTAGCTAAAAGAAAAGATGTATCTAAGCCCAACTCTAGTTGTAGTAGCTTTAATGTGTGCCTTTAGCTTGGGCTGTTATGTCCACATCACATCTCCCCCCTCAAATTTAGTTCAAAGTAGTTTGAACTATAATCAAGTCCGGGCTAAAGGTATACTAAGCTCAATCTTTACAGACACCAAGTTTGTTGCTATCAATTTAAGCGAGACGAACGAGAGATTGCCGAGCCATCGGCCCCGGCTGAGGTACCTTTAACGATCGAGCTAAATGAACAGCCTGTTCCTCTTGACGCCGAGAACCCGATTGAGACAACTGTTCTTAATGCTGCACAGACTGCTCCTAGCGCTGAGAAAACCACTCACAGTGTGGCAGAGACTACCCCTGGCGCGCCTGAGGATGCCCTCCATGCCGCAGTTAACTTTCCCCCTTTACCTTTTCCTTAACGTTAAAGATTAGCTTTCCAAAGGCCAACGTGTCAGGGCTTCTTATTTTGCTTTGCAACTATTGTAATGCCCATTTTGTACTAAGATTTTAGGATGAATGAAGATTTGCTTTCCTCCATTTAACTTATTTGCATTATTCCACCATTTTTTGCGGTGTCCGACTGAGTCGAGGAGAAGCACTTTAGGCCATCGGCTCGGCTATAAATTTGGCCATGCTATTGGTCTTTATGCCTACATAGCTCGACAAAACATTTCTTTTTGCTAGCTTTTTTTTTAGAACATCCAAGTCGAGCTGCGCTTGGGCCTTCATCCATCGCATATTAAATCAGCCAAGCTGATTTCAGATTGGCCTTCGCCTTTCATTTGGCTCTTACTTGGACATTCGTCCATTACATATTAGATTAGCCGAGCTGATTTTCAGTTGGGCATTCGTCTCTTTTACTTGGACATTCGTCCATTGCATGTCAGATCAGCCGAGCTGATTTTCAGTTGGGCATTCGCCTCTTTTACTCGGACATTTATCCATTGCATATCAGATCATCCGAGCTGATTTTCAGTTTGGCATTCGCCTCTTTTACTTAGATATTCATTCATTGCATATCAAATCAGCCGAGCTGATTTTCAATTGGGCGTTCACCTTTTTTACTTGGACATTCGTCTATTGCATATCAGATCAGCCGAGCTGATTTTCAGTTAGGCATTCGCCTCTTTTACTTAGACATTTGTCCATTGCATATCAAATCAGCCGAGCTTATTTTTAGTTGGGCATTCGTCTCTTTTACTTGGACATTTGTCCATTGCATATCAGATCTGCCAAGCTGATTTTCAGTTGGGCATTCGCCTCTTACTTGGACATTCGTTCATTGCATATTAGATCAGCCGAGCTGGTTTTTAGTTGGGCATTAGCCTCTTTTACTTGGACATTCGTCCATTGCATATCAGATCAGCCAAGCTAATTTTCAGTTGGGCATTCGCCTCACTTACTTGGACATTCGTCCATTGCATATCAGATCAGCCGAATTGATTTTCAGCTGGGCATTTGCCTCTTTTACTTGGACATTCATCCGTTGCATATCAGATCAGCCGAGCTGATTTTCAATATTGGGGAAGGAATAAATGACTGAACTTCACAACAACTTACAAGAAATCAAAACTATTCAGGATTAAACCTCAATGAAAACAAATGCCAATGTAAGGTAGAACTAGTAATGTTAGTTTCAACAAAAGGAAATTATGTGTAAAAACGCCGAAGATTCTGCACGTTCCAAGGCTGAGCTACTTTCTTGCCTTCCTTAATATCCCGAAAAAGGGGAGACTTCTGTCGGCAGAGCGGGATATAAACCTGCTCAGAGTGGCTATCCTTCCCACCAACCTTTAGACCTCATTCATGTTTCTGGGCAGGCTCATCTCCATGATAGCTCGGATTTTCTCTGGGTTTGCTTTGATCCCCCTCTATATCACCAGGTAGCCTAGGAACTTGCCTCCCTTCACTCCAAAGGCGCATTTCTCCAAGTTGAGCTTCATCCCGTATTTGCGTAGAGTTTCAAATGTCTCCTCAAATCTTCTACATGATCAGCTTGGCTCACACTCCTTACCAATATATCGTCAATATATACTTCCACGTTTCAGCTGATATAATGCTTAAACATTCGATCCACTAGTCTCCACTTGCGATCCTCCGTGCTGAGGGGAATCTAATGATATCCTTGTGAGGCATCCATAATGCTGAGGAGCTCACACCCAG
This sequence comes from Jacaranda mimosifolia, assembly GCA_018894105.1. Taxonomy (NCBI): domain Eukaryota; kingdom Viridiplantae; phylum Streptophyta; class Magnoliopsida; order Lamiales; family Bignoniaceae; genus Jacaranda; species Jacaranda mimosifolia. Next base: position 3,003,018 of record CM032124.1, on the reverse strand, counting down.
AAGTGGAATCTACCAACAAGTTAATCCTGGGCAGAGGATAGAAATCCTTCGGACAAGCTTTGTTCAAGTCCCTGAAGTCTATGCACACTCTCCACTTGTGCGCATGCTTTGGTACCAACACCACATTGGAGATCTATTCTGGGAACTAGATTACAGGAATATGTCCGGCATCCAGAAGGTTCTCCACCTTCTGCTGAATGGTACGGTCTTTCTTGGGACCTGAAATGCCTCTTCTTCTACTTGAATGGTCTAACAGTCAGGTCAACATTGAGCTTGTGCTCAGCTACTCTGGGGTCTATTCCTGTAAGATCTTTGACAGAAAAAGCAAAGATGCCTACATACTCTCTTAATGCAGTAATTAATTCTACCTTCAAATTTGTCTCCAGGTGGGAGCTTATCCACGTGATCTTGCTAGGATCTCCTAGTACCAGTTCTATAGATAAGAGCTCTCCTACTGGTTCAAGCTTTTGCTGCCTTTCTGCCATCAGAGGCCTACTCGAACCATTCTGCCTCTACTTGTGTACAACCTCCTTATCCTTATTACATCCCTTCCTCACTGCATCAACATAACACTTACGGGATGTATATTGATCTCCCACCACTTCCTCTGCTATTCGCCCCACCACATATTTCAATTTCATATGGTATGGGGAAGCTACTGCCTAGAAGAGCTGCAGCATATGTCTGCCAAAAATCACGTTATATGCAGAAAAAGCATCAACTACCAAGAAGTTTACCATACAGGTCTTCCGATACACTCCTATTCTTAGAGAGACTGGTAAGGAAATTCGCCCCCTATTTTGACTGCCTCTCCTGAAAACCTAAACAGCGATGTCTCTACAGGCTCCAACATGGTGTTCTCCCGATCTATCTGCTGAAAAACATCATAGAAAAGGATATTGGCTGAGCTGCCACTATCAATAAAAATACGGGCCACTTCGAAGTTTGCAATCATAGCTGTAATAACCAAGGCATTCTGATGAGGTAGATGCAAGGCTTTCAGGTCATCCGGTCCGAACTGAATAATAGAGATGTCGCTATTGCTAAAGACAGAAGTAATTTCCATGTTCATGTGCGCCGCAGCTCGGGCCCTAGCCCTCCTGGGCCGATGAGTGTCCCCTTTGGCTGGACCTCCTGAAATCGTATGGATCACCCCTTTGACCATCCCATTTTTATTAGTATCCCTTTTCCCATCAGGCTGGCATGCTCTCTGCTTGTGTTAGGCGTCCGTACCTATTTTCAGTTTCAGCCATATCCACAAATTCATTCAACTATCCATCTCACACTAGCTGCTCCAACTCATTCCAGAGATGATCACATTCTTCTATCATACGCCCATACTTGTTGTGGAAACGGCAAAACTTGTCCGACTTGGGACACCTTTGAGGGTCTCTATAGGTCTGTGGCCACCGCAGTAGGTTGAGATGCTCAATGGCCTGTATGACCTACTCATTTGGTAGCCTTAAGGGGTTGTAATAGTCAAACTAGAGACCCATCATTGGTGGAGCCTTCACCTGCCATACAAGTGATGTTCTAAACCTCTCTTCATGCTTGGTTTTTTGGTGATAGAATCTTCCCTTCTCTCCTTTCTCTTTTCTCTCAGCTTCTTCTCCTTCGCCTCACTATCTTCCTTTTTGTGACTGTATTTCTCTACAAGCCATAGGAGCTCATCATAACTATCAGCCGATTTTTTGCTCAAAGACCTGAAAAAGGGGCCAAGTTGAAGTCCTTGGGCAAAGGCATCACTCAGCAACTCTGGAGTAGCTGATGGGACCTCTAAAGCAGTTGTGGTGAATCGCCTAACAAAACTCCTCAAGCTCTCAGTCTCTTTGTGCCGAAAAAAGAGCAAGCTCTATGTACTCCGTTGATACTACTTGTTATTAGTGAACTGACATAGGAACTTTTGGGCGAATTCGTCAAATGTATAAATGGACCTGGATGGCAATTGTCCAAACCACCTCTGAGCAACTCCTCATAGAGTAGTAAGAAAGGCTCTGCACTTTACTCCATCCGAGAATTGATACAATAGGGATAAATTTTCGAACTCGCACATGCGGTACCCGTGTACCTAGGCATATTGAAATATTTATAATTCCTTGGGAAAGGATCCTGTAGTGTGGCTTCAACGAAGGGCGAAGCCTTGACCTCTTCCCCCACCTTTCCCTCCATCTTCTTCCTCATCTCACCCAATTCTCTTCTCATTTCCTCCATCTCTGCCGCCAAGTCTGCCTGGGGCTTCTGTTTCTTATCCAGACCAGGCCTCACCAATACCTGACTTTCTGCCACCGCTTCTGCATCTCCTGTCATATGGGTGGGATCCTCATATCAGTCTCCTTAGACAAACAACAAATGCCCCCGTCTTCACTGGCTCATCCAATACTCCCTCCACAGGTGCCACCATTACATCCTGCCCTCCCCCCATAAATAATCTCGGATTATTGGTGAGATGTGGTCCAGCTATCACTGTACCTTGCTCGAATGCTCCAGAAATGAGGGCTGCCCTAGGACTTTGAGCAGTGGTTCCACCCACAGGCATAGGTGCCACCGGCGTAGCTGTCACCCTTGCTGGAAGAGCGGGGTTAACCAATCCCGAGGCGGGGGGAAAAGGCATCTGACTAGGAGATGGAATATTGGGTGCAATTCCTAACAGGTAGGGAATGACCATGAGGCTTGGCAGCATCGGCAAGGGTGTTGCGTGCATTGCTCCGATGGACTGAGTAGAAGTGATGATGCCAAATGTCGACCACATGAAGTTATCCAACTGCTCAATGGTCATTTGTCCCACCATTGGAGGTATTGGGGCGGTTTTTCCTCCCGTAACAGTCATTGGCGCCGTAGCCACTAAAGGCAGGGCTATGGCGGCCATGGTTGTCAGCTCACTCTGCGTTGTTATCCTCATACCTATCTCTCCGTTGTCTCCTGAACTACTCATCCTCACTTCTTGATTCTTAATATGATATTCCCACAGACGGCGCCAAATTGATGCACAAAAATAATATGTAAAAGCACCAATCAATAAGAGCAAGAACAATTTTCTTTCTTTTCTCTAGTATCAGTATTAATCTCAATCTATCTTATAGCTTTTTACGAAGGCTTTTTATGTAACTAAACATCCCACTACTTAGGTTCATAACTGCCTACTAAAACACTCATTATCTTGTTACAACTGAATCAATAAAATGGAGCCATGTGTAGCCTATGTTCCTCCTTTTTCGGTCATGCATGGCACTTTGGGAACCAAAGCAAATCTGAGTGCAGCGCGGCTCTTCCCTTAACTTCAGCTCGGCTCTATTTTTGGCTCCAGCTCAGCTCTTCCCTTGACTTAAGCTCAGCTCTACCTTTGGCTTCAGCTCGGTTCTTCCCTTGGCTTCATCTCAGCTCTACCCTTGGCTTTAGCTCAGCTCTACCCTTGGTTTCAGCTCGGCTCTTCCCATGAGTTCAGGTCGGCCTTTCCCATGGGATCAGCTCTGCCAATTTGGGTTAGCTTAGTTGAAAGAAGGGATGTATCTAAGCCCAAGTCTAGTTGTAATAGCCTTAATGTATGCCTTTAGCTCGGACTATTATGTCCACATCAATATTAATTAAGTAATTATTTATATTAATTATTTACTTTTTTCTATTTTTAAATATTATATATAATATTTAATAATTATTATATATTAATAATTAAATTTTATTGAGCTCAAACTCGATTGGTACTGAGCTTGAACCTGTAACAAGAGGCTCATCGAGCTCAAGGTCAAGCCCAAACTTTTTTTCGAGTTCGACTCATTTACACCCCCAATTTATACAATTCATACATTATATGCTAATACTTAATGAAATCTTGATTTCATTTGCTATTTGTAATTTTATAATAATAATTTCAAAGAAGCTGGTAAATATTAGAATTATTCAATAATTAGTTATAGTAAATGAGTTATGGATCAATCCATCTTGTATTTTGTTTGGGTTTATGAAAAATATTTCACATGAAACAATTGAACAATACTAAAAGAAAGTAATACTATTTAATACAGCAAGCAAGTGGAAGTCACTATCTAAAAAATCAGACCGGATCAGTTGGTCGGACCGCCAACTGACGGCGAATCGATCCGGTTTTCTCAAAAAATAAAAAAATTGAAAAAACACACACCATATTTTGTAAAAACCGTTCAAACTGACCGGTCGGACTAGTTTTTCATTTAATTTTTAATAAAATTATTATTTTTTTAACTTTTTTGGTCTAAGTATAAAGTTTGAAAGTTAAGTACACCTCACAAACTATCTAAAAGTTAAAAAAAAAAAAAAAACTTAATTTAGATTTTAGAATTAACTCACACACTCTCAACTTTAAACTTTAAGCTTGATACATTTAAATTGTTGTGATCATTTATAATATGAATTGTGAAATTTGAATTGTAATGTTAGACAATATCATTTAAGCTCTTTATGTTTTATATTTTGGCATTTTATTAATTTTTAAGTAATATATATAATATAAATATATATATTTCGTAATTATGACAGCACGGTTCAATTACGGTCCGACCAACGGTTGAACCAGTGAACCGTGTGCTAGTAATCTTTCTGGTTCAATGAACGATTCGATTTTTTGAATACTAATGGAAGTGATAAAAAATAATAAACAATGAAAATTGAAAAGTTGTTTCTTATTTTTTAACACAAGCAGACTGATACTATAAAGTTCATCGCTTACCTAATATTATTATTTAGATAATAATGGTGGACTGGTTCAACACAAAACGCCAAAACTTTGATTGGTAGATAATGGAAATTATATTTCTACAATTTTTTAGAATTATGTCTAATTACTTGAAATTCTTAATACGAGCTCACATGGTGAATGTAAATATTTTTTGCAAAATATTGTACTCATGGGACCATTTAGTGAGATAATATTCTTTGAGTTCATTTGCTTTGAATGATGTGATTAGAAGAGATATATAAGTAAATAGATACATTTTAAGTCCATTATGATAAAATATTTTAATTTTGTGTTTGGTTGGTAAGATTAATATATAAATAAATTAAAACATAATATATAAATTTACTATTATATCATTTATACTTTTTAATAAGTTTTTTCATAATTTCCTCATTCTTAGGAACAAGGTTTAATTGAAAATAAGATAAGAAATAGGTCATATTTGATCTTTGTAATTTTTATCACACAAAATCAAGCATTCCCCACTAAATCCATTTTCCGAAACTAACAATAAATAATGTTGGGTTTAGGATTTATCAAGGGCTTTTATCAATTGAAACAAATATTAAAAGAGGCTATACCATTCTGAGAGGCACTTAGCTGGATAAAGAATAAGTTTCTCTCTAATGTTATTTTTGAACTTGATGCATTAGTAGTGGTTAATGTAGTTCTTAAGGAAAACAATGACATTTCATATTTTGGTTTTGTTATTGAAGATTGTAAAGTTATGTTGAAAGAGCACACTAATTGTCATGCGTGCTTTGTTTGTCATTCAGAGAATCAGGCGGCCCATAACATTGCTGAGGCCTCTATTTTTAGATCTGAAATTATTTTGTGGGAAGATCACAACCCTTATTATCTCTTTGATGTAATTTCGTCTGATATGCAATGAAATTGCTCTTTTTAGTGTGTGTGTGTGTATTAGGCCCAATCTAGTCAAGCAAACAAGCCCTTGAAGTTCATAAAATTTTAGTTAAAAGTAAAAGAAAATGATGACTTTGAGAGAGCTATAAGCTTATATATATATATATATATATATAATTGTCACGTGGTGCACCAAACACAATGTGAAAGCATTTTATCTGCGAATGTGAACCCATTAATATGATAATATCAAGGCAAACATACAACTTAACATGCACTTTTTTTTGTTAATGGTTTGTAAAAAGTGTAACTCTACATATAAATATTTATTGGATTTAATTATGAATATATATAGAGAGGGATAAAAGAATAAAGATAAAAGAACTTGATGAGGAAAGAATGCATGATTTTTTATTAGATCAAATGTAATGCATCCGATTCAATCATAATTGTTGAATTAAGGGGAGTCGGGTGGTTTTTCATGCAAATTTCTTGTTAATAGTATGCAAAAAGTGCAATTCTACATCTAAATATCTGTTTGATTTAGTTATGAATACAAAAATAAAAATTCTTGACAAATAAAGGATGTTATCTTTGGTAGGATCAGTACAGTGCACTCGATCCAATCATGACAGTTACCATCCACTTCTTTCAATCCAACAATTATGGTTGGACCAGGTGCATTTCATACAATCTAATGTAGCATGTCCTGTAGAAAATAAAACCCCATTTATTTATATTTTTAGGTATTATTTTTATTTTTAATATTATTTAAAAATTGAAAAATCATTAATTTATACATACTTTTATTAGAAATATTATTTATTTTTATTTTCAATTTATTCTGAACTTATCATATCATTATATTATCTTATCAAATAAATTCAAATTTAATTTTAACTTAAAGTAACAATTATTATTTCAAAACAATTGAAATATACATATAATTTTGAAAAACATATTTTTTGTAAGCATAAAAAATATAAACCACATAAAATTTCAACATTGTAACTATCATAATTATTATTTTCAACTAAAACATTCAAATATAGTCTTATTTTTATTTACAAATTATAATTGACTTTTTAATTTTTAAAAGTACTAAAAACTAAAAACAAAAATGAACATAAAATTAAACCGGCGTTAGACTTGAGCTTATTTAAAGGAAAAGAAAGAAACAAACACAGGGCATTTCTTTCTTCAAGTAAATACAAATCAGGTTTTATTTTTCTAATAGTTAATAATATTGTGTTGTCTTTTCTCAAAACAATAATAACCAGTTATGTGTAACAATTTTTTTTTAATTCTTTATTTTTTATTTTTATTTTTATTTTTTGTTTCTTTTGTATTGCTGTTGCATGTCAGAATTGTACTGATTTTGATAATCTGACAAGTATGGCGACAGTCGGAGGACCACAGCCAGCCCATTTTCGTTTTTTCCCAATAATTGCGAAGGCGTGGGCTCTGACGACCCACAAAAATATGGATGATTTTCATTTCACGTTAATTTATGAATTTTTTATTTTACAATATTTTAGTAAAAAAATTGCATCTGAAAAAGGAGATTGGAATTTTTATTTTTTTTTAATACATATGAGGGTTAAATCAAATTGTATTTACTTTTTTGACATGTTATTTTGTTTCAATTTTTTTTTATTAATAGTCCTGATTATTGATTTATATATATATATGTATATATAAATATCACTACAAGAAAAATGCCCTTGTGATGGCAATTACGAAAAATGTCACTATAAAATAATATTTAGTGACATTTGATTAATGAATAATAAATAAAATAGTGACATTTGATTGAAAATACCACTATAAATGTATTTTAAAGGCACTTAATTAGTATCATTAATTCTTTTTCTTAAAATTTATAATGTCATTTGAAAAAAATGTCATAAAAAATCTAGTGACATTCATTTGGTGGCATTTTATAACATAATGACGCGCAATCCTATTACAATGATATTTGTTAGAAAATGACATTAAAGGTAATATTTTGTAATGTTTAATTAATAAATATCAAATAAAATAGAGGCATTTGATAGAACATACCAACATAAATGGATTTTAAAGGCATTTAACTAATTAAGTGTCATCAATTGTTATTAAAAATGTCACTTATATCATGTTATAGTGTCATTTTGTAGAAAATGCCACAACATATTTAATTACACTAACTTAATGATATTTTACAATATAGCGACACATAAAACAATATGACAGTTATAAAAAATGTCACTATAATATTATACATATATATTTAGTGGGATTTGACATAACAACATAGTTGCATTTCAATAGGCACTTAATTAATGTCATTAATATTTTCTTGCAAATAGCACTCATATTTAGTTATGGTATCATTTAAAAATTACCACGTATAGATAAAATAAAAATACAATTAATAACTATAAAATATATAAACTTATATGCGGTGTCATTAATGTATTGATTAAATTAACAATTTAATATAATTTTTAACTATTAATTAAATTAATCATATTTTAATTAGGTCGACTAAATTGATTATATTTGAATTATTTATTGACTAAATTAAACTAATAACTCACCTGATGCCTAGTCATATTCCAAGATGTCCTAAAAAAATAAGCGTGGCAATTTAAAATAGAAGTAACATATATTAATAACTAGTGTCACAAAAGAATAATACAAATTAAGAATAAAGATAAAAAAAGAGATGGACAAGCGGGGGAACATTAAGAGGGTGTCACTAACATGATAATATGATTGGTGGGAAAAGCTTAGAGCATTTATGAAAAATGAATTGAAAAGCTTTGCTACACTCTAATTGATATAATGCTTATGTGAATAAAGAAAGACAGAAGGTCAGTAGGTGCATTCTTTTAAATTTCATATTTTTAATTAATAATTTTACTAAAGATCCTTTTATATTTAACAACTTAATCATTAAGGTAGTGGAATTATCATTTGTAACATTCCATTTTAATCCTTTTCTAATGTAAGCGTGTGTAACAATTAATAAGATTTTGATTTACCTTTCCAGATGCTCAATCATCAATTATGGTAATGTGATAAATCTTCTCAAAATAAAAGATATGTATATATTGTAAAGAGACCATTCAAATTGTTGGAGGGACGAGAAAAATAAAATTGAAGGGGAAATATAGATTTTTATCCAAAGTACTTGTAAATTTTAACCATACTCAAACTTGAAGACTTCAACTATTTCTTGAAAGTATGATCTTCTCATTGGACATGTTTTTTTTTTTTTTCCTTTTGTAATATCATTAGGTGCCTTGGGATTTGATGTTACTGTGGAAGAAATAGTATATAATAGATAATATGTGTATATATATAATTGCAAAATTTGTGAATATATTTGATACATAATGAACTTCTCTAGAGAGCCCCCATCTCAGGATAGCACCTAAGTCGAGGCACAACTCAATTTAATCTTAAATTGAACCCACAATACAAATCAATAGGCCTATAATCAAACTTTTCAAGCTTATTAGAAATAGCAGCGAATTCCAACTTAAGCAAACCTTCACAAGACATTAAATTCAAACCTTAAACAATCCTGTAACATACAACACATATACTAAATACATACCACAAAATTTCAAGTTCAACTTATCAGAAGCAACAGAATTTCAAACTTAACAGACTCGAACAACCATTAAGTACGTGCCATAATTCACTTTATATCTAACGAAACATTTACATGCCTTAACTCATCACATGACATATCACAACGTCTCGAGTTCATGTTTACCATTCATATGATTCCATATATACATTCAAACACATTATCTATTACAAAATATGCTCATGTCTAGGTCTGGTGTCCAAATTCTTCACTTAATCCCTGTCTGAAAGAATCAAAAATAAAACAGAAGGGTAAGTCCAAAGGACATAGTGAGTGATAATCGTAATCATAAGAAAAGGGATCTGTCGAGGAAGAATCGACTCAACAGATCGTAAATCAACAGTCATGCTAAAACACATCAAGATACAGACAAGCAATCAGGAAACAATTGAACAGTTGAGAAACAATCGAACGTTTAAGAAACAATCAAACGATCAAGAATCAATTAGGCAAAACAGATCAGACAACCGATACAATTCAATAGGTCATAACAGATACATACAACAGATGTATCTTATTCCAGTCAAACTAAACTTACCTAAGCGTGACAGCCTGGTACAAAACTTAACCTTTTATAAATTGAACTAAACTTAACCATGCACGACAACCTGGTACAAAACTTACCCAAGCGTAGCTTGGTACATAACTTACCCAGGCATGCCAGCATGGTGCATAATGGTGCATAACTTACCTAGGCATAACAGCTTGGAACATAACTTATTGCTAATAGAACGAATCAATAACATACCAATCAAACTCAGATAGATCAACAAGACCGATCATATGGTGAGGAAATGCAACTACAAAACACCAAGATCATATATCGCATTATCATAGATTTTAGAGATAGAAACCATACCTCTTGCCATCTCAGTAGGATCTAGCGCTTCTTCTCATGTTAGAGCTTATTTTCGAGCTCGTATTTTTGGTCTATTACTGGCTTCCCTACCTGCTTTCCTTTCCCTGCAGGTGTTGGGTCTTTCCTTCTACGATAATCCTTCAGGAAATGTCGGTCACTTCCACAGCCCATTAATCTACCTTATTTCTTCCAACATCCAAACTCGTCATGGTTAAGTCCTCCAAAAAATCCACATTGTTTGTGAGCCATTCCTTGAGCCAAATTTGCAGTCTCACTAGATTGAGGGACTTGATGAACAGTGCTTTCAACTTGGAGTTTCGGTTGCTTTCCTCCGATATCACTCTGCTCCTCGAAGTGCATCTTTTCCTTGTGGCCCTTATTCTCAATCTTTTGGATTTCTTGCAGCTCTGACTCAAGTTGCAGTGCTCTACTTATTACCAAATTGAGATTTGACAAAACACAAATGGCTAAGCCTTGCCTAAACTCTAGCCGCAACCCTTGTACGAATTGTCGAGCTTGTTGAACTTCATCATCTTATATGTAAGGAGCATATTATATTAGTCGGCTAAAAGTAACCTCGTACTGACTTACAGATTGTGCCCCCTATATAAGGTCCATAAACTCTCTTCCTTGGTTTGTTTCACCATATCTAGCACACATTTACTCATGAAGTCTCGAGTGAAATTCTCCTAAGTTCGACGGGTTCCTTCAGCCGTCCATCTTCGATCCATCATCTTCCACTAACTTCGAGCGGAACCTTCCAGAAGGAACGTGGCAAATTGAACCCGCCGCATATTCGAATAACGCAATATCTTAAAAATGTTCTCTAAACTCTCAATTCATTCCTCAGCCTTTCTATCGTCAGGACCTCCCAAGAACTTCAGGAGATTGAAATGAAGGAATCGCTCAAGGGCTCGATCTTCTGTAATTGCTTCTGCTACCCCCATTCTATCCGCTGGCCGGTGGTCAGGTTGTCTGTGTTTCTGTCTTTTTCGATGATCAGGCCTTGCTGAGGGATCTACTGCGGGTTGATCCATTAGAGGAGTTTGAGAAACTTCCTCATTTGGCATTGGTTGTGGGTAGGCATGTGCTTCCCACCTAGGAGATCGTTGGTTAACAACCTTTTGCCTAGGAGGTCTACCCTGTCGTCCAGTTCTAGGTGGAACGGGTGTATCCGAACTTCCTTACGATGCCATTACTTCTACCAACTCTACCAAGCTTCTACGAATAAAAGAAGGAGAAGAATTAGATAAGATCAAATCAGACTCATAGATATACAAGTCTAATCATTCTACAATATATGACAAGATCCCGTAGGCATCCGACTGTAAGCAAACTTATCTCACTAATAGCAACTGATCAAATTCATCTTAAATCTTTAATCACATTCCAATAAGCAAAAATGCCTGGAATTCATACTCAAACTAACCTAAATAAAAAGTTAGTCACAACTTCCAACATTACCAAATGCCTAGGTCATCGAAAAACCTACGCTCTGATACCACTCCTGTAACGCTCCATCTCAGGATAACACCTAAATCTAGGCGCCACTTAGTTCAATCTTAAATTGAACCCACAATACAAATTAATAGGCCCATAATCAAACTTTCAAGCTTATCAGAATACAAGTGGATTCCAACTTAAGCAAACCTTCACAAGACATTAAATTCAAACCTTAAACAATCCTGTAACATATAGCACATATACTAAATACATACCACAAAATCTCAAATTCAACTTATCAGAAGCAATGGAATTTCAAACTTAATAGACTCGATAAACCATTAAGTACGTGCCATAATTTACTTTATATCTAATGAAACATTTACATGCCTTAAGTCATCACATAACATATCAAAACGTCTTGAGTTCATGCTTAGCATTTAGATGATTCTATATATATATATATTCGAACACCTAATCTATTACAAAATATGCTTATGTCCAGACCTAGTGTCCAAATTCTTCACTTAATCCATGTCTGAGAGAATCAAAGATAAAACGGAAGGGTAAGTCCAAAAGACTTAGTGAGGGATAATCGTAATCATAAGAAAAGGGATCTGTCGAGCAAGAATCGACTTAGCAGATCGTAAATCAACAGTCATGCTAAAACACATCAAGATACAAACAAGCAATCAGGAAACAATCAAACAGTTGAGAAATAATCGAGCAGTTAAGAAACAATCGAACAATCAAGAATCAATTAGGTAAAATAGATCGGATCAACCGATGCAATTCAACAGGTCGTAACGGATACGTACAACACATGTATCTTATTCCAGTCAAACTAAACTTACCCAAGCTTGACAACTTGGTACAAAACTTAACCTTATATAGATCAAACTAAACTTACCCAACCATGACAACTTGGTACTTAACTTACCCAAGCGTGACAACCTAGTACAAAACTTACCCAAGCGTAGCTTGGTACATAACTTACCCAGGTATAACAGCTTGGAACATAACTTATTGATGACAAAACGAATCAATAACATACCAATCAAACTCAGATAGATCAACAAGACCGATCATATGGCGAACAGTACGAATCAAACGAATATGCCAACAGACAATGAGAGTTCTGAGTGATCAGATAACAAATCAAATAGATAATAGACAAGATGTTCTTGGCGCCCGAATGGACCTATAACATAATCAATCAAGAGATAGTCCTCACAGGGGTATAAATGTTAATTAATAGATAACAAGTAGATTCTGAACAATTCACATATTTCAATAAATATAGTTCAGTACGGTACAGAAATAGAAAACCCTCACAGGGGTTTATCATAATAATAGATAACTAAAAGAAGTGCCAGGTTGGCAGACACTCACCTCTGTAGTCTCAGAAAACTACACTCACAATCAGCAGTCTACTGGTCTGTGGGACCTACTCCTTCATCACCTAACCAAAGGAATAAATTCACAATCAAATCTTTATTCGACCTCGATAACCTTCAATAATTACAGGGTTCTTAGCGATACGAGCAATAGATATATCAATTTCTTAATTACCTAATTAACCTCATATCTGTGTCCAAAATTATCAATAACAGGCCAATTAGCCCAATAACCTAATTATTGCCATTTAGGTCCAAAATATACAAAATTAGGGTTTTTTCTTTCATTTAACTCAATAATTCCCGACATTTTCATAAAATAATACAATCCAAGTCTACCAAATTTATGTTGGCACATGCATATACCGAGTCCTAGTCCCATATCATCTCAAATCACCCAATTATCATTTCTCGAGTTCCAATTTCATCAAATCATACTTTAATCATTAACTCAATTAATCCTAACATTACATAAAATAATATAGATCTGGGCACACTAACTACACTATAGTCCATGCATGGGAATAGATATAAATCAATCATATATAATCCTTCATAATACAAAGTTTAAGGAATCAATACAGCACACACACACACACACATATATATCTAAGCATTTCATCCAACTTCTTTACCCTATAACCAACTATTAGAACCTCGAAACCACGAACTAAAGGTACCATCACAATCATCGTGACGAGCTGCAAATTCTGTCCTAGCTCCACCACTACGTTGCTGTCATCCGAAAAAGCCCAAATCACCACCAAAATACACCTTTCAACCTCCTGAATCCAATGCCACCATCAATTTCAGGCTTTGGTGCCAAATTAACCATGAAATCACCTCTTGAAGCCTCAACACCACCTCATACCACCATCTCCGATCTTCCTATTTCTGCTACCGTCGGTGATTGGAACCCAAAACTAGCTTCGCCAAATGTTTCCTTGAGCTGAACCCGTCCCATAAGACCCTTTGTCTGCCGTGAAATGTCGTGGGAAAGAGGAAACCCACCAAGTCCGCCGTCAGCCAACTTTCTATCTCGATTTTCGGTGGTTCCGCTGCTTGGTTCGCCGTGCATGTGGTGTCGCCGATTTGCTGGTGAGGAGGAAAAGCTGTTGGCCAGTTTAGTTTTGTGGTTTGGTTGTCTCTGGTGGGAGTTCGCCAAACTGAGAGGAGAGGGCGTTGGATGAAGAAAAGGGTGAAAATAGGGGAAGAAAATGAGAATAGGATATTTATAGAAATAACTTTCCTAATTTGCAAATTCGCCCCAAAAGTTTTCTTCAGCCTGCCACTGAGCCCTTCGAAAAATGTTAGTTTCTCAATTCAGCCTCCAAATTAAGGAGTGCTCTAATTAGCTCCTTTGACCCAAAATATTCACCATGCAACCCTAAAAACTTCAAAATTGTGGTCTAATCAAGTCTTCCTAAATTTCATTTTGACCCCAAAACTTTCAAAATTTTTACAATTAAGTCCTTTAATCTATTTTTCGAGCCCTAAAATCCAACCAATCAAAATCTTGATTTTTAAATTCTTATTTTTTGAAATACCGTATTTTAAGAGTGTTACATTCCCCGACCAATAAGATCCATTATCTTTGTGCGTTTCTTCAAATGTTGACATGAAATAATCAAATAACAATAAGAGAAAATAATATCATACAATATAGCCAATGAAAGTGATCACAAGCAACAGATAATGACAAATTGATATTTATTTGTTGACATAAATCGGTTGGTATCATAATAACCATCGCTCGCCTAATATTTTTATTCACATGTTAATTGTAGACTAGTCCAACACAAAGTGCCAAAATATTGATTTTTAGAGACTATAAAATACGCAATTTTTTAAAGTTATGTCTCTTTAATTACTTGAAATTCTTGATACAACCTCACATGGTGAGTGTACATATACTTCAAATATTTTGCAAAGTATTGTAGGACCACAAATACTCTTGAAATTCACAAAATATTAAAACTAACAATGTTAGTAAAAAAGAAAGCAAAGGGAGGGGTTTTTGAGCAGCAATATGATTATATTATATAGAATTGTGACATGCTTGGTGTACCAAACACAATGTGAAAGCATTTTATCTGTCAATGTGAAATCATTAATATCAAAGACGTGTAAACATACAGCTTCACGTGAAATTTTCTAATTGATGGCATGTAGAAAATGTAACTCTACATATAAATACTTATTTGATCTAATTATGAATATAAAATAACAGGATTTTTTACTAGTAAGAATATGTAAGCCTAAGCGCCTGTTTGGTTTCATTTTCAAAATTCCTTTTCATAGGTTCTACTATTTTAAAAATAAGATATATAACTTTTTACACATTTTTACCCGATATCATTTTGATTTTCATTTTCAAAATACATTCTACAATAACTATAGATCTTCCCTCTTTATTCCATGATTTCTATTTCTCTCCATCTATAACCTACTAAATCCAACATAATCATTACTTTTCCAACTATTTATCCAAATAAGAACTCATTTCCACTAACTACTTTCCAACATTTTGAAAATAATGAAAATGAAAATAAAACCAAATGGGCTATAAGGCCCTTTTTTTTTAAAAAAGTTTGTATTATTTTTGATATTATTTAAAAATAAAAAACTATTAATTAATATATAGATATATATTTACTGAAAATACTCCTTATTTTTATTTTCAATTTATTCTAAATCCACAATATCATTATATTATTATATCAATCAAATTCAAAATTGATTTGGTATAACGTATGCATTATCATTTCAAAATTGAAATTTTTTTAGCCATAGAAAATATAAACCACATAAACTTACAATATCATAACTACCCTAATCTTTATATTTTTCCAAATGAAATATTTAAATAAAATCTTATTTTTATTTTTAAAATTATAATTAATTGTTTAAAATGTTGAAAATTGAAAATAAAAATGAATACAAAATTAAACTGGCCATAAGACTTGAGCCTACCATTTAAAGAAAAGAAAGAAAGAAGGGCATGTCTATGGTGAGGTATGCTAGTATTTATCTCATATGAGTATCATTAAATTAATTGACATGTGTCTTTTTACAGTAGATTATTATTAATTTTACAATAAGTTGTTGATTCACATTTTAAAATTTAGTATATTGAATGCTTGGTAAACATTTAAAAAATTAAT
Organism: Jacaranda mimosifolia; assembly: GCA_018894105.1. Classification (NCBI taxonomy): domain Eukaryota; kingdom Viridiplantae; phylum Streptophyta; class Magnoliopsida; order Lamiales; family Bignoniaceae; genus Jacaranda; species Jacaranda mimosifolia. The sequence continues at coordinate 2,986,940 of CM032124.1, read as the reverse complement.
TAAAAGACATTTTTCAAATAATCTACTATATTAGATAACATAATTTCATAATTTTAAATTCTATATTTTATAATATTTAAAATAAATTATCTAAAATAATATAGTCAAATATAATTTTCTTTATTTATTAACAAAAACAGAAAAATTAAGAATAAATATAAAATCTAAAACCATCATCCTAACAATATAATTTAATTCTAAAATAATTTCAATATAATTTAAATTATTTTGGATAATATAATTTAATAATTTTAAGAATAATTATATTGCCCCAGCACGTCTCCTCCCCGCCAGCACGCTCTCCCCTCCTTTCCCGGCCAGATCTATCCGCCTGCTGGGCTGCCGCTGGCCATGATAGTCTAATTTGGTTAGAGAATGGTGTTTATATATATGTATATATATTTATATGTATAATATAGATGTGTGTATATATACATATTTGTAAATATATATTATTTTAAAATATTTTTTTGAAGGATTTTTGTGGTATTTAATTTTTAGTTTTTTTTTTTAATAAAAATTAAATGGGCATTTCACATTCCCTAGGTTTTTCATAAATAAATCAAATTTTAGAAAAAAATTTCATAAATAGATAATAATTTTTGTCAAGATTTTACGAAAATTTGACGGATGACTAAAAGGGTTTAAAAAGTTATAAATTTTGGTTTAAAAATGTTCAATACCATTGAGACTAACATTGCAGAAACATTTAAATTGTGGGACCAAAAAGGTAATTTTATCATTTTGTTTAATTAAATAAACTTTTTAGTAATAAAATTTAATTATTGGCTGTCAATTTTTAGTACAAAAAATCATTAGCATACAATCAAAATCAACCAACAACCAATTGTACAGGTAAGACGATAAATGTACTTATTATGTTGCTAATTAATCATTAAAATGAAAGGTTATGATTTTACATTTTAAATGAAACGGTTTATATTAAGCATATTTGTACACCCCTCACATGAGATATGTACAATTAAAATTGCACTGTAAACTACTCTAAGAAAGAAACTACCGCGTATTTCTCATTATCTTTCTTTTTTCCTATAACTATGATAGCGTGGGTGTTACGACTACTTAAGCCCACATCTTACCACGTAATTATGACTGCTTATGCCCACACCTTACCACGTAAACATTAAGCGTATTTGGTTATATTTTGTCAAAATAATTTATAGAGCTATCAATATATCAAATTTTAATTCGAAATCGATCTGAATTCAATTTGAATTTAGGTTTTTTATTTGGTTAAAATCTCTGATGGATAAGATTCGTTTGTAAAGATCCGTAATCTGAAATAAGTGGATCGGATACGAATTAAGCAATTCGATCTGTTAAATATTCGAATCCGAACTATAATAGTTTTTTGTTAAATCAATACTCTTATGCATAATATTAATAAAGATTTTAAAATAAAATCTATATACTATATTGATCTAATATCTATATTAGTGTCTATGTTATGCTACTAATATTGAGTATTTAGCCTAAAAAATAAAAACAGTACTACTAAAATGTCAAATATAATAATATATAATAGTTCACATGTGCATTAATATAATGTGAAATAGATGTTTAGTATTCAAATATTTAACTTTTGAACTAATATATAGTAAAAAGTTGTTAAAAATTCAAAGATGAGGTAAATTTACTTTATAAAAATAATATTTTTATACAATCCAAAAGAAAAAAAAAATTAAATCAAGTTGGATTTTTTTATTAAAGTTCGAATATCTATCGGATTCGAATATGTTATTGATTAACAAAGATCTTATAGGATATCGGGTCAGATTTGCATATAAGTTTTGTTAATTGAATTTGGATTCAAATATGACTGATCCGATCTAAATTCGGCCTGTTGATAGCCCTAACAATTTGTTTTAGTAAAACATAATCAAACATTATTTTTTTAATAAAATGTCAAAATAGATTTTCTTAAAATATCATTTTTTATCCTTCACTATCTCAAGAACTCCTCATTTTCTTATATATATATATATACATATATTGTTATTATTATTAAAATAAAAAAATGACACTCAATTCTATTTTTATCCCAAAAATTCAATAAACAAGCATTAATTTGACTATTACAGTAAAAAATGTTCCCTCACAAAACATAATAAAGCATACCAAACTCTTCAAAATATTTTCTACATATTTCTCCAAAACATAAACTAATATTTATCACATTTTCCAATACCACTTTCACATTTCCCAACCCCACTCAAAAAATTCATTTCCCCAAAATATTTATCATAATCATCTCCAAAACATAATCAAACATTTCCATTTATTTTTTTAATATTTGCATATACACGTACATCAAGAGCTCGTTATAGTTTAAGTTTTAATCACACATATAAATACGAGGACGATGCTAATAGGGATGCAAGCAGTTGAGCCAAACTCAAGCTATTCTCACTCAAGCTCAAATTATTTCAAGCAGGAGTCAAGTTGAATCGAGCTCAATCTTTATTTCGATCGATCTTGAGCAATCTGTATTTAAATTGAATGCTTGCAGACCAGTATATAATTAAAACCTCTAAAAATAGCGCCATACTTGATATTCTCAATTATGCTCTAAATATCTCATTAAAATTTTTAACAATCTCTTCTCTATTCTTTTGCTGGAACGAAGACTTTGTGGTTTCAGGTTGAGCACTTTGAATCCTTTATTCCAATATATGTTAACTTTATAGATAATATATCAAAATATTTTCTTATAAAAGTAATTAATTGTGAATTAAATACATTTGACATATATATGCATAGAATTGAAAATATGAGATGAAGTATGTATTGAAACAAAGAATTTAAACTCTTGATTCAATACTAGGTTTATTGTGAACTTCGGAAAATTTTCTCTTTATCAGGCTTGATATTTTCCCCCCAAAAATTGAGGCCTCCCCGACCTTCACCAAAACTATACTAAGTTCTTGTTTGGTTTTGTTTTCACATCCCATTTTCATCTTATCCATAAAATAAAAATAGAAAGCGATCAAATTCTCCCCGTTTTTACCAATATTTTCATTTTTAAATTATTTTCCAAACACACTTTCATGCTCTTTGTCCATTTTTCCCATTCAATTTTTCCCTACTATCATTTTCAGGATTTTCAATACAAAAATACAACAACATTCAAGTACATTTCATTTTAAACCCTATACAATCATTTCATTTTTGATAAATTTTTTGCACAATATTTTATTTTCGAACTTAAAGTTATAACTAACTTTTTACTTTTTGAAAATATCATAAAACAAAAAGTGACTTTGAAAACATATCCAAACGGCTCTTGGGGAAGAGTACATCACCTTTTCACTGACTCTACCAAACTTGGAAGAGGTGCCTAAATTGAAGAAAACAGAAAAGAATCATTTCAGCTAATCCTATTGCTTTTTGTCCGATGTAATACCCGAAAATTTTATATGAAATTATATAATATTATATTAACTAATTTCTTTAACTCATTTGATTTAGGATAATTAAAATCTTGAGAAGTTAGGATTTTGTAAAAAACTAGGATTTTAAATAGAGGTTAGTCATCTAATCTTGATAAGAGTTTTAGTCTATCCAAAATACCTAGCTTGGTATTATAAATACCTCATCAGTAGGAAATAAAGAAACCACACAGAGAGGTGAGAAAATACTAGTTCATTTTCTTAAAATTCGTAGGAAATTCAATTCTTAGTATTAACATTTTTTTCCTTTCTTTCGTAGAATTGGTGCAGGACGAGTAATTGATAGATTAGATCTAGAGAAGTCTAGAGTTTTAGTATTCTCAAGTAAGTAAATCTCTTATCCTTTTCTATTGAAAATATTTTCTATATGAATGATTTATGCATAAAAAAAATAGATGACATGTTCTTTTTATTGACCTTTTAGATCTAATGGTATTTATTATAAGATTCTCCATTTGCGAATATTTAACCGTTTATAAGACTTTCTGTATGCATAAAACTTAATTTGGATTTAAGCATGTAAAATAAAAATCTTTCCTGAATACTTGCACAAAATACAGGAGTTTTGCCGAAATAAATAATAAAAAGAATCTATGCTCTAAATGATCGAGAAAATGTCGGTATGAACAAATTCCGTAACTATGCTACGAGGTTACAGTAGCAAAAGATTCTGAAGCCACTTAACGGCACTGTAGTTAAGAATTCCAAAGCCACTTAACAGCATTGTAATTAGGATCTTGGCTAGGATAATCGATTATAATCCCGAGAATTCAAGAGCATTATTGATTAATGATTATTTTTTATTAAACATATAACCTCTGTTCTGAATTATTCTGAAAGCTATGTGATTGACTTTGGTACAATGATTTTTGAATATCTTTGTATTAATTGTTATATTTTTGCAAATTGAATATTTTTGTTTGCAATTATTTTTTCATGATATTTATATGTGCTCAAATTTGGTAGAAAAAGAAAGGAAATTATTTACTGGGCAAAGTGTTGCTCATAAGTTATCAACCCATTTTTTTGCAGAAAACTTAATTCAGGACGAGGAAGATGAGTAGTTTGGGGATAGTGATAAGAGATTAGCATTTTAGAATAGGTTTTTTGATGTTTAAGATTCCTAATTAGTTGTTTAGGAAAGTTTCCTTTAAATCTTGATTACTCAAGTTTGATTGTTAAGACAAGTGTTTTGGATTCTCTTTCATTGTGATGAATTATTTTGGTAATTTGTTTAATAAGATTTGTGGGAATTGAGCAAGCACTGTTGAATTTGAGCCTTAGTGTCGCTGAGTCTTTGGGCTTAGGGGTACTGCGGTGTTATATCCCAAATTGGGGCATGACATCCAATGAGTTTCATGTATTCACATTAATTTTCGTATTAAGTCATTGTTTGGTGTAATAAAATAAATTTATGCACCATCGTCCCACTTGCTCGTATCACGGTAAGAAATTTCAAGTGGCTAATAATGTAATAAACCTTTCACACATATATATGATCAAAATTTGTGCTCTTGAACTTGGTTTTCTGTGTTTCGGGATAGTCCCTGAAGATCTAATCACTTCAAACAGCATTCTCCAATCTTTTTCCTTTGTTCTTTCGTGTGTGCGTGTGTGAAAAAAGAGAGATCAGAAATGGCTCATTCCGCTCTTGTTTCACTTATGAACACGCTGGAGCTAACTGTTCATTCTGATCGATTTGACATTCTTCCCATGAAACTACATATCCTCTCTATCTATAGAAAAGTCCGATTCTTGCAAACGTTGTTCTAAGATTCTCCGAGAAAGAGCAGTGAAGAAGAGATGAACTCATTGGAAATCCAAATCATAGTTGTCGCATATGCCATCGAAGATATTGTTGAATCAGACACCTTAGTACAGTTTGTTCCTGAAAGTTTCCCGGGTCTATTGGATTCTGTCTCTGAGTTGGACTTTTCAACCGCCTTAGAGGAAGCAATGATGGTAGTCGATTCGATTGTGGAAGAGCTGTTGAAGGATGGATGCGGCCTGAAATATTTGCTGCCGAGGAAATATTCGTCTGTTGGTTCTTTGCCTACTCTCAGTGGCAAGAGTACCATGATGGCGGGGTTCGATGAAGGCTTACTGGACATGAATCCAAGAGGCAAACCATTTATCTCATTAGCATGGGCGGTATTGGCAAGACGACTCTTGCTAGAAATCTTTATAATGATTCACTTAGCAATTATCATTTTGATGCTTGTATTTGGGTGACAATATCTCAAACATATCATGTGCGGGATGTGCTTCAATGCCTTCTAGAAGGCTTTGAAGTTGCCATTAATGAATCACAAGAAAAGAGTATTTCAGATTTAGCACAAAGATTGTATCAAAATTTGAAGGGTTGAAGGTATTTGATTGTATTGGATGATATGTGGAGTCCAGATGTTTGGGATGATTTGAAAAGGATGTTTCTAGACGATGTTAATGGGAGTCGGATCATGTTAACTACTAGACTAGTCGACGTGGCTGTTTATGCCACAGACTCTTCTAGCCCTACTCATCAAATGCATTTGCTAGATGAGGATAAAAGTTGGGATCCACTTCGCCTAGGGGCGTGTGGAGAAGAAGGCTGCCCTTCTGAACTGGAGGATAGTGGGAAGATTATTGCTTACAACTGCAGGGGGCTGCCATTAGCAACTGGTGTAATTGGTGAGCTTCCTGCGAAGTCAAGAAAGATGCGAGATTATTGGGAATACGTTGCTCAAAATGTAAAGTCAATCGCCATCACTAGCCATGAGCACTGCTCTGAGATATTGACTTTGAGCTATAAGCATTTGCCTCATCATCTCCAGCCCTGCTTTCTCTATTTTGGAGTTTTTCCAGAAGATTATGAGATTTCTGTCGCCAAGCTCATCAGATTATGGATTGCTGAGGGAATGCTGAAACCATTTGGATCAAAAAGATTGGAAGCAGTTGCGGAAGAATGGTTGAAGGATCTTATTGGCAGAAATCTTATTATTGTTCGTCGAAGAGGATCAAATGGGAAAACAAGAACATGTGGAATTCATGATCTTTTAAGGGACTTATGCAGAAGAGAAGCCCAAAAGGAGAATTTTCATCAAATCATCGACAGGTCTTGTAAATTTTCTCCTGATGACATGAATACTCGCGGTCGCTTGAGCATGCATCTAGATATTTTGGAAGATAGTGATATGACTGATGACATATATAACACAATCGAATGGATGATCTTTGCTCGTTCCTTGTTGTGCACCGGTCGTATCCTCTGTGCTTTCCATTCTACAACTGTTTTAAGATTGCCAGAGTATTGGACATTCTTGGGACAGAATTCTCAAAATTTCCTGATGACATTCTTAGACTTGTGAACTTGAGGTACCTTGCTTTGAGTTTCCGTTGGTTTCCTGGTCTACCTTCTGAAATGTCTATACTTTGGAAACTTCAAATCTTGATTGTTCAGGATCATCTGAATTTGTTAAACCGAGAGATATTTCCATATTTCAAGTGTTACGCTGAAGTATGCATGCCATCAGAAATCTTACAGATGGCACAATTGAGACATCTACAGATGACAGAATTTTTTCTGCCTGATCAAATGGATGGGAGCAATCCCATTGTCCTGAAAGACCTGGAAACACTCTCAACAGTTGCAAATTTCAGATATACAGAAGAGGTCCTCAAGAAGTTCCCCAACCTTCTGAAATTGGTCGTTTATTATTATTCTGCTGGCATAGAGGACTGGTCGAATTACCATCTCAAAAATCTTGTCCAATTTTCTTAACTTGAAAATCTGAAATGCATCTTTGACTGGCCGCCCAACGACACTTTGTTGGCAAGCATTATATTCACCTGAAGCCTCAGAAAGTTAACTTTAAGTGGCAGCAAGTTCTTTTGGAAGGATATGAGGATCATTGGCTCCTTGCCTTATCTTGAAGTGCTTAAACTGAAAGAATATGCCTTTGTGAGGGCAGTCTGGGAACCAGTTGAAGAGGAATTCTGTCGACTCAAAATCCTGTACGTTGAGAGGACAAATCTAGTGCAGAGATGGCTGAAAACACGCACTTCCCCCACCTGGAACATCTGATTATTAGACAGTGTCGCGATCTAGCGGCGATCCCTTTCTAGCATTAGAGAAATAGGGACACTAAAATTGATTGAGATTGATGACTGCAGCTCTTCTGCTGTGGCTTCAGCTGAGCAGATTCTGGAGGAGCAGCAAAGCCTGGAGAATCATGTTCTTCAAGTTCATGTGTGCTGCAGTAATTTCTTCAGTTAGAAGGTAACATACTTCATCCTATAATTTAAAAGTACTTCTACATCTGCACTGAAAATTGCAACTCTTTGAAGATTGCGCTGGAGCTTCATCTCACCGGCAAAGAGACAAAAGCTTGCCAGTTTGGACAGCCCAACTCATAAAAATCTAGGATAGTCATCGTTTTCATTTTCTTCCTTGAATATATTTTATTTGTTTTGAGGCTCTGATTAGGCCTGTATGGCAATAGTACAATACCCACACCCACTAAATAGGTATGAGACCTGCCCCCTACCTAAACCCATTAAGAAAAATGGAATGGATATGGATAGGGTTTATACCCATAAAATATTTAATACCCAAAAAATACTCAATATCAAATATCTATGTTCTAATTCCCTCATTCCCAACTTTAATGTTTTTTACTCATAAAACTTTATTTAGCTAACATTTTTGTCAAATTTAAACCTAAAAATATATTAAAAATAATTGATTTCGAATTACTAATATTTCTAATCATATTTAATCAATTGGATATTTTAATTAGATAAAAAAATCTAAAATTTGAATTAAATTTATATCGAATTCGAATTAAAATCCAAACCATTGATAGGCCTACTTCAAAATTACTCATTATCCAAATACTCAAATTTAACTAGTTAACCTAAATTACTTATATCAAAATTAAATTTATAATAATATTAATGGATACTTGAAGTGTATATTTAAATTTTTAATATATATAAACTAAAAAATTAAAATTGTTTTGAATTTATTTATTTTCAGTAGCTTTGGCTAGTGAAGAAAGAAATTTTTTATAGTTTGGTGCTACATATTAAAATTTTCAATAACACAAAATTAAATTTTTTCTACTATTTACAAATATTTGATTGAATGTGTTACATGAATAATAATATTTCAAAAAAAAATGAAAATAATAAAGTTAAAGAAAGAAAAAATAATATGTTAGAGGAAAAGTAAAGAGATAAAAAAGTGATACATAATCTTGTGGTTCTTATTTGTTCAATGTACCAAAAATTAAATATATAAATTAGCTAAATTAAATTAAACGATTAAAATTAAATGTATACTCTTTTTTAATTGTAAAAAAATCGAGTTAACTTTTTTAAAATATGCCAAAAAAATTAGCCAATATTAATAAATTATTCTAGCATTCAAATATTATGTAGTTTTAGTATTTTAATTGACACTAAGAAAATTTGAAAAAGATGAAAAATTAGTAAATCAAAACACATTCCAAAAATTGGGTCTAATAAACTAGATCCAACCATAGACTCGATGGGTCTTGGGTTTGATAGGGCAAGGTCTAGTTTATGATCTATTATTTGGGTATTTTAAAGTATGGATGTAATTGGGTTTATGTATTAAGTAAGATAGAACAAATATATGGTCTAATTATTTGGGTATATTAAGATATGAGTTTGGGAAAAGCAATATCCTACTCACTAATAGGACTAAGCTTAAGGACTTTGAAGGCTAGTTTGGTTCGATTTTTAAGTTATCTCATGATTATTTATCATTACACTATAGTTTGGTTTGCATTATTATTTTTATGTGGGTCCACATGATTGTTGGTTGTTGTGTTTGGTTCAATATTAAAATATCTTGATTATATCTAGTAAATTATCTTTTTGTTCCTTACTCAAATATAAAATTCATAATTTCAAAAATTAAAGGGTAGATAGATAATTTCAACAGAAAGAGTAGATGTATGGATAAATAATCCCATGGGGGATCATAAGTCAATTTATCATGGGAATTGCAAATATAAACACGGGTTTTTGGTATTCATGTGAGCTTGAATGTTTATTATCACTCCAATCAAACGAATGATAAGGTGGGATAAAAACACTGTATCCCACCTTATCATTCCAACCAAACTAGCCTTGAGAGTTTTCAGTGAAAAAATAAACAAAAAAGATTGCATAGACGTATTTGACTTAATAATTGTTTTGTCCATTTATTTAACTTAAAATTATTGATTTGTAATATTTTATTTTATTTTTTATTGTTATTTCATAAGAATTGAAATTAGTTAACAAAAAAATGGTTTGTAAATTGTTATTTTAGATAGAAATTGAAATTAGCAAAATAAAAAAAAATAAAAAATAGGTCTGAAAAAGAGGCCCAGTACACAGACCTTATGGGTACTGGGTAAAGCTGGATAGAATATACTATTGAGTCTTAATTTTGGATTTTTCTTGAATATGGACCTAAATAAGGTAAAACCCTACCAATTGATAGGCCTAGCTCTTATTGTTCTATGAATTCAAAATATCAATCCGCGTTATATGTTTGTCTAGTACTGTTTGAAAGGTACATTATTGGAAAGCGTAGAGGGGTTTGTTACTTTGCTTTGTGTTTTTTCAATTTGTTGGTGGGGCTTTGGAATATTCCAGAAGCGGCAGCAAGCAATAGAAGGAAGTCATTTTCTGTTTAGAAAGTGGAGTTTTGTTCATTGAGGGGACAAAATTCGTGCTCCTTGGTTTTCGCTCAGTAGTAAGCCAGCTGCGCATCTTGCTGATAGATCGTTCAAAAGAACAAGTACATGAAACATATAACACGGGTAAAATTTATTTTGATCCCTAAGGTTTCAACTCAATTTCAAAAAGATTCAAATTCTTTTAATTAACTTCAATTTCATTATTCCATTCTCCGGCAATATATCTGGCCAAATTTGTGAATATCACATTAGTCCATATCTCCCCATCCATATCCTACAAAATATATACCCTCTAAGTGTGAAGTATGTATTCCATTAAATATATAGTATTCAATAATAAAAAATCCTTATTTTTTATATTGCTATGCATTAAATAATTAATAAAATAAAATGTTTATTTCAAACAACAAATTTCATTTAACAATTTAGGTATATATTATACTTATATCCAACTCAATTCATAATCCAACTCTTAGAGATTTATGGACTAGCTAACTTTTAAAGAAATGATTTTTATTCTTCTTTTACCAAAAAAAAAAATGTTTATAAAATAATATAATATTTTTATTTTGCACAATGATATTTAAGGTTTAAAATTGACCACAATTTAACTTTTCTATTTTGACTTACTAAAAGAGATGAAAATGAGAACATAATCATTATAAACAAATCGAACATATGAGAAAGTTCTTTTTTTCTCTTTAATTTTAGATTAAAAATAAATTGGCCATTAAAAATTTAAGATTAAATAAGTAATATAAGTTTTATTTATTTATCTAAGTTTAGAGGAAACTAATTTATAAATCAATCTGAATCATTTGAATCATATTTTTAGTTTTGTTTTATAAAAATAACAATTAATTTTTTTTTTAAAAAAAATCAAAAAGAAATTTTCAATTAACAAAAAATAAAAATAGAAATTTAAATTTAAATTATTGAAAACAAATTTAATTATTGAGAATGATAAAACATTAAATTAAACATAAAAGTTTATTCAAATATCACCCAAAAATAAAAGAACTCAATACTTGGCTATTATAAGTCATTATATTATAAAAGATATATATAAATCATGTTTTTTAAATGTTAAGTTTTTCAAGATATATTTTATTTTAAAGTAAATTTAATTTAGTCATAATTTACTATACAACCATATCTATTGAATGTGATAGTAATAGTCTCATTAGATGGGGATACAATTTAATTGCTTAATTTTAATTTAATTGTTACTTTTTATAAGCCCAACTAAATATGTTAGTAGAAGGATAAATTTCAATATATGTAATTATATTTGCTAAGTAGAAAATTTTAATTTAATTAATTTTAATATAATTATTATTTTCTATATATTTAATTAAAAAATATACTTAATTAGGAACAAATTTAATAAATACAATGTATTTACATTTGATATATATATGCACACATTTGTTGAGTGGAAAGACTTGATTTAATTAATTATAGTTATTATTTTCTATAAGTGTAATTAAACATTTGCTATATACAATGTCATTACAAATGTTATGATCTACTACAATATCAACTTCTTTTTTCAAGAAGTAATATATGATCATACCTAAACATTCAGAAAAAAGGTACAAAAACATCCAATTATACAATTCAAAAGATTGAATCTATTCAAGTAACTCTTACAAGTAGGGCAACCATTGTTGGAGAATAATAAACAAGTTTATATCTTATTTTATAGTTTATTCTATTGTTTATTACTCATATATTGGGAAGAGATACTTGTTGTCTTTTTGCTATTAACATAAAAAGTTTAAACCAATGCAAAAAATAATCCATGAAGCACTTATAACTTAAAATTTTGAAGTTTTAGACTAATGTGAATATATTTTTGCTTATTCCTTATTATCAAAAGTTTAAACATTTTTCATATTTTCAAATTATAATTTACTTATATAGAGATCAAGCTTCTGTTATCAATCTTATAGCATTTCTTTAATTCTATTGTTGGTTCTTCAACTTAATGGCATAAAACTAAAAACTACAGGATTGGTTACTATTGTCATAACTTATCAAATTCGAGATTTGAATTACAATAAAGAATGATGAGTATTACCTTAAAAGGAGGGACGAAAGGTAGTGAGATTGAAAAAAGAATTGTTCTTCAACATCTTTTATTGAGGGTTCAAACAACATAGATTGGCAAAATACTATATTTGTGACAAACAATATAGACATTGGATTGCGAGGAAGCAAAAAATGTTATAAGTTGCATACACGGTGCAAATCCCATAGAAGAAGAAATATATTACCTAAAATTATTCTTAAATTATGTTACAGGCCCGCCATATTCACAATTTCAAATGATAATTTATTTTTTAATTTCTATTTGTCTATGTAATAAGCATTTGAATCAGATATAAATAGAAAATAATTTATAGAACAAACAAATGTAAAAAATAATTGGCATGTCATGTGTGTCGCACATGTACACCTTTCTAGGTTATTGATTAAAAAAGCTACATTTTAAGCCTTGACCTGGCCTTTTTATTAAATAGGCTAGGCCGAGGTAGGCCATAAGTAGGTTGAGTCATAGGCCCCTGACAAGTAGCTTGGCCTGTTCCTATCCCTAGCGTAGAGTAACTTCCAGCTTTCATCCACACCTAAGATTCATTTTATATGGATTACAAGAGCCAAATTTGTCTCTTAAGGGGCCGTTTGGTTTTGTTTTTTGGAGGCATTTTTATTTTTCGTTATAAAGGAATAGTGAAAAGTTAGCTACAATAGTGATTTTGAAAATGAAATATTGTTTGGATGTTTTTGTTTAAAATGAAATAATTATGTAGGATTAAAATGAGTTATAGTTGGATATTGTATTATTTTTGTATTAAAAGTTGTGCAAATATGAGTAAGAGAAAATAAAGTGTGAAAATAGAGAGAGTGTGTGTGTAAATAGTATGTTTGGAAAAATATGTTAGAATGAAAATGTTTGCAAGAGGGAAGTTGATAGTTTTTAAGTTTTATTTTCAACAGAAAATGAAAAGGGGTTCTGAAAACAAAACCAAACGGGCACTAAGTTTAATAGTTGTGGAGTTACTATAATTTGACTTCCATTTTTATTATTTAAAAAATTCTTTTTTATCTCATTCAAAACCTCAGTACTCCACATATCATCCACTATGCCAGATATCTCCTACTCGTACAAAATAAAATTTCATATATATAAAAGTTGTCCCAATTCATATATATCGTTCTGACATTTCTATGTTTTTTGGATTAACATCTCATAACATACCTAAAAAAATTTCACTGGTATTATATTCTTAGATCCACAGTAGCACAAGCACAAATATCAAAATATTGCACTATAAGGGCTCGTTTGCTTGAAATGATGTGATTAGAAGTGATACATAAACAAATGATACGTTTTAAGCCCATTAGGATAGAATATCTTAATTTTATGTTTGGTTGGTATGATTAGTATATAGATAAATTAAAATATAATATATAAATTTACTATTATATCCTTTATAATTTTTTAATAAGTTTTTCATAATTTTCTCATTCTTTCCCATTTTAAGAATCATGGTTTAATTGAAAATAAGATAAAAAATAAACCTTATTAAATTTTTGTAATTCTTATCACACCTAATCAAGCCTTCCTCCTCTTGATCCATTTTCCAAAAGCAACAATAAATAATGTAGGGCCTAGGATTTATCAAGGGCTTTTATCAATTGAAGCAAACAATAGAAGAGGTTTGATTAGGTATGTATCACACCTAATCAAGCCAAGCAAACAACGCCTAAGTAAATTATCAATATCATAAAACATTTTCAATTAGATTGGTGTTACAATTACCTCTCATATCAACTATTGGGATGATTCGATGGTGAGATTCATCATCCCCTTTTCTCTTTGATCTTCTAAACCCTAATTAAACCCTATTACCTATTCTTTCACAAAACCCATGCCTGCTATTGCTTTCTCCATGTATTGCCAGAAAATGGTGGATTTTAATTTCATCCCCTAGAACTGCATAAGCCATTGTTGATTTCTGATCTTTCAGTAGTACAGAATCTGACTCCTTTTAGGGTGGAAGTTATAAGAAAAACACTTTGATTTCCCTTTTATGCAGGCTTTGCAAGATAACAACGAAGGCCATGATGAAAATTAAAGTAGCAATAAATTGTTCATTTGCCTTAAAAGTGGCCGGGTATTTCCACACTGTTTAAGATAATAAATTAATATTCATTGTACGCACAAAGTAATTGAGGGTAAGGTCCAAATAAGTAAGTACCTAGAAGAATAAATTTCAATATATATAATAAACTTCTAAGTAGAAAAATTTAACTTAATTAATTTAATGTAATTATTATTTTCCACAAGTATAATTAAAAATACATTTGATTTAGAAAATATGTAGTTAATTGATCATGTCCGTAGGTGCTCCAAGTATGTAACTGAGTATGACATAAATTTTGAATCATCGATTTATTTTCATTGAATTTCTATTGGCCCAAAAATTCCCACTAGATGATAGGTCAGTTAATTAACTACATGGTAAAAGATATCACTAACCTAAGCTGCTAGGTTCATCGATGGATCACTTCTTCTCAAGCGTCTCTAAAGAAAGCAATATCTATGAGTATAACATAAGTTTTTATCAAACTTCGTAATATGCTTTCAACTACGCTTTGCTCCCTTTCCTGTATAGCTATTTGCAGCATAATTCCTTATGCGGAAGAAGAAATTTGTACATGTATCACTTCTTTTTATTGTGATTGACTTACCTATTAAGTATTTTTTTTATTCTTTTAAACTTTTGCTACCTTTCAATCTTTTCTTTTTCTTTATTTTTAGGGTGAATTATGGTTAGTATCCTGAGGTTTGGCATAATTATAAAAAAATTCTCGTTTTTTTAAAAATTACAAAAACACCCCTATTGTTTGTTGTCGTTCAACAATTTAGTCCAACCATTAAACCCCCATTAGAGTTTTTCAAATTTTTGTTAAAAATAGCCTGTGAAATTCCATAAAAGCCCTTCGGTGATTTGACTAATGAAATAATTGTGTAAAAGTACAAAATTGCCCCAAAACCTTAATAAAATTACAAAAATGCCTAAATCTTAATAAAAAATATATTAAAAAATATGTAAGATGTTTATATGTATATACATAATATATAAAATAATGTTATATAATATTATATATATGTTGAATTTAAAAATATATATATACATACATATACATACGAACCAACCCACCCACCCCGCCACCCACCACCACCAGGCCAGATCTGGCCACGACGGCCGCCGTGGTGCTGCTGCTGCTGCGTGGCGGTTGCTGGTAGTAGGCAGAAGAACGAGGGAGTGGGGGGCGGGGATAGAGTGGAGCAAGGGGAAGGTGGGTAGGTTTTGATATAAAAAAAATATTTTTTTTTCAATTGATGGACAATTTAATTAAGATATATGTTTAATCTTTTATTTATTGGGTTTTGAATTAATTAATAAATTTAACTAAGTTTAATTAATTATTTTATAGAGTTTTATTATTTTAATAAATAATGTAATTAAATTTAAAAAAAGTATTTTTTAATTAATAATAGTATAGGTTAAAAATATATCTTAATTTTTTTACTTATTTATTCTTTATTGATATAGTTTTTAAGTTTTTATTTATTGATTTTGTTAATTAATAATTTTTTTATTTTTTCATAGTTATTTTAGATAGATTAATTATTAGAATAAATATTTTAATTATTTTAAATATCTTTAATTTATATATGATTATTATTTTTCTAAATAATATAATATAATTTAAAAAAATTATCTATTTTGATTAATAAATAATTTAATTAAAATTATCCATAGATTTATTACTAGAATAAATATTTTAATTAGTTAAATATCTTTATTTCATATATGATTATTTTTTTACTAAATAATTTAATTAATATCGTCTAATATGTAACTCAAATAATAAATATTTTATTATTTAATATTATTAGATAAATTTAATTATATAAGTAAATTGTTTTAAAAATATGTACTATTTAAAATAATTCAAAAATTTTAGCCTACTAATTTTAAATATATATTATATAAATATATACACAGATGGGCATGTAGGTCTTTAGCCATCTAACCAATTTTCAGCCTTTTTCTATTTTTTAATTATTTTTCTATTGAGGGCAATATGGACTTTTACTATATTTCGTACATCTTATAATTAAGTTAAAAAACTTAGGGATATTTTTGTAATTTTTGAAAAGCGAAGATTTTTTTGTAATTACGCCAAATCTTAGGGGTACTAACCGTAATTCACTCTCTTATAGAGATGTTGGTATACATGAACTTTTGCACTTTTACTCTTATTTTATTTTATTTTTTTTAAAAATAATATATTTATCCATATAAATATTATACTTTACAAGCATCAAATTAATTCTTATTTTTTTATGGAATAAAATACCTTACTTCATTGAAAATATTGTCATGCGATACTCATTCATTTGCCAATTTATGAATTAGGCCTGTAAATGGGTAGAGTGTTATTCTATCCAGGCCTAAGTGTCAATACACGTATCCATATTTATTAAAAATAGTGTAATGGGTATGGGTAGGGTCTTTACCCATAAATTAACCATATACCCATACCCAAAAATTACTTATTACTTTATACTTAAATTTAATTTATGAACCTAAAAATTGTTTATACCAAATCAAATTTATATTAATGATAAGCTTTTTTATATATAAAAATTACAAATATATCAATGAACAGTAAGAACTAAATAATTTTTTTCATTAAAAATTAAACTAAATTAATAAAGTTAATATAATGGGATAACAATTTTTTTTTAAACTGGAATAGCAATAGCAACAGTTAAACATTTTTCATTAATAAAATTAATAATATCAAAATTAAGAGTGGAATAAATAATTTTTATAAAAATAGTTAATAAAATTAATTTTTTTAATGAATAAAGTTTATTAATATAGAAATTAACTATTTTTATAAAATTAAATATAGGAAAAAAAATTTCCTTTTAAACTATTTTTATTAACTATTTTTTAATTATGTTAATTTAATTAGCAAAAAAATTAATTGTTAATTATATTAATAAAGTTTAACTATTATATCAATAAAATAGTTAATTTAATTAGCAAAAAATTTAAAATTAAATAATTTAAATTTAATGATTAAATTAAATTAAATATAAAAAAATTATTTTTTGTTATCGTATGCCAAATAATATTTTTAGTATATCTTGAAAAAAATCTGTATATACATTAAAACATAAGTCCAATAAACTAGACCCAATGGATCCTGGGTTAGATAGTGTATGGTAGGATTATGGTCTCATTCTTTTGAGTATTTTAGAGTAGGATAAAATTAGGGTTTCATCCTTTTATATATTTTAAGGTATGGGTATGGGTAGGGTATATCCTACCTATTTATAGGCCTAGTATGAATATTATAGTTAAATATTTAATTATCTTATAATTATATGTATACTAATTTTATATTAAATTCCTCAACTTATGTGTGGCATATAATAAAAAATTATTTCCCTCTTCACATATATTTGTTTATTGAGAGATATCTAACTATTTCCAACTCCTTTTGTAGCCAGTATCCACCCGACTCACATCACATCTTCTGCCTCTATCTAAATCAAAACTCCAAACAACTCTCACCTTTTGCTAAACAAATAACCGTAATTCATATGTGTATAATAAAAATAATTTCTGGTGAGAGGCACATTAAAAAAGAAAAAAAAGTTTAATTACTTCAAAAACATATCTTATGTAAAATATTCCACTTTATTCCTACATTAAAATATGAAGTACTTCTCTTACGCCATAGATTTTTCATTTTAATTTATTTTCTACTTTACCCATTGCAAAGCTTATATCCCAAGAGTTTCCCCAATAAACTTTCTATTGCTCATCATGTCAATTTCATGCGATGAATAGTTAACTTCATCCATCTCAAATTTTATTGAAGTAAAATTACATATTGCATTAAGTAAGACCTTGGAAGATTAATTAAAATATACATATGACGTTTGTCGACGATACATACCAATAATCATGGTAACATTATTAAAAATTTGATAATAATAACAACAAAGTACTGGACAACCACAAAACACAGACGTCAAATCAGGTAATGAATAGGAATAGGGCAAAACAAACAGTAAACATGCACTCATACGACAATGTGATATGGTTCCTTTTCAGCATATGAGCATAATGAAAGGCAACATTTATTCAAACAACCCAGACCTCCTACGGTTGAGGAAAGATCTCCATGCATCAGACATCCTCCCTAATATCTTCAGCAGCTTTGCCTTATTGTCTGCACGGATCAAGAGTCGCTAGTTATTACGGAAACAAATTACTGTCAGACGCGTGTGGGAATAAGCATGGTTGGGCTGTGTGGGATGAAAGAGGTAAACAATGCAAATATATCAGGAACTCTGCTATAGTGCACTCTATATATTTTCATGAAGCTTTTGAGCTGAAGTTCATTCAAGATGTTAATATAACAGAACTATACATAGTGGAAAAAATATCTAAAGTTTATTCATGTAATCCTACGGAATGATTATTTGAAAGTGTTTTACTTACTTGTCAAGCCAGAATCAAGGGTGATCATTCCTCCAGTGGAAAAATGGAGAGCTTGAATCCAATGACAGCTGTGGTGGTCTGCTCTCCCTGCTGCTTCTTTTTGGCTTCATGGATTTTCTTGGCTGACGCTGCTGCATGCTTAGAACGGTACAAGTCCAACAGTTGGAGACCAGGTATATCAGCCAGCCCAATTGGAATTTCTTGGAGATCCTCACAGTTCTGCAGCTCAAGGCGTCTAAGTCTAGGGAAGTGATGGTTTGAAGCCGCCCAGAAAACTAAATCCGTGCGTCCAATGTGCAAGACTTCAAGATTCGAAAGCCACCATCAGCTGCCAGCCAGCACTTCCCCATGAATGCTTTATCTTTTAGCTTGAGGACCTTGAGGTTCTCCAGCAATCCCAGGGTAGATATAAAACACCAATCAAGAAAAGTATCAGATAAAGTAAGGCTCCTCAGCTTCGGTGGGAACTGGTAGGGCGGAGGGAGGCCACGCAATTGACCATCCGAAGGTGGACTATGAAAAACATCATTTTGTAGCTTCAGCTTTTCAAGATTACTCAATTTCCCCAAACAATCAAATGATCCACTCTTGCCATCCAGAAGCAAGGATAGTCGGCCACGAATGCCCAATTTCTTCAAGTTGCAAGCCCTGTCAAAAGTTTCATCCGTGCAACTTTGTGGTGCAATTGTACCAAGTGTTTGAAGCTTTTCACCTTCTTTACTACTTTTTCCCGTCTTGGGCAAAATAGCAGATGCATTTGTCTTCAAATGCCTTAATTGAATCATCTTCCAAATATCTGCTTTGATTTCAAGGGTAGGAGATGTTGTATCAACTATAAGAGTTTGTATGTTAAAGAGCTTGGAGAAGGCTGCTGGAAGAATAGCTAAGTTGAAGGACAGAGCAATGTACCTCAAATGCACTAAATGGTACATGTCACTGGGAATTTTAGAGAATTTGATGGGCTTGACATCTAAAATTCTAAGCAGTTTAAAAGCTGCAGGGATGTTACCAATATTGTCTGAAGGCAAGGTGATCTCTTCCTTGGAGAAACAAACAAAAGAGCGAACACGAGGACCAAAAGGTTTCAAAGACAGAAATCTCAAGACATTGGAATGAGTACAAATGCGACGAAACTCGTGAACGTCAGAAACTGGAGGGTAAAATACTCCATCTCCAGACTTCTTCATTTCTTGGAGGAAATTCTCCCTTGCATCTCCAGCTTCAGTTTTGCAGAAATCACATAGCATATCATGAATACGGCACGTTTTAACTCTACCATCCGGCCTCCTCTTATCAACTCTTACCAAATTTCTGTTAATAAGCTCATCCAAATAGTTTTCTGCAGTTTCCTCTGGGATGATGCCGTTGTATGAATCCTTCTGCAATCCACATACGGATCAATTTCCACACGGGAATCTCAAAATCTTCAGGAAACATCCCTAAATAGAGAAAGCAGGCCCTCAAGTGAAATGGCAATTTATCGTAACTCAACAATATAATTTTTTCCATGCGTCTCGCCGGATCCTCATTAAGATAAGCACTCACGCTTTCGGATACTTTTTCCCAAGCATTTCTCCTTGCAGCCATATCATCCGGTGAAGAAAAGTTTTTCACAAGAATGTCCCTATGACCACTATTGCAAGTGACAGCCCATCACACTGCTCCGCAATTAGCTTTCCAAGAACTTCCAACTCAGAAGGGCACTCAGGCTTTCCGAAGACCTCCAACTGGAGCAGCAACCAACTCTCTTCTTGAGTCAAGAATCGCAAATTGTGGGGAGATCTGTTTTTATTAGCCAAGCTAGCCACTTCCTCATGACGACTTGTGATCAAGATTTTATCCGTCTTATTGCTCTTTGGCAATGCAATTTGGAGTTTATTCCAATCCTCAGCTGTCCACACGTCATCCATGACAATCAAGAATTTTCCTCTCTCTAGATGATCAGCAACTAGTCCGGCTAACTCCTGATCAGTTTTGCGATACATTTCCTCAGTCAGCTTGGTGAACTCTTTCAGAATGGCAAGAAAGACATCCTTCTTTGTGAAGTCTTGAGAAACATAAACCCATACGCGGGTAGGGAATTGGTATTGGATATCTGGATCACGAAAAATCTTCCCTGCCAGCGTCGTCTTGCCAAGGCCAGGCATACCAATGATGGAGACGACATCAAGCTGCTGAGTTTCTTCAGTGAGATATTCTTTTATCTTTCTCGCCTCATCATCAAAACCTACCACATTGTCTTCTCTCACCAAGGGAGCCTATTTGAAAATTTTTAAGGACAAGATCAATAAAAGTTGGAAAACAAAAACTCATGGTAGTGTTTGGTTATTTTTTTTGTTTGATTTTATTAAGTGTTTTGAAAAAATGAATTATTGAAGAATGTGAAAATTATTTTTTAATGTGTTTGTTTATATTTTGGGAAAGATATATTTTTTTTTACTGTAGCAGTCAAATCAATGCTTTTTTCTTGAATTTTTGGGGTGAAAATAAAATTGAATAATTTTTTTAATGTTAGAATAATAATAATAAAATTTATATAATATGTATATATAATATATGTATGTATATATTGAGAATGTATGTTTTGGAGGGCAAATGGAGATATACTTGATTATACTTTCCCAAAACAATGTTGTTCCGCATAAACATAACCAAACAAAGCGCTTTTCCTGAAAAAGGAAAAAGAGAAAAAGAAAAAAAAAATGGATGACGAAGTTGAGATAATAACATACAATTTCCAAGCATTAAAATATATGCTTCATTCCTTGATAAATTTCAATGGCCGTCATACTTGAGTGACTTCTAGTTTCTATATAATTTGAACAAATATTTGAGATCTCTGACTTGATAAATATGGCAAGATTTGCTTTTAGTAGATTTGTCAATAGGTAGGGTATCACTACATTCAAATTCATACTCTAAAATATCCAAAGAAAAATATTCTATAATTTTTCCTACCCTAACATACTCAAAAAAATGGGATCCTAACCCTACCTACCATATCTAACCTAAGATCCATTGGGTCTAATTTATTGAATTTATATTTTTAATGTATAAACTAATTTTCTCAATATATACTAAAAATATTATTTAGCATATGACAGTGAAAAAAACAAAAAAAATCTACATTTAATTTAATTTAGTCATTAAATTTAATTTAATTTGTCATTCATTAATAAAGTTTTTATTAACAAAGTTTATTCCATGGACTATTAATTTTAATATTATTAGTTTTATTAATGAAAACTATTTAATTGTTACTGTTCATTTACATATTGTAATTTTTATATATAAAAAGTTTGTTATTAGTATATATTGAATTTTAGTATAAATAATTTTTAGGCCAACAAGTTAAATTTAAGTACAAGATAATGGGTAATTTTTAGATATGAATATATGGGTAATTTATGGGTATGAACCCTACTCGTACTAATTACATTATCTTTAATTAATACAGATATGGGTATGGGCATGAGTACAACTTTTTAGACATGGGTAGGATAATATCCTATAGGCCTAGTTTCTAGCATTTCCAAATATATATTCTTTTACATAGGGATGACAATTTTCAAAACGACATAATAATTCCACACGAGTTTGACACGAAAAAATTGAATTTGGGTCAACCCATTTTGGGTTTGTGTTCAATAAGGTCGACAAAGTAAGAACTCGAAGAAATGAATTGGGTTGGTTTGAATTTTAGGTTACACAAACAATCCAAACTTTGATTTTGGGCTACATGATAACCTGAACCCACCTAAACCAACTCAACCCAACTCAAATTAAAATAATAATAATAATAATTTTTTAAGAGTAAAAATATAAAATAATAAAATAAAACTTGAAATTTTGAACTTTATCAATACCAAAATTACTACTTTGGTATTTTTCGGTCTTATTTATTTTCGCAAACATATAAGATGGATGATTATAATTTTATACCATTTCTAATGGTTATTTTTGGGTATCCAAGCGAATATAAAAAGTTATTCTGCAAAAAGTTAACAAAACACTGTTTTGACTACTGAATTGTTCTACAAATTTTTCTTAGGCCTTATGCAATGCAAGATTTTGCTTATATAAATAGATAAGAATTCTTCTCTATTGAGAGGTTATAAAAAATTCAAAAGATTCGAGCAAATTTTTATGATAAATTATATGTTCAATTAAAATATTTGTTTGCTTATTTGTTTGATGATATGTTTTTATGATTTATATGCTGCTTAATTGAACTAACATAAAATAAAGAAATAATGTTATTTTAAGAAGTTAAAAAGACAATTTGATTTATACAAAAGATACAAAAATTAAAGAGAGTGGGTTAATAAAACTTGAAAAAGTATGTCATTTTTAAAAATAAGTTACTTTGTTATTTCAATATTTTTATAATGTTGATAGATATTGTAAAATGAAAAGAACAAAAAGTCATAAAATCAATATATTATGTGGTTCAGTTAAAATTTTTTTAGAAAGCTACTATCATAAATTTATGATGAGAATTTGTTACTTCCTATTTTAATTTATTAATAATTAAGAATATATAAAATTAAAAAATAAAAATGCTAACAATTTCTAAAAAATTAAAACAAATATTTGAAATAATTATTTTAAATTAGATTGATAGGTTGGATTGGGTGGATTTGAGTTGGCAAATTGACATAATAAAAATCAGATCGACCTAAACGTAATATGATACGATTCAGGTTGGGTTAGGGTTAAGAAAATTAATATTACATCATATTTCAACCCAACTTGAACCCATCCGCCTCATTCAAATTACCACCCCTACTTTTACGGACTAAATTTTATTGAGGTATTTTCTATTGAAGTCATCCCTATGTCATCTTACTGAAATTTCTTCCACGTTACAAGGATTATCTTGAAATATGTTAATTATTACATAGTTCTTGTCATGGGACTGATGACGACTAATTCAAACCAATTAGATGGCAAGTTAAGTAACTTTTTTTCAGTCGAAAATCACTCAGATGACATATCAACTATTTATGGGAGGAGTTCGATGCCACGCAGTTGGGTGGGCACCCAACTCCTCCTTGAAGCTGCCGCATGTCATGTGGCAGCTTTTGTGTGTGTATATATATGTTTAATTTATTTTTATTTTTTTGCTTCTTGAATTTCAATATTAATATAATTATGATAATTGTGGATAATTTGATAATAATAATTTAATTATTATGTCATGTAGTTGCATTTGAATTTTTTAATGCAATTTGATACTTGTCAATATCAATACCAATTGTGATTTTGAAATTTAGTGAAAAAAAAAAAAAAAAAATTTGAACATGATAATTTTTCTTAATTTTTAGAAAATTCACAGATTAAACATAGGACCAAAAAATTAAACATAGGATTATTAATAATTAGTAACATATATAATAAAAGTATAGTAAAAAATTTATTACTATAATTTATGATAATCTTATTTATTACAATATAATGTCCTTAATTTTTTGGACTTTAATATAATTTTTATAATTTTAACAATAAAGGTATATGGCAATTTAACTACATGACATAATATTGACACGTATCAAATTGCAACTATATAATATAATAATTAAATTATTATTATCAAATTACCTACAACTATCATAATTATATTAATTTTGAAAATTCAAAAGGCTAAAAAAATAAAAATACAAAATACAAAAGCTGCCACATTCAAGGTTGAGTTGGGTGCCACCCAGCCGTGTGGCACCCAACTCCCCCTATTTATAGTCTATGGATCATAGGGTTTTGACAAAATATTAGAACTCAGCAGTAAAGTCCGGCCCAAGGTCATATCATCAATTCCAATTTCAAGATGCAAAGGGCCTGTTGTCTGATGTTTTTTGCGTTTTCTGAAAAATATTTTAAGAGAATGAGATTTTGGGATAAAATTTTTGAGAATGTATCAATCGTTTCTTTTTATTTAAAAAAAATAAGAAAAATAAATTGAAAATAAAGTGGTTGTTTCCTTTGTTTTGAGAAGGGACAAACTTTATTGTAAGAGCTCGTTTGCTTGGAATGATGTGATTAGAAGTGATATATAAGCAAAAGATACATTTTAAGCCCATTAGGATAGAATATTTTAATTTTATGTTTGGTTAGTATAATTAAAAGATAAATAAATTAAAATATAATATATAAATTTACTATTATATCATTTATACTTTTTAATAAGTTTTTCATAATTTCCTCATTCTTTCCCATTTTAGAATCATGGTTTAATTGAAAATAAGATAAACAATAGACTCTATTAAATCTTTATAATTCTTATCATACCTAATCAAGCATTCCCCCCCTTGATTCATTTTTCAAAAGCAACAGTAAATAATGTAGGGCCTATGATTTATCAAGAGCTTTTATCAATTGAAACAAATATTAAAAGAGGCTTGATTAAGAATGCATCACACCTAATCAAGCCAAGCAAACAAGGCCTAAATGTCAAATCAGTTGAATTTTTGTTGGGTTTGTGGGATGAAAGTGATTTTTTATGTAATGTGCGCATATATATTTATAGTTGGATGATATGTATGTGTGTATATATATGTAATGATTGATATATAATTGTAATAAAATTATGTATAATTAATTTAATTGGTGATTTGTTATGAAATTTATATTTTTTATAAATTTAACATTAGCAAATGAAGTCTTACTTGGAAGAAAATACTTATTAATAAATATTAATTATTTATGAAATTATAATTATATTTTAATTATAAAAAATTGGCAAATACCATAATTATGTCATAATTGTTTATCGGCTTATATTAAAAAATTAATTATTGTACATTAATTATAAACTAATTACTAATTATTAATTAAAACATAATTATTTAACTATTTATTATTTTTTATTTATGTACAACTAAAACTTAATTATTGATTTAAATAAAATAATTTATTTAATAATTTATATATGTAATTCTTATAACAATTCATCAAGTTAAAAAAATAATTTTTTATCATATGAAATTGAATCATCTTAAATTATTTATTAGACAAATAAACCCAATATTTAACTACGCGTGAATGAAATATAAAACAAAATTAATATATAAATACAAGTATTAAAAATGAATTTTATAAAAAGAAAATATTCTTTTATTAAAAATACTAGGATGGAGGAAATAGATCTTCCAGTTAATATTGAACTTCTTAATAAATGGACCATTCCTAAAGTGGATCCGAAATTAATTTACCAATATGGTACTTTTGAAAAAATTGATTTAAAACAAATTGTTAAAACCACTGAAGAATCAATTCCCCTTTGTAAAGATGATATTACTTTACAGCTTTTAGATAGATCTGATATTGATAGGTATAGATCTAAATATAGATTTATTCATGTTGGTTTAATTCAAGTTGCTTTCAAACCACTTACTCTTGATAATCTCCCTGATAGTTTTGTTGCAATTTTGCGTGATGATCGCAATTTAAATTGGAAGCATTCAATTATGGGTATTATACAATCCAGCTTGGCACATGGCCCAGTTTATTTTGATGTTTATCCTAATTTGCAGTTATCTTTAACTGATATTAATATTTTACATGCTTTAACTTTGAATGTGAAGTTGCATGGTTATACTTATATGCCTAATACTGAAACGATTTGCATTACTTATCGTATTTATTATAAATTGCTTCATACACTGAATCCTGTGTGTAAGATGATTAATAATCATAATAATGAAACTATTTTAATTGAGACTAATTTTTGCAAATCTCACATCACCACTAGAAAACCAATAAAGTGGGACGATGTTCAATTTCCTGATGATTGGAAAATGGCTAATGATGTTCCTGTTCAACTGGTAATACAAAATGAAGTTAATAGGATAGTTCAAACTCCAGATGGAGATGTTACTATTGAGTTTAAACAACCTGGCAATAATAAAATGTTAAAATCAAATAGAACCAATAATAGGTCCTCTTTTTCTTCTTTCTCTGTTTTTGATCCAATTGATTATATTGTTGATACTCCTAATACTTCAAGAGCTTCAACATCTAGGATTAATGAATCTAGAAAAGATAATTTGGAAAATCATTTTAATAAGTTAAAGATTTCCTCAGATAATATTGTGCATGGTATTCCTGCTGATCATGATAGTGATGGTTCCATTGAACCTACTGAATCTGATATGGATTTTTCTGTGAGAAATACTCGTATTTAATTGTTTTGTTTTTAATGGAAAAACAAAAATTGAATTTTTCAAAAGGATCTTATAATAGAAAGTTAATACAGCTTGAGTTTAATAAAGATCGTTGGCAATGTTTTTGAAAATGATTTTTTGAAAATTTTAATAAAGACCAACAAACTTATTTTCAAAATCAATTTTACAAATTTGTAGAAGAAAAGAATCAAATTGTTTCTTTTGTTCCATGGTTTATAGTTACTTATATTGAAAGAACTATATTTGTATTCTTGAAAGAACTTATATTTTTGAAAATGGGAGGAAGGAAAATACTATATTCCCTCCTCAAGACCGGTTTAAAATTGAGGGTAATAATATTTTGTTGTTTTCTGCTTTTAATAAATTGCTTGATAATGATCATGCTCAGGTTCTATTCGTAATATGAATGTTTTAATAAAACAGCAAAATTATGCTAATTTGTATTTGAATGTTCTTGGTAAGTCTTTATTTCAACTTGATCATAGACTTACTAGTATAATGCAAAGAATAGATAGTCTTAATAAAGATATCACTGGTTTGGAAGAAAAAATTGATAAACAGTTTATACATCCTTCTCCAGATTAGATTGCGATGCCTTCAATTCAACCCCCTCCTGAAATTGATAATTTCATTCTTAGGGATGTCTCTGAATTAGAAAGGGTAATAACTAAGAAATAGAGATGGCAACGGGGCGGGTCTGGGGCGGGTTTTGCAGGACCCGGGACCCGCCCCGCCTTACCTTTGGACCCGAACCCGGCGGGTTGGACCCGCCTAACCCGTTTTTTTTTTTGTGTATATATTTTTTACCTTCTTTTCTTCATAATCACTTGAATATACAGATTTTGCTCTAGTGAGTATCGGGTTTGAAAGAATAAAATTGAAACAAGTTGAAAAAAATAAAAGAAGCCCTAATTTGCTAATATAGTATTATAACCTAATAAATACTTATACTTATAGATAATATATATGTTATATGTAATATAATATAATATATAAATATATACATGTAAAATATATGTTATATATAATATATAATATAAATATATATATATATGCAATATATATGTTATATATAATATATATAATATAATATAATATATAATATAAATATATATTATATAATATAATATAGGATGGGACCGGGGCGGGCCACCAAAACCCGCTACCCGCCCCAGACCCGGCGGGTCTTGATTATCAAGACGCGCTACCCGCCCCATCCCCATTTTTTTCACCCCAAACCCACCCCATCCGAGGCAGGGCCCCGATTTATCCGAACTCATTGCCATCCCTACTGGGAAATTTGCTGAATTTAGAATTTCTACTCTTAATAATGAGCTAGATGATAGGTCTTATAATGATAAGGTTAGGGACGAGATTAATAAAATTCAGAATTATGCTGATAGGCCAACAATGAGAAATTATTATTATCCTAGGCCTACACCACAAGATGTTTTGCATGAAGAACAAGATTTAGTTCTTAACAATTCATATTCTGGTAAAAACATCTATGAATGGAACTTGGATGGTTTTACTTAACGTCATATTTATAATTTGGTACATAGAATGCTTATGTACAGTACTATTTGTAAGAATAATGGTAATATCGATAAAACTATTGCAAAAATGATTGTTGCAGGTTTTACTGGCCAATTGAAAGGCTGGGGGGATAATTATTTGTCCTCTGATAATCGAAATGAAATTTTGTCTGCTGTTAAACAGGAAGGAACTAGTAATGGTTCTGAGAATTTTGTTTACACTTTGATTGTTACTATTATAGAACATTTTACTGGCAGATAGACTAATAATTTTGAGCACATTAGAACCTTATTGAATGGTTTGAAGTGTCAGAGTCTTACATCTTTTAGGTGGTATAAGGACACCTTTCTTTCTAGAGTAATGGAACTCCCAGAGTCAAATAGTGACCATTGGAAATCAAAATTTATTGATGGTTTGCCTTCTTTGTTTGCTAAGAAAGTTAGAAAAACCCTTAGGCAGAATGAGTCTAATATAGACTATGGTAAATTTACTTATGGCAAGTTAATTGGAACTTGTATAAAGGAAGGATTTGCCCCGTGTAATGAGATAAAATTGAATGAACAGATTAAGCGTAATAATATTACGGAAAGAAAACAATTAGGTCAATTTTGTGGTCAGTTTGGGATGGAAAACCCCAAAACAGGTTAATAATAAACCTCAAAAAGATAATAATGAGAGTTATAGGAAAAAATCTAGGAAGAAAACTCATAAACAAACGAGAGAAAAACAGAAGAAAAAAAAATGAGACGTTATAGAGAGTCTGGTAATTATAGAGAACCTAGACCTTCTAATAGAACCATAAGAAAGAAATTTCATAAATATGGTGCATGTTATAAGTGTGGCAAGGTAGGTCACTATGCTGATAAGTGTAGGATGAGAGAAATGATTAATAATCTTGATATTGATGATAATCTTAAGGATATTCTTTATAAGTTGATGCTTGAATCTGATGATGATATTGATTTTGATGATTCTGATAATATTAATGAATGTGCTGATAGTTCTAGTTCTGAATGTGATCCTTGCAAAAAATTATTATCTTGTGATAATACTGAGACTGATAATAGTAGTAAATCAGATGGTGATGATATGTATAATCTGATTTCTCAATTTTCTGAATTGAATGTTCTTAGTAATGATAATACTATTGAATTTTTGAAAATGATAAAAGATCCAATTTTAAGATCTAAAATTATTGATGAAATGTAGAATGTTCCCTCTTCATCTTCTCCCTCTTCTTCTTTCCCTTCTAAATTTGTTAGTAATATGCTTTCTGATAGTGATCCTTATTCAATGTATGAAGTTTATAAAATCTTAGAAGATAGGAATAAGAATAGTAGTCCTACCACTGTTATTGATCTTAAAAAAGAAGTTGATAACTTAAGGAAAGAAATAATATAATTAAAAAGAAATAATGTGTTTCTTGAAGAACGTATGAGAAAATTAGAAATTGCTCAGGGAAAACAGATTGTCCCTAGAATAGATAATTTGTTTGATATTATTCCCAACAATGTTTCTAATAATATTCAATCTGATGATTTCCTTTCTAAATTAGAAATGGTTACTCCTCAGAAATGGTTAATAAAGATTAATCTTTTAATTGATAATAATTTTTCAAAAGAATTTGTGGCACTTATTGATAGTGGTGCTGATTTGAATTGTATTCAGGAAGGTTTAATTCCTACAAAATATTTTGAAAAAACCACTCATATTTTGCGTTCTGCAAATGGTGAAAAACTTGACATTAATTATAAACTGTCAAAAGCTTTTATTTGCAAAAATAAAATTTGCATTCCTAATAGTTTTTTATTGGTCAAAAATATTTCTAACCAAATTATTCTTGGTACTCATTTTTTGAAGAAAATATTTCCTCTTAAAAAGGTTGACCAAAATGGTTTTAGTGCTTCTTATAATGGTACTGAATTATATTTTCAATTTATAGTTGAACCCTTTTCTAGAATTCTTAATAAAATTGAAGATCTTTATAAAGCAAAATCAAATCATATTAATTTCTTAAAACAAGAAATTGTAAGTCTTAATATTGACAACCAATTAGAAAACCCTAGGTTGAAAGAAAAAATTGCTTTTCTTGAAAACCAATTTGCTTTGTCTATGTGTAATGAACACCCAAATGCTTTTTGGAATAGAAAGAAGCATATTGTTGATCTTCCATATGATGATAGCTTTGATGGTAATATTCCTACTAAAGCTCATCCGTGTCAAATGAATTCAGAATATCAGGTTTATTGTAAAAAGGAAATAGAGTCCTTCTAACAAAAGAGCTTAATAAGGCCAACCAAGTCTGCTTGGTCCTGTACTACATTTTATGTTAATAAACATAGTGAACAAGAACGTGGTGCTCCTAGATTGGTGATAAATTTTAAAATCCTTAATAAGGTTTAAAATGGATTAAGTATCCTATCCCTAATAAAAAGGATTTGCTTGATAGATTATTTGATGTTAATATCTTTTCAAAATTTGATTTGAAATCTGGTCATTGGCAGATTCAAATAGCAAAAAATGATAAATTTAAAACTGCTTTTAATGTTCCATTTGGGCAATATGAATGGAATGTAATGCCTTTTGGTCTGAAGAATGCCCCTTCAGAATTCCAAAAAATTATGAATGATATTTTCAATCCTTTTAATAGTTTTATCATCGTTTATATAGATGATATTTTGGTTTTCTCTAATACTATAGAAAATCATTTCAAACATCTTAATATTTTTAAACAAGCTATAATAAATAGTGGTCTTGTTATTTCTAAACCCAAAGTGGTTTTATTTCAAACTAAAATTAAATTTTTGGGTCATTTTATAGAAAAAGGAAAATTTGTTCCTATTTATAAAAGTATTGAATTCGCTTCTAAATTTCCTGATAGGATTACTGATAAGACTCAGTTACAAAGGTTTTTGGGTAGTTTGAATTATATTTCTCCTTATTATAAAAATTTAGCCCAAGATACTGCTATTTTATATGATAGACTTAAGAAGGTTCCTAAACCTTGGTCTGATAGTCATACTGTTGCTATTCTTAATATTAAGAATAAGGTTAAACAATTGCCTTGTTTAATGCTTTTTAATCCAAATTGGGATAAGATTGTTGAAACTGATGCCTCTGATATAGGATATGGTGGTATATTAACCCAGGTTAATCCTAATAGTAAACAAGAAATTCTTGTTCGTTTTTGTTCTGGTAAATGGAATAATAGTCAGAAAAATTATGCTACTGTAGCCAAAGAAATCTTTGCTATAGTTAAATGTGTGCTTAAATTTCAAGATGATTTATATAATCAGTTCTTTATAATTAAAACTGATTGTCAGGCTGCTCAATTTATGTTTAATAAGGATTTTAAGCATAATGTTTCCAAACAAATGTTAGCCAGGTGGCAAGCTTATTTAGCCCCTTTTGATTTCAAAATTATTTATAAAAAGGGAATTCATAATAGTATTCCTAATTTCCTAACCCGTGAATTCTTGCAGGGATGATCCCTTATAGGGATGGTAGCCGTAATCCCTTCTATAATAGAGGAGGGAGGGCGAGAGGAAGCAATCGTTCTAGTTATGCCAAGCCAATAACAGAACATGGCAAACAGAAGCTAATAGCTTCACCAATATCCCAAGCCGCATATGCTTCTGATTCTCGTGATCCATTATACAGAGATCCCTTGTTTGCAGAATTTCTGCAATTCAAAACCCAACAGAAATGAGAAACTAATAGTTCTTCTTCTGCATTTACCTCTTCTAATAAGCCTGAAAGATATCATACACCTTCATTTATAGATGTTACCAAAAATATCTCTGCCCCTGTTGATGAAGATTCTCTCACAACATTTGAGCAGAAGGAGCACAAGGAGATAATAATGGTTCTTGATAATAAAGATCTCAAATGGGATACCTGAAAATTGATGCACAGGTACTTAGATACAACATCATATGCTGCTGGGTCTTATAAACCCAGAATTTATTTCGAAAATATACTTATAGTTACTGGCTCTTGTGAAGTAAATCATTATTTCCCTTTACAAGAGAAAAATATTTTCAATTTTAGCAAAATTATAACTAAGAAAATTATTTCTATTGAGGAATGGAGAATATCCTCTCTCAAGGAAAAAGATTTTTACCTCAGAGAGCATAGAGGTACATTTAAATATAATTACTGGGATTATATCCAGGCTTTCAAAAATATTTTCTTATATGAAAATCCCAGGAAAAAATATACTTGGTTTATAATAGTATGTCCTGAAGTTTTTAATAATCCCATCCCCAATTGGTTCTTTTCTTGGTGGAAATCGTATGGTCCAACTCATAATATTTTACCGAACCAATTTAGACAATCATTCGAATAATGGAGCCAATATTCTCCAGAATTAATAAGAGCTGAGGAAGAGAATGAGATGGTCAATAATAAGGCTGCAATGATATTCTTTATGGAATTCTCAATCCCTTGGATTTGGAAATGGGTGCCAGAAATTGGGATTGATGAAGATAATATTCCTTGTTTATACCGTTCCTTTTATATCAAATGGTGGAACAAGATGCTCCAAAGGGATAAGGAGACTGGTCAAATTGAAGGCCAAGAAACCCTAAATAATATTTCTAAAGCTACTCAGATTTATAAGGAAAAATTTGAATCTGATAAAAAGAAAGAAGCTTCTTCATTATTTGGTAAAGCTTCTAAAAAAATCAAAATGCGCAGAGGAAAATTATCCAAAGCAGATTTATTGAAGGAGGTTCTTAATATGGTCCAAGAAGAATTAAAAGACCAAGATGATAGTGATTCTTCAAATGAAGATGGTGATACGGTATCAATGGCTACTTTTTCGAAATCGAAGACTGATGATAATCAATTTGGATGCTTGGCAGGAGAAGCTCAAGACCCTAATGAAGATATACTTATTAATAAAATCCTGGCTGCCTTAAGGAAGGAAGAATAAAATTTCCTTATAGGGTTATTTTAGTCTTTTGTAATAGGCAACAGTAATAGACTGTTTGAACAGTAATACTGATCATAGTTACTGTTTGGATTCGAAAATTTTGAAATCCACACAGTATTTTTTCTGTCTATAAATAGGTTAGGCATTCATTCTTTGGGGGAGGACTTCCGCACACTCCTCTCTGTAATTTTTTTGTTTTCCCCTGAATTCCCTCGTGTAATTCCCCTTTTGTAATTAATTTTCCTTTTCTAAGTTTAGTTTATAATAATCAAGAGCTGCTGGTTTGCAGTCCCTTCTAAGGTAATCTTTTTATTTTGTTTTTATATTTTTATTTTGTATTCACTTAGCCTAATGGAAGGCTAAGATGTTTGGTGTTAAACATGTAAGAGTTAAATATCTCCTATATAGTTGTGGTAAAAGTCTTTTTATGTACAAGACTATGTAGAAGGGTTCGGATCTATGGTCTGGTTAGCCAGTTATGATTGGGTTCTGAGGTTTAACGGTACTCCAAGTATGTTGTCCTCTGGATAAGTGCCCTTTTGCCCTTGTTAGCCGGGGTTGGCGTTTGTGGGCATTCCGAGCTTATGAGATCCAGAATTCATACTTGGTGGGCTAGTTAAATTCAGGTAAATAGTCCCAGTCATGTAATGCTGTGATTTCACCGCCTGATCTGTGGCCCCCTTCATAAGATCCAGTGCATATTCAGAACCCAACCATAACTAGCTCACCAGACCATAGATCCAAACCCTTCTACATAGTCTTGTACATAGAAAGACCTTTACCACAATTATATTGGAGATATTTAACTCTTACATGTTTAACACTAAACACCTTAGCCTTCCATTAGGCTAAGTGAAGCTAAAATAAAATATTAAAAACAAAAATTTAAAAAGATTACCTTATAAGGGGCTGCAAACCAGCAGCTCTTGATTATTATAAACTAAACTTAGAAAAGGAAAATTAATTACAAAAGGGGAATTAAACGAGGGAATTCAGGGGAAAACAAAAAAATTACAGAAAGGAGTGTGCGGAAGTCCTCCTCCAAAGAATGACTGCCTAACTTATTTATAGACAGAAAAAATACTGTGCGGATTTCAAACGTTTCAAATCCGAACAGTGAAAAGTAAAAAATACTGTGCAGATTTCAAAATTTTCGAATTCGAACAGTAACTATGAACAGTATTACTGTTCAAACAGTCTATTACTATTGCCTATTGCAAAAGACCAAAATGACCCTTATCCTATAATTTATTCCTCTCTTCTTAAAGCAGTCAGGATTTTATTAATATCCTGAGAAGAAGGAATGTCTTCATTGGGGTCTTGAGCTTCTCCCGCCAAGCATTCAAATTGATTTTCAGTCTTCAATTTCGAAAAAGTGGCCATTGACACTGTATCATCATCTTCATTTGAAGAGTCACTATTATTTCCTTCTTTTAACTCTTCATGGACTATATTAAGAACCTTCTTCAAAAGATCCGCTTTGGACAATTTTTCTTTACGCATCTTAATCTTTTCAGAAGCTTTACCAAATAATGAAGAAGCTTCTTTCTTTTTATCAGATTCCAATTTTTCCTTATAAATCTGAGTAGCTTTAGAAATATTATTTAGGGTTTCTTGACCTTCAATCTGACCAGTCTCCTTATCCCTTTGGAGCATCTTGTTCCACCATTTGATATAAAAGGAATGGTATAAACAAGGAATATTATCTTCATCAATCCCAATTTCTGGCACCCATTTCCAAATCCAAGGGATTGAGAATTCCATAAAGAATATCATTGCGGCCTTATTATTGACCATCTCATTCTCTTCCTCAGCTCTTATTAATTCTGGAGAATATTGGCTCCATTGTTCGAATGATTGTCTAAATTGGTCTGGTAAAATATTATGAGTTGGACCATATGATTTCCACCAAGAAAAGAACCAATTGGGGATGGGATTATTAAAAACTTCAGGACATACTTTTATAAACCAAGTATGTTTTTTCTTGGGATTTTCATATAAGAAAATATTTTTGAAAGCCTGGATATAATCCCAATAATTATATTTAAATAATCCTCTATGCTCTCTGAGGAAAAAAATTTTTGTTTTCGAGAGAGGATATTCCCCATTCCTCAATAGAAATAATTTTCTTAATTATAATTTTATTAAAATTAAAAATATTTTTCTCTTGTAAAGGGAAATAATGATTTACTTCATAAGAGCCAGTAACTATAAGTATATTTTCGAAATAAATTATGGGTTTATAAGACCCAGCAGCATATGATGCTGTATCCAAGTACCTGTGCATCAATTTCCAACTATCCCATTTGAGATCTTTATTATCAAGAACCGTTATTATCTCCTTGTGCTCCTTCTGCTCAAATGTTGTGAGAGAATCTTCATCAACAGGGGCAGAGATATTTTTGGTAACATCTATAAATGAAGGTCTATTAGATCCTTCAGGCTTATTAGCAGAGGTAGATGCAGAGAAGAACTATTAGTTTCTCCTTTTTGTTGGGTTTTGAATTGCAGAAATTCTGCAAACAAGGGATCTCTGTATAATGGATCACGAGAATCAGAAGCATATGAGGCTTGGGATATTGGTGAAGCTATTAGCTTCTGTTTGCCATGTTCTATTATTGGCTTGGCATAACCAGAATGATTGCTTCCTCTCGCCCTCCCTCCTCTATTATAGAAGGGATTACGGTCACCATCCCTATAAGGGATCATCCCTGCAAGAATTCATGGGTTAGGAAATCAGGGATACTATTATGAATTCCCTTTTTATAAACAATTTTGAAATCAAAAAGGGCTAAATAAGCTGGCCACCTTGTAAACATTTGTTTGGAAACATTATGCTTAAAATCCTTATTAAACATAAATTGAGCAGCTTGACAATCAGTTTTAATTATAAAGAACTGATTATATAAATCATTTTGAAATTTAAGCACACATTTAACTATAGCAAAGATTTCTTTGGCTACAGTAGCATAATTTTTCTGACTATTATTCCATTTACCAGAACAAAAACGAACAAGAATTTCTTGTTTACTATTAGGATTAACCTGGGTTAATATACCACCATATCCTATATCAGTTTCAACAATCTTATCCCAATTTGGATTAGAAAGCATTAAACAAGGCAATTGTTTAACCTTATTCTTAATATTAAGAATAGCAGCAGTATGACTATCAGACCAAGGTTTAGGAACCTTCTTAAGTCTATCATATAAAACAGCAGTATCTTGGGCTAAATTTTTATAATAAGGAGAAATATAATTCAAACTACCCAAAAACCCTTGTAACTAAGTTTTATCAGTAATCCTATCAGGAAATTTAGAAGCGAATTCAATACTTCTATAAATAGGAACAAATTTTCCTTTTTCTATAACATGACCCAAAAACTTAATTTTAGTTTGAAATAAAACCATTTTGGGTTTAGAAATAACAAGACCACTATTTATTATAGCTTGTTTAAAAATATTAAGATGTTTGAAATGATTTTTTATAGTATTAGAGAAAACCAAAATATCATCTATATAAATGATGATAAAACTATTAAAAGTATTGAAAATATCATTCATAATTTTTTGGAATTCTGAAGGGGCATTCTTCAGACCAAAAGGCATTACATTCCATTCATATTGCCCAAATGGAACATTAAAAGCAATTTTAAATTTATCATTTTCTGCTATTTGAATCTGCCAATGACCAGATTTCAAATCAAATTTTTAAAAGATATTAGCATCAAATAATCTATCAAGCAAATCCTTTTTATTAGGGATAGGATACTTAATCCATTTTAAAACCTTATTAAGGGGTTTATAATTTATAACCAATCTAGGAGCACCACGTTCTTGTTCACTATGTTTATTAACATAAAACGCAGTACAGGACCAAGCAGACTTGGTTGGCCTTATTAAGCTCTTTTGTAACAAGGACTCTATTTCCTTTCTATAATAAACCAGATATTCTGAATTCATTTGACACGGACGGGCTTTAGTAAGAATATTACCATCAAAGCTATATCATATGGAAGATCAACAATATGCTTCTTTCTATTCCAAAAAGCATTTGGGTGTTCATTACACACAGACAAAGCAAATTGGTTTTCAAGAAAAGCAATTTTTTCTTTCAACCTAGGGTTTTCTAATTGGTTGTCAATATTAAGACTTACAATTTCTTGTTTTAAGAAATTAATATGATTTGATTTTGCTCTATAAAGATCTTCAATTTTATTAAGAATTTTAGAAAAGGGTTCAACTATAAATTGAAAATATAATTCAGTACCATTATAAGGAGCACTAAAACCATTTTGGTCAACCTTTTTAAGAGGAAATATTTTCTTCCAAAAAGGAGTACCAAGAATAATTTGGTTAGAAATATTTTTGACCAATAAAAAACTATTAGGAATACAAATTTTATTTTTGCAAATAAAAGCTTTTGACAGTTTATAATTAATGTCAAGTTTTTCACCATTTGCAGAACGCAAAATATGAGTGGTTTTTTCAAAATATTTTGTAGGAATTAAACCTTCCTGAATACAATTCAAATCAGCACCACTA
The DNA here is from genome assembly GCA_018894105.1 of Jacaranda mimosifolia. Lineage (NCBI taxonomy): Eukaryota > Viridiplantae > Streptophyta > Magnoliopsida > Lamiales > Bignoniaceae > Jacaranda > Jacaranda mimosifolia. The sequence goes on along the minus strand of CM032124.1, from coordinate 2,948,976 downwards.
TCAATAAGTGCCACAAATTCTTTTGAAAAATTATTATCAATTAAAAGATTAATCTTTATTAACCATTTCTGAGAAGTAACCATTTCTAATTTAGAAAGGAAATCATCAGATTGAATATTATTAGAAACATTGTTGGGAATAATATCAAACAAATTATCTATTCTAGGGACAATCTGTTTTCCCTGAGCAATTTCTAATTTTCTCATACGTTCTTCAAGAAACACATTATTTCTTTTTAATTATATTATTTCTTTCCTTAAGTTATCAACTTCTTTTTTAAGATCAATAACAGTGGTAGGACTACTATTCTTATTCCTATCTTCTAAGATTTTATAAACTTCATACATTGAATAAGGATCACTATCAGAAAGCATATTACTATCAAATTTAGAAGGGAAAGAAGAAGAGGGGGAAGATGAAGAGGGAACATTCTACATTTCATCAATAATTTTAGATCTTAAAATTGGATCTTTTATCATTTTCAAAAATTCAATAGTATTATCATTACTAAGAACATTCAATTCAGAAAATTGAGAAATCAGATTATACATATCATCACCATCTGATTTACTACTATTATCAGTTTCAGTATTATCACAAGATAATCCTTTTTTACAAGGATCACATTCAGAACTAGAACTATCAGCACATTCATTATATTATCAGAAACAGCAGAATCAATATCATCATCAGATTCAAGCATCAACTTATAAAGAATATCCTTAAGATTATCATCAATATCAAGATTATTAATCCTTTCTCTCATCCTACACTTATCAGCATAGTGACCTACCTTGCCACACTTATAACATGCACCATATTTATGAAATTTCTTTCTTATGGTTCTATTAGAAGGTCTAGGTTCTCTATAATTACCAGACTCTCTATAACGTCTCATTTTTTCTTTCTGTTTTTCTCTCGTTTGTTTATGAGTTTTCTTCCTAGATTTTTTCCTATAACTCTCATTATTATCTTTTTGAGGTTTATTATTAACCTGTTTGGGGTTTTCCATCCCAAACTGACCACAAAATTGACCTAATTGTTTTCTTTCCGTAATATTATTACGCTTAATCTGTTGATTCAATTTTATCTCATTACACAGGGCTAATCCTTCCTTTATACAAGTTCCAATTAACTTGCCATAAGTAAATTTACCATAGTTTATATTAGACTCATTCTGCCTAAGGGTTTTTCTAACTCTCTCGGCAAACAAAGAAGGCAAACCATCAATAAATTTTGATTTCCAATGGTCACTATTTGACTCTGGGAGTTCCATTACTCTAGAAAGAAAGGTGTCCTTATACCACCTAAAAGATGTAAGACTCTGACACTTCAAACCATTCAATAAGGTTCTAATGTGCTCAAAATTATTAGTCTATCTGCCAGTAAAATGTTCTATAATAGTAACAATCAAAGTGTAAACAAAATTCTCAGAACCATTACTAGTTCCTTCCTGTTTAACAGCAAACAAAATTTCATTTCGATTATCAGAGGACAAATAATTATCCCCCCAGCCTTTCAATTGGCCAGTAAAATCTGCAACAATCATTTTTGCAATAGTTTTATCGGTATTACCATTATTCTTACAAATAGTACTGTACATAAGCATTCTATGTACCAAATTATAAATATGACGTTCAGTAAAACCATCCAAGTTCCATTCATAGATGTTTTTACCAGAATATGAATTGTTAAGAACTAAATCTTGTTCTTCATGCAAAACATCATGTGGTGTAGGCCTAGGATAATAATAATTTCTCATTGTTAGCCTATCAGCATAATTCTGAATTTTATTAATCTCGTCCCTAACCTTATCATTGTAAGACCTATCATCTAGCTCATTATTAAGAGTAGAAATTCTAAATTCAGCAAATTTCTCAGTAGGGATGGCAATGAGTTCGGATAAATCGGGGCCCTGCCTCGGATGGGGTGGGTTTGGGGTGAAAAAAATGGGGATGGGGCGGGTAGCGCGTCTTGATAATCAAGACCCGCCGGGTCTGGGGCGGGTAGCGGGTTTTGGTGGACCCGCTCCGGTCCCATCCTATATTATATTATATAATATATATTTATATTATATATTATATTATATTATATATATTATATATAACATATATATTGCATATATATATTTATATTATATATTATATATAACATATATTTTACATGTATATATTTATATATTATATTATATTACATATAACATATATATTATATATAAGTATAAGTATTATTAGGTTATAATACTATATTAGCAAATTAGGGCTTCTTTTATTTTTTTCAACTTGTTTCAATTTTATTCTTTCAAACCCGATACTCACTAGAGCAAAATCTGTATATTCAAGTGATTATGAAGAAAAGAAGGTAAAAAATATATACACAAAAAAAAAGGGGGTAGGCGGGACCAACCAGCCGGGTTCGGGTCCAAAGGTAAGGCGGGACGGGTCCAGGGTCCTGCAAGACCCGCCCCAGACCCGCCCCATTGCCATCTCTATTTCTTAGTTATTACCCTTTCTAATTCAAAGACATCCCTAAGAATGAAATTATCAATTTCAGGAGGGGGTTGAATTGAAGGCATTGCAATCTAATCTGGAGAAGGATGTATAAACTGTTTATCAATTTTTTCTTCCAAACCAGTGATATCTTTATTAAGACTATCTATTCTTTGCATTATACTAGTAAGTCTATGATCAAGTTGAAATAAAGACTCACCAAGAACATTCAAATACAAATTAGCATAATTTTGCTATTTTATTAAAACATTCATATTACGAATAGAACTTGAGCTTGATCATTATCAAGCAATTTATTAAAAGCAGAAAACAACAAAATATTATTACCCTCAATTTTAAACCGGTCTTGAGGAGGGAATATAGTATTTTCCTTCCTCCCATTTTCAAAAATATAAGTTCTTTCAAGAATACAAATATAGTTCTTTCAATATAAGTAACTATAAACCATGCAACAAAAAAACAATTTGATTCTTTTCTTCTACAAATTTGTAAAATTGATTTTGAAAATAAGTTTGTTGGTCTTTAATAAAATTTTCAAAAAACCATTTTCGAAAACATTGCCAACGATCTTTATTAAACTCAAGCTGTATCAACTTTCTATTATAAGATCCTTCTGAAAAATTCAATTTTTGTTTTTCCATTAAAAACAAAACAATTAAATACGAGTATTTCTCACAAGAAAAATCCATATTAGATTAAGTAGGTTCAATGGAACCATCACTATCATGATCAATAGGAATACCATGCACAATATTATCTGAGGAAATCTTTAACTTATTAAAATGATTTTCCAAATTATCTTTTCTAGATTCATTAATCCTAGATGTTGAAGCTCTTGAAGTATTAGGAGTATCAACAATATAATCAATTGGATCAAAAATAGAGAAAGAAGAAAAAGAGGACCTATTATTAGTTCCATTTGATTTTAACATTTTATTATTAACAGGTTGTTTAAACTCAATAGTAGCATCTCCATCAGGAGTCTGAACTATCTTATTAACTTCATTTTGTATTACCGATTGAACAGGAACAACATTAGCCATTTTCCAATTATCAGGAAATTGAACATCGTCCCACTTTATTGGTTTTCTAGTGGTGATGTGAGATTTGCAAAAATTAGTCTCAATTAAAATAGTTTCATTATTATGATTATTAATCATCTTACACATAGGATTCAGTGTATGAAACAATATATAATAAATACAATAAGTAATGCAAATCGTTTCAGTATTAGTCATATAAGTATAACCATGCAACTTCACATTCAAAGTTAAAGCATGTAAACTATTAACATCAGTTAAAGATAACTGCAAATTAGGATAAACCTCAAAATAAACTAGGCCATGTGCTAAGCTGGATTGTATAATACCCATAATTGAATGCTTCCAATTTAAATTGCGAGCATCACGCAAAATTGCAACAAAACTATCAGGGAGATTATCAAGAGTAAGTGGTTTAAAAGCAACTTGAATTAAACCAACATGAATAAATCTGTATTCAGATCTATATCTATCAATATCAGATCTATCTAAAAGCTGTAAAGTAATATCATCTTTACAAAGGGGAATTGATTCCTCAGTGGTTTTAACAATTTGTTTTAAACCAATTTTTTCAAAAGTACCATATTGGTAAATTAATTGTGGATCCACTTTAGGAATGGTCCATTTATTAAGAAGTTCAATATTAACTAGAAGATCTATTTCCTCCATCCTAGTATTTTTAATAAAAGAATATTTTCTTTTTATAAAATTCATTTTTAAGAAAGTGTTAATCATGCAATCATTAAATACTTCCTATACATCCATGGCTCCGATACCATTTATGCACTGGATCTTATGAAGGGGGCCACAGATCAGGCTGTGAAATCACAGCATTACATGACTGGGACTGTTTACCTGAATTTAACTAGCTCACCAAGTATGAATTCTGTTTTTATCATATGAAATTGAATCATCTTAAATTATTTATTAGACAAATAAACCCAATATTTAAGTACACGTGAATGAAATATAAAACAAAATTAATATATAAATACAAGTATTTAAATAATTAAATAAATTAATTTAATTAATTTAATATGTTATTTAATTGCTTTAGTTCATTATTTAATTAACAAAGTATTTAGTAAATAAATTATTTAGTACACAATCAAATAATTTTTACTTAAATTTAATTAATTTTATCAATAATTATTTTAATTATATTAATATTAGTTTATTAAATTTAATATATTATTAAATAATAATTAAATTTATTATTATAATTTTAAATAAATATAAAGAGGGCAGGATCTTATGAAGGAGGTTTCAGATCGGGCAGTTCACAGCATTACATAACTGGAAATTCATTTACCTGAATTTAACTAGCCCACCAAGTATGAATTCTTGACCCAAGGTACCCCAAAACGCCCACAAATGCCAAACCCAGACAAACAGGGTAAATATCCAGAGAGCAACATACTTGGAGTGCCGTTAAGTCTCAAAACCCAATCATAACTGGATAACCAAGCCACAGATCTAAATCCTTCTACATAGTCCTATGCTTAAGTGACCACAACAATATAGACTATATTTAAATCATACATGTTTAACACTTAAATTCTTAGCCTTCCATTAGGCTAAGCTTAAGCAAATAAAAATTTTATAAACAGAAATAAATTTTAAACTAACCTGTAAGGGACTTTCAAAACAGCTCTGTATTATACAAATTAAACTAAACTTAAAGAAGAAAAATTTACAAGAGAGGAAATTATAAAAGGGGAGTACAGGAAAATTACAGAAGGAAAGTATGGGTTTTCGGCTCTAGGCTCTTTCTTTCTGTTTAACCTATCTCAATTTATAGACAAAAAGAATACTATGCGGATTTCAAAGTTTTGGAATCCGAATAGTAAAAAGAGAATTACTGTGCGAATTTCAAAATTTTTCGAATCTGAACAGTAAAAAGTGAAACAGTCTATTACTGTTCAAACAATAAAATTACTATTTATCCTATTACATATTACAAATTTAATCTTCAATTTTAATTTTCTTCTCCTTTTCTGAGTGCGGCCAAGATTTTATTAATGTCCTGGGAAGAAGGAATATCATCTTCTGGGTTCTGCGATTCGCCAGCCAAACATTCATATTGATTTTCACCGGTCTTCGATCTCGAAAAATTGGCCATTGAAATATTATCATCATCTTCTCTTTAACATTCACCATCATCCTGGTCTTTAAGTTCTTCTTGTACCATATTAAGGACTTCTTTTAACAAATCTGCCTTGAACAATTTTCCTTTGCGCATTTTAATCTTTTCTAAAGCTTTGCCAAATATTGAAGCTTCTCTCTTTTTATCAGACTCAAACTTCTCCTTATAAATTTGAGTGGCCTTAAAAATATTATTTAGGGTTTTCTGTCCTTCTATTTGGCCTTTATCCTTATCTCTTTAGAGCATTTTATTCCACCATTTGATGTAAAATGAAAGATATAAACAGGGAATATTATCTTTAGAAAAGCCAACTTCTGGCACCCATTTCCATATCCATGGGATTGAAAACTCAATGAAGAAGAACATGGCAGCTTTGTTAGTAACCATTTGATTTTCTTCTTCTGTCTTGATAAGCTCTGGAGAATATTGGCTCCACTGCTCATAAGCTTGTCTAAACTGGTTCGGGAGAATATTATGACTGGAACCATATGATTTTCACCAAGCAAAAAACCAATTTGGTATGAAATTATTAAAAACTTCAGGACACATCTTAATAAATCAGGTATGTTTTTTCCAGGGATTTTCGTAAAGAGAAACATTTTTGAAGGCTTGGATATAATCCCAGTAATTAAATTTATAAGTAATTCTATTATCTTTAAGAAAAAACTCTTTTTCTTTTAATGAGGATATACCCCATTCTTCAATAGAAATTATTTTTTTAATTATTATTTTACTTAAATTAAAAACATTTTTCTTTTGTGAGCTGGGAAAAAAATGTGAAATCTCACAAGAACTAGTGACAATTAAAATATTTTTAAAATAGAATCTAGGTTTATAAGACCCCGCAGCATATAATGTTGTATCAAGATATCTTTGAATTATCATCCAAGGATCATTTTCCCATTTAAGATCTATCATCTAACTCCTTATGAAGAGTAGAAATCCTAAATTCTGTAAATTTTTTGGTTATTACCTTCTTTAACTCAAAAACATCTCTAAGTATGAAATTATCAATTTCAAGATGAGGTTGAATACTAGGCATAGCAATTAAGTCTGGGGAAGGATTTATAAACTGTTTATCAATTTTTTCTTCTAGACCATTTATCTCTCTATTAAGACTATCTATTTTTTCTTTACGAAAATTTCAGGAAAAAACATACCTGATTTATTAAGGTGTGTCCTGAGGTTTTTAATAATTTCATACCAAATTGATTTTTTGCTTGGTGGAAATCATATGGTCCCAGTCATAATATTCTCCCGGACCAGTTTAGACAAGCTTATAAACAGTTGAGCCAATATTCTCTAGAGCTTATCAAGACAGAAGAAGAAAATCAAATGGTTACTAATAAAGCTGCCATATTTTTCTTCATTGAGTTTTTAATCCCATGGATATGGAGATGGGTGCCAGAAGTTGGCTTTTCTAAAGATAATATTCTCTGTTTATATCGTTCATTTTACATCAAATGGTGGAATAAAATGCTCCAAAGAGATAAGAATAAAGGCCAAATAGAAGGACAGGAAACCTTAAATAATATTTTTAAGGCCACTCAAATTTATAAAGAGAAGTTTGAGTCTGATAAAAAAAGAGAAGCTTCATCAATATTTGGCAAAGCCTCAGAAAATATTAAAATGCGCAAAAGAAAATTGTCCAAGGCAGATTTGTTAAAAGAAGTCATTATTATGGTACAAGAAGAACTTAAAGACCAGGATGATAGTGAATGTTCAAGTGAAGATGATGATAATATTTCAATGGCCAATTCTTCGAGATCGAAGACCGATGAAAATCAATATGAATGTTTGGCTGGCGAATCGCAGAACCCAGAAGATGATATTCCTTCTTCCCATGACATTAATAAAATCTTGGCTGCACTCAGAAAAGGAGAAGAAAATTAAAATTGAAGGTTAAATTTGTAATATGTAATAGGATAAATAGTAATTTTACTGTTTGAATAGTAATAGACCGTTCACTTTTTACTGTTTATTTTTACTGTTCGGATTTGAAAATTTTTGAAATCCACACAGTAATTCTCTTTTTACCATTCGGATTCCAAAATTTTGAAATCCGCATAGTATTTTTTTTGTCTATAAATAGAGATAGGTTAGACAGAAAGAAAGAGCCTGGAGCCGAAAACCCCTACTTTCCTTCTGTAATTTCCCTGTACTCCCCTTTTGTAATTTCCTCTCTTGTAAATTTTTCTTCTTTAAGTTTAGTTTAATTTGTATAATACAGAGTTGTTTTGAAAGTCCCTTACCGGTTAGTTTAAATTTTATTTTTGTTTATAAAATTTTTATTTGTTTAAACTTAGCCTAATGGAAGGCTAAGAATTTAAGTGATAAACATGTATGATTTAAATATAGTCTATATTGATATGGTCACTTAAACATAGGACTATGTAGAAGAATTTAGATCTGTGGCTTGATTATCCAGTTATGATTGGGTTTTGAGGCTTAACGGCACTCCAAGTATGTTGCTCTCTGAATATTTACCCTGTTTGCCCTTGTTTGCCTGGGTTTGGCATTTGTGGGCATTTTGGGGTACCTTAGGTCCAGAATTCATACTTGGTGGGCTAGTTAAATTCAGATAAATGAATTTTCAATTATTAAATAATAATTAAATTTATTATTATTATTTTAAATAAATCTAAAGATTAATATTTAATGAAGACCATTTTTTTCTTTTGAAGAAGATTAATTTATCCATCATATCAAATTAAAATATCTTAAATTATTTATTACATGAATAAATGTAACATCTAGTCTATACATTAAATATTAAATATAATTAAATACATCATTTAATTAATAACTAATTTAATTAATTAATTATTTAGTAATAATATAAATAATATTTAATTAAAATTAATTATTTTTTTCGATTATTAATTAATTAAACTTTTAAACAAAAGTTTTAGAATTTTATAACTAGTAAAATTATATTTTTACATATATATATATATATGTGGATAAGTGAAGTAAGATAGAAATAAATGAATAAGTGATGTGAAAAGTAGAGTGAAAAAGTGAGGGATAGGTTAGGAAGGTGTGGTTTATGGAGTATTTTGCAATGTTTTCAAAATCGGATCGAACAAAAAATCGGTGACCTTACTAGTTACTGGTTCAATCGGTTCAACTGGTTGGATCACCAGTCTAATCGGTATGACGTCATAATGATGTAATAATTATATTTAATTTTATAAAAATATATAATATTTTAATATTAACAAAAAATAAAACTTTCAATTGATATAGAAATAATATTATTTGAAAAAATTTCAACTTACTTATTTTTAAGTATATTTTTTAAAAAATAATACTATTTCACAATTAATCAACTATAAATAAATAAAAAATAATATTTCACATTAATATAAGTAATTATTTATTTCATGTTTCAACTCCAAGTACAAATAAATTCTTCTACGCTAAATATTCAACATAATTTAAGAGAGATTAAACAAAATAAAATAACAAATTAAACATTAACATTCACATATAACTACCACTTCATTAAATATCAAGAAAATAAATTCATATTTCAAAAAATTACATGTCCAAAATCTTTAATTATCATCTTCAATTTATAATTTCTCTTTTCTTTTTTACTTTTTTTTTAAAAAAATAATTTTTAAATTTTCAAAAAAAAAAAAAGTAGTGAATCGATCAAAAATCGGTTGAACCGGTACCGGTTCAACCGATTTTTGATCGGTTTTGACCGGCACCGATTTTCAGACATCAACCAGACCAGATTGGCCACCGGTCACCGGTCTGACCGGCCGATCCAGTCCGATTTTCAAAATACTGGTATTTTGAAATTATTTTGGGGAGGAATTTTTTGTATTTTTGGAAGAAGAATTACAAAATGTGTATATATTTTGGGTGTATCCTAGGAATTGGAAAATATTATGGAAAAAAGAGTAAGAACATAGTCCAAGTTTAACAGGCTTAGCAACAAATCAGGTTAAATCAACGGTTAATTAGAAAAAAATCCCTAATCCTACTTTCATTTTAGTGATCAGTCCCCATTTGAATTTTTACACACTAAACTCCCTACTTTTTCACAAAACTTAGAAATCACTCCCCATATCTTTTAGAAAGACACATATATCCTTGTAGTTAGAGAAAACAACAAAAATACCTGAGAAATGCGTTTTTCTCTTCAAGAAGAATGCTTTCATTTATTTTTTTTCTAAAATCGACGACTTCTCCAAGCGGCCAAACAAAAGGGCGCGAAATCGTTCCTCTGCCATTGATGCGAGAAAGAAAGAAAAAAAAAGATACCAAATTTTTTGCCATTTTTTTTGTGACAATGGAAGGAGAAACAATGGCAACAAGAAGCGAAATACAAAAAGAAGTGATAAAAAGAAACAAATGTATGTTTTCTGCATTTACAGTTTTAAATGTCTGTGATTTTTCAGTGTTATACTTATTTCTTGTCTATTTTCTCATGTTTAGGGTTTTTATTTCTTATTTAGTTGTTAAACACTTGAACCCAATTGATATATATAATTTTATTTGTAAGATGGGAAGTTTTTGATTTGTACTTGAAAGGCATAAAAGTTGTACTTCACTTTTTTGAGGTTTATACTTCTTTTTACCTGAAATTATACGATGAAATTATCTGAAAGTGGTAGTATATTATTTGTGGTACAAAACATCTAAGCTTGCAGTACACATTAAGCAAAAGTGTAGTATATAATTTGTATAACTGTAGTATATTTTAGAAGCAAATGTAGTATAAATATTCAAGCTTGCAGTACACATTAAGCAAAAGTGTAGTATATAATCTATGTAACTGCAGTACATTTTAAAAGTATTTGTAGTACAAAATATTCAAAGCTGCAGATTAAATGAAATTATAGTATATAATTTGTGTACATGCAGTACATTTTAGAAGCATCTATAGTACAAAAGCATTCAAGCATGCAGTATACGTTAACTGAAAATGTAGTATATAATTTGTGTATTTGTAGTACATTTTAGAAGCAACTGTAGTACAAAATATTTAAGCCTGTAGTATACATTAAATGAAAGTATAGTATATAATCTGTGTAAAGAGGAGCTAAATTCATCCGGTGCAAAAAGAGATCAGAGTTGAGTTGGGGCACCGCATACACTTCGAGTCCTTATGTATATGTTGACGAGGATGTCAACGGATCAAGTGGGGGAGAATGTCATGGGTCGCTCATTAGAGAAGAATGGCAACCTTGACTTCAAGGGGCATTAGGAGCAACAAGGTGTTGTTGGCTCACTCGGTAAGGCGAAAAAAGCCCATGAGCAGAGACTCTTACGAGGTGCGGTTTGAAAAACTATTTCAATGGCATATTCCTTAAGTTATGAGGATGCTTCCCACCAAGTTTGAAGTCATTCCGTGTCCGTTTGGGCACCGAACATTGAGGGCGACCTGGAGCGGTCTTACTACACGCAGGTAGTGCAAAGATGCATTGAGTAGAGTGGCTTGGAAAAGGAATTTTGTGAAACTGTTTCAGTGGGGTGTTCCTTGAGGTGTTGGCAACGTTCCCACCAAGTTTCACCAGTAGACGGTTCCGTTTGGATAGGAAACGACGAAGATCTTTAGAATGCGGCAGTGCAGTGGTAATGCTGTAATTCCAACTTATTGCGAGGGAAATTACTGTTCCATGGAGAATCGGACAGAGCTGGAACTTTGTGGAGTTAATGTATAAGCCGAGAGCTATCCAACGGTTCAAGCGGCAAGTGATTTGGACACCGGGAGAGGAAGTTGCGAAAATGTAGTACAAAACATTCAAGCCTATAGATTAAATGAAATTATAGTATATAATCTGTGTATATGCAGTATATTTTATAAGCATCTGTATTACAAAAACATTCAAGCGTGCAGTATACATTACTGAAAATATAGTATATAATCTGTGTATCTATAGTATAGTTTAGAAGCAACTGTAGTACAAAATATTTAAGCCTGCAGTATACATTAAATGAAAGTGTAGTATATAATCTGTGTAACTGCAGTATATTTTAGAAGCAAATATAGTATGAACATTTATACTTGCAGTACACATCAGGCAAAAGTGTAGCATATAATCTATGTAACTGCAGTACATTTTAGAAGAATCTGTAGTACAAAACATTCAAGCCTGTAGATTAAATTAAATTATAATTTAATATTTGCATATATGCAGTACATTTTAGAAGCATCTGTAGTACAAAAATATTCAGGCATGTAGTATACATTAACTGAAAATATAGTATATAACCTGTGTATCTATAGTACATTTTAGAAGCAATTGTAGTACAAAACATTTAAGCCTGTAGGGTTTGAATCATACTTTATGTACATACATATGTAAATTGAAGCATACTTTGTTTATAATATTATTTTGTATGTAAGTATAATTTTCCATCAAGCATTTATAATATTTTGATTTCAATACAATATGAGGGAAATGAAATACAAATGTAGAACGAACAAAGTAAAAATTGTGTTATGTTGAAGTACACTTCAATTCAATTGAAATCGAGCAGTGAATTTGAGTACAATATGATGAAAATGAAGTACAAATATAGAAAAAATAAAGTATAAATGGTGTTATGTTGAAGTACACTTCAATTAAATTGAAATTAGGTAGTGAATTTAAGTACAATATGATGGAAATGAAGTATAAATATAGAACAAATACAGTATAAATTGTGTTATATTGAAATACAGTTCAATTAAATTGAAATCGAGCAGTGAATTTGAGTATAATATGAGGAAGATGAAGTACAAACGTAGAACAAATAAAGTATAAATGTTGTTATGTTAAAGTACAGTTCAATTAAATTGAAACCGGACAGTGAATTTGAGTATAATATGATGGAAATGAAGTACAAACAAAGTATAAATTATGTTATGTTGAAGTACACTTCAATTAAATTGAAGTTGGATAGTGAATTTGAGTACAATATGATGTAAATGAAGTACAAATGTAGAACAAACAAAATATAAATGGTGTTATGTTGAAGTACACTTCAACTAAATTGAAATTGAACAGTGAATTTGAGTATAATATGATAGAAATGAAGTACAAATATGGAACAAACAAAGTATAAATGGTGTTGTGTTGAAGTACACCTCAATTAAATTGAAATCGGGCAGTGAATTTGAGTACAATATGATGAAGATAAAGTACAAATATAGAACAAACAAAGTATAAATGGTGTTATGTTAAAGTACACTTCAATTCAATTGAAACCGGATAGTGAATTTGAGTACAATATGATGAAAATATAGTACAAACGTAGAACAAACAAAGTATAAATAGTGTTATGTTGAAGTACACTTATTGCAATTGAATAATTAGTCTCCAATAATTGTAGTGATAGTCAAATATAATATTTTGAGATTATCGGATCAGATGAAGTACGTATTTGTACAGGTTATAGGGTGAATATTATTGTCAAATGCTCATTTGTTTATATCTTTGAAAGCATAAGTATTCTTTATATTACTGCAATTGATAACATTCATTCGTTGAACATTAGTGGTTAATACTTTAAAACTTTAATATTATTTTATTCATATAATAAATATTACACACATTTTTAGAGTTCGGTTATTAATTACTGAGACTTAAAAAGCAAATCATGGAACAAATTTTAATTCAACAATATTAGTAAAAATATTAAGAAATGGAGTACATAATGGCCGAAATGAAATACAAATGTCGTGAAATCAAATATAAATCTTTCAGATTAAGGTACGAAAGCACTATATCTTGGACAACATCCATTTGCTAACTTCCACGCTAAACAAGTACATTATTGCCAAAAAGAAGTACAAATATCATGAAATCAAGTACAATTCTACCAAATTGGGGTACAAAAAAATTGATATCTCGGACAACATGCAAAAATGCCAATTTCACGCTAAATCAAATACATAATTGCCGAAATGAAGTACAATTGTCATGAAATCAAGTATAATTCTCCCAGATTATGGTGCAAAATAACTGATATCTCCGAAAACATACAAAAATGCCAATTTCACGCTAAATCAAATACATAGTTGTCGAAATAAATTATAATCGTCATGACACCAAGTATAGTTCTCCCAGATTGGGGTACAAAATAATTGATATCTCGGACAATATACAAAAATACCAATTTCACGCTAAATCAAGTACATGATTACCGAAATAAAGTACAAATGTCATGAAATCAAGTATAAATCTCCTAGATTAAGGTACAAAATTTAGCTAGATTACAGATTCTTTGCAGATTCGATGATTATGCCATGTTCTACCACATCTTTTAACTTAATTACACGTTTATCAATTTGTGATGGAATCCTCTGTGTCCTTCTATGCCCAGGTTGAGATCGGCAATCAGGTGCATTAATGACGCAATCATCATCTAGAGGGAACATATGCATATCATACGTAGGAATAGTGTTTATCACTGATTGGTATGCTTGTTGATACATCTCAACTCGGTAATATTGATCGGTAAAGTCATACGATGAAAGTGACTTTGACTCGAGAGTACAAATTTTGATAAAATAAAGTAAAATTTAGGAACACTTGAAGTATAGAAATTCAATGAATATAGTATAAGTTTAGATAAAATGATGTATAAAATGAAGTATAATTTCAAAAAACAGAAATATAATTTTTGATAAAGTGAAGTACAATTTCAGAACACCTAAAGTATAAAACCTTAGCAATTGCAACACAATTTTTGAATAATCCATTAGTAGAATACTTGAAACTTAAATAATAGATTTAGATAACTGAAGTATAAGTTTAGAACACTTGAAGTATAGAACTTCAATGAATAGAGTACAAGTTTAGGTAAAATGATGTATAAAATGAAGTATAATTTTAAAAAATAAAAGTACAATTTTAGATAAAGTGAAGTATAATTTCAGAACACGTGAAGTATAAAATCTTAATAATTGCGGTACAATTTTTGGATAATTCATTAGTAGAACACTTAAAACTTAAATAATAGATTCAAATAACTGAAGTATAAGTTTAGATAAAATAAAGTACAATTTCAAAACACTTGAAGTATAGAACTTCAATGAATAGAGTACATGCTTATGTAAAATGAAGTATAATTTCAGAAAATAGAAGTACAATTTTATATAAAAAGAAGTACAATTTTAGAACACTTGAAGTAAAAATCCTTAGCAATTGCAATACGATTTTGGATAATCCATTAGTAGAACACTTGAAGTATAAAACTTAAATAATAGATTCAGAAAATTAAAGTACAAGTTTAGATAAAATGAAGTACAATTTCAGAACACTTTAAGTATAGAACTTCAATGAATAGAGTACTTGTTTAGGTAAATAGAAGTACAATTTTAGATAAAGGGAAGTACAATTTCAAAACACTTGAAGTATAAAACTTTAGCAATTGCAGTACAATTTTTGAATAATCCATTAGTAAAACACTTTAAACTTAAATAATATATTCAAATAACTAAAGTATAAGTTTAGGTAAAATGAAGTACAATTTTGAAACACTTGAAGTATAGAACTTCAATGAATAAAATACATGTTTAGATAAAATGAAGTACAAAAGAAAGTATAATTTCATAAAATAAAAGTACAATTTTAGATAAAGTGAAGTACAATTTCAGAACTCTTGAAGTATAAAGCCCTAGCAACTACAATATATTTTGGTTAATTGATAAATATAACGCTTAAAGTATATAACTTCAATAAATATAGTACAATCTTTGATAAAATGAAGTATAATTTCAGAAAATCAAAAGAATAATTTTATATAGAAGACGTATAGTTTAGGAACACTTCAAGTATAAACTGCTAGAAGTTGCAGTATAATTTTGGATAATCCATTAATAGAACACTTGAAGTATAAAACTTACATAATAGAGTACAATTTTAGAACACTTCAAGTACAAAACTTTACAAACTGCAGTACAATTTAGATTCTGTAGAAGTATTACCTTAAATCATCACTGCTTTTCTTTGCACTGCTGCTCAATTCATCCTTTCGGTTTACCAGGATGTCAACAACGTTCATCTTCAATGTCAAATGCAGAAAGGCCATATTCATGACACCGTCATCATCAGTCAAACTCATGTATAATCTTTGATGTTGAGCTATGTATTGCAAACTGAAGTGTTCGGCGTTGATTTCACTCCATTTTCTTGCGAGATTAATGTATATGTCCATTAACTTGATTGAACACTCCTACTTCACTACTGGTTGACATTGTCAGAAAATATAAGAAACTCAGAAGCAATTAAGAAGAAACTGAGAAGAAGAAGAAACCCGAAAATGATGAAAATAAAAAGAGAAGAAGACAATGCAGCTATCGGGTTTGTGGTTTTTGGCTCTAACGTTATTCTTGTTCCCGCCGTGGAGCTTGTTGCGTTTTTTCTGTTCTTTCTATTTCTGGTATGATAGTGTTTACTGTTTGCTTGTCTGGATGAAGAAGAAGAAGAAGAAGAAGTGAGAAAAAATTAATGAAAAATATTATATTTAAGGACATTTTTGTCAAATTAAGTGAGTGGGGAGTGATCTCTAAACTTTTAACAAAATTAAGGAATTTTTTCTAACAAAAATTAAGTGAGGACTGATCACAAAAGTGAAAAGTGTATTTGGTACTTTTAAATAAGTGTCCCTTGAATCAATCAAGAAATGAAAACAAAGAAATATATATATATATAATCATCACCTCTGATTCCTCGGGGCCTCCGTCTCCGACGTTGAGGTTAGCGAAGTCAAACTTGCTCTTATCGCCGTAGATGTCTCTGACCTTACCGCCGACCTCCTCGACTTGTTTGGCGATGGCGTGGAGCTTCACCGGCGTCTGAAAAGCTCTGAGGAAGTAATTTTTGGATCTGCTCTCGGTGGCCTGGGTCACGAAGGCGTCGATGATATCCTCGGCCTCGTAAACGACGTCGCGTATCTGGTGGCCGAGCTCTCGGAGGCTCTCGGCTTTCCTCCGCTTCTTGGTGGAGTCCCTGAGAAAGGCATTGAAGAGGCGGAGATCTTTCTCCAGTTTCTCGACCTGGCTCTTGGCGCCGCTGATCAAATGGGCGTGGTAGAGCAGTAGCTGCTGGAGATTGTCCAGCAGGAATTCAACTGCTGCATCCGCCATTTTTAGCTCTCTCTCTCTCTCTCACACACACACAAATTTGTGATTAATTATAATCAATTAATTAATTACTACAACTTTAGAGACAAAAACCTTTAAATTAGAGATCTTCTACTTTTTCTTAGACTAACGAGAATATATATATATATATATATATATAATAAGAATCGTACTAGATGAATACATACGTAGAAGATGAATAGTATATACACATATAATACTGCATTATTATGGTTTGATGTATCAACATGTTGAAAATAAACAAATATGTGAGTGTATGTTTGCTAATATTTTCAAATCTATTTTTACCCATTTTCATTATTTGAAAATGAATTATCAATAATTAAAATCATTTTCATTAATATTTCAATTCATTTTCTATTGAAACATATTCTCAATATCTTATATATATTCTCTCAATGATTTAGTGTATTTTTTCTCTCTATTTTATTATTATTATCTCTCTCACATACAATATACTAAATCATATATAATTATTATTTTTCCAATAAATTATTCAAATACAAACTCATTTTCTCTAGCCATCAAAATTTGAAAATGCTGGAAATGAAAACATAACCGAACAATAGTTTTTCAATTTACTATGGACTTTTAGAATGTTTACCAACTGATAATAAAAAGTTGAGCGCTTTAGACTATATAATGAAGAAATTACAAGTTGCTAAATATTTGCAAGTATACTATATCCCAATAAACCATAATAAGAAATCGAAAAGATGCTACCTACAATTAAGCTTGTTTTATTTATTTATTTTTTAACTTTGACACGTACATATAGCAAGGATTCATTAGGATTTGAACTGAGGAACTCATACATACAAGTGTGATGGTGATTTTACTAGGCCAATTAATTACTCAACTATCTACAACTAAATTTTGAGATTAATGATTTTACAAGGCGTCTCAACAAAATTGGAGCTAAATGTGAAAATGATGCATTTAATATATTTAATGAAAATTTAAGTTCTACAACAAAGAGTAAATTTCTAGTATACATGTCTTTTACTAAGCAGTTTGTTATTTATAAATTTAAAAAAATGAAATAAGAACTTAATTTATAGTGAAAGAGAATTAAAGTTAATGTTATTTAATAATTTTGGAATGTTATTTATTATCAGCATTGAAAAAGTGGAAACATATTAAGTGACTAGTATTAAAAAGTAAGGAAGTAGCTAAGGCATTGTTCTCCCATGTTTTGGCTATTTTCTAAAAAAAAAAAAAAAAATGGAGTAATGAGTTTTTGAGAAAAAATTTGGAGAATGTGTCAAGTATGTCCTTTTGTTTTGGAAAAATATGAAAAATAGTTTGAAAATGAACTGTTTATTTTTTTATATTTTGGGAGGATACAAACTTTAATGTTGATGTCAACTTAGTTACTTTTTTGTTGAGCTTGTAGAGTGAAAGTGATTTTTTATGTAATATATTATATAAATATGTATATTTATAGTTGGATGATGTGTGTATATATATAATAGTTGATATATTATTGTAATAAAATAATGTGTAATTAATTCAGTTAGTGCTTTATTTTAAAATTTATATTTTTGTGAATTTATTGATAAATATTAATTATTTATGAAATTATAATTATGTCTTAATTATAAAAAAATCAGTTAATATTATAATTATATCATAATTGTAGATATAGGCTTATATAAAAAAATGTAATTATTGTACATTAATTATAAACTAATTATTATTTATTCTTAAAATATAATTATATAACTATTTATTGTTTATAATTTATGTATAAATAAAACTTTATCATTTATTTAAATAAAATGAAATAATATATAAGACTTAATAATGATTCATCAAATTAAAATAATATATAATTTTATATTATATGAAGCTAAATCATCTTAAATTATTTATCGAATAGATAAGCATAATATTTAATTATACATGAAATATGAAACATAATTAATATGTACATAACAAGTTATTTAAATAATTAAATAAATTAATTTAATTAATTTAATAATTTATTTATTTACTTTAAATTGCTATTTAATTAATACATTATTTAACAAATAAATTACTTAGTAACAATCAAATTTTTTTAACTTAATTTTAATTAATTTTCTTGATAATTATTTTAATTGTATTAATATTAATTTATTAAACTTAGGAGATTACTATATAAATACCACACTATAATTAATTTTTTTTATAATCATTTTAAATAAATGTGATATTAATATTTAACAAAGATTAATTGTTTTTAAAGAAGATTGATTGATTTATTATATCAAATTAAAACATCATAAATTATTTATTAAATGAATAAATGTGATGTTTAATTAACACATTAAATAATAAATATAACTAATACATTATTTAATTAATAAGTAATTTAATTAATTTAATACATTATTTAGTAAATAATTATTTGTTAAATTCAATTAATTTTCTTCATGATTAATTTAATTAAATTTGTAAACATAAGTTTTAGAAATTTTTAAGTAGTAAAATTTCATATTTTCATATATATAAATACACACACATACACACACACATATATGTATATATATATATATGAGTGAAGTGAGAGAGTAATAAATGAATGAGTAACGTGAAAGATGGAATGAGGAAATGAGGGGATAGGTGTGCTTTTTAGGGTGTAGGATTTTTTTAAGTGAATTCTGAGAAATTTTTTTGAGTAAAAAATTGTAGTATTTTGAGAGAAAAATTGAAGAATATGCTTGTATTTTGGAATTTTTTTTAGAGGATTGGAAAAATTTATCCAAAATATAAGAGAATAGGCCCTATGATTTTGATGAAGAAAACACTAAGACTTTCTAAGATGGAAGGAGATTTAGGAAGAATCAGAAGTAATAAAATTAAAACCAAAATTTTTGATTAATTATAATTAATTAATTAATTAATTATTACAACTTTAGAAATAAAGCCTTTAAATTAAAGATCTTATACTTTTTCTTAAGCATATATTCCTCTAAAAAATTATTTATTTGGTGATTTTAAATTAAAGGCCTCAATTATAATACAAATGCAGGTTTTATATGTTTTTTAAGACCTAAAATATAAAAGGGAAAATATATGTAGCAAGCCTCCAATGACAGAGCCACCTTGGTTCCACATTACCTCAAATATTTTTTTAACATAGCCAGCCTTGCCGCAGTGGCTACACAAAATTGCAATTTGCAAGGTGTTGTTTGTTTTCATTTTCAAACCCCATTTTTATTTCTATTGAAAATAAAAATAGAAAACTATCAATTTTTACATTATTTTCTCATATATTTTCATTCTCAAAATATTCTCTCTCCCTATTTTCATAAATATTTCCCTCCTATTATTGTCTCTATCTACTTTTTTATCTTCCCAATACTTCTCCAAAAACATTCACTACAAAAATATTATAAATTCAAATTCAAATTATAATATTATTTTTTTAATAATTGCACATCACATTATCAATTCAAATTCAAAAACTACACAACTTTTAATATTAAAACACCCAACATTCAAATACATTTTATTTTTACAATTATATAAACTTATAATTTTAAACAACACATCCAAACACAACTTCATTTTCAAAAACACATTTTCTAACTAATTTTTCATTATATATTTTCACTAAAAAATAAAAATAACTTCAGAAAATGAAACCAAATAGGCCACACTGACTAGGAGTAGCCTGTAGCCCTTGATTATTGCTAAGAACTAAGAAGTAGACATGAGATAGTCCCAGCTGCATAAAAATTACCGAAAGTCATGGAAATTAAACAGAACCAAAATTGTCCTTCTCAAGTCTCAACCTAACCAAAGTTTGGCGTTTTGTGCTGAGCAAATCTCTTTAAACATGACTTCGTTTTCTTTCAAGATTTTTTTCTGCACTTCTATATGATGACCCCATTTTGTGTACATGCAGTCGTTCAGCAATAAATCAGTAGACTTGAGTTGTGAGAAAAAAAAAATAAATTAAAAGATTATTGATGAAATTAATATATCAATTTTAACTTTTTTTTTTTTTCATTTTCAAAATCACAAGAGGATGCTTATATATATTATGTAAAAATAAAATACCTGTTGTCTGAACATAGTAACTACCACACGTAAAAACTAGGCACGAAATTACTGCAATCCCATGTATGTATGTATGAATATAGAAAAAGCATCTTTAACTCCGAAAAAAATGCCTTCGCGGGGACAAGTAGAGATGAGTCATCATTCTATGCTTTAACTTTAAGTCATTTCTTACTTTTTCTCAGTGCCAGAGATGGGTACATCTGCTTTCTCTCCTTCTTTCTTTCTTTGTTCTACCCCCCCGCCCCTTTTTTTTTAATTAAAGCGTTTTTTGTTTTAAATTGACAAAATATTTTTCTAACTCTCAAAATATAAATAAATAATCTATTATATTTTTAAATCGTATTATCTAAAATACATATAAAAATATTCAAAATACCTTCTCAATTCATCTTTTACTCATTCTCCAATATTTAACCCTTCTATTTTTTGACCCCTACCTAATTTATATATACACATATATAAATAATTTTAAAATATTAATTTTACACTACCAACTTAATAAAAAAGTAATTGATGTGATATCTTATTCCCTCCAAAAACTTAAACAAACCAACAATTTCCCCCTAATTTTCTCCTAATTTAAACTCTTTGTAGAGGGTTTGACACATTTTACCCTTTTATATATTGAATGAAACATTTCACTATAGTCATATGTATGTTATTATTAAAATTATTAAATATTTACATTTTTTTTAATTTTAATAGTTTGAATAATACATTATTGATCCAACAATATACCCCTTTTGAAAAAATTCAAAATTCAAATTAAATATGATAAAGTCCAAGTAAATTATATATTAATGAGTGGGCTATACTTGTTATGTCTATGTCACCCCACTCAGGATACCCCTAGACTGAAATGCTATTCCGATTCAAACTTAATTCATACCCCACAAGACAATCGATAAAACCATAAGAAAATTTTCAAAATTCATCAATGACCGCAACACCCTTCAACCTAACAAACTTTAACAAAAGTACTATGTACATGCCATAAATGATCCCATAATGTTCAACATAATATATACTTGCCTCATGTCATTGGTTCAATCTTAACATATATTTTTAAGTCATAACATAATGATTAGGTGAACCTAAAACCCATAAAATTACCTAATATATTACAAGATAGATTCTCCAATCTAAGCCACGAGCTCATGCTCTTCACATAATCCTGTCTGGGAAAAATCAAGAAAAACAGAAAATGTGAGTTTTAATGACTCAATGAGGGATGTACAACGAGCAACGACATAGATTTGTAGCAGAATCAGAAGTTCAACGGAACATAAAACGGACATGACATTGGAAAGAGAACAAGAATGTACCAAAACAAGGATATTTTCAAATTCCATGCTACTAGTTCGGGAGTTGTTACCATTAGCTTAAGCGGCTCAGATTTACTATGAGAGGCATCGACATCAGCCAACTCAATCAATTTACCATGGGAGGTATCGCCGTCGGCTTATTCAGCACGAACATTAGCCCGAACTAGACTAGGAAAACTACACTGTCCTTATTGCTTCATGATCGGAATACAAGCAATCGAAACACAATCAAAATAAAGTAAATCCAAGTAACATATGAAACTCAATGAATTAGAACAGAACGTGCATATCAGATCCTCCTTATTTCAATCAGTTAAACTTACCAAGTGTGACAGCTTGGTGCATGGCAGGTGCCCATGCGAACTGTATGACGCATAATTGATACCTAAGCATGCTGCTTATCATATTATTGACACCCAACTGGGTTGCTTGGCATGTCCCAGGTATCCAAGCATTCTGCTAGGATTGGCACTCAACCCAATAATTCTCCGTACATACATAAATGAATTACTGACAAGGTAAAATAGTGTCAGGTAAATAGATTTGGATAAATGTGCTGGCAAGACAACATATAATAACACATAACAGTATAAAACTGCTAACACGGCAAACCAATAACATACAGGACAGACTTAGACAAGCTAATAGGATTATATAGGTGATAAGCAGTACGAAATCAAGCTAATCAATATCAAACAAGACCAGGAAACACATAACGATAACAGATAACTGAACAATAACCGATAGCAGAACGATAGTAGACATGGAATTGTAATAGATAATGGAATGGTGATATATAATAGAACAATAACAAATAACAAAAAGATAATAGATAGTAAAAGGGAGTTCTGGGCGCTAGAACATATATGCAAAGATCTTATCAGAGGCACAATTAACGAAACAACCCTCATAGGGGCATGTGCATCAATCAATGGCTAGCAAATAGAATCTCAAGTAATTCACAGATTTCAATAACTAAGGTGCAATTTAGTACAAAAACATGTTTAACCTTTTCAAGGGTTATCACAATAACTGAAAGGTATAAACAGGTGTCAGATTGACAGACCCTTACCGAGTACAAAATAAATACCCAGAAGGTTAGACTCTCACCTTAATAGCCTCAGCAATGCTATCATCGCCAATTGGCCTGCTCGTCACCTATCCAAAAGAGCAGGTTCACTGTCAGAATCCTCATTCGATCTTATAATTACAACTATGAATAATGGTCTAAATTTGATAATTACTCGGTTAATACGGTAGTTCAAGGTTCATTCGACATTATCATTACGGAATGTGCTAATTATGTTGTTATTACGAAAATATTTACGAGGTTCATATTGGGTTTTGGTAAAGGGACATAATCAGGTCCTTATTTATATAATAATAATGGTTCAATTATCCTTAAATAACCCAATTATTGCCACTTAGATCTCAAATCTATAAAATTAGGATTTTTATCCTCTGATTAACTCAATTAACCCAAAATTATCTCATAATGATACAAATTCGGGCCTACGAAGCTATGTAATAGTCCTCGCATGGCATATATATATATATATTCAAATCCTATATCAATTCCTCATTTTCTCTTGGCATAATACAAGATTAGGAAAGAATTAAATGGTACAAAGCTTAAACCCAAATTCCCGATCGTTCACCTAAAAGTCCTTATCAAAACTCCGAAACCACGAACAAATTCTACGCACATGATTGTTGTGACAAGGAAAAGAATCTGCCTCAACGCCCTATCATGCCACCACAAAAAAATGGCCAACACCACCACCGTTCGATGCCTTTCAACGAGAGCAATCCAACACCCCAAACAATTTCACGTTTTGCCGTCGAGAAGACTGTCAATCGCACCTCCAATCACCCAGGGTCACCATTCACCGCTGCTGACTTTTTTTTTCAATTTCGCTAGCTCCGGATGTTGAAAACAGAAATTGATGATGCCCCATTGCTCCTTGATCTGAGGTCTTTCAAACCCACTACTTAGTTGCAAGCTTCCACCACTAGTGAAGTCGCGCCCACCACCTTCGTCATTGCTCAACCTTCGGCTTCAAATTTCAGCCGTTTGATTGGATAGTTTTGAAGAAAAAAAAATGGCCATGTGATCCTCGTAAGGAAAGGAATAGAATGATATATGGCACGAAGAGGTAAGGTTGAAGATGGGTTGCGTGTGAGAAATGGTGAAATGATGGGGGGAATTGATATATAAGGGTTCATTTTTGGAAATTAGAAATTGGCCCCAAATCTTTAATCTGGACTTCAATTGTGTCCTCTAGAAAATATAGTAAAACCTCAATTCAGCCCTTGGACTAAGTTAGTGCTTAAGATTTGCCCGATTGACCAAAAAAATTTCCATGTCGACCCCCAGAATTTTGAGATAACAACACAGTCAAGTCTTTTATAATCGTATTTTAACCCCCAAAACTTTTGAAATTAAATAAAACTTTATAAACTTACAAATATAATATTAAATGAAATATTACCAATAATATGATTCTTTTACAATGTCATTGATGGGCATTGCCATTTGATTAGTTAAGTCATGACATACTTGGTCTTAAGATTTTCCTCATCCTCCATTATTCCCTAAATAACAAATTTTAGTTTGATCATATACAAGATTATTTGAAAACTATAAACTTTATATATATTTCTTTCATATTATCTTTTACAAACAATTATTGAAAGGTAGCACGTAATATCACATTATTATTATAACTAAAAATTAATTTATTTAAAAATATTCTTAGAGAAATAAAATTTTATTTTTTTCTCTTTGCTTTGGTTCTAATAATGCTATCAGCTATATATATATACACACACACACTCACATACACTTTCTTTCCTTTTCTTTTGTTCCACTTTTGTCCATTAACTTAAATAAGTAGGATTATTAAATTTTCTTAAATTTGTAACGCAGTATGAAACATCTTTACTATTAGTTTTGCCAAAAAGAGCAAATTGCAAAACTAAGACCCTTGAAATGGTCATTTCGCAAAAAAATATTTATTCGGGGCTTTTAAATTAGAGGCCTAAATTATAATACAAATGCAGGTCTTATATGTTTTTTAAGGACTAAAATATAAAAGGAAAAATACATGTAGCAAGCCTCCAATGATACAGCCACCTTGGTTCCACATTACCTCAAATATTTTTTAAACATCGCCAGCCTTGCCGCCACACAAAATTGCAATTCGATGGGGGTCGTTTGTTTTCATTTTCAAACTCAATTTTTATTTTCTGTTGAAAATAAAAATTAAAAATTATCAACTTTTATACTATTTTCTCATATATTTTCATTTTCAAAACATTCTCTCTTTCCATTGCCATACATATTTCCCTGTTATTATTATTTCTATCTACTTTTTTATTTTCTCATATACTTCTAAAATAATATTCACCACAAAATATTATAAATTCAAATTCAAATTATAATATTATTTTTTCAAACAATTACACACCACATCATCAATTCAAATTCAAAAATTATACAACTATTAATACAAAAACATCAAACATCCAAATACATTTTATTTTTACAGTTATATAAATCTACAATTTTAAACAACACATCCAAATACAACTCTATTTTCAAAAATATATTTTTTAACTAATTTTTCACTATATATTTTTACTAAAAAAAAATAAAAATAGCTCCAAAAAGTGAAATCAAATGGGCCACTCTGACTAGGAGTAGCCTGTAGCCCTTTATTATTGCCAAGAACTAAGAAGTAGACAGGAGATGGTCCCAGCTGCATAAAAATTACAGAAAGAAAGTCGTGGAAATTAAACAGAACCAAAATTGTCCTTCTCAAGTCTCAACCTATATAACTTTTATTCAAAAGAAGAAGAAGAATAAGAAGAAGAAGTCTCAACCAAACCAAAGTTTGGCGTTTTGTGATGTGCAAATCTCTGTAAATATGATGACCACCATTTTGTGTACATAAAGTCGTTGAGCAATAAATCAGTAGACTTGAATTGTGAAAAAAAAAAAAATCAAAAGATTATTGATGAATTAATATATCACTTTTAACTTCTTTTTTTTCTTTTTCAAAATCACAAGAGGATGCTTATATATTATGTAAAAATACCTGTTGTCTGAACATAGTAACTACCACACGTAAAATTAGGCAAGTAATTACTGCCATCCCATGTATGTATGTATGAATATAGAAAAAGCTTCTTTAACTTTGAAAATAAGGCCTCCGCGAGGACAAGTAGAGATGAGTTATATAATATATATAAATTAATCAAACAATTATTGATAAAGATGCTATCATGTCAACATTTTAACTTTAAGTCATCTCTTACTTTTCTCACTGCCACAGATGGGTATCCCCCCCGCCCCTCCCAACCCCCGGGCCCTCCCCTCTCCCTCTCTTTTTTCCTTTGAGAATTAAAGGACTTGTTTGTTTGTAAATTATTAAAATATTTTTAAACTCTTAAAATACAAACAAACAATTCATTACATTATTCAATTTTATTATCTAAAATACATGTAAAAAAGCCCAAAATACTTTCTCAATTTATTTTCTACCTATTTCCCAATATTTATCCCCTATCATTTTTTGTCCCACTGACTAATTTATATATACACATACATAACCAAGAAATGAGATTAAATTTTAAAATTTTAGCACATGACAATATTTTCTCGAATATATGTTATTTATTGTAAAGTCATAGAGTACATATTTATAGAGAAGTTACTAACATTTTGATTGATAAGAAATCATCTATGCTTTTGCATTCAAAGCTACACTAAAGGAGAGATGCTAACTTATTAATTTTTATGTTATTTCTCTTTCCATGATTTAATTGACTTTCTCATTTTCTTTGACTCTTTAGTTTTATCTATACATACATCTCTGTCTATTGCACTGCAGCATGTTTTCTCTTCTTCTCATCTTGTCTTTATTCTCAAAATAAATATGCTATAATAATATTATTAGAAAATTATGTTCATATATCTAAAAATAGAGGTGAAAATTTTCTAACTATCATATAAATATATATTAGAACATCCAATCCTACATTAACTAAATATGAAGTTAATTTAAGATAGAAATTCATTGATTTATTACCATTTTAAGAACCCTTTATTGAAAAATGGAACAATGAAAACACGTAAATTGAATAATGACTAAAATAAATTATATCTTAAAAAACTTATCATTTAAAGAATATGATTTATATGTATCTTTTATTATATAATGACTAATACTAGTCGACCATTGTATTCTTTCATTTTTCGATGATATTTGAAGAAGTTTTTATATTTATCTTTTCATCATTCTCAATGAATAAATTTGTGCCAGTTGTTATTTCATAATTTTAATTTAGTTACTATTTTTATTTTCTTTGTTAATTGTTAACTTCTTTTTAATTTTTGAACAGTAAATTTTAATTGTTATTTTATGAAATAAAACTAAAAATATAATTCAATGATTCAAAGCGATTTATAAATGATTTAGAGTGGTTTATAAATTGGCTTCCTCTAAATTTAGATAAATAAATAAAACTTATATTAATTATTAAGTCTTAGATTTTTAATAGATCATTTATTTTTAATCTAAAATTAGAAAGAAAAAAACTTTTTTATGTGCTTGATTTATCTATCATGATTATGTTTTCACTTTAAGCTCTTCATAGTTAAGCCAAAGATAGAGAAAGTTAAATTTTAGTCAATTTTAAACGTTTAAATATCACTGTGTAAAATAAAATTATAATATTATTCTATAATTTTTTTGTCAAGAAAAGGTGAAAATTATTTCCTTAAAAGTTTGCTAGTTCATGAATCTATAAGAGTTGGATTTTGAACTAAGTCGGATATTGCTGTAATATATACCTGAATTGTTAAATGAAATTTATTGATTGAAATAAATATTTGTATTTTATTAGTTACTTAATGTTTAGCAATATAAAAAGATGATGGCTTTTTACTGTTGGATATTATGTATTTAATGTGGTATATACTTAATACCTAAAAAGCATAAATCTTGTAGGATATGGAGGGAGACATATGGGCTAATGTGACATTTTATCCAATGAAATGTACTTATTGGTATTCTCTTTTATATATTCATAGAAAATATTTCACTATGCCATATTAATGTTATTATTAAAATTGAATAATTATCTTTTAAAGTTAGTAGTTTGAATTACATAACTATCAATTCAACAATACATATTTTTTAGGAAAAATTCAAATCTTAATTAAAAATGATCAAGTTCAAGTCAATTATACAATGGGTGAATTATACTTGTTGTTTATGTATACTTTAACAATATTTATAACCATATATTTAATTAGAACATCATACAAAACTTGGTCTTAATAAGGTCTTCCTTATCCTCCATCACACCCCAATAAAAGATTCAGTTTGATTTTTCAAAAGATTATCAGAAAATTATATTTATATATATATATATATTCTATCATATTGCCTTTTAAAATTAATTATCAAAAGTTAATACTGCCACATTATTATTTTAATTGAAAATAATTTATCTAAAAACACTATTTAAAGAAATGAAATTTTTGTTGATTCTTTTTCATGACTTCTAATAGAGTTATAAACTATATATTCTTTTTCTTTTGATCATTTTTTGTCTTTTAACTTAAATAAGTAAGGTTAAGAAATTTTCTTGAATTGTGATACAACATGAAAGTATTTTGTGCTATTAGTTTTTAAGAAAATAAAATATGCAAATTGTTTTATGTAAAACTTAACCAAAATATATTTCAGAAATATACATAAATACACCAATAAATAAAAAGATAAAAAAATTAAACAAACTTAGTTTATTCTTTTTCATTGTTATATTAAGTATAATATTACATATGAGTTTGACACCTATTTTAATATACAATAAATATTTTTCTATTTTAATTTTGAGGAAGAACCCATATTTATACGGATGCATTTATGAAATAACATTCTTTTTCCTCATTCATTAAATATGTGATTGTAAGACTTAATCTATTTTTATCCATTGTCATATTAAATTTACTATTACATTTGAATTGAATACATATTTGATATATCAAAAGTGGTTGACTTTTTTATTTTCTTATTTTGAGGGAGAGCACATGCAAAATAAATATGCGAACAAATGTATTTATGAAGTATTACTTTTTCCTCATCATTTGACTTTTTAAAATTCTATTTAGTTATTATTTCTATGAGTCTAATTATAATAAATTTAATTTAGACATAATTTACCAAACAATCATATGTATTGAAGGTGATAGTCATAGTCCCATTAGATGGGGATATAATTTAATTGTCATTTTCTATAACAACTGGATAAATTGCAATATACATAATTATATTTGCTAAGTAGAAAATTTTAATTTAATTAATTTTCATATAATTATTATTTTCTATATGTCTAATTATAAATACACTTAATTTGAAAAAAAAATTAATGCATACAGAGTATGTACATTTGATGTATCTACATTTGTTAAGTGAAAAGACTTTTAAGTAATTATAGTTTTTATTTTCTATGAGCCTAATAAAAAATAAAATTAATTTGGTTGTAATAACTATTAAACTGTGCGTATTAAACATGATAATATAAATATTTGTAATTGCATTTACTAAGTAGGAAATTTATTTAATTAGTTTTAACATAATTATTATTTTGCATAATTCTAATTAAAAACATATTTAATTTATAACAAATGTAATACATATAATGTATATATTTGATGTATATTTATTATTTAAGATGAAAGACTTGATTTAATTAATTGTAGTTATTATTTCTATGAGTTTAAATACAATGTATATACATTTAATGTATAAACGTAATTTGATTGTAATTACTATTAGTCGAGTGGCTTCTGACTCAATGGCAAAAACCTTCCACATAATGTGGAAGGTCAAGAGTTCGATCCCGAATGAGCTCTTGATATGCATGCATGAGTATAAATAAAAAAAAAAGTAATTACCATTAAATCATTTGTATTAAATATGATAATATTATTAGAGAGGAATATTTTTGTCCTCGCATAAAAGGAAATAAATCACTATACTCATTCATACTTTTATAGGTAGTATAAATATAGATATAGATATAGATATAATTATAGTCGTAATGTCATGAAATTCGTAATTTAAAATTATTTATGATAATAATTACATTTATAATCGATGAGGGTAAAAACTGCTTGTAACTGAATCTAGAGGTAACTTGGAGGAACCGACCTGTCTAGTCGAGTTATCAAACTCCAAAAGTGGTTGGGCTGAGTCCTACAATCACGAACGAACGCCAGGCTAGCCGAAGTGCCCTAAGTTAAGGCACTATGACGCTCACATCAGTAAGAGATCGACTAGGTGATGAGCAACAGAATGAGGGATTTTTAGTAGAGAATATCATACCTTTGGTGAGGCTGGAATAGGGGTATTTATAACCTTTTCCTGTGAGGGATTTGTCTGAGATGTCCTCAGCATGCAGAGAGAGTTCTTATTTTTGCATGAGGGGCTTTAAGTCATCTCTCATTTTTGTACTATTCCAGGTGGCTGCATATTCAGGTTTCATGGTCAGAATAGTACAATGTAGGCGTGCCCCCTGCCTGGCGTGACAGCATGGGCGGTACTGAGGCGGCATGCGCCTTTAATGCGGAGGCATGTTGCCTGTCAAGACCTTTAATACATCTGCGAGGGAATTCTGCAATTAATCGACCACCCTGGTTGGCCATAGGGTCGACCTCGGTGTGGGTTGGCAACCTGTCGAGCATCTAGCTCTGGCCCGCGTCCTGGTCGAATGAATGCTGCCCCTGCATGAGAGGTCGATCCTGGTAGAAAGGAGTTGATAATCTGATTGGGCCACTAAGAATAAAATGGGCTTGATATTATACTCTTGGGTCTATAGATTTTGGGTTGGGCTTCTTGGCTATCCGGTATCAATGGTGAAAGATGAAAGTTAACTACACTAAGATATTATTTCACTACCAAAAAAATGAGATTTAGTGACCGATTGATCGGTCTTCGATTAGTGACTGATTAATGACTAATTAATGATTAATTTAAATATAATATTTTAAAAAAATTAGTGATCGATTAGTGACCGATCAATGACAGAATTAGTGACCGCAGAAAAGCGGTCACTAAATCGGTTACTAATTAGTGACCGAACTCTTTTTTCAGTCACTAATATTAGTGACCGAATGACCGAACTAAACGATCACTAATTCGGTCACTAAATTACAAAGCAATCACTAATTCAGTCACTAATTAGTGACTGAATTAAGAGTTCGGCCACTAATATTAATGATTGTATAAAGCGGTCACTAATTAATGATCACATTTTTCAATCAATAAACGGTCATAAAAATAAAATTTTATTTTTTGTATATTCTTGTAATATGAAAGCATAAAATTTATGTAACACTTATATAAGCAATAAAATATTATGTTTGTTATTAACATATATATATTTAATAATAATATATGTATATATAAAAAATATAAAAATATACGTACATATACAAAATAACCACTAAATATTTCGATATAATATTCATATAATTGAACATTAATTTATTAATATATATAGATACACAAAGAAATAAACAAGAATAATATTCTTATACAAACAAAAAAAAGAGAGAATTAATTAATATATACATGTCAATAATATATATACATGTATTATGAGTAAATAAATACTTATAATATAATTAATAATATTATATATTAATTCGTATGTATAAGCATATATACATATTGCCATATATGTGTGAACTATTTATTACTATAAATAGTAATAAATATTAGTATTTATTATATAAACAAAGAAGAAAAAAAATATTTATCACCATACATATTAGTATGTATATACTATTTTAATATGTTTATAATATATTATGATAATATATCCCTAAAATTTAAAAGTAATAGTTATAAATAAATATTTATAATATAATTAATAATATTATATATTAATTTGTATGTATAAGAACATATACATATTACCACATATATGCGTAAACTATTTACTACTATAAATAGTAATAAATATTAGTATTTATTATATATAAAAAAATTATTTATCACTATGTATATTAGTATGTATATACTATTTTTAATATATTTATAATATATTATGATAAAATATATCTAAACTTTAAAAGTAATAGTTATAAATAAAAAATACAGTGTGTTATTATATTGTATAAATATTATACAAATATTAAATGAATAATTGCTATTTTTGTTAAATTTTAAAATGCAAAATAATAGTAACTTATACATAAGAATATTGTAATTACTTTTTAACTTGTAAATATTATATATATTATATTGTTGAGATAAATGCATGTGGTGTAGTGGTCAGTTACTCATTTGAGCATAGCAAAAGTCTTGAGTTCGAATTCAAGAGGAAACAAAATTGGAGAGAAATATTTTTGACTTATTAAAATTAATGATCGAAATATGCTGTCACTAATTCGGTCACTGACCGCATAGTAACATAAACATTTTTTTTTTAAGTTTTTTAAATAATTAGTGACAGCCATTTCGGTCACTAATCGGTCACTAATTAGTGACCGAAAAAAGTTAGTCACTAATTAGTGCGGAGACAACTTAGTGACGAGAGTTTTAGTGACCGATTGGATCGGTCACTAAATCGATCACTAAACCTGTTAGTGACCGATTTTTGCATATTTAGTGACAGAAAAATCGATCACTAATGCCCTTTTTTTTTGTAGAATTTCATCAAACGCATTGATGAATGGTTTTTTTTTTTTTTTTTTCAATTTTTAAACGGGGCCTTAAAAAAATACATCCAAATCTCACACCACATATTTTGTATTTGAAGAAAAAAAAAATGTCATTAAGCTAGCTAGCCACGCATCATACCTTCAACTAGCTGCATAAAATCTTCATAAAAAATTCTTATTTATAGAAAACATGGTTTTAAATGCACATATAAATAATTATAACTTAAAGATAATATTTTCCAATGGTACTTACCATTTTTAGAATTTATAATTTAACTCAAATCTTTCTCTACATGTTCTCAATATTCTCATGCTTTATTAGACTTTGCAAGAAAGACAATTGCAAAGGAAGTCCATTGCAATTTCTGGTAATCTTCTTCCCAATTTCCCCCCATTACTAGGGCAACTTTCTTGTGACAATAGCTTTGTGTAGAGTAACTTCTAGCTTTCATCTACACCTAAAAATTCATTTTATATGGGTTACGAGAGCCAAATTCATCTCCTAAGTTTCATGGTCGTGGAGTCACTATAATTTGAGTTCCACTTTTATTATTCAGAATTTTTTTTTTTTATCTCATTCAATACCCTCAATACTCCACATATCATCCATTATAACCTGATATCTCCTTCTGAATAAAATTATATATATATATATAAAGGTTGTCCTAATTCATAGTCTTTGTTTTGACTCCTTTCTAATTCTTTTGGATTAATATTTTGTAAAAGACCTAAAAGAATTTCACTAATATTATATTCTTATATCCACAGCAGCCCAGTACAATATCAAAACATTGCACTATAAGAAAATTATCATTGTAAAACATTTTCAATTAGATTGGTCTTACCATTACCTCTCAAATCAACCACTGGGATGATTCGATGATGAGATTCATGTCCTGTGATTCATCCATTATTTGGTCAAGTCTTTATCAAATCCCACTATATTGAGTTCTTGATGAACCAGCAGTGGTAGGATTCCTCACCTACTGCTGATTTTTCGTGCCCCCTTTCTCTTTGGATCTTCTATTCTCTTTGATCTTCTGGACCTTAATTAAACCCTACTAGCTCTTGTTTTATAAAATCCATGCCTGCTATTACTTTCTCCATGTATTGGAATAAAAATGGTGGATTTTTGATCCCCTGGAGCTGCATAAGCCATTGTTGATTCTTGATCTTTTAGTACAGATCTGACTCCTTTAGAGTGTAAGACTGTAAGTGATAAACACTTTGATTTCCTTTTTATGCAGGCTTTGCAAGATAACAACGAAGACCATGATACAAATATTACTATTCCACATTGGTGAAATAAATAAGTTGTAATTTTTATATATGATTTTGAACAATCCTCACATTTTGAATTGATTTTTGAGGTTGACTTATGCCTAAGTTTCATTTTTTAACAACAAAGTAACAATAAAATTATTCATTTGCCTTAAAAGTGACCGGGTTGTTTTGTGCACAGTAAAGCAACAATCTTAATTCCACGTTGTTTATGATAATAATCATTGTACGTACAAAAGTAATTGAGGCGGCTATGTAGTTAATATTTTTTTTTTTAAATATGATAATAGATTTGAAAGTATATATTTCAATCAAACGCGTTATGAACATTGATATCTAAGCCCATATGCAAGCATAACTGATAAGCGTATTTGACCAATATAACTTTCATTAACAAAACTTCCATTTTTATGCGCCAAATTACCAAAACCCTAAAATGCAAGTGGTCATCATTTGTTTACATCTTTACACAAAAAAATTTTAGCAGCAAAATAACTATAATCATGAAGAACACAACAATAATAAATCAATAGAGACGAATGTAATTTCCCTCAATGGGCAGCCCTTGAAAACGTTGAAATAACTTCAGCAACTCCACTACACTCTCCAATTTTAGATTCACCTTCCCAAACTTCTGTCTTGCCAAATGAATATGTGACTGAAATTCCTCCAAGGGACCAACTCACCTTTTCAATCTTCATTAATCGAGAGTATTCACATTCATGAAAATTATAACAATAATAGAGGTTGCCTTTTGAGGGATTCCTATCATTTTCGACCACCCTTATTTCAGCCATCTTATTGCATTTCAAACAGAGGAGTGAACAGATACCTAATGTCCGAAGTAGGTTTCAAATTTAAACCTCTCCCAATTAGGTTGATGTTGTATCAAGAAGACATGTCTTGTCTTGTTCTTGCCTCGCCTTGCTAGCGTTACCTTCAGAAGAAAGAAAATGGTACCTAAGTACCAAATAAAGATTTTAGGGGTTTTCTGTTACAAGCAATACAGGGACCTAAATTGTCATTCTGAAAATGTTAGGGGTTTTCCTCCAATTAAACTCTTTACAGAGGGTTTAACACATTTTGCCCTTTTATATATTGAATGAAATATTTCACTGTAGTCATGTGTATGTTATTATTAAAATTATTGAATATTTGCATTTTTTAACGGGTTAAATTCATTTTGCCCTCCTTTACTATCAAAACCTTCAAACACCCCCCTAAACCTCTTATACTGTTAGTGAATTAATGGAAGAAGTGGATGATGTGGCAATTATGCTCCCTTTTTTGGCCTTCTAAATTTTTATTCCCAAAATTGGCCTTATGATATCTATATAATACACGATCATTTTTGCAACATGAACATTAACTTTTTGCAAAAAGAAAAATGAAAAAAAAAAAAATATATATATATATATATATATATAAAAGATCATCCATTCGTTTGCTAAAAATTTTCAATTTCATTTATATGCTCACCTCATTAACCAAAATTCATAACAATTCTTTCAATTTAAAATTTTTAAGTAGTGTTTGTTGACGCTCAAGCACGTATACATCTAATTTTAGAGAAGCATGGTGTGATTGTATTAAATCACCACCTGTACACACTTCGTAAACTTTAAATAATTTGGGGAAAAAAAATTGTTGGTTGTTGTTATTAGGATGTACGTAATTTTTATTTATAAATTTTTAACTATTTATGATATATACTAATTATTTTTTTTTTTTTAATTGAAGCCAAATGGATGCAAATTTATTGTTGAATTGAGCCAAATGTATGTGACAGGGGAATAGAGATTGAAAAATTATTATGGAAGTTTATGGATCAAAAAAATGAAAAAAAATAAATTAATAGCTTGCAAGCAATCAATGAAATCTTTTAACTTAACAATGAAAAATTACACACGGAAATAGCTATAATGATTCTTTTTTCTAATAACCATTTTTTAAATGAAATTAAAAAAATTTAGCAAACGAAAAGATGATCTTTTTTTTTTTTTGTTCATTTATTTTTTTTACAGAAAATTAATGTTCATGTTGCAAAAATGATAGTGCATTTTATAGACATCATGAGGCCAATTTGGGAATAAAAATTTAGAAGGCCAAAAAAGGGAGCATAATTGCCACATCATCCACTTCTTCCATTAATCACTAAAGGTGTGAGAGGTTTAGGGGGGTGTTTGAAGATTTTGATAGTAGAAGGAGGTAATTGATATCAATTCCATAGCAGAGGGAGGCAAAATGAATTTAACCCTTTTTTAATTTTAATAGTTTGAATAATATATTATTGATCCAACAATATACCCCCTTTGAAAAAATTCAAAATTCGAATTAAATATGATAAAGTCCAAGTAAATTATATATTAATGAGTGGGTTATACTTGTTATGTCATTGTCACACCCCAAAATCTAATCATATAGCTTAGTCTCGAGACATGAAACTCAATCCCAACCAACAATGTCACCTATCCAAGTTATAATCTTAAATAGGAAAAAAAACTCCCACATTCGAAATAATCCAAATAACTCTAGCAATAGAAAAAATTAGAACGCCCAATATTCTTCCCTCAACTAAAAGATCATTAAAGGAGAAAAACTATTTTGCCAACACGGCAATAAAACTAAAGTTATTGCAAAGTCCTCATCACAAAAAAAACAACCTTCAATCTCAGTTCCCGTCAAAAGTAGGGTCCGCCTCCTCACTAGGACTAAAATCTAAGTCTTCCAAAAAGAAGTTAAAAAAAAGAAAAGAGTGTGAATAAATAACTTAATGAGTGACAAGTGTGTGCAATGTGAGTTCATAAATTAAAATCATTTGTACAGTGAGATTATTCAAGAAAACGTAAGTGGGAAAAAAAAAAATCAAGCAGTAATAAGTCCAAAGTTTAATAAACAGACAAGTAGTAACCAGTCAAGAATTTTATAAACAGTCATGCAATAACAAGTTAAGAGTTTAACAAATAGTTTCTTAGACTGACATCTTGAATGCGATGATCAGATAGTGTTTGCTGTAGCCAGTCAACTTTATGGCTTCCACCGTAACATTCCCTTATCGCTCTGCGCAAGGTGTGACCTTACCAAGACAGTGCCCAAGCGTTCCCTGGAATTCCTACAGCCCACCTCAACCACAAACGGCTTCTATTTTGTGCTGGGGGGATTAGGCCATAGGGGGCTTGGTATTCAACCGGCTAGTCCATTGCTGCCCAGTGAAGTCCCTCGCATACCTAGACTAAGTTGGATCCAACTAACAATAGTAGTAGCAGTTACAGTAACAATAATCAGTTGATCATCGAATTTAATTGCTAGTCTAGAAGCATTAAAAAGTCACAAAAGCATAAGTTTTCTTTCTTCTATCCAGAAATAAAACAAGAAAAAAAAATATTTCTTTTTGTGTGCAGTGGAATGCATATATAGTGTATATTGAAAAGTAATTTTGGCATGCATTACTATATATATCCTTCTGGGTTTTGAAAAGTAACAAGATATAATAATTATAAGTTTAGGCACTCACCTTCAAGATCAATTCCAGAAGTCAATCACTTATCTCAAAGTCAATCGAATAAGTTTTGAGTCACCTGATTCATTTAATAAGCATATCAATTACCAATTTAACTGACTCACAATACAAAATTTACTTAGAACTAGCCTTATAAGCTTGTAGTACCTTAAATCCGACAATTCCAATTGGTACTATATAAAATAATTTATTATATATTTATATTTATTTATATTAATGTAAACATTAAATCATCCCATTATTAATTAATCTAATAAAATATATAATAATATAAATATATTATCTTACACAATGTACTTACCAAATACTAACTATTTCCATGCATTAATATTAAAGCTATTACAGACAAAAGCAAAGCCCAAATTAACTAGAATTTTTCATCAATAACTCCACATGCAATCGAGCTCAGTCAGGCAATATTTTCTGATTCTCCACTGCAGCCCATTGGCTATCAAAGCCATGGTAAAATAATTCTATTATTTCTAAAGAAATTGCATGCAAAAGTAACGAATTACATGCAAGGAAATTGCATGTGATAAGATTGCATCCAAGGAAATTAAACAGCCAACGAAACTATTGATTAAATTCAAAATTGCCCATCAAAGTCAAAATTTGCAGCTGAATTTATCTAGGGAAAGGAAAACTACATTTCATTCAAAATTGGTCTACCCACAGTCAAAATTGGCAGCTGCAAATAATCATAAAAGGAATATATAATGGATAGTTAATCAGAATATACCTTGGAAAATTTCTACAGTAGGTCGCCGATTTTCTTCTCGTCGACCTCTCTTTTTTTTCTTCCACCGTTTCCTTTTCTCTTTTTTCTCTCTTCTTTTCTTTTATTTTTCTTAAAACTGAATGTGTGTCTACGGTTTTAGGGTATAGGTCTACAATCTTGTATAGGATAAATGATTTGCCTCAACTGAAACTTTAATTATTAATCACCTAGGAATAGAATAATCCTATAATAAATCTACTCTTTTTATTATTAATTCCTAAGGTCTCAATTACTAATTCTCAACAATAATATAATATTATTATAAGAAAATTATACCTTTTTTTTCTTCTAAATATCAAATATATATCATCTTCTAATTGATATAGCAAATAATAAATAAAATTAAATGAAATTATGGGTAAACATAGGATAAAATAATTAATCAAATATTTAGGGAATTCTAAGGCATTAAATTTTCTAATTAAAATAATAAATAAGATAGAATAATCGATTAAATAGAAAATAAAATTTTGGAGTATTACAGTCATTGGCATGCATGGCCATATAATTAGTTGAGTCATGACATACTTGGTCTTAAGATTTTCCTCATCCTTGATTATGCCCCAAATAATACAAGATTATTTGAAAACTATAAACTTTATACATATTTCTATCCCATTATCTTTTACAAACAATTATTGAAAGTTAGGACGTAATATCACATTATTATTATTATAACTAAAAAATAATTTATTTAAAAATATTCTTAGAGAAATAAAATTTTATTTGGTTTTTTACATGGCTTCTAATACTGCTATCAACAATATATATATATATATATACATATCTATATAAAACAAAAATTCTTTTGTCCCACTTTTGTCTATTAACTTAAATAAATAGGATTATTAAATTTTCTTAAAATTGTAACATAATATGAAAGCATCTTTACTATCAGTTTTGAGGAAAAATAAATTATTGGCATCATCATATGTAAGAATTGACCAAAATATCTATACATATGTATATTTGTAAGACTTAACATAATATATATATATATATATATATATATGTGTGTGTGTTTCATAAATATATGTATATATATACACATACATAAATTCAAATAAAAAAATTGAACGAGAATTTTTTTATGCTTTTTCATTATTCTATTAAATATAATATTACATTTGAGTTGGGCAACTTTTTTGATATATAACAAATATTTTTTTTCTTTTTATTTTTTAGGAAGAACCTTATTTGTATAAATACAATTATGAAATATTATTCTTTTTCCTCATCAACTCAAATTTTCTTAATCATGTGACTACAAGACTTAAGCTATTCTGTCTCCTCATCATGTTAAATTTGTTATTACATTATAAACACATATTTTCATATACAACAAACATTTTTATCTTTTTATTTTTCAAGGAGAATCCAAAATGAATATCCATATAAACGTATATATAAAATATCATTTTTTTGTCATCAATTAAATTTTCTAAACTAATTTCAATGTAGTTATTATTTTCGATCATGAGTTCAATTATAATAAATTTAATTTGGCCATAATTTATCAATATTAAACTATGTGAATTGAAGTGATAGTCATAATGCCATTAGATGAGGATATAACTTAATTAATTAATATAAATTAGTTGCTATTTTCTATGAGTGAAAATAAATAAGTACCTAGAAGAATTAATTTCAATATATATAATAGACTTCTAAGTAGAAAATTTGGACTTAATTAATTTAATGTAATTATTATTTTCCATAAGTTTAATTAAAAATACATTTGATTTAAAAAAAAATACATTTGATTCAGAATAAATGTAACAAATATAATGTATATACATTAATTGATGTATTTTTCATTTGTTAAGTTGAAAGATTTGATTTAATTAATTTAAAGTAGTTATTATTTTGTGTTAATCAAATTAAAAATAAATATAATATGATTGTAATTATCATTAAATCGCATGTATTGGATGTGATGATTTTATTAGATAGGGATATTCTTGTCCTCACATAAATGGAAAAAAAAATACTTATTCATACTTTTATTGGTAGTATAGAATTAATAGATATAGGTATAGATGTTGTATTATTAGAGTTTATCGAAAGAATAAAAAGATAGTCAAAGAATATAACATGTGAAAAAATTTCAAACTATCTGATTTGGTAAATGAAAATATATAGTTAATTGGTCAAGTTCGTAGGTGCTTAAAGTAAGTAACTAAGTATGACATAAGTTTTGAATCACTGATTCATTTTCATT
This sequence comes from Jacaranda mimosifolia, assembly GCA_018894105.1. Lineage (NCBI taxonomy): Eukaryota > Viridiplantae > Streptophyta > Magnoliopsida > Lamiales > Bignoniaceae > Jacaranda > Jacaranda mimosifolia. Next base: position 2,908,248 of record CM032124.1, on the reverse strand, counting down.
GAATCTCTATTGGTCCGAGAATATAGCACGGGCAAGAATGTTAGTAGCTTTCCACTGGTTTGGTTTTTCGTAGGCCGAAGACAGGGGTTCTAATATCACTATTCATAGCAAAAGGCTTTTAGGGTTGGCCCACTACTACTCCTAGAATGAGGGGATTACTTAAAATAGCACTAGGCAAACTCACTCTTTCACCTGGTTCATTGGCTTCCTTATCTTTCTTATGTCTGTTCCTATCTTGTCACTTGAATTCAGCATATTCCATATTATAGTTGTCCTCTATACTTGAATTTAAGCTGAAATCCCAGAATTCAATTCCCACTAGGTGATATAGGTTGGTTTTGATTATCTACAGGATATAAGATATCACTAACTTGCTGGTTTCATCGATAGTTACTTCTTTCCAAGCACCTCTAAAGAAAGTAATCTCTATAAGTATGACATAAGTTTTTATCAAACTTTATAATGTGTTGTCAACTAAGCTTCAATCCATTTCCTGTATAGCTATCTATAGCATAATTCCTTTTGCAGGAGAAGAAACTTGCACATCTATCACTTCTTTTTATTGTGATTGACTTCCTCAATGAAAAGGGATAATTTTATACTTCTAATGTACATCTTTCATGTATATAGTCAAAATAGTATAGTCAATTTGAATCAATCTCATCGAATCCCTCCTTATGTTCAAAGGAGAAGATTAGATATAGGGATGACAAAATTGAAATCTAGTAACATTTTAATCTATGATTACGATGTTTAATTCGTAGTGTACAATAGTGAAATCCTCATAGAAAGTGAAAGAGAACCAAAGGTTAATAGAACCAAGGAAACTGGAAATTCTTGAAGGTTTATAGAAAATGCAATTTTCTTGCCCATAACATTGCTCAATGGGCATTTTCTAAACGATGGTCAGGACATGTATATTCCATTTTCCGTGTTGTCTTCTTTTTGTGATGTCACTTAGTTTGTAAGCTTTGTAGACATTTCCTTTTTATTTTTATATTATATAATATATATATATATATGATGAATGTTTACCTATCAAAAAAACCAAAAAAAGAAAGAAAGAGAATCAAATGTGGATCCATACTCTTTTTGTAACTTTTCTAATGGGGTTTGTCCTTGATTTGATTGATGAAAGGAAAACCAGTAGAGAGCTATATATGTTTTTCCTGCTTATACATTACATTGAATCTATGATGATAAGACTATCTAATTATGCGTATATTTATAAATTTTGAGACTGTAAATTTTAAATTGTCCTGATACGGACCGTAAATGTGGTCGTATTTCATTGATTATCACAATTCTTTTAAAATTTATGGATTTCAAAATTTAACAAAAATATCTCATCAATATTATGTAAGTGTATTAGTGGTTGGAAGTTCATTAAACCCCATCAAGCATTTTTTTTATTCTTTTAAAGTTTTACTACCTTTCAATCTTTTCTTTTTCTTTGTTTTTATAGAATTTTTCTTATAGAGATGTTGCTATAAGTTGAACGTGCTGCAGTTTGACTCCAATTTCATTATTATTAAAAAAAAAAAAAAAAAAAAAAAAAAAAAAGAGACCCAACAACAACAACACACACACACACACATTTAACCGCATAAATAATATACTTTACAAGCATGAATAAAATAAAATACTTCCTGAAAATATTGTCATGCGGTATTCATTGATTTGCCAATATATAATTATTATAGTTAAATTTAGCTATCTTATAATTATAAACAAATTTTATAATTAAATTCCTTGGCTTATGTGTGGCATATAATGAAAAATTATTTTACGCTTCATATATATATTTGTTTATTGAAAGATATCTAACTATTTCCAACTACTTGTGCAGTCAGTATCCACCCAGCTCAAAACATCTTCTATCTATATCTAAATCAAAACTCCCAACAACTCTGACCTTTTACTAAACAAATAAATGTAATTTATTGGTATAATAAAAAGAATTGTTAGAGGCACATTTAAAAAAAAAAAAGTTTAATTACCTCAAAAACACATCTTATGTAAGAATATACTATGTAAAATATTCCACTTTAAAATCTGGAGTACTTCCCTTATGCCACAGATCTTCCATTTCAAAGCTTACGTCCCAGGAGTTTCCCCTGATAAACTTTCTTCTGTTCATCATGTCAATTTCATGCAATGAATAGTAACCGTATCCATCTCAAATTTTATTTAAAGCAGAATTACATGTATTAAATAAGATCTTCAAAGATTAAAATAAACATCTAGAGATGTCAATTTCATGCAATGAATAGTAACCTTATTCATCTCAAATTTTATTTAAAACAGAATTACATGTATTAAACAAGATCTTCAAACATTAAAATACACATCTAGAGATTATCGATGATACATACCAGTACTCACAGTAACATTACTGAAAATGGATAAAAATAACAACAAAATACTTGTCAGCCACAAAGCACAGACGTCAAATCAGGTAATGAACAGAAATAGGGCGAAACAAACAGTAAATATGCACTCATACAACAATGTAATAGGGCTCCCTTCCAGCAGATGAACATAATGAAAGGCAACATTTATTCAAACAACCCAGACCTCGTACAGTGAGGAAAGATCTCCATGCATCAGGCATCCTCCCAAATCTCTTCGGCAGCTTTGCCTTCTTGTCTGCACGGATCAAGAGTCGCTAGTTATTACAGAAACAAATTAGTGTCAGAAGCATGTGGGAATAAGCTTGGTTGGCCATGTGGGTTCTAAGAGGTAAACAATGCAAATATATCAGGAACTCTGTTACAGTGCACTCCATATATTAACATGACGTTTTTGAGGTGAAGTTCATTCAAGATGTTAATATAACCGAACTATATATAGTAGAAAAAATATCTAAAGTTTATTCATGTAATCCCACGGAATGATTTGGAAGCATTTTACTTACTTGTGAAGCGAGAATCAAGGGTGATCATTCCTCATGTGGAAAAATGGAGAGCTTGAATCCACCGATGGATGTGGTGGTTTGCTCTTCCTGCTGGTTCCTTTTGGCTTCATGGATTTTCTTGGCTGACGCTGCTGCATGCTTAGAACGGTACAAGTCCAACAGTTGGAGACTAGGTATATCAGCCAGCCCAATTGGAATTTCTCGTAGATCCTCACAGTTCTGCAGCTCAAGGCGTCTAAGTCTAGGGAAGTGATGGCTTGAAGCTGCCCAAAAAACTAAATCCGTGCGTCCAATGTGCAAGACTTCAAGACGGCGAAAGCCACCGTCAGCTGCCTCCCAACACTTCCCCATGAATGCTTTATCTTTTAGCTTGAGGACCTCGAGGTTCTCCAGCAATCCTAGAGTAGACATAAAACACCAATCAAGAAAAGTATCAGACAAAGTCAGGTTCCTCAGCTTCGGTGGGAACTTGTAGGGTGGAGGGAGGCCACGCAATTGACCATCCGAAGGTGGACTAGGAAAAACATCATTTAGTAGCTTCAGCGTTTCCAGAGTACTCAATTTCCCCAAGCAATCAAATGATCCACTCTTGCCATCTAGAAGCAAGGATAGTCGGCCACGAATGCCCAATTTCTTCAAGTTGCGAGCCCTGTCAAAAACTTCATCCGTGCAACTTTGTGGTGCAATTGTACCAAGTGTTCGAAGCTTTTCACCTTCTTTACTACTTTTTCCTGTCTTGAGCAAAATAGCAGATGCATTTGTCTTCAAATGCCTTAATTGTATCATCTTCCAAATATCTGCTTTGATTTCAAGGGTACGAGAACTTGTATCAACTATAAGGGTTTGTATGTTGAAGAGCTTGGAGAAGGCTGCTGGAAGAATCCCTAAGTTGAAGGATAGGGCAATGTATCTCAAATGAACCAAATGGTACATGTCACTGGGAATTTTAGTGAATTTGATGGGCTTGGCATCTAAAACTCTAAGCAGTTTAAAAGCTGCAGGGATGGCTGAAATGTTGTCTGAAGGCAAGGTGATTTCTTCCTTGGAGAAACAAACAAAAGAGCGGACATGAGGACCAAAAGGTTTTGAAGACAGAAAGCTCAAGACATTGGAATGAGTACAAATGCGACGAAACTTTTTAACGTTAGAAACTGGAGGGTAAAAAACTCCATCCCCAGACCTTTTCATTTCTTGGAGGAAATTCTCCCTTGCATCTCCAGCTTCAGTTTTGCAGAAATCACGTAGCATATCATGAATACGGCACGTTTTAACTCTACCATCTGGCCTCCTCTTATCAACTCTTACCAAGTTTCTGTTAATAAGTTCATCCAAATAGTTTTCTGCAGTTTCCTCCAGGCTGATATCCTGCTTTTGTTGTATGAATCCTTCTGCAATCCACATACGGATCAATTTCCACACAGGAATCTCAAAATCTTCAGGAAACATCCCCAAATAGAGAAAGCAGGCCCTCAGGTGAAATGGCAATTTATCGTAACTCAAAAATATAATTTTTTCCATGCGTCTCGCCGGATCCTCCTCATTAAGATAAGTACTCACACTTTCAGATACTTTTTTCCAAGAATTTCTCCTTGCAGTCATATCATCTGGTGAAGAAAATTTTTTCACAAGAATACCCCCTATGACCACTATTGCAAGTGGCAGCCCATCACACTGCTCTGCAATTAGTTTTCCAAGAACTTCCAAGTCAGAAGGGCACTCAGGCTTACCGAAGACTTCCAACTGGAGCAGCAGCCAACTCTCTTCTTGAGTCAAGAATCGCAACATGTGGGCCGGTCTATTTTTATTAGCAGAGCTAGCCACTTCCTTATGACGACTTGTGATCAAGACTTTACCCGTCCTGTTGCTCTTCGGCATTGCAATTTTGAGTTTTTCCCAATCCTCAGCAGTCCACACGTCATCCATGACAATCAAGAATTTTCCTCTCTCTAGATGATCAGCAACGAGTCGAGCTAACTCCTGATCAGTTTTGCGATACATTTCCTCAGTGAGCCTGGTGAATTCTTTCAGAATGGCAAGAAAGACATCCTTCTTTGTGAAATCCTGAGAAACATAAACCCATATGCGGGTGGGGAATTGGTATTGGATATCTGGATCACGAAAAATCTTCCCTGCCAGCGTTGTCTTGCCAAGGCCAGGCATACCAATGATGGAGATGACATCAAGCTGCTGAGTTTCTTCAGTGAGATATCCTTTTATTTTTATAGCCTCATCTTCAAAACCTACCACATTGTCTTCTCTAACCAAGGGAGCCTATTTGAAAATTTTAAAGGACGAGATCAATAACAGTTGGAAAACAAAAACCCATGCTTTTCCTGGGGAGGAAAAAAGAAAGAGAGATTGACGAAAAAGTAGAGATAATAATATACAATTTCCAAGCATTAAAATACATACTTAATTCCTTGACAAATTTTAATGGCATTCATATTTGAATGACTTCTAGTTTCTATATACTTTGAACAAATATTTGAGATCTCTGACTTGCTAAATATGGCAAGATTTGCTTCTAGCATTTACAAATATATATTCTTTTACAGGTTAACTTTTATTGAGCTATTTTCTACTGAAGTCATCCCTATGTTATCTTACCAAAAAACCGAAACATGAAAAGTAAAAAGCAAGAAAATTTGTTCACACTGTTGGCTCGATCTTTCTAAATTTTCTTGAAAATTTGAATTTGTAACCAATAACCTTGAGAAATTCAATATAAACTAAGATATCTTCAAATCATAGGATCTAAAGAAGCACTAGTTACAAAAATTAACAGTCTGTTGACTCTGTTTTAAATGTAATTATGCCATTTTATATAAGAAATATATTCACATTATACGTTTCACTTGACTATCCTATTTGAATTTGTAATTCTAGAAATAATTTTATAAGCCATCCATTCACTAAAACTGCAATGATAAATTGCTGGAATTCTAAATAAATGAGTAATATTTCTTATATAATTGATATTTAACAAAAGTTCGTAAACTATACACGGCCCGTTTGGATTCGTTTCCGTGGCTCATTTCCATTTCCACTGGGGGATAAAAAATAAAAACTATCACTTTTTCTCTATTTTTACTCAAAGTATTCCTATTTTTATTTTCAAACTTTTTCTAAATATATCCTGTCATCCTATTATCACATCGATCAAATTCAAATTTGATTTGACATAAAATATTCACTATTATTTTAAAATTAATAAAATATGCATATATTTTTAAAAAATAAATTTTTTTAAACATAAAAATATATAAACCAACTCTCTTTATAACCCTCTACCTACTCGAATTATTACTTTCTAATAATTCATCCAAACATATTTCCATTTCCATTTCAAAATTATAACTACTTTTTCAACTTTTAGAAATTGCTAAAAATGGAAATGGGCCTTGAAAATAAAACTAAACAATGCATCCAAACACATTTCCATTTCCATTTCAAAATTATAACTACATTTTCAACTTTTAGAAATTGCTAAAAATGAAAATGGGTCTTGAAAATAAAACCAAATGGACCGTAAGTTTCAAAATTCACAATCTTGAGAAATTATTCTTTTTTCCCCTGTGAAGGAGCAAATTCAAATGTCAAATATAGCAAAATTTCAAAACCACCCTCCTTCAAAGTTTCAAAATAATCCAAAAATAATTTATAGAATACTTTGAAATAAAGAAGATCAAATCCAAAATCGAAATTAGACAACCAACTTTCCAAAAAATTCTTCCACATTACAAGTATTATCTTGAAATATGTTAATTATTACGTAGTTCTTGTCATTGGCCTGACGCCCTCGACTCCAAACCAATCAGATGGCAAGTTTTAATTAATTTTTTCCTGTTGAAAATCACTCACATCAACTATTTATAGTCTATGGATCCGAGGGTTTTGACAAAATATCAGAAGTCAACTCCAAAGTCTTCCCTAAGATCATACCATCAATTCCAATTTCAAGATACCAAATTTAACAGGCTTAGCAACAAATCAGGTAAAATCAATCAAGAACAGAAAACAAAGGAAAAAACATAATCATCACCTCTGGTTCTTCAGCGTCTCCGTCTGCAACATTGAGGTTTGCGAAGTCAAACTTGCTCTTATCGCCGTAGATGCCTCTGACCTTACCGCCGACCGTCTCGACCTGTTTGGCGATGCCAAGGAGCTGCACCGGCGTCTCAAAAGCTCTGAGGAAGTAATTTTTGGATTTGCTCTCGGCGGCCTGGGTCACGAAGGCGTCGATGATGTCCTCGGCCTCGTAAACGACGTTGCGTATCTGGCGGACGAGCTCTCGGAGGCTCTCGTCCTTCCTCCGCTTCTTGGTGGAGTCCCTGAGAAAGGCTTTGAAGAGGCGGAGATCGTTCTCCAGCTTCTCGACCTCATTCTTGGCGCCCTTGATCAAATGGGCGTGGTAGAGCAGTAGCTGCTGGAGATTGTCCAGCAGGAACTCAACTGCTGCATCCGCCATTTTTAGCTCTCTCTCTCTAAAGATCTACTCTTTCCATGGGAACAATGGAAATTGCAAATCTATTGATGAGCCATCCGTTTATAAACAAACTCTCTGCAATTTAATATTCTCAGGTAGTGGGGGTGGACTGAAAAGAAAATGCTTGATTCGTGATATATGGAATCGACCAATGATTCGAGTCTTAACGGGTACAGGTCGAGCTACTCGTGAGGGCATTTGGCCTAATCTAATTATGAGGTAGCTTTGGTCTAACCTCTTTAACAAAAGATCAAATTAAAACTTAAAAAATAATTGTTTAATTAAATAGATTAAACTTCAACCCCTGTAAAAGTATACAAAGCCTAACAGATTGACCAATTTATATTCTTTACATAAGAACACAATAACATTGATATTTTGTTAAATAGCTAATTGCATTTGATTTATTTAATTAATTATTTATGGAATTTTTCGTGTTGTCTAATATTATTTTTTGTTAAAATGGTAATATTTATATTTAAATTTGAGCTTTCATAATTTTGTTATTTATCATTTCAATTATAACCTATCAAGATTTATTACAATTTTGAGCATATTAAAAATTTTGATTTATATGATATTTAGATATAATTGAAGTCTTAGTAAAAAATATGGTTTTAAGTAGACTTTCAAGCCAAGTTAAGGTTTTAGAATTTACTAAAAATGTTAAGCCTAACCTTAATAAAAAACTTATTATAGATAATATGTTAGGCTCAAATTTATCATTTGCATAGCATGTCTGATTTATTTAAACCAAAACCTAGTCTATTTCCACCCCTAGTAATAAGATTAAATCTAGTGGGTCTTAGGATTTGTTTGGATGGAGATATTCATGGTCTACACAATTCATACATTATACACTAATACCTAATGAAATCTTGATTTCATTTGCTATTTGCAATTTTATAATCATAATGTCAAAGAAGCTGGTAAATATTAGAATTATTCAATAATTAGTCATAGTAAATGGGTTATGGATCAATTCATCATCTATTTTGTTTGGGCTTATGAAAAATATTTCACACGAAACAATTGAACAATAATAAAACAGAGTAAATACTATTTAATACAGCAAGTGGAAGTGATAAAAAATAATAAGCAATGAGGAGTTGTTACTTATTTATTAACACAAGCAGACTGGTACTATAATGATAATCGCTTGCCTAATATTATTATTTAGATAACAATGGTTGACTGGTTCAACACAAAACGCCAAAACTTTGATTGGTAGAGAATGGAAAATATATTTCTATAATTTTTTAAAAGTATGTCTCTTTAGTTACTTGAAATTCTTAATACGAGCTCACATGGTGAGTGTAAATATTTTTTGCAAAGTATTGTACTTATGGGACCATGTAATGAGATAATATTCTTGAAGTTCACAAAATGTTGGTTAAAAATGAAAGAAAAGAATGGCCTTGAGAGAGCAATAAGTTTATATATATATATATATATATATATATAGATATAGAATTGTCATGTGGTGCACCAAACACAATGTAAAAGCATTTTATCTGTCAATGTGAACCCATTAATATGATAATATCAAGGCAAACATACAACTTAACGTGCAATTTTATTTTATTTTATTAATGGTTTGGAAAAAGTGTAACTCTAGATATAAATATTTATTTTATTTAATTTGATGAGTAAAGAGCACATCAATTTTTGTTAGATTGAGTGCAGTGCATCCGATTTAATCATAATTTTGAACTAAGGGGGAATTGGGTGGTTTTTCGTGCAAATTTCTTATTAATAGTATGCAAAAAGTGCGACTCAACGTATAAATATCTATTTGATTTAGTTATGAATACAAGAATAGAAAAGATTCAATGAATAAAGATGTGTTATTTTTGATAGTATTGGTGTATTGCACTTGATCCAACCATGACAGTCACCGCCCATTTTTTTCAATTCAATAGTTATGGTTGGAGCCGGTGCATTTTACACAATCTAATGTAGCATGTCCCATAGAAAATAAGTAAGGCCCATTTATCTATATTTTCATATATTATTTTATTTTCAATATTATTTAAAAATTAAATAATTATTAACTTATACATATTTTTTACTTGAAATATCATTTATTTTTAGTTTCAATTTATTCTAAACTCAATATATCATTATATTATTACATCAAATAAATTCAAATTTAATCTGATATAAAGAACCAATTATCGTTTCAAAACAACTAAAATATACATATATTTTGAAAAAAACATTCTTTTTAGGCATAAAAATATAAACCACATAAATTTTCAGTATTGTAACTATTATAATTATTATTTTCAACTAAAACATCCAAATATAGTCTTACTTTTATTTAAAAATTATAATTGACTTTTTAATTTTTAAAACTGCTACAAACTAAAAACAAAAACGAATATAAAATTAAACCGGCGAAAGACTTGAGCTTATCATTTGAAGGAAAAGAAAGAAGGAAACACGGGTCATTTCTCTCTTCAAGTAAATACAAATCAGGTTTTAATAATATTTTGTTGTCTTTTCTCAAGACAATAATAACCAGTAATGTATAACTTTTTTTTTTTTTTTTTACTTCTTCTTCTTCTTCTTCTTCTTTGTATTGCAGTTGCATGTTAGAATTTTACTGATTTTGATAATCCGACAAGCATTGGGACTGTCGAAGGACCATAGCCAGCCCATTTTCCTTTTTCCCCAATAACTGTGAAGGCATGGGCTGTGACGACTGCTTGAGCCACACCTTACCACAAAAATATGAATGATTTTCATTTCACATTAATTTATTAATTTTTTATTTTATAATATTTTAGTTAAAAAAAAAAATTGCATCTGGAAAAGGAGATTGTTGAAACCCAGGAAGATTTATTGCGAAAACAATGAAATAATAGTAAAGTAATTTAATGTAAAGTGACAACAAGATTTAACGTGGTTCGGCGATGTGCCTAATCCATCCGATAAAGAAAAGGAATTTTATTAATCTCAAATCAAAGTGCAAGTACAAACTTGAATCCCACAAATCTCACGAAAACACCTAACACCCTTGTTCTAAACTCCGTCTTGAGAGAATTACTCAAAAGCAGTAAATAAGTCCTTGTGTTATGTTCGTGATATTTTCTTCGAAAGAAACAACTAATATTTATAGTCAAAAAGACTACTTTACCTAGGACTAGAAAACCCAATAAAAGAAGGAGTCCTAATTCTAGTCAAACTTGATCTCCTTGTCAAACTTACCTCAATTTCAAGGCAAAATCAACAATTCTCCACCTTGACTTGAAATTTCCATTCATCTTCTTTGTCCCTGCCCCCAATAGGGCCTCTTATCTGAGTCTGCAAATATTAATCAAATCCAAGCAATGCTCGAATTTGATTCCTGGAACAGCCTTAGTCAACATGTCTGCTGGATTATCCTTAGTCCCAACTTTGTCAACCAACATGACTCCTTGGGACACCATATCCCGAACAAAGTGATACCTCACATCTATGTGTTTTGTTCTCTCATGAAATGCTTGATTTTTTGACAAGTGTATGGCACTTTGACTGTCACAAAATACCTTAGTGATCTCAGAAGTCATACCCATATCATCGATAAGCCCCTTTAGCCAAATGCCTTCTTTAACGCCTTCAGCCAAAGACATGTACTCAGCTTCTGTTGTGGACAATGCAACTGATGACTGCAAAGTCGCCTTCCAGCTAACCGTACAACTTGATACACAAAACACATAGCCCGTCATGGACCTTCTGCTGTCCAAATCTCCTGCATAGTCTGCATCCACATAGCCAATAATTCTTGTAGTAGAATTCGATTGACTATACCTCAAACATCTGCCTGCAGAGCCTCTCAAATACCTCATGATCCATTTCACAGCCAGCCAATGAGTCTTTCCTGGCTTGTGCATATACCTACTCACAACACTGACTGCATGTGAAATGTCTGGCCTAGTGCACACCATGGCATACATCAAGCTACCCACTGCACTAGCATGTGGCACATTTGACATGTGCTCCACCTCCTCCTCAGTACTCGGTGATAGATCTGATGAGAGCCTGAAATGAGCTGCAAGTGGCATACTTACTGGCTTGGACTTATTCATCTCAAATCGCTCAAGTACTTTCTCAATGTAATGCTGTTGAGACAAGTGCAACAATCCTGCTTGTCTATCCCGGATGATCTCCATGCCCAAAATCTTCTTTGCACTGCCCAAATCCTTCATCTCAAATTCTTCACTTAACTGAGCTTTCAATTGGTTGATCTCAGATATGTTTCTAGAGGCAATCAACATATCATCAACGTACAACAGCAAATATACGAGAAGGCTATCACTACAAATTTTGTAATATACACAACAATCAAATTTATTTCTAGTATATCCTATCTTGGTAATAAAAGCATCAAACCTTTTATACCACTGCCTGAGAGACTGCTTCAAGCCATATAATGATCTCTTCAAAAGACATGCTTGATTTTGTTTCCCGGGAATAACGAATCCTTCTGGTTGACTCATGTAGATTTGTTCCTCCAACTCACCATGTAAAAACGTTGTTTTCACATCCATCTGCTCTAATTCCATATCAAACAGAGCAACCATGGCAAGTAAAACACGAATGGAAGTATGTTTTACAACTGGGGAGAATACTTCATGAAAGTCAACTCCCTCTCTCTGAGTAAAACCCTTAGCAACCAATCACGCCTTGTATCTAGCATCTTCAACACCAGGAATTCCTTCTTTCTTCTTGTAGATCCATTTGCAACCTACAATTTTCTGCCCTTTGGGTATATCAACCAGTTCCCATGTGCTATTCTTGTGTAGAGACTCCATCTCTTCACTCATAGCTGCAATCCATTTATCAGAATCTGGCCTGGATATTGCCTCTTTGTATGAGACTGGATCATCTCCTATAAACTCCTCAGCTGAACTCAAAGCATAAGCTACCAGATCTGAGTAAGCAAACCGCTGTGGTGGTTTGATCTGCCTCCTCTCCCTATCGCGAGCCAAGCGATAATTTTGTAGTAGTTCATTTTCCTGCTGTTGATTAGGTGGTAATGTGCTATCACCAGCTTCATCTACCACCTTCTGTTTCCCCTTTGAAACTTGTGGAGGATCAATATGAATCTCCACCTTCTCCTTAACGCGCTGTTGACCGCTTTTCTGCTGCTCTACCTTTTTCATCATTGCAGACTCATCGAATGTCACGTCCCTGCTGATAATCATCTTGGAGCCCTTGTCATCATTACACCACAAACGATAAGCTTTGACTCCATTTGCATAGCCTAGAAATATGCACTTCCTAGCCCTTGGCTCAAGCTTCCCATCCCGGACATGAGCATAGGCTGGACACCAAAATACTCTCAGATTTGAGTAATCAACAGGAGACCCAAACTAAACTTCCATTGGTGTCTTGCAGTCCAAAGCGGTTGATGGTGACCTATTCACCAAATAACAAGCAGTGTTAATTGCTTCTGCCCAAAAATCCTTGGACAATCCGGCGTTAAAGAGCATACATCTAGCTCTTTCCAAGATAGTCCTGTTCATCCGTTCTGCAGCTCCATTCTGCTGTGGTGTATGTACAACTGTGCGATGCCTCACAATTCCTTCCTTCTCACAAAATTCCTGAAATTCCTTGTTGCAGAACTCCAATCCGTTGTCAGTCCTCAAGCGCTTGATTTCCTTTCTTGTCTGCTTCTCAATTAAGGTCTTCCATTACTTGAAGTTGACAAACACCTCATCTTTATGCTTCAGCAGGTACACCCATACTTTACGTGAGAAATCATCTATGAATGTCAGCATGTACCTTGCACCTCCCTTTGAAGGAACCTGAGAAGGCCCCCAAAGATCTGAGTGAATGTAATCCAAGGTACCTTTGGTCCTATGAACTGCAGTACCGAATTTCACCCTATGTTGCTTGCCCAGCACACACTACTCGCAGAAATCCAGTTCACTAGTCTTCTCTCCGCAAAGCAAACCTCGTTTGCTCAATTCTGACATCCCCCTCTCACTCATATGCCAGAGTCTCGTAGTATCATTGATTGATGAAGAAACCGCTGCAGTACCAGAAACCATGTTTCCCTGCAATATGTAAAGGCCGTTCCGCTTTTCTCCCTTCATGATAAGCAGTGCACCTTTGGAAACCCGCAGAACTCCATCTCGAGCTCTGTACTCACAACCATTCTTGTCCAGAGTACCTAGCGATATCAGGTTTTTCTTCAAATCTGGAACATGACGCACATCTGTTAGGGTCCTTACTATCCCATCATGCATCCTAATACAAATTGAGCCAATTCCTACAACCCTGCAAGAAGCATCGTTTCCCATAAGCACCTTACCACCATCAAGTTTTTGGTATGTGGTAAACCAATCTTCTCTTGGGCACATGTGGTAGGAGCAGCCACTATCCAAAATTCATTCAAAGTTTAGTAAAGTTTCAGCAACGTTGAGAACAAGCCCACCATCAGACTCATCCTCAACAATTCCTGCGACATCATCCCGCTTTTGATCAGAAGTTTCACCTGCATCCTTCGCCTTTCCTCGTTCTGGACAATTCCATCTCCAATGCCCCGTTCCACCGCACCTAAAACATTTGTCACCGTTTCTAGGCTTGGTTCGGGACTTCGATCGACCTCTACTCCTTCCCCTTTCTCTTGGTCTCCCTCTTGCCACCAATCCTTCCCCACTTTCACCATCGTTGCTGCCCAAGACATGTTTTCTCAACTCGTTGGAATTCAATGAGGCCTTCACATCCTCCATTGAAATCGTATCTCTCCCATACAACAAAGTAGTAACCAAGTGCTCAAAAGATTTTGGCAGGGAACACAAGAGAATTAAAGCTTGATCCTCATCATCAATTTTAACATCGATACTAGCGAGATCTAGAATCACCTTATTGAAAAAATCAATATGTTGAGTAATAGATGTACCTTCCTTCATTCTCAATGTATATAGTCGCTGTTTCAAATACAACCTATTTGTCAGGGACTTCGTCATATATAGACTCTCCAGCTTCTTCCATAAATCCGCTGGCGTACTTTCCGTGGCGACCTCTCTCAGTACGTTATCTGCCAATGATAACACCAGAGTACCGTAAGCCTTCGCCATGAACTCATCCTTCTCCTCGTCCTTCAGCGTTTCCGGCAAGAAATCTCTACCCTTTAACGCTCTCTGTAATCCTTGTTGACACAGGAGGGCGTGAACCTTCATCTTCCACAGCCCAAAGTCATTCTTCCCATCGAATTCTCTACCTCGTACTTCATTCCTGACATCTGATCCAACCTGCTCCGATACCAGTTTGTTGAAACCCAGGAAGATCTATTGCGGAAACAATGAAATAATAGTAAAGTAATTCAATGTAAAGTGACAACAAGATTTAACGTGGTTCGGCGATGTGCCTAATCCACCCGACAAAGAAAAGGAATTTTATTGATCTCAAATCAAAGTGCAAGTACAAACTTGAATCCCACAAATCTCACGAAAACACCTAACACCCTTGTTCTAAACTCCGTCTTGAGAGAATTACTCAAAAGCAATAAAGAAGTCCTTGTGTTATGTTCGTGATATTTTCTTCGAAAGAAACAACTAATATTTATAGTCAAAAAGACTACTTTACCTAGGACTAGAAAACCCAATAAAAGAAGGAGTCCTAATTCTAGTTAAACTTGATCTCCTTGTCAAACTTACCTCAATTTCAAGGCAAAATCAACGGAGATTGGATTTTTTTTTTATATACATATGAGGATTAAATCAAATTGTATTTAGGTTTTTGACATATTGTTTTGTTTCAATTTTTTGATTAGTAGTCTTGATTATTGATTAATTTCTCTCTCTCTCTCTCTCTATATATATATAAACAACCAAGTTGATTCAGAAAGTACAACACCAATAATAAGAAACAACTGTGTACAAAAACACAAAATAAGAAACACCTATGCAAGGAAGTACTTTTATTGGGACGCCTTGTGGCGTACTGTAAATGACAATTGTGCGGGATTTAGGAAGGAGTTACAACTTCCTCCCATTTAAATTTTCTCTTTCAATTTATATATTTTTTTTATTCCACTGTATGAATATATAACACGTATATTAAAAAAAAAATTAATATAATTATTTGATAATTAAATATACTTTGCATATATACATTACAATGAAATAAAATATGAAATACGAAAGGAATAGAGGATCCAAAATGACTCCTCCAACCTCCTACTTATCAAAATGGATCAGCAAGTGATTCAGTGAAAGTGATCAAAAACAAATGAAAGTGATCAAAAACAAAATAGACCCCTTTTTCAAACAAATGTTCACACGAAACAATCAAATAACAATAAGAGAAAATAATATCATACAACATAGTCAATGAAAGTGATCAAAAACAATAGGCAATGGCAAGTTGTTACTTATTTGTTGACATATAAAAGTTGTTACCATAATAGGCCTGTAAATGGATGGGATAATATCCTATTCAGACCCAAAATTGTCATATTCATATCCTATCCATACACATATTTATTAAAGATAATGTAATGGGTATGGGTAAGGTTTATACCCATAAATTATCCATCTACCCATACTCATAAATTACACATTACTTTATATTTAAATTTAATTTATAAATCTAAAAGTTATCTATACCGAAATTAAATTTATATTAATGATAAACTTTTTGTATATAAAAATTGGAAATGTGTAAATGAACATTAACAATTAAATAATTTTCTTCATAAAAAATTAAACAAAATTAATAGAGTTAAAATATTGGGATAGCAATTTAAAAAAAAAAAAAAATTGGAATAGCAATAGCAACAGTTGAATATTTTTCATTAATAAAATTAACAATATTAAAATTAATAGTGGAATAAATATTTTTTATAAAAATAGTTAATAAAATTAATTTTGCTAATGAATAAAGTTTGTTAATAAAATTTTTATTAATGAATGAAAAATTGAAAATAAAGATTAACTTAAATTAAGTTAAATATAGAATTTTTTTTTAATTTTTTGTTATCATATGCCAAATAATATTTTTAGTATATATTGAGAAAATTAGTATATACATTAAAAACATAAGTTCAATAAACTAGACTCAATGGATCTAGGGTAAGATAGGGTAGGATATGATTAGGGTCTCATTCTTTTTGGTATTTTAAGGTATGGTAGGATATAGGATATTTTTGTTTGGATATTTTATAATATGGGTATGAATAAAGTGATAGCCTATCCATTTCCAGGCCTATACCATAATAACCATAGCTCGCCTAATATTTTTATTCACATGGTAATGGTAGACTAGTCCGACACAAAATGCCAAAATATTGATTGTTAGAGACTATTATTAAAATATGTTTCTACAATTTTTTAAAATTATGTCTCTTTAATTACTTGAAATTCTAGATACAACCTCACATGGGGAGTGCATATATACTTGAATTATTTTGCAAAGTATTGTAGTCATGGACCACCAATAGTCTTGAAGTTCACAAAATATTAGAACTAGCAATATTAGTTAAAAAGAAAAGAAAGGGAGGGGTTTTTGAGCAAGCAATAAGATTATATTATATAGAATTGTGACATGCATGGTGCACCAAACACAATGTGAAAGCATTTTATCTGTCAATGTGAAATCATTAATATCAAAGGCGTGTAAACATACAGCTTAACGTGAAATTTTCTAATTGATGGCATGTAGAAAGTGTAACTCTACATATAAATACTTATTTGATCTAATTATGAATATCAAGATAACAGGATTTTTGACGAGTAATATGTAAGATTAAGCATATGTTTGGTTTCATTTCAAAACCTCTTTTCATGTTAATTTTCTACTGTTTCAAAAATAAAATACATTATTTTTTACATATTTTTACCAGATACAATTTTTATTTTTATTTTTATTTTCAGAATACATTCCCTAATAACCTATATGCTTTCTCTCAATAACATATATATCTTCTCTCTCTATTCCATTATTTTATCTTTATCTACCAACAACCTACTAAATCCAACATAATCATTAATTTTCCAATAATTTATCCAAACATAAATTCATTTTCAACTTATTTCCACTAACTACTTCCCAACATTTTAAAAATGATGGAAATAAAAATTGAAAATGAAAATAAAACCAAACGGGCTATAAGGCCCATTTATTTATTTTTAAAAAATTATTAATTAATATATATTTACTAAATACACTACTTATTTTTATTTTCATTTTATTCTAAATCTACAATCTCATTATGTTATTAAATTAATCAAATTCAAATTTGATTGGCATAAAGTACACATTACCATTTCAAAATAATTAAAATACACATATTTTGAAATTTTTTTATGCATAAAAAAATATAAACCATGTAAATTTTCAATATTATAACTACCCTAATCTTTATTTTTTCAAATAAAATATTTAAATACAATCTTGTTTTTATTTTTAAAATTATAATTAATTTTTTAAAATACTGAAAATTGAAAATAAAAATGAATACAAAGTTAAACGGGCCATAAGACTTGAGCCTACCATTTAAAGAAAAGAAAGAAAGAAACTATGGCGTATTTCTCATTATCTTTCTTTTTTCCTACGATTATGATGGTGTGGGTTGTTATGACTGCTTAAGCCCACACCTTACCACGTAAATACTGGGTGTATTTGGTTGTGTTTTGTCAAAACATAATCAAAGATGTATTTATGTTTTCTATGAAATATCAAAATAGATTTTCTTAAAATACCATTTTTCATCCTTCATTATCTCAAAAACTCCTCATTTTCTTATACATATATTTTTTATTATTATAATAAAAAATATTACTTAATTCCATTTTCACTTCAAATATTCAATAAAAAAATAATGATTTGGCTGTTACAGTAAAAACATAAATAAACATACCAAACTCTCCAAAATATTTTCCACCTATTTCTCCAAAACATAAACTAATATTCATCACATTCCCCAATATCACTTTCACATTCCTCAAACCCCACTCCAAAAATTCATTTCCCCAAAACATTTATCATAATCATCTCCAAAACATAGCCAAATATTTTCATTTATTTTTGTTAATATTTACGTATATACGTACATTAGGGATGCAAATGAATCAAACCAGCTCGTGAGCCTGATGAGCTAGCTCGAAAAATATTCAAGCTCGAGTTCTAAGAATTCGAGTTGAGTTTGAGCTAAATAATTCTTATTTGCAAGCTCGCGAGCCAACTCACGAGCCTATATTTTTTATTTCAAAAATATTTATATATAAAAAAATATACTAATTTTAAAATTTTTTATAAAATAATTTAACTTTTCGAGTTCGAGCTCAAGCCTATAACTTGATTTTATGAAAAAATATAATAAAATATATTAATTTTAATTTTTAATAAAAAAAATTTAATTTTTCGAGCTCTGGCCCAAGCCGATATCTTGATTATGAGTTCGAGGCTAATGAGCCGAGCCGAGCCTGAACAAGTGCTCAAGCCAAGCTCGAGCCTCAATTTCTTGAACTCGTCGAGCTTGAGCTCGAGCTAGATACATTTGATTCGAATTCGAGCTCGAGCCTGAAAAAATAATCAAAGCTCGACTCGGCTTGTTTGCATCCCTAACATAATTAATTCAAGTTTTAAACCTCATACATATAAATATAAGGATAATGCTACTAGGGATGCAAACAATTGAGCTGAACTCGATCGCTCAAACTATTTCGAGTTTGAGTCAAGTCGAATCAAGCTCAATCTTTATTTTGATCGATCTCGAGCAATCTGTATTTAAATTGAAGGCTTGCGATCAAGTATATAATTAGAACCTCTATAAATAGCGCCATACTTATTATTCTCAATTTTGCTCTAAATATCTCATTAAAATTTTTAACAATCTCTTCTGTATTCTTTTGCTAGGAGGAAGACTTTGTGGTTTTAGGTTGAACACTTTAAGTTCTTTATTCCAATATATGTTAACTTTATATAATATATCAAAATATTTTCTTATAAAAATAATTGATTGTGAATTAAATACATTTGACATATATATACATAGAATTGAAAATATGAGATGAAATATGCATTGAAACAAAGGATTTAAACTATTAATTCAGTGCTAGGTTTCTTCTAAACTCCGAAAAAGTTTCTATTTATGAGGCTTGATATTTTCCCCCCAAAAAATTAAGTGAGGTCCTCCCAACCTTCATCAAAACTATACTTAGTGCCTGTTTGGTTTTGTTTTCACATCCCATTTTCATTTTTCTCCACAAAATGAAAACAAAAAGCCATCAACTTCTCTCAATTTTTAGAAACATTTTCATTCTTAAACTATTTTTCCAAGCACATTTTTACGCTCTCTCCATTTTCATACCCTATTTTTTCCTATTATCATTTTTACAATTTTCAATATAAAAACATAATAACATCCAAATACATCTCATTTTCAACCTTAACAATCATTTCATTTTAAACAAAATATCTAAACAACATTTCATTTTTAGACCTAAAGTCATAAATAACTTTTCACTTTTTGAAAATACCAAAAAACAAAAAATGAAATAGAAAACAAAAAAACGAAAACATATCCAAAGAGCTCTTAGGAAAGAGACACAGGGAGTTCTAGTATCAGTTATTCTTGTAGGTAACTAACCTTAGTCATAGTCTAAAATTATGACACATGTACTTTGTTAACTTTTCTACAACAGGTAATTTGTCTATTAATATTAAATGTAACTTATTGCTATTATTAGAATTAAATTTCTTTGTTGGCATGAAGATTCAATCCTAGGTCTGATGGTTGCAGCTAAATGATAAAAAATGTTTAAGTTGGGATTTGACCTTGGATTCCTTGGTTAATGGAGAAGTCAAGTATAGAATTTTTAACTTACAAAAATAAATATAATTTTAAAAAGAAACTTTTATTACAATGACTCCCTAATTTTGTTTTGTCTGAAATTTTTGAAAAATCATTAGCCTTCCTTCACAAATTTGTTCAAATCATCCAAAAAATTATGTGAAAGTTCAAAAATATCCTCCAATAACCGTTCACATTATTTTTGAGGCAAAAATGCTCTTGAACCTATTCATAATATTTTTTATACTATTGTGTAATTCTAACATTATTTAAATTACTTATAAAGTTTAAATATATTTTATTTTTAATAAAATTATTTAAATATTGAATTCAAGTTGAATTAAAAATGAAAATTAAAAACATAAACATATATAAACACAATTTTAATTAAACTTATTTTTCAATTAAAAAATAGAAAAATAAAAATAAAAGTAAAACAATTTTATTTTTAATAAACTTATTTATATATTGAATTCAAGTTGAATTAAAAATGAAAATTAAAAACATAAACATATATAAACAATTTAATCAATTTTAATTAAACTTATTTATTAATTAAAAAAATAAAAGAGTTAAAAAAATAGAAAAATAAAATAAAAGTAAATCAATCTCTTGAAAGATATAATTTTATAACTTTATCATTATTTAATATATATATATATATATATGTAGTCATATATAGGTGCTTAAATATGTTTACATAATATAGATGTGTGTATATATATATATAAATATATTATTTTAAAAAAATGAAGAGTTTTTGTGGTATTTTATTTTAATTTTTTAGTGAGGGTTATGATATATTTTTGTGGGTCTTTTTATGAATAGATATATTTTTGGGGGATTTTCATAAATAAATAACAATTTTCATTCAAAGTTTCACGAAAAATTAGGAGTAGAACCAAACGTATTAAAAAACTTACGAAATTTGTGCCAAAAGTGGTCAAAGCCATAAGTTCGGGACTAATAGTGGACACACAGTTAAACTATGGGACCAAAAAAAATAATTTTTTCATATATATATATATTTATGTATGTGTGTGTGTGTTTAAATGTACATATATAATATAGTGTATATATATCCATATATATAAGTACATATTAGGGTGAATTACGGCTGCCACACCTAGGTTTGACGTAATTACGAAAAGGTCCTCGCTTTTTCAAAAATTACAAAAATCCCACTAAAATGACAAATCTAATTGTAATATAGATGGAAGTTGTGAAATATCTGAAATATTCCTAACATAAAGCAATTAAAAAATAAAAAATACTGAAAAATAATTTGATGGTTAAAGTCCTAAATTCCCCTCTATGTATTGTGATATATTAAAATTTTGAATTATGTTAAATAGTTATATATTTAAAATAATTTATTTGTCTAATTAAATTTATTTAATAATATTAAATAATAAATATATTTGTTAGTTGAGTTACATATTAAATATTATTTATTTAAATAATTAATATAACTAAAATAGTTAATAAAATTTAGTTAAATTTATTAATTAATTAAAAGCAAAATAAATAAAAAAATTAAGAACTATATTAATTAAGAATAAATAAATAAATTTAAAAATATCTCTTTTTAACTAAATTATTTATTAAGTGAAATAGATTATTTTTTAAATTTAATTATATTATTTATTAAAATAATAATTACAGCCAAAAATAAAGATACTTAAAATACTTAAATCATTTATTTAAATAATAAATATATTTAAAATAATTAATAAAATTTGGTTACATTTATTATTAATTAAAAACACAATTAATTAAAAATGAAAAACAATACTATTTTGGAACAAATAAGCAAAAAAAAATTATATATATATACACATATTCTTAACTAAATTAAACATTTAATTAAAAAAAGATAAATTTTCAAAAAAAGAGAAAGAAAGAAAAATCAAATCCCCATGGACGCACCCACCTTGCCCCTCTCGCCCACAATCCCAACCTTCCCCTAACCCCACAATCCCCCACAATCCCAACCTTCCCCATCAAAAACCAAAATCAATGGCGCCGTGCTGCTGCACGGCCGCCATGACCAGATCTGGGCGGAGGTGGGGGTGCATATATATATAGATATATTATATATCATATGCATATACTATATATATGTATATATATAAATATTTACATATTTTTTAGTATATAATTTTAGGGCATTTTTGTGCTTTTGTGAAAGGTTTGAGGACATTTTTATACTCACCATAATGAACTTATTATCCAAATCATTTGAAGGGCACTTATGAAATTTCACATGCTATTTTTAAAGGAAATTTGAAAAAATCCTAACGGCTGGATTGAATTGTTAGATGGTGATAAACCTCAAAGTGGTTTTTGTAATTTTTGAAGAAGTGATGACATTTTCATAATTATCCCAAACCTCAGGGGTAATAGCCGTAATTCATCCTATATATTATTTTAAAATATATTTTTAGAGATTTTTTGCGGTACTTAATTTTTAATTTTTTAATGAGGGTTAATTGTATATTTTGTGCGTCTTTTCATAAATAGATAGGATTTTAGGGGAATTTTCACAAATAGATAATAATTTTTGTCCAAATTTTAATAAAAAATTGGGATGAGCACTAAAAGTGTTAAAAAAGTTATGAAATTTGGACTAAAAATGTTTGATTCTATTAGCTCGGGACTAACAGTGTATACATAGGTAAATAATGGGGCTAACAAAGCAATTTTTCCCTATATTTACACATTGAATTAAATATACACAAATAGATCGTACATAAAGGTTGTACAGATAGCGGGTTTATGAAACTTATTTAGCAAGTGACATGTTACAATAAATGAATAATGTTGATTTGTTGAAGTATATCACATAGACTAAATTTATTGAGACTAAAATGAATAACTTATAATTCATAACTGATGCTGGACCTCACCAAAAGTCATCCCCATTTCACCAACTCAAGTAAACTTGGAAAAGGTACCTAAAATAAAGATAGCAGAAAAGAACATTTCAGCTTATCCTGTCGCTTTTTTTCCGATGAGTTTCATATATTCACATTAAGTTTCGTATTAAGTCGTTGTTTGGTGTAATAAAATAAATTTATGCACCATCGTCCCACTTGCTCGTATCAGAGTAAGAAATTTCAAGTGGTCAATAATGTAATAAACCTTTCACACATGGTCAAAATTTGTGTTCTTGAAAGAAGAAATAAGAACTTGGTTTTCTGTGTTTTGGGATAGCCCCTGAAGATCTAATCACTTCAAACAGCACTCTCCAATCTTTTTTCTTTTCTTTTCTTTTCTTTTTTTTTTTTTGTGTCAAATAAGAGAGATCAGAGATGGCTCATTCTGCTCTTGTTTCACTTATGAACACGCTGGAGCTAACTGTTCACTCTGATCGATTTGACATTCTTCCCATGAAACAACATATCCTCTCTATCTACAGAAAAGTCCGATTCTTGCAAACGTTGTTCCAAGATGCTCCAAAAAAGAGCAGTGAAGAAGAGATGAACTCATTGGAAATCCAAATCATAAATGTCGCATATGCCATCGAAGACATTGTTGAATTAGACGCGTTAGTACAATTTGTTCCTGAAAGTTTTCCGGGACTATTGGATTCTGTCCTTGGGATGGACCCTTCAAGCGCCTTAGAGAAAGCAATGATGGTAGTCGATTCGATTGTGGAAGAGCTGTTGAAGGATGGATGCGGCCTGAAATATTTTCCGTCGAGGAAATATTCGTCTGTTGGTTATTTGCCGATTCGCGGTGGCAAGAGTGCCATGATGGTGGGGTTCGATGAAGATGTAATTGAATTAAAAGACAGGCTCACTGGACAGGAATCCAAGAGGGGAACCATTTCGCTTGTTGGCATGGGTGGTATTGGTAAGACGACTCTCGCCAAAAATCTTTATAATGATTCACTTATCAAGTATCACTTTGATGTACGTGCTTGGGTGACAATATCTCAAACATATTATGTGCGCGATGTCCTACAATGCCTTCTAGAAGGCTTTGGAGTTGCCATTAATGAATCACAAAAAAAGGATATTTCAGATTTAGCACAAAGTTTGTATCAAAATTTGAAGGGTCGAAGATATTTGATTGTGTTGGATGATATGTGGAGTATCGAAGTTTGGGATGATTTGAAAAGGATGTTTCCAGACGATGTTAATGGGAGTCGAATCATGTTAACTACTAGACTAGTCGACGTGGCTGCTTATGCCACGGACTCTTCTAGCCCTCCTCATCAAATGCGTTTGCTAGATGAGGATAAAAGTTGGGATCTACTTTGCCGTGAGGCATTTGGAGAAGAAGGTTGCCCTTCCAAACTGGAGGATATTGGGAAGATTATTGCTCACAACTGCAGGGGGCTGCCATTAGCAACTAGTGTAATTGGTGGGCTTCTTGCCAAGTCAAGCAAGACCCGGGATTATTGGGAATATGTTGCTCAAAATGTAAACTCAATTGCCATCAGCAGCGATGAGCATTGCTCCGAGATTTTGGCTTTGAGCTATAAATATTTGCCTCATCATCTCCAGCCCTGCTTTCTCTATTTTGGAATTTTTCCAGAAGATTATGTGATTTCTGTCGCCAAGCTCATCAAATTATGGATCGCTGAGGGAATGCTGAAACCATTTGGATCAAAAAGGTTGGAAGAGGTCGCGGAAGAATGCTTGAAGGATCTTATCGACCGAAATCTTATTTTCGTTCATCGAAAAGGATCTAATGGGAAGACAAGAACATGTGGAATTCATGATCTTTTGAGGGACTTATGCAGAAGGGAAGGTCAGAAGGAGAATTTTCATCAAATCAACGGTGGGTCTTTTAAATTTTCTCCTGATGACATAAGCATTCGCATTCGCTTGAGCATGCATCTAGATGTTCTGGATGTTAGTGATGTTGATATAGGTAATGCAATCCGATCAATGGCATTTGCTCGATCTTTGCTGTGCAACGGTCGCATCCTCCATGCATTTCCATTCTACATTTGTTTGGGATTGCTCAGAGTATTGGACATTCTTGGAACAGAATTCTTAGAATTTCCTGTTGATATTCTAAGTCTAGTGAACTTGAGGTACCTTGCTTTGAGTTTCCGCAGGTTTCCTGGTCTGCCTTCTGAAATGTCTAAACTTTGGAAACTTCAAATCTTGATTGTTGAGGATTATGAGAATTGGTTAAACCGACTGTTTTTGCCATATTGGAAGTCCTCTGCTGAAGTTTGCATGCCATCAGAAATCCTACAGATGGCACAATTGAGACATCTACATATGACAGAATGTTTTCTGCCTGATCAAATCGATGGGAGCGATCCTGTTGTCCTGAAAGACCTGGAAACACTTTCAGCAGTCACAAATTTCAGATGTACAGAAGAGGTCCTCAACAAATTTCCCAACCTTCAGAAATTGGTCGTTTATTATTATTCTTCTGACATAGAGGACTGGTCGAATTACCATCTCAAAAATCTTGTTCAATTTTCTAAACTTGAAAATCTGAAATGCATCTTTAAGTGCCCGCCCAACGACACTTTGTTGCCAAGCATGATGTTCCCCCAGAGCCTCAGAAAGTTAACTTTAAGTGGCAGCAAGTTCTTTTGGAAGGATATGAGGATCATTGGCTCCTTGCCTTATCTTGAAGTGCTTAAACTGAGAGAATATGCCTGTATGGGTGCAGTCTGGGAAACAATTGAAGGGGAATTCTGTCGACTCAAATTCCTGCACGTTGAGAGGACAAATCTAATGCAGTGGATAGCTGAAAACACGCATTTCCCCTGCCTGGAACATCTGATTATTGAAGAGTGTCATGATCTAGAGGCGATCCCTTCTAGCATTGGAGAAATAGGGACACTAAAATTGATTGAGATTGATGACTGCAGCTCTTCTGCCGCAGCTTCAGCCAAGCGGATTCTAGAGGAGCAGCAAAGCCTGGAGAATCATGACCTTCAAGTTCATGTGCACCGCGGTAATTTCTTCAGTTAGAAGGTAACATAATTCATCCTATAGTTTAAAGGTACTTCTATATCTGCACTGAAAATCACAACTCTGAAGATTGCACTGGAGCTTCATCTCACCGGCAAAGAGACAAAAGCTTGCTAGTTTGGACAGCCCAACTCATAAGAATCTAGGATAGTCATCGTTTTCATTTTCTTCCTTCAATTTATTTTATTTGTTTTGAGGCTCTGATTGTTCGATGAATTCAAAATACCAATCCGCGTTATATGTTTGTCTAGTACTGTTTGAAGGGTACAATATTGGAAAGCGTAGAGGGGTTTGTTACTTTGCTTTGTGTTGTTTCAATTTGTTGGTGGGGCTTTGGAAATATTCCAGAAGCGACAGCAAGCAACAGAAGGAAGTCATTTTCTCTTTAAAAGGAGGTGTTCCGTTCATTGAGGGCACAAAATTCTTGTTTCTTGGTTTTCACTCGGTAGTAAGCCAGCTGCGCATTTTGCTGATAGATCGTTCAAAAGAAAAAGCACATGAAACGTACAACACAAAAAAAAACAGTTGATGAGACTTATCCGATATCTGATAATTAAGCGGTTTATGACCAATACAAATCAGGTTTTATTTTTGGGTTAAATTCATTTTATTCCCGTACTATGGAGTATGTATCAAAAACTCCTCTATACTATCAAAACCTTCAAATACCTCATCAATGATGTCAAATAGGGGGGCCAAAGTGGGTCTCAACCCATGATTCCAACCCAATTTACTTTGGGTTGGGTTTAAAATAATTTAATTGGGTTTGGGTTGGGTTGAGTTTTAGTGGGTTTGAATATGAGTTGGGTTTTAATGAGTTGAAATAGGTTTTGAATGTAAGTAGGATGAATGTGGTTTCCAAATAATTCAACCCAATTTCAGTCCCAAAATTATTTTTTCATTTTCTCATTCTCTCAATATCATACGCCACTTTATTTTTATTTCTATAACACTTTAAAAATAAAAAAAATAATGAATTGAAAATTAGATAAATTATATATAACCGATTAATCATTTACCATTTCTCCACCTTATTTAATTTTAAAATATTAATTTATTAACTTAATTTGAATGAATTAATCAAGTAACGCTTTACTTGAAATTATGATCTAAAAATTGATTATATCATTATTTGGTTTATAAACTCTATTTTTTTATAAAAAAATTTAGTCAGTTAATTTTATAGCCCCCAATTTTTGTTTCAACTTTGCAATATGAAAATAAATAAAAACTTATTTTTCTTTTTTTTATTTTTATAATTTTTACAAACTACCAAAATATTAATATGTAAACACAACAAATTTATTGTGTAGTGGTAGCATGTGAGAGGACATATTGCGGCTGTCCATTTCATTTCCTTTCCCTCCACATGAAGAAAGGTCCCCGACTTTATTTTTATTTTCAGTTATAATATTTTCAAAAATTAAAAAATTAATTATATTTCAATATTTTTTGAGTATTTTATTTAAAAATAATAATTTAGGTATATAAGAATTTAAATTTAAATTATTTATATTTTTTATTCTTAAAAAGACATATTTTTCAAGATATTGCATATTTTAATTGTTTTAAAATGATAGTAATATTTTTATGTTGAATTGAATTTGAATTTGATCATTGTGATAAATGATAATAAACTAGATTGAAAAAATTAAAAATAAAATAAATGGTATTTTTTCAAATATTGACTAAATATAGAAAGTAAAAAACAAAAAAAAAATATGACTAGTATAGTAAATATTTTGTTGGGTACAATGTAAATATTTTGTACTAAAAATTTAAAATATTTTATATGATTATGTTTTATTCATTGAGCACGACTGTTATTTTGTATTAAAAGAAAAAATATAAATATTATAAAATAATAAGTAAATTATATGTTTACATAATTTGATTTGATTTTACGTGATTAATAAGGATTTAATAATAATTAATTAACATAAGTCAAATAAAGATAAAAAGATTATAGTTTAATAAAATAACATAACAATTATTTAACAAAAAGTTTATATTTTTTCTTTTTTGTATTGGACCTGCCCAAATCCCACCCAACCCGTTTTCAACTCAACCCATTTTCAACCCATAAATATAAACTCATTTTGAGCCCAATTCATTTTGAACCCAACCCATGAAGACCCAACCCATAACCAACTCAACCCACCCATTTGCCACTACTAAATGTCAAATATCTCCCTGTACTACTAAAAATATTTAAATACCCCCCTTTACTATTAAAAATCTTCAAATGCTCCCTTCAAAAATCATTTGTTGTTAGTTAAATAGCTAACGATGTCAAAACTCTACAGTAAATTATTGATTTAACCTCAGAAAATAACTAAATGTTATAAAATCCTAGGATACATGGCTTGTTTTTGTGTAGACAAATCTATCCTTAGCACCCGTACTACCAAAACCTTTAAATACCCTACTCAAACTTCTTTGCCGTTAGAAAAGTAACAGTTGTTTGGCTGATGTAGCACTAAAATTATCTTCCTTTTATATATATGATCATTGAAAAATTTTATGTCCAAAATACCTTTTTGATTTACTATATAATGCTCAAGTTTCTTACTTCAATTTTATTACTTTTATTTTAGGGCTTAAAGCATCATCTAACTCTTAATCCAACAAAAATATTAAATCATTTTATTTTTTTAAAAGGAACATTAAACAACTCTATTTTAATACAAAACATATGGGATCAACAAAACAGAGGCTGTTTGTGGGGAAAAAAAACATGGAACCATTATACGTATCTCTATTTCGTAACTGTTTGTCTAAAATTTTTCAGATCTACATTGTTTTGGGATATAAAAAATGTATAATAATGTGTATGATTTGTTATATTTCAGTCATAATTTCTCATTACTTTGTAACAAAATACCATGTATCCTAAATTTTTATGCTATAAGTTATTTTCTGAAGTTAAATCAATAATTTACTGTAGAGTTTTGACACCGTTTATTAATAGCAAATGACTTTGAGAGGGGGTATCTGAAGATTTTTTATAATATAGGGGGGTATTTGACAACACTTGAGAGGGGTATTTGAAGGTTTTGATAGTACAGGAAGTTTTTGATACATATCACATAGTACAGGGAGGTAAAATAAATTTTACCCATTATTTTTCTAATAATTAATAATATTTTGTTGTCCTTTCCCCAAACAAGAATAACCTGCAACTATATTTTTTTCCTTTTTTTTTTCTTTTGTATTCCTGTTGTCAATGTTTTCAAAATTGGACCGGACAATGAACCGGTGACCTTACTGGTTACCGGTTCGACCACTGGTCGAACCAGTATGACGCAATAATTAAATAATAATTATATTTAATTTTGTAAATATATATAATATTTTAATATTACCAAAAAATAAAACTTTCAATTGACATAGAAATAATATTATTTGAAAAAAAAATTCAACTTGCTTATTTTTAAGTATGTTTTTTAGAAAATAATACTATTTCACAATTAATCAATTATAAATAAATAAAAAATAATGTTTCACATTAATTTAAGTAATCATTCGTTTTATACTTCAACTCCAAGTAAAAATAAATTCTTCTACGCTAAATATTCAATATAATTTAAGAAAGATTAAACAAAACAAAATAACAAATTAAACATAAATATTCACATATAACTACCACTTTATTAAATTTTAAGAAAATAAATTCATATTTCAAAAAATTACATGTCCAAAATCTTTAATCATCATTTTCAACTCACGATTTCTCTTTTCTTTTTTTACTTTTTTTTAAAAAAAATTAAAAATTAAAAATTAAAAAAAGAAGAAGAAGAGTGAATCGATTGAACCGATCCGATTTTGACCACTGCCGATTTTCAGCCTGCAACAGGACCGGACAGGCCACCGGTCACAAGTTCAACCTGTCGGACAGGCCCGGTCCGGTCCGGTCCGATTTTCAAATCATTGCCTGTTGCAAATCAGAATTCTACTAATTTTGATAATCCAACAAGTATGGGGACTGTCGGAGGACCATAGCCAGCCCATTTTCTATTTTCCCCAATAATTGTGAAGGCGCGGGCTGTGACGACTACTTGAGCCCACACCTTACCGCAAAAATATGAATGATTTTCATATCGCGTCAATTTATGAATTTTTTACTTTATAATATTTTAGTGAAAAAATTGCATCTGAAAAAGGAGATTGGATTTTTTTAGTACATATGAGGGTTAAATCAAATTGAATTTACATTTTTGACATGTTATTTTGTTTCAATTTTTTGATTAATATCCTAATTATTCATTAATTTATATATATATATATATAACAACATTAGACTTGTTGTATGAGAATCTACGGGAATCTTTGGTAATGTTTTTTGTGTGATTTTATTATGTATTTTGGGATAATTAAATTATTAGAGAATGTGAAGTTATATTGCGAAATGTGATGAATGTTTACTTATATTTTGGGAAATAGTTAAAAAAATAGGGTTGGAAAGTTTGATATGTTTGTTTATATTTTGGGGGGAGATAATTTTTACTGTAGCAGTCAAATCAATGTTTTTTTATTGAATTTTTTTGGGTGAAAATAAAATTGAGTGATTTTTTTTATTATTAAAATAATAAAAATATATATGATGTATATATACAATATGTACTTATATATTGGAAAATGGAGAATTTTGGGATAATGAAGGATACAAGAAGGTATTTTGAATTTTATTTTTTTTTATATTTTGGAGGAAAAATGATGATATTTTTTGTCGTTTTGGTGAAACATAACCATTCCCTAGATTTCTAACAACCAAGTTGATGCAGAAAAGTCTAACATCGATAATAAGTTAAGGTTGTCAATGGATCAGATTTTAATCTGAATTCGATCCAAATTTTAGGATATTTATCGGATTAAAATATTCAATAAATCATATCTGATTATAAATATCCTTAATACGAAATAAGTGGATTGAATATGAAATTAAACAATCTGATTTGTTAAATATCTGAATCCAAACTTTAATAATTTTTTATTAAATTAATACTCTTATATATCATACTAATAAAAATTTTAAAACAAAATCTATACATTATATTAATATAATATCTATATTAACGTCTATATTATATTATTAACATTGAGTTTGTAGCCTTAAAAATAACAGAGATAATGATAAAATATCAAATATAATAATGTATATAGTTCATCTATACATTAATATAATGTCAAATAGGGCTTCAGTATTTAAAAATACAAATATGACGTAAATTTAATTTATAATATTATTATTATTATTATACAAAAAGAAAGGAAGAAAGAAACAGAAGAAAATATTAAATCGGGTTGGATTTTTTTATTGGATTTAGGGATGGCAATGGGGTGGGGAAAAATACGAACCCGAGCTCAACTGGTCCCGAATGGGACAGGTTTGGGGCCACTTAACGGGCTATGGGGCGGGGCATGGGTCGCGATTTTTCTAACCCGAATTATTTGGGGAGAGGTATGGGGTTTACTGACCCCACCCCGCCACCCTGAATAATATAAAAATTATATTTTTATATAATATATATAAATAATATATAATAATAAATAATATTATATATATAACAATAAATATATTATATATAAATTATTTTATATTTTCTAATTAAAAATAATATCCAAATCAAATAGTTTACGGTTCCACACTTCCACTTCCCATTAAATTTTTTTTTCATTCCCACCTGTTGTTCATTTCCCACTAGTATCAGGCGGGGTATGGTGGAAATTTGTTGGATTTAAAAATTTAGAGTTTTTTTGTTTCAATGTATAAAAATTTGGATGTTGTGTTTATTATTACTTTAATTATATTCTTATCTCCTATTTTGCTTCTATAAACTTAATTTGTTTGCATAGATTTTTTCATTTTTGTACCTAAAATTTGAATTTTAATTGCTATCAAGTGGTTCTGATTTGATACTTTAATTGATTTATTCTAATTTTTCTAATTCTTTCATTGGTTAAACTCGCCAACCCCGATGGGACTAGGCGGGGTGGGGTGGAGTGGGGCCTTTTTGGGGCGGGGAGGGGTATGGGGTGAGCCTAACCCACCCCAAATTCGCCCCGTTGCCATGCATAATTGAATTTGGATATGATACTAACAAACAAAAATTCTATAGGATATCAAGTCGAAATCGGATATGAATTTTGATAATTGAATACGGATTTCAATATGATTTATCCGATCTAAATCTAATCCGTTGGCGGTCCTAAATAAGAAACATCTATACACAAAAATGCAACAATCTATTGGGCCACTTTGCGTGGATCGCTTGGGCCATGAGAAGTCCATCCATTATCAGGGTGGTATCAGCATTATTATGTATTTATGTTGATAATTTTTATAAGATCAAGATATTAAATATTAATAGTATAAACATTATTAAAAAATAAATAAATAGTTTAATTTCCTTCTATAAGCTGATTTGCCATTCAAATTGGGGCAAGAGGAATGCTAGTTTAGAACTGTAAAGGGCATTGTGATTTTGCCCGACAAGGCAAACCAAATACATTGACTCACATGAACATTGAAAATCAATTGAAAATTTTGAAGTCAGGCAATTCTTCTTTTTCTTTTTTAAATATGAAAATAAAAATTGATATGATTCATTACCTCTTGAATATGGGCTTAACTTCAACGTTTACTTGAAAAAGAATTTGGAGCTTTCTAGCCCAAGAAAACGACGATTTGTTCCCACTACTGGGATCATACCATACTTAGCCTTGTCACCTGAGATGCACCTCCATAAATAGCAACACATTTGTCATTTTCAAGTATGTTGTAAATATTCTCGTTAAAATTCTCAGCAACCTCTTCTCTTGCTTCCCTATTCTTTTATTGGGAGACCTTGTAGCATCATTTTAATCGGACTTGTGCAGGAATTAGTAGGGATGAGCATCGGTCGGTTCGGCAAATTAATCGACCGAATCAATCGGTTAATTCATAAAAAATGTATGAAAATTATTAATCGTTTACCGCACCAAAATTTTTGGTTTACCAGTAAAATTAACCAAAAAATTTCGATTCGGTTTGGGTAATTTACCAATTGACCAATCTTTATTTGATATTCGTTTTTAATATTATTATTCAATAATATAATATTACAGTTGAAACAAAAACTTAATTATTTCGACTCAAGCAAAAACAAGCAATCTAATTATTTTTAAATTCATAATAAAAATCTTTCAATATTTAGAACAAGTAACATGTATTAGTAAGTAGAACACCTAAAAATTGTTATTTCTTTTACCCCTATTTAGCAAACTTCTGGGAAACTTTTGAATATCTTATAATTAGGTTACAACAAGAAAAATCTAGAATTAAACGGACTCAATTCAAAAATTAAAACTTTATTTAACTGAGAATGTATTTGCATAAGTAGTTTTCTAGTAAACAATTCAACAAGAATAAAACATAAACTTTATAAATCTAAAGCTACTCCTCGTTATTTTTAGTTCACACATGCTTATTCCCATAGTTATATAATTTATAAATAAAAAATCGAGCAACCTACATAATGTTTAAGAATTTATAAAAATTTGGTTAAATCGATTTTAGCATATTTTTTATGGAAAATTAACCGAAACACACCATTAACCGAAAATTTCTAAAAAATTAACCGTTAGCCAACCGAAAATTAATTGGACAAAATGGTTTGGTAAATTCGATTTCGATTCGATCGATTAATCAATTTTTTCGATTAATAGATAATTTTGCTCACCCTTATGAATTAGGAAGGAGTTAAAACTCCCTCCATCCTCCTATTTACCTACTTATTGAAATAGATCAACAAGTGGTCGAGTCAACCCACATGGACAGAGCTTCTTTTCAAATAAATGTCCACAAGAAACAATCAAATAACAATAAGAGAAAATAATATTATACAACATAGCCAATGAAAGTGACCACAAACAATAAACAGGTTGGTACTGATAAACTAGACCGACACAAAATGCCAAAATATTGAATGTTAGAGACTATAAAATATGTTTCTACAATTTTTTAAAATTATGTCTCTTTAATTACTTGAAATTCTTGATGCAACCTCACATGGTGAGTGTATATGTACTTCAAATATTTTGAGCAAACAATAAGATTATATTATATAGAATTGTGACGTGCATGGTGCACCAAACACAATGTGAAAGCTTTTTATCTTTCAATGTGAAATCATTAATATCAAAGGCATGTAAACATACAGCTTAACGTGGAAATTTTTAATTGATGGCATGTACAAAGCGTAACTCTACATATAAATACTTATTTGATCTAATTATGAATATAAAGACAACAAAATTTTTGATGCGTAAGAATATGTAAGACTATGCTCCTGTTTGGTTTCATTTTCAAAACCCCTTTTTATATTTTTTACTATTTCAAAAATGAAATAATTACTTTTTGCACATTTTCACCCGACATCATTTTTATTTTTATTTTCAAAATACATTCCTCAATAACCTATATATCTTCTTCCAATAATCTACATATCTTCTCTCTATTCCATTATTTTTAACTCTATCAACCTACGACTTATTAAACCCAATATAATCATTATTTTTTTAATAATCTATCTATATACAAACTCATTTTCAACTTATTTCCACTAACTAATTTCCAACATTTTAAAAATGATGGAAATAAAAAATCAAAATCAAAATAAAACCAAATGGGCTGTAATGCCCATTTATTTTTCAAAGATTTGTTCTTATTTTTGATATTATTTAAAAATAAAAAATTATTAATTAATATATAGATATATATACATATTTATTGAAAATACTACTTATTTTTATCCTTCATTATCTCAAAAGTTCTTCATTATATATATACATATATACCATTTATATTTTATTATTATTGTTACAATAAAAAATATTAATCAATTTCATTTTCACTCCAAAAATTCAATAAAAAAACATTGATTCAACTGTTACAAAAACATGTTCCCTCACAAAATATAAACAAATATATCAAACTCTCCATAACATTTTCTACCTATTTCCCCAAAACATAAACTAACATTCATTACATTCCTCAATACCACTTTCACATTTCCTAACCGCACTTTAAAAATTTCATTTTGCCAAAACATATATCATAATAACCTCCAAAACATAACCAAACATTTCCATTTATTTTTTTAATATTTTCACATGCACATACATTAAGAGTTTATTATAGTTTAAGTTTCAAACCTGACACATATAAATATGAGGAGGATGCTACTAGCTAGGGATGCAAACATTTGAGCCGAACTCAAGCTACTTTGACTCAAGCTCAAACTATTTTGAGTTCGAGTCAAGTTGAATCGAGCTCAATCTTTATTTCAATCGATCTCGAGCACTCTATCTCTAAATTGAAGGTTTGCACACTAGTACATAGTCAAAACCTCCATAAATAGTGCCATACTTGTTATTCTCAAGTATGATCTAAATATCTCGTTAAATTTTTTAACAACCTCTTCTCTATTCTTTTGCTGGAGGGGAGACTTTGTGGTTTTAGGTTGAGTCCTTTGAGTTCTTTATTCCAATATATGTTAATTCTATATAATATATCAAAATATTATTTTATAAAAATAATTTATTGTGGATCAAATACAATTAACATATACACACACACATAGAATTGAAAATATGAGATGAAACATGTATTGAAATAAAGGATTTAATTATTGATTCAGTGCTAGGTTTATTATAAACTTCAGAAAAGTTTCTCTTTATCAGGCTTGATATTTTCCCCCAAAAAGTTAAGTGAGGTCTTCCCTACCTTTATCAAAACTATACTTAGTGCCCGTTTGGTTTTGTTTTCATGTCCCATTTTCATTTCTCCACAATATGAAAACTAAAACCTATCTTCTCCCAATTTTTACAGACATTTTCATTCTTAAACTATTTTCCCTAACGTCACTATAAGGAAATTGGCATTGAGTGGCACTAACTTGGTGACATTTTATAATATAATGATATAAAAAAGTATTATGGTGATAGTTGTAAAGAATGCTACTATAATTTAGAATTTAGTGGCATTTGATTATTAAATGACATAAAAAATAGTGACATTGAATCAAAATATTTAATTAAAAATGCCTAGATAGATGTATTTCAAAGACATTTAACTAATGTCCCTATTCTTTCTAGAAAAATATCACGGATATGTAATGATAGTGTCATTTAAAGAAAAATGTTATCAGGTATTTAGAGGGTGTTTGGCTAAGTTTATTAAAAAAGTCTTATAAGTTGCTACATCCTATAAGATGTTTTTGGAGCTTACAAGATGCAATATCTTTTTAAAAAAAATAAGTTCTTAAAGTGTTTGGATAAAATAGGATATTGGAACTTATAAGATGTTAGTAATGACAATCTTTTAATTAATATGATTAAAATTAAGAGAATTTGTTAAGATCTTCAAAACAAGTTAGGAATTCTTTACTTTTTTAAAAAGACTTATAAACTCCTAACATTTTATTTTGGAACTTATAAGCTCTTTTTAAAAAAAAAATTACAAAACACTTTTTAACATCTTATAAGTTCTCAAATATCTTATAGGATGTTTTAAAGAGCTTTTAGTATGTTTTGAAAAGCTTATAGCGGCATGCATTTATAGTGTAATGACACACAAAAGTAATATGGTGATAGTAAGGAAAAAAAAATATCACTATAATAAAATATTTGGTGGCATTTGATTATTAGATGACATATAAAATAGTGGCATTTGATTAAAAATGCCAACAAAATTGTCATTTGAAGGCATTTAACTAGTGCCACTATTTTTTCTTAAAAAATGTCACTCATATTTATTTATGGTGTCACTTAGAAAAAAATGCCATAAAATATCTAGTAACACTAACTTAGTGACGTTCGGTAGTATACATACAAGAGTAATATTGTGATAATTGTTGAAAAATATTACTATAATACAATATATTAGTGACATTTGATTAATAAGTGACAAAAAAAATTGTGACATTTGATTGAAAATGCCAATATAAATATATTTGCAAGGCATTTAAGTAGTGCCACTATTTATTTATGGTGTCATACGTAAAAAGTACTGCAAATTATTTAGCACTGATTTAATGTTATTTTACAATATTGTGACACATTAAAGTACTATAATGATACTAATAAAAAATGTCACTATAAAAATGTAATTTTATTAAAATTAATAATATAACTATATGTTAAAAGCATTTAACTAGCATCACTACTTTTTCTAAAAAAGATTAATCATGATTTAGTTATGATGTGGCAAATATCACAAAAATAGATAAAGTGCATATAGCTATTAATAATTATAAAATTTATAAATTTTTATCTTATCATATTATATTGATTAAATAAACTATGTAATAAAATTTTAATGTATTGATTAAACTAACCATATTTTTCAAGAAGTATAAAAAATTTAAGTTTTTGCCTATTTTTTTCTCCTCACCTATACATCATTTTTGTGAATACTTTCTCTCTAAATTTAATGTCTCACACTTTTTCAAATGTGTGGTTTAATAAATTAATTTCGAGCATATATTTAAATAATTGATAATATATACTCTTAAAGTATAAAAATATAATAATATTTTTGAAAATTTATATTGAACATTTGGTAGGAAGCTTGATGGTAAATTCATATCTTTTCAAGTAAAATGTTGTAGGTTTGAGTCTTATACAAAACAATCGGATCATGTTGGGGTGTTAGAGGCAGATTAAGATGTCATTCAAACGAACATTTAATTTAGCATGGCATTTAAATTAATTTTTATGGCATGTTAGTATGTCATCTGAATGAATCTTTTGTGGCATTTTAACATCACTATATGCATTTTTTGTGTCACGTTAGCATGTCATTTAAAAGTATTTTTTTGACTATTTAACATGCCATTTATTGTATTTTTATTGCGTATTACCTTATCATTTACATAAGCTTTTGTTGAGTTTTAACCGGCCACTGCATATAATTTTTAGTGGCATATTAGTATGTTATTTAAAATAATTTTTAATGGCACTTTAACATGTTATTTAATGCAATTTTCGTGACATTTTAACATCATTTGATGCAATTTTTGTTGCATTTTATTAATGCTAAAATAAAGGTAATTTAGTGACAGTTATACTTTAAACTACACCGCTACAAATAATACTTTAAAAATATCATTAAATGTAAAATTGGGGCAAATGTCATATATGATCTCTAAAATTTTAATTTAGAATCAATTTAGTCCTCAAATTTTAAAACTTCATTTTTTAGTCCCTAATGTTTGGATTTAGTTTCAATATAGTTCCTAAGTTAACTTTTCGGAAACTTTTCACTGGAAAATTGACCAAGTTTGATATTTTTAGGGGCAAAATTATCAATTTATAGTTTGATATTCTACTTTAGTCCCAATATAAGGTTTTATGTTCCAATTTAGTCCCTGTGTTATTTTTTTTCCTTTTCTTTTTCTTTTTATAAATTTATGTACATGTGTGTATATATAATTGATATTAATATACTATTATTAACATTAAATAATATATTATTGATATATTAATATTATTTGTGATGCTATTATAAATAATAATATTAATTGTATGAATAATAATAATAATAATAATAATAACAACAACAACAACAACAACAACAACAACAACAACAACAACAACAATAATAATAATAATAATAATAATAATAATAATAATATTGATATCACTAATAATATTTATAATATTATTAATACTATATATTCTGAATATAATTAAAATTATTTTTTTATTATTATTATTATTATTATTATTATTATTATTATTATTATTAATAACAATACATGATACTAATAAATATTAAATTAATTTTATTATCATCATCAACATCATCATCATCATCATCATCATTAATCATAAGAATAATAAGATTAATATTATCAACGATAATAATAGTATTATTATGATTATATAATTATCTAATATTATTAGTATTATTATTAATAATATTGTTAATAGTATATTAATAATATTACTAACAAAAATTCAAGTAAGCAATGACTTTTTCTAACAAGATAAAAAAGTTGCCATGTCAGCTGAAAATTTGCCACCTAAGCAAAAATTTCTAAATTCAACAAATTTCAATGTGCTACATTAGCATTTCTAGTCAGTTTATGAGATTCTAGCAACTTTTGGACTAAATGTGCAAGTTTTTTTAACTTATAGGACTAAATTTGAAATTACGTAACATATAGGACAAAATTGAAAGTCAAAAATTTTTATAGGACGAAAAAAATAATTTTTTCATTTGTTGGGGGTAGCTACCATGGCCGACCATCATGGGTTGGGAACGGGACAGTTGGGGATGGGGATGGGGTTGTGGAGGGTGCGGGATTCAGGAGTGGGTGGGATTACTATACAAATATAATTATATATTGTTTTTATATATTTATATTTATTTATTAGTATATATTATATTTAATTATATTAATTTTAATCTTATTATTCTTATGATTAATTATATTATTATTAATAATAATAAAATTAATTTAATTTTATTAGTATCATGTATTATTATTAATAATGTTATAATAATAAATTATTATATTAATAATATTTATAATATTATTAATACTATATATTATGAATATAATTAAAATTATTGTAATATAATCTTTATTATTATTATTATTATTATTATTATTAATATATCACTAATTATATAATTAATATTATTAATTATAATAATATCACAAATGATATTAATATATCAATAATATATTATTTAATGTTAATAATAATATATTAGTATCAGTATCAATTATATATACACATGTACATATATTTATAAAAAGAAAAGAAAAAGAAAAAAACGTAACATAGGGACTAAATTGAAATATAAAACCTTATATAGGGACTAAAGTGGAATATAAAATTATAAATTGATAATTTTGCCCTTAAAAATATCAAACTTGATCAATTTTTCGGTCAAAAGTTGCTGGAAAGTTGACTTATGGACTAGATTGAAACTAAATCCAAACATTAGGGATTAAAAAATGAAGTTTTAAAGTTTGAGGACTAAAGTGATTTTAAATTAAAATATTAGGAACCATTTATGATATTTGCCCATAAAATTGCCACTATAATATTATTTAAGTGGCATTTTTTGGTATCTTCAATGCTTAATTTTGTTGTAGTGCACACTTTTATGCTCTATCTCCATTTTCACACCCTATTTCTCTTTACTATCATTTTCACGATTTTAAATACAAAAACACAACAATATCCAAATACATATTATTTTCAATCTTATGCAATCATTTCATTTTAAACAAAATACTTGAACAACATTTCATTTTGAGACCTAAATTCATAACAAACTTTTTATTTTTTGAAAACGCCATAAAACAAAAACTAAGAACATACCCCTTTTCATTAACTCTACCAAACGCCTAAAATAAAGAAAGCAGATCGAAAATAATCATTTCAGCTAATCCTATTGCTTTTTGTCCGTTGAGTTTCATATATTCACATTTATTTTCGTATTATGTCGTTGTTTGGTGTAATAAAATAAATTTATGCACCATCGTCCCACTTGCTCTTAATATCGGAGTAAGAAATTTCAAGTGGCTAATAATGTAATAAACCTTTCACACGTATGGTCAAAATTTGTGTTCTTGAAAGAAGAAATATGAACTTGGGGGAAATTTGCTTTTTTTTTTGTCCATTGAGCAGCAGAGTTTGCACTTTTAATTCCAAACTAATCTTTAGAGGACCAAATTTTTTAATTTTTTGGCACCTTTGGGATACCATCAATTTTTTTTTTTTTTTAATTTTTTGATGATTTATTTGAAAAAATTGTATTTTGGTCTCTTTTTATTTGGATTATTTCATAAAATCCCTAGATATTAATTATATAATATTTTGTTTTCTTTTCTATATTATGTATAATATATATACCATATAAATAAAATAAATGTTATATAAACATAAATACGTATATATACTAACCTTGTCCCTCCTCTCCCAGCCCCACGTGGCCGGCCATGGCCACACAGCGGCCGCCTAGTCATGGTGGCCATGACCGACCGTTGATTGCATAGCGGCCGGATATGCCGCAGCCAGCGGCCTGGCTAGTCCTGGTCATGGCCAGTTGTTGGTTGCGGCCAGCGGCCGCCTGACGGAGTGGTCCGATGTGGCTGGATGGGGGCAGGAGTAGGTAGGTGGCCGGACCGCTGGCCAAGAGAGGGTAGGGTGGACCGGGGGTTGGGGCTGACGTGGGCGAGGAGGTGAGGGAGGGGGGGGTCATTGGCTTGGCCAGCGACCGGCAGTCTCTTAGCCAAGGGGCCATGGCCGGTCGCTGGCCAGGAGGGAGAGGAGGTGGGACCAGTGGGCTGAGAGCCCCTGGGGGTGGAGAAGAGGAAAGCACTTTTTTCTCCATTTTTTCCTGCTCTTTTTTTTTTTTTTTAATGTTTTAATTTTTTAATTTTCTACTTATTTTTTAATAATTAGTTAACTGAATCAAATTAGTTTAAATATATTTGTTATTTTTATATATTATTAAGTATATAATGTAAAATATACATTATCCAAATGATTAACTTTTTAGTCATTTTATTTATTTAAATTCACTAATTATGTTCTCCAAAATAATAAAAAATATTTAAATTATATTGTTGGTTGATACTTTTATATAGAAATTTTTTTATTTAATTTATAAATTCATCATATTATCTTAATTTATAAATAAATTTAATTGTATCATTTTTTTTTGAAAACAATTTAATTCTATTATTTTAATACTATAAATATGTAATTCAAAATTATGAAATTATGCATCTAAGATAATAGATTCTATTCTTATTTTTATTTTTTATTTTTTACCTATTTTGTTCTAATTAAAAAAAGTTTCAACTTAATTTAATTAAATTATTTTAGATATATTTATTATCTTAATATTATTGAATATGTAATTTAAAATTATAAAGTTATATTAATTAAGAGATGAATTTATTTTTTACTTTTTACTTTTTAATTAATAAATAAGTTTAATTAAATTAACTAAATTACTTTAGATATATTTTATTTTAAATTTTTATATTTTAATTCAATGTGAATCTGAAGATTGTTCAATATTTAAGAAATTTTATTAATTGATGAGGATGAAAATCGTATATTAGTGTATTATGTTGAAATTGGATGAAATCGACCTAAGGGGGGTCCAGGAGTGAGTCTCTAGTGTGTTGGAGTTGAGTTCTGCAATCAACAGCAAATGTTAGGCTAGTCGAGGTGCGTTCGGCTAAGGTACTCCGACACTTAAGTCAGTATGGATCAACTAAAGAAATGAGCAGTGGAGTGATGGCACTAGATAAGAAATGGTATACCTTACTGAAGGCAATAGATGGGGTATTTATAGCCTTCTTAAGGTGGCTAGTAAGTCTATGGTGCCCTTGGCTAGCATGAAGGGCTTTTGTCTTCACCTGAGAGTCTTTAAGTCTTATCCCAATCGTGTACAATTCCAGGTGGCGCAGCTTAGAGCATGGTGGTACACTAGTAGCGCGTACCAACCTGGCGTAGCTGAGAAAAGATAGAATTGTGGTGGCATGTGCCATTAATGAGGGGCCACGCCGCCTGGTGAAGTATTCAGTGTAATTGAGCAGCTACTGCTTTTCCTCGATCACCCTAATCAATATGGGCACTTCTGTATAATATCTTCTTGGATTATCATTGGTGGGCCATGATCTAGCCCGAGTTAAACCTTGCTGGTCGAAGTGATAGAAGTCGGCTCTGAGTTTAAGTCGATCAACTCCTGGTCAACACAGTAGGTGTCGGTGGTGTGTTCTAATAGGTAAAGACTGAGGTCAAGTTATGGTCGGGCTTGCCGGTGATTGGGTCGCAAGACATCACCTTTTTGCCCTAGTCGAGTTTCCTCGAGCTTGGCCTGTTGGGCCTTTCAACCTTGGTTGAATTTCTTTGGGCTGGGCCTGTTAAGCCATCACATATCATGAGTCCCCCCCACTTTCGAGTCCTAATCGAGAGAATCGACGAGAAGAAAATAGGAGTAGCTGTAAACCAACAGCTGGGTCTGCTCGACGAGAGTCTGGAGGCGTCGACCAGGGTTTTGGTGTATTTAATGCAACAGTTATTCTGTGTCAGGCGGAGCGTCAAAAGACTTTTTTGCCATTGTTACATCCATTTTGGTTGCTGTGCATTGGGGCCTATATATAGGAACGGTGAAAATTCACATTTTCGCTGTATTCCGAGAGGTCAAACCTCAATCTTTTACTTCTTCCTAAGCTCATTGAGTCATTTTTGCTCCTCGCAACCTAGTAAGTTTTCTTCCTTATCATCTTTCTTCTCAAACTCAATATGCTGCACGTGTTTGGCAAGCGTAGCCCTAGGGAAAGCGATAGTGAGGAAACGAGGTCGAACGCTGGCTCAACTAGCAAGCCAGATAGTTCTTCGAGTAGAGACTCAACCTCGAGTAGTTCCATCGACGAACGGGTCACTGCAGCGGGTAAAGCTTGTCCAAGCCAGCCACCTATTTCGCGCGGTTGATTATTCAGTTGCGACCATTATAGCAAATTAGTGTCCAAAATATCCAGTTCTGTCGACGAATGGGTCACTGCAGCAGGCAAGGCTGGTCCAAGCCAACCAATTATTTCACGCGGTCGATTATTCAGCCACGACCATTATAGCAAATTATTGTCTAAAATATTCGATGAGGACCTTGTCCTCATTAGGCGATTGTTACATGGTCTTTCAAAGTTTAAATTAATTGTACCAGGTCCTGGCCAGAGGATGCACCAAACTCCTACAGGTTGCATTGTTGTGTTCGAGGACACTATTTGTTGTGGGCTTAGGTTTTCGATCGCCCCCTATAGTTGAACTCCTCCGGGGCCTTCAAGTTAGTATCACCTAACTGTTACCCAATTATTTCTCGACTATATACAGTTTTGATGTTCTTATGTATGTGCATGGTCAACTTCCTTTCTTCGCAAGTCTCAGCAATTTGTTCCATCTCCCCATGTCTCATAAGTCGGGGAATACTGAGGAGTCGGGTTTTTATTATCT
Organism: Jacaranda mimosifolia; assembly: GCA_018894105.1. NCBI lineage: Eukaryota > Viridiplantae > Streptophyta > Magnoliopsida > Lamiales > Bignoniaceae > Jacaranda > Jacaranda mimosifolia. The sequence goes on along the minus strand of CM032124.1, from coordinate 2,864,074 downwards.
CATAGTACGACGTCAAAAATTTTTGGTCACGCTCTCATTTTCTTTCGGGCAAAACTAGAAGTCTTGGTACTTCTTCCTTTGACCTTCGGGTGGGGTCGGTTTAATATTCCTCGGGGTTGGATGTGGGGTCATATTGATATGCCCGAGAATGAAACCCCAACTTGGCCCAATACGTTTGTTAGGGACTTGGTCGAGTTTGGGCTGATGGAGGCTGCGGGCTACATTGAGGAGAGAAATTTGGTGCTGGCGGGTCTATCGCTTGCCCAGCTAGATCTTCCTATTGATGCTTGACTAGGTAGTTGGGCTATATTTGTTTCTGCTATGTCCGTTTCTATATTATTATCTTTTTGGTCAATATATGTTGTTGATCCTTACTACTAATATCATGCAGATTGAGAAGAAATCATGAATACCATGGGGCTTAAGCGACTACGCGTGACCAGAGAAATCAGGAGTGACGAGAGAACGCTGCAGCTCATCGCGAGGCACAAGCCACTGTACCTCCCCAAATTGAGTTGCCTGCAATAGCGGCTTTGCTTGCTCGTGCAGCGACTCCTCCAGTTTAACCAACTACTGGGGTGAACATTAGCCCTTCAGCTCGCCAAAAAAGGTCGGCAGTCGAGCAAGGTAGTCCCACCCATAAGAAATCTGCCGCTGACAGGGGCAAGGGCAAGGGCAAGGGCAAGGTTGGGGCCCCCAGACAACCAATTGGCTAAGACCTTTTTGGGCAATAGGAGGACAATGAGTTGTTTGCGTTGCCTAAGCTGTCGTCGCCCCAATATGGTACCGAGAGCTAGATGGCTGCTCACAACTCGTTGTTAATGCTTACAGCTGGGTCGACAGGGGCTACTCCCATTAAGGTGATAATGGATGGTCTTTTTACTTCTGACCAAAAAAAGTTCATGGAGCTCAGCCAAGATGGGGCGCTGAAGGCGTTGGCTTATTACTCCAATATGGTAAGTGCTTAGTCGAGATCAAGTCGATTGTCGAGTATTTTACTTTTTGCTCATGTTTATTTTTGTTCTGATCGAGTTTTCTTCATATGTTAGCCAACTGGGCTATTATTTTTACAGGAGGTCCGAGTTGCGTAGGGGGACTGTGAACAACTTCAAGATGGCCAAGGGGACGCTGAAACACTTAGGGCTCAGCTCGAGTCTGCACAAGCAACGAACAAGCAGCTGGACGAACAGCTCAAGAAAAAAGATTAGCAACTCGAACTAAAGGATTCATAGCTCATGCTTGCGGTGTCGAAGAAGAGCAGAATGGACGAGCTGCTAATGAAAGCAAGGTTGGATGCGCAGAATGCCTATGGGTTTGTCAGACTCAAGGGTATAATGCAGCCATGCATTATGCTCGGGAAGATTTTTTCAGGAAGTTACCCTTGATGCAACGGGAGGCCGTGCAACAGTTCATGCTGTATACGATGTTTCAAGAAGCCAGCGTCGTGTTCTCCTTCGACGACGCGAAGGAGGCTTTCGAGCGTGTAGTGAAGCAGCTTGAATATCTAGGCTACCAATTTCAGCCCAAAGATAAGAAGTTGATCAACCCTATACTGGACAAACAACTCAAAGAATATTGACCCGACGAGGGTGCATTCGAGGAGGGAGCTACTGTTGTGCCTGAGAAGAGAGCTGTTGTTGCGCCCACAGTTAGGCCAAGGTTGGGTATCAAAGGAGGCTCGTCGAGGTGGTAAAGGAATTTGCCTTTGCCAATGACTTCGCATTTGAAATTCGGGATTGCAAGGTCAAGCTGGCTGATTTTCTCCCTCCTCCCGGTAAGCACATTCCTTGTCAACGAGGCCGTTCCCTCTCAACCACCTCCTGTGGTCTTTTTGACTCTTGTGGCTGTGCTCGAGTAGGAAGTTTAGAGCCCGTATATGGTCGTCCCTGTGCCTTCAAGCAACAAGATTTACCAGGCCATTGAAGAAGGTGCGCTCGTCGCTCACGCTGAGGGTGCTGGCTCTAGTTGATGTGCCAGCTTATGAGATTTTATGTTTTGGTTTTTATGTTTCTGGTCGCCCTATGAGGCGTTTGCTTTGTTGTTTTTTATTTTTGAACTTTTTGTCATTTCTGCTTCTGCCCTTGTAATCGGATGTTAAAATGGAATGGAATGATTTATCTTTATCATCAATTCTTGCTTGATGTGTATATTTTAGTTTTAGCACTTTGGTTATTCTCATCCAATGTACCATTGCCGCTTGAGCAATAGTAATATGAAAATGCTTGGTTCAATTATTGTAATCTGACTGTCCTCGCAAATCTATTTTTGACTACGTGGTCGATTTCGTGCTCGTTGGTCAAAGCCATCGTTGTATTATACGCATGTGAGGTTGACTTAGAGGTCGATTTTAGGTAAGTAATTCACCTTGTCACATGGTTCATATACCGCGTTGAGTGGACTTGCGATTTGAGACCATCATTTATAATTAGGACGGCTCTAGACGAGTACTTTTGTGTCATTGATGACTATGATCGTCGACTACGGGGTCGACTTTCAGCAAACAAGTTGCTTACTAATTTGGGATAGAAGCCTTTATTATCGTGGTTTGACGTTGTTATCGACTGCAGGGTCAACTTTGTGCGGGTAGCTCGTTTATGAATTTCTGCTAGAGACCTTTGTCTCATAATTTGAAATCGATGTCGACTACGAGGTCGACTCCGAATGATTGAGTCGTTCGTTAATTTGGGCTAGAAGCCTTTGTCTTGCAGTTTAAAATCGATGTCAACTACGGGGTCGACTCCAAACGATTGAGTCGTTCATTAATTTAGGCTAGAAGCCTTTGTTTTGTGGTGTGAGAAGACTGTTGTAGAAACAGGCATAGTTTTATTGCTTTAAAGAAGTGTTGTAGTACAATGGGGACTTTGAGTTTTGTTACACATAGAATTTCTTCAAGTTTATCGCGTTCCATGGTTCATGGAGCTCATTATCATACATGTCTGCAAGTCGATATGCATTGTGCTTTGCTACCTTGATCACCGAGTATGGACCCTTCCACTTTGGGTCAAGCTTTCCCACATTCTTCTATACTTCAACTTTTTTGAGAACGAGGTCGTCTGCTGTGAAAATTCTTGATCGAACTCCCTTGTTGTAGTGCTCCGCTATCTTTGACCTATATCTCTACATCGTAGTGTAAGCTTGTTGTCGTAGCTCGTTGATGGTTTCCAAATCGAGTTCCTGTTCTAAAGTGTTTCTAATTAGGTAGAAATGGATTACTTGAGCCGTATATTGTATTAGTTCCGTTGGGATGACTGCCTCCAATCCATAGACCTAGCTATAAGGGCTATAACTCGTGGATACTTGAGGAGTTGTTTTGTATGCTCATAGCACGCTGGGAAGGTCGTCTGCCTAACTTGTGCCAGTTCCTTCCAATCGAGCCTTGAGATGGTTGAGCACGGTTCAATTCGTGACCTCTGTCTGACCATTAGTTTGGGGATTCCCCACTGAAGTGAAGTCCTGGCGAATCCTAAGGTTTTCACACCAAGCCCTTATATTCATGCTCTAAAATTATGTTTTGTTGTCTGATATCAAGACTTTGGGCAGACCGAAACGATAAACAATGTTCTTCTATGTAAAGCTTTTAATGGCGGCTTCGGTTATTTTAGGGACAACCTCTACTTCAACCCACTTCATAAAGTATTCGACATCGACAATCATAATTTTTTTTAACCGATCGTATTTGGAAAATATCCGATTATATTAGTTCCCCACTAGTTGAACGGCCACGTGATCTGTACGTTCACCATGATGAGGCAGGTTGATAAGGGATGTTCGAGTGGAGCTTGCAGGACTGGCACTTTTTGGGGAAATCGATGGCATATTTTAGCAACGTCAGCCAAAAATATCCATATCTAATGATCTTATGCGTTAATGACTGTCCTCCAGAGTGATTGCCACAAATGCCTGCGTGAACTTCATGCAAGACGTCACTAGCTTGAGCTGAAGTTAGGCAAGTCAATGGCAGTCCTAATATCGACCTTTGGGTAAAGCTGACCGTGCTCGTCGAGGGAGAATTTAGATGCTTGATCCTTGAGCTTACACGCTTCGCTCTTGTCCTCGGGGGTTGTTCCTTCTTTCAAGTATGCCTTTATGGCATCCTGCTAGGAAAGAGGCACTTATTCGATTTACCCCACTAATTTCTGGTCAAGGGTGTCTATGGTGGGCTTTGTTGCTACCAGGAAAGTTATTGTCTTGTCCCATGTCCTTTTCATCGAGCTTACGAATTTCAACAGTGCGTCAGCTTATTCGTTCTTTGATCGAGGGACCTGGCTAAAGGAAAATTTCTTGAGCAGTTGTTGTAGCTTCTTCACCTCAGCCAAGTATCTGCTCCGACCTATTCTGCGACTAGCTGGGAGTTAGTAATGGCTACCAACTGCTCTACACCGCGGTCTGCTGCTATCCTCATGCCGGCGAGGAGGGCCTCATACTCCGCTTCATTGTTAGTTACTGGGTAGTCAAGCTTGATTGCAAAATCATATTCCTTTACAAGTGACGAGGGCAGTAAGATGCTAATCCCTCATCCGAATGAGGTCACCCACCCATAACGTGCAGTGTCCATACAAGGGAGTTGCTGTTATTCTGGTCAGATAGGTTGAGTATCTCGACAACAAAATCAGCTAAAATTTGTGCCTTATAGCAGTTCGGGGTTGGCATGTAATGTCGAATTCACCCAACTCAATTGCCCATTTGGTTAATCGTCCAGACGTATCTGGTTTTGATAGCACTTGCTTCAAAAGTTGGTTCGTCAATACAACGATGGTATGAGAGTGGAAGTAGGGTCTCAATTTTCGAGCTGTTGTGACCAGGGCGAGGGCGAATTTTTCAATCTCAAGATAGTTGTGCTCGGGGCCTTGCAGTACTTTACTACTGTAGTAGACAGGTCGATGAGAACCATCTCTAGTCGAAACCAAGATCGAGCTTATTGAATTCGATGAGACTGCTAAGTATAGTTGTAAGACCTCTCTTAGTTCAGGTTTAGCTAACATGGGTGCAGAGGAGAGATAACGTTTCAAATTGATCATGGCCTGGTCGCATTGCTCTGACCATTGAAAACTCAATTTTTTTGCGTTTCTCAAGATCTTGAAAAATGGTAAGCTTTTGTTAATTAATCGGGTAATAAACCTCCCCACAGCTATGATCCTTCCGACCAGACACTGCAGTTTCTATCTGTTCGAGGGGGTATGATATCCAAAACTGCCTGATTTTTTTGTGGGTTTGTTCAATACCTCGTTGGCTGACCATGTATCCCAGAAACTTGCCTCATCGCACCCTGAAGGTACACTTGTTGGGGTTGAGTTTTATGCTAAACGCTCTAAGTATTGAAAATGTGTGGTCGAGGTCGATCAGATGGTTTTGTTCTTTTTCTGTTTTGACGATCATGTCGTTGATATAGACCTCCATGAATTTTTCGATCCCATTCTTGAACATAAAGTTCACTAGTCTCTGATACGTTGTGCCTGCATTTTTGAGCCCGAAGGGCATAACCAAAAAACATTATACCCCATTGGGGATGACAAAGGATGTCTTGTCCCTATCCTTAAGGGCCATAAAAATTTGGTAATACCCTTAGAATGCATCTATCATGCTTAATAATTCACAACCAACAGTAGAATTAACTAATAAATCTATACGAGGCAGGAGGTAAGGATCTTTTAGGACAAGCTTTATTCAAATCAGTGAAATCATTACACATGCGCCATTTGCCCTCATTCTTAGGAACAAGGACTACATTACAAAGCCAACTTGGGTATTGAATTTCTACAATGTATTCTGCCTCTAAGAGCTTTTTAACCTCATCTTCGATAATTTGGCATCGTTCAGCATTGAAGGTCTTGGCCTTAGACTTCACGGGCTTGTATGAGGGTCCACGTTCAGATGGTGGATTATAACACTGGGGTCGATTCCTTGGAGGTCAGAAGCCTTCCAAGCAAAAACATCAATATTTTGTCTGAGGAAATCGACCATAAGGCACTCCATGCTATCCCCCAAGTCAATACCAATTCTGGTGATCTTGTTGGGGTTTCTTAATTCCAGCTCGATTGTCTTGAACCCACCGACGGGCTCCACTCTGGTCTCTTTGAGTTTTCTTTTCTTGCTCAACTGTCCCTCCTCGGGATTTGCTACTGGGGTGTCCTTCGAGGGTCTCAACTTTGGTTGACTCTTTTATCCCGTGGCCTCGATCGAAATTGTGTAACAGAGCCATACTTTCTTAACATTACACAAGAGTTCCCCCATGCCAGCAGTGGTCAGAAACTTGAGCTTTATGTGATAGGTCCAAACAATAGCGCAGAAGTCGTTTAGAGCCGATCGTCCGATTATGACATTGTATGCAAAAGGAGCGTCGATGACTAGATAATTGATCATAAGGGTTCTCCTCTAGGGAGCTTCCTTGAATGATGTAGAGAGGTTGATGGATCCCTCCAGTATGATTTTCGTTCATCCGAATCCGACCAGTTATGTTCTGAGTTGCTCAAACTTCAACTTTCCCAACTTCATTCTCTTCAGGGTCGATAAGAATATGATATTTGTTGAACTGCCATTGTCGACCATGATCTTTCTGTCCTCAAAGTTTGCAATTTCTACAGATACGACCAAGGGGCAATCCAGCTTGTTGTCTACTCCATGACTTTTGATATGCGATAGGTCTGCATCTAAAAAAGAAATTGGCTTTGCACTGGTAGATAGTTGAAAAATAGTTTCGATCGAAGAGGATTTGGTCAACTCCAGCTTGCGCTGATGCTGCCTCCTAGCTGATTTGTAATCCCCCCAGTTGGGCCTCCTACAATGGTGTCAATTACTCTTCTGATGAGTGGGTGGGGATCATGGGCATGTTTCTTTCCTTTGTCTTCTTCCTTGGGCTAGTCGACCTTTCTCTACGAGGAGCCTGGTCGGTTTTACCTGCTTGTCATGCGCTTTCGTCGACAAACTTCTTTCGGTGGTCCTATCAAATCAACCTCTCGATCTCATCATGAAGGTTGAATCAATCCTCGGTGTCATGGCCCCTCTACTTGTGAAAATGACAGTATTTTTTAGATTGCTTCACTGCCTTTGTTTTAGTCAGCTTTCTTAATTTTTTTAAGAGTTTGTCATGTTCAATGGCAAATAACATCTCTTTTCTCGGAAGATTGAGTGAGGTGTAATTGTGGAAACGCTTGATGGGGGATCAATGTCTCTCTCTATTCTGGCGGTCGTCTTTCTCTTGGGCTTTTCTCTTTTCGGTGTTAAAATTATCATATTTCAATTTGTTCATGTCCTCCTGAGTCATATACCTCTCTGTGAGGTCGAGTAGTTCTTCCATCAATCTGGGTCATTCCCACACCAAAGCATTGGCACATTCTTTATGTCAAACGTCCAAGAAAAGCACATCGATTAGGAATTCGATTCGCGGACTATCAATTTTCAAAACTTCAGTATTGAATCTCGTGAAAATATCACGAAGCGATTCCCCCTCATTCTGTTTAACTGTATGCAAGTGGGTGTGAGGGAGCTTCACCTTTCTTCGGCTAGCAAACTAATGCAGAAACTTATCGCGCAACTGGTCATATAAGTAGATGGACGTCGGTTCTAGCTTCACAAACTAGTCGAGTGCAATGCCCTGGAAGGTGGTCACAAGCATCTTTGTGTGGATGTATTCATTATACTGATGCAGTTGCATCATGTGCTCGAACTGCGATAGATATTTGTTTGGATCGGACGAGCCATCGTATCTAGGTAGTCCTATAGGGACCTTGGCATCGATAGTAATTCGCTTGTCGATAATGTCCTGAATAAACGATAATTCTCTCTCTCATCGAGACCTTTGGGCTTTTTCATGGTAAAGGTTCCGTTCAGTGTTTTTCCTCGAGATCTTCTTCAGCCATTTGTTGAGCTATTATACTTGGTGAGAAACTTTTTCCCACTCCTCTCGGTCGGCGTGGTTGAGATTCCTATTTTTCTGTAGCCTCATGCGCTCAACCCTGTCGCACTGCTGGGCTTAAAGGGGTCAAACTCCGTGGTCAATGGAATTTGCAACTTCTTCACGGGGGAGCTATCTAGCTTCATCTCTTGGAAATTGCCTGGGACTGTCTTCTCGTTGAGTTAGCAATCGTTGGGTCTCTGATCGACCCCCCTCTTCTCTTGTGGGTCTCTCTTCACGCTGAGTGGGCTGGGGCATAGCAGTAGCCACTGGCCCAAGCGAGACCGTGTGCCGATTTAGGGTAGCTGAGAGTTGGGCAGAGATTTAAGCAGATATTTGCTCACTTATAAGTTGTATCAATTAGGGCATAGTCATGGTGACCACCTGTTCTAGTTGGGCGCTAGATCCCCGGTTTTGATTGAGGTTGAGGAGGAGGGGTTGGCGACCTTCTGCTCTTCTCTCTCTCCGAAGTGGCTCGCCTAATGTTGGTCATTTTCTCGATTGCAGACTTTAGTTTCCCACAGACGGTGCCAAATGATAAATGTGAAAATCTTATATTAGTATATTAGGCTAAAATTGGATGAAATCGACCTAAGGTAGGTCGAGGAGTGAGTCTCTAGTGTATCAAGGTTGAGTCTTGTAATCAACAGCAAACATCAGGCTAGCCGAAGTTCCCTCGGCTAAGGCACTTTGATGCTCAAGTCAGTATGGATTGACTAAAGAAATGAGCAGTAGAGTAAGGGCACTAGACAAAAAATGGCATACCTTGCTGAAGGCAATGGATGAGGTATTTATAGCCTCCTCAAGGTGGCTGGTAAGTCTATGGTGCCCTTGGCTAGCATTAAGGGCTTTTGTCTTCACTCGAGAGTCTTTAAGTTATCTCGCAATAGTGTACTATTCTAGGTGGCGCAGCCTAGGACATGATGGTACACTGGTGGCACATACCAGCCTGGTGTAGCTGAGAAAAGGTAGTATTGTGGTGGCATGTGCCATTAATGGGGGGGGCACACTGCCTGGTATGCATTCAGTGCGATTGAAGGGCTGCTGCCTTTCCTCGACCTCCCTGATCGATATGGGTACTTCTGCATAATATCTTCTTAGTTTATCGTTGGTGAGGCACAATCTAGCCCAAGTTAAACCTTGCTGGTTGAAGTGATGGAAGTCGTCTCTAAGTCCAAGTCGATCAACTCCTAGTCGACACAGTGGGTGTCGGTGGTCTGTTCTAACGGGTAAAGACTGAGGTCGAGTTATGGTCGGGCCTGCCAGTGATTGGGCCGCAAAACATCACCTTCTTGACCTGGTCGAGTTTCTTGGGCTGGGCTTGTTGGGCCTTTCTGCCTTGGGCGAGTTTTTTTGGGCTGGGCCTATTAGGCCATCCCATATCATTAATAATACAATATATTTGAATTTATTTTGAATAATTTACATAACATTGAAATTACTCTATGAAAAATGTTAAAAATAGGTTAAGGGCATTTTTATCTCAAAAATAATTGAAACAAATTTTTATGGCATCTTTAAATTTTCATAAAAATTTTTGGATGATGCTAATAAATTTGTTAATGGAGGCTAATGATTTTTCAAAAATATTATACAAAATAAAATATTAGGAGATTGTTATAATTTCTCTGAGTTTCTTGTGAATAAGTTAAATCTTTTGGTAGTTTTATACAATTAATCTAAATAAAAGGGATCAAAGTGCAATTTTTACAAATAAACCATCAAAAAATTAATAGAAAGTTTGACGGTGTCCCAAAAATACCAATAAATTAAGAATTCTGGTCCATAAATGTTAGTTTGGGACCAAAAATGCAAATTTTCCTATTCAATGGACCATAAGTGCAATTTCCTCATGATCTTGGTTTTCTATGTTATGGGATAGTCCCTTAAGTTCTAATAACTTCAAACAACACTCTCCAATCTTTTTCCTTTGTTCTTTTCTCTGTGTGTGTGTGTGTGTGAAAAAAGAGAGATCAGAGATCGCCCATTCAGCTCTTGTTTCACTTATGAACACGCTGGAGCTAACTGTTCGCTCTAATCGATTTCATATTTTTTGACATGAAAGAGCATACCTTCTCTCTTTACAGAAAAGTTCGATTCTTGCAAATGTTGTTCCAAGATTCTCCAAAAAAGAGTAGTGAAGAAGAGATGAACTCATTGGATATCCAAATCAGAGATGTCGCATATGCCACTTGAGATATTGTTGAAATAGACACCTTAGTACAGTTTGTTGTTGAAAGTTTCCTGGGACTATCCGATTCTATACCTGAGTTGGATTGTTTAGGCGCCTTAGAGGAAGCAATGGTGAAGGTTGATTCGATTGTGGAAGAGCTGTTGAATGATGGATGCGGCTTGAAATATTTGCTGCCGAGGAAATATTCGTCTGTTCGTTCTTTGCCTACTCGCGGTGGCAAGAGTGCCATAATGGTGGGGTTTAATGAAGATGTAATGGAATTAAAAGACAAGCTCACTGGACAGGAATCCAAGAGGCGAACCATTTCGCTCGTTGGCATAGACGGTGTTGGTAAGACGACTCTTGCTAGAAAACTTTATAATGATTCACTTATCAAGTATCACTTTGATGCTCGTGCTTAGGTGACAATATCTCAAGCATATTATGTGCGTAGTGTGCTTCAATGCCTTCTAGAAGGCTTTGGAGTTGTCATTGAAGAACCACAAAAAATGAGTATTCCAGATTTGGCACAAAGATTGTATGAATGTTTGATGGGTTGAAGGTATTTGATTGTATTGGATGATATATGGAGTACATAAGTTTGGGATAATTTAAAAATGATGTTTCCAGACGACGTTAATGGGAGTCGAATCATGTTTACTGCTAGACTAGTCGATGTAGCTGTTTATTCCACGGACTCTTCTAGCTCTCATCATCAAATGTGTTTGTTAGATGACGATAAAATTTGGGATCTACTTTGCCGTGAGGTGTTTGGAGAAGCAGGTTGCCTTTTCGAACTGGAGGATATTGGGAAGAGTATTGCTCACAACTGCAGAGGGCAACCATTAGAATATAGAGTTTATTTCTCTTTGTAGCTGATACAACAATGGTCCATTACACTCTTCGAATCTCTCCTCCAACTCATCCCATAATTCTTTGGCTGTTGTAATATATATGAAGGCCTCAACTATCTCTTTCGACATTGAGTTTAAAATCCAAGACCTCACCATGCAATCAGTTCAGATCCACTGTTCAAGTTCCACCCCTTCTCCCTCCGGCATGACACATCTTCCATCTATGAACCCTAACTTCATCTTTCCCCCCAGTGCGATCTTCATTTATCGGTTCCATGCGAGAAAGTTGTTTCCGGTGAGAGGATTCAAAACCAAAGTCATGCCTGGATGATCTGACGATTGGAGTTACAGTGGACTTGTCTCTCCAGTCGGTGCTCTTCCTATTGACACATTCCAGATGCCTTCTCCTCCATCCATGGCTTTCAATCTTCAATCGCTTCCTAGCGAGAATTGTTCCTCTTAAGGTGCTTCAAACGCAACCTGCTCTGATACCATGTTAGGTATTAGAGTTCGCGCAGTGAAAGAAATGAGACTCCATCTCTGAAGCTTGAGAACGGAAAGTAATGTGTATATTTCAGTGAAAATGAGGAAAGATACAAAAGTGTATGAAGGTCTGTACCCCAATAGCTTTTTATAGCCGATAATTGGCTGGCAATTAATAAGCTATGTAACTAACCAGCAAAACAGAATAAGCAATTAATTGAAACTGATTACAAAGCTAATTAACAACAAACTAACTAACAAAAGTCTGACTAGCTAACACGTGTCCCTCTCTACAACCACGTGTTCCTAGCCATGTGATGCGTGTTTCTCTCTACAATGTGTAACGCAATCCGATCAATGCCGTTTGCTCGATCTTTGCTACGCAACGGTCATCTCCCTTCTGCATTTTCATTCTACAATTGTTTGGGATTGCTCAGAGTATTAGACATTCTTGGAACATAATTCTTAGAATTTCCTGTTGATATTCTAAGTCTAGCGAACTTGAGGTACCTTGCTTTGAGTTTCCATAGGTTTCATGGTCTCCCTTCTGAAATGTCTATACTTTGGAAACTTCAAATCTTGATTCTTGAGGATTATCTGAATTAGTATAACTGACTGTTTTTTCCACATTGGAAGTCCTATGCTGAAGTATACATGCCATCAGAAATCTTACAGATGGCACAATTGAGGCATCTACAGATGACAAAATGTTTTCTGCCCGATCAAATCGATCAGAGCTATCCTGTTGTCCTGAAAGACCTGGAAACACTTTCAACTGTTGCAAATTTCAGATGTACAGAAGGGGTCCTCAAGAAATTCCCTACCCTCTGGAAATTGGTCGTTTATTATTATGCTGCAAGCATAGAGGACTGGTCGAATTACCATCTCAAAAATCTTGTTGGATATTCTGAACTTGAAAATCTGAAATACATCTTTGACTGACCACCGAACGACACTTTGTTTCCAAACATTATGTTCCCCCAAAGCCTCAAAAAGTTAACTTTAAGTGGTAGCTGTGGTTTGCAGGAACGGTCGCGGAGAAGAGAACGGGAACTATTATTCTAGTTCCATTGCAATGTCGCAGATCGGTTGTGCACATTTACACATTTTGTGATTTAAAATATTAAAAAATTTCAAAAAAATGCCAAAAAATGTTAAAACACATAAAAATATCTAATAGTATTTATATTAGACAATAACATAATTTTATGCATTATAAATTGATTTAGATTTCATAAAGCTTTCTTATAACAGTATTGAGGATAATGTTTTTTAAATTGCTCATTCAATTATTCAACAATATAATGAAAGTGAATTTGATAGAATAAAATTATAACATTACTAATAGCAAGTGTAGAATAATAATGTACAAAATTTTGTAACATCCTTTAGCGCATTTTTGATGAAATATATTAATACAAAAATATATTAGGAACTAATTATAATGATTTCTAATTTTTTGAAATGTAAACAAATAGTTAAAAATTTTCCATCATTCTATATAAATTATAATTTATTAAGTATTATATATTTCTTAATATGATTTAACTTTTTGTTAAAACAAACAAAATAGAAGACATGTTATACATTAATTTTTTTTATATTCTTATTCTTTTGTAAATTGAAAATTCAAATTTACATATAAGAAAAAATAAAATATTTAAAAATATAAATTTATTATATTTTGAATTAATATAGAACTATACATTTAGAAACTAGAATAAACATCTAAATGTAATTTCTAAATAATTAAGATAATATGTAAAATTTGATTAAAAAAACAAAAAAAAAAAAAGAAGCAAAACCTGTCTTCTTCAGCGGCCCCCTGTCTCCCTATTTTCAAGCATCCCATTCCAATCTCACCATCCAACGCCACCAATCCTCCCGCCGGCTACCATCTCGCCACCACCATCGTCCTTCAAAACACAACTGTTCCAGGCCGACTGGAAAATGAAGAACAATCTCCGGCGCCGTCATCATCTTCTTCCCGCGTCCACCTTCCCATTCCGGCCCGGAGTGAAGAACCGATTTATTGGTGTGGATCCGCGTTCCGGCGATAAATCGGCCGATTTTGCCCATTCTTAACACAATCCCGTTCTACTCCGGTGCGACGGAACGTCTTTGCCCGATTCGGTTCCGATAACCCCGTTCCGGCCGAAAAATCACCGATCCGGCGAACCATGGCAGCAAGTTCTTTTGGAAGGATATGAGGATCATTGGCTCCTTGCCTCATCTTGAAATACTTAAACTGAAAGAATAAGCCTTTATGGGTGCGGTTTGGGAACCAGTTGAAGGGGAATTTTGTCAACTCAAATTCCTGCATATTGAGAAGGCAAATCTAGTGCAGCGGATAGCTGATTATTGGACAGTGTGATGATCTAGAGGCGATCCATTCTAGCATTGGAGAAATAGGGACACTAAAATTGATTGAGATTGATTACTGCAGCTTCAGCCGAGCAGATTCTAGAGGAGCAGCAAAGCCTGGAGAATCATGTTCTTCAAGTTCATGTGTGCTGCAGTAATCTCCTCAGTTAGAAGGTAACATACTTCATCCTATAGTTTAAAAGTACTTCTATATCTGCACTGAAAATCGCAACTCTTTGAAGATTGCACTGGAGCTACATCTCACCGGTAAAGAGACAAAAGCTTGCTAGTTTGGACAGGCCAACTCATAAAAATCTAGGATAGTCATCGTTTTCATTTTCTTCCTTGAATATATTTTATTTGTTTCGAGGCTCTGATTGTTCTACGAATTCAAAATACCAATCCGCGTTATATGTTTGTCTAGTACTGTTTGAAAGGTACAATATTGGAAAGCGTAGAGGGGTTTGTTACTTTGCTTTGTGTTGTTTCAATTTGTTGGTGGGGCTTTGGAAATATTCCAGAAGCGACAGCAAGCAACAGGAGGAAGTCATTTTCTCTTTAAAAGGTGGTGTTCTGTTCATTGAGGGTAAGGGTGTAAACGGATATTCAACGGATTGAATACATTATTTTTTTATTCGTATCCGTTTAATTTTTAAAATATTTGAATATGGATATGGATTTGACGGATATTTAAAAATGATATCCAAATTCGTATCCGTCGGATTCGGATATATCCGTATTTGATTATAATTATTCAGATGTATTCATATTTTATTAAATTTATCCATATTTAAATTATTATTTTATATTCATATTTGATGATAATTATATAAATATCTATTTACGAATATCTAAATACATGAATATATGAACATATAACAAATACATATTTTAACTAATAGAATGAACTATATAATTTCATTAAAACGAAAGCAATCAAACAAATAACATAATTTCTAATTAATAATTGATTTTATAATTGATTATTAATACTTATTAATAATAATAATGACATTTAATCATATTAATTATAAAGTCAACCAACAATAATTATATTGATTAACTTTATTCTTCAATTTTTTTCTCTATATTACAATAATTTTTTAAATTTATTCTTTTTTCTTCCCAATTCTTCAATTATAATTTATATATAGACATATATGGATTATGAGATTTTTATTAAAAAATATAAATAATATATTATTTAATAAATATATATTTGAATCGGATATTAAACGGATCGGATACGCATTTACCATATCCGTATCCATTTGTAATTGATATCTACTAATCGAATACGGACAATATCGTTTTAAACGAATGCAGATAAATTTTGTGTAAACGAATACAAATGCGAATGGTAAACGAATTTTTCGAATATCCATTTACAGCCCTAATTGAGGGCACAAAATTCTTGTTTCTTGGTTTTCACTCAATAGTAAGCAAGCTGCGCATTTTGTTGATAAATCGTTCTAAAGAACAAGTACATGAAACGTACAACACAAAATAAACAGCTGATGAGACTTATCCGATATGTGATGATTAAGCGGTTTATGACCAATACAAATTAGGTTTTATTTTTTGATTAAATTCATTGTACCCCCTGTACTATGGGATATATATCAAATACTCATATATACTATCAAAACTTTCAAATACCCTCCTCAAGGATGTCAAATATCTCCCTGTACTACCAAAAATATTTAAATGCCCCCCCTCAAAAATCATCTGACACTAGTAAAATAGCTGGCGGTGTCAAAATTCTACAGTAAATTATTGATTTAACCTCAAAAAATAACTAAATAGTATAAAAACCTAGAATACATGGCTTTTTTTTTTGTGTGTGTAGACAAAGCTATCTTTAACACCCGTACTACCAAAACCTTTCAAAAACTCCATTCAAACTTCTTTGCAATTAGAAAAATAACAGTTGTTTGGCTGATGTATCACTAAAATTATCTTCCATTTATACATATGATCATTGAAAATTTTTATGTCCAAAATACCCTTGTGATTTACTATATAATGCTCAAGTTTCTTACTTCAATTTTATTACTTTCATTTTAGGACTTAAAGCATCATTTAACTCTTAATCCAACAAAAATATTAAATCATTTCATTTTTTTTAAAAGAACATTAAACAACTCCATTTTAATACAGAATATATGGGACCAACAAAATAGAGGCTATATATATATATTAATCAATAATTAGGACTATTAATCAAAAAATTGAAACAAAATAACAACATTAGACTTGTTGTATGAGACTCTGGGGGAATGTTTGGTAATGTTTTTTTATGTGATTTTATAATGTGTTTTGGGATAATGAAATTATTGGAGAATGTGAAATTGTATTTGGGAATATAATGAATATTTATTTATATTTTGAAAAATAGTTAAAAAATAGGATTGGAGAGTTTTGATATGTTTGTCTATGTTTTGGGAGAAGATAATTTTTACTGTAGCAATCAAATCAATACTTTTTTGTTAAGTTTTTTTGGGTGAAAGTGAAATTGAGTAATTTTTTTATTGTTAGAATACTAATAAAATACATACGATATATATAATACGTACGTACATATTGAAAAATGGAGAATTTTGGGATAATGAATGATAGAAGAGCTGTTTTGAATTTTTTTTTTTTTTTTTTTTTTTGTATTTTGGAGAAAAAATGAAGATATTTTTTGTCGTTTTGGGAAAACATAACCAAACATTCCCTAGATTTCTAATGAACAAGTTGATGCAAAAAAGTCTAACACCGATAATAAGCTACGGTTATCAATGGATCGGATTTTAATCTGAATTCGATCCAAATTTTAGGATATTTATCATATTAAAATATCCGATGGATCATATCTAATTATAAATATCCGTAATACGAATCAGTGGATCAAATATGAAATTAAACAATTTGATCCGTTAAAAATATGAATCCAAACTTTAATATTTTTTATTAAATTAAAACTCATATATCCTATTAATAAAAAAATTAAAATAAAATCTATACGTTATATTGATCTAATATCTATATTAACGTCTATATTGTATTATATATAGTGAGTTTTTAGCCTTAAAAATAAGAGAGATAATGATATAATATCAAATATAATAATTTATATAGTTCATCTATGCATTAATATAATATGAAATAGGGGTTCAATATTTAAAAATTCAAATATGAAGGAAATTTAATTTATAAATATATTATGATTATACAATAAGACAGGAAGAAAAAAAAAAGAAGAAAATATTAAATTGGGTAAGATTTTTTATTTTTTATTTTTTTTTATCGAATTTGGATATGGTACTAACTAACAAAGATCTTATAGAATATCGGGTCAGATTCGTATATGAATTTTGATAATCGGATACAGATTCAAATATGATTGATCCAATTCAAATCCAACCCGTTGACAGTCCTAAATAAGAAATAACTGTACACAAAAACACAACAATCTATTGGGCCACCTAACATGGATCGCTTGGGCCATGAGAAGTCCATCCATTATCAGGGTGGTATCAGGATAGTATCAGCATTATTATGTTGATAATTTTATAACATCAAAATTTTAAATATTAATAGTATAAAAATTATTAAAAAATAAATAAATAATTTAATTTCCTTCTACAAGCTGATTTGCCATTCAAACTGGGGCAAGAGGAATGCTAGTTTAGAACTCTAAAGGGCATTGTGATTTTGCCCGAAAAGGCAAACCAAATATATTGACTCACATGAATATTGAAAATTTTGAAGTCAGGCAATTTTTTTTTCTTTTTTAAATATGAAAATAAAAATTGATATGATTCATTACCTCCTGAATATGGGCTTAATTTTAACATTCTAACTTGAAAAAAAAAATTGAGGCTTTATGGCCCGAGAAAACGACGATTTGTTCACCACTACTGGGATCATACCATACTTAGCCTTGTCACCCAAGATGCACCTCTATAAATAGCAACACATTTGTCATTTTCAATTATGTTTTAAATACTCTCGTTAAAATTCTCAGCAACCTCTTCTCTTGCTTCTCTGTTCTTTTATTGGGAGACCTTGTGGCATCATGTTAATCGGAGTTGTGCAATAATTAGGAAGGAGTTACAATTCCCTCCAACCTCCTACTCACCTACTTATTGAAATGGATCAGCGAGTGATTGAGTCAACCCACATGGGCAGAGCCCATTTTCAAATAAATGTTCACACGAAACAATCAAATAACAATAACAGAAAATAATACTATACAACATAGCCAATGAAAGTGACCACAAACAATAGATAATGGCAAGATGTTACTTATTTGTTGACATAAACAGGTTGGTACTGATAGACTAGTCCGACGCAAAATGCCAAAATATTGATTGTTAGAGACTATAGAATATGTTTCTACAGTTTTTTAAAATTATGTCTCTTTAGTTACTTGAAATTCTTGATACAACCTCACATGGTGAGTGTATATATACTTCAAATATTTTGTGCAAACAATAAGATTATATTATATAGAATTGTGACTTGCATGGTGCACCAAACACAATGTGAAAGCATTTTATCTTTCAATGTGAAATCATTAACATCAAAGGCGTGTAAACATACAGCTTAACGTGAAAGTTTTTAAGTGATGGCATGTAGAAAGTGTAACTCTACATATAAATACTTATTTGATCTAATTATGAATATAAAGACAACAAAATTTTGGACGCGTAAGAATATATATGTAAGACTATGCTCTTGTTCGGTTTCATTTTCAAAACACCTTTTTATATTTTTTACTATTTCAAAAATGAAATCATTATTTTTTACACATTTTCACCCGACATCATTTTTATTTTTATTTTCAAAATACATTCCTCAATAACCTATATATCTTCTTCCAATAATCTACATATCTTCTCTCTATTTCATTATTTTTATCTCTCTCACCCTACAACCTATTAAACCCAACATAATCATTACTTTTCTAACAATTTATGCAAATACAAACTTATTTTCAACTCATTTCTACTAACTGCTTTCCAACATTTTGAAAAATGATGGAAATGAAAAATTAAAATCAAAATAAAACCAAATGGGTTGTAAGATTCGTTTATTTTTTAAAAGATTTGTTTTTATTTTTGATATTATTTAAAAATAAAAAATTATTAGTTAATATATATATTGAAAATACTACTTATTTTTATCCTTCATTATATCAAAAGCTCTTCATTTTTATATATATATACACCGTTTATATTTTATTATTATTGTTACAACATAAAATATTAATCAATTTCATTTTCACTCCAAAACTCCAATAAAAAAGTATTGATTCAACCGTTACATGAAAAAATATTCCCTCACAAAATATAAAGAAATATACCAAACTCTCCAGAACATTTTTTACCTATTTCCCCAAAACATAAACTAACATTCATCACATTCCTCAACACCATTTTCACATTTCCTAACCACACTTTAAAACCTCTATAAATAGTGCCATACTTGTTATTCTCAAGTATGATCTAAATGTCTGATTAAATTTTTTAACAACCTCTTCTCTATTCTTTTACTGGAAGGAAGACTTCGTGGTTTCAGATTGAGTACTTTGAGTTCTTTATTCCAATATATGTTAATTCTATATAATATATCAAAATATTATTCTATAAAAATGATTTATTGTGGATCAAATACAATTAACACACACACACACACACACATAGAATTGAAAATATGAGATGGAATATGTATTGAAATAAAGGATTTAATTATTGATTCAGTGCTAGGTTTACTATAAACTTTGGAAAAGTTTCTCTTTATCAGGCTTGATATTTACCCCCAAAAAGTTAAGTGAGGTCTTCCCGACCTTCATCAAAACTATACTTAATGCCCATTTGGTTTTGTTTTTTCATATCCCATTTTCATTTCTCCACAAAATGAAAGCAAAAAAATTATCTTCTCCCAATTTTTATAGTTATTTTCATTCTTAAACTACTTTCCCAAGCACCACTATAAGAAAATTGGCATTGAGTAGCACTAACTTGGTGACATTTTATAATATATTGGTAGAAAAAAGTATTATGGTGATAGTTGTAAAGAATGCTACTATAATTTAGCATTTAGTGGAATTTGATTATTAAATAACAAATAAAATAGTTACATTTAATTAAAATATTTAATTAAAAATGCCAAGATAAATGTATTTCAAAGACATTTAACCAATGTCACTATTCTTTCTAGAAAAATGTCACTAATATGTAGTGATAGTGTCATTTAAAGAAAAATATTATAAGGTATTTAGAGGGTATTTGACTAAGTTTATTAAAAATGTTTTATAAGTTACTACATCTTATAAGATATTTTTGGAGCTTACAAGATGCAAGATCTTTTTTTAAAAATAAGTTCTTAAAGTGTTTGGGTAAAATAAGATATTGGAACTTATAAGATATTAGTAATGGCAATCTTGTAATCAATATGATTAAAATTAAGAGAACTTGTTAAGATCTTCAAAATAAGTTAGGAACTCCTTATTTTTTTAGAAAGACTTTTGAACTCCTAACATCTTATTTTTTGAGCTTATAAGTTTTTTTTTTTTTTTTAAATTTACCAAACACTCTTTAACATCTTATAAGTTCTCAAATATCTTATAGCATGTTTTAAAGAGCTTATAGGATGTTTTGAAGAGCTTATAGTGGCATGCATTTATAGTGTAATGACAAACAACAGTAATATGGTGATAGTAAAAAAAAATCACTATAATAAAATATTTGGTAGCATTTGATTATTAGATGACATGTAAAATAGTGGCATTTGATTAAAAATGCCAACAAAAATGTCATTTGAAGGCATTTAACCATTGCCACTATTTTTTCTTAAAAAATGTCACTCATATTTATTTACGGTGTCACTTAGCAAAAATGCCACAAAATATTTAGTAACACTAACTTAGTGACATTTGATAGTATACATAAAAGAGTAACATAGTGATAATTGTTGAAAAATATTACTATAATACAATATATTAGTGACATTTGATTAATAAGTGACAAAAAAAAATTGTGACATTTGATTGAAAATGCCAATATAAATATATTTGCAAGGCATTTAAGTAATGCCACTATTTATTTATGGTGTCATTTGTAAAAAGTACTGCAAATTATTTAGTAGCATTGATTTAACGTTATCTTACAGTATTGTGACACATTAAAAGTACTTAATGATAGTAAGAAAAAATGTCACTCTAAAAATGTAATTTTATTAAAATTAATATTATAACTATATGTTAAAATCATTTAATTAGCATCACTACTTTTTCTAAAAAAAAAAAATCATGATTTAGTTATGATGTGGCATGAAATAAATATCACAAAATAGACAAAGTGCATTTAGTTATTAATAATTATAAAATTTATAAATTTTTATCTTATCATATTATATTGATTAAATAAACGACGTAATAAAATTTTAATGTATCGATTAAACTAACCATATTTTTCAAGAAGTATAAAAAATTTAAGTTTTTGCCTGCTTTTTCTCCTCACCTATACATTATTTTTCTGAATACTTTCTCTCTAAATTTAATGTCTCACACTTTTTAAAATGTATGGTTTAATAAAATAATTTCGAATATATATTTAAATAATTGATAAAATATACTTCTAAAGTATAAACATATAATAATATTTTTAAAAATTTATAATAAACATTTGGTAGGACGTTTGATGGTAAATTCATATCTTTGCAAGTAAAATGTTGCAAGTTTGAGTCTTATACAAAACAATCGGATCATGTTGGAGTGCTAGAGGCAGATTAAGATGTCATTCAAAAGAACATTTAATTTAGCATGTTATTTAATTAATTTTTATGGCATGTTAGTATATCATCTAAATGAATCTTTTGTGGTATTTTAACATCATTATATGCATTTTTGTGTCACGCTAGCATGTCATTTAAAAGTATTTTCGTGACTATTTAACATGCCATTGATTGTATTTTTTATGGCGTATTACCTGATCATTTAAATAAACTTTTGTCGCGTTTTAACCGGCCACTGCATATAATATTTAGTGGAATATTAGTATGTCATTTAAAATAATTTTTAATGGCACTTTAACATGTTATTTAATACCATTTTCATGACATTTTAACATGTCATTTGATGCAATTTTTGTTTTATTTTATTAATGCTAAAACAAAGGTAATTTAGTGACATTTATACTTTTAGCTATACTGTTACAAATGACACTTTTAAAAAAATCATTAAATATAAAATTGCCACTATAATATTATTTAAGTGGCATTTTTTGGTATCTTTAATGCTTAATTTTGTTGTAGTGCACAGTTTTATGCTCTATCTCCATTTTCACACCCTATTTCTCTCTACTATCATTTTCACGATTTTTAATAAAAAAAAAACACAACAACATCCAAATATATCTCATTTTCAATCTTATACAATCATTTCATTTTAGAGAAAATATCTAAACAACATTTCATTTTGAGACCTAAAATCATAACTAACTATTCATTTTTTGAAAACGCCATAGAACAAAAACTAAAAACATATCCCTTTTCACTAACATCTGCCAATCTTGGAATTAGATGCCTAAAATAAAGAAAACAGATCGAAAAGAATCATTTCAGCTAATCCTATTGCTTTTTGTCCGCTGAGTTTCATATATTCACATTAATTTTCATATTATGTCGTTGTTTGGTGTAATAAAATAAATTTATGCACCATCGTCCCACTTGCTCTTATCAGAGTAAGAAATTTCAAGTGGCTAATAATGTAATAAACCTTTCACACATATGGTCAAAATTTGTGTTCTTGAAAGAAGAAATAACAACTTGGTTTTCTGTGTTTTGGGATAGTCCCTGAAGATCTAATCACTTCAAACAGCACTCTCCAATCTTTTTCCTTTGTTCTTTTGTGTGTGTGTGTGTGTGTGTGTGAAAAAAGAGAGATCAGAGATGGCTCATTCTGCTATTGTTTCACTTATGAACACGCTGGAGCTAACTGTTCATTCTGATCGATTTGACATTCTGCCCATGAAACAACATATCCTCTCTATCTACAGAAAAGTCCGATTCTTGCAAACGTTGTTCCAAGATTCTCCGACAAAGAGCAGTGAGGAAGAGATGAACTCATTTGAAATCCAAATCATAGATGTCGCATATG
The DNA here is from genome assembly GCA_018894105.1 of Jacaranda mimosifolia. Taxonomy (NCBI): domain Eukaryota; kingdom Viridiplantae; phylum Streptophyta; class Magnoliopsida; order Lamiales; family Bignoniaceae; genus Jacaranda; species Jacaranda mimosifolia. Next base: position 2,841,161 of record CM032124.1, on the reverse strand, counting down.
CCATCGAAGACATTGTTGAATTAGACACCTTAGTACAGTTTGTTCCTGAAAGTTTCCCGGAACTATTGGATTCTGTCTCTGAGTTGGATTCTTCAACCGCCTTAGAGGAATCAATAATGGTGGTCGATTCGATTGTGGAAGAGCTGTTGAAGGATGGATGTGGCCTGAAATATTTGCTGCTGGGGAAATATTCGTCTGTTGGTTCTTTGCCTACTCGCAGTGGCAAGAATGCCATGATGGTGGGGTTCGATGAAGATGTAATGGAACTAAAAGACAGGCTCACTGGACAGGAATCCAAGAGGCAAACCATTTCTCTCGTTGGCATGGGCGGTATTGGCAAGACTACTCTTGCTAGGAATCTTTATAATGATTCACTCATTAAGTATCATTTTGATGCTCGTGTTTGGGTGACAATATCTCAAACATATCGTGTGCGGGATGTGCTTCAATGCCTTCTAGAAGTCTTTGGAGTTGCCATTGATGAATCACAAGAAAAGAGTATTCCAGATTTAGCACAAAGTTTGTATCAAAATTTGAAGGGTAGAAGGTATTTGATTGTATTGGATGATATGTGGAGTATAGAAGTTTGGGATGATTTAAAAAGGATGTTTCCAGACGACGTTAATGGGAGTCGAATCATGTTAACTACTAGACTAGTCGATGTGGCTGTTTATGCCACGGATCCATCTAACCCCCCTCATCAAATGCGTTTGCTAGATGAGGATAAAAGCTGGGAGCTACTTCGCCTAGAGGCGTTTGGACAAGAAGGCTGCCCTTCTGAACTGGAGGATATTGGGAAGATTATTGCTTACAACTGCAGGGGGCTGCCATTAGCAACTAGTGTAATTGGTGGGCTTCTTGCAAAGTCAAGCAAGACGCGAGATTATTGGGAATACGTTGCTCAAAATGTAAACTCAATCGCCATTAGCAGCGATGAGCATTGCTCTGAGATATTGACTTTGAGCTACAAATATTTGCCTCACCATCTCCAGCCCTGCTTTCTCTATTTTGGAGTTTTTCCAGAAGATTATGAGATTTCTGTCGCCAAGCTCATCAGATTATGGATCGCTGAGGGAATGCTGAAACCATTTGGATCAAAAAGATTGGAAGAGGTCGCGGAAGAATGGTTGAAGGATCTTATTGACAGAAATCTTATCTTCATTCGTCGAAGAGGATCGAATGGGAAAACAAGAACATGTGGAATTCATGACCTTTTAAGGGACTTATGCAGAAGAGAAGGTCAAAAGGAGAATTTTCATCAAATCATCGACAGGTCTTTTAAATTTTCTCCTTCTGATGACATGAATACTCGCGGTCGCTTGAGCATGCATCTAGATATTTTGGAAGACAGTGATATTACTGATGACATATATAACACAATCGAATCGATGATCTTTGCTCGTTCCTTGTTGTGCACCGGTCGTGTCCTCTGTGCATTTCCATTCTACAACTGTTTGGGATTGCTCAGAGTATTGGACATTCTTGGAACAGAATTCTCAAAATTTCCTGATGACATTCTTAGACTTGTGAACTTGAGGTACCTTGCTTTGAGTTTCCGCTGGTTTCCTGGTCTCCCTTCTGAAATGTCTATACTTTGGAAACTTCAAATCTTGATTGTTCAGGATTATCAGAATTTGTTAAACCGAGAGATATTTCCATATTTCAAGTCTTATGCTGAAGTATACATGCCATCAGAAATCTTACAGATGGCACAATTGAGACATCTACAGATGACAGAATGTTTTCTGCCTGATCAAATGGATGGGAGCAATCCCATTGTCCTGAAAGACCTGGAAACACTCTCAACAGTTGCAAATTTCAGATGTACAGAAGAGGTCCTCAAGAAGTTCCCCAACCTTCGGAAGTTGGTCATTTATTATTATTCTGCTGGCATAGAGGACTGGTCGAATTACCATCTCAAAAATCTTGTCCAATTTTCTAAACTTGAAAATCTGAAATGCATCTTTAACTGGCCGCCCAACAACACTTTGTTGCCAAGCATTATGTTCCCCCAAAGCCTCAGAAAGTTAACTTTAAGTGGCTGCAAATTCTTTTGGAAGGATATGAGGATCATTGGCTCCTTGCCTTATCTTGGAGTGCTTAAACTGAAAGAATACGCTTTTGTGGGCACAGTCTGGGAACCAGTTGAGGGGGAATTTTGTCGACTCAAATTCCTGCACGTTGAGAGGACAAATCTGGTGCAGTGGATAGCTGAAAACACGCACTTCCCCTGCCTGGAGCATCTGATTATTAGACAGTGTCGTGATCTAGAGGCGATCCCTTCTAGGATTGGAGAAATAGGGACACTAAAATTGATTGAGATTGATGACTGGAGCTCGTCAGCTGTAGCTTCAGCCAAGCAGATTCTAGAGGAGCAGCAAAGCCTAGAGAATCATGTCCTTCAAGTTCATGTGCATCGCCTGTAATTTCTTCATTTAGAAGGTAATACAATTCATCCTCTCTTTCTGTCCTTATCTTTAGATTAAGAGTACTTTACTGCTTTTATATCTGCACAGAAAATCACAACCCTGTGAAGAATGCATTGGAGCTACATCTTACCAGCAAAGTGACAAAAGCTTGCTAGTTTGGATAGCCCAACTCATAAAAAACTAGGATAGTCGTCGTTTTCATTTTCTTCTTTCAATTTATTTTATTTGTTTTGACCTCTGATTGTTCTATGAACTTAAAACACCGATCCGCATTATATTTTTGCCTAGTACTGTTTGAAAGTTACAATGTTCAAAAGGGTAGAGGGATTTGCTACTTTGTGTTGTTCAATTTGTAACTTCTTGGTGGGCCTTTGGAAATATTCCAGGGGCGGCAGCAAGCAACTGGAGGAAGTCATTTTCTCTTTAGAAGGCGGAGTTTTGTTCATTGAGGGCATAAAATTCTTGTTTCTTGGTTTTCACTCAGTAGTAAGCCAGCTACGCATCTTGCTGGTGCATCGTTCAAAATAATTACATGAAAAGTACAACACACACAAAAAAAAAAAAAAAAAAAAAAAAGCAGCTGATGAGACTTGTCGTATGTCAGATGAGTAAGCCGTTTATAAGTTGTCACTCGTTCTCATTTATTTAACCTATGGTAACAAACCTTCTGGGTCAGACCTTCCACGTTTGATGATAAATTTAAACATTATTAATTAATAACCTAACATACAACACTAAAGGATAGTTGATTAATCCATGTTTTATCCCATAAAATAATTCAAGAACCTTAAACTCGTTGAGACGTCTTTTCATAAAAATAAAACACTAAGGATCTCAGCTTTCATATTTGCATTGAACTTCGACATCATCAATAGCCTAATCTTTCAATTCTTTTCAACCAATTTAACTACTACAAACCCACAAAGATCCCTTTCTCAATGCTTTAATGTGCATAATTTTCTGATTCTTTAATGTTCTTTCGTAACTCATGTAAAACAACAAAAACGGTTCTGTCTTAACTGCTCAAAAAAGAGTGAGCAAAAAGAGTAAAATAAAATAAAATCATGGTCGAACTTTTCGAGAATCTAGCCAGCAATATTTCTATTACTCCCCATTTCAATATTGATAGCATAGGTGAATCCCCTATAGAATCCCGTCTGTCCGTCATCCGCAACAGACAGAAGAGAATGTTAGAGTATCATTTCTGTGCAAACAAAAACTTGGATTATCCCAATGCTCATTCCCATGCTACACTCCATAGCCAAACAACCTATTTATTTCACATACCACACTGCCTATCAAAACTTTCCTAACCACCCAACAGACCACTCAAAGTCACATTTTGTAATGGATGAAACTAATGCAGGGCTCCCAGCTGGACTAATGGTGGACGAGGCATCGCCAAGATGGCTAAACAAAGGAGACAACGGCTGGGAACTAACTGCAGCAGCCATGGTTGGGCTTCAAAGTGTTCCAGGCTTGGTGATACTCTACGGCAGCATGGTCAAGAAAAAATGGGCTGTTAACTCGGCCTTCATGGCCCTCTACGCCTTCGCCTCCGTCCTGCTCTGTTGGGTCATGTGGGCTTATCGAATGTCTTTTGGATCAGATATGATCTCCATATTGGGCAAGCCTGATCAGGCCATGGCAGAACGCTATCTCCTTGCACAACATGGGAGCCAGTATTTTATCCCTACTGCGGATCATGTTTTTTATCAATTTGCATTTGCTGCAATCACTGTTATACTGCTGGCGGGGTCATTGCTTGGCAGGATGAATTTCTATGCCTGGATGCTGTTTGTTCCGCTCTGGATCACGCTGTGCTATACGGTTGGGGCGTACACCATTTGGGGCTCCGGATTCTTGACAGACCATATTATTGACTATGCAGGGGGCTATGTCATCCACCTGTCTTCTGGAGTGGCTGGTTTTACTGCAGCTTATTGGGTAATTTGACATGATCACACTCCTGGATTCTTGTGGTAAATTTGATTCCAAAATCTGAAAAAACATAATCTTTATGAAGAAATATATGTTTAAAGATTAATCTCTATCTATACTATATTATTTAATAGATTGAGTGACCAGTTGGTTTAATAACATCGCACTCACACATGTAAGGGTAGTTTAGTATTCGAACCCCAACGAACCTTTAGTGTACATATGTGCGTAAATTAAAAATAATACAGCATTATTTAATAGTATGGATGATAATGTTTTTCTTTAGGCCAAAACTAATATGCTAAGAGGCACATCTCATTGTCGTTCCAAAGATATTTATTCATATCAGTTTACTTGAGTTCTCCGATGACGTTGGACATAGGGTCTAAACCTAAAATCAAAGAAAAGGTTTAAGATTGTTAGGGAGGTCTCCAACAATTTTTTTTTTTTAAAGATAGGTCAAAAAATACAAAACGATAAAATAATAAAATATGTGTGTCTATATTGTTTATAGTGAGGAGATTGATGTGAATTCATTATGTCAATTTCACACTGCATAAAAAGATCTTGCCTCATTTCCTTAATGGACACTTAGAATTATAGATATTCACCTAGTTAAGAGATGATTCAACCACCCACCCGCAAAGAAAGGCACGGGTTATAGGTGTTGGGAGATTAACTTTTAGTGTTAAAAAGTAATACTTGAAATAAATTCTTATTTGTTGGAAATTATATATATGGTCATACAACATGTTGAATTTCATTTTGGTGGATTATTTATTTATTTTGAGGGTTGATTTTCTTGGGGTGGCCGGTCTTGATTACAGGTTGGGCCAAGACATTCACACGACAGACAGCATTTTCCCCCAAACAACATAATTAACATGTTGGGAGGCGCAGGTTTTCTGTGGATGGGTTGGACTGGTTTTAACGGCGGATCACCACTGGCAGCAAATAGAATAACATCACTTGCTGTGTTAAACACCCACGTCTGCACCGCCACCAGCCTCCTTGTGTGGCTCTCGCTCGACATGGCTGTCTACTTCAAGAGCTCTGTCATTGGCGCCGTTCAGGGGATGATCACTGGCCTTGTTTGCATTACTCCTGGAGCAGGTAAACATCCTTGTAGAACATAAAAGAACAATTTGTCCAAGACCTAAAACAAGGCCAGATGTCGTGTCTCATGTCCAAATAAATTTTGTTCTTGTCGTGGTACTTCATATTTCTCATGAAGTGTGCCAAGTCAACTTATTGTAAGCAGCATTATTTCTCGGGCTTAATTGAGTCCAATTGATCCGAAATGATCCAACAAGTCTGGTTAGGATAGATCTATATGCCCATTGGGCAAATAATCGCAATGAAACCACCAACACAAGTAGGATCGTTGGAGTGTTTCCAATTAAATTTGTCAAAAATTAGGGAGATAATAGGTCCAAATATAGAAAGCATGTAAATATGGACATTGGTTTGGATTGGGAGTGACGCTTTGTAGGGTTAGATCTGCTAGGTTCAAATCAACCTTTTGGATCATCAATGCTTGAGGTGACTTGAAAGGGGTCTTAGCTAAAAACATCCTACACTCAAGTCAAATCACAAAGTCAGCAGAATATATGGAAAATAATAGATAAAATAGGCTGAAAATATAAAGAGATTTCGAAAGTAAAAGTATTACCTAAAAAATGTTGTATTAAGAGGCATATATAGCTGTTGATATTTGGCCACCATTAATTAGGTGATGTGACGATATCTTGTTCATATACATAAATCTAAATCAAGGGTGAGAAACAATTCAAGTTAAATTTGGGTCAACCAAGTCAAACCTCACCCAGACTACAAAATCTTGTGAATCACTCAAATTAAAGGTATTTTTTCCATTTTAATATCCCATATCAAACATATCCATCGTTGCATGCACTAGGATCAATCCTCGTGTGTTCGGTAGATAGTTAAAATTGCTGGTCATCACATAATTAATGTACGATCGATCTTTATAACAAGATGCGGATTATGAGTGTTGGAATGTTAAGTAACGGGGCATAAAAACCTGGAATTCCATTTATGAACTAAATTAAACATCATTACCATGTGCGTATTTTTACAGGCATTGTTGATACATGGGCAGCAGTGCTCATGGGGATCTTATCGGGCTCAATACCATGGTTCACCATGATGGTGCTGCACAAGAAATCATCCTTCTTCCAAAAAGTAGACGACACACTGGGAGTTTTCCACACCCATGCAGTAGCCGGTCTACTAGGCGGGCTTCTGTCGGGCCTGTTTGCCAATCCCAAGCTCCTCAAAATGTTCTACCCAATTACAAGCAGCCACGGGCCGGGCTTCATCTACGGCATTGTCAATGGAAATTTCAGATCCGGGCTTCGCCAGATGGGCTTCCAGTGTCTGGGAGCACTTTTCATAACGGCGTGGAATGTGGTGGTGACAAGCTTGATATGCATCTTGATAGGCCGTGTGATTCAACTACGAATGGACGAAGATGATCTTGAGATAGGCGACGATGCGGTGCACGGGGAGGAAGCCTATGCCCTGTGGGGCGACGGAGAAAGGCATCCTCCGCCGCTTCGCTTCCGTATGACCCCGAAAATCCCATCCTTTTGCAGACGCCCTGGAACGGATCATTAATGTCTTTGTAAAGTCCCGGGCCCCGTTTGAGCTCCGTAACCGGCCCGAAGTATTTCGATTTCACTTGTAAATTAAACTAGCGTCGAAGCACTTAGGCGTATTTGTTGATTAATAATAATAGTAAAAATAATATTAACTTACTACATAGGACGGCGATATTGGTAACATTTGGGGCTTTTTATAGTTCGGTAGGGTCGTACCTACCGGATATATCACATCCAATAAGATTTTGCTATTTATTATTTGGCATAATAATTTTCATGATGTTGACAATACATAAATAGATAAAATGACTATATTATCCCCCTTTAAACATCAACTAATTTAGAATTATCATAAATCTAACAAGCAAATAGAATAGGACAAGATAGAAGACATAATATATATACACATACATACACATATACATGATTCCATATATATATATATTATTAAGAATTAAGGTGTTGCTATTCCAAATAGCGTCACTTTTTCTTTTAATTAGTACATACACTTATTTTTAAATTAATATGTATCATATTTAGTTATTTACTTTAAATATATTATATGTAAATTTTAATTTGAGAATACTCAAGTTGTACATGTAATTGTATTAAATATTTTGATGTTATGCATAAAAATTTTATTTAAATTATTTTTTATTTGCATAGCTTATAAAAAGAGTTATAATTTACTGGTATGGATATTTTATTTAAATTAGGTCTTCATTTGTAAAGTTATCATTAGAAAGTTACAAGAAATTATGAATTTTAAAATTTAAATTACTGTTATTAAAACTCATTTTATAGTTAACATCTATTTTTGAATTTTCAAAAATTAATTGTAGAAATTTGAAATTATAAAACAAAATTTATAATTTTTTTCAAAGTTGGGCTAAATTCCAAAATTTTCAAAAATTAATTAAAAACACAAAATTAATATATAAACCAAAAAAAATAACATTAAAAAAATAGAAAAGAAAGAAAGAAAGAAGGTGTCGCTTATCGCATCGGCTACACTTTCAAGAGTAACAACAAACCTCACCGCCAGTCATTTCACCTCAGACTCTTGCTTACATTATATATATAATGTATATAATATAAATAAATTTACTTTTTAATAATGTATTTATATATGTATAATTAATATATATTTCACTTATAAGTAATAACTTCTCAATGTATACAAGGTTTGCCACTTCAAATAGCAACACCTTGTATTTTTATATATATAAAAAGACTAATATATATACACTAGCATGGGTCTGGTGCGATGTACCAAAAATAATTTTATTTCAATATTGAAATTATTTTGGATGCATCACACTGAGTACATGTTAGTTATGATATTAATTAAAGTAATTATTTATAGTTAAAATTAAATTGATATAAAATATAAATTATACAATTCTTATTTTTTAAAATAAATTAATAATAAAGTATGCTTAAAATTAGTTCTAAGGATAAAAAAATTATTTTGCTTGCTATTGCCTGTCATCCTTAGTCACTATATACTCAAGTAAATATATTTATCAAAGTTTGATTACAATCACCAAGTTTCATTGATATATACAAATAATTCCCCACTTATTTACATATATTAATATTTGAATAAAATTCTTTTTTATTATTACAATAAAGTAAATAATCATAAAGTGGACAAACATCACTAAATATGATGTTTTATTAATAAAAAAATATTATTATAATTGAGTAAATTATCTATTCCACAAAGCACATATATTATCTATGTCAAAAGATAATATCTTTAAATAATAAAAAAAAGAACAAATCTCATGATTTTGATGTAAATCAATCACAAATGTTTAATTTTTTTTAATTCTTGTATAATCTCTTTGTCCTGCACGTGGATTACATCAAGACCTAAAGTTAATCAATTTCATATAATGAAAATAACATACAATTAAAACTCCTACAACAAAATCAATAGAGGAATATAACTAAATAGCAATATATTTTTCTTTACTTATAGAGCTCATTTGCTTGGTGTGTTTGGATTAGGCATGATACATATGACTAGGGTAAATAGTGGGTTATTGTGTATCCTATCTAATGTTTATTTGCATATTTTAAATAATTTGATATTTAATTTTGATTGTTTCCATGTCATGATTATCCCATTTGATAAACTATAATTTATTTCTAACTTAGGTTAGAAAACATATCACACCCCAGGGCCTTGATACACAAGCCAAATTTGGTCTTAAATGCATATCAGGCCACTAACTGTATCAAGGGCTTCTAAAAATGAACCAAACATTGAAATTGAGTTGGATTGTGTATCTATCATGCAATATCAAAGCAAGCAAACGAGCTCATATAGAAAAATTCTTATGGAGATACTTCGTAGTTTCTCTTCTTCAAGATGTGAAATTGGAAGATTGAATGACATTTATTAGTGAGTTGGATGTGTTTTTATTTTTTATATTGTATTTAGATATATAAAGTATAAGAGTTTTAATACATCTAAATATCTTTGATATTATCTTATCAATATATATAATATCAAATCTGTTACCGAAAAAAGATTATCAAATAAAATTTGAATTTTGGATTAAAGAAAATCAAAGATAAGATACAATCATATCGGTTAGAGATAATAATTAACAACTAATAATTTTTTTCATTTAATAAAATACTCAAAAATAAAAGAATTTGACATTTGGCAAAAATTTCACAATTTGAATCAAAATTGCACAATTGGATAAGTACAAAACTGTGTTATATAATAGTATAAATATTATGTTTAAATAATAAATTTGTTATCATTACAAAGATATCACCACTTGAGAGCAGTCTGACACATTTCAATTCAATAATGTAATAGAGTTAAAATTTTCTTTTAAATATAATTAAGTTCATACCTATTTTACGGTTGTAATTTTATTTTACATAATTAATAATCTAGATTAATCCGGTAGGTACGATCCCGATTGTACTGTAGAAAGCTCGATAGCATTTGTTGGCAAAGCGCAGAAAACATGAGACTGCTTAGACCGGGCAATAAATTAGTCCTTTTGCAAATTAGAATTCATTCTTGCTAGTACGAAGTTTATTTAATAATATTTTTCAATTTTTTCGATTTTATGGCTATTTATTACATTTTTTACATGCATAAATCCGATGATGACTAGATTCATTATTGTAACGCCCCCACTCGGGATTGCAACCAAGCTAAGGCGCCACTCAATTCTGTCTTAAAATATATATCGAATGATAGCTAAGGGATTAGAAATTTAACCAACTTAAAGGAAAAACAACTTGCACTAGCCCAAAATATCGCTTCATAGCATAATATGTACAACCAAGTATCTTAGGTTTCATACAAACATTTCCATAACATCTCTTGGATAGCTATCTCGATTAGGTGTAGACTACATGTACAATCAAAACACCTAATCTATTGCAAAATAACTCTTCAACCAAAACATGAGTCCCTACTTCTCATGTAGACCTGTTTGAAAAAAAAAAAAAAGAATAACAAGGAGGGTAAGTCCTAAAGACTTAGTGAGGGAGAAGAAAATGATAGGACTCAATGGAAAGCTATTGAGATACAACAATCAATAAACAAGTTCAGTAATAAGCAAGACTTTTCAATATGAACAAAATTCGGTGATAAGCAAGAATTTTTAGCATGATCAATAGAGTACATGACATATATGATATCGAACTTGAAAGACTGTTGGTCATTCCGACCTTATTACTTCCAGATCAAATTATAATTGCGAGTACCGGGCATTGGTACAGTATACATAAAATTTCTTTATTACTCCATTTCTCGAGCACTCAGCTCGGCGGGTATTAACTTGATTATATGGCATGGCCGGTCACATGCCGGATCCCATCTCACAATTTGCTAGCTCTAGCTATCTGTAAGTTAGGATCGTAGGTGGATACTAGCCATAAGACCTATATCCGTCGGTCCATTTTGCCCGGCCGTCTTTCAGACCTAGTCCCTGGGCCCAAACCCTTCGTGGTGTCCTTTTAGGTGAAAATCACCCATGGCTTCCTATGAGTTGGAAAGATATAATGCCAACAGATAAGAATTTAACCTTTAAAGCAATAAACACGAGTATAACCAAATAAAGTCTAGAAGAGGTCTAGTACTAAAATCTAGAGGTGCTAACGGGAATATATTCAAGAGGGGCCCCCACTAGACACGCCCTGTCAACTAGTGTGGCTCTTTGCTCTGCCCGGCAAATATTTTACAATACAGACCGAACAAGACATTTAAGAGAGTTGAGATTACAACAAGGTACAAGTTTGGAACAAATAGGATTCACAATATACTAGCCGGCACGGCCATTTCGGGTTACAAAATGAATCAACAAGAGAAACACAATAGATCATTAGACTGACTAGATTTCTTGAACAATCATCACGTTTATGAGAAGCTAACCAGTAAAACAGGGTCAGCCGGCAATGCTATGGGGTACAAGGAACAGAAAATGAATAATATAATAAAAGTTCTGGACACCAGAATAGAAGCAAGTAATAACCCACACAGGTGTATACATCAGAACAGATAGCAATCAAGATTTCAAATAATGTACAGATTTTCAACAAGTACGATATAGAAATAGAAAACCCTCAGAGGGGTTTATCCCAATAACGGATAGATATGAGAAAGCTGCCAGATTGGTAGATCCTCACAAAGGTTTATGAGACAAGTAACATATAACAAACAAGATCTCAAACAATTTACGGGTTTCAATAACAAGAACAAGTATGGTACACAAGCATGCTAAACCCTCACAGGGTTCATTCCATAAGAACATATAGAATCAAGGTCAGAATAGCAGAGCCTTATAGAGGTATACAAAATAACACCCAGGAGGTTAGACCCTCACAAGGAGATACATGTCAATTAATAAATAACAAGCAGATTCTGAATAGTTCACAGATTTCAATAAACATAGTTCAGTATGGTACAGAAACAACAAACCCTCACAGGGGTTTATCCCAATAACAGATAATTGAAAGAAATGCCAAGTTAGCAGGCCTTCACCTCCACAGTCTAAAAAAACTACAACCACAATCGACAATCTACTACTGGTTTGTGGGACCTATTCCTTCGTCACCTAACCCAAGGAATAAGTTCACAATCAAATCTTTATTCAACCTCAATAACCTTCAATAATTACAGTCTTACTATTAACTGTTCTAAAATCGAGAGCTATTCTCCATTATTAACATAGTACTAACAAAAGGTATAATCCAGTCCTTATTTATATAATTAACCTCATATCATATCCTAAATCAACAATAACAGGCCAATTAACTTAATAATCCAATTATTACTATTTAGGTCCCAAATTCATAAAATTAGGGTTTTCTCTTCCAATTAACTCAATAATTCCCAATATTTTCATAAAATAATACAATTCAACTTTACCAAACTTATACTGGCACATGTATACACCGGATCTTAAATCCACAAATTAGGATTTAATCAATTAATAAGCTTATTTAGACCATACTTAAGCTATAACAAAACAAATCCGGGTCTACTAACTACACAATACTCCAAGCATGGGGAAATACATATCAATCGAATATATAAATCCTTCATTATCGCATAATACAAAGTCTAACGAAATAACGGTACAATATGCATATATAAGCAAAAACCCTTTTTCAATCCTTTACCACGATCTGCTCAACGAGACACCAGATTCATAAACTAATTACATGGTTGTATTTGTCGCGTCGATGGGAGAAAACTGTCCTCCCGTCCCCGCCCCCATCGGAGTAGATCAACCTTACCACCAAAATGTTCATCTCAACCTCTTACATCCAAATCTCTAACTGGTTTTAAGTTCTGTTGCCAGTAGCTCCACCTCACGCCACCACCTCTGTTCTTCCCATTTCTATTGTCGCCGCCGCGCCAAGCTTTTAGTAAGGGTTTCAAAACCTTCTCCAAGCTGAATGCTACCAGAATCCGTGCCCAGAAACCTAGTTTCACAGTCTTCCGCATTCGCCTGACAACCTCCACCGTGTCGGGTCTTCACTTTTCAAAAATCCAACGGTCCCGCCAGCGAAATAGCTTGCATGGTATGTTAAAGTGATGTCGGTGAAGAGGAGAAGAAGGTAATTGGGATAATTTTGGGAGAAAGACCATCGCTGGTGAAATCACCGGAGGGGGAAAGAAGGGCTTTCGGTGGCAAAGATGAAGGAAAATGAGGGTGGAATTGCAAAATCCAATATATATAATTGAACTTTTCTATCTTCAATTAGCCCCAAAAAGTTCTAGCATCCTTCAATTGAGTCCACCAGATTTGGTTTTCCTTCAATCAGGCCCCCAGAAAATCTTAGTGCATAAGATTAGACCCTTTGACCCAAAATAAATACCATGCAAACCCCAAAATTTGAAAATGTCATCCAATTGAGTCTTGCCTAATTACAATTTAACCCTAATACTTCCCATTTTCTTGCAATTAAGTCCTTTCATTATTTTTCAAGCCCTAAAATCCGAGCAATCGATTTGCTTGAATTTCAAATTCTTATTTTTCAAAAATATCAAATTTCAGGGGTGTTACAATTATTAAACATAAAATTTTTTATATTACTATTATCTTAGATTTACTTGTGTTTTTAAGACTAAGCAATATTTTTTTATTTATACACACGCACACACATCAGGAGCTCGTTCGGGCAATAGTTGAACATATGAATTTTAATTTTTTGACATGTATATAACAAACATGGATATTTAACATAACAAATTCAAATATTAAATAGAACAAATGTAGATATCAAATATGAGAAATTGAAACGTTGGATAGGAAATGTAGAGTATAAAAATTCATATAATATACTCATATTCATATTAATTTGGATACCTGATATCTGGAAATTTAAATAACATTCTATGTTCATTTTTTATATTCGATAAATTCGGATACGAGTATTCATATCCATACAATAACTAGATACAAATATAGATGTATTAATATTAGCATGCTAATATTCAAATTTACCATCAAATACATATTAATGGAATAATATCTCGACGCAATTAAATTTCCATACCTAAATATATATTCTCTTCATCCTCTCTCAACCAATATTACGTGTTGTAGCGTCAACGTCATTAATATGAATCGGTCAAGAGAGACATTTAAAAAAAAAAATAAAGGAAAAATAAAAAATGAAGAAAGTATTACTAGCATTTAGATTACTGCTTGGACTAAAATCCAAAGTTGAACTTCCATAAATATTACTAGCATTTAGATTATTGCGTGAACTAAAATCCAGAGCTGGGTTCCATATTATTTCTCTTTTTTAATTTTTGTTTGTTATCATTGTGCTTCATAATTATGAAATGTCGGGCCAACAGTTAAGCAATATTTATGGCAAAATTGTGATTGGGGGCGGGGGGACATTATTTACGTTCGGGCTATCAACGAATCGAATTTGGATAGATTAGTCATATTCAAATTTGAATTTGAATCACATCTGATACCTATACAATCTTTGATAGTCAATATTATATTTGAATTTGATGGATATCCAAAATTCGATAAAAAAAAAAAGAAAAAAAAAGACCCAATTTAATATTTTTCTTTTCTTTTTTCTCCCTTTTGGATTATATAAAAATATTGTATTTGTAAAATAAATTTACGTCATATTTGAAGTTTTAACAACTTTTTATTATATATTAGTTTAAACTTTAAAAGTTAAATATTTGAATATTAAACCCCTATTTCATATTATATTAATGCATAGATGAATTACTATGCATTATTATATTTGGCATTTTATCAGTATCTCTCTTATTTTTTAGGCTAAAGATTCAATACTAATAGCATTATATAGATGTTGATATAGATATTAGGTCAATATAATATATAGATTTTATTTTTAAATTTTTATTAATATTATGTACAAGTGTATTAATTTAATAAAAAATTATTAAAGTTTGGATTTGAATCTTTTATAGATCGGATTGCTTAATCTCATATCCGATCCATTTATTTCGAATTACGAATATTTATAATCGGATCTGATATATTGAACATTTAATCGAATAAAAATCTTAAAATTCAAATCAAATTCAAATTAAAATTCGATCCAATTACAGCGCTAGTTTAGGTAGTCAGCTGCCCGGAAGTTACATTCACCAGTCAGCATAACGTGGAATACTCGAATAGTAGGACAATTTTGGTGATTATCACATCAGTTAGGACCTCTTAGTACTATTTAATATAGAACCTAATAACTCATTTATGAGCACAAATGGGTGGGGAAAGATGTTGTCAGACAACCTTAAATTAGTTATGGCGTAACGATAAATGATGCTTGTGGTTTAACACGTTTTCGTCTTCTCACTTTATTGTTAAAAGTGACGTTAAAAAATTATTAAATTTTTTAATGAAAATAGTTAGGAAAGATGCGCTGCAAAGCAACCCTTTGGACATGATTGTAAGAGTCTTTCAATGCAATAACACATTAATTTTCGACTACTTTGAAATATGTGATATGTTATTATGAAATATTTGGTTTAAATCATAGCTACTGTCAAAAGAAGATTGGCTAATTCTCAAATTATTATCATAAACAAATTTAAATTCATGAATTTTTTCATAAAAAATTATAGAACAAACTTGAATTTGATAAATTTTTTTCCATATTCGTAGATATTTATTAGATACGGGTGAGTATGCAGGACATATTATCCCATGGAGGCAGGTATATATATAAAATTTTGATCCCTTTAAAATTTGTTTGGTTGTTAAAGAAAATAATGGAGAAAGAGATAGAGAAAAGAGAGGTGATACATGTGTTAGAGAATATGAGAGAGTTTAAATAGGCTTTTCCTCATCATTTTGTGGGGAAATTTTATTTTTCTTTAACACATTATATTTTTCCCTGAGTTTTCCTTACCAACCAAACAATTAAAAATATTTTCCTTAGCATTTTTTTTCCTCACGAAAATTCATGAACCAAATATAGTGTTAATAAATGGAGGCAAAACCGAATATAGTACTGTACCTATCCACGAGTCCCATTACCCATTAAATAAAAATTATTAATATATAAATATATATACTGTTCTATTTTAAATCTCCAATCAAATCTGGACCATTTATTTAATAAAACCCTATTTGCTACTGATTTTATTTTTCCAATCTTTGCCTTCTCTAATTTCACTTTGTATTATTGTTGATTTTTAATATTTTTTTTAAATTTTAATTGTAAGTACTTTTAGTTTTACATTTATGTTGCCCGAGGACTTATTTTAAGAAGATACTTTTATGATTTAACGATTGGTATTCTTATTATAAATTTATATAAAAATTTATATATTTAAAAATAAATTTAACAAGTACACGCAGATACCAATTCCCCCACAAAGGAGCGGGATGGGTACATGTGGGAGTGGAGGTGAGGGTGAGGGTGGTGTTGGAGTCATCGCACTTCGAATTCGACTTATTAACTTCTCGAGAATCCTTCCTATTAACATCCCTAATTAAATCAATTGAACTACAAATTTAGAAGTAAGAATCAACTATTGCAAATATAAAATTAAAATTAAAAGTTTAAATGTAATTAAGCTCACCAACTTATTCTATAAAGAGTTCTTGTGTGCACTCTTTGATGGACTTTTTGCTTGCACTCTTTAGCTCAATTAGTCAACAGAACAATCAAGCCCCAACTTCCCACCCTCCTAACCCACAACTTCAAAAAATTAATTAATTAATTAAAATTAAAATAAAAAAAATATTGACACGAAATAAATTTCCAACAACTTTAATTATTATTTTTAATGTTCCCCCCCTTTTGTAAAACTTTTCCTAGTTGATAAAGTATTTCAAAGTACGTAGTTTCAGTTACTAACAAATAAAGCTTTCCAGAAAACTAAAACTTGGTGGGCAATACTTGCAAGATATCAAGCCACTGTCTCTAACAACGTAACTGATGTTTGCATCATCATTTTTCCTTTTCACTTTCTGCAATAGTTATAATCACTAAGTAGCGTGCTTTTTATGAAACCTTTTACAATAATCCTGTTATTATCCCTTCAGATTAAACTTTTTTCCTAAATTCAAATATTGTCTGTATACTGGAAAATTTCATGTCGTCCACTTGAATATGTATAGGGTGAATTGCATATTACTGAATCAAAATATGATGGCATCGTAAAATAATTTATAATTGGTCTTTATGTGGGGAAATTAATGCAATCACTTGGATTTATATCAAGAAGATCGTGAATTATTTAATAAAAATATGATGATATTATAAAATAAAATTTGATATCATCAAATGGTTAATAGCTCAAGGCGAGGGCGGGGGCGCGGATAGAATGAAACCCAAATATGAGAAGTAGCATTCCTTGTTTAGGCAAGTTCATATGCATATAGTTGCTTCTCCATAACTATTTTACCCTATCTACACCCTTTCCAACCACTTCTCTTTCTTTCTTTTTTTTCCCCCACAAGGAAGCTTTAAATTCCATCCTTTGGGTGATTTGATAGCTATAACTTGCTCTTCTATTTAAGGGTCTCTTGCATTCTTTAAATTCTCATCTTTGTGAACAAAAATTCCATTAGATACTAGAAAATGAAGAAAATTTCCTTAGTGATTCTCTCTTTGGTTCTAATTATAGGTTTAGCGGAGAGCTTTGATTTCCATGAGAAAGAGTTGGAGACAGAGGAGAGTTTGTGGGATATGTATGAGAAGTGGAGGAGCCACCACACGGTGTCTAGGAGCATTGACGAGAAGCACAGACGCTTCAACGTCTTCAAGGCCAATGCTCATTATGTCCACAGTTTCAACAAGAAGGACAAGCCATACAAGTTGAAACTGAACAAGTTTGCAGACATGACAAGCCATGAGTTCAGGAGCATTTATGCCAGATCAAGAGTCAAGCATCATCGAATGCTCCAAGGAGGTTTACGAGGAAATGGGACCTTTATGTATGAGGACGTCCAAATGGTTCCACCCTCTGTCGACTGGAGGACAAAAGGGGCTGTCACCAGTGTCAAAGATCAAGGCCAATGTGGTAGTTGCTGGGCATTTTCAACTGTGGTGGCAGTTGAGGGGATAAACCAAATCAAAACAAACAATTTGGTTTCCCTGTCTGAGCAAGAACTTGTTGATTGTGACAGTGAAGAAAACCAGGGCTGCAATGGAGGACTAATGGATTTAGCATTTGACTTCATCAAGAAGAAGGGGGGAATTACAACAGAGAAAAACTATCCTTACACAGCTCAAGATGGAACATGTGATCTAAAAAAGGTACACCATATTTCCAAGAAATCATGACTCAGAACATGTGTGTGTTTTCTTTGTTTAGAATCTTGAAGATATTTGGTTTTAATTCTATGGCAGGAGAACTCTCCAGTAGTGGCAATTGATGGACATGAGAACATCCCTGCCAACGACGAAGATGCACTATTGAAAGCAGCAGCTAACCAACCGGTATCGGTTGCAATAGACGCAGGAAGTTCTGATTTCCAGTTCTACTCAGAGGTAAACAAGAAATTTATACACTCAGTTATTTTCTTACCAAGGGCAGAATGTTTCAAAACTTTCTACAATGATGATAAAAAAGATACTGAATTAGATTTTTCTACTACAGGGAGTCTTTACAGGAGATTGTGGCACAGAGCTGAACCATGGGGTGGCAGTTGTGGGCTATGGAACGACTCTTGATGGAACTAAATACTGGATCATTAAGAACTCATGGGGGCCCAAATGGGGAGAGAAGGGTTACATTAGGATGCAACGTGGAATCGACGCAAAAGAGGGACTCTGTGGGATAGCAATGGAAGCATCTTATCCTATCAAAAACTCCTCAAACAACCCTAAAGGACCTACTAAATCTTCTCCCAAGGATGAACTCTAAGGATAGCATTCAACTCTGCAGCTGCAAGCTGCTTTTTCTATTTCTTCCCCCTTAAGATAGACAATTATTTGTGAACTTCATAGAAACCAATTTGAACCCATCCTGTCTTTACAAGTATATCTACTGAAAGTAATTCTACTACATTGTTGATGAATAAATAGTTCTTTCTCTTAGCAGAAATTTCAACAATCCAACACTATTATATCACACTTCACAACGACATCCACAGCTCATGTGTTTATGCAACATCATTGAAATTGTTATGATAAGCTAAGCCCTTAGAGCTCAAAGTCTCACACAAATTCAGAGTAGATATATGTACACTTACTAGAGCAAACTTCTTAGAGCACAACTGACTAGAACCGGTAACTAGACAACACATCTTTGATGCATCAACCATAGCAATGGGTGGGATCATTGCAGCCTTTAGCAGCCGATTGCTTCAAACCGTATCTCCCACCACCCTTCTCCAAATATTGCTGGTGATACTCTTCCGCCCTATAAAACGTCTTTGCTGGAAGAATTTCTGTGATAATATTCTTTTCCTTGATCTCTTTCTGCTTTGCTTCCAATGATTCTCGAGCTAATTTAGCATGTGTCTCGTTGTAATAGTATATCCCAACCTATACTGCATGCCCACATCTTCTCCCTGCCAAATCATAAAAAGAGCTCTGATAAATTACTAGTTCATTATAGCAACAAAAACTAGGCACTCTTTGCTTGACTGTTACCCAATGGAAAAAATGATCAAGTCAAATGATAACAGATCAAAAGCCAACTAATCTAATCCAAATAAGCAGCAAGACAATCAAATGTTAGTTCCTCCTTTTTGTGCTATAAAGATCACAACTTTACAGCAAACATGATAGCTGAGATGCCTTCACTCATGGTTGCACGATGAGTTGAGCCAACTTGAATAAGATTCAACCTCAAATTCAAGTTCAAATACAAGAGTTTTATAGTTAATTTTATTGTTAACAATAATAAATATTTATAATATTATAATTTTCATCACCAACAAATCAATATTTTTATTATAGTAAAAAGCTAGAGCCTAATTTTTCAAGCTTTGTTTTGAAAAAGAACAACCAAATTTAAATTATGAGGTTCAACAATATACAGAAAACTCATTATTATTTATCCATTGTTTTAAATTATGAGGTTCAACAATTATTTATCCATTTGAAAATACACCCCCCCCCCCCCAACAAACCCAATTATGCATTAGGAAAATTGTTAGCCATTTATAATTTGAAAATTATGATTATATTTTATGTGTGGAAATTAGCTTATACTCTTTGTGCCATCCAAGAAACCTCAAAATTTAAATTTTATTCTCACTTATTCATTTTTCTTCAAAGACAAATTATGCCTTTTTTTCCCCAAAAGCATAGGAAAAGGGGTAATTCAGTTTATAAATAAAATTTCAATAGAATCTTTGACAAAAGCAATATTAGAGATAAGAGGTTTTGCCAAGAGATCCAAACTTTTCTTAAACAATAATAATTTGTAGCATATGATTCACCAATTTAACCAACTTGATATAATCTTTAAAGAAAATAAAATAAAAATCCACAAAACTAAAACTGTACATCAAAAGACAAACTCAAAAAATGTGAAACGCTCAGCATATATATACCTGGCGATTGAGAGTCGTAGGATCATGTTTTCCCCAGAAGACATCAAGCAGAGTGGTGTACGGGCAGACGTTCGGGTCAAAATGAACCCGGACCACTTCAGCATGGTTGGTGGATCCAGTACAAACCTATTTGTAATTCGGATCATGACCATGGCCCTGCGAATAGCCCACTTCAGTCTTCACCACGCCCTCCGTTCTCTGGAAAGCCAACTCCACGCTCCAAAAGCAGCCGACTGCAAACTGGGCCAGCTCCAGTTTCGGGTCAACCGGACTATCCCGATCCGGTTGAAGTGCCGGGTTGGTTGATTCAGTGGAAGCCATTGCTGAATGATTCTTCTGGTTTGGTTTGAGTGGTTCAAGATTTTTAAAAGAGTTGACAACTCAGTACAAATAGAAGTAAATTAGAGAGTTGACATTTCTTGATTATCTTCCCCCTTTTTTTGGCTTGTTTGTTTTGGATAATGACATATTTTATGGTAATTTTTAAGGATTAAGAAATTGAAAAATTGAATTTGGTGACGTATAATGTGTTGTTTCCAGATATACCAATATGCAATAGTGCACCACAATAGAAATCACAATTGCAGATTATCAATCAAAACGATGAATCATATAATCATAAGAGGGCATAACATGCGTTTTTATCATATGAAATCCAAATATAGCATGATCCGAATTATACAATAGGCATAATCAAGGCATAACAGAATTCATGCAATTTAACTAGATACGAGTCAGGAAAAGCCAAAATTACATATATCAACCAAGATATAAAAAGCAGTAAAGCATGCTGTCAGAATTATAAATATAGATGGAAATTGTTAAAGAAAGCTTAGCTTAAGGATTTTGTATCGTAACAGAATCAATCAGACGACCAAATCACATAATTCTGTTTGCCTTGAAGAAACGAGCGCCCTGACTCACCAGTGCAACAGGTACAGCGCCGCTCCTCCCAGGATGAGATGGTCCAAAACTATCAGGTGTATTCCGTCTTGTTCACCTCGAACAATACTTAGTCGCCATAATCAAATAGCCGAAAAAATAGGATTTAGGGAAAGGCAGAGGGAAAATGAGAATGAGAATACAAATGTTTAAGAAGGAGGAGAGGAATAACGTAAGACGTAAGCAGATGGATTCTGTTTTTCGCGTATACTCAACTCTGCCAGAGGCAAGGTATTTATAGGCATAATTAGGGTTAGGGTTAGGGTTAGCAGCAGTTAGAGTCCGCCAATTAATGGCCTTTAACACGTCACCCATCCAGTAGCAATCCGCCACGTTGCCTTTACATGTCATGCACATCCAGCAGCACTAAGCCACATCACGTAACCACCTCTGCCTAAATCCCGATTACCAGGCTAAATTTAATTGAATTTCGTCCAAAAAGATAAGACTAAGACTGAGACATTTGCCCTAATGCCCGCGCTTATGCCCGCGACCCGGATCCGAATCCGTGCAGGGCGGCGGCGACGCGCGCATGTGGTCCACTTATATGAACCCCTTAATGAACACTTTAACAAGCATTCATAATTGAGTTCAATCTAAACTATCCATCACTTGTTTACAAAACCAATGTGGGAAAAGTGAAGGGTTGAAATAACCCTTCAACTCCTCAACTTGGTTTTATAAGGAACAAGCAAGTCTCTTCTTTCTCAATGTACCAATGTGGGACAATTAAATATATAACACTTAACCAATTTTCTTCCTCCAATTCAACACTTTAATTATCTTTGGATTCCAACCATAATTGACATTTATCCAAATTTAATTAAACATGTAATTAGCTTATTTATGCCAACTACAACAATCCCCCACAAATTCATAGATAATGGCTATCAGATTCAACATAGCTCGTTTTCAAAAATGGTACCTTTCGATTTGAACCATTCCCTAAGTTATTCGACTTCTGCCACCATCGGGACAAATGAATCTAAGCCTTGAATTTGTGCCCGTGATTGTGATTGCATCGATCAATAACAATGAGCTAAATGCTATGTGCTGATCTTTAGGGTTGACACATTAAGGCCATGTGTCCCGATCTTGTATCATGAATGTTTATCAAGGAACAACCTAATTCCTTTAGTCTCATCCAAAGGACTACATTTACTTAGTTGGGTGTCTCCAGGGATGCACTGCTAGCATCTCGTCCAAAAAAGGACTTTACCCCATTCAGAGTTAAACTTTTACTGTACCAGCAGTAGTCAGCTCCTATCAGGCAATCAAGGGAGAGACACCAGATACAAAGTATCAATCTTAATTTTAGGTGCAACTTGATATGCCTAGCAGCTTGTTTATACCACATTGAACCTACCTTGTGGGATCTCCACTTAGTAGGTTGGGTTGCCACTGCAGGTATATCACTGATGGGTTTCCAATCCCATCCCCAACTAAATTTATGAACTGAGGACAAATCAAGTCCTTTAGTTAAAAGGTCTGCAATGTTGTCTTTGGATCTAAGAAAGTCAATTGCTATAACCCTATCAGACACTAACTCCCTTATAGATTTTAGTCTAACTTGGATGTGTCTCTTAGTCTTTTGATTGGACTTTGAACTACTAATCTTTGTAATTGTGGTTTGATTGTCACAATGTACAACAATTCCCGGAAGAGGTTTGGTTACCATGGGCAATTATACCATTAGCCCATATAACCATTCTGCCTCTGTCCCAGTTGTGTCCAAAGCACACAACTCAGCCTCAAAGGTGGACCGAGTTATCAAAGTCTGTTTTGAAGACTTCCAGAAGACAACGCCCCCACCCAAGGTAAATACATACCCTGTACACCCATTACTTCCGGAGTTTTTGGTTATCCAGCTAGCGTCACTAAACCCTTCCAGCACTGCAGGAAATCTCTTGTAGTACAAGGCTAGTGAAGTCGAGCCTTTTAGATAACAAAGTACCATATCCAAAGCCTCCCAATGAGTTCAATTAGGACAGCTTGTATATCTAGCAAGCTTAGAGACCGCAAATGAGATATCTGGTCTCGATTCGTTTGCAAGATACTACAAGCTACCAATGATTTGAGAATACCTCAACTAAGACACTAGTACACTAGTTTCTTTCTTAAAGAGAGCCACTGAAGGATCGTATGGTGTTTTTGCGATTCTACTTTGTTTATAGCCAAATTTCTCAATAATCTTCTCAACATAGTGAGACTGAGAGACTGCTATACCCTCAGTTGAACGAGTCAACTTAAGTCCAATAATAATTTCCGCAACACCCATATCTTTCATTTCAAATTTGTTCTTTAAGAAATATTTAGTCTCATTGATAATCTCAGTGTAGGAGCCAAATAGCAGAATGTCATCTACATACAGGCATAACATAATACAGCTATCACCTTTAACTTTGCAGTAGACGCATTTGTCATTATCGTTAACTTTGAAGCCAAATGACAATATGGTTTTGTCAAACTTTTCATGCTATTGTTTAGGTGCTTGTTTCAAACCATAAAGTGATTTAACATGCTTGCAAGCTTTCCGCTCATTTCCAGAAGCTACAAATCCCTCAGGCTGATCCATATAGATTTCTTCCTCAAGATCACCATACAGAAAGGTTGTTTTCACATCCATCTGGTGAATGGGGAAATCATGTATGGAAGCCAGTGCTATAAGCACTCAGATAGTAGTCAAACGAGCTACTGGGGAATAGGTGTCGAAGTAATCTATTCCCTTCTTTTGCCTAAACCTTTTAGCAACCAGCCTCGCTTTAAACTTATCAACAGTCCGATCAGACTTAAGTTTCTTTTTGAAGATCCACTTGTTTCTTATAGTAGTACACCCCGAAGAGAGATCAACTAATTCCCATGTCCCATTCGAGACAATAGAATCCATCTCACTCTTAATGGCTTCCTTCCAATGCTTAGCTTTAGGTAAGCCATAGCATCCTTGAAGGTAACAGGATCACCATCGACATTATAAGTAACAAAGTTACTCCTAAAGTCCTTAGTGATTCTAGCTCTTTTACTCCGTCTGGATTCATCCAATTCTTCAGGAACTACGTTGGTACTACTAGGACCAACCCCCATATTTGTCATCTTTTCCACATAATTAGGAATCGATGCAGACTCAAGGGTTGAATCTAAAGAAATAGTTTGAGGTATCCCAGTCTTCATGGGAAACACGTTCTCAAAGAACGTAGCATCGCGAAATTCGACTATAGTGTTCGCATATATGCCCAAAATTTCTGATTTAATAACCAAAAATCGCATAGCATAAGACGTTTCCACGTAGCCTAGAAAGACCGCATCAACAGTCTTAGGACCTAGTTTCTTCCTCTTGTGTTCAGCGACTAGAACTTTTGCAAGACAGCCCCACACTCGGAAGTATTTTAGACTAGGTTTCCTGCATTTCCAGAATTCAAATGAAGTGCTTTCTTTATGTCTCAGGGAAACTTTATTCAGAATATGGCAAGCTGTATTTAGAGCTTTCCCCTACATGTACTTGGGCAGTCTAGAATTCAAAAGTAGGCTGTTAATCATGTCTATAAAAGTTTTGTTTTTTTGCTCAGCTATCCCATTCGAAGTGGGAGAATAAGGAGCAGTTTCTTCATGAATTATGCCGAAATTCCGGCAATATTCATGAAATGGGTTGGACCCATATTCTCCACCCGTATTTAACCTTAATCGTTTAAATTTTCTACCAGTTTGTGTTTCAGATTCATTTTTAACATAATGAATTTTTCTAGTGCTTCATCTTTAAGTTTTAGTAAATAAACATAACAATACCTACTACTATCATCTATAAAGGTGATAAAGTATCTTTTATTGTCTTTTGATAAGACCCCATTAAACTCACAAATATCTGTGTGCACTAAGTTAAGAATTTCAGTTTGCCTTTCAACTGAGTGGTAAAGCTTTCTAACTTGCTTGGCTTCAACACAGATTTGACATTTATGACCTCGTTCAATTTCATGTTTAGGAACTAAATTTAAGTTCATCATTCGTTTGACAGAACTAAAATTCAAGTGTCCTAAACGACTATGCCAAATAGATGAATTCTCAATAACATTTATAACAGAAAAGTTAGGAAAGTCACTTTTATTAGAACTAATAAAGTTTTCAACTCGAATTTTGAACAAGCCATCGGAAAGATAACATTTACAAATGAAAGCGCCGTAATGTAAAATTACAACTTTATTTGACTTAAAGGAAATTTCATAGCCCTCCCTAACTATTACAGAATTACTAATGATATTTCTTCGGACTGTTGGAACATGATGCACCCTTTGCAGAGACAGTATGCGGCCCGAAGGAAATTTCAAGTCCACACGTCCTATCCCAAACACTTTGGCTACACTTGAGTTTCCCATCGTCACAGCCCTTCCACTAACAAGCTGATAAAACACAAACAGTGATTTGTCAGCACAAATGTGCACATTAGCACCAGTGTCTATCAACCAATCATAGGGTTCATAGATAGAGAATAATTCAGGTTTCAAAGAAATGTACTCGTCAATGGATGCATCAAGAACTCCAACTTTGCTGGTGTCTCCAACAACCATGTTGACCACTGGTCCAGCAGACTGGGCTTTAACCTTGGCTTTCTTGGAGGGACACTCCTTAGCCCAATGCCCTTTTTGTCCACAATTCTAGCAAGGCCTATTTACCTTTGGTTTCTTATTAATTTTGGATTTTCTCTTATCGATGGTTTTAGAGTTCGAGTTCATGTTGACTTTCTTCTTTCCTATTATTACATTTGCCTTAGGATGATATTCAACAAGAACATTATGAGTTTGATTTATGTGTTCCTCTTCAATTCTTATGGCGATCATTAGATCATCTAAAGTCAATTTCCCTTTTTGATGCTTTAGAGTCATGCCAAAACTTTCCCAAGATTTGGGGAACTTATCGACAATCGACATGACCATAAATTTTTCCAGAAGCTTCATTTCAGCATCCGCCAGGGAATGTTCTAAATTGATTAATTCATGTGTTTGTTCAAATACAAACCTGCCCTCAACCATCTAATACTTTAGGAATTTCAAAATTGAATACTTTTCGAGCCCTTGCTCTTCAGTATTGTATTTCCTATCCAGTTCATCCCATAAAGATTTAGCTGTATAGGAATCATAACAGTATACATCAAAGAGTGTATCAGACAAAGCTGACAGAATCACTCCTCGAACAATCTGATCCTTCATTTTCCAATCGGCTATTTCTTTAGTCTTGGGATCAGTTTCAGTTGGTTCTGGCATGGTCAACTGAATCAACGAAAGAAGACCTTTCATTGTTAGCCAGATTTTCATGCGTTGTTGCCAAAGCTTAAAATACTGGCCTGCTAATTTTTTCGGTAGTCTAGAAAGGTCAACTTTTGTTGACACAATATCACCAATAGCATGCGAATTTGAACCCATCACAAATTACACAAGAAAATAATCATAAAGCAAAGTATCTAGGCAAGAATTGCAGATTTTCTAGGCAAAATTCCTAGACAAAATATCTAATCAGAATTTCCAGGCAAGATTCCTAGATAGGATATCTAATCAGAATTCCATCAGATAAATAACACACGAAATATACTCATTTCTTCAAGATTATTGTTTCCAGATATACCGACATGCAGTAGTGCACCACAATAGATATCACAATTGCATATTATCAATCAAAACGATGAATCAGATAATCATAAGAAGGCATAACATGCATTTTTATCATATGAAATCCAAATATAGCATGATCCAAATTATACAATAGGCATAATCAAGGCATAACAGAATTCATGCAATTTAACTAGATACGAGTCCAGGAAAAGCCAAAATTACATATATCAACCAAGATATAAAAAGCAGTAAAGCATGCTGTTAGAATTATAAATATAGATGGAAATTGTTAAAGAAAGCTTAGCTTAAGGATTCTGTATCGTAACAGAATCAATCAGACGACCAAATCACAGAATTCTATTTGCCTTGAAGAAACGAGCGCCCTGACTCACCAGTGCAACAGGTACAACGCCGCTCCTCCCAGGATGAGATGGTCCAGAACGATAAGGTGCATTCTGTCTCATTCACCTCAAACAATACTCAGTCGCCAGAATCAAATAGCCGAAAAAATAGGATTTAGGGAAAGGCAGAGGGAAAATGAAAATGAGAATACAAATATTTAAGAAGGAGGAGAGGAATAACGTAAGATGCAAGCAGATGGTTTTTGTTTTTCGTGTATACTCAACTCTGCCAGAGGCAGGGTATTTATAGGCATAATTAGGGTTAGGGTTAGGGTTAGGGTTAGCAGCAGTTAGAGTCCGCCAATTAATGGCCTCTAACATGTCACCCATCCATCACCTATCTATTAGCAACCTACCACGTCACCTTTACACGTCACGTATATCCAGCAGCACTAAGCCACGTCGCGTAACCACCTCTGCCTAAATCCCAATTACCAGGCTAAATCTCGGCCTTATCTTATCACAAGCCTCGGTAATCTTGATTCTTATCCTCAAGTCCCGGTTCGGTTAAGTATTTTGAATTTTAAAATTTAAATTCAAAAATTTAATTGAATTTCGTCCAAAAAGATAAGACTGAGACTGAGACATTCGCCCGCATTGGCGCCCTCGCCCGCGATCCGGCCCGGGTGTTGGCGCGCACGTGTGGTCCACTTATATGAACCCCTTAATGAACATTTTAACAAGCATTCATACTTGAGTTCAATATAAACTATTCGTCACTTGTTTACAAAATCAATGTGGGACAAGTGAAGGGTTGAAATAATCCTTCAACTCCTCCACTTGGTTTTATAAGGAACAAGCAAATCTCCTCTTTCTCAATGTACCAATGTGAGACAAATCAATATATAACACTTAACCAATTTTCTTCCTCCAATTCAACACTTTAATTATCTTTGGATTCCAACCATAATTGGCATCCATCCAAATTTAATTAAATATGTAATTAGCTTATTTGTGCCAATTACAACATAATGTGGGGAGATGCATGGAAATTTTCTTAAGGTAAATAGATTAAATAATTGGCATATTTTTAGGGCTCGTTTTTAAGGGAAGTACATTGGTGAGCCTTAAATGAAATTTCTAAAGATTATAAATTGATTTATTACTACAATCTCAATATCTTGATTTTAAGTAGCTTAAATCTCATTGTCATTGGTCATTTAATTGAGTGTTACTATCCTCGTATTTATATATTTAAAATTTAAAAATGAATTTAAGAATAAAGAAAAAACTACAGCCTCATTTAATATTTACATTATTATATTTTGATGCATATCACTTTTTTTCTAGCTCAACACTTTTAATGAGACAAAAATTGATTTATCATCCCAATTTAGATGTTAAATAATAATCCATGTGAAATTGAGAATCCAATTTATATAATAAATTTTTTAAATGCACATTTTGATATGTTAGATCCAAATTCTTTTCACGTAAATTTTTTCATTTTATTCTAGATAATAACAATTTGGCAACAATTTGTTTACCTGTAGATTTTATTCATCCAACTAAACCTAATATTCAAAATATTTTTATACGTCTAGCATATACATCATAGTGTAATTATAATCTAATAATAATTCTTTTTCTTATCAGCATTTTAATCAATTTATTCTCATTCCACTTATATAAATAGACGTCGCTGAATATAATTGCACCTAGACAACTTCATGAATGTGCTATAAAATATTGTGTAAGAATTAAGTACATTCTAATTAATTGATTGGGTGCAAATCTTCAAATGAAGTGTAAACCATAAGTGGCAATGTTCAAGTTGCTTGTTTAGTTAGATTAGGAGGAAGGATAAGGTCATGATTCCAACAAACAACCTTGTACATTTGAAATTTTACTCTTTATGATCTTTTGTGTGTACCAATGGTAAAATATAATGTGCACGTAGATTTTGAATTTTTGAATAATTTAAAATTGTATTGAGGCAGGCATCTAAATTCAATTCATAATTGATTTTAATTTATTAAAAGACCTAAAACTTGTATCCATATTAAATTAAAGACACAAGTATGTATGTATTGCTATTTACTATTATATATAGATGTGGATCTACGTGTAATGTACTGCCTCTATATGTTGTTTTTTTTTCTTTTATTTTTATTATTAAAATTAGGATTTGGTGCTTTGTTTGTTTGTTCTCTAAGCTGCATTAGTTGTTTTGTCTTATATGTGTCAGTTAGAAGAAATTGGGGATTATTGATTTTTCTTTTGGCTTGGTTAGAACAAAATGTTGCTTTTCATTTTTTGGCAAGAGGTGTCTTGGATTGTGTAGCTAATTGTATGGTTGATGTATTGCTTGTGGGTCTTGATGTCAATTTGAAAAGAACATTATATTTTATTTTAAATATTATCTGCTACAATGAGTTGCTTTTGTTGTGCCATGGTGTATCTTATCATTGGGTTTTTGGGAATTTGGACTCTTTTACTGTTGACTCAGAAAATGGCCTTATTTTCATAGTACAATTCTACTATGAATATAACTATTTCTGCATTTGGTTAAATTTAACAAAGCACTGACTAATGCAGAGACAACTATAAGTCTAAAACCAAAGTGGGAAAAGGTACTTTTTAATAGATTATATACATTTGCAATGTTCAATTTTTTGCATATGAAATGTCAAGCAGTGCTCGTGCAGGATTATGCAAATTTTCCCAGATTACTGAATTTTTATCTTTTAGTAAAGGATGCAGTATGAAATGTCATGGATGCAATAGTTGCAATTCATTAGTCATTGCATGGAACTTCTAATGTGGATTCTAGATTTTATTTCCTACTTCAAAAGGATAAATCTGACCCTGAAAAATATGCTTTTGATGTTAATATTGATAAGGTATTTAGCCTTCTGCTATAATAATTCTCATATTTCATCTTCTTTTTACATCATTCTTGTTTGTCTATTGATCTAAATCAAATAAAGCTTTAGTTGTTTGAGCTTATGCTTTTATTACCTTATTATGATTGATTTGATTTGGCAACTATGGTGAATGAAAGTATGACTTTCCCCTATTATGCTAGGCATTTGAATAGCAGCATACACATGAAAGTTATTTTTTATTCCTCAAGTTATATGCCCAAGAGTCTTTCTTTCAAGCTGCTTGCTTGGTGGCTGAATTGGAAATGATTGACTCAATCCTAACAGTTGAAATATTTCCCTTCTTTAATGGTAATATGGTCATGTGCAAGCGCATAACCACTTTATGTCAGTCTTAACTGAATTTTTAACGGCAGAGATGTAATGTGTTAAAAAATGGACATTAGAGGGACCAATTTTGTAACTACAAAGGGAACAAAACTAATCGAATAAGTGGCTAAGTTTGAGGATAAAAATTATAATTTTACCGACCTTAGACGTAGGAGAAAATGTTGGTTAAATTTTACATGTTCAACAGTATTTAGAATGAAAATTTGAAAAAAAAAATGCATAAGGAACTCATAAATAATTTAAATGACTGTATTTTTCAAATCCATCACAATAATGAAGATAACTTGAAGTAAGATACATTATTTATCTTTGACAGTCATACAACACCATAGCTTCGATGGAAGCTTTAACTATGAATATGGCATGTTCCTAAATATTCCAAATTTTTTTTGAAGATTTCAAAAAGATTTAGAATATTCCACAAAGTTTGTGATGTTATCTTCAATAATGCCATTTTGCGAAACAAGACCAGAATTA
Source organism: Jacaranda mimosifolia (assembly GCA_018894105.1). Lineage (NCBI taxonomy): Eukaryota > Viridiplantae > Streptophyta > Magnoliopsida > Lamiales > Bignoniaceae > Jacaranda > Jacaranda mimosifolia. The sequence goes on along the minus strand of CM032124.1, from coordinate 2,810,030 downwards.
AGGCCGTAGCAAAACTAGGACCATAACTATAAAAAAAAAAAAAAAAAGGAAAAGGACAAGGACAAGGCTCATCGAAAAGCACAGTCAATGCTCAAATATGCTTATGTGGTGCTTGGTTGGCACAGCTCTGTGCCTCATCATGTGCCACGTATACTTTGATAAAGAAGAATTGCAAAATAGGACCATAAATAAGGTCATTTTGTGAAAGAGGATCAGTATTAAGGAGCAATAATTAAAAAAAAAAATCAATCTTAAGAAGCAGTAAAAAAGATAATTCATTTTTTACCTTTTTTTTTTTTATTAAAATCAGTATATTTTATTTTCATTTTTTGATTGTTGGAACACTAGATGTTAGTTTTTCTATTTGCCTCCCCTTTTGCTTTTGTTTTATCTTGATTGATTCGTGTTAGTTGCGCCTGTTTTTCTTAAATTGAGTTATTGGTTGTGGAATTGATTTGTGTAGTTCGGGTTTAAGTGTTTACATATGCAGCGTGCTTATTGGTCTGAAAAAGTTTTAAATAAGTGATTATGATGTTTTTGGTGGTTAGAATTAGGTTTCTGTTTAGCTCCCTCGACTGTTTTATGTTGGTTGAGTCATGTTAGTTGAGCTATTTTTCATAAGTTGAGTTATTAATTTTGGAATTTATTTGTATTCTTTGGGTTCAAGTGTTGGATATAAAGGGAAATTTTGGCATGTATTAATACATGCAGTGTGCTTATAAGAGCAAAGAAGTATGAAACATGTGATTATAACATATTTGGGTTGTTTGAATTAAAGTTTTAGATTGGAAATTTTATAATCAGGCCTTAATTTTTGGAGTTGAGTTGGGCTCTATTTAGGAGATGAAAGTTGTGATAGATAATTGGTGTTGGTTTCACCTATTATGTTGTTTTATTGATGAGGAAGTATAATTAATGAATTTGAATAGGAGTGTTCACTAGGAAGTAGCATTGCTTGTGTAGGCAAGTTCACATCCATATAGTAGCTTCCCCACAACTATTTTACCCTATGTTTACGGCAAACCCGAGAAACCAGATAATTTTGTTTTTCACCTTTCTTTTTTTATTAAGATTGGTGCATTTTATTTTCATTTTCTGATTATTGGAACATTGGATGTTAGTTTTTCTATTCGCCTCCCCTTATGTTTTTGTTTTGAGCCGTGAGAAGGTCCGCTTCTTGGTTTCTAAATAGGTTGATGGAAAACCTGAGAAACCAGGTAATTACATTTTTAACATTCTTTTTCTTATTAAGATTGGTGCATTTTATTTTCATTTTTTGATTATTGGAACATTAGATGTTAGTTTTTCTATTCGCCTCCCCTTATGCTTTTATTTTGAGCCACGAGAAGCTCCACTTCTCGATTTCTAAATGGGTCGTTAGCAAACCTAAGAACCCAGGAAATTTCATTTTTAACCTTTCTTTTCTGTTAGGATCGGTGCATTTTATTTTCATTTTTTTATTGTTGGAACATTGGATGTCTGTTTTTCCATTCGCCTCCCCCTATACTTTTAATTTTTCTTGATTGATTCATGTTAGTTGCGCTATTTTTCTTAAATTGAGTTATTGGTTGTGGAATTGATCTGTGTAGTTTGGGTTCAAGTGTTTACATATGCAATGTGTTATTGTACTGAAAAAGTATGAAATATGTGATTATGATGTTTTTGGCGGTTTGAATTAGGTTTCTATTCGGCTCCCTCGACTGTTTTATGTTGATTGAGTCACATTAGTTGAGCTATTTTTCATAAATTGAGTTATTGATTTTGGAATTTATTTGTATACTTTGGGTTCAAGTGTTTGATATGAATGGAAATTTTGGTGTGCGTTAATACATGCAGTGTGTTTATTTGACCAAAGAAGTAGAAACTGGTGATTATGACCTATTTGGGTGGTTTGAATTGGAGTTTAAGATTGAAAATTTTATACTCAGGCCTCACTTAATTTTTGGAGTTGAGTTGGCCTCCATTTAGGAGGTGAAAGTATTCACAGATAATTAGTGTTGGTCTTACCTATTCTATTGTTTTGTTGATAATGAAGTTTTATTAATGAATTTTGATGGGTGTGTTCACTGCGAAGTAGCATTGCTTGTGTAGGCAAGTGCACATCCATATAATAGCTTCTCCACAATTGTTTTACCCTATGTTGATGGCAAACCCGAGAAACCAGGTAATTTCGCTTTTAAACTTTCTCTTTTTATTAAGATCGGTGCATTTTATTTTCATTTTCTGATTATTAGAACATTGGATGTTAGTTTTTCTATTCACCTCCCCTTATGCTTTTGTTTTGAGCCGCGAGAATGTCCACTTCTCAGCTTCTAAATGGGTCGACGGCAAACTCGATAAACCAGGTAATTTTGTTTTTAACCTTTCTTTTTTATTAAGATCGGTGCATTTTATTCACATTTTCTGATTATTGGAACATTGGATGTTAGTTTTTTTATTCGCCTCCACTTATGCTTTTGTTTTAAGCAGTGAAAAGGTCCACTTCTCAATTTCTAAATGGGTCGTCGGCAAACCCGAGAAACCAGGTAATTTCATTTTTTACCTTTCTTTTTTTATTAAGATCAGTGTATTTTATTTTCATTTTCTGATTGTTGGAACACTAGATGTTAGTTTTTCTATTCGCCTCCCCTATACTTTTAATTTTTCCTGATTGATTCGTGTTAGTTGTGCTGTTTTTCTTAAATTGAGTTATTGGTTGTGGAATTGATCTGTTTAGTTTGGGTTCAAGTGTTTACATATGCAACGTGCTTATTGGTCTGAAAAAGTATGAAATATGCGATTATGAAGTTTTTAGAGGTCAGAATTAGGTTCATATTCGGCTCCCCCGACTGTTTTATGTTGATTGAGTCACGTTAGTTGAGCTGTTTTTCATAAATTGAGTTATTGATTTTGGAATTTATTTGTATACTTTGGGTTCAAGTATTTGATATGAATGGAAATTTTGGCGTGCATTAATACATGTAGTGTGCTTATTAGACCAAAGAAGTATGAAATAGGTGATTATGACATATTTGGGTGGTTTGAAATGGAGTTTAAGATTGGAAATTTTATACCCAGGCCTTACTTAATTTTTAGTTGCGTTGGGCTCCATTTAAGAGGTGAAAACTGTGATAGATAATTGGTGTTGGTTTCACCTATTCGGTAATTTTGTTGATGATGAAGTATTATTAATGAATTTTGATGGGTGTGTTCTGTGCAAAGAAGCGTTGCTTGTGTAGGCAAGTTCACGTCCATATAGTTGCTTCTCCACAACAATTTTACCTTATGTTGAGGGCAAACCTGAGAAACATGGTAATTTCGATATCAACCTTTCTTTTCTTTTTTTCTTAAGATCGGTGCATTTTATTTTCATTTTCTGATTATTGGAACATTGGATGTTAGTTTTTCTATTTGCCTCCCCTTATGCTTTTGTTTTGAGCTGCGAGATGGTCCACTTCTCGGTTTCTAAAAGGGTCGATGGCAAACCCGAGAAACCAGGTAATTTCGTTTTTAGCCATTCTTCTTTCATTAAGTTCATTGCATTTTTTTTCATGTTCTAATTATTGGAACATTGGACGTTAGTTTTTCTATTCACCTTCCCTTATACTTTTGTTTTGAGCCTCGAGATGGTCCACTTCTCAGTTTCTAAATGGGTCATCGGCAAACCTAAGAAACCAGGAAATTTTATTTTTAACCTTTCTTTTCTTTTATTAAGATCAGTGCTTTTTATTTTCATTTTCTGATCGTTGGAACATTGGATGTCAATTTTTCTATTCGTCTCCCCTTATTCTTTTATTTTTTCTTGATTGATTCGTGTTAGTTGCGTTATTTTTCTTAAATTGAGTTATTTGTTGTGGAATTGATCTATGTAGTTTGGGTTCAAGTTTTTACTTATACAGTGTGCTTATTGGACTGAAAAAGTATGAAATATGTGATTATGATGTTTTTGGAGGTTTGAATAAGGTTTTTATCCAGCTCCCTCGACAGTTTTATGTTGATTGTATCATGTTAGTTGAGGTGTTTTTCATAAATTGAGTTATTGATTTTGGAATCTATTTGTAAACTTGGGTTCAAGTGTTTGATATGAATGAAAATTTTGTCGTGTATTAATGCATGCAGTGTGCTTATTAGACCAAAGAAGTACGAAACAGTTGATTATGACATATTTGGGTGGTTTGAATTGGAGTTTAAGATTGGAAATTTTATACTCATGCCTCGCTTAATTTTTGGAGTTGAGTTGGCCTCCATTTAAGAGGTGAAAGTATTCACAGATAATTAGTATTGGTCTTACCTATTCTGTTGTTTTGTTGATAATGAAGTTTTATTAATGAATTTTGATGGGTGTGTTCACTGGGAAGTAGCATTGCTTGTGTAGGCAAGTGCACGTCCATATAGTTGCGTCTCCACAACTGTTTTACCCTATGTTGAGGGCAAGCCAGAGAAACCTGGTAATTTCGATTTCAACCTTTCTTTTTTTTCTTAAGATCGGTGCATTTTATTTTAATTTTATGATTATTGGTACATTGGATGTTAATTTTTCTATTCGCCTCCTGTTATGCTTTTGTTTTGAGTCGCGAGAAGGTCCACTTCTCGATTTCTAAATGGGTCGACAGCAAACCCGAGAAACCAGGTGATTTCGTTTTTAACCATTCTTTTTTTATTAAGATAAGTGCATTTTATTTTCATTTTCCGATTATCGAAACATTGGATGTTAGTTTTTCTATTCGCCTCCCCTTATGCTTTTGTGTTGAGCCGCGAGAAGGTCCACTTCTCGATTCCTAAATGGGTCATCGGCAAACCCAAGAAACCAAAAAATTTCATTTTTAACCATTCTTTTTTTATTAAGATCAGTGTATTTTATTTTCATTTTCTGATTGGGGGAACATTGGATATTAGTTTTTCTATTCGCCTCCCCTTATGCTTTTGGTTTATCTTGATTGATTAATGTCAGTTGCACTATTTTTCTTAAATTGAGTTATTGGTTGTGGAATTGATTTGTGTAGTTTGGGTTCAAGTGTTTACATATGCAGTGTGCTTATTGGACTGAAAAAGTATGAAATATGTGATTATGATGTTTTTGGCGGTTTGAATTAGGTTTTTATTCGCTCATTGTTTTATGTTGATTAAGTCTTTTTTTCATAAATTGAGTTATGGATTTTGAAATTTATTTGTATACTTTGGGTTCAAGTGTTTGATATGAATCTAAATTTTGGCGTGTGTTAATGCATGCGGTGTGCTTATTGGACCAAAGAAGTATGAAACTTTATACTGGTGTTTTGACATATTGGTGTTTTGAATAGGAGTTTAAGATTGGAAATTTTATACTCAGGCCTTACATCATTTTTGGAGTTGAATTGGGCTCCATTTGAAAGGTGAAATTTGTGACAGATAATTGGCGTTGGCTTAACCTTCTTATGTTGTTTTGTTGATGATAAAGCATTATTAATGAATTTTAATGGGTGTGTTCACTGGGATGTAGCATTGCTTGTGTAGGCAAACTCACATCCATATAGTTGCTTCTCCATAACTGTTTTATCCTGTGTTGATGGCAAACCCAAGAAATAAGATAATTTTGTTTTTAACCTTTCGGGTTGAAAATTTTTATAGGATATCGGGTCGAATTTGCATATGAATTTTTATCAAATTAAATCGAGTTGAAAATTTTTATTGAATTTTGTATATCCATCATATTCGGATATAGTACTGACTAACAAAGTTCATATAGGATATTGGGTTGAATTCGAATATGAATTTTAATAATCAGATTCGAATTTGAATATAATTAATCATATTCAAATCCAACCAGTTGAATGCCCTACACATAACCCATGATTATGAACCCCATGCTCATGTTGTTCTGTCCCTCTTGGTATGCCACTCTAGTGTCCTTTTGTGCCCTAAATTCACATTGAGGTGCCAGTTAGAGAATCTACCAAAAGGAACGGAACAAAAGAATTGGCCACTTAGAGATGACTAAAATTATTAATTATAGTCCATAAATGTAGGGCCATTAGGAAGATTCCATAGTTGGTGAATTCTCTCATTTTCTATAGACAATACCAAGCTTTTTAGACTCTTCTATGGTCATAAATCAATTTGATGAAATTGGGGAACTTTCTTCGCCATTTAATAATTCATTAAAAAGGGTCCCTTCTCCACAAAACAAGGTATAATGACAGACAAGTGTAAGAAATTATATGGGATTAATTATTAGTAAAAGATATTTTATTTGGGCACAGGAGGCCATGAATTCAAAGTCAAATTAAATAACATATTATTTAGATATGATTTGAAATCTTATCAAAATGAAAATTTTGTTTAAACTTATTTGATTGTCAAATAAACAAACTTTAATACAAATATTAGTTAGAATTTTAAATTATATAGATGTAATATCCTTTCGAGTCTAGGATTTTTTATTTTTTTTGTGACCTTAATTATATAAAGGATCATTGAAAAACACTGAATTTTATGAATAATATACTTATTATTTTGCTAAAAAAATATAAAGATATTTAACGAGAAAGAATTCCCTTCTTTATTTTCGAGTTAACAAATAATATACTTATTGTAAAATACTTCCCTTCTTCACTTTCGAGCTAAAAAAACAATATATAAATGTAATCTCCATTCAACTGTAGGGTTTTTAATTTATTTTTTAACCTCAATTATACATAAAGGATCATCAAAAAATACTGAATTTTTAAATAATATAATTTTCATTTCACTAAAAAGTATGAATATACTTATCGTAAAATATTTTCCTTCTTCACTTTTGAGTTTAAAAAAAAATCAAAATTCATGACACACTAATTAAATGTTATGAGCACTAAGAAATATATACCATCTTCAAAAACTTTTTGGATAACATTTTTAAGTTTTTCCCCCCCCCTTACCAATTCTCTTAAGGAACAAACAAAAAAACAAAAAAAAAAAGAGTTTTATTTTTGGATAAAATAAAGAGGGGGCAAAAAAAAAAGTTAGACATCATTATTTAGGTCAAAATTTCTGCGTGGTACCTCAAGTCTTTCAAGGAATATATACAAGTCATGGTACCTCTACTTTCCGTGCATTGACGTCCTACACTGTTCACAAGGAGTTCTAAGGTTCTCTAATTATGACAACCTTTGAAATTTCTAGACTTAAACATGAGTTCAAAACTCAAAAGCACGTTTTTAACATGTTAGTGGATGGCATGTTAAATTGGAAAAATACTTTTTCTGCAAAACATCCATATTAAGTCATTCGCAACTATAACACGATTTTTTTTATGATTTAATTATTTTATAATTGCATGACATTGAATAATGTTACAAATATTAAAATTTTTGTCTGTTAGAATTTTCAAAAGGCATCAACACTTTGCATTATAGTGAAAAAGAAATAATTTTTGAATAATTGGTATTTAAATTAAAAATTTTCATGTTACAATAACATAAGGTTTATAAAGATCAATACTTAAACTTAGTCATGTAAATTATAAATACTACCAACATTAATTATCCTTATCTAAATGTTATTTATTGTGAAAAATAAAATTCACATGATTAGCACAAAATATTCAAAAAGTCATTCTAATATAATCATTATTAATTGTAATAATTGATTAGCCACACCAATATCAATGTCGATTTTTAAAGAGAGAGAAAAAAAAAGACATTCCACGAGAATTGCACAATTCAGACTTAAAACAAAATTGATATATATCAATATGCATTTTAGAAAAAATTCTTATATGCATTAAACTAGCATGTGCTCGGTGCAATGCACCGAAAATAATTATAAGATTTAAAATAATTTATTTTATAAGTAATATTTCTTCTATTTCGTATGATTAAAAGATGAATTGTAATTATTTCTAGTATTTAATGAAAGAAAATCTATTATTAATTAAATAAAATAATATAAATATTTCAATTAAAAATATTATATTTGAAGATAATTTATACTTAAATAAGTTATCAAATATCAAGAATTGCTAACTCTAAGTGTATAAAATATATAGAAATTTATAAAATGATAAAATCTAAAAAGATAAATAAAAGAATTAAGAAAATAAAAAGCCCATGTTCGGGCTCAGCTAGATTCGTTAAACTCGACGTTGTGATAAAGTTATGGGCTTGAGTTCAAGCTTGCTCGAGCTTGAGGTCGAATCAAGCTCGAAACATGAAATTATTTTATAATATATAAAAAATTAATGTATTATTATAAATTTTATATCTAAATATTCTCATTTAAAAAAAAAAATACAAGCTCACGAAAATATGAATAAAAATTATTTGGCTCGAATTTGGCTCAACCTTATACGAACTTAAGCTCGAACACTTTTCGAGCCAATTCATCAAGCTCGCAAACTAGCTCCATTCGTTTGCATCCCTAATCGATAGTGTTTGCATTACTACTTGTACTAAAATCCAAAGATGGACTTCCATAAACATTATTAGTATTTAGATTCCTAATTGAACTAAAATTCAAAATAGGACTTCCATATTATTTTTTCTATTTTTCAATTTTTATCATTGTACTTCTTAATTGCGAAATATCAGAGCAATAGTAGTTTTAGAAGCAATGTTTATAGCATGATTAGGGGGAGGGGGGAGAAAAGTGAAAAAAAGCAACTTTATTTACGTAGTCAGCTGCCTGGAAGTTGGATTCATCCGTCAGCATAACCGTGGAACGATCGAATAGTAGGACAATTTTGGTGATTATTACATTAGTTAGGACCTCTTAGTACTAATATAGTATCTAATAACTGATTTAAAAACTCAAATTGGTTGCTAAGATATGATGTTGTCATACAACCTTTAATTAGTTATGGCTTAACGACAAATGATGATTGTGGTTTAAACGTTTTAGCCTTCTCATAAAAGTGACGTCAAATAATTATTAATTTATTATAGGAAAAAAGTAGGGAAGATGCGTCTAGCAAAGCAACTCTTCGGACACAATCTTAAAGAGTTTCTCACTGTTATAAAATATTTGGTTTTCGATTACTTTAAAATATTTATGAAATATTTAATTTAAATTGTAGCTATTGTCAAAAGAAAATTGACGAATTTTCAAATTATTATCATAAACATATTCAAATTCATGATTTATTTTTTTTTAACAAAAGTTTACAGATCAAATCTAGGGAATGAATTGCCGAGTGGCCCAGAGGTATAAGTTTTCCACATAATGTGGGAGGTCGGAGTTCGAGCCCTAATAGACACTTGATGTGCGTGTATATAAAAAAAATTTTTAAAAATCTAGGAAATGACAACTTTACCCATAGCCGAAGATATCCATGGATATTTACTAGATAAGAGGAGGGTATGAAGGACATTGTACCCTCCGGAAGCAAGTATAGATATGAAATTTGATTATTAAGATATGTAATCGCAAGTCCCTTTACCTGTTAAATAAAATTATCAAAGTACTCTTATATTGTAGTATGAAATTTTAATTTATATTTTTACATTCAGTGGTTTATATTTGTTTTTAAATCTCTAAAGAAATTTGGACCATTTATCTAATAAAGTATATATCTACTGCTCACTTTATTTTTTCAATCTTTGCCTTTTTTAGTTTTACGTTGTATTATTATTTTATTACTTTTTAATTTTAATTGTAAGGACGTTGAATTTTAAATTTATGTTACACGAAGTTTATTTTATTACGACATTTTTATGATTTAAGGCCTGTTTGGTTTCATTTTCACAATCACTTTTTTCATTTTCTACTTTTTTCATTTTCTATTATTTCAAAAATGAAAATCATCACTTTTTAGAAATTTCACCCAACATCAATTTCATTTTCATTTTCAAAATACATTCTCTAATAACTTCTATATCTTTTCCCAATAACGTATATATCTTCTTTATCTATTTTATTATTTCTATCTCTCTCCACCTACAACCTATTAAAACCAATATAATCATTATATTTCCAACATTTCATCCAAATACAAACTCATTTTCAACTAATTTTCACTAATTAACTTTTCCAATTTTAAAAATAATGGAAATAAAAATAAAACCAAACAGCCCCTTAGTGATTGGTGTTCTTATTACAACATAAATAAAAGCCTATGTATTAAAAAAAAAAATTAGATAACATTTGGATGTGAAGTATATGTTTTGGATTAGATGTTTTGAGAGAATGAGTTATGGGAGTGGGGTTGGGGTTGGGGTTGGGGAATGTGAAATTTGTGTTGGGAATGTAATGTATGTTTGTTTACATATTGGAAATTGTTAAAAAATTATTTGGGAGAAATTTTATATGTTTGTTTATGTTTTGGGATGAGACAAATTCTATTGTAGTAGTCAAATCAATACTTTTTTGTTGGGTTTTTAAGGTAAAAATAGAATTGAATGATTTTTTTTATTATTAGAATAATAATAAAATATGTATGATAAAATTTACATTGTCATTGTCCTATTGACTCGCCCTATTGTCATTGTCATAGTAAATTAAAATTAAACATAAGGATCAACTCGCTCTATTGACATTGTCGATTGGCTTGTGGCTCAATAGCAAAAGTCTCCCCTATTTACATTGTCGAATGGATTGTGGCCCAATATCATAAGTTTCTCATATTATGTGAGAAGACAGGAGTTCGAACCCAAATGAGTTCCTTATGTGCATAAATATGTGTTGTTTGTACTTCAATTTAATTTATTTGATTTTAATAATAAAATAATTTTATCTTGTTGAAAGGATACATTCGTGATTGTAAGTTTTAAAAAAAATTGAAATTAAAAGTTTAAATATAATTAAGCTCACCAACTTTCTATAACCTTCATGGCTACTCCAAAAAGAGTTCTTTGATGGAGTTCTTGTTTGCACTCTTTGATGGAGTTCTTGTGTGCACTCTTCAGCCCAATAAGTCAACAGAACAAGCAAGGCCCACCCTCCCACCCCACAAGTTATTTAATAAAGAAAAAGGAAAAAAGAAAATCTCGAAACCATGTTGACACGAAATAAATTTCCAACGCCTTTAATTATTTTTAATGTTCTTCCCCATTTTGTAAATTTTTGCCTCGTTGATAAAAGTATTTCAAAGCACGAAGTTTCAGTTATTAACAAATAAAGTTTTCCAGAAGAAGCTTGGTGGATAATACTTGCAAGAAATCTTGTCACTGTCTCTAACATCTTAACTGATGTTCGCATCATCATATTCCCTTTTCACTTTCTGCAACAGTTATGATCACTAAGTAGCGTGATTTGCATGAATGATGCTGCTCTTATCCGTTCGCGTTAAAAATTTTCCTATATTCAAATATTGTTTGCTTGCTGAAAATTTCTGTATCGTCCACTTGAATATGTATAAACTAAATTTTATATTACTGAATCAGAATATGATGGTATCATAAAATAAAATACTGACATTGTCAGTTAATTCATAATTGGTCTCTATATGGGGAAATTTTATGCAATCCCTTGGGTTTATATCAAAAAGAACATGAATCATTCAATAAAAATATGATGATATTATAAAATAAAATGCTGATGTCATCAAACGGTTAATAGCTCAGGGTGAGAGCAGGTGGGGTGGGGTGGTAATAGAGTAGAACCCAAATATGAGAAGTAGCATTCCTTGTGTAAGCAAGTTCATATCCATATAGTTGCTTCTCCATAAGTGTCTTACCTTATCTAGACCCTTTCCAACCATTTTTCTTTCTTGTTTTTTCTGCCCACAAGGAAGCTTTAAATTCCATCCCTGGTGTGATTTGATAGCTATCACTTGCTCTTCTATTTAAGGGTCTCTTGCATTCTCTAAATTCCCATCTTTGTGAACAAAAATCCATTAGATTCTTAAAAATGAAGAAATTTTCCTTAGTGATTCTTTCTTTGATTCTCATTATAGGTCTAGGGGACAGTTTTGATTTCCATGAGAAAGAGTTGGAGACTGAGGAGAGGTTATGGGATATGTATGAGAGATGGAGGAGCCACCATACAGTATCTAGGAACATCGATGAGAAGCACAGACGCTTCAATGTCTTTAAGGTCAATGCTCATTATGTCCACAGTTTCAACAAAAAGGACAAGCCATACAAGTTGAAGCTGAACAAGTTTGCAGACATGACGAGCCATGAGTTTAGGAGCGTTTATGCCGGATCAAGAGTCAAGCATCATCGAATGCTCCAAGGAGGTTTACATGGAAATGGAACATTTATGTATGAGGATGCCCAAATGGTTCCACCCTCTATTGACTGGAGAACGAAAGGGGCTGTCACTGGTGTCAAAGATCAAGGCCAATGTGGCAGTTGCTGGGCATTTTCAACTGTGGTGGCAATTGAAGGGATAAACCAAATCAAAACAAACAATTTAGTTTCCCTGTCTGAGCAAGAACTTGTTGATTGTGACAATGAAGAAAACCAGGGCTGCAATGGAGGACTAATGGATTTAGCATTTGACTTCATTAAGAAGAAAGGGGGAATTACAACAGAGCAAAACTATCCATACACAGCTCAAGATGGAACATGTGATCTCAAAAAGGTGCACCATATTTCTAGGAAATCATAATCCAAAGCATGTGTGTTTTCTCTATTTAAAAACTTGAGGTATTTGGTTCTAATTCTATGGCAGGAGAACTCTCCAGCAGTGGCAATTGATGGACATGAGAACGTCCCAGCCAACAACGAAGATGCTCTATTGAAAGCAGCAGCTAACCAACCGGTATCTGTTGCAATAGACGCTGGAAGTTCTGATTTCCAGTTCTACTCAGAGGTAAACGAGAAATTTATATACTTAGTTATTTCCTTACAAAGGGCAGAACATTTCAAACCTTTCTACAATGATGATAAAAAAGATATTGAAATAGAATTTTCTGCTACAGGGAGTCTTCACAGGAGATTGTGGCACAGAGCTAAACCATGGGGTAGCAGTTGTGGGCTATGGATCAACTCTTGATGGAACTAAATACTGGATCATTAAGAACTCGTGGGGGACTGAATGGGGAGAGAAGGGTTACATTAGGATGCAGCGTGGCATCGACGCAAAAGAGGGACTCTGTGGTATAGCAATGGAAGCATCTTATCCTATCAAAAACTCCCCAAGCAATCCTGGAGGACCTACTAAATCTTCTCCCAAGGATGAACTCTAAGGATAGCAATTTCCATTTCTTCCTCTTTAAGATATACAATAATTTGTGAACTTCATAGAAACCAGTTTGAACCCATCATTTCTTTACAAGTATATGTATTGAAAGTAATTCAACTACGTTATTGATGAATAAATAGTTTTTTCTCTCAGCAGAAATTTCAACAATCCAACACTATTATATCATACTTCGCGACGACATCCAGAGCTCATCTGTTTATGCAACATTATTGAAATTGTTATGATAAGCTAGGCCCTTAGAGCTCAAAGTCTCACACAAATTCAAAGTAGATATACGTACACTTATTAGAGCAAACTACTCAGAGCACAACTGACTGGAACTAGTAACCAGATGACACATCTTTGATGCATCAACCATAGCATCGGATGGGATCATTGCAGCCTTTAGCAGCCGACTGTTTCAAACCATATCTCCCACCTTTCTCCAAATATTGTTGGTGATACTCTTCTGCCCCATAAAACGTCTTTGCTGGAAGAATTTCTGTGACAATATTCTTATCCTTTATCTCTTTCTGCTTTGCTTCCAATGATTCTCGAGCTAATTTAGCCTGTGTCTCGTTGTAATAGTATATCCCAGATCTGTACTGTGTGCCAACATCTTCTCCCTGCCAAATCATCAAAGAGCTCTGATAAATTACTAGTTCATTATAGCAACAAAAACTAGGCACTCTATGCTTTACTGTTACCCAGTGGAAAAAATGATCAAGTCAAATGATAACATACCATAAGCCAACTAATCTAATCCAAATAAGCAACAAGACAATCAAATGTTAGTTCCTGCTTTTTTTGCTATAAAGATCATAACTTTACAGCAAACATGATTGCTCAGATGCCTTCACTCTTCGTTGCAAGAGCCAAGATGAATTGAGCCGACTTGAATAGGATTCAACCTCAAACTCAAGTTCAAATATAAGTGTTTTATATTTAATTTTATTGTTAAAAATAATAAATATTTATAATATTATAATTTTCATTATCAACAAATCAATTATTTTTATTATAGTAAAAAGCGAGAGCCTAATTTTACAAGCTCTGTTTTGAAAAAGAACAACCAAATTTAAATTATGAGATTCAACAATATACGGAAAAATCATTATTATTTATCCATTGTAAAACAATGCATCTGAAAATACCCCCCCACCCCCACCCCCACCCAAAAAAAAAAACAAAAAAAAAAAAACACCAAAACCCAATTATGCATTAGGAAAATTGTTAGCCATTTATAATTTGGAAATTATGATTATATTTTATGTGTGAAAATTAGCATATACTCTTTATACCATCCAAGAAATCTCAAAATTTAAATTTTATTCTCACTTATTTATTTTTCTTCAAAGACAAATTATGCCTTTTTTTCCCAAAAGCATAGGAAAAGGGGTAATTCAGTTTATAAATAAAATTTCAATGGAATCTTTGACAAAAGAAATATTAGAGATTAGAGGTTTTGCCAAAAGATCCAAACTTTTCTTAAACAATAATAATTTGTAGCATATGATTCACCAATTTAACCAACATGATATAATCCTTAAAGAAAAATAAAATAAAAATCCACAAAGCTAAAACTGTACATCAAAAGACGACCTCAAGAAATGAAAAAAGCTCAGCATACATATACCTGGCGATTGAGAGTCGTAGGATCATGTTTTCCCCAGAAGACATCAATCAGAGTGGTGTACGGGCAGACATTAGGGTCAAAATGAACCCGGACCACTTCAGCATGGTTGGTGGATCCAGTACACACTAATTTGTAATTCGGGTCATGAGCATGGCCCTGCGAGTAGCCCACTTCGGTCTTCACCACGCCCTCCACTCTCTGGAAAGCCAACTCCACGCTCCAAAAGCACCCAGCTGCAAACTGGGCCAGCTCCAGTTTCGGATCAACCGGACTGTCCAGATCCAGTTCAAGTGCCGGGTTGGTTGCTTCAACGGAAGCCATTGCTGAATGATTCTTCTGGTTTGGTTTGAGTGGTTCAAGATTTTGAAGAGAGTTGACAGCTCAGTACAAATAGAATAAAATTTGAGAGTTGATAATTCTTTTTTTTTTTTTTTGGGTTTGTTTGTTTTGGAGAAGAAATTGAAATTTTGAATTTGGACGCACAATGTGGGGAGATGCATGGAATTTTTTTAAGATAAGTACATTGAAGAATTGTCTTATTTTTAGGGGTCGTTTTTAAGGTAAGTACTATAATGAGCCTTAAATGAATTTTCTAAAGATGATGAATTGATTTTTTACTCCAATTTCAATATCTTGATTGCAAATACTTGATTAGCACTTCGATAGAGGCTGTGGTAATATATTCACTCTTTGGGTAGTATTTATGGTTCAAACCAGACATTCCACAACGATGAGGGACTCTATAGTTATGTTCAGGGAGAGTTGTTATACTCCTCCTTAGCTTTTATTCTATCAAAAAAAAAAATCATTTCCATTGGTCACTTAATTGAATGTCATTGATTTCATATTTATATATTTAAAATACAAAATCAAATTCAAACGACGCCATATGTGTATGCATGTATGAGTAAAGAAATAATTATAGTCTCATTTAGTATTTACATTATTATATTTTACTGTATCATTTTTTACTAGCTGAACGCTTTTTATAAGACAAATTGATTTATCATCTCAATTTAGATGTTAAATGCCCCTGTTTGATATTTTATATCCAAATAATTTTCACATGGTTTTTTTTTATTTTATTTTAGATGGTAACAATTTGAGCCACAAAGGACTATCTAAATTGATTCGTTTCTGCCGCAATGACCAGGCCCGGGCAACTGGTTACCAAAAACACAGGTCTCCACAAAGTCATAAGACACCAGAAGTAGTAAGATTAATTCTCATAATAATAATAATAAATAAATAAAATATGTCGAAATTTTTTTTATGAAATTATCGAATTCAAAATAAATGTCAATGCCAAAAATATTCACGATGTTCAGTAGTTTTTCAATGGCCTCCCTTCAAAAAACTCCATTCTATTTTTTCTGATGATGCTTTTGACATTGATTGATTCAGAACACTTTGATTCAGCAATCCCAAAGTTTCTTTTTGATACAACAATTTGTTTAATTACCTATAGATTTTATTCATCCAATAAACATAATATTCAAGAATTTTTTATACATGTAACATATATCACAATGTAATTACAATTTAATCACAATTCTATTTCCTATCAACATTTTAATCAATTTATTCTCATTAAATTTGTTGAAATAGACGAGCCTGAATACCCCAATAGTAGGGCACTAAGGAAGGAAGTTGACCAGGAATTACCAATAAGCCTAAAAAGTTTTATAAGTTGAATTAAACAAATTCAATTTTTCTCACTTTAAATTGATTTGCTTCCATTTTCGCTTTCCATAAGAGGACCCAGGCTTTTTCTAGTTGTTCAATGCCCCCCTCACCCATGCAGTACTTCTGAATTTTGAATAGCATTTAAGATCCTCTATTTTTCGATTGATAAAATATGATGTGCACGTAAGTTTTGAACTTTTGAATAATTTAAAATTATATTGAGATAAGTATATAAATCTCATCTATTATTAATTTTACTTATTTAAAAACGTAAAACTTATGTCAATATTAAACTGAAGACACAATTATTTGAAATTATTCAAATATATCGAGTGAGTAGTAATGAGCCAAATCTTAGGTTTTGTCTGGTTATGTTTTTTGTTTGATTTTATTATGTGTTTTGGGATAATGAATTATTGGAGAATGTGGAAGTTGTTTTTTGATATGTTTATTTATGTTTTGGGGGAGACATTTTTTATTGTAGCAATCAAATTAATATTTTTTTGTTGGGTTTTGGGATAAAAATGTAATCGAGTGATTATTTTAATGTTAGAATAATAATAAAATATAATATATATATATATGTATATATATAATATATGTATGCATATATTGGAGAATGTGCTTTTTGGAGGAAAAATGAAAATATGTTTGATTTTGTTTCCCCAAAACAATGTTGTTCCGGAGAAACATAACCGAACAAAGCCTTTTTAATCAGCAACCAAAAGCAACTCCACTGCACTAAATTAAAAATCTTAGGTCAACAACTCTTAACACTTCTTTTGCCTAATAACCATCGAATAATCAATTGGTACAATAATATCAGTCTCACATATATATTTATTATGTCTTGATTTTGAACTAATGAATTTTTGTATGTGTATTTATGTGTTATTCATTTAAAATGAAGAAGAAGAAGAATTATGGTAGAGGGTTAAAGTGGTTGATGAAGCTTTAATATGGTAAACCCCCCTTGGTTGTAACTTGGATTATGTATAAGAAAAAGTTCTTGTAAACATTTGATCATATAGAAAAATATTATGCAATTTCATTTGTTCTCTTTCTTTTACGGAAAAAAAAAAAAAAAAAAAAGGAAAGAAAAATGAAAAAAACCATCCAAAAGAAATTCATTATGGGCTTTTTGGGGGGCTTTTAATTCTTTTGCAGTGTTTTAGAAGATTGTTAAAACGAAAAGTGGTACGGCCCTGTGGATTGGGCCTTCTAATGATTGGATAGATGTAATTGAGCCTGGTAACTCATCTTCTACGAGTGGGCCTACAAGGTTTACTATTATTCAATATCCAAAAACTAAAAAGAATAAATAAATAAAGTAAAAGGAAAACGAAAAAGGAAAATGAGTAGTTACGCCTTTCAATTTCAATGATCACATGATATCTCACTTGTCAATAAGAATTTTTTTTTATTAAAAAAAAAAAAGAAACTTATATATGATATGTAATTGATTGCTTTATGTTATACATGCCATCTCAATAAATTTAATTTGCTCTTTTTTTAATTCAATAATATAATGTTTGTAAGAGCTTTTATTTTTAAAAAAGTGAAAAGTTGTATAAAAAGTTATAGAAGTAAAAATCATCAAATGACCACCAAAAGTATTCGTAATTATGAGATTTCTCAGTAAGTAATGATTACATATTCTCAAGTAGATAGAGTCATGTTCAAGAAAAATGTAAAATAGACTTCTATAAATAAAAAAGTCACCAAAGTTGTTGATTTTTCAAAAGTAATTAATTCATTCCGAAAATTCCACACATCTTTTAAGTATCAATGTGAGTTCAATAGCTTTAGTGTATGTGAAAATAGAAGTTAAAAAAAACCAAAAAGTTCTATGTTTTAGATTAGGGTTGTTCTAAACGTTTTTTTTTTTTATTTTTTATTTCTTACTTAATTTCATAGAATTAAGAGAAAAAACGCCACTTCCAAATATTTTGAAACAGCTAAAAAATTAAGTGAAGGTTGAAAAGCTCTTAAAAATACTTTCAATTGCTTGCAATATTTACATATTGATGGGATATCTTTACAAATATCAAAAGTGCCTCAGTATGATGGGATAGCTTTACTAACAAGGGCTCGTTTGCTTTGAATGATGTAATTAAAAGTGATATATAAGCAAATTGATACCTTTTTAATTCATTAGGATATAATATTTTAATTTTATATTTGGTTAGTAAGATTAATAGATAAATAAATTAAAATATAATATATAAATTTACTATTATATGCTTTATGCTTTTTAATAAGTTTTTCACAATTTTCTCATTCTTCTCCATTCTTAGGAACAAGGTTTAATTAAAAATAAGATAAAAAAAATAAAAACTCTATTTGATCTTTGTAATTCTAATCACACCTAAAATCAAGCATTCCCTCCCTTGATACATTTTTTAAAAGCAACAATAAATAATATTGGGCCTATTATTTATCAAGTGCTTTTATTAATTAAAACAAACATTAAAATAAATTTGATTATGTATGTATCATACATAATCAAGCTAAGCAAATAAAAAATAAATTGCAATATATACATATTGATGGGATAGCTTTACTAATAAGTCAACTTATTAGCAGCATCCGAAGCAATCCAACAAATCTTTTCAGAATTGATCCATTTATGTCCATCAGTCGGATAGTCGCAATTAAACCGCCAACACAGTGGGTGCTGGGTGCGTACCCACTGGGTACACCCCTCACTGTAGCGCACGCGCGCGCACACGTATACACAAGCAACAATATCCGGTGAAATTAGTCAAAAAGTAGGGAGAATATTGGTTGACACATAGAAAGCATGTAAATTGATGTATTGCGTGTCACTCTGATACGGACATTGAGTTAGGATGGGAGTAACCCTTCCTGGGATCAAGTTTATTGGGTTCAGGCCAAGTCTTTGGTTCAGATGACCTAAAACCATAATTTCATAGCGAGGTTCTTAAGGTCATTGCGAGGGATCTCAATAAAAATCCTCCAATATTTAGGTAGCCAATGAATATATATGGAAAGTAATAGGTAAAGTAGAGTTCACTATATATTTGAAAATATTGTTGTGTTAAGAGGCATTTATAGCTGCTCGCATTTGGTCATCATTAATTGAGTTGGCTTGGCAACATCTAGTTAGTGCGCATAAATCTAAATTAATGGTGAGAAATAATTAATTTAGGTTGGATTCTAGTCAATTGAGCCAAATTCGATCCAATTACAAAATCTCTCAAATCCACTAATATTGAAAGTATTTTTTATATTTCAACCTCCCATATCAAACATATCGATTGTTGCATTTGGAAATCAAAAGACGTGCATTTTGGTACATAGTTAAAATTATCGATTGTCTATCCAACCTACATAAAAATATCCGAATTATAGAGTGTTGAATATTATTTTAAGTAATCAGGGCATAAAAACCTGTAATTCCATTTATGAACTAAATTAAACATCATTACTATGTGTGTATTTTACAGGCACAGTTGATACATGGGCAGCAGTGCTCATGGGGATCTTATTGGGCTCAATACCATGGTTCACCATGATGGTCTTGCACAAGAAATCATCCTTCTTCCGGAAAGTAGACAACACACTGGGAGTTTTTCACACCCATGCAGTAGCCGTTCTACTAGGCGGGCTTCTCTCGGGCATGTTCGCCAATCGCAAGCTCCTCAAAATGTTCTACCCAATCACAAACAGCCACGGGCCGGGCTTCATTATGGCATAGTCAATGGAAATTTCAGACACGGGCTTCGCCAGATGGGCTTCCAGTTTCTTGGAGCACTTTTTATAACGGCATGGAATGTGGTGTTGACAAGCTTGATATGCATCTTGATAGGCCGTGTGATTCAACTATGAATGGACGAAGATGATCTTCAGATAGGCGACGATGCAGCGCACGGGAGGAAGCCTACGCTCCGTGGGGCGACGAAGAAGGGCATCCTCCGCCGTTTCGCTTCCGCATGAACCCGAAAATCCCATCCTTCTGCAGACGCCCTGGAACGGATCATTAATGTCTTTGAAAAGTTTTGGGCCCAGATTAAACCCGTTAACAGGCCCAAATTGTTTCGATTTCACTTGTAAAATAAACCAGCATCGAAGCACTTGGGCGTGTTTGTTGATTAATAATAGTAATAATAATATTAACTTACTACATAGTACGGCAATATTGAGAACATTTGTTGGCAAAGCACAAAAAACATGAGACCGCCCTGACGGGGCAATAAATTAGTGGTTTAGTTTCTCTATTTCGTTATACATTGTTTCGTATCATATTTTATTACATAAATGTATGACACGTGTATTAAATATTTTTTTATAAAAATAATTGATTCAGAATCAAATATAATTGACGTATACACATTATAATGGAATAAGAGATAAAATACATAATGAAATAGAGGATCAAAAGTGATAAGCTAGTCCTTTTTCCAGTCACACAAATTAGAATTCATTTTTGCTAGTATGAAGTTTATTTAGGGAATGTTTGGTTAAGTTTTTTTAGAACAACATTATTTTGGGGAAACATAATCAAATATATCCCCATTTTTCTTCTAAATTACACATTCTCCAATATATATATACATCATATATATTTTTTTATTATTCTAATATTAAAATAATCATTCAATTTTATTTTCAGCCTAAAAATTCAACAAAAAAGTATTGGTTTGACTGCTACAATAAAAAAAAATTCTCCAAAACATAAACAAACATACCAAAAAATAACTTTCACATTCTCCAATAATTCAACAAATAATAAACACATAATAAAATCAAGCAAAAAACATAACCAAACATTACCTTAATATTTTTTCAAATTTTTTTGGTTTTATGGCCATTTGGTGCATCTTTTGCATGTATAAATTCCTTGATGATGATTAGATTCATTATCAAACATAAAATTTTTTATAGTACTGTCATCTTAAATTTGCTTGTGTATTTTAAAATTAGGCAATAGTTGAAAGTTAGACAATTTTCCATATGAATTTTAATTTTTTGGCATGTATATAAAAAACTTGGATATTTAACATAATAAATTCGGATATTGAATAGAACAAATGTAGATATCAGATATGTTAAATTGGAATATTGGATAGGAAATGCATAATATAAAAATTCATATAATATACTCATATTCATACTAATTCGGATACCTAATATCCAAAAATTTAAATAACATCCTTTGTTCACTTTTTATGTTCGATAAAATTTGGATAGAGTATCCATATCCATACAATAACCAAACGCAAATATAGATGTACTAATATCAGCATGCATGCAAATATTCAAATTTATCATTAAATACACATTAGTGGAATAATATCTCAACGCAATTAAATTTCCATACCCAACTGTAGTTATGCTCATCATCCTCTCTCAACCAATATTATGTGTTGTAGCGTCAACATCATCAATATGATAAAGTAATAATCTTTCTTTTAAATCGGCCAAGAGCGACATTTTAAAAAAAAAAAAATTAAAGAAAAAAATAAAAATGAAGAAAAACATTTAGATTACTGCTTGAACTAAAATCCGAGGTTGGACTTCCATAAATATTATCCTATGGATGGAGTATTATTTTATTCAAACTCATACCCAAACAAAAATACTTATAATTTATCCTATCCTAAAATACCCAAAATAATAAGATCCTAACTCTACCCTACCCTATCCAACGCAAGACCCATTGAGTATAATTCATGGATTTTTGTTTTTAATGCATAAACTAATTTCCTTAATAGATATTAAAAAATTAGATGTCATTTTGATGAGTTTGAGAGCTCCTCATAATATTTTGTTAGCTTGTAAAACATCAATAAGTATTTGGCATATAAATATAAACTCCTAAAATAAAATTTTGGAACTTAAATTTTTTTTTTAAAAGCAATAAGTTATTCATTTATTTTTAAAATCTTAACAATCTTTAAATTTTAATTTTGTTAAAATAATTTAAAAGTTTATCTTTAAAAAGATCAAACTTCTTATACATTTGAAAAAATGTTTTATAAAATATATAATTTTATAATTCTTTTAAAATAAATTTAGTCAAATAAAATCTTGATCGTTTCATTTAAAAATAACCAGCATGAATTATCAAATTCTGGATTCTAAATTGCGTAATACTTGTCACATTTTGCTGTCGATAAACACAGCAACAGATTCTTTTTTTTTTTTTTTCCTTTTTTAATATTTTTATATTAAAACTTTGACATAAGTTTTCACAACAAAGCACAATTGTCGAGTGTTCATACCCCCCCCGCCCCCGGCCCAATAATTAGTACCGTAACAGAGTTATTGCATATTCCATTTGTTTAAAATCTGCTAAACAAAGTTCAATTTAGTTTAATTTCTTAAATTTAATTTAATGTATACAATTAATTTACTTATTAAATTTATTTTAGTCAATCCTTACTATTAATTTTGGTTATACTAAAATACCAAAAGTAAAAAAATTAATAGTTTTTCCTCTTGCCTCTCCTCCGTATTATACTTTTGCTTTGTATTATTTTCTCTAAGTAAATTACTTCTTTTCTCTCTTAAATTTTGTTCTTTCAATTTTTATTCCACACAGTGTTATTTCATATAAAATATTCAAGCAAATATATGTAAATAATGAAAACAATATACTACTAATAGAACTAATAAATATTTTTTATTTTTATATATTTATAATTTATCATTAGTACATTTAATTTTGGTTCAGATAATTTTTAGATTAATACATTAAATTTGAGTATATAGTAATGGGTATTTTTTGAGTATAGGTACATAGATAATTTGTGGGTATAGGTCCTATCCAAATCAATTATATTATCTTTAATAATCACGTGGTATGAATATATTTTTTTGGACCTAAATAGACCATTACTTTACCCATTAACAGGCCTAATTCACTCTATCTAAAGAGAGTCAAGAAGCCCTTACCTGATTTCTCAGTGGGAAAGACCGAATCTAGCAAGGAGACTTTTCTCAAATTTTTGACAAGCCTGTTATTGAACCTAAAATCACAATATTTAAACAATAATCCTTGAACACTCAAATCAAATTAATAAAAGGTGGAAGAAAACTTATTGGGAATTTTAAAAAGTAAGTATATGAGGCGTAGCTCAATTATTTGATATTTTAATGGTAAACGACATAATTATTTGTATTTTACGAATTTAAAATACTCATATAATGATTGAAATATATTTAACGGTTCCTAAATAAAAAAAAATTAATTACAATCATTAGTCATATATACACAAACTGTAGAAAAAAGATAGCTTTATTAATTTCATTATAAAGTTGTATATGGGTTACAAATACTATTATTTAATTACAACATTAATTCTAGAAATCGTCAAGATTATTATGGAGTTGCATTATTAGGATACCTTTGAGTGAGTGTGTGTAGAAAACCAAAGTGAAGGGCAAAAATAATTTTCTATCGATCCTTCAACAAATGTGGTGTTGGGGTGGTATTTAAAATCGGGAAGAAGAATCTTTGTAACCCTATACAACCTCACTTTCACCAACATGTGCGGGCTTCTTCAGTTTCCAATTCATGTATAATTTGGTATACGTACAGTACATACAGCCCAAAAACCTACAGGCAACAACATTCATTTATACGCGTACATATATAATATACTAATTCGTGCGAGATACACACACACACATATATATATATATGGCTAGCATCCAATACACCTCTAGCTAATTAATGTTTTGTATATGTCGCTCGTACAAAATCATAAATAGGATTGAGTAATTGAGTTATTGCACAATTCAAACTCAAATATTCGAATATTTATATTTGAAACTTGTATAGTTTTTGAACTTACGACTAAAATAAAATGAAAATTAAATATTGATGTAGTAGTGAAGGGTATACACACACATATATAATATTAATTTGTGTTATTTATGTCCCTCTAACTTTGTAACACACACACACACACACACACACACACACACACACATATATATATATATATGATATTGATTTATGTTATTTGTGTCCCTTTAACTTTGTAGGTAGGGAATGAGTGGACAAGTTTGCCAGCTAAAAGGGGTTGGCTGGAATCCATTGTGGTTACCTACACTTGACACAACTAAGTGGCATGTGGTTTAGTGGCATAAGTCTTCTACATAATGTGGAAAGTTAGGAGTTCGAGTCCTAATAAGCTCTTAATATGAGGGTGTGTGTATAAATAAAAAAAGAAAACATACTCTTGACACATTGGCATTTGATGTTTAATTGATCAATTCAAAAATGAGATGTAAATTCTATATATATATATATATATATATTAGGGAAAAAAAGGGAAAAAGAAAAATTGAAGTCATGATTCAATTAAATATATCAAGAAAAACAATTATAATGTCTTTTAACTAGTTGTTCTCATTGAATCGTCTCATTTTGGTCGGGACGTGCATATATATATATATATATATATATACACACACACATTAACATGCTAAAAATTGATCCAAATTAAAGAACGACTAATGGATTTAGATTATTAACGAATTATTCAGTAAATCCAGATTTAATTCAATTAATTCCGATAAACACCTAATTTGAATATAAAAGAAAGAAATAGAGTTGGTCAGAAATTTGCCCGCATACAATATTCTGACTGGATATGCAGATGATATATACATATATCATGTACAAAAACACATGCAATTAATCAATATTGTTCATTACCAAATGTAGCTAGCTAGGAATATTATTCTCCAGTACCAATTATTTATCTTTACGAACATAGGTATTTTTATATAAACCTATAATATATGGGCTTGTTTGTTTGGGCATATAGGATTAGACAAAATTCATATACTAATTAATGATACATAAGCTAGAAATTGTATCCAATATCATGTAATCAATTATTTGCTTTGATTTTAAAAATTGGTGATATTCCACATTTGATACTATATAATGTTTGGTTGGCAAGATTGCTCAATATGATTACAATTTGTAATGTCCAAAATATCCTAACTTCTAAAAAGGTAAATTTTCAAAATGATGGTTAGGGTTTTCATATGAGAGGTAAAAATAATTTTTTCATTCCTTATTATATCATATTTAAAAGGATGGAAAATGGATCAGGCCATCTTAGCCTAATCCATAAACCAGCTTGACCCATGATACCGTATCGGGCCACAAAGGTATCATGAATCATAAAAATGTGAGTCAAATAAAAGATAAGATTTAAAAATATATCTATTATGCCTTATCATATGAAGCAAACAAGTTAAAAGAGGAAGACAGGAGGAGTACCCTTCTTTGCAGAAGCTGCAGGTCACTAGCTAGCTAGGTCAACAAACATAATCACAATTCATAGTTGTATGTTGGATCTATTTTCATGTACTATAAATTTTCCACGCTTGGCTCCAAAAAATTAACAAAATAAAATCTAACACGTTTAAGAAGTATTATAAATTTAAAACTGACAACGATTCTAAATTTAAAACGTTTAAGAAGTATTATGTAGATTTATCCAATTACGAACCCTATTTTTAGGACAAGAAAATATGGGTACCGGAAAAAGCATAAAAAGTTTTCATGAGCATATAAATATTATCATCATTAAAAATCATACATGATTTTTGGCAAAAATGAGCTATCCCCAAAAATCCATCTTTAGTTTGAATTGCAGGCTTTTGGGAAGGTGAAAAAAAGAACGTCTTCTTCTGAGTTGAGTTGTTTTTCATAAATTGAGTTATTGATTTTGGAATTTCTATATATATATATATATATATATTTATACTTTGGGTTCAAGTGTTTGATAAGAAGGGAAATTTTGGCATGCATTAATACATTTAGTGTGTTTGTTAGACCAAAGAAGTACGAAACAAATGATTATGATATATTTTGGTGGTTTGAATCGGAGTTTAAGATTGAAAATTTTATACACAAGCCTTACTTAATTTTTGGAGTTGAGTTGGGCTCTATTTAGGAGGTGAAAATTGTGATAGATAATTGATGTTGGCTTAACCTCTTCTGTTGTTTTGTTGATGGTGAAGCATTATTAATGAATTTTAATGGGTATGTTCATCGGGCATGACAAACAAGGGGGTCGTTTGCTTGGTAGTGAGTTTCCTGCATTTTGATGTTTGTGTTCTGGCCAATGTCTAGTAGAATGCTTTTCTTTTCTTTTAATTTTATCCTTAGGGGGCAATGAGTTTGATTGCTGTGAAAGTGGTGCTCTGGATTAATTGATGTCTGTTAAGCATGAGCTTTTATTTGATGTCTTTTATGCATATTTTCTATTGATTATGTATTGTTTAGACTGATTCTAATATGAGTCAAGTGTGAAGATAGCGCCCAAAACTTGCAACCCAGGTTTGCTCTCTTTGTACTTTCCCTCATTATTTCCCATTTAGTTCTGGTGCTCCTTGTTAAAAACTGAGTGTTTCTTGGTCATTGAGGAGATGAGGGGGTGGTTAATGCAAGTATCTTTGCAAAGGTCCCTGCATTGATCAAATTTAGTTTCTTGAAATGGAAAATGATTTAGTAATGGAAATAACTAATGGTCTAGAACTGAGTGTGAGGTGAGCTTTGAAAATTTGTTAACATGCTTCATGTTCTAGTGGTGCATTGTGAAACAGAGTTTGATACCCTTGGAAATTTTGTTAGAAGATAAAAAGTGTACCATGGATTTGACAAGGGCAACTCATTTCCAGCTATGAATGCATGCCACAATGACGATATGATCAAATCAAAGATAGAAATGAAGGGAGATTGCTGATTCAATTTTTGCTTGCACCACAACTTATTAAGAGACTTAAAAATCTAAAGTATAATAAAAATGCATGCCAAAATATACTGTAGTTAACAAATTATTGTTGCGGTTTTATGGCATGTATATAAAAACTTGGATATTTAACATAACAAATTCATATATTAAATAGAACAAATATAGATATCAGATATGATAAATTGGAATATTGGATAGAAAATGCATCGTATAAAAATTCATATAATATACTCATAGTCAAAGATCAAACAAATTTTAAAGGGATCAAAATTTTATGTGTAAGAGATGAAGAAAAGGAGGGTGATAAATGTGTTAGAGAATAAGAGAAAATTCAAATATATTTTTCTCTCATTTTTCTGATTATTTTGTGAGAAAATTCATTTTCCTTAGATACAATATATTTTTTCCCAAGTTTTCCGTTCTTTAGTGTTTTCCTTAGTGATTCTCTCTTTGGTTCTCATTATAGGTCTACGAGAGAGTTTTGATTTCCATGAGAGAGAGTTCAAGATAGAGGAGAGTTTGTGAGATATGTATGAAAGGTGGAGGAGCCACCACAGAGTGTCTAGGAGCATCAACAACCAGCACAGATGCTTCATCATCTTTAAAACCAATGCTCATTATGTCCACTGTTCCAACAAGAAGGACAAGACATAAAAGTTGAGGCTGAAAAAGTTTGCATACATGACAAGCCATGAGTTCAGTAGTTATGCCGGATCAAGAATCAAGCATCATCCGAAGCTCCAAGGAGGTTTACGAGGAAATGGAATGTTTATGTAAGAGGAAGTCCTAATGATTTTACCCGTCTGTTGATGGGAGGACGAAAGGGGCTATCACCAATGTCAAAGATCAAGGTGAATGTGGTAGTTTCTGGGCATTTTCTGCTTTGGCGGCAGTTGAGGGGATACATCATATCAAAAAAAACAATTTCATTTCTCTATCTGTGCAAGAACTTATAGATTGTGACAAAGAAAACTACAGTTGCAATGGAGGGCTAGTGGATTTACCATTTTTTATTAAGATCGTTGCATTTTATTTTCATTTTCTGATTATTGGAATATTGGATGTTTATGCTTTTGTTTTGATCCGTGAGAAGGTCCACTTCTTGGTTGCTAAATGGGTTGACAACAAACCCGAGAAACAAAGTAATTTTCTTTTTAACCTTTTTTTTTATTTTATTAAGATCGGTGATGTTAGTTTTTCTATTCGCTTCCCCTTACGCTTTTGTTTTATCTTGATTGATTCGTGTTAGTTGCGTGGTTTTCTTAAATTGAGTTATTGGTTGTAGAATTGATTTGTGTAGTTTGGGTTCAAGTGTTTACATATGCAGTGTGCTTATTTGACTGAAAAAGTATGAAATATGTGATTATGATATTTTTCGCGGTTTGAATTAGATTTCTATTGGGCTTCCCCGACTATTTTATGTTGATTGAGTCATGCTAGTTAAGCTTTTCTTCATAAATTAAATTATTGATTTTGGATTTTTTTTTTTTTAATACTTTGGGCTCAAGTGTTTGATATGAAAGGAAATTTTGGCATGTGTTAATACATGCAGTGTGTTTGTTAGACCAAAGAAGTATGAAACATGTGACTATGACATATTTTGGTGGTTTGAATCTAGAGTTTAAGATTGAAAATTTTATACCCAAGCCTTACTTAATTTTTGGAATTGAGTTGGGCTCTATTTAGAGGTGAAAGTTGTGACAAGATAATTGATATTAGCTTAACCTCTTCTGTTGTTTTGTTGATGGTGAAGTATTATTAATGAATTTTAATGGGTATGTTCACTAGGCATGACAAACAAGGGGATCGTTTGCTTGGTAGTGAATTTCTGTATTTTGATGTTTGTGTTTTGGCCAGTGTCTAGTAGAATGCTTTTCTTTTCTTTTAATTTTATCCTTAGGGGGCGAAGGGTTTGATTGATTGCTGCGAAAGTGGTGCTCTGGATTGAATTGATGTTTGTTAAGTATAAGCTTTTATTTGATGTCTTTTATGCATATTTTCTATTGATTATGTACAGTTTAGACTAATTCTAATATGAGTTAATTGTGAAGATAGTGCCCAAAACTTGCAACCCGGGTTTGCTCTCTTTGTACTTTCCCTCATTATTTCCCATTTAGTTCTGGGGCTTCTTATTAAAAACTGAGTGTTTCTTGGTCATTCAAGAGAGGAGGGAGGGGGGTGGTTAATGCAGGTGTCTGTGCAAAGGTCCCTGCATTGACCAAATTTAGTTTCTTGAAATAGAAAATGATTTAGTAATGGAAATAACTAGTGGACTAGAATTGAGTGTAAGGTGAGCTTTGGAAATTTGTTTACATGCTTCATGTTCTATTGGTGCATTGTGAAATAGAGTTTGATACCCTTGGAAATTTTGTTAGAAGATAAAAAGTGAACGATGGATTTGACGAGGAAAACTCATTTCCAGCTCCTTAATTGGGCAAATTTTTGAAAGTTGTGCACTTGTGCTACAAATGTATCAATTCTTGCCACAATAATCATTTGGTCAAATCAAAGAGAGAAATGAAGGGAGATTGTTGATTCAATTTTTGCTTGCACCACTACTTATTAAAAGACTTAAAAATTTGACATATAATAAAAATGCATGCCAGAATATACTGCAGTAAACAAATTGCTGTTGTGGTTTTATGACATGTATATAAAAATTTTGAATATTTAACATAACAAATTCAGATGTTAAATAGAACAAATGTAGATATTAGATATGATAAATTGGAATATTGGATAGGAAATGCATCGTACAAAAATTCATATAATATACTCATATTTAGAGATCAAAAAAATTTTAAAGTCAAAATTTTATGTGTAAGAGATGGAGAAAAGATGGGTGATAAATGTGTTAGAGAACAAGAGAGAATTCAAATAGATTTTTCCCTCATTTTCCTTGTCATTTTGTAAGAAAAATTCATTTTCCTTGCATACACTATATTTTTTCCCCAAGTTTTCCTTTCTTTAGTATTTTCCTTAGTAATTCTCTCTTTGGTTTTAACTATAGGTCTAGGGGAGGGTTTTTATTTTCATGAGAAAGAGTTGGAGACAGAGGAGAGTTTGTGGGTTATGTATGAGAGGTGGAGGATCCACCACAGATTGTTTAGGAGCATCGACGAGCAGCATAGATGCTTCATTACCTTCAAAGCCAATGCTCATTATGTCCACAATGGGGGTGGGCATCGGGCTTGAAATTGGGGGGTGCCCGACCTGACCCTATCGAGTTTTCCTATTTGGGTCGAGTATTTTTAATTGAAGTGTTCTGGGCCATTATTTTAGGTTTGAGGTTTTTGGACTCATTTTGGTAGTCCAAGCCCAACCCAAATTGGGAAAGAAATTCAAATAACTAATAGCCTAATAGATTAATAGCCCATTACCCACTAGGTCATTACCAATAAAAAAGAAAAAAAAAATGACCTAACAAAGTTTAAAAGGGCTGGGAGAAACTTTAAAGAAAAGGGTAGAAAGTAAGAAACATTGCAACTTGCAAAAGAAAGTAGGAAATCAAAACGAACTTCACTTTCGATTTTCTCCAACCCCTAGCAATTCAGCATTTACACGAGGATTTGTAAGTTTGTGCCTCTTTTTCTTGTTTAAAATATTTAAATAGTAAGTTTAAAGTTTAGGTGGGTTTTTTATTTTATTGCAAAAATTTCCTTTTTATTTTTTCTTGATGATTTGGAATCATATATATGTGAAAGTTAAATTCTCTTCCTAAATAATGTATAAATATAAGGAAATAGCAATTTATTGTGAGTGGGGATGAATATTTTGTTTTGGGCTACTAATAAATTTTATATACCCACAATGTGTTTGACAAAATGATTATGAGAGTTTTTCTTTTGAAAATTAAGTTAAAGTTTTACTATTTCAATAAGTTATTGATTTTAAATAGATTGCATTCTTCTTCATTTTAAAGTTATGAGAATAGTTAATTAATTTAAGACAATTTTGTTTCCAATTGTAGATAATGAGATGGATACTTTTGGTTCTGGAGATGATTCACATTATCTTGCCACTGAAGCAAATGAGAAGATGTTTTCCACTTCAGCCTCCAAAGAGGTAAGGAAACATAGTATTCCGATTGACAAAGTGAACATGGATGTGAATTTGGAGAAGAATAATGTTGATTTAGAGGAGAATGAAGATGAACATACTGATAAGATGAATGAGATTGAGATTGAAAGTGATCTTAACCTTAAGAAAAGAAAATATGATAGTAGGTCACCGCATTGATTACATTTTAAAAAGGTAAATTTTAAAAATAAACATGGGGTCCAACAAGTGAAGGGTATTTGTAATTATTGTGGGGCTGAAATTATGGCCACTCCAAGAAAACATGGAACTAATGGCCTTAGAAATCACTACTTAAGTAGCATAAAAAAAAAAAAAGCCTCATGAAGTAGAAATTGAATAGAGATGGCTTCAAATGCAAACAAGTTTATTGGTCTTGCTGATAGTAAAATAGAAAAGCAACTTGGCACTTAGCAATTTGATAAAAAAAAAGTTAAGAATGCATTATCTATTATGTTGATAGTTGATAAGCTCCCTTTCAAATATGTTTAGAACCCAAGTTTTAGATATTTCATGTATGTTGCTTATCCTATGTTTAAGATTCCATCTCGAAACACTGTTGCTAAAAGTATCGGTGCCATGTGTTTGGATGGAAAGTTGAAGCTTAAGCCTTTTTAAAGGAGTCTTGCTAAAGAATTTCCATCACCACTGACACTTAGACATCAATTAAGAGAGTGAAATTATATGTGTGTAATAGCTCATTTCATTTATTCTTCTTGGACATTGCATAAATTTTTTTTTGAATTTTTGTCCAATTACTGGTCACAAAGAGGATGAGATTGCAAAAGCTATTGAAAAATATTTGCGTGAGTGGAGGATTGATGAGAAAGTCTTTACCATCACTATGGATAATGCTTTCTCAAATGATGTTGCAGTAGGTGTAATTGTGAAGAGATTAAACTCATGGGGTAATAGTTTACTAGGTGTCAAGTATGTACATATGAAATGTACGGCACTATACTTAATCTAGTAGTGCAAAAAGGGTTGAAAGGGCAAGATGAGCATGTTGCCATAAAACGCATTTGAGGGGTTGTGAGGTACATCAGAGGCTCTCCTACAAGGTGCCAATGATTTGTTGAATGTGTTGAGCAAGAAAATTTTCAAACAAATAAATTATTATATCTTTGTGTACCCACTAGGTGGAATTCCACCTACTTGATGTTAGAGGCAGCAATTGCTTTGAAAAAAGCCTTTTAATGCATTTGAAGATGTTGATAAGGATTATGTGCATGATCTTTATTCAGTTGATGATGATGGAAATGTTTCTGTTGGTATTCCTACCTTGAATGATTGGAGAAAAGCTTATGTGTTGTTGAAATTTCTTCATCATTTTTTTGAGCTTATTGTGAAAGTTTTTGGTTCTTTGTAGGTGACATCGAATGTGGTTTTTGTAGAGATTTCTCTTGTCTTAATGAATCTAAATGAGTGGTATGAACAAAATAAAGATAAAGAATTAAAATTGATGGTAAAAAGAATGAAGAAAAAAATTGACAAATATTGGGGATCAGTTAAAAAAAATGAACTAGGTTTTATTTTATGCTATGATTCTTGATCCTCGTAGAAAAATGAAGTTTGTTAGCTATACGTTTGATCAAGTTTATGATGATGAGTTTGTTAGAGATGAGTTGAAAGATGAGGCTATGAAGGGCATGAAACAACTATTTGAAGAGTATAAAAGAATATTTAGTGATACAGATGTTGTTTCGGGACCTACTACCTCTACTTGTGTGTCTTCTAATTCTTTCATTTTGGGGTCAAGTATGAGTACTTCTAAGATCAATCCTGATAAAAGGGTGTCGGTGAAAATTAAGTTGACTAATGGGTTTAAGAAAAAGAAGGGTGCTGATGGTGAGCAAGTGAAATCAGAGTTGTATAGATACTTAGATGAAGTGGTTAAGGATGATGATAAGGAAGATGATGGAGTTGTGCCAACAAAACGTTTTGACATATTGTAGTGGTGAAGGATAAATGCTCCTAGGTTTCCTATCTTATCCAAGTTAGCTCGAGATGTATTGGCAAGTCCCATTTCCACTGTTGCCTCTGAGTTTGCATTTAGTATAGGAGGGCGCATTCTTGATACTTTTGGGAGTTCATTATTGGCTACAACCATTCATGCCCTTATATGCACTCAAGATTGGATTCGTTGGGGTACTAAGCCAATATCTGTTGAGGAAAATATACAAGATGTTGAAGAAATTGAGAAAGGTACTTCTTTATTATTATTTTACATAACCTATGAAGGGGCAAGTAATTTAGTTGTATTATTTACTATTTCACTATTTCTTTACTATCTACATGATTTTTTATTTTCTTTTATAGAGTTATCCAACTTGATTCTTGATTCTTGATTCTTGATTCTTGGCGGTACGAGTGCAAGTGCAAGGAATTGAGGATGAATTGATGGGATTTTATTAGAGGTAGTTGTTTTTTAGTTACTTTATTTTGATTTTTACATTTTATTTTTTTTATATTGAATTCTTATATTTTCTAATACTCTAATTCTTTTTTTAGTTCCTTTTTTAGGGGTTCTTTGTCTTTTGTGAGGCAAAAATCGTGAAAAGATCGAAACTTGGAAGAATGCATTGCATACTTGCATTTGCATATTTGAAGGAACTAAAGCCTTGAAGTGAAGTGCTACGGTCTAATGCGTATGTTATTGTTTCGTATTTGTTTTAATTTGCAAGACTTTAGATATTGAATATTTGATTTAATTTGTAATGTATTGGGATAATGGTTATTTTCTTTGAAAACTTTGTTGGTTTTATTTTGAAATTTGTTCAAATGTTTGGATTTAATGCTTTTATGAGTTTTGACTTGTGATGAAATATTATTGTGATATTGTGACAATGTGAACAGTAAAGTGTGAAGTTGAATTATTAATTTGTGATGAATAGAGGATGATGATATTGACAAATATTATTGTCAATATATGATTATATATATTATATTAGACATTATTGTTTATATTTAAGTTTTAAAATTATACATTCGTTGAAATTTAGAACTCATGAATAATGAAATGTAGTGCTATCAATTGATTCACGATAAAAATAAATAATAAATTAACAAAAAATTATTTTTATTTATTAAAAATAAATAAAAAATAAGTGGGGGTTTTAGAGTGCCCCAAGGTACCCGACCTTAAGGGGGGTATCCCATGGGGTACTCGGTATCATTTTGGGTACCCCCACCCCCTAGTCCATAGTTCCAACAAGAAGGACAATCCATAGTAGTTGGGGCCGAGCAAGTTTGCAAACACAATAAGCCATGAGTTCAGCAGTTATACTGGATCAAGAATCAAGCATAATTGAAAGCTCCAAGGAGGTTTACGAGGAAATGGGACGTTTATGTATGAGGATGTCCAAACGATTCCACCTTCTATTGATTGGATGATAAAAGGGGCTATCACCAGTGTCAAAGATTAGGTGAATATGGGAGTTGCTAGGCATTTTCTGCTGTGGCAGCAGTTGAGAGGATAAACTAAATCAAAACAAACAAATTGGTTTCTATGTCTGTGCTAGAACTTATTGATTGTGACAAAGAAAACCACGGCTGTAATGGAGGACTAGTGAATTTAGCATTTTTTATTAAGATCGTTGCATTTTATTTTGATTTTCTGATTATTGGACATTGGATGTTAGTTTTTCTCTTCGCCTCTTCTTATACCTTTTTTTTATCTTTATTGATTCGTGTTAGTTGCGCGGTTTTCTTTAATTGAGTTATTGGTTGTGGAATTGATTTGTGTAGTTTAGGTTCAAATGTTTACATATGCAATATGCTTACTGGATGGAAAAAGTATGATTATGATGTTTTTGGCAGTTTGAATTAGGTTTCTCTTAGGCTTCCCCGACTATTTTATGTTGATTGAGGCATATTAGTTGAGCTGTTTTTCATAAATTAAGTTACTAATTTTGGAATTTTTTTTTTTTTAATACTTTGGGTTCAAGTATTTGATATGAAGGGAAATTTTTGCATATGTTAATACATGCAGTATGCTTAATAGATCAAAGAAGTATGAAACAGGTGATTATGACATATTTTGGTGGTTTAGATAAGAGCTTAAGATTGAAAATTTTATATTTAGGTCTTACTTAATTTTTGGAGTTGAGTTGGGCTCCATTTAGGAGGTACAAGTTGTGACAGATAATTGGTGTTGGCTTAACATCTTCTATTGTTTTATTGATAATGAAGCATTAATAATGAATTTTGATGGGTGTGTTCACTGGGCATGACAAGGAAGGGGGTTGTTTCCTTGGTAGTGAGTCTCCTGCATTTTGATGTTTATGTTCTGGTCAGTGTTTAGTAGAATGCTTTCCTTTTCTTTTAATTTTATCCTTAGGGGGCGAGAGGTATGATTGCTGTGAAAGTGGTGCTCTAGATTGAATTGATGTCTTTTAAGCATGAGCTTTTATTTGATGTCTTTTATGCATATTTTTTATTGATTACGTATAGTTTAGACTAATTCTAATATGAGTCAGTTGTGAAGATAGTGCCCAAAACTTGCATCCCAAGTTTGCTATCTTTGTACTTTCCCTCATTATTTCCTATTTAGTTATGGGGCTCCTTATTAAAAACTAAGGTAGTGTATGGATATGAGTTATGCGTTTTGGATTATATGTTTTGGGATAATGAGTTTTGGGAGTGGGGTTGGAGAATGTGGAATTTGTATTAGGGAATGTAAAATTTGTATTGGGGAATGTGATGTATGTTTGTTTATGTTTTCGGAATAGTAAGAAAATTATTTTGGAAAAATTTGATATGTTTGTTTATGTTTTGGGATGAGACAAATTCCACTGTAGCAGTCAAATCAATGTCTTTTTGTTAGGTTTTTGGGACGCAAATGAAATTGAGTGATTTTTTTATTGTTATAATAATAATAAAATATGTATGATGTATATATAGAATATATGTATGTATATATTGAAAAATGGGAAAGTTTTGGGGATAATGAAAGATAGAACAGGGTATTTTGGGAAGTTTAATTTGGCATTTTGGAGAGAAAACTTTTGTATGTTTGGTTACAGTTTGGGGAAACAAAATAATGTAACCAAACATAACCTAAGCATTTCTTGTCATTGAGAAGACGAGGGAGGGGGTGGTTAATGTAGGTGTCCTTGCAAAGGTCCCTGCATTGATCAAATTTAGTTTCTTGAAATGGAAAATGATTTAGTAATGAAAATAACTAATGGACTAGAACTAAGTGTGAGGTGAGCTTTGGAAATCTGTTTACATGCTTTGTGTTCTAGTGGTGCATTGTGAAACAGAGTTTGACACCCTTGAAAATTTTGTTAGAAGATAAAAAGTGTACCATGGATTTGACGAGGGCAACTCATTTCCAGCTTCTTGATTGGGCAAATTTTTGAAAGTTGTGTACTTGAGCTACAAATGTATCAATGCATGCCACAATGACGATTTGATCAAATTAAAGACAGATATGAAGGGAGATTGCTGATTCAATTTTTGCTTGCACCGACAACTTATTAAGAGATTTAGGCTTTGTTTGTTTATGATTTGGGGCTTTTTGCCAAAATGGTTTGTAGGAAGTTTAATTGGGGAATGTGATGATTGTTTGTTCGTACTTTGGGTGGTAGATAGAGATTGAATTAGGAAAAAATTGTTTGTTTGTTCGTGTTTTGGGAGGGGACAAGATGTCACATAAATTACTTTTACATTGGGTTGGTACGGTGAAATTGATATTTTAAAATTATTTATGTATTTATATATATATATATATAGATTAGGTAGGGGAGACAAAAAATGATAGAGTTAAATATTGGGGAATGAGTAGAAAATGAATTGAAAGGGTATTTTGGGCCTTTTCAGGTATATTTTGGATAGTGGAATTGGAGAATGTGATAAGTTATTTGTTTGTATTTTGAGAGTTGAAAAATATTTTGACAAATCTCAAACAAACAAGCCCTCAATAATCTAAAGTATAATAAAAATGCATGCCAAAACATACTGAACAAAGTGTTCCCAGACCTTCTTCGCTAACTTACATTCCACAAAGAGATTCTCCTCAACAGGAATAAGGTCATTCATTAATCTTCAGGAGAAAAGGGAAATGGTGGGAGTGAGAACTGAAAAGGGCAAGGGGTCAATTAGAAATAAACGGCCTTTTGAGATCAGAAGCACCTCAAAAACTCTTGTACTTCAATTTCTGTTTTTTGGGTAATGATATCAGCTTAATATAATATACACGAAAATAACCCAACATTCATTAAAATAAACAAAAAGCCCAAAGTAGACGGAAAAGATTCTTGAGATGAGTTCATTGAATGAGGGCGCAAAAAGTTAGGCATTTTCTGTGGAGACGAAAATTGTCATCAACTTCTAAAGCTACTGTCCCATTTGATGGAGCTATTAACTAGTTCTTCCTCTTTCTTGGACATTTTTTTTTGTTTGCAAATAAATGGACATTATTATTCCACCCGTGGTAGTTGGGATTTTTTTTCCAATTTTTCAATTTATACCCAATCCAACTTACACACACACACACACACACACACACACACACATATTCCCCTTAGAGTGGAATTAGATCTTTGTCTATTTTTCAATTAATACTAAAAATTCAACTTTTATATGATTTTTTTTATTTTTCAATTAATATCAAATCCGACTTCTATATACATGGAAGAAGCATGTAGGGATGTCAAGAAAGAACGTCTTCTTATGACATATGAAATTATTTCAATAAGTATTTATTATTGAGTTATACAGAATGATGTTATAATGTTTCTGCTAAGTTTCTATAAGCTTTTATGTCTTATAAAATATTTTTGAAACTTACAAGATATCAACTTATCTTAAAGATAAGTTTTTGAAGTATTTGAAATTTGAGTAAGATAGATATAAGATTTAGTAATAGTGATTTTATATTAAAAATTTCTAGTTAAATGAGTTTGTTAAAATTTTAAAAATGAGTACAAAATTTTTATTTTTTTCTTAAAAAAACTTATAAAATTCTAATGTTTTCTTTAGAGGTTTATAAACTCATTTCCTAAAAACTTTGCTAAATAATTTAAAACCTTTTATAGCAGGAAGGCTGGCCCCCAAACTTATTAAGAGAAAGAGATCTAGATAGAGTCGTGAACAAGTTGAATTCGTGACATACCAAGATTGATTCATTTTATTGATGACAATGAGTCAAGTTATTATTAAATATTTTTAAAAACTTGTAGACTCGTCCAAATACCCTCTAAATGTAAGTTGAATTATCATTTTAAAGTTGAAGTGATTTTTAGAAGTGTTTCTTTCAATGACTTTTCTCTATACAATTCGTTGAGCTATAGTAGGTACAATGCATTTATTTATGTATCGTCTTTAAATGTCATGATGATAAAGATAAATATTAATATTTTATTAATCAACAAAATGATAAATATATTTATTATGAAGTTTTATATTTATTGCGGCCCTTGACTCAACTTTTTAAGTTTATATAGTTGGGGGGGGGGGGGGGGGGGGGGGAAGAAAAGAATGTACTTCCCATGTATCCACCAACTTTGAGGGATTTTTCTTTTCTTTTCTTTCCTTTTTCTTTTCCTTTTCCTTTTTTTTTTTTTTTTTGAGGTTCTTTTGGTGAAAGACATCTTTCAATAATTTGATTTAAATGAATAAAAAATTAATTGATCAATTCCCACAATTTATCATTTTGATTTTGATTTTGATTTTATGTGATTAATAAATTTCTAGTAATTTTTGCAATTAACATCTTTGAGGGCCTTATTTTAAAAAAGAAAAAAAAAAAGTGTAATTAGACATCATCAACAAGATGAGGTTGTTTAAAAGTTTAAGAGGCCCCTACGCATGTCCTACTAATTACATCTTTATGCAAATTCAATAGTTTTAATGTCATTTTTAGCAATAAATAAAGACATCATGTGTAAAATCGATTGATTAATTGTCTATCATAGAAGTGAGAAGAAGAGGGGGGGGAAAAAAAAAGAAAAAAGAAAAGAAGAAGAAGAAGAAATGGCCGAATGTGCAAATCCGACCCTAGTAATCATGCGTATAACTATCAGTCAAGACTATTTTGTCAATATGTATTCAATCATTGTTTTCTAAGAATCATATCTCAGATATTTTTCTATTTAGTGCTTTCACTACTCACTAGGGAGGAAAATTTTAGTGTGAATTGAGTGCCTAATGTTAATAGGTTGATATAATTAATTTCTAGAATGTAATAATTAGTGGATTCATATAATAATTTTCTTTATATATTAACTAGCAGTCGTTGTACGTAATTTTACCTATATAAAATATTTTTAAGTGATACATATTATCACATTTATTGTACTAAAATTGGAATTTATCTAATAATATATTTATAATTTGTATAATTATAAAAATACCATTCATATAAAATAAATATTATACAGTTTATTAAAAGATTAAATAAAAAAAATTCAAAATTCATCAAAGTTTGAGCTTATCGTATAGTAATGGAGCTTTTTGAAATATGATGGTTATTTGGATTGTTTACTACAATTATAACATAATTTTATTGAATGTGTAGGGTAAATAAAATGCGTAAATTTGCGACATTCAAAATTTAGTATATAACAACATATATGTATATGAATTTTTAATTTCATCCTCAATATTATATTTTTTAATTTATTTTATAGAAAAGTTAAAGGAAAAAATTTGTAAAAGTACACAAATAACTTCCACTTTAAAAACAAAATAGGCTTCCTTATAATAGTGTAGATAACATACTCCACCAAGGTCCTAGTATGTAAGAGTAAAAAATCTAATAAAAATACCAACTCTATAAATTTAATGAAAAATGCCGAGTGGTATGTGGCCTAATGGTATAAGTCTCCTACATAATGTGATATGTTAGGAATTGAAGCTCGAATAAACTCATAATGTGCGTGTGTATAAATAAAAAATAATAATAAAAAAATAAATAAATTTAATAAAAAAATGGACTACTAAGCCTAGTTAAAATAGGCCATAAATTTTAATGGGTTCGAACTTGTTAAAAACTCAATTAATATAAATACCAACTTCACTAAAAAAATATTTTAATTCTCATTTTTAAACTCAAACATTATCTCTACGCGAGCACAAGTCTGGTTGGGGACTTCATATTTAATTTCGCACAGCATCAATTAAAGATTTAAAATTCCAATTATGCGTAGTATTGGCATTGAGAAGAAAACCTCAAGACACTCATTCGAGAAAGAAGCATTGAAGGGCATCGTTGAACTCAAATTGGAGTCACATAAATCAGAAAA
This sequence comes from Jacaranda mimosifolia, assembly GCA_018894105.1. NCBI lineage: Eukaryota > Viridiplantae > Streptophyta > Magnoliopsida > Lamiales > Bignoniaceae > Jacaranda > Jacaranda mimosifolia. Next base: position 2,769,573 of record CM032124.1, on the reverse strand, counting down.
AAATGAAAATTAACTCTTTTTGCAATTCACATTACCATCAATGCAATTTGCCGACATAATAATAATAACAACAACAACAACAACAGAATAATAATAATAATAATAATAACAACAACAACAACAACAACAACAACAACAAAATGAACACTTTAACATATGATACGAATGTCATTTCTTCTTGTGCTTGGTCCCTTTTGATGGGGGTGATAAACAATACATAACATCTTCTGCAATTGACGTCTCAGGCATCTACTTCTTATCCACATCCCTTCCAATTTACATGACTTTTGAATATTAATAGTGTTACACAAACACATGGGCCTTTAATTAATGGAGTGATTAATTTTGAAAAGGAAATAAATATTTGAGTAATTGTATGCAAATTGCACAATTAAGTCCAGGATTTGATATTAGCTCGAGCTTGTTTAAAGATTTGGGCCCAATTGTGTTAAGTGGTTTGTATTCCAATAACATAGTCTCCTATACAATATGGGAGATCAAGAATTCGAACCTCAACGAGCTTCTAATATGCGTGTATTTATATATATATATATTATTTATACACATGCACATCAAGAGTTCATTAGAAAAAATAAAAATAAAGTAAAGCATTTAGATTACTGTATGAACTAAAATCCAAAGCTGGGTTCAATATTATTTCTCTTTTTAAATTTTTGTTTGCTATCGTTGTGCTTCATAATTATGAAATATCAGGTCAATAGTAGAGCAATATTTATGGCAATTTTATTTTTTTTGGTGGGGGGAGGGGAGGGGAGGGGCAACATTATTTACTTTAGAACGGTCAATATGTCGGATTTGTATCGAATCAATTATGCGCGAATTCTATTCGAATCCCACCTGATATTTGATAAGATTTTTTGAGTCAATATTATATTTGAATCCGATGGATACCCAAAATTCAATAAAAAAAAATCCAACCCAATTTAATATTTTTTTTTCTTTTTGGATTATATAAAAATACTATATTTATAAAGTAAATTTATGTCATATTTGAATTTTTAACAACTTTTTATTATACAGTAGTCCAAAAGTTAAATATTTGAATACTAAACCCCTATTTCATATTATATTTATGCATAGATGAACTATTATATATTATTATATTTGATATTTTATCAATATCCCTTTTATTTTTTAGGTTAAAGACTAAAATTAATAGTATAATATAGACGTTAATATAAATATTGTATCAATATAATATATAGATTTTAGTTTAAAATCTTTATTAATGTTATATATAATAGTATTAATTTAATAAAAAAATATTAAAATTTGGATTCGGATCTTTAACGGATCAGGTTGCTTAATTCTATATTCAATCGACTTATTTTGAATTACAAATATTTATAATCGAACATGATCCATCGAATATTTTAATATATAAAAATCTTAAAATTTGGATCGAATTCAGATTAAAATTCAATTCATTGACAGCTCTATTCTCGTATATATCATATTATAATTATATTGTCGAAATGGACTTGGCACAGTATCAAAACTGAAAAAGCCCACACGCCGGCCTAGTAACAGATAGCCCAAAAAAGCTTAGATTGCGGTATTAGGCAAAGCCCTGACCAATTCACACACATTATGAGTAGGGGTGTAAACGGATCGAGTACACTATTTTTATATTTGTATCCATTTAAATTTTTGAATATTCAAATACGGATACGGATTTGACGGATATTTAAAAATTATATCCAAATTCGTATCCATTGGATATCGATCAAATTCGGATATATCTGTATTCGATTATAATTATTCAGATGCATTCATATTTTATTAAACTTATCCATATTTGAATTATTATTTTATATTTAAATATTCATTTACGAATATCTAAATACGTGAATCTATAAACCTATAACAAACACATATGTTAATTAATAGAATGAACTATATAATTTCATTAAAACAAATGCAATCAAACAAATAGCATAATTCATAATTAATAATTGACTTTATAATTGATTATTAGTACTTATTATTATTAATAATAATGATATTTAAGTATATTAATTATAAAGTCAACCAACAATAATTATATTGATTAACTTTATTCTTCAATTTTTTCTTTATATTACAATAATTTTTTAAATTTATTCTTTTTTCTTCTCAATTCTTTAATTATAATTTATATACAGACATATATGGATTATGAGATTTTTATTGAAAAATATAAATAATATATTATTTAATAAATATATATTCGAATCGGATATTAAATGGATCGGATACGCATTTACCATATCTATATCTATTTGTAATCGGATATCTACTAATCGAATACGGATAATATTCATTTTAAACGGATGCGGATAAATTTTGTATAAATAAATACAAATATGAACGATAAATGAATTTTTGAATATTTATTTACAACCCTAATTGTGAGGTGAGAAAGAAAGCTAGTGAGAGAAAGTAAAACGTGAAGACGAGGAAGGAATGGCGTCAAACACTGTGGTTCCGTTCTGGAGAGCTGCCGGGATGAGTGACATAACATGCTCAAACCTCTGCGCCAATCTGGTGAGGCAGTGTTTGAAGGAGCCTTACAGATCCAAAGCTTTGAGCCGCCAGAATGTGATGTGGATCATTTACCAAGCAAGTTAGTACATTTCTAAATGAGTGGACGACAAACCCGAGAAATCTGATAATTTCGTTTTTAACTTTTCTTTTTTTATTAAGATGAGTGTATTTTATTTTTATTTTTTAATTATTGGAACATTGGATGCATGTTAGTTTTTTTATTTGCCTCCCTTTACGATTTTGTTTTATCTTTGATTGATTCATGTTAGTTGTACGGTTTTTCTTAAATTGAGTTATTGGTTGTTATTGATTTCTATAGTTTGGGTTCAAGTGTTTACATATGTAGTGTGCTTATTAGACTGAAAAAGTATGAAATATGTGATTATAATGTTTTTAGCGGTTTGAATTAGGTTTCTATTAGGCTCCTCCTATAGTTTTATGTTGATTGAGTCATGTTAGTTGAGCTGATTTTCATAAATTGAGTTAATTGATTTTGGAATTTATTTGTGTACTTTGGGTTAAAGTGTTTGATATGGATGGAAATTTTGGCATGTGTTAATACATGCGGTGTGCTTATTAGACCAAAGAAGTATGAAACAGGTGATTATGATATATTTTGGTGGTTTGAGTTGGAGTTTAAGATTGAAAATTTTATACTCAAGCATTACTTAATTTTTGGAGTTGAGTTGGGCTCCGTTAGGAGGTGAAAGTTGTGACAGATAATTGGTGTTGGCTTAATCTCTTCTGTTGTTTTGTTGATGATGAAGCGTTGTTAATGAATTTTGATGGGTGGGAAGTAGCATTGCTTGTGTAGGTAAGTACACATCCATATGGTTGCTTCTCTACAACTGTTTTACCCTATGTTGACCCTTTCCAACCACTTCTCTTTCTTTTTTCTTTTGCCCAAAAGGAAGCTTTAAATTCCATCCTTTGTGTGATTTGATAACTATCACTTGCTCTTCTATTTAAGGGTCTCTTGCATTCTCTAAATTCCCATCTTTGTGAACAAAAATATATTAGATTCTTGGAAATGAGAAATTTTTCTTAGTGATTCTCTCTTTGGTTCTAATTATAGGTCCAGGGGAGAGTTTTGATTTCCATGAGAGAGAGTTGGAAACAGACGAGAGTTTGTGGCATATGTATGGGAGGTGGAGGAGCCACCACACAGTGTGTAGGAGCATCGACGAGCAACACAGACACTTCAATATCTTTAAGACCAATGCTCATTATGTCCACAATTCCAACAAGAAGGACAAGCCATACAAGTTGGGGCTGAACAAGTTTGCAAGCATGACAAGTGATGAAATTAGCAGGGGATTCATAGCCAAGCATCATTGAATGCTCCAAGGAGATTTATGAGGAAATGATATGTTTACGTAAGAGGAACCATAAGTAGAAATTCTCAAGTTGTTTGCTTGCTTAGATGGGGTTTTCTACTGTCCAGTAGGATCGTATCTACCGAATGAATTCCAACCAATAAAGTCTTGCCATCTATTAGTTTGTTGGAGCCGTCTAAAAAATGGTAGCCTTTTAATGGTTTAATATTAGGCACTCTTTTATTTGACGCCATGTGTATTTTTATTTGTTGAATACATCTTTTTTTAATAAATTTGTAGTGCAATGTATTGTGGGCAACCTGTTCAGCCGGTTTACTCATAATTTGATATCTTTTATTTTTATATTATTTTTTAAAACAGATTTTCATCCTTTCCAATCGTTATTGCTTCCCGTATAGCTCACACATTTCCTACTGCTGATCGCTCTTACGAAACTAATAGGAGAATCGTAAAATCATCAACGAAATTGAAGATTTTAGGAAAGAAGAAAATAGATTTATGTAATCAATGATTCTATTGCATCTTCCCCATATTTATCTATCAAGAATTTTAATTTTCCTATCAATTTTTCCCCCAAGTGCAAATCGATAATCTCATCCTTCATTCCCAAGCATCAATGATACATTCTTTGTTGTTTAATCTCAAATATGACATTGCCTGCAAGCTGAATCTTTTTCAAAAGTCAAATCGTCGTTCTCTCTGCTACAGGCAAGTTTCAATTATATCATTTGTAAAAAATTATTTCATTGATTTGGCTCTAAATTAATTGTATTAGTTTCAACCAGTCTTCTTCTTCTGGGTTCATGCTTTTTCTGTTATTATATCTCACTTTACTTTGGGAATGGTGTTAGGAAGTTATTTATTATGATAGATATGGTGACTGAGAATGAGCAGAAACTGCTGTTCTCAAGTTTTGGCATGACTTAACATTAGATGTGAATTCATGTGATAAATTCTAAGAGAATGATAAACTGGAATGACTTTTAATTGCTTGTCCATTGGCACGTCCCCATCCGTATGAGATGGTAGAATCACAATTAGGGGTAACAATATAACTTAAAGAATAAAACTGTGTATCAAGAATATCGGAGAGATGATAGACATTGGTGTCTTCGTTTAGGTGCAATAGGAAGACCTCCCAAATAAAATATACAGATAGAAACTTGAAAAAAGAAACTACATGGAGCACAAATATTGCAGAGATGATTGACATTGGCTTGCTTGGTGATTGGGTGTAGTTGGTAGTAAAAAATAGTTGCACTTACAGCTATTTTTCAATTCTTTGAGTGTAAACACTTTGTTGATGGTTATCAATTTAGAATGCAGCATCTTGTTTGCAATGTCTTACAAGTAGCATCTGCAGATTGTATTATGATGATATGTTGAAAAACTTCTATTGATCCTCACATTGAGACTGTTATTCTGCAACATTATTGATGTCCATATCAAGTATCATGATGTTAATGTTTGCTTGTCAATTTCGATAGTTTAGTTCCTTCTGTGCATTTAATATTCTAACAGGAGACTTGGTGAAGGGAGTGACGCCAATACATCCATTAGTAATGGCAATTATGAATGTGGAAACGATAAATGGGCTGATAATATTTGGGGATCTTGGAACCAACTGAGCACAATTGTCTAAGGATATAACAGACTCGCAAGAAGAAAACATGGTTTCATGGGATCTTTAGTTGATGGGGGTGATATTGGCAACCCCCATGGTCTACTCATCTTTGAGTACTTTGAGACGAAGCTTCCATTTGATCATGAACCATTAGCTGACAAGGCAAGTCCTGTCATCTTCTTGACCATTTTATGTATGTTCCATAATTTCTGTGCACTGACATAATATACTTTAATTTGCTTGCATTCATTTTATATCAGTTCCTGCTTCACGTGTCCCTGTACTAAAAATATACATGAGCTGTGATCTCACTCCAGCTAGCTGGAATTCTATTGGTTGGTAAGCTTTTGTTGTTAGCAAAACAAAGATGGTATGGTGCTTGTCTTGTTTCAGTCTAAACTAAAAGGGGTGGTTGTTGTGCAGGTATGCAATATACAGAATACCCTCAGCCGAACTTTGCAAAAGGTTGATGCCAGTTGCTTGACTTTCCATTCCCTTGTAAAACCTGTTAGGAGTACGTTGCTTCTCCCATATTTTCATCATTTCTTCCTTTGCTTATCCCCTTGGTCTTGTGCTTGCAATGCAATCACAGATATGGTGCCATTGAAAACAGGGTTCTTACTCTGAAAGAGTCACGATACAGTATCAATATTGTATAAATACCAAAACTCGAATGGGTTTTCTAGTTTGGTAGAAACATTATAGGGTCCTAGTTATATTTCTGCAACTTAATGCATCCGCTAACCAAAGCAGATATTAATGAGTTACTTGGAAAGATGTCTATTCAATTAAGCTCAATAGTAAATATAATAAGTTTTAGAAAGTTAAGATATGTAGAAATTTTAGCCTGCTTTGGATAAAAGAGTGTTATCTCTGGCTCTGACTATGGGGCCGCATAGGCATGTAGTTAAACCAATTTGTTGACTTTATGAAGGCTGTTCCTTCTTCTGAATGCAATTATCTTTAGAAAGCTGGAGCATTTTCTTTTCTAAATTTTCTCTTATACTCAATGACTTGGGAATGTCAATGTTTCAGCTATTGTTCTGCCCAAAGTCGAGTTAAACTTTTTGGCAGCTTTAAGCTTTCTGATATGAATGGGAAAATGGAGATCGGTAAGCCACTCTATGTTGCGCTTACATAGCGTAAAGAAGAGAAAAGAGCGAGGGTACAGGTTATTGCTATTTGAGAAGCACTTATTTCCTTTATTATACATGAAAGTTGAAACATGCCCAAACTAGGCAGTAAACTCTCCACAGCTTCTATATGTGCTACCTAAATATAGCCCTTTCTTTACTACTCTATCACTGCTTCACTTGCCATTTGTCAATCCTAATGTTGGCATATAAGTTACATTTCACCGATACAGTTGTTGAATTTTCAATAACTCCAACTTTCTGTTTCAGAACATTACCTTATTGCAGATCTGTATGACCACAGAAAATCCTGGTCTTAATTTAATCATTTGAAATTATGTTAATGCGCTCCTATATGTCTGCTATAAATTTTCTAATGTAGGAAATGGCAACTTATGACCCCCCAATAGTCTCTCTTTGCATGTATTTCACCATTGCCAAAGTTGAATCTGAAAGAAGTTCTGTTGTACTGCAATTTGTCTGTCAATTGCAGGCTTAATTCTCACAAATGAGACCTGTTGCAATGCCACTATCAATTGCTCCACTCCCCGTATGCCAATGTATCCTCACGGTGCTCTGGTATTTGAAAATGGAAATGTTTTATGGAATCAAGCCAAATCAGAGGCATTATACTACTGTAGTTGACATGCTGGCTCGATCAGGATGTCTTTCTGAGGCAGAAAAGTTCATCAAGAATATGCCTTACAAGCCTGAAGCAAACGTTTGGGCTGCTGTGCTAAATGGTTGTAGAACGTTTGGGGACTGGAGTTTGGCTGAGAGGTCAGCCGAAAAGCTCTCAGGACTTGCAGAGAGAAAGCCAGGAGGATATGTTCTCCTGTCGAATATTTATGCATCGTGAGAGCGATGGGTTAATGTTATGAATACAAGGAATTTGATGGAGCAGAAAGGAATCAAGAAAGTGGAGGTTGCAGTTGGAATGAGTTGAGAAATCAAGTGCATCTGTTTTGTTCACAGGATGGAACTCACAATCTTTCAACAGAAATTTACTGGGCTTTGCAGGTTCTCAATTCTGAAATACAATCCCACTTTACTTGAAAAAAAAAAAAAAAAAACTTACTTTTTAGCTATGGTAGTTTAAATTGCATCAGAAATAGAGATACTTTTTCGTCTGCTAATATATTTCCAAAAAAATAAGTTACTAATTTGAGCCTATAAACAAGCATAATACTCTATGTTTCAATGTGAACATTCCCCTGTAGGACTAGGAATTAGATTGGGCATTTTCAAAACGAGTAAAAATTTAAAAAGACTAAATATTAAATTCATCTCTTAACTGAAATAGTTTTTATAATTTTAGATTACATAATGATCAATAATATTAAAATAATAGTTATAATTAGATTAAGTTGAAATTACTTATTAATTAAAAAATAATATAAGTAAAATATTAAAAAATATAATTAAAAATCTATTATCTCATATAACCATAATTTAATAATTTGAAATTACATATTCTACAATATTAAAATAAAAACACGTCTAAAATATAATAATTAAATTTAGTTGAATTTATTTATTAATAAAAATAAAAAATTTGATCTAACATATTAATTGATATAGGATAGCCTAATAAGCTCAGCCCAAAGATTGCGGATCCAAAGATGTAGCACTAGGCCCATCTCACCCTTAGGGCTCAATAGTGCCACCGACTTCAGATGACCTCGGTGGACCAAACAGATCAACCTGTCATACTCTAGCTTCATGAGGATAGCCATTCAACCTGGCCACAGGCTGGGATCCCTGGTCGACTCTTCGACCATAGTGTTCAGCCACCTCTTACGCCGCATGCCAACTCATTGTAAGGTCGACCCCGCCATCGACCAAGGAAGTCGACTCTGCACAAAATCAACTTTCTACCAAATTAAATGCTTTGACATGTAGCATGCCTCCGTATTAAAGGCGTGTGTTGCCCTAGTACCACTTATACTGCCGCATTAAGTTGGAAGCGCTCCTACAGTGTACTATTTTGCCACTAAAACCTAGAGATGCAGCCACCTGAAATAGTATAGAAATAGGAGATGACTTAATGTCCCCCATGCAAGCACAAGGATCCTCCATGCATATTAAGGGCATCTTAAATAAATCCCCAACAGGAGAAGGCTATAAATACCTCCCTTCCAGCCTCACTAAAGGTATGTCATTCTATACCAAAAAGCCCCCACTTTGCTGCTCATCATATCTAGTCGATCCCATACTAACTTGAGCGTCGGAATGTACCATCGGCTAGCCTAACATTTGCTCGTGATTGTAAGACTCAACCCAACTACATCAAGAACTTAACCAGAGATGTCGAGCCATTCCTATTTAGCATTAGATCTATTTGCAAGTGATTTTCATCCTCATCATTTGGCGCCGTCTGTGGGAAACTTGAGTCTGCAATCAAAGATGGTTAACACCAAGCAAGCCCCCTCAGGAAGAGAAGAAAATTGGAGGTTTAGCTCTCATCTACCTCGACCTCAGCAAAAACTTGGCTCGCCAAGGTCGAGCGCCCAGCCAAAACAGGTGGTCACCTTAACTATGCCCCAATTGATGCAGCTCATCATTGAGCAGACATTGGCCCAGATTTCTGCTCAACTTTCCGTGGCTTTGAACCAACATGCTGTGCAATTAGAGCCAGCAGCCAATGCAACTGAGCAACTCCACAGCCTGTGCCCCCGGAGGAGAGACCACCCAAAGCAAATCAAGACCGACTGGAGTCCAAAAAGCCCCCTTCGAGATGTGAAGTTAGCCCGAGCCGTTTCTCAAGGGAAATGGTCTGGCCTATCCCCCGCGAAGAGGTTGTGGATTCAATTGACCATGGCATTCAAGCCCCACAGTGCGATAGGGTCGTGCGCTCGAGACCCTACCCGAACAGAATCGTATCCTAAGCTGACAGGGAGAAATTGGAGGAAATTATCGATGAGTGCATCGTCATTGACACCAAAGTCCCGACACGCCTGCCCAGATATGATGGCTTGTTGGACCCAAACAAGCATTTGATGCAATTCAAGCACATGATGCAGTTGTATGGACACAGCGATTATATCCATCCTAAGATGCTGGTGACAACCTTTCAGGGGATAGCGCTCGACTGGTTTGTCAAGCTGGAGCCAGCATCGATATACTCATAAGACTAGTTGTGCGACAAATTTCTGCACCAGTTTACGAGCAGGAGAAAGGCAAAGCTCCTACATACCCACTTACACACAGTGAAACGGAGTGAAAGAGAATCCCTTCAAGACTTTTTTACCAGGTTTAAGACAGAAGTGCTGAAGATTGATAGCCCTCGGATCAAGTTCCTGATCAACGTGTTGTTCTTAGACCTCAAACACAAGGAATGTGCCAATGCGTTAGTGCGCGAACAACCAAGTCGATGGAAGAGCTCCTTGACCTCGCAGAAAGATACATGACTCAGGAGGAGATGAATAGATTGAAATATAGCAATCCTGAGATCAATAAGAAGAAAATCAAGGAGAAAGACAACTGCCAATACAAGGAAGGTTGTTGATCCCCCATCAAACACTTCCATAATTATACCCCACTTAACCTCCCGAGGAAAGAGGTGTTGTTGCTATCCAGCACGACAATCTCCTCAAAAGGCCTAGGAAACTACTTGAAACCGAAGTCATGAAAAAGTCAAAGAAGTACTGTCATTTTCATAAGCAAAAGTGGCACGACATCGAAGACTATTTCAATTTACACGATGAGATTAGAAGGCTGATTGGGCAGGGCCATCTCAAAAAATACGTCGACGAGCATGCCAGACGCAAAGAGGGCAAAACCGATCAGACTCCCCATAGAGAAAGGTTGGCTAGCCCAAGAAGAAAAAATAAAGGCAAAAAACCTGCCCAAGAGCCCCACCTACCCATTAAAGGAGTCATCGACATGATTGCGAGAGGTCCTACTGGGGGGGACTCAAACTCCGCTAGAAGGCAGACCTAAAAGCAACTAGAATCAACCAAATCAGCCCGGTCGCAACGATTTTTCAGCTCTCAACCAGCGCAGAATCAATTTGCTTTACCGAGTCTGACCTCAATCATCTGGAGGACAGGGGAGTCGATCGAAAGATAGACTGCCCCATGGTGGTAACACTCGAAATAGCAAATTTCGAAGTAAGATAGATCTTGGTCGATAAGTAGGCTGGGGTCCAACCCGAAACGAGGAGACGGGAACTTCCTCAGGCCGAATAAGGCCTCCACACCTCGATCCCCGAAGAGATCGTTTCCCGTCGGCATCCCCGACCCGGCGCCCTTTGATTTTCCTTTCCCCTTTCCAGCAGCAGCAATCTTTTTGGGCGGGGGCCCATTCTGTTCGCCCATGGGTCTTTTTCCTCGACCCGCGTCCCTCTCGACCGCTACTATTCAACCAGGCGAGGGGGTCGGGGATGGCGTAGGGGCGGCAGCTTGTCGGCATGGCTCATCGGCTCCAGTCGACTCTTGTCGAGACGCAGCGCCTTGTTTGCGATGTCGGTTCCTCTCAGCATGAGCCACTGCATCACTCCTTGCGCGGGTCATGATCTCGTCCCGGTCTGCAAGGAACAAACACAGCAGATGTCAAATACAGAAATGAATGTAGCTAAACAACAAAGCATGGCACACATTTCATCTACCTATCTTATAGTCATCTGCAAAGTTTAGAGGGGCTGGCGACAACCCAGCCAGCACTAAATGCTGCTCCTCGAGGAACACAGTGGCCTCCACGGGACCAAACCCGACCAGATCCCTCATGAAGGTATTTGGCCAAGTAGGGTTGTGATTCCCTGGTACCCCAACCTGCCCCCCCAACCACTCTCGAGGAATGTCGAACCCCCCTTCACCCGAACGAAGAAGTAACGCTTCTTCCACTCCTGCCCGTACGAAGATGAGGGAGCCATGAGAAACTTGCCGCGAGGTCGAGCAGTCAGATAATAAAAGCCCGACTCGTCGGCACTACCGAATTTTCGTGACATGCACAGATAGAAGAGGTTGGAAAAATTATCGAAACTAGGGGCCTGATCGAACAGATGCATCAAAACTAAGAAACTGCAGAGGGTGGCAAAGCAATTGGGTAATAGCTGAGTTATGCACACTCGAAGACCCCTAAGCAGGCCTACCATACTATCACCTAAGGGGAACCTCAACCCACATTTCAGTGCATCCTCAAACACTGTTATGCAACTGGCGGGAGCACGGTGCATTCGACTAGGAGGCCCGAGGGTTAATAGTTAGTATTCGGGAGGAATATGGTAAAGCTCTCTAAAACGCACCAAATTCGTAGGGGTCATTACGGAAACTATCTCACTATAGTGGCCCGGGGTGAATAATCGCCCACGAGACGAGGGTACCCGGCTGGGCCCAGCTTCTCCGCCACGCGCGCCGCTCAAGCTCCCGGGGCTCGAACTACTCGAATCGGAACCACTGCCGGACAACCCACCAGAAGGAACAGGCAACTCCCTACGCCCCTCAGACAGGGTGGCCTCACTATCCCCCCCCCCCTCGGCTACCCTCAGAACTGAATAACCCAAGCATCTTCTTCAAAAGAAAAATAAAGAGAAAGGATTCAAAAAAACGAAGAGGTGGAGGAGCACTTACTAGATACGAAGGTTAAGCCCACAAAATCTGCGAAGCGAATGCAAAGTCTAGGGAGTCTTGCAGCGAAAGATATCTCCTAAAGGTTCTCAGAAATTCTGAAGCAGTAAAAGTGAAAATGGGCAGAATCACATAAAGCATTTATAGGAAGGAGGACGCGGTTTCCCAAGCGTCTAGGCGCGGTTACCCAAACGTCCGCATTAATGGACGGAGACGTTACGCCGCCCCACGCGCGCCACGATGTAACCGCTCAGCAAGCGCGTAATAATCTGAGAGATTTTCAAAAACCCTGGTCGATGGTAGCTAATGTTCGTTACTTCCCAACGTCGCTCGTCGATTCTCTGTTCGGCCTTGCGAAGTGGGGGGACTCATGATATAGGATGGCCCAAAATGGCCCAAATCGAAGAGGCCCAAACCCAATCAACGGCCCAGGGCCCAAGTGACTGGTCGACCCTGTTCGACCAATCCACAAGGCGCTCCATGGCCCTCGGATCCGCTCGACCGTTATCGACATCTCTTCTCGTCGATTCTCAAGTCGAGCCCTGCACAGTACTCTGCCACCGCATTAAATGCGTTGACTGGCAGCACGCCTCCGCATTAATGGCGCATACCCTCCCCTCACCGTCTGACACAGCAGACGCCGCAACAATGTACCATCTTGTCCTACAGCATAAAAGGACATCCAGCTGGCAATATTCAAACGGGGGAATTGCCCAATTACCCCCAGTAGGAGGCTGAAGGTCCCTGGGGTAAGCCAAAGGCTTCCCTGACATTTCCTACAAGGGGGAGAATATAAAAACCCCTCAACCTTGCCTCTCACAGGTATGCACTCATACACTCAAAAGCCCATACATTCCGCTGCTCGATTAAAGAGGTCGAATATACACTGACTTGAGCGTCGGAGGGCCTAAGCCGAGGGCCACTAGGCTAGCCTAACGTTTACTGTGATTGCAGGATTCCAATCCCAAATCAATCCAGAAGATCAATACACCGGATCGTGATTCATACCCGGATTCATATCTGTCTTCGAAATCGAACCCTCATCACATAGCAAAGTGGAAAACTATCATTAATTATCCTCTTTATGCGTAGTTAATAGTATGAGTAAAATAGTATATTAATTATGATTGGGGCATTATGCATTTTTAAAAAATTGTCCAATCAATACAAATTAATTTTGAGTCACTAGCAATACAAGATTATGAAATATAAACTAATTAATTCACGAGCTAAATAGGCTAAGAACTATATTCTAGTTTGTTATTATGATTTATTTAGTAATTATTTTTAAAAAAAATTATATATTAAACACTCTCTAACTCACTTAATTCATAAAATGTACGTTAATAAGTTAATTATTTTGAGAATATTGCCAGTGTCCTATATGTCTTGTGAATCCAGCACAAGTTATAGGCATCGCAAAATAAAACTAGCAATTATTCTCTTCGTGCTTAGACATAAAATAATATATTAATTATTGATTATGATGTTATGCATTTGTGGAAAAATATTTAATCAACATTAAATAATTATGAGTGACTAGTGATCTCATGAGATTATGGAATATGAATTAAATTAATTTACAAGATAAAGCATCATTAAGTTAAGATATATGATGAATATGCTTTCAATAATATTGATATTATGAAATCAAACTAAGTGTAATTACATGTCAGTAAGTAACTAATATATATATATATATATATGTTCTTTTTTGTAATTTTAAGTGTACAGTACTCATCTAGTTTTACTCAACATTGATGATATTTTTAACTCATTTATTTGTTATACAAATTTTTTATTTTCATCTAAACCATACTGTTTTAGTGATTTTGGGAAATCAGCTTGAATAATATGCTTTGGTAGTACAAATGGAGAATGTGTTTTGAATGATGTTACGTTTGGTTTTTATTTAGAAGAAAAATAAATATTAATATAGATACTTTTTCATGTAAAGTCTTTATTTTATTATTATAATGATATAATAATGAAAATATATATATATAATTTAAATCAGTTTTTGATATATTCACACACACATAAATATTTTCCATTGACATAATGATTTGATTTGAATGAAAATTTTAATTTTGGAGAAATATTTCAACTTATTTACAAAGAATAAAAGTACTCTTGAAGTGAATCCAAATAAAATATTTTTTTATATGTATTTTTGTCATCATATAATTTTGCTTATGTTATTAGGAAAGATTCTATTTAGATGAATACATATTGTGACCCAATTGTAGCTTGAGATCTTAAACTCAACTAGCATCTAAACAAAGGAAGGTATATTTTAAAGGATTCTAATTATAGTTGTGGGTTGTAATGTGATTATATATAAGAAAAATATTTTTGAATATCATGACGGATGTGATACATTACATAATTATCTTAAAAATTAAATAAAAACATATTATTTTTGATATATTTGATAGTGTGTTTTTGACACGTCTTCAATATAATAAGTTTTTTTAAATATTCAAAGAAGTTTATGAGAAATAAAAAGTAATAAAAATTTTTGTTTTTGGTAAAACTACTGAACACGAATACATTTGGAAGCAACTATTAACATTAGCTTTTTTAATAAACATAATTTTAAATACTATTTTAATATATTTTTTCATTAACAATTTCATTTTCATGAGTGCAAGGTATAATTCATATTTATTAGAAAGCATGATATATTCATCATGTGTCCTTTTAATTTGAAATTAAAAAAAAACAAGAAGAAGAAAATATAAATAGCATATTTTCTTAGTTAATACTGAAACAAATAAGAATATTTTGTAATATATTTCAATTAAAATTGAAAAATATGACCAAATTATCTTTTTTCAATAATTAATTTTGACTAGTTTAAATTGCACCCTAATTGTTCCTTTTTTAATTCTCATTTAAAAAAAAATCAAATTTATTCTTATATATATTAAAATGAAAATTTTTGCATTGCCCACGTTAAGGTACATTTTTATCAAAGGTTCCTTTGACCAAGTACTCATACAAAGAAGGTGTGGTGGAATCCAGAGAGTCTGGTTCTGGAAAAATGGCTTGACGCGGGCTACAAGAACAACCGATTTAATATAAAAATTCCATTAAATTTTGAGTCTATTTTGTGCGAGAGAATTGGGCTTATATAATTTAATTATGATATATTTGACTGCATGAGTTTTAAATATTTTGTTAGTTTTTATATTTCATAAGCCATATTTAAATCTGTAAGACATTAAATTGTATTTTACAATAAATTTTCAAATATTGACTAGATAAAGTACGATAATGAGTTAAAATGAAAATCAATGATGGTTTATAAAAATATTAATTTTTAGGTTCAAATTTAATAATGAATTAAATTAAAAATAAATATACAAGTTAAGCTTCTTTTATAGATGAATATGATTTATTTAGACTTTCTAAAAAGTTTTAATAATCAACGAATCGGATGGATTTAGCTTAATGAACCAAATACATACAATTAAAACTATATGCAAGTTAGCAGGTAGTTTAACCTGCTCACCAAGTTACAGGTACTCTTATGGATAACATGCCTAATGTTAGGTAACTTAGACAACCCTTAGTTTGTATAATTATACTCATGATGTTGAAATCACGTAACTAAATATAATAATCATATTATTCCTATTCAAAAAATAAACAATAGATACTCCTTTTGATCAATTTAGAGTCACGTGATTCTAGCAAGCAAATAGAGGAGGACAAAATACAATGCATATGATATATCTATATATATACATACATGGTTTATATATATATATATAGAGAGAGAGAGAGAGAGAGTATACTAAGAATTGAGATGTTGTTATACCACATAACTACATCTTTTCTTTTAGTTCATAAGCTTATTTTAAAATTAATATACATGATATTTAATCATTTACTTTTAATATATTATATATAAAATTTAATTTGTGGACACTCAGGTTATAGTAGTTGTTATTAAATATTTAGTTGTTATCTACAGAAAAATGTTTTAAATTAATTTTCATTTGAAAAGTTTATAGAAAGTTATACATGACTTTTATAATTATTAGTTATAAATTGATATGACAAACTATGTCCTTGGAGGTAAAAAGTAAAAATTAAATCTAAGAACAAATTAAATAAATAAGATGAGCATCTGGACTTAAGTGGGCCAAAGCCTAGTAAAAATTTAATTATTATAAATACCAAGTTTTAAAATTAAATAAAAAGCAAAAAATCCTTGGCAAAAAATAGAGAGCTTTAACTCTATGTAAATGCGTTCCTAAGCAAAGAATTCGTTAAATTTGTCATAAAAAACCTTAACTTTATTTTCAAATAGGGTCACAAATATATTTATATTTTTAGATAGATTCTACTAACTTCATTCTATTAATAATTACATAATTATTTTATAAATTAAATAAAACATTATGAAAACACAACTACCAATTCGAAAATATTTAATTCTTTGTTATAAAATATAAATTAATATACTATATTAAATGTGTGTTAAATTAAATTAGAAAGTAATATTTTAATTTTCTATATATAATTATATATTATATGAAAACTAAAATGATCTCGGCATCTCAAATGCTGACTTATGTTTTAAGTTTTTCAAGATGAAGGTCGACATTTAAAATGTTGGATCCTAATTTTATTTATTATTTTGAGTTGAGAGTTCAAAATTAATTATACTATCAACACGAATTTTGGTGTGTTTTTCTTTTTATTTTTAAGTGTGAAAGGAAAAAAACATTAATGATACTTTAAAATAGTTTTTTCTACATATTTTCCTAGAAAGGAATTATTTAGGTTTTACAAAATTTATTTGCTCATTTATAATTTTTTTTTTTAAAAATTCGAATAAAAATTTTATGCTCTATTTTTCTTAATATTTCTTGGTTACTTTTTAAAAATTTCAACCATTTGTAATTTATATATAATTTATAATTTAGAGATTGGAAATTATCTCTAATAATGATTAATATTTTCAAATAAAATTCATTTTATATTCTTAAATAATAAATTCTCTCTTAAATATTAAATTTTTTATTTTAATGATATGAATAAAACGATATTATTGTAAATAGAATATTTTTAAAAATTAAAAATTAGTCTTTTATATTTCACTTCACGTATATAAATTTATTTGTTTATGATAAATTTGAAAAACAAATAACTCATGAAGATCAATAGCATGAATTTTTTGATATAAAATTATTATCTCACCCCAACTATAAAGTGAAATCCAAAGACTATCATAAAGATGGTTATTTAGTTGTGTCTTTCAAAAAAAAAAAATATGTGTGTTAATTTATTTTTGATGTAATGTTTTTTTATATATAGTTTGATTTGTGAATATTGTATTTTTTATTTTTAATTGTTTTTATAAAATAACCAATGTAAATAATTTCTTTGCACTAACTAATAAATAATAAAATATTTAAATAAAAAATATATTTCCATCTTGGCTTTGTTGACATTTTAGTAAAAATTAAAAAAATACAAATTTTTTTATACTTTTTATAACCTATTGTTTAATACTTAAAATATAAGTGATCAACTTGATCTATGATCATCTTCTCTCTAGGTATAAAATAATTCTAAAATTTGAAAATTCTAAGTTGTTCCAACCACCTTTAGTTGATCTATCTTGTGCTCTATTTTTTTCATTCTTCTTTAATATAATATTTTCTTTTCTTTTCTTTTCTTTTTATAAGGTGTATAATCTTTCTTAGGCTTTTCTATGTAAGAAAATTTTGAGTTTTTTCAACATATTGTAAATTAAAATAAAATTCAAATTCATTTTATATTTTTAAATACTAAATTTTGACATGTTAGAGTAATATTTAATTTATATTCATTTACTTGACCATATTTTTTTTTCCCAATATTTAGTTTTTAATGGGAAGCAATTGAGCACAGTCGAGCTAAGTTTGAGAGAAAATCTAGACTTGTGCTCGATGAGATTAATATTTTAAGTTAGAGCTTAACTCAATGAAAACTCAAGATTTGGCTCAGATCACTTAAGATCAAAATGTTTAACGAGTTTTAAACACTATAAGCTCGAACTCGAAATTAAAAAAAAAAAAAAATAGTAATATAATATATATTTATTTTAATAAAATAAAATAATATTTAATTATATATATTTAAATTTTGTCGTCATCTGTAAAGTTTATCATTAGAAAGTTACACTAATTATGAATTTTAAAATTAAATTACTTTTTTCAAAATTCATTTTATAATTAATATCTATTTTTAAATTTTTAAAAATTAATTATAAAAAATTAAAATTAAAAAACATAATTTTTTAAGGTAGGACTAGATTCCAAGGTTTCAAAAGTTAATTAAAATATAAACAAAACAAAGTAATGTTAAAATAGAGTGAAAAAAAAAAAAGAAGAAGAAGGAAGAAGTTATTGCTTGTCAAATCATCAATACCTTCTAAAATAATAAGTAAACCCCATTAATTCCACTTCTCTAAGCTCTGTCTGCCCTCATTGTTGTGTATATATATTTATATAATATATATAATTTATATTTACTTATAAATAATATTTTTTTAATATTTTTAAGGATGTCGCTACTTGAAGTAGCAACACCTTTGTACTTTTATATAAAAAAAATATTGATATATTTTATATTTATTATTTTTAAATAGTAAATTTGCAATAGTTATAAAGATGTAGCTACTTGAAGTAGGGACATCTTTATACTTTTATATGAAAAATGTTAGTCCGACACATTACAGTCTTATATATTCTTAGCATTAAATTCATCTTTTAAATTTAATATAGCTCGTACCCATTTTATGATTGTTATTTTCTTTCACATAATTGATGGTCTAGATTGGTTCAATAGGTACAACCCCCATCGGAACGTAGAAATGTGGTGCTTAGATCAGGTGGAAGGACAAGGTTTTGATTCCAACAAACAACCTTGTACATTTAAAATTTTACTATTTATGACGTGTGTATCGAATTTAGTGATTGAGGACATCTCTCTCATAAGGAAACAACAGGAATTCAAATTACTGTCGGGGTACTAAGAAAGGAAGTTGATCATGAATTACCAATAAGCCTAAAAAGTTTTATAAGTTGAATTAATCAAATTTAAATTTTCTCACTTTATCTCAAAGTATTCATTCACTTTAAATTGGTCTGCTTTTATTTCCACTTTCCATAAGTGGGTCCGGGCATTTTCCAATTGTTCAATTCCTCCTCCCCCACATAGTCCTTCTGAATTTAAAATAATGTTTAAGATCCTCTATTTTCAATTGATAAAATATGATATGCCCATAGACTTTGAACTTTTGAATAATTTAAAATTATATTGAGATAGGTATATGATTTCATCTATTATTTATTTCACTATTTAAAAACTTAAAATTATGTCCATATATGGACATAAATTTTAGTTTGGTGAGTAGTATTGAGCCAAACCTTATTAATCAGCAACCAAGAAGCAAAGTCATTGTACTAAATTAAAAATCTTAGGTCAGCATCTCTAATACTTCTTTTGTCTAATAACAATTGAATAATCAATTCGTAGGATAATATCCCACACACACACACACACACACACACATATTTATTATGTCTAGGATTTGAATTTTAATGAATTTTTGGTATGTATACTTATGTGTTATTCATTTAAAATGAAGAAGAAGAAGTAGAAGAAAAATTTGTGCTTGATAACTATGGAAGAGGGTTAAAGTGGTTGATGAAGCTTTAATATAGTCTACCCCCTTGGTTGTAAATTGGAATATATATATATATATATATATATATAAGAAAAGGTTCTTGTAAACATTTAATCATATAGATAAATATTATGCAACTTAATTTGTAGGGGTGTTTAAATTCAATTCAATCAAAAAATATTTAATAAATCAATTCAAAAAATCAAAAATCAATCAAAATTGAACTTTTTTGAATTGAATTGGATTTGTTTTTTTAAAAATCAATTAGATTGGATTGATTTTCGATTTTAATATAAAAAATCGATGCAATTTAAATCGAACTGAATCGAAACTTATATACTAATAATATAAAAATATATATCTTAATTATAAAATACACGAATAAATTAAAATAAACTTAACCTAGGATTTTTTTTTCACTTTCAAAAATCAAATACATAGAAATAATTATTATAGACTTATAACTTTGTAGTTGTGTGTTTTTACATAATTTAATTTAATTCCACAAGATTAGTGTGATATGATAGCTAAATAAAATTTACAAATCGATTGATTAAATTAGTTTAATTATCAATAGTAATTTGTCAAATATTTTAGTTAAAAATTTAAATTAATAATTGAATTAACCGATCCAATTCAAATTAATTTAAAATAGATTGAGTTTGATCGAATTTACAATAAAAATTTAATCGATTCAATATACATTATATAGTTTAGACCGATTAATTTTTTTGTCCCAAAACAAATTCAAATCGAACCACGAACACCTCTATTCATTTGTTCTCTTTCTTTTTCTTTTTCTTTTCCACAGACAGAGAGAGAGAGGGGAAGGAAAAAAAAAAAAAGGGCAGCCGGAAATAGGGCTCTTAATGGAGCGGATTTTAATCCGAATTCGATCTGAATTTGATCCGATAATTTAGGATCTTTAACCGATAAAAGATTCGATGGATATGATCCAATTAAAAAAATTTGTAATTCAAAATAAATGGCGTGAATATGGATCTAACTCGATCCGATCCATTAATAATCCGAATCCGAATATATATAGTATTACATGTATATATAGTATTATACATATATATACGTAGGATTATATAGCAACGCCAAAATGAATTTTTGGACGAAAAAAGTACTGAGCTTCTATGCAATTTATTAAATCAGTTGATTTTTCATATAAAATGTTAGATTTGTAGGTTATCTACATCATAATTGCATCACTTGTTTATCTATTTTTATAACAAAAAATGATGCAAAAAAAATAATGAGCAGGAGCTAAATGTTGTGATATAAAAGAATGCAATGCAAATCTCAATTTCATTGAAATAAGTTTCTTTTTTTTATAAAACTTTAAGTTTATAATTAATTACTTAAAAAATCAAGTATATATGTATTTATAATGTTAAATATGTACTATTATCAACAGCAGAACCTAAAATACAATGATATGATAAATGAATGTGATTAAGTTATATTCTGTTATTGCTTTTATATGATAAATAGACTTGAAAATTTATTTGTTAATATGTTGTGTGCATGTTTTTTTAAGAATGAATGTTTTGGATTTAGATTCTATTAATTTTTTTAAAAAATAACAAATATATGATTTTTGAGAGTATTCGGATTCGGATCTTTTTTCGGATATCCAATTTTTATATGGATTCGAATATAGTTATAACAGTCAAGATCCTATAAGATCTTGGGTTGGATTCGAATATGGTATATCACTGTCGGATTCGAATTCGAATTCGGATTCGGATCCAGCATAATCGATCTGAATCCGACCCATTGACAGGCCTAGCCAGAAGGAAATAAAAATGAAACATCATATGGGCCTATAGATTGGGCCTTGTAATATTGGTCAGATCTAACTGGGCCTGCAACTCGTCTTCTATAAGTGGGCCTATGAGGTCTAGTATTATTCAACATCCAAAAACCAAAAATAATAAATGAAGAAAGAAAAAAGGAAAAAGGAAAATGAGTAAATAAAAAAAATTATTTATTTATTTCTTGTTTAATTTTATAGAATTAAAAGACAAAAATGTCATTTCCAAATATTTTGAAACAACTACAATTTAAATAAGGCTAAAAAGCTCTTATGAACTCTTCCAATATTTACATATTGATGGAATAACTTTAAAAACATCAAAAGTGCCTTAATGAGCTGTTCGCGTCTTTTTTTAAAGGATCAAATTTGAATTGTCCGACCCAAAATTTGATTCAAATTAATACAAACCCTTAACCCTGAACGACAACATTGGATCATGCCATGTTAACCATCATGTACTTAGCAATTGACATCTAGTATAAATAACCAAGTCCACTCCATATATAAAGCATACTATCCAAATTCAGGAAGTACTTTTCTCCAGCTTTCCCAATTCATTTGACCAAATTGATGTGATCTAAGCATCTTAAGATTCTCGCTAGATCAACCTTAATAATTTTATTTTGATTTTAAGTTCTAAATTTATTGAACTATACAGCATATCTAGTCGACCCAAACAAACCTTATTTCCATCGAATAATCACCTCTAAACCCACATCACATATCATAATTAACTAAAAAATGAAAAGCAAATACAATTTACAAATACTTAAAGATTTCTATAAACAGAAAGTGTCAATTCTCAATATATAACCATTCAACATATTGATTCTATTTATAAAGGGAGCACCCTCTCTCCGGACGTTGAGCGCCCACCATCGCCCAAAGGAGAAACAAGAAAGACAGGAGAAAACTAAAGAAAAATTGCTCCCCAAGAAGATAAAGAAATCAGGCTCCCTTTAGATCATGATGAAAAGGGCCAACTTTTGCTAGATCTCAACTCCAAAGTGATCAAAATCATGGTAATATTGGCACTCATTAGAGTCCCTAACCGCACATGGTACAAATGTTGTGCACCAACGCCGAAAGAGTAATGCAGTAGGGAAGGAAAAAGGACCAAAGTTGCAAAAGAATATGCACACACAGAGACACATACTCATGACCAAAAGTACATGATGATTATTAACTAAGTTGTCTTAAGTAGCATATATATATTTGATTACATAAAATTTAAGTGGATTTGACATCACTCATTACCAGCGTCAGAGCATGTTGCGGATGTAACTCAATTTATCGATTAAAAAAATTGAATGGATGTGAAATCTAACTTTAATGCAAACAAAAAATTTGATCAAAATTTAAAAAAATGCTTCAATCTTTCTTTTTAAGAAAATTCATCAGATGTTTAAAATAAATAAAGAATAAGATATTTAATTTATAGGTGATGAAAATGAGAGATTTGCTTCCATATATGAAATGGTCTATACTTTTCATGCAGCTCTTCATAAATTTTTCAAATTTCTCTAATAAATTAATCAGTCTTTTTTAAACTTCGTGGCTTCTAGTAATTATTGTTTTTATGGATCCAATGTATAACTTATATATATAATGTGTGTATTTTATACACCAAAAATAAAGAATAAAAATTAAAAATTTGGAAACATAACACATAACCCATGATTATGAGCCCCATGCTCATGTTGATGTGTCCCTCTTGGCATCCCACTCTAGTGTCCTTTTGTGCCATAAATTCACATTGAGGTGCCACTTAGAGAATCTAGCAAAAGGAAAGGAACAAAAGAATGGGCCACCTGGAGATGACTAAAATCATATTCTATAAATGTAGGGCCATAGGAAGATACCATAGTTGGTGAATGCTATCATTTTCTATAGACAATGCCAAGGTTTTTGGGCCCCATGCATCTTGTCCATGAAACCAAATCATGAATGGTGACACCCACTTTCACTTGGTGTGATCAAAATTGTTGAATGTTATTGAAATGAAAGCACAAAAAGATTTTTAGAAAAAAAATAATAATAAGGCAAATTGATTTTATTTTGGGTATTTGAAAAATATTTTGAAAAAGTGTATCGGGAAATATATATTAAAAATGAATTTATATTTTAATTTTATTTTGGAGAAATATTTTTTACTATAAACATTTTTGTTTAAGTTTAGTGTAATATGAAATCCTTATATTTTATATCTTATTATCTTAATAGTAAATTTGTGGAAAACATATATTTATATTTGATAATAGATGAAAGATGTAAATATAAAATTTTTATGGATGTAAAATTTTTAATAACATTTTAGCATAAATAATCTTTTTGGTCTTATTTTACTTCCAACCACCCAAAAAAAAAAAAAAAAAGAGGAAAGAATGAAAGAAAGAAAGACGTTTGTTGACTCTTCTATGGTCATAAATCAAGATTGTAATGATTTGATGAAATTGGGACACTCTCTTAGCCATTTAATAATTCATTGAAAAGGGTCCATTCTCCACAAAACAAGGTAAAAAAATAGACAAGTGTAAGAAATTCAATGGGACAATGATGAGTAAAAGATATTTTATTAGGGCAAAGGATGCCATATATTTAAAGTCAAGTTAAATATGATATAAAATCTTACCAAAATTGAAAATTTTATTTAATTATCAAATAATCAAACTTCAATAATACAAATATTAGTTAAATTTTATATTATATAGATATAATCTCCATTCAACTCAAAAGTTTCAGATTTATCTTTTAACCGCAATTATATAAAGTGTCATTGAAATTTTATAAATAATATAATTATCATTTTTCCTTAAAAAATGAATATATTTATTGTAAAATACTTCCCTTCTTCACTTTCAAGTTAAAAATAAAAAATAAAAAAACCAAAGTTCATGATAGACTAATGAAATATTATGAGCACTAACAAATTAGACCTGACTTATTGAGGTCAAATTTCTCTTTATTAGCTCAAGTCTTTCAAGGAATTCATACAAGTCATACTACCTCTACTTGCCTTCCATTGACTTCCTACCAAAATCCACAAGGAGTTTTAAGGTTCTCTAATTATGACAACCTTTGAGATTTCTAGACTTAATAATTCAAAACTCAAAAGCACCTTTTCAACATGTTAGTGGAAGGCATGTTAAATTGGAAAAATACTTTTCTGCAAAACTTCAATATTAAAAGTCATTGGCAACTATAACACAATTTTTTCGATAATTTAATTATTTTATAATTGAATGACATTGAATAATGTTACAAATATTAAAAGAATTGTTTGTTAAAATTTTCAAAAGGGAAAATAATAATAATAATAATAATAATAATAATAATAATAATAATAATAATAATAATAATAATAATAATAATAATAATTCTTGGACAATGTGTACTTAAATTAAAAAATTGCATGTTTAATAATATAAGCTTTACGAAGATCAATACTTAAACTTAGTCATGTAAATTATAAATACTACCAACATTAATTATCCTTATCAAAAAATTATCTAAATGCTATTTATTGCAAAAAACTAGATTTACGCGATTAGCACAAAATCTTCAAATAATCGTGCCAATACAATCATTATTAATTGTAATAATTGATTAGCCACGCCATTGTTTAAAAAAGGAATCAGACCAGCCGGTCAGACCGTCGATCGGCCTTCAAACAGGTCAATTTTCTCATAAAATTGAAAAACTAAAAAAAAAAATTATTTTGTTAAAATCGTTCAGACCGGTAGTTGGACCATTTGAATCGGTATGATTTTTTCCTCTTTAATTTTTAATAAAATTAGTATTTTTTGATTTTTTTTGCCTAAATATAAAGTTTTAAGACTAAGGTACACCTCCATATCATATTTAAACTTTAGACTTGAGATATTTAAATTGTAGTGATCATTTATAATATAAATTGTGAAATTTGGATTATGAAGTTAGAAAATATTTCATTTAAACTCTTTATATTTTATATTTTTGTATTTTATTAATTTTTAAGTAATATATAAAATATAAATATATATTGCATAATATAACGTCACAGTTCAATTACGGTTCAATTACAGTCCGATCAACAGTTGAACCAATGAACCATAAATAGGTAAATTTTTCGATTC
Organism: Jacaranda mimosifolia; assembly: GCA_018894105.1. NCBI lineage: Eukaryota > Viridiplantae > Streptophyta > Magnoliopsida > Lamiales > Bignoniaceae > Jacaranda > Jacaranda mimosifolia. The sequence goes on along the minus strand of CM032124.1, from coordinate 2,743,735 downwards.
AATGAACGGTCCGATGATTTTAACATTGAGCCACGCCAATATCAATGTCGATTTTTGAAAAGGAAAGAAAGTTAATAAGATACTCCACAAGAATTGCACAATTCAGACTCAAAATAAAGTTGATGTCTATCAATATGTATTGTAGAAAAGATTATTATATACTTTAAATCTGAAAAAAAAAAAAAAAAGAAGAAGAAGAAGAAGACATAGAATAATGGAAATGGATTCATATCAGAATTGAGTTATTCAAATATTAAAACGTGTGGGCAAAATTTTAAGAAGGATCTCAAACATTTTAGTATAGAATCAAGATCACATAAAATTTGGCGTATTAGAATATGATTTGATCATATGATGATGTTTGGCCGCTTAAACAAGTTAAAAGACTAATTCTGCAAAAGACTTGTTTGAATGGAAAAATGGGATGTTGGTTACTTCTTTTAGTAGCCCTACTTTGGATGAATGATTTGGTCAAATGGTACCAAGTAAGCATCCTAATTCCTAAGTTTCATCCTTTTCTTCTTTTTTTTTTTCAACTTTTTTACTTTTTTCTTTTTTCTTTTCTTTCTTTTTTGGAGAAAGGATCAAAAACTAATTAAATTTAATTAAGATTCATAAAATAATCAAGATTAAGTTAATATAATCAATAATTCTAAATCAAAACTTTAAAAAGAAAAATTTACTGTTGAAGTAGATTGATTCTCATATTTGAGGTAGACTCATTACCGAATTTAGACCTTCTTAATTTATAAAATTTTAGAATTATATTTCTCCCATTTGAGTAAAATTGTCCTAACACAAATTTCAATTTACTTATATAAAACTTTACCTCATTTCTTAAGAAGAAATAGAAATAGAGAAGGAATTCCCAACTATACAAAATTTAATAATGGCACCAAATGAAGTCATGAGTAAGAGTAGAATAATCTTCCATTGTTTAATGACTCAATGGGTCTACATTTAGGCCAATGATATGGCTACTTCTTCCTAAATTGTAAGTAACTTCAAAGCAACTTCAAGAATTAGACTTGGCAATTAGGTATTCGTGGGTAAATTAATGACGGGTACCAACGGGTTGGGTAAATTTATGTACGGGTAAATTTATCAGTTTTTTATTGGGTACGAGGTAGGGGACCCATTACCCATGAGGATGGGTAACGGGTAACCGGCGGGTACCCGTGATTTTTTTTAAAAATTATTTAAAGATAAAGATGATGTTACTCAAATATTAACTAAATAAAAGTTAAAAAAAAAAAAGACGACAAATTTCAAATATTAAATTAAATAAATACCCAAAGCATATTAATAATATTGTAGTTTAAAACTTATATATTAAGTGTTTAAAATCTATCAAATTTAAAATGCATCACATTCAAAAGTTCAAACTTAAATTTCATTACATGCCAAAAAAATTTTGAATTAAAAATTTAAATATCAATCAAACGTTGTTGTCCATAGGAATATGCACAACAAGTTGTTTTAGGATATAATTTAATTTAATTTGCTATATATTTTTAATTTATGAAATCAAAAATTAATATTTAGATTAAAAATATTTATATGTATATAATATATATATATATATTAAAATACATCACATTTAAAAGTCCAAACTTATATTCTATTACATGCCAAAAGTTTTTTGAATTGAAAATTTAAATATCAATCAAACATTGTTGTTCTTGTAGAAGAAGATGTATCATCCATAGGAATATGCACAATAAGTTGTTTTAGGATATAATTTAATTTAATTTGCTATAGATTTTTAATTTATGAAATCAAAAATTAATATTTAGATTAAAAATATTTATATGTAAATATATATAATATATATTTATATGTATACATAATATAATATATATATATATATATATAAATTACGGGTTACCCGTGGGTTGGGCCAAAAAATGACGGGTAAATTGGGTACGGTTAAAATTAACAGCAATTTTTTTAGTAGGAAAAACAAGACCTATTACCCGTATTTTTTTGGGTACCCGCAGGGTATGGGTTGAATTTTGCTAGGTCTATCAAGAATAAAGCCAATTAGAAAGAAATAACTTCACAAATTTTGGAAAAAAGTAGTAGATTCAAGATTGCCAAGCCAAGCCAAGCCAAGCCATCCATATCTATCCACAAGACCATTACTATGATTTGAGCCCCCCATCATCTAGTTGGGTTCCCATTTCTTTGCCCATAAACAAAAAAACAGGGGACTGTAGAAGGGAACAGAAGACTGTAGAATAAACACAACAATTACTAGCATTTACTCAAATCCTGCTTCTTTTCACCACAAGCTTTTATGGCCAAAACACACACACACACACACACACACAAAGACACAATCTTAAGCTTCTCATTTATAATCTAAAGCTTCTCATTTCTTGATGATCCATTGGCATTCTTGGTTGATCATCTTCCCTCTTCCTCTTGGGGAGAGACAATGAAGAAATAGCTTTGGCTGAAACCACTTTTCTCACAAGCAATCTCCACCGGGCATCGTTCCCTCTCCGGTCTTGTTGTGCCTTTAACTTGAATTGTCTGTAACAAAAACATGCCAACCACATAGAATTTTAGACACTCAATAATTTGCTTACAACAGGTAAGTCAATGGATAGGGAATAAACCATCTTTAGAAAGTAAAGACAGTGTGAATTATTGAACCTTAATCTTTTCCCCACAACAAAAATTAATTAGTCTAAGGTAGAAATATCTGGAAGAGTAATCATAAATGACCCTACAATGACAGCTTGATTCATGTCTTTTGTAATAAAGAAGTTATTGTTACTAATCAAATCTCGCCCATAACAGGATCTGATCACATACGTTAATCACATGATTAATGCATTTAAGGGTTGGCAAAGGTTTGGGAGCCCTATTGTTAATCCTACATTGGACAGCAACAGTTTTTGGATGTTAAACAGACCAAAATAGAAAGCATTTTAACATAGATGATTTCCCCTTTTAGACAATCAGTTTCACTATAGCACCCACTAATCTATCTACTTGTCCACCTTTTCCCCAAATAAACATGTTTCTATGACTTGGTAAGCACCAATCTTCTCTCTGGCGCACATTTTACCACCATCAACAGGAGGGTATAATACAGATCGACTGAAAATCTTGATTTTCTTTAAACAGGATCACTGTTAGATATATAAAAGTCGATGATAAAAAATAAATATTGCCGGCAATCTGATTTGTATTCATACTAGTTTATAGTAACAAATACCATATGGTGCTTTCATCTCATAAGTAACTCAAGGATAAAGTGCTGGGAAAAGTTTCATTTACCTGCAGAGGGGAACTCTGCATTCATCAGGTTGATCACAGATCGACGAGTGCAACCTAAAAAGCTGCCACATTCGCTTGCAACGCAAACATCCCCCATTTACCCTCTTCCCACAAGTACCAAAATGCTTAATCAGAAGTTGAAGGCCATGGCAAGTCGAGAACTTGCTGCATGGCCCCTTGTGCTTGGTCGGATCCATGTCATACGGACCAACACTAGTGCACCCTTCCGAACATATATGCTCAAGACAATCCATAGCTTCACTTAATTGTATATATAACCTCTGCTCCTCCCTATGCCTCCTTGTCCTCTTTTTCCTCTATCGAATCATAAACAAACAAATAATTAACACACTAGCTATCATAATAATCATTTCTTACACAATTCAGACAACACAGTAGTTCAGTCCAACAGAAGTTAAGGATTTTGTTAAAGGATATACCGATTCAGCTTCATCGATGAATTGTAATATCTCGAGCTCAAGATAGGGATCATGGTTTTGCAAGAACTTCCATGCCTCAGTCTCCTCCACTGCCTTGAAGTTATTGGACAACAACTTCATGCACTTGAGGTAAAGATCAGGGGCGTCACACAATCTTGCAAGCTGAAGCACATCCACTACATTCTCAACCGTCACTCTTTTCGCCAACCCTCTTGTACATCTCTGCTTCAGCTGTGGTACCGAGTAAACATGCGACAACGCCAGCAGGTGAATGCCATATTTCTCCATTTGATCCTCATTGCACCTGCAACACAAAAAAGGGTGTTTTTGTCATTTCACAATGCAAGAATTTCGTTCCTATGATCTTGGAAGCACTGTAATTCGCCGCGCATACCAGAACAGCAACTCATTAAAGAATTCACAATGATTGAGCTGCGGTGGGGAAGGTGATGCAAATAATCAAAAATGGACGGCTGATGTTAATGTAGAGACCATAAACCAATATCTAATTGTCTTTCTTAATTGGTCAAATTCAACACATTTCAACATATGTTGCTTGAGATTTGGATTCGATCCTATCAATAAACAAACATTTTTTTAGTGATAAACAAAAATGAAAGAAAATTATGATTGACATTTCAAATGTTTGGCTTGCAAGAAACTCACTTGGAGGAATAAAGAAACTGGATGAAGACACCAACGGCGTCGTATGGCACGCCGAGAATCGGAATTTTCCGTTCGGCGGTGCTCCGGTGCTTTCGTGGCTTCTCTATTATGTTCTCCAGCACCGGCGATGCCGAAGCCTGCAAATTTTTTCCGCATATATAAAAAAAAATCCCAAAATATAATCTTTCGTAAAAAAAATTAAGAACAAAGCATTGACGAAGACTTTTGATTCATAGACACAGTTGAGATACACGAAAAATGAAGAAATTGAGCCGAAATCCTTTTTCCGTTCAAAATGAGAAGAAGAAAAACCCAGGCAAGATATTGGCACAGCATCAAAATCCAAAAGAAAAAATAAAGGGAAAAATGAAGAATTTGGCGGGGTTCTACAAACGACAAGAACTCGAAGAAAAGAAAAACAGATGAATTTTCATGAGTTTCAAAGGCAGAGACAATACCAATATCTTAGAGTGCGCCGTAATGCGCACACCGCCGGTGGTAATGACATAAACATCGGGTTCCGGCATTTCTCGGGCGACGACCACCGGAGGAATCTGTTTATACTTCATTTGGCCGGAGAGTTTCTTCTTCAACTGAACCATGATTTAAGTAAACCTTGAACAATTCTTTCTGAATATAATCTCTTAGACAGAATCGCAAATTTAGGAAATGATAAAGAACAGAGTTAATGGCGAGGCTGCCATTTGCAAGTGTTGTCCCCTGTATATATAGACACCATGAGAGCTCCTTATTGGTCTTAGTAGACGAATCCGGAAGTCCAAAAATGGAGCAACTGCGTGGACTCATCACGCGCTTGTCAGAGCGTGTTCTGCAATCTATGTTTGGGAATTTGGTCAAAAACAAAATTCAATTTGGAATTTTTATGTTAAGATGGTAATATTTCGCGATTTGGAGAGGCTGTGATTAGAAGTTAAATTTTATTTCTTAATTTTTAGATCATTGTTTGGATTAAGATAACTAAGAAATAGAAAATTTGTGAGATTTCCTAATTATTGATTATTTTAAGTAACTCATAATATGCGTGTCTGATGAGGGTTCGATTTGTCGGATATGAGCCCAACTATGGGTTTGAATGAGATTCAACTTGGATGGCCGGGGTTCTTATTTAGGTGGGATGAATCCTGCAATTACAGTAAACGTTAGGCTAGCCGAGGAGCCCTCGACTTAGGCCCTCCGACGCTCAAGTCAGTAATAATCGACTAGGAACATCGAGCAGCGGGGTAAGGGCTTTTAGTGTGTCTGAGTGCGTACCTCTAGAAGGCTGAAGTGAGAGTATTTATATCCTTCTCCCTTTGGGGAACTGTTTGATATGCCCCTGGTTCACCCAGGAGCCCTCAGCCTCGCACCAGAGGTAAATATTCATTTTCCTGACCTGCACATCTCCAGCTCACTGCCCTTCCAGGTTTCAAGGACACGATAGAACACTGCAGCGGCGCCTGCTGTGTTAGGCGGTGAGGGGATGGCATGCGCCATTAATGTAGAGGTGTGTCGCTCGTCAGTGTATTTAATTGCGGTGGCAGAGTACTGTAGTATCTCGACCTCGATGGTCGACCAAGTCGACCTCGCGCTGTTCTATTTGTGGGGCACCGTTACACGAGTGGTCGATTGAGGTCGATTATTCATATGGGCCTTGGGTGCCAAGTTGGACCTGGTGCTACGCCTTTGGGCCAACTTGGTTGGGCCTAGGTATTTGGGCCACCCCATATCATAAGTCCCCCCACTTCGCAAGGCTGAACGAGGATTCGACAAGGAGCGTTGGGAAGTAGCGCAATGGGCATTGGTGATAATCGACCAAGGTTTTTCAAAAATCGACCAGGGTTTGGCGCATTTATTGAGCGGTTACATCGTGGCGCGCGTGGGGCAGTGTGGCAGTTACATGCATTATTACAGACGCTTGGTTTGCCACGCTTCTTCCTCTATAAATACTCGCGGTAAAACTAGTCATTTTTACTTTTACTGCATTAGCTTCTGGTCGAGCGCTTGTCCAAACATCCTCGCTTTCAAGACCTTCTGACTTTAGTTCTTCATTTCGGTAAGTATTCCTTCGCTCCTACTTCTTGTACTCTAGTTTTTCTTTGAAAATCATGCTGGGCTTATACAGTTCTAAGGGTAGTCAAGGGGGGATAGTGAGGCCACCCGGTCTGATAGACCTAAGGCATGCTTCCAGGTCTTCAAGTGAGTCATCGGGAGATGATTCCAATTCCAGCAGCTCGAGCAGCAATCGCGAGGGGGAAGAAGCTGGGCTAAGCCAAATTCCCCCGTCGCGAGGTCGAACTGTTCACCCCTAAGTCATTACAGTGAAATCGTGTCCACCATTAACCCTGGGGACTTGAGACGTCTTAGAGACCTGTATCATATCCCTTCTGAATATCAATTTCTAACCCCCGGACCACCTGGTTGAATGCACCGCGCTCCTGCAGGCTATATAACTATCTTCGAGGATGTGTTTAGATGCGGTCTTAGGTTCCCCCTGAGTGATAGTATGGTTAATCTGCTCAGGGGTCTTCAAGTATGTATAACATAACTTCTACCCAACTGCTTCTCTACCATTTGTAGCTTTATCGTTTTAATGTATTTGTTTAACCAGCCTGCTAGTTTTGAAAATTTTTCAAACCTTTTCCACCTGCCTATGTCCCGCAAATCGGGTAGCGCCGACGAGTCAGGCTTCTACTACCTCACTGCTCGACCACGCCGTAAATTCCTCGTAGCCCCTTCTTCTTCCTATGGGCAAGAGTGGAAAAAATGGTATCTATTCGTTCGAGTGGCGGGGGGGTTCAATATTCCCTGGGGCTGGTGTAGGGGGCATGTCGACATACCGGGGAATCTCACTCCGACCTGGCCAAACACTTTTGTGCGGGATCTAATCAAGTTTGGCCCAATTGATGCCTCAGTCTTTATTGAGGAAAGGCACTTATTATTGGCTAGACTATCACCAGCCCCGTTAGATTTGCCTGCGCATGATCAACTAGGTAAAGAGAGTGCACCTCGTGATTTGTTACTTTTATGGCATACATAATTCTTTATTTCTAACTGTTGTTAACTTGATGTTTGGCGGATCGCGTAGACATAATGAACAGGTCGAGAGCAGAAGCACTGGCTCAGGCAAAAAAGAATCAGCAGCGGCGACAAGGTACCGCAGCCCGTCGAGTAGCTGCTGCAGCCTAGGAGCCACATCGGGTGGCCGCAGCGCCTATTCCATCACCTACTCCTTCACCCGGTCGCCCTCTGGCGATCATAAGCGACAGCCCCACAGGTCGAGGTAAGAGGACCATGGTCAAGTAGGGAGGTCCTGCTCCTAGGAAGGCTGCTGCCGGGAAGGGCAAGGGAAAAGTAGCTGGGTTGGGGCCGCCGGTCGATAACGACCTTTTCGGGGATCGAGGGGATGATGTACTGTTCACCCTACCGAAATTCCCGTCTCCTCGATTTGGGGCAGAGCCCAGCCCTGTCATGCATAATTCTTTGTGCATAGACACTGCGGGGCCGCCCCCCTGAAGGTGTTGCTGGCAGGTCAGTTCATGGCTGACTAGAGAAGGATCATGGGATTGAGTCAGGAGGCGGCTCTTCGAGAGTTTGGCTATCATGCTTACATGGTAGGGTTCTCTATTCTTTATTCTTGTATCTTTACATTTTGGTCGAATATTTAATGGCTTTTATCTTTCAGGTCGGGCAACTGGGCTACAACTTCTATCGTCGATCCGAGCTGGCCCTAGCTGATCGGGAACAGCTGGATACCGGAAGGGACGTGGAAACTCTGAAGGCTCAGCTCGAGTCTTCACAGATAAGGGTCGACGAGCTGGAGAAACAAGTCGGCCAGCTGACCAAGGACCTCGAGCAGAAGGATGAGCAAGTGATCCTGGCGATCAAGGAGAGGACCAAAATGGACGGGCAGGTGAAAAAGCTGAAGTTGGACCTGTAGGTCAGTTATGATTCCGGTTGATCTGCAGGCCGGAATACAGGTTTAGCAAAGGCTCGGGCTGAGTTCAATCAAATACTACCGTTGTTACGTCGGGAGGCTGTGCAACAATTCATGGTAAGTGCTGCTTTCCAGGATGCTAGTGTCGTTCTCGCTCTCGACGACGCCCAAAACTTGTTCGAGAAGGCCTTCAAGCAGTTGCAATTTTTGGGCTACAGAGTTCGACCTGAGGACCGGACGCGCATGAGCCATTTATTCGATGAGCAGTTGCGACCCTACCCCGAGGAAGAGGGCAATGCCGAGGGACCAGTCGTTGAGGCCGTAGGGGAGGAGGGCGCGCCGGAGGTCGAACTGACTGAAGAGGAAAGAAGGTGAGCCGAAGTCGAGAAGAAGCTGAAGGCTGTTGCCAAGGAGTTTGAGTTTGCCGACGATCTTGCCTTCGAGGTGTCAGAAGGAACAGCCGATGCCGCTAGATATTTCCCAATTCCTGAACGGCAATTCTTGCAAGACACTACCGACCCTTCTCGCCCCATAACTGCTGTTGTGCCCGTTTCTATAGCTTTGCCTGAGCCTGCGCGTACTACTGTTCCTGCTGCCGAGGAAGGCAGTCCTGATGCTGAGGAGGTTGCTAGCTCTAGCTAGGCTTGATCCTTTGTTTTATTATTTATTTTTGGCAAGGAAATGTGTATGCCTCGATGAAGTCTTCAAACAATGTGTGATTTTATGCCTCGATGAGGCCTTCAAACAATGTGTGATTTTATGCCTCAATGAGGCTTTTGAACGTTGATGAATGATGAATGTTTTTATGGTTCCAAATTCGATGATGGTTACTCTTGCTTTTGTTATAAATCATTCCCTTTAATGAGCATGTTGCTTAACAAGTATTAACTACAGTGTTTATTATTCTGCGTATTGGAATTTTTGGGTGAATGCTCTCGAGTGTGTCAAGGAGCATTCATTCATGGTCCTCATCGAATAAAGGTTGTACTTTGCAGAATTCAGTCTTGGCTCATGACAAGCAAATTGTAATTAACTCGTTAGCGCAATAGCTAGTCTTTAGGTTTTAAACAATCTTAACGATTGTGGAGTCGATTTGACCGACGTTGGGGTCGACTGTTTCGATTCGACTTAAAGGACGCGACTCGGCGACATAAAGCCTATCTCGTCAACTGCGGGGTCGACTGCTTGTCTCGGCTCATAGGCCTCGACTTGGTGGCATAAAGCCTGTTTTGTCAACTACGGGTCGACTGTTTGGTTTTGGCTCATAGGCCTCGACTTGGTGGCATAAAGCTTGTTTTGTCAACTATAGGGTCGACTGTTTGGTTTCGGCTCATAGGCCTCGACTTGGTGGCATAAAGCCTGCTTCGTCGACTACAAGGTCGACTGTTTGGAGGATATTCTGCCAGTTTCATGAAGTTTAATCGTGCAATAATCTTATTTTAGCGGAGAGATACAAAAGGGTGCCGATTGCCCGTTACACAAATTTTTTTTTCAAGTTTATAGCATTCCATGGTCAAGGTAGTTCACGGCCTGATGCATTAGCTAGTCGGTAGGCATTGTTTTTCGACACTTTAACCACTGAGTACGGTCCCTCCCTATTTTGGGTCGAGTTTTCCGACGTTCTTAGACACTTCCACTTTCTTGAGAACGAGGTCGCCAACCTTGAAACTCTAGGGGTCGCACTTACAGCGTTCCGCCATTTTAGAGCGATATCACTGCATTATGTTGTAGGTTGTGTGTCGCTGCTCATCGACAATGATTAAATCCAGAGTCCTCTCCAATATGTTTGTGATCGGGTTATAGTGGATCACCCTGGTTGTATGTTAAATCAATTCGGACGGGATTACCATTTCGGATCCGTAGACTAGGCTGTATGGGTTGTGGCCCGTGGCTGTTCGGGGTGTTGTTCTGTAAGCCCAAAGCACACCTGGGAGGTCGTCTGCCCAACTGACTCCTATCCCTGTTATTCGAGCCTTGAGGTGGTCAAGAACAGTTCTATTTGTGACCTCAATCTGTCCATTAGCTGTGGGTTTCCCACCGAAGTGAAGTGTTGGGTGATCCCCAAGGCCTTGCACCACTTTCTCGTACTTCTGCTTTGAAATTTGGTGCCATTATCCGAAATTAAAACCTTAGGCAATCCGAATCGACAGATTATATTTTTCCAAATGAAACTTTTGATGGCGGTATCGGTGATCTTCGGGACTACCTCGGCTTCCACCCATTTAGTGAAGTACTCGATGGCCACTATGATAAATTTACACTGACTAGAAGTCTTCGAGAGCGATCCTACTATGTCAATACCCCACTGGTCGAATGGACAGGTGATCTGAACGTTGATCATCGATGCGGCCGGTTGGTGCTGATGTTCGAGTGGATCTGGCATAATGGGCATCTTCTAGCGAAGTTGACCGAGTCCTGCAACAAGGTCGGCTAAAAATACCCGTAATAGATGACCTTGTATACCAAAGATCGACCGTCAGAATGGTTGCCACAGATGCCAACATGTATTTCCTGGAGTACCTTGTTCGCCTCGTCTGGCTCTAAACACCTCAGTGGAGGTCCTGATATCGATCTCCTATAAAGCTGGCCATGCTCGTCAAGCGCGAACTTGGCTGCTAACCCCTTGAGTCTGCGGGCCTCCCTATTTTCAGTGGGCAAGGTACCTTGAATTAAGTAAAGTTTGATTGGTGCTTGCCAGTAAAGAATTATCTCTTCAATGCAGCCGACGAGACGCTGATCGGTGGAGTTGACACAAGGTTTGTCGGCCGCCAAAAATGTTATAGTTCGTTCCCTGGTGCCTTTCACCGAGCTGGGGAGCTTCGAGAGCGAGTCTGCTCGTTCATTCTCTGCCTGGGGGACTTGGCTTAGGGTGAAGCTCTTAAACAACTGCTGCAGTCGCTTTACCTCTGACAAGTATTTGGCCATTTTGTGCTCTTTCGCCTTGAAATTGCCTTCGACCTGCTCTACGACCAGCTGAGAATCAGTGAACACTGCAAGCTGCTCAACTCCGCGAGTTGTGGCCATACGCATTCTTGCAATGAGGGCCTCATATTCGGCTACATTATTGGTAACCGGGAAGTCGAGCTTGATCGCAAAATCATACTCCTCCGCGAGTGGGGAACAGAAGGGATACACCTATCCCATCTCCCAATGCGGTCGTTAACCCATCGACATGCAAAGTCCATACTGAGGTATTGTCAACACCCTGCGCCGGTAGGTCGAGTCTTTCGACGATGAAATCTAGCTAAGACTTGGGCTTTTATGGCAGTCCGCGGCTGAAATGTGATGTCGAATTCACCGAGCTCGATAGCCCATTTAGTGAGCCGACCTGAAGTGTCGAGCTTTGACAACACCTACTTCAGTAGTTGATTTGTCAGCACCATGATTGCGTGGGATTGAAAGTAAGGCCGTAGCTTTCTGGCCGACGTGACGAGGGCTAGAGCAAACTTTTCGATCTCTAAATAATTGTGTTTGGGTCTCTGCAGAGCCTTACTGTAATAATATATCAGACGAGGGGTTCCTCCTCTTGTCGATGTCAACACTGAACTGATTGAGGCCGAGGATACTGCTAAGTACAGCTGTAGCACTTCTTCTAGCTCAGGTTTGGCAAGCATGGGCGGTGAAGATAGGTATTGCTTGAGGTCTAGTAAAACTTGATCACACTGCTGATCCCAAAGGAAACCAGATTTCTTGGCACTTCTGAGGATTTTTAAGAAATGTAAGCTCTTATCGGCCAGTCGAGCTATGAATCTGCCCAGGGCTATAACCTTACCAACCAAACGTTGGGCTTCTCGAACTGTGCAAGGTGGGCCGATGTCCATGACTGCTTGGATCTTCTGCGGATTAGCCTCGATTCCTCTCTGACTGACCATATACCTGAGGAATTTGCCCCCTCGAACACCGAAGGTGCACTTGCTAGGGTTGAGCTTCATGCCAGAAGCCCTCAATATGGCAAAGGTGTGGCTGAGGTCGCCTAGATGGTCCTCGGCCTTCTCAGTTTTTACAATCATTTCATCAACATAAACCTCCATTGATTTTCCGATCTCATTTTTGAACATGAAATTTACTAGTCTTTGGTATGTCGCCCCTGCATTTTTAAGTCCAAAGGGCATAACTAGAAAGCAATATACTCCATTGGGTGTGAGGAAAGAGGTCTTGTCCCTGTCTTCAGGTGCCATAAATATTTGGTAATAGCCTTGGAATGCATCCATCATGCTAAGCAACTCACAACCAGCCGTAGAATCAACTAATAAATCTATACAAGGCAAGGGGTAAGGATCCTTAGGGCAAGTTTTATTTAAATCCGTGAAATCATTACACATTCTCCATTTTTTCTCATTCTTAGGGACAAGTACAACATTATAAAGCCAAGAGGGGTATTGAATTTCTACGATATATTCTGCTTCCAAAAGCTTGCTGACCTCCTTCTCTATGATTTGTGTCCTTTCAGCGTTGAAGGTTCTTATCTTCTGCCTTACTGGTTTGTGAGTTGGATCCACGTTGAGTCGATGGACAATGATGTTGGGGTCTATTCCTTGAAGGTTTGCGGCTTTCCATGCAAACACATCAATGTTGCGTCGGAGGAAGTCGACCATAAGGCATTCTAATCGATCCCCCATATCGCTCTCGATTTTGGGGGTTTTGTTGGGGTTCCCGGGCTCGAGCTCTATTGTTTGAATTCGCCGACAGGCTCGACCCTGGTGTCTTCCAGCTTCCTTTTGTTTGATGAAGGTTCCTCCTCGGGTTTCGCTACTGGGGCGTCCCCCGAGGGCTTCAATTCGAGTAGTTTCTTCTGCTCGTTGGAGTCGACTGAAATGGTGTAACAACACCAAGCATCCTTAAGATTACACAAGAGTTCTCCCACTCCGGTTGGTGTCAGGAACTTTATCTTCATGTGGTAAGTGGAGATAATGGCTCTGAAGTCATTAAGAGCTGGTCAACCCACGATGACATTGTATGCAAATAGGGCGTCGACCACCAGATAGTTAATCATCAATGTTCGGTTGCGGGGGCCTTGCCCAAATGTAGTGGAAAGATTGATGGATCCCTCGGGGATGATTTCAAACCCACCAAACCCAACCAATGGTGTTCTAACTGGATCAAACTTTAGCTTCCCCAATTTCATTCTATTCAAGGCAGACAAGAACATGATATTCATTGAGCTCCCATTATCGACCAGTACCTTCCTAACCTTGAAGTTTGCAATCTCCAGGGTTACTACCATGGGGCAGTCTATTTTCCTGTCGACTCCCCTGTTCTCCATATGGTCAAGGTCTGAGTCACTGAATGAGATCGGTTCAGCACTGGTCGATAGCTGAAAAAATGTCTCGAACTTAAATGGTTTGGTCGAGTCAAGCTGTCTTTGAGTTTGTTTCCCCGCATTGCGGGAATCTCCTCTGGTGGGCCTCCCACGATCATGTCAATGACTCCTCGAATGGGTAGGTCGGGTTGTTGGGCAGACCCTTTTTCCTTTTTCTTCCCTCATCGGGCTGACCGATCTTTCTCTACAGGGAATCCGATCAGTCCTGCCATTTTCTCACCTAGCATGCTCCTCGACAAACTTTTTCAAATAGCCCTGTCTAATCAATCTTTCGATCTCATCTTTCAAATTGAAGCACTCTTTCGTGTCATGGCCTTTCTGTCTATGAAAATAACAGTATTTCTTTGATTTTTTCATGGCTTTAGTTTCTGTGATTTTCCTAGGCTTCTTGAGCAGGTTCTCATGCTGTATGGCGAACAGCACCTCTTTCCTCGGGAGGTTGAGTAGAGTGTAGTCGTGGAAGCATTTTATTGGGGAACAACGCCCCTCTTTGACCTGACGGTCATCTTTCTCCTTATTTTTCTTTCTGTCAACTTCCAGGCTACCATACTTCAACTTGTTCATCTCCTCCTGGGTCATGTACCTCTCCGCAAGGTAAAGAAGCTCTTCCATTGACCTGGGCTGCTCACGCACCAGCGCGTTTGCACATTCCTTATGTTTCAGGCCCAAGAAAACCACGTCTATCAAGAACTCAATCCTTGGGATGTCGATCTTCAAAACCTCTGTGTTAAATATGTTGAAAAAGTCATGGAGGGACTCTCCCTCATTTTGTTTCATGGTATGCAAGTGTGTATGGGGGAGTTTAGCTTTCCTCCTACTTGCAAATTGATGCAGGAACTTATCACACAGCTGGTCATAAGAAAATATAGACGCCGGTTCCAGTTTCACAAACCAATCGAGGGCCACTCCCTGAAACGTGGTTACCAACATCTTTGCATGGATGTACTCATTGTGCCCATGCAGCTACATCATATGCTCAAACTGTAACAGGCGTTCGTTTGGGTCTGTTGAGCCATCATACCTCGGTAATCCAGTCGGGATCTTAGCATCGACGGTGATACATTTGTCGATGATCTCCTGAACGAACGGTGAGTCTCGTTCCCTTCAGAACCTCTATTGCCCATCCGGATGGAGGGTTCTTTCTCTGTTCCTCATTGAGATCTCCTACAGTTGCCTGTTCAACTGCTGCACTTGATAGGATACCTCCTCCCATTCCTGTTGATCCGCCTGGGATGCGTTTCTGCCTGCCTGAATCTGGAGCGTTCAATCCTATCACGCTGCGTGGCTCGAATGGGTCGAACGTCATGATCAACAGAGTCTGCTACCTCCTCCCGCGGTGGGGGACGGACCATTTCTCTAGGGAAACGGCCCGAGCTTGGTTCTCTTCCTGACTGGGGCCTTCGTGACTTCGATCTGTAAGAGCGCTCCTCAGGCCGCGCTCTCTCCGGGGCCACGGGCTGGGGCGTGGCACTGATTGCCGGTTCTGACTGCACGGCATGTCTGTTCAATGCGGCTGAGAGTTTGGTCGAAATCTGCACTGAAATTTGTTCACTGATGAACTCCATCAACTGAGGCATCGTTAACGTGACCACGGGCTCAAGTTTGGCGCTAGATCCCTGGGCATTTGGTTATGGGTTTTGTCAAAGGGGAGGGGAGCTAGACCTCATGTTTTCTTCTCCCAGAGGGAGCTTGCCTAGTGTTTACCATCTTCGATAGAGGATTCAAAAGTTTCCCACAGATGGCGCCAACTTATGAGGGTTTGATTTGTCGGATATGAGTCCAACTATGGGTTTGAATGAGATTCGAACTGGATGGATAGGATTTTCGTTTAGGTTGAATGAATCCTACAATCACAGTAAACGTTAGGCTAACCGAGGAGTCCTCGGCTTAGGCCCTCCGACGCTCAAGTCAATAATGATCGACTAGAAATATCGAGCAGCGGAGTAAGGGCTTTTAATGTGTCAGAGTGCATACCTCTAGAAGGCTGAAGTGAGAGTATTTATATCCTTCTCCCTTCGGGGAATTGTCTGAGATACCCCTGGTTCATTTAGGAGCCCTCAGCCTCGCGCCAGGGGTAAATAGTCATTTCTCTTACCTGCACATTTCTAGCTCATTGCCCTTCCAGGTTTCAAGGACACGATAGAACACTGTAGCAGCGTCTGTTGTGTCAAGCAGTGAGGGGATAGCATGCGCTATTAATGCGGAGGTGTGTTGCCCGTCAGTGTATTTAATGCGGTGACAGAGTACTGCACTATCTCGACCTCGCGCTGTTCTGTTCGTGGGGCACCGCCACACGAGTGGTCGATTGAGGTCAATTATGCATATAGGCCTCGGGTACCAGGTTGGGCCTGGTGCTGTGCATCTGGACCAACTTGGTTTGGGCCTAGGTATTTGGGCCACCCCATATTAGTGTCAAAATTTGCAACAACGAGATAATAATTTTTTTTTATTTTTTGCGATTCGCAATCGCAGCCGAAATTATTTTTAGTTCTCTCTTTAGAATACTGTATCATATTTTTAATGGATTGGATTTATTTTTTTTACCACATGTATGTTTTCATAATACTAATTTTTTTTAAAAATATTTCGGTATCCAAAAAGTTCTGAATGTTATTTTTTTATTCAATTGTTTTAATTCATAATTCCCCATCATTCTAAATAATAAGATAACAAAAAGCTTTTGTATTTTATAATTTACTATTTCTCACACTGATTTTCTATATTATTTTTGGTTTTGAATTTTATTATTTGTATAAATTTTCAGAATTTCTCTTCCAACTCATTCAAAATGGGCATTATGGCAAAAAAATAAAAAAATGGAGAAGAAAATGAGAAACAAAAAAATAAATCAATCAATAACCAAAACTTTTTTTACTCAATACAACTTAATACATTTTAGGTTCAATTATTATTTCTTCTTATTCACACACATGTATATATTGAGAGTACGAGGACAATGTCGCCAAATTGTTTGTGGTCCAATGGCATAAATTTTTCACATAATGTGGGAGGTCATGAGTTCGAATACGAATGGACTCCTAATGTACGTACATGTGTATGTATAATAATAATAATAATAAAAAAAAGGTACAAGAGTAGTGTCATCCGGTCAATTGAGAACTCGATGTCCAATTAGTAGGGGTTTATTAGGGTGCAAAAAAATTGTTCAATTTTTGACATATGACAAAATGTCTAAATTTCCCTTGGCACTTTGCCCTTGGACTATTTAGTCCTTAAAGATATTTAAAGGAATTGAATGGTGACTGTGGATAATGGATAAGGGAGAGGAAGGGCAAGGGGTCATTTAAAAATAAACGGCCTTTTGAGGTCAGAAGCGCCTCAAAAACTCTTGACCCTGGCTTTTGATCCTATGTGTCATCCTAAACCCTTTCCACCATCTCACATTTCCAACTTGTCACAATTTTAAAATGCAAAATTAAAAAAACATTGCACCATGTTGGAAGATAATTGCCACGTGGCAGAAACCCACAAGTCCCACTTGTTAAAGAACAAAAAATCTTGCCTTGGATCTATAAGGTCGAGTGGGGAATTCTAAATGTGGGATCTATTAATGTTGTTGTGGATGTTCATGTGAGTACAAATCAAGAAGGTAATAATGCAAAGGGTTAGAGGAATCATGCACATTCAACAACTCACCAATAAACTTTGGTTGATTTATGTTCTTTTGGGTGTGAAGGCCATGTTGGATTTTATTTATTTACTTATTTTTGTGTGTGTGTGTGTGTTTTATTGTGTATTGTATTTTATAAAACTATACGAATGTTGAATGTGGTTCAAGCATTTCATAAGACTATTCTATTAGTGATCCACTTTCATCTAGTATGAAATATACATTCAGTATTGAGTTTCAAATAGGATTATCAACTGTTCTGGAGTCGAGACATTTAGTTACGTACTTCTTGACAATAATAGGAACACTTGAAATAGAAGGGAATACCGCTAAAGCCAAATACTACAAAGGAAATTAATTGAAGTACTTCAGATACAAAGTATGGAAAAGTACTTATAACTTCCTCGTATGTACATTTAATCTGTAATCAAGTACTTTTATAAGAAAAAATATCACTTTGCTTTTATTTATGTCTTCTTACTTTTGACCGCCCAAAGGAAATGATCTTACAGTACATTTTAATCACAACCAAGTTCTCATATACCGTAACGAACTTACTAGCTAGAAAAATCCTTTAAAACCTTAGTACCATACTTAAAGATTGGAAGTTTCAATCAACGGTTAATCGTTGAAACCAATAATTAGTTATTTTTGAAAACTTTCAATTTTTTCGAAATGAAATTTATTTCAGATATAATACACTTAATCTTCATTTATGACAAATAGCAGCATATGAAACAAAAGAATCTGAAATGAGAAGGATTATGAGGGTGTTTGGCTAAATTTATTTAAAACATCTAGCTTATAAGATGTTTTTGGAGCTTATAAGATGTTAGATCTTATTTTTAAAATAAGTTGTTGAAGTGTTTAGATAAAATAAAATCTTGGAGCTTATAAGATGTTAATAATGACAATTTTGTAATTAAAATAGTTCAAAATAAAGGAGTTTGTTAAGATCTTAAAAATAAGTTAGGGTCTCCTTATTTTTTTAAAAGAGCTTATAAACTTCGACCATTTTATTTTAGGATCTTATAAGCTCTTTTTTTTAAAAAAAAATTAATAAATATTTTTTATCAATTTATAAGCTCTTAAACATTCTATAAGATGTTTTGTGCAGGTTATAAGCTCGCCCAAACACCCTCTAAGTACTGTGCATTTATTGATTTAGAGGATGTTTGGGAAGCTTATAAACTCCACAAAATATCTTATAAGATGTTTAAGAGCTTATAAGTTGATAAAAAGTATTTGGTAATTTTTTTATAGAAAAGAGCTTATAAGATCCTAAAATAAGATGTTAGGAGCTTATAAACTCTTTTAAAAAGAGTAAGAAGACCCTAACTTATTTTTAAAATCTTAACAAGCTCCTTTATTTTTAATAATTTTAATTATAAAATTGTCATTATTAACATCTTATAGGCTCCAACATCTTATTTTATACAAACACTTCAACAACTTATTTTAAAAATAAAATCTAACACCTTATAAATTCCAAAAAGATCTTATATAGGAGCTTATAAAATAAACATCTTATATAAAAGCTTATAAAATGTTTTAAATAAGTTTAGCCAAACACCCTCTTAGTCATGAATTTACACTATTTCTAACTGAAAAAATACAACACGATTCTTTTTGTGATTGTGATGAAGCCACCAAGAAAGGCTTCCAAATTGCTCCTCAAGGAGTCTAAGGGCCCGAATCAAGTTCGGCAAAATAAGTTAAAATGTACATAAAGGTGCGACAAGTGCAATTCACTTCCGATATTATTGGCTTAACTTCAACCAAATTTAATAAAAATTAAAATTTATACAGTTAACAAATCAGGACCTCAAAAAATATTTTTCAGCTCCTTGCTTAACGAGCAACACACCATAAATGTACATCAATTCTGGATCACAACCTTTTTTTTTTTTTTTTGGCCATCCTATTGTGCTTGTATTTTCTCTCCAATAAATGCTTCTATTTTTTCAACATTTAAATAATGTTTTAATATGGTGTGTCACGTAGAATAATATAACATTATAAAATTAGTATGACGTAGGTACAGGAAGTTTCAGTCCTAATTCAAGTTTTCACCTTCAGGTAACAAATAAAACATAATTCTAAAATTCATAATAAACTGTTCGAATCACTGATGTACCCCTGATGAAAATCCTTTGATATTCAAATCAGTATTTTAAAAAAAGAGTAATATATAGAAAGAGTATTGAGGATCCTAAAATTATGTATCTCACAACGTCAAATTTCAAATTATTCATAATGATGGAAGAAAGGGCTAACTAGGCCTAAATAATTTTATTGACTTGGTCTAGTCCACTCAAATTCTACGGCCCCATTAAGGTGGTGAATTAAACTTCAACTGATAGTTCATTTATCTTAACCCACATCACAACAGCTCTTAATTTCAAAATATTTTAAAAAAATTCATGTCTATTATACTATTGCCTACTTAAATTGAAGCATACATAGTCCAGTGACATCAGTTTTCACTATTATATTTGGGGTCTTATATTCGATCTGAAATGAGCGCATTGTACACATTATGTGCATTGTATGTAGTTTATACTTTAATTTATTTGATTTAAAAATAAAAAAAATTAATTTATTAAAATAATAAAAATTCGTTGTTGTAATGCTCTCTTTAAAAAAAAAAATTTTGAAGCATACATGGAACTAATTGATGTTGGTGCGTTTGTGTCATCCTACGAATCACCAACCCTTAGGCAGACTTGGCTGGATAAGATCTCAGCCATGCAATTCCCTACTAGCCAAAAAGAAATTAATTTAATTATGCTCAATTGTTTTAACTGGTTGAAAATTTTCCGAACTTTATAAGCTTTCGATGGTCAATTCAACCGATAGATATTGCGGGTGCTGTACACCACTTCCACAAGAAAATTTGCTAAGCATTAAAATTAGAACCAGGTTTAATTAATTAATTATTAACAACGCTATTTGCAGAATTGTTGTACCAACTGACGTAATTGCCTACGGCGGGGGGTCAGTATGCTGGTCCCAGTTGTACTTGACGCCATCGCCGGCGGTGATCCGCCGCGTCGGGTTTATTGGTTTAGAATCAAATCTTTGTTCAAAGTAGTTGGTGGATATTATATTATATTTAGGTGGGTTCTATTTTATTAAGTCTTGGTTGGCAAAACGCGGCTAACTTGCTATTAGTACGATACTAATTAGTGAACAAGTGATAATATAAATATATATATATATATATATATGTTTAAATTATGGAATAGAAGGTCAAAGAGAAATTTCAAACCTATGTGGATCTTTCATGAAGTTTGGTTCAAATGATAAGAAAATAATATAAATTTACACTCTATGAAAAAAAAATTAGTGACAATTTAAAAGCTAACACTAATTATATATTAGATGATAAAGAATTTTATTTTATCGTCCTAATTATTTTTATAGATTTGTAGTGATAAAAGTAGTGACAACAAATATTGTCTCTATAATTTGTTACAAAATTTTCATTGTAACTAAGTTGTTACCATGGGTGTGTTACTAATTATCAATTGTGACAATTTAAATACTATTATTGCCACTATTTAATTTGTAAAAATCATTAAGGTGACAAAATAAAATATTTTATCACATAATATATATATATAATTAGTGACAACTTTTATATCTTCACTTATTATTTTATCATTAACTAGTACTGACTATTAAATCATATCCGTGATAAAATAAAAAACCAAAAATAAAATTAACAGAAATTAAATTATAAGTGATGGAGTTCTAATGCATATGTTTACTACTTTGAATTATTTTCATTTATTTAATGACCCAACATTTATTAAAATAAACAAAAAGCCCAAAATAGATGGAAAAAAATTATTGAGATGAGTTCATTGAATGAGGGCGGCATTTTCTGTGGAGACAAAAATTGTCATCAATTCTAAAGCTAATGTCGCATTCGGTGGAGCTATTAACCAGTTATTGCTCTTTCTTGGACATGTTTTGTTGTTTGCAAATAAATGGACATTATTATTCCACCCGTGGTAGTTGGAATTCTTTTTCCAATTTTTCAATTTATGCCCAATCCAACTTCTATATATATACATACATACATATATATATATATATTTCCCTTAGAGTGGAAGATCTTTTTCTATTTTTCAATTAATACGAAATTCAACTTTTATATTTATTTTTCAATTAATATCAAATTCGACTTTTATATATATGGAAGACGCATGCAGAACTGTCAAGAGAAGAATGTCTTCTTCTGACATGACATTATTCTAATAAGTATTTGTTGTTGATTTATATATGATTATACTGTAAAATAATACTATAATATTGTCACAGAATTTATATAAGCTTCTATTTTTTATAAAATATTTTTGAAACTTATAACATGTTAATTTATCTTAAAGATAAGTTTTTGAAGTATTTGAAATCTGAGTAAGAAAAAATTTTGGAACTTATAAATTGTTAACAATAGAGATTTTGTATTTAAAAAATTCTAATTAAATGAGTTTGTTAAAATTTTAAAAATAAGTTCAAAATTTTTATTTTTTTCTTAAAAAAGCTTATAAAATTCTAATGTTTTCTTTTACAGATTTATAAACTCATTTCCTAAAAATTTTGTTAAATATTTTAAAACCTTTTATAAATTATTAAATATTTTAAGTATTTTAAAAAACTTGTACACTCGTCCGAATATCCTCTAATTGTAGGTTGAATTATCATTCCAAAGATGATGTAAGTTGAATTATCATTCCAAAGTTGATGTGACTTATAGAATTGTTTCTATCAATTTGACTTATAGAAGTGTTTCTTTCGATAAGTTTTCTCCATATAATTCATTGAGTTATAGTAGGTACAATGCACTTATCTACATATCGTTTCTAAATATCATGATGATAAAGGTAAAGTATTAGTATTTTATTAATTAAAAAAATCATAAATATATTTATGAAGTTATATATTTATTGCAGCCCTGGACTCAACTTTTTAAGCTTATACAGTGTGGAAAAAGAATGTGTTTTCCATGTTTATACTAATTTTGGGGGATATTTCTTTTCTTTTCTTTTCTTTTCTTAATTTCTCTTCTCTTTTTTTTTTTGGTTGGAAAACATCTTTCAATAATTTGATTTAAATTGAATAAATTAATAGACAATTGATCAATTCGGCCACAATTCACCATTTTGGTTTTGAATTTATGTGACTAATAAATTCCTAGTAATTTTTGCAATTTACATCTTTGGGGGGCACATTTTTTCAAAAAGAGAGAAGATATTTAAAAAAAAAAAAAAAAAAAAGTGCTGCTTGAATTAGACATCATCAAGAAGATGAGGTTGTAAAAGTTTCAGAGTCCCTTACGCATGTCCTACTAATTACATGTTTATGCAATTAATTTAAAAGTTTTAATGTCGTTTTTAGCAATAAATAAAGACATCATTTGTAAAATTGATTGATTAATTGTCTATCATAGAACTGAGAAGAAGAAAAAATGGAAAAAAAACAAAGAAATGGTCGAATGTCCAAATCATGCGTATAAACATCAATCCAGACTATTTTGTCAATATGTATTCAATCATTGTTGTCTAAGAATCATATCTCAGATATTTTTCTACTTAGTGCTTTCACTACTCACTAGGGAGGAAAATTTTAGTGTGACTTGAGTGCCTAATGTTAATAGGTTGATATAATTAATTCCTAAAGTGTAATAATTCGTGGATTGATATATTAATAATTTTCTTTCAATATTAAATCCTTACTTCACTAAGGCCTTAGGACACATTAAAATAAATAAATAAATAAGTTAATAACAAAATAATGAATGACAACATTAAAATTATCACTAATTATATATATTATGTAACAAAAGATTTTATTTTGTCACCTTAATGATCTATACAAACTAAATAGTAATAATAATAGTATTTATGTTGTCACCAAAGGAATATCACTAATTGTCAATTGTGACAACCTAAAACACTAATCTTTGTCCCTAATTAATGAATCATATTGTGGCAAAATAAAAATTATATAAGCATTCATTTTTTGAATTCAAATACTGTCTCTATGTGGGCAGATTCGTATAATAAAAGTACACTCTTCAATAATTTAAGAGGAACTTCATACTTAACTTCATGCAACATGAATTAAAAATCTGAAATATCAATTATGCCTAGCACTGGCGTTCGGAAGAAAATCTCTAGAGACGGTTGAAGTCAAAAATTGGAACCACATAAATCAGAAAAAAGTGAAGATAACTCTTTTTGAAATTCAGATTACCATCGATGTGATTTGCCGACTAATAAGCCGCCTTAAAAAATAAAAAATAATAAAAAAATTAAATATTAATAAAATGAATCCTTCTACATATGATACGAATATCATTTCTTCTTGTGCTTGGTCGCTTTTGATGGGACTTGGGAGTGATAACTGATAAACAATACATAATATCTTCTGCGAATTGACTCTCATGCATCTTCTTCTTGTCCACATCCCTTTCAATTTATATGACTTTTGAACATTAATAATGTTACAAAAGAACACATTGGCCTTTAATTAATGGAGTGATTAATTTTGAAAAGGAGATAGATATTTAAGTAACTGTATGTAAATTGCAATCAAGTCCAAGATTTGATATTAGCTCGAGCTTGTTTAAAGATTTGGGTCCAATTATATTAAGTGGCTTGTAGTGCAATAGTATAAGTCTCTTATATAATATGAGTTATCAGAAATTTGAATTTCAACGGACTTTTAATGTGCCTATGTGTTTATATATATATATACACATACATATCTTTCAAGTTATAAGTTAGACTAAGAAGTGGGGGGTGATAATGTCTTTTTAATGGGAGATGCGTCTGTTGGGATCAATTGCTTACTACTAGACTAAAAGTTATAACTGTTAGCAGATGTGTAATTTTATTTTCTTATATATTTGGCAGCATAAAGCACCGTATAAGGCTACAGTCAGTTTGAGGTGGTGATAAGGCGGTGGTTGCGCCTTATAAGCACCATGAGTTCGACGATTAATTTTCGAATCAAATGATGATGGGGATAATAAATCCAACAATATTCCTTCATGCAAATCATGATTAGATGTCCTTTTAATAGCCACCATCACAAATTAGATTGCCTTTTCATAAATAATTGTTATACTCTTGTGATCTCGCGCTTGTCCTTTGAAATTGGGGCTTCTTTCACTAATTTAAGACGCAAATATGATTAATCCGAAGTCCAAAACCAATTGGTGCACTCGTTTTTGGCCTTGGGGGGGCCGACTCCTAATTTTGGTTTGTGCTGATTTGAGAATAATTAATTATTTTGGCAACAACTGAAAAATTGGTGGATGATGCCATCCACCGATTATTACTTAAATAAGCTAATTGAAATAGAAATGGTAGGACGGTATGTTAACGAAGTGGTCCAATCCAGAAATGAGATTTCATGAATTTAGATGCTTGAGAATGGAACAAAAAGAAGAAGAGTCAGAAAAGAGATGCGAATATAGTGAAAACACTGTTATTTTGCTTGTAAATATATTACTATAGAATTTTTGTTTTTTATTGAAAAAGAAAGTTAGAGGGCGACCAGCGTAATAACCTTCTTTGGACGTAATCATAGGAGTCTTTTATCGTTGTGGAATGTTTAGCTTGAACTATAGCTACATTCCAAAAGGCGAGCCCATCATCACAGCCCCTCCACCATAACCTTTTTGTGGGAACTTAAGGACATAATTAAATATATAATAGGATTACTCAATATTGTAATTGTCATTGATCGGGATGGAGATTACATAATCCTGCAACAACATACTCTATATCATTTTGAGAATTCGAATGATTCACTTAATTGATATACTATATATTTATATGGAGAAATAGCAAAATATGAGCTTCATTTCCCAAGATATTATGCTTTTTTTATGAGAAAAAGGTTGAAATGACAAACTATAGGTGAAAATAGTTGTGAGTAATTACAACAGTCACGTTTTATTCCACTCGAAAGGTTACTTTTTGAAAGAAAATACTATAGTAAATAAAATATATTTTGCAAATGTTCTTGAAAATGAAAACATTTAGTATAGGAATATGGGCCTGATAATGGACTTACCTCCAAAGAAAAGCCATTGCTCTTTAAATAGATGTAGAACCAGTTTTGGACCAATCCTTGACCCACTTCCTAGGCTTCAGGACCAACGTCTACTAAACTTTGTCGGAATTTCAAGCTGTGACTTCAGATTTGGGCTCCATTTGCTGGGTCATAATTCATTGCAGTAGGCCTTCGAACCCATATAATGTATATATATGGATATAAACAGATCGAATCCAGCCCAATGCATTATTTTCTTTTTTTCTTTTTCTTTTTTCATATTTTGGGGTGGTGGGGGTGGTGGTTTATTTTTTATTTTTATTTTTTCTCTTCCAAAGGAGGATTGTCTCCAAATTTATATGAGTACCCCCCCATTATATAGGTTGTAGGTGGAGAGATATAGAAATAATGGAATAGAGAGAGAAGATATATAGGTTATAGAGAAAATATATATAGGTTATTGAAAAATGTGTTTTGAAATGAAAATTGAAATTATGTTGGGTAAAAAAATTTAAAAAGTGATGATTTCTGTTTCTGAAATAGTAAAATTGGTGGAAAATGAGTTTGGAAATAAAACCAAACAGGCTCTTAACATCAGACATTTGTGATAGAATTTTTTTTTTCCTCAAAGAAAATAAACTGGATAAAATTAGATTTTTTATAGAGTTAAATATCACATATTAATTTTAATTTTTTATTTATTAGGTTTTCTTATAGTTAAATCATATTTCTTGTTGAGTTATACTTAATCAGGACTTATTTATTTGTAAACCTATAGAAATATACACAATATTTGAATAAATGACTTTTTTTATTCATGACACGTATATATTACATTATCATTCTAGTTTGGCCACTTTAATAAAACACAATGCAATACTTGCATAACATAAGTACACACATATAATGTACATTCCGTGATATTAATCAATTCAACAATTTTTCTTAAAATAACCTGGATCACCAAAGGTAAATTTCTAAACATTGTCATAATTGAAACAAAGAGTAGCAATTTTTTAATCAAATTTCTCATTCACATGGGGAACAATAAAATCTATATTATTCAACATAATTCATATACATTAACGAACCCCAAAGTTTGCAAATTCATTTGGATGATAAATGAATAACAAAATAAAATAATTCATAAAATATGACACATAATTGGCTAATCATTATTAAAACATTCAATCTATATATAAAATCAAATTAAATCATATATACCACAAATAAAATGCTTGTGCATGTAAATGAAGCCAAGAGCCCCAATCAACACTCTTGATGAATTTGCAGCTCATCATCAGTTTTTTTTTTTTTTCTTTTATACACACGCACATTAGGAGTTCATTAGAATTCGAACTACCAACATTCCATTTTATGTGAGATAGTTATATCATTTGGTCACAAACCACTTAACACAAATCATCGTCAGGTTGAAAGTAAAATGGATAATTTCCTACATATATAGGATTTAAAACTTCAATTAGGAAATGAAACTATACAATGGAAAGTAGAATAACATTGCACTAGATCATCGTCAGAATTATTATTTGAAAATGATTTGATCAAATTATCATAATGAAAATTAATTAATCATAACTGGAGAAATTCCACTTTCAAAACCATGGTGCTTAATTTGGTACCACACATATTGATTTCATAAACATCAATTATAATTCAATCATGATTTATTCCTAATTGAGGACCTTGAAAAAAAATTATAATTCTCACAACAAACATACATGACGTGAAAGATCTAGTCATAATGTAATCTCACAAAAAATCCTTGCTCTGATTCTTGCAATTGAATTTTCACGGTTCACAAATCATTATCTTCCACCTATAGTTTCTCCTCTTGACCCACTTCCTTCTCCACAAAGACTTTATGATGGATAATTTTAATTATGCATGTCAATTGCCAGGAAGAGGACCGACTTATATTATTTCACCTTTAATTCAATAGTTAGTGATACACCTATATAGACAATTTAGTCACATAAAAATCTTATCATAAATTATAATGACAATTTTTATTGTTACTAAGTTGTCATTGTAGAAGTGTCACTAATTGTTAATAGTGATCACTTATAACATTAATTTTTATCACTATTGAACCACATCGTAACAAAATAAAAATTATTATCATTTAAAAACTATCATTAGTGACAAAATAAAAATTACTATCACCTAATATGTATTATTAGTGGTGATTTTTATATTATCATCACTTATTATTTTATCCTTAGTATTTTTTAGTTTCTGAGTTTCAATAGAAATCTTGTTCATTCCATAGATTTGCAGTTCTTTTCCCAAAATTTAGGCACTCAAGATGTTTGATACTTGTCCCACAAGACCTTTTTCATTTTTCTGCCATTTTTGTCTGGTGTAATAACGCAATTCATTGTTTGTTTTCTTTCATATAATTGATGGTCTAGATTAGTCCGATAGGTACAACCCCTACCGGAACGTAGAAAGGCCATGCTTAGATCAGGTGGCAGGACAAGGTTTTGATTCCAACAAACAACCTTGTACATTTGAAATTTTACTATTTATGACTTGTGTGTACCAAATTTAGTGATTGAGGACATCTCTCTCGCAAGGAGATAGCATGAATTCAAACTATTCTCAGGGTACTAAGAAAGGAAGTTGATCATGAATTACCAATAAGCCTAAAAAGTTTTATAAGTTGAATTAATCAAATTCAATTTTTCTCACTCTATCTCAAAGTATCCATTCACTTTAAACTGATCTGCTTCCATTTACACTTTCCATAAGTGGATTTGGGCTTTTTCCAATTATTCAATTCCTCCTCCCCCCACGTAGTCCTTCTGAATTTCGAATAATGTTTAAGATCCTCTATTTTCAATTGATAAAATATGATGTGCACGTAGACTTTAAACTTTTGAATAATTTAAAATTATATTGACATAGGTATATGAATTTCATCTATTATTTATTTGACTTATTTAAAAACTTAAAATTTATGTTCATAAC
Organism: Jacaranda mimosifolia; assembly: GCA_018894105.1. NCBI lineage: Eukaryota > Viridiplantae > Streptophyta > Magnoliopsida > Lamiales > Bignoniaceae > Jacaranda > Jacaranda mimosifolia. The sequence goes on along the minus strand of CM032124.1, from coordinate 2,715,386 downwards.
AAATTGAAGACACAATTATATGAAATTATTTAAATATATCAAGTGAGTAGTATTGAGCCAAACCTTATTCATCAGCAACCAAGAAGTAAAGCCATTGCACTAAATTAAAAATCTTAGGTCAGCATCTCGCACTTCTTTTGTCTAATAACTATTGAATAATCAATTGGTACAATAATATCAACCTCACATATATATATTTATTATGTCTAAATTTTGAATTCTAATAAATTTTTCGTATGCATATTTATGTGTTATTCATTTAAAATGAAGAAGAAGAAGAAGAAGAAGAAGAAGAAGAAGAAGAAGAAGAAGAAGAAGAAGAAGAAGAAGAAGAAGAAGAAGAAGAATTTTTGCCTGATAACTATGGTAGAGGGTGAAGTGGTTGATGAAGCTTTAATATAGTCAACCCCCTTGGTTGTAACTTGGAATATATATAAGAAAAGGTTCTTCTAAACATTTAATCATATAGACAAATATTCTGCAACTTCATTTGTAGGGGGCTCAAATTCAATTCAATTAAAAAAAAAAATCGATGAATCGATTCAAAAAATTGAATTTTTTTGGATTGAATGGAATTTATTTTTTAAAAATCGATCGGATTAGATCGATTTTTGATTTTAATATAAAAAATCGATCCAATCCAAACCTAACTGAATCGAAATTTATATACTAATAATATAAAATATATATTTTAATTGTAAAATATACAAATAAATTAAAATAAATTAAACCTAGGATTTTTTTCACTTTCAAAAGTCAAATACATAGGAATAATTATTGTGAACTTATAACTTTATAGCGTGTTCTTACAAAATTTAACTTAATTCTACAAGATTAGTGTGATATGATAGCTAAATGAAATTTACAAATCGATTGATTAAATTAGTTTAATTATTCAATAGTAACTTGTCAAATATTTTAATTAAAAATTGAATTAACCGATCCAATCCAAACTGATTTAAAATGAATTGGGTTTGATCGGATTTACAATAAAAATTTAATCAATCCAATATATATTATATAGTTTGGATCGATTTTTTTTGTCGCAAAACAGATCCAAATCGAACCGCGAACGCCCCTATTCATTTGTTCTCTTTCTTTTTCTCTGTCCTTTTCTTTTAGAAGAAAAAAAAAAGCCGGAAGGAAAGAAAAATGAAAAATCCAATCCAAAAGAAATTCATTCTGAGCTTTTGGGAATGCTAATATGTGACACCCACTTTGGTTGTATAAGTTCCATGGCGATTTGAGGGCTTATAATTCTTTTGCAGTGTTTTAAAAGAACGTTAAAACGAAAATAGTATGGGCCTCTATTGGGCCTTGTAATATTGGCTAGATCTAACTGGGCCTGTAACTCATCTTCTATAAGTGGGCCTATAAGGTCTAGTATTATTCAACATCCAAAAACCAAAACGGAATAAATGAAGAAAGAAAAAGGAAAAAAGAAAATGAGTAAATTTGAAAAAAAAAAAGAAGAATTTATTTATTTATTTCTTGTTTAATTTAAGTAAGGCTGAAAAGCTCTTACGAACACTTCCAATATTTACATATTGATGGAATAACTTTAAAAACATCAAAAATGCCTTAATGAGTTGTTCACGTCTTTTTTCATCATGTCAAATTTGGATTGTCCGACCCAAAATTCGATTCAAATTAATATGAACCCTTAAGCCTGAATGACATTGACGCATTGGATTATGCCAAGTTAACCATCATCACTTAACAATTAGCATCTCTTAATGATTTTATTTTAATTTTGGGTTCTAAACTTATTGGACTATACGGTATATCTAGTCGATCCAAATAGACCTTATCTCCATCGAATGATCACTTCTAAACTCACATCACATTTCATAATTAACTAAAAGATAAAAAGCAAATACAACTTAAGAATACTTAAAGATTTCTATAAACAGAAGATCTCAACTCTCAATGTATAACCATTCAACATATTGATAATCAACATATCATAATTTTCAATTTATAAAGGCAGCACCATCTCTCCGGACGTTGAGCGCTCACCATCGCCCAAAGGAGAAACAAGAAAGACAGGAGAAAACTAAAGAAAAATTGTTCCCCAAGAAGATAAAGAAATCAGGCTCCCTTTAGATCATGATGAAAAGGGCCAACTTTTGCTTGGATCTCAACTCTAAAGTGATCAAAATCATGGTAATATTGGCACTCATTAGAGTCCCTAACCACACATGGTACAAATGTTGTGCACCAACGCCGAAAGTGTAATGCGGTAGGGAAGAAAAAAGGACCAAAGTTACAAAAGAATATGCACACACATAGACAAATACTCATGACCAAAAGTACATGATGATTATTAACAAAGTTGTCTTAATTAGCAAATATACATACATATATATTTGATTATATAAAATTTAAGTGGAGTCGACATTAATCATTATTAGGGTTAGAGCATGTTGCGAAGAATGTGACTCAATTTATTAATTGAAAAAATTGAATGGGTGTGAAATCTAACTTAATGCGAAAAAGTAATTTGATTAAAATTTAACGAAATGCTTCAATCTTTCTTTTTAAGAAAATTCATCATATGTTTAAAATGAATAAAGAATAAGATGTTTAATTTATAGGTGACGAGAATGAGATATTTGCTTTATATACGAAATGGTTATACATTTCATGTAGTTTTTCACAAATTTTTTAAATTTCTCTAATAATTAAATCTTTTTAACTTCCGTTGCTTTCTAATAATTGTTGTCTTTGTAGATCCAATATATAATATGTGCATTTTATACACCAAAAATAAAGAATAAAAATTAAAAAATTGGAAACATAACACATAACCCATGATTATGAACCCCATGCTCATGTTGTTGTGTCCCTCTTGGCATCCCACTCTAGTGTCCTTTTGTGCCCTAAATTCACATTGATGTGCCACATAGAGAGTCCAGCAAAAGGAAGGGAACAAAAGAATGGGCCACTTGGGATGACTAAAATCATAGTCTATAAATGTAGGGCCATAGGAAGATTCCATAGTTTGTGAAATGCTCTCATTTTCTATAGACAATGCCAAGGTTTTTGGGCCCCATGCATCTTGTCCATGAAACCAAATCATGAATGGTGACACCCACTTCCACTTGGTGTGATCAAAATTGTTGAATGTTACTGAAATGAAAGCACAAAAAGATTATTAGAAAAAAAAAATAATAAGGCAAATTGATTTTATTTTGGGTATTTGAAAAATATTTTGAAAAAGTGTATCGGGAAATATATATTAAAAATGAATTTATATTTTAATTTTGTTTTGGAGAAATATTTTTTACTATAAACATTTTTGTTTATGTTTAGTGTAATATGAAATCCTTATATTTTATATCTTTTTATCTTAATAGTAAATTTGTGGAAAATGTAGATTTATATTTGATAATAGATGAAAGATGTAAATATAAAATTTTTATGGATGCACAATTTTTAATAACATTTTAGCATAAATAATCTTTTTGGTCTTATTTTACTTCCAACCACAAAAAAAAAAAAAAAGAAAAAAAAGGAAAGAAAGAAAGAAAGAAAGATTGAAACGTTTGTTGACTTTTCTATGGTCATAAATCAAGATTGTAATGATTTGATGAAATTGGGACACTCTCTTAGCCATTTAATAATTCATTGAAAAGGGTCCATTCTCCACAAAACAAGGTAAAAAAGTAGACAAGTGTAAGAAATTCAATGGGACGATGATGAGTAAAAGATATTTTATTAGGGCAAAGGATGCCATGTATTTGAAGTCAAGTTAAATATGATATAAAATCTTACCTGAAAAATTTATTTAATTATCAAGTAATCAAACTTCAATAATACAAATATTAGTTAAATTTTAAATTGTATAGATATAATCTCCGTTCAACTCAAAAGTTTCTGATTTATCTTTTAACTGCAATTATATAAAGTGTCATTGAAAATTTTATAAATAATATAATTATCATTTTTCCTTAAAAAATGAATATATTTATTGTAAAATACTTCCCCTCTTCACTTTCAAGTTAAAAAATAAAAAATAAAAAAACCAAAATTCATGATAGACTAATTAAATATTATGAGCACTAACAAATTAGACCTGAATTATTAAGGTCAAATTTCTCTTTATTAGCTCAAGTCTTTCAAGGAATTCATACAAGTCATAATACCTCTACTTGCCTTCCATTGACTTCCTACCAAAATCCACATGGAGTTTTAAGGTTCTCTAATTATGACAACCTTTGAAATTTCTAGACTTAATAGTTCAAAACTCAAAAGCACGTTTTCAACATGTTAGTGGAAGGCATGTTAAATTGGAAAAATACTTTTCTGCAAAACTTCATTATTAAAAGTCATTGGCAACTATAACACAATTTTTTCGATAATTTAATTATTTTATAATTGAATGACATTGAATAATGTTACAAATATTAAAATTTTTGTTTGTTAAAATTTTCAAAAGGGAAAAAAATAATAATAATAATTCTTGGACAATGGGTACTTAAATTAAAAAATTGCATGTTTAATAATATAAGCTTTACGAAGATCAATACTTAAACTTAGTCATGTAAACTATAAATACTACCAACATTAATTATCCTTATCAAAATATTATCTAAATGTTATTTATTGCAAAAAACAAGATTGACGTGATTAGCACAAAATCTTCAAATAATTGTTCTAATACAATCATTATTAATTGTAATAATTGATTAGCCACGCCATTGTTTAAAAAAGGGCTCAGACCAACCAATCGGACCGTCGATTGGTCGTCGAATCGGTCTGATTTTCTCATAAAATAAGAAAACTTAAAAAAAATCTTATTTTGTTAAAACCGTTCAGACCGGCAGTTGGACCGCTCAAACCGGTACAGTTTTTTCTCTTTAATTTTTAATAAAATTAATATTTTTTTAATTTTTTTGTCTCAGTATAAAGTTTTAAGACTAAGGTACACCTCCATATCATATTTAAACTTTAGATTTGAAATATTTAAATTATAGTGATCATTTATAATATAAATTGTGAAATTTGGATTGTGAAGTTAGACAATATATTTATTTAAGCTCTTTATTTTTTATATTTTGATATTTTATTAATTTTTAAGTAATATATATAATATAAATATATATTGCATAATTATGACGTCACGGTTCAATTGCTGTTCAATGACTGTCCGACCAACGATTGAACCAGTGAACCGTGAACTGGTAAGTTTTTTGATTCAATGAATGGTCACACTGAGCCACGCCAATATCAATGTCGATTTTTGAAAAGGAAAAAAAAGTTAATAAGATATTCCACAAGAATTGCACAATTCAGACTTAGAATAAAGTTGATGTCTATCAATATGTATTTTAGAAAAGATTATTATATACATTAAATCTGAAAAAAAAAAAAAAAAAAGAAGAAGAAGAAGACATAGAATAATGGAAATGGATTCATATCAGAATTGAGTTATTCAAATATTAAAACGTGTGGGCAAAATTTTAAGAAGGATCTCAAACATTTAAGTATAGAATCAAGATCACATAAAATTTGGCGTATTAGAATATGATTTGATCATATGATGATGTTTGGCCGCTTAAACAAGTTAAAAGACTAATTCTGCAAAAGACTTGTTTGAATGGAAAAATGGGATGTTGGTTACTTCTTTTAGTAGCCCTACTTTGGATGAATGATTTGGTCAAATGGTACCAAGTAAGCATCCTAATTCCTAAGTTTCATCCTTTTTTTTTTAACTTTTTAACTTTTTTCTTTTTTCTTTTTTTCTTTTCTTTCATTTTTGGAGAAAGGATCAAAAACTAATTAAATTTAATTAAGATTCATAAAATAATCAAGATTAAGTTAATATAATCAATAATTCTAAATCAAAACTTTAAAGAGAAAATTTTACTATTGAAGTAGATTGATTCTCATATTTGAGGCAGACTCATTGCCAAATTTAAACCTTCTTAATTTATAAAATTTTAGAATTATATTTCTCCCATTTGAGTAAAATTGTCCTAAACACAAATTTCAATTTACTTATATAAAACTTCACCTCATTTCTTAAGAAGAAATAGAAATAGAAAAGGAATTCCCAACTATACAAAATTTAATAATGGCACCAAATTAAGTCATGAGTAAGAGAAGAATAGTCTTCCATTGCTGAATGATTCAATGGGTCTACATTTAGGCCAATTATATGGCTACTTCTTCCTAAATTCTAAGTAACTTCAAAGCAACTTCAAGAATGAAGCCAAGTAGAAAGAAATAACTACACAAATTTTGGAAAAAAGTAGTAGATTCAAGATTGACAAGCCAAGCCATCCATATCTATCCACAATACCATTACTATGATTTGAGCCCCCATCATCTAGTTGGGTTCCCATTTCTTTGCCCATAAACAAAAAGACAGGGGACTGTAGAAGGGAACAAAAGACTATAGAATAAACACAACAATTACTAGCATTTACTCAAATCCTACTTCTTTTGACCACAAGCTTTTATGGCCAAACACACACACACACAAAGACACAATCCTAAGTTTCTCATTTATAATCTAAAGCTTCTCATTTCTTGATGATCCATTGGCATTCTTGGTTGATCATCTTCCCTCTTCCTCTTGGAGAGAGACAATGAAGATATAGCTTTGGCTGAAACCACTTTTCTCACAAGCAATCTCCATCGGGCGTCGTTCCCTCTCCGGTCTTGTTGTGCCTTTAACTTGAATTGTCTGTGACAAAAACATGACAACCATATAGAGGTATAGATACTAAATAATTTGCTTACAATAGGCAAGTCAACAGATAAGGAATAAACCATCTTTAGAAAGTAAAGACAAAGTGAATTATTGAACATCAATCTTTTCCCCACAACAAAAATTAATTGATCTGAGGTAGAAATAACTGGAAGAGTAATCATAAATGACACTACAATGACAGCTTGATTCATGTCTTTTGTAATAAAGAAGTTATTGTAACTAATCAAATCTCGCCCATAACAGGATCTGATCACATACGTGAATCACATTATTAATGCATTTAAGGGTCGGCAAAGGTTTGGGAGCCCTATTGTTAATCCGACAATGGACACAACAGTTTTTGGGTGTTAAACAGACCAAAACAGAAAGCATTTTAACATAGATGATTTCCCCTTTTATACAATCAGTTTCACTAGAGCGCCAACTAATCTATCTACTTGTCCACTTTTTTTACAAATAAACATGTTTCTATGACTTGGTAAGCATCAATCTTCTCTATGGCGCACATTTTACCACCATCAACAGCAGGGGATAATACAGATCGACTGAAAATCTTGATTTTCTTTAAACAGGGTCACTGTTAGATATATAAAAGTCGATGATAACAAATAAATATTGCAGGCAATCTGATTTGTATTCATACTAGTTTATAGTAACAAATACCATATGGTGCTTTCATCTCATAAGTAAATCAAGGATAAAGTGCTGGGAAAAGTTTCATTTACCTGCAGAGGGGAACTCTGCATTCATCAGGTTGATCACAGATAGACGAGTGCAACCTAAAAAGCTGCCACATTCGCTTACAACGCAAGCATCCTCCATTAACCCTCTTCCCACAAGTACCAAAATGCTTAATCAGAAGCTGAAGACCATGGCAAGTCGAAAACTTGCTGCACGGCCCCTTGTGCTTGCTTGGATCCATGTCATACGGACCAACACTAGTGCACCCTTCCGAACATATATGCTCAAGACAATCCATTGCTTCACTTAGTTGTATATACAACCTCTGCTCCTCCCTATGCCTCCTTGTTCTCTTTTTCCTCTATCGAATCATAAACAAACAAATAATTAACACACTATCTATCATAATAACCGTTTCTTACACAATTCAGACAACATAGTAGTTCAGTCCAACTGAAGTTAAGGATTTTGTTAAAGGACATACCGATTCAGCTTCATCGATGAATTGTAATATCTCGAGCTCAAGATAGGCATCATGGTTTTGCAAGAACTTCCATGCCTCAGTCTCCTCCACAGCCTTGAAGTTATTGGACAACAACTTCATGCACTTGAGGTAAAGATCAGGGGCGTCGCACAATCTTGCAAGCTGAAGCACATCCACTACATTCTCAACTGTCACTCTTTTTGCCAACCCTCTTGTACATCTCTGCTTCAGCTGCGGTACCAAGTAAACATGCGACAATGCCAGCAGGTGAATGCCATATTTCTCCATTTGATCCTCGCTGCACCTGCAGCATGAAAAAGGGTGTTTTTGTCATTTTACAATGCAAGAATTTCGTTCCTATGATCTTGGAAGCACTGTAATTCGCCGCGCCTACCAAAACAGCAACTCATTAAAGAACTCACAATGACTGAGCTGCGGTGGGGAAGGTGACACCGTGTGCGAATAATAAAAAATGGACGGCTGATGTAAATGTAGAGACCATAAACCAATATCTAATTGTCTTACTTAATTGGTCAAATTCAACATATTTCAACATTTGTTGCTTGAGATTTGGAATTCGATCCTCTCAATAAACAAACATTTTTTTAGTGATAAAAAAAAATGAAAGAAAATTATGATTGACATTTCAAATATTTGGCTTGCAAGAAACTCACTTGGAGGAATAAAGAAACTGGATGAAGACACCAACGGCGTCGTATGGCACGCCGAGAATCAGAATTTTCCGGTCGGCGGTGCTCCGGTGCTTTTGTGGCTTCTCTATTATGTTCTCCAGCACCGGCGATGCCGAAGCCTGCAATTTTTTTCCCCATATATCAAAACAAATCCCAAAATATAATATTTCGTGAAAAAATTAAGAACAAAGCATTAATGAAGGCTTTTGGATTCATAGACACAGTTGAGATAAACGAAAAATGAAGAAATTGAGCCGAAATTCTTTTTCCATTCAAAATGAGAAGAAGAAAAACCCAGGCCAGATATTGGCACAGCATCAAAATCCAAAAGAAAAAATAAAGGGAAAAATGAAGAATTTGGCGGGGTTCTACAAACAACAAGAACTCGAAGAAAAGAAAAACAGAGGAATTTTCATGAGTTTCAAAGGCAGAGACAATACCAATATCTTAGAGTGCGCCGGAATGCGCACACCGCCGGAGGTAATGACATAAACATCGGGTTCCGGCATTTCTCCGGCGACGACCACCGGAGGAATCGGTTTATACTTCATTTGGCCGGAGAGTTTCTTCTTCAACTGAACCATGATTTAAGTAAAACTTGAACAATTCTTTCTGAATATAATTTCTTAGACAGAATAGCAAATTTAGGAAATGATAAAGAACAGAGTTAATGGCGAGGCTGCCATTTGCAAGTGTTGTCCCCTGTATATATAGACACCATGAGAGCTTGTTGGCCTTAGTAGACGAATCCGGAAGTCCAAAATGGAGCAACTGCGTGGACTCATCACGCGCTTGTCAGAGCGTGCGTTGCAATCTATGTTTGGCAATTTGGTCAAAAACAAAATTCAATTTGGAATTTTTATGTTAAGATGGTAATATTTCGCGATTTGGAGAGGCTTTGATTAGAAGTTTAATTTTATTTCTTAATTTTTAAATCATTGTTCGAATTAAGATGACTAAGAGATAGAAAATTTGTGAGATTTCTTTCTAAATTATTGATTATTTTAAGTAACTCATAATATGCGTGTCAAAATTCGCAACAACGAGATAATAATTTTTTTTTATTTTTTGCGATTTGCAATCGCAATCAAAAATATTTTCAGTTTTCTTTCTTTAAAATACCGTATCATATTTTTAATGGATTGGATTTATTTTTTTACCACATGTATGTTTTCATAATACTGATTTTTTTTTTAAAATATTTCTATATCTAAAAAGTTCTGAATGTTTTTTTTTATTCAATTGTTTTAATTCATAATTCTCCATCATTCTAAATAATAAGATAACAAAAAGCTTTTTTATTTTATAATTTACTATTTCTCGCACTGATTTTCTATATTATTTTTGGTTTTGAATTTTATTATTTGTATAAATTTTCAGAATTTCTCTTCCAACTCATTCAAAATGGGCATTATGGCCAGAAAAAAAAAATGGAGAAGAAAATGAGAAACAAAAAAATCAATCATTCAATTACCAAAACTTTTTTTACTCATTACAACTTAATACATTTTAAGTTCAATTATTATTTTTTCTTATTTACACATGTGTACATATTGAGAGTACGAGGACAGTGTCGCCAAGTGGTTTGCGATTCAATGACATAAGTTTTTTCACATAATGTAGGAGGTCAGGAATTCGAACTCGAACGGACTCCTGATATACATACATATATATATAATAAAAAAAGATACGAGGATAGTGTCATCCGGCCAATTGACAACTCTATGTCCAATTACAAGGTGTTTATTAGGGTGCTCAAAAATTGTTCAATTTTTGACATATGACAAAATTTCTAAATTTCCCTTGGCACTTTACTCTTGGACTATTTAGTCCTCAAAGATATTTAAAGGAATTGAATGGTGACTGTAGATTATGGATAAGGGAGAGCGAGGGCAAGGGGTCATTTAAAAATAAACGGCCTTTTGAGGTCAGAAGCGCCTCAAAAACCCTTGACCCTGGCTTTTGATCCTATGTGTCATCCTAATCCCTTTCCACCAGCTCACTTTTCCAACTTGTCACAATTTTAAAATGCAAAAGAAAAAAAACATTGCACCATGTTGGAAGATAATTGCCACGTGGCAGAAACCCACAAGTCCCACTTGTTAAAGAACAAAAAATCTTGCCTTGGATCTATATGGTCAAGTGGGGAATTCTAAATGTGGGATCTATTAATGTTGTTGTGGTTGTTCATGTGAGTACAAATCAATAAGGTAATAATGCAAAGGGTTGGAGGAATCATGCACATTCAACAACTCACCAATAAACTTTGGTTCATTTATGTTCTTTTGGGTGTGAAAGGCCATGTTGGATTTTTTTTTCTGTTCTTGTGTGTGTGTGTTTTATTGTGTATTATATTTTATAAAACTCTACGAATATTGAATGTGGTTCAAGTATTTTATAAGATCATTTTATTAGTGATCACTTTCATCTAGTATGAAGTGTACATCTAGTATTGAGTTCCAAATAAGATTGACAACCATTCCAGAGTCGAGATATTTGGTTACATATTTCCTGACGATAATAGAAACATTTGAAACTAGAGGGCAATACCACTAAAGTCCAATACTGCAAAGGAAATTAATTGAAGTACTTCAGGACAAAGTATGGAAATGTGCTTATAACTTCCTCCTACGTGCATTTAATCTTAATCAGGTACTTTTATAAGAAAAATATCACTTAGCCTTTATTTATGTCTTCTTACTTTTGACAGCCCAAAGGAAGGATCTTACAGTACATTTTAATTACAACCAAGTTCTCATATACTACAATGAACTTACTAGCTAGAAAAATTCTGTAGAGCCTTACTATCATACTGAAAGACTGGCAATTTTAATCAACAATACCTATATATTAGTTATTTCTAATCACTTTCAATTTTTTTGAAATGAAATTTATTTCAGATATAACACACTCAATCTTCATTTATGATAGATAGAGCATATGAAACAAAAGAATCTGAAATGAGAAGGATTAAGTGCCATGCATTTATTGATTTAGTTCGTGAATTTTCACTTTTCCTAAACAAAAAAATACAACACGATTCTTTTTGTGATTGTGATGAAGCCACCAAGAAAGACTTCCAAATTGCTCCTCAAGGACTCTAAGGGCCCAAGTCAAGTTCGGCAAAATAAGTTAAGATGTACATAAAGGTGTGACAACACTTCCCATATTATTGGCTTAACTTCAACCAAATTCAATAAAAATTAAAATTTATACAGTTAACAAATCAGGACCTCAAAAAATATTTTTCAGCTCCTTGCTTAACGAGCAACACACCATAAATGTACATCAATTCTGGATCACACCATTTTTTTTTAATTTTTTTTTGGCCATCCTATTGTGCTTGTAATTTCTCTCCAAATGAATGCTTCTATTTTTTCAACATTTAAAGAATATTTTAATATGGTGTGTCACGTAGAATAATATCATATTATAAAATTAGTATAACGTGGGTACTGGAAGTTTCAGTCTTAATTCAAACTTTTGCACCTTCAGGTAACAAAAAAAACATAATTCTAAAATCTATAATAAACTATTCAAATACCAACGTACCCCTTATGAAATTTTTTTGATACTCAAATTAGTATTTAAAAAAAAGAGTAATATATAGAAAGAATATTGAGGATCCTAAAATTGTATATCTTACAATATTAAATTTTGAATTATTCATAATGATGGAAGAAAGGGTTAATTGGCCTAAATAATTTTAGTTACTAGTCCACTCAAATTCTACAGTCCCATTGAGGTGGTGAATTGAACTTCAACTGATAGTCCATTTATCTTAACCCACATCACAGTAACTCTTAATTTCAAAATATTTTTAAAAAAAATTCATGTCTATTATACTATTGCCTACTTAAATTGAAGCATACATAGTCCAATGGCATCAATATGCCCTATTATGTGGGAGGTTTTATGTTCAACCCGAAATGAGCGCATTGTGCATCTTATGTACATTGTGTGTAGTTTATATTTCGATTTATTTGATTTAAAAATAAAAAAATATTAATTTATTGAAAGCATAAAAATTTATTGTTTGTAATTCTCTCTCACAAAAAAAAAAGGGTTTGAAGCATACATAGAACTAATTGGTGTGGGTGCGTTTGTGTTATCCTAATAATCACCAAAACTTAGGCAGACTTGGCTGGATAAGATCTTAGCCATGCAAATCCACAGTGGCCAAACAAAAATTAATTTAATTATACTAAATTGTTTTAATTGGTTGAAAATTTTCCGAATTTTATAAGCTTTTGATGGTCAATTCAACCAATAGATATTGCAGGTGTTCTACACCACTTCCACAAGAAAATTTGCTGGCAATTAAAACTAGAACCAAGTTTAATTAATTAATTATTACCAACGCAATTTGACAGGAATGTTGTACCAGCTAACGTAATTGCCTACGGCGGCGGGGCACTATGCTTGTCCCAGTTGTACCTGACGCATCGTCAGCGGTGGTCCGCCGCGCCGGGTTTATTGGTTCAGAATCAAATCTTTATTCGAAGTGGTTGGCAGATATTATATTATATACTTATATTTAGGTGGGTTCCGTTTTATTGAACAAGTGATTATATATATAATATATATATTTAAATTATGGAATAGAAGGTCAAAGAGAAATTTCAAACCCATGTGGGCACTCTCATGAAGTTTGGTTCAAATGATAAGAAAATTAAATTTTATTAATATAAAATTACACTATAAAAAAATTAGTGACAATTTAAAAATTGACACTGATTATATATTAACTAATAAAAAAAATTATTTTATCGCCCTAATTATTTTTACATAATTGTAGTGATAAAAGTAGTGATAATAAAAATTGTCTCTATAATTTATAACAAGATTTTAATTATGGCTAAATTATTACTATATGTGTGTTATTAATTATTAATGATGTCAACTTAAACACTATTATTATCACTATTTAGTTTGTGAAAATCATTCAGGCGACATAATGAAATATTTTGTCATCTGACATATATAATTGTGATAATTTGTATATTATCACTTATTATTTTATCATTAACTTATCTTTTTCTTGTAGTATTGATTATTAAATCATATATGTGATAAAATAAAAAAATGCAAAATAAAATTAACAGAATTAAATTATAAGTGATGGAGTTCTAATGCATTCGTGTACAACTTTAAATGAGTTTTATTTATTTATTTTTGTACTTCAATTTCTTTATTTGGGTAATATTTTCAGCTTAATATAATATACACAAAAATGGTCCAACATTTATTAAAATAAACAAAAAGCCCAAAAAAGACGGAAAAAATTCTTGAGAAGAGTTCATTGAACGCGGGCGCAAAAATTATGGAGACAAAAATTGTCATCACTTTGTAAAGCTAATGTCGCATTCGGTGGAGCTATTAACTAGTTCTTCCTCTTTCTTGGCCATGTTTTGTTGTTTGCAAATAAATGGACATTATTATAGCAGCCGTGATAGTTGGAATTCCTTTTCCAATTTTTCCACTTATACACAATCCAACTTCTATACATATATATATATATATATTCTAATTTTCAATTAATACTAAAAATTCGACTTTTATATTTATTTTTCAATTAATATCAAATCCGATTTTTATATACATGGAAGATGCATGTACAAATGTCAAAAAAGAACGTCTTCTTCTGATATATGACATTATTCCAATAAGTATATGTTGTTGAGTTATATATGATGATGTTATAATGTTTTTGCTAAGTTTATATAAGCTATTACATCTTATAAAATATTTTTGAAACTTATAAGATATTAATTTATCTTAAAGATAAGTTTTTTATGTACTTGAAATTTGAGTAAGATAAAATCCTACAAGAAAACACCCTTTCACCAACGAAAAATTTGTGACAGAGAGGATTCTGTCACAGTTCAAAGACAACTGTGATGAATTTTTGATGAATTATAAACAAATTTAAAAAAAGTGAGCAAAAATATATAAAAATTATTATACTTGTAATGGAAATGAAGAGTTCGTCACAAATTTCACAATTCTAAATATGATTCTCCGATCCGTGATGAAAATTCTATCACAAAATTAGCTTTGTGATGTACTTTATTTTCATCACAAAATTAATTAATGACAAAGCATATATTAACGGATTTGTAAAATAAATCCATTACAAAATGATAGATTTTACTAAATTTGTGATGGACTTATTTATAAACCCATTAGTATATGCTTTGTCACTATTAGTCTTATGATGAAAATAAAGTACGTCACAAAACTAATTTTGTGATGGAATTTCCGTCACGAATCAAAGAACCGTATTTAGAGTTATAAAATTTGTGATAAACTCTTCATACTAATATATACTCTTTATATCCGTCAAAAATTTCATAACTAATTTATATATTTGCTTTTTTTTAAAAATTCATTAGTAATCTATCAAAAAAACCATCACAATTGTCTTCTTCGAATTGTGACAGAACCCTCTTTATCACAAACTTTCCATTAGTGAAAGGGTATTTTCTTGTAGTGAAATTTGAAACTTATAAATTGTTAATAATAGAGGTTTTGTATTTAAAAAGTTCTAATTAAATGATTTTGTTAAAATTTCAAAAATAAGTTTAGAATTTTTACTTTCTTTCTTAAAAAAACTTATAAAATTCTAATGTTTTCTTTTATAGATTTATAATAAACTCATTTCCTAAAAATTTTGTTAAATATTTTAAAACATTTTATAAAGTATTAAATATTTTAAGTATTTTAAAAAACTTGCACACTCTCCGAATATCCTCTAAGTGTAAGTTGAATTATCATTCCAAAGTGATGTAAGTTGAATTATCATTCCAAAGTTGACGTGACTTGTAGGAGTGCCTCTATCAATGTGACCTATTGAAGTGTTTCTTTCAATAAGTTTTCCCCATATAATTCCTTGAGCTATAGTAGGTACAATGCACTTATCTACATGTCGTTCCTAAATATCATGATGATAAAGGTCAAATATTAATATTTTATTAATTAACAAAATCATAAATATATTTATGAAGTAATATACTTAATGCAGCCTTAGACTCAACTTTTTAAGCTTATACAGTGTGGAAAAAGAATGTGTTTTCCATGTTTATGCTAATTTTGGGGGATATTTCTTTTCTTTTCTTTTCTTATTTTCTCTTCTTCTTTTTTTTGTTGGAAAACATCTTTCAATAATTTGATTTAAATTGAATAAATTAAAAGACAATTGATCGATTCCCACAGTTCACCATTTTGGTTTTGAATTTATGTGACTAATAAATTCCTAGTAATTTTTGCAATTAACATATTTGGGGGGCATTTTTTTGAAAAAGAGAAAATATATTTTTTAAAAAAAAAAGTGCTGTTTGAATTAGACATCATCAACAAGATGAGTTTTTTTTTTATTTTTTATTTTTTATAATTACATCAAGAAGATGAGGTTGTAAAAGTTTCAGAGTCCCTTACGCATGTCCTACTAATTAAATGTTTATGCAATTAATTAAAAGTTTTAATGTCGTTTTTAGCAATAAATAAAGACATCATGTGTAAAATCAATTGATTACTTGTCTATAACAGAAGTGAGAAGAAGAAAAATGGAAAAAAAAAAACAAAGAAATGGCCGAATGTCCAAATCATGCGTATAACTATCAATCCAGTCTATTTTGTCAATATGTATTCAATCATTATTGTCAAAGAATCATATCTCAGATATTTTTCTACTTAGTGCTTTCACTACTCACTAGGGAGGAAAATTTTAGTGTGAATTAAGTGCCTCATGTTAATAGGTTGGTATAATTCATTCCTAAAGTGCAATAATTTGTGGATTGACATATTAATAATTTTCTTTCAATATTAAAAACATACTTCATTAAGGCCTTAGGGCACACTAAAATAAATAAATAAATAAGTTAATAATAAAATAATGAGTGACAACATAAAAATTGTCACCAATTACATATATTATGTAACAAAAATTTTTATTTTGTCACCTTAATAATCTATACAAACTAAATAGTAATAATAGTAGTATTTAAGTTGTCATCATAGATAATTAGTGATATCCCTATGGTGACAACTTAGTGTCATGTCACAAATTATAGTGGCAATTTTTACTGTCATTAAGTTGTCATCAAATGAGTGTCACTAATTGTCAATTGTGACAACTTAAAATATTAATCTTTGTTACTAATTAATGAGTCGTATTGTGGCAAAACAAAAATTATTGTCACATAAAAAGTTTCACTCATGATAAAGTAAAAATTATTATCATTTAATACATATCATTAGTAATAATTTTTATATTTTTACTTATTATTTTGTCACTAATATAATATTTTTTTGTATTGACGTAAGAGTAAAAAGTCTAATAAAAAGACTAATATGATTATTCAAAAATGGGCTACTAAGCCCACTTAAAACAGGCCGTATAAATTAATGAACTTAAGTCCATCAAAAACTTAATTAATATAAATACCTGATGAGGGTTCGATTTCGATGATGGATACGGATCCGGGGTATTGATCTTCTGGATCGGTTTGGGATTGGAATCCTGCAATCACAGCAAACGTTAGGCTAGCCGAGTGGCCCTCGGCTTAGACCCTCCAATGCTCAAGTCAGTATATATTCGACATCTTTAATCGAGCAGCGGAATGTATGGGCTTTTGAGTGTATGAGTGCATACCTGTCAGAGGCAAGGTTGAGGGGTTTTTATATTCTCCCCCCCGTAGGAAATGTCAGGGAAGCCCTTGGCTTACCCTAGGGACCTCCAGCCTCCTACCGGGGGTAATTGGTCAATTTCCCCTGTTTGAATGTTGCCAGCTGGATGTCCTTTTACGCTGCAGGACAAGATGGTACACTGTTGCGGCGTCTGCTGTTTCAGACGGTGAGGGGAGGGCATGCGCCATTAATGTGGAGGCGTGTTGCTAGTCAACGCATTGAATGCGGTGGCAGAGTACTGTGCAGGGCTTGACATGATAATCGACGAGATGAGGGGTCGATAATGGACGAGCGGCTCCGAGGGCCATGGAGCGCCTTGTGGATTGGTCGAACTAGGGTCGACGAGTCACTTGGGTCCTAGGCCGTTGATTGGGTGTTCGGCCTTGCCGATTTGGGTCATTTTGGGCCATCCTATATCATGAGTCCCCCCACTTCGCAAGGCCGAACAGAGAATTGACGAGCGGCGTTGGGAAGTAACGAACATTAGCGACCATCGACCAGGGTTTTTGAAAATCTGTCAGATTATTACGCGCTTGCTGAGCGGTTACATCGTGGGGCGGCGTGACGTCTCCGTCCATTAAAGCAGACGTTTGGGTAATCGAGCCTGGAAGCTTGGGAAACCGCGTCCACCTTCCTATAAATGCTTAATGTGATTATGCCCATTTTCACTTTTACCACTTCAGAATTTTCGAGAGCCTTTAGGAGATATCTTTCGCTGCAAGACTCCCTAGACTTTGCATTCGCTTTGCAGATTTTGTGGGCTTAACCTCCGTATCCAGTAAGTGCTCATCCACCTCTTCGTTTCTCCGAATCCTTTCTCTTTATTTTTCTTTTGAAGAAGATGCTTGGGTTATTCAGTTCTGAAGGTAGCCGGGGGGGAGGGGCGGAGGGGGAGGGGGAGGCCACCCTGTCTGAGGGGCATAAGGAGTTGCCTGCTCCTTCTGGTGGGTTGTCCGGCAGTGGTTCCGGTTCAAGTAGCTCGAGCTTCGGGAGCTTGAGCGGCGCGCATGGCGGGGAAGCTGGGCCCAGCTGGGTACCCTCATCTCGTGGGCGATTATTCACCCCAGGGCCACTATAGTGAGATAGTTTCCGTAATGACCCCTACAGATTTGGTGCGTCTGAGAGAGCTTTACCATATTCCTCCCGAATACCAACTATTAACCCCCGGGCCTCCTGGTCGAATGCACCGTGCTCTCGCCGGTTGCATAACAGTGTTTGAGGATGCACTGAAATGTGGGTTGAGATTCCCCTTAGGTGATAGTATGATAGGCCTGCTTAGGGGTCTTCGAGTGTGCATAACTCAACTATTACCCAATTGCTTTGCCACCCTCTGCAGTTTCTTAGTTTTGATGCATCTGTTCGATCAAGCCCCCAGTTTTGACAATTTTTCCAACCTCTTCTATCTATGCATGTCACGAAAATCCGGTAGTGCCGACGAGTCGGGCTTTTATTATCTGACTGTTCGACCTCGCCGCAAGTTTCTCGTGGCTCCCTCCTTTTCGTACGAACGGGAGTGGAAAAAGCGTTACTTCTTCATTCGGGTGAATGGGGGGTTTGACATTCCTCGAGAGTGGTTCGGGGGGGCAGGTTGAGGTACCAGGGAATCGCACCCCTACTTGGCCAAATACCTTCATGAGGGATCTGGTCATGTTTGGTCCCGTGGAGGCCACTGCGTTCCTCGAGGAGCAGCAGTTAGTGCTGGCTGGGTTGTCGCCAACCCCTCTAAACTTTGCAGATGTCTATGAGATAGGTAGATGAAATGTGTGCCATGCTTTGTTGTTTAGCTATGTTCATTTCTGTATTTGACATCTGCTGTGTTTGTTCCTTGCAGACCGGGACAAAATCATGAACCGTGCAAGGAGTGATGCAGTGGCTCGCGCTGAGAGGAACCGACAGCGCAAACAGGTCGCTGCGTCTCGACAAGAGTCGACTGGAGCCGACGAGCCACGCCGACAAGCTGCGGCCTGTGCGCCATCCCCGACCCCCTCGCCTAGTCGAATAGTAGCGGTCGAGAGGGACGCGGGTCGTGGAAAAAGACCCATGAGCGAACAGAGTGGGCCCCCTTCCAAAAAGATTGCTGCTGCTGGAAATGGGAAAGGAAAATCGAAGGGCGCTGGGTCGGGGATGCCGACGAGAAACGATCTCTTTGGGGATCAAGGTGCGGAGACCTTATTCGGCCTGAGAAAGTTCCCGTCTCCTCGTTTCGGGTCGGACCCCAGCTTACTTATGGACGACTCGTCCTATATGCATGGATCTGGGCCAAGTGGGGTCAACCCCTTGAAATGGTTGTTGGCTGGTCAGTTCCTGGCCGACCAGAGGAGGATAATGGGCCTGAGTCAGCCCAGGGCGCTGTGCGAGGTCGCATATCACGCGAACATGGTGAGATCCCCTAAGCTGTAAACTTGTGTAATCGATTTTTCCTGCCTAGATAGTAATGATTTTTATGTTTCAGGTCGCGCAAATCGCCTACAATTTTTATCGCCGTTCCGAGCTGGCGTTCGCCGATCGTGAACAGTTGGACGCTGGCGGCGATGTCGAAATATTAAAGGCCCAGCTAGAGTCATCCCAACTGCAGCTCGAGGAAGCGCAGAAGGAGAATGCCAAATACGCCGAAATAATGGAGGCGAAAGATAGGCAAGTCCTACTGGCGGTGACGGAGCAGACAAAGATGAGGCAAAGCTGAAAAAACTTGAACTGGACATCCATGTCGCCTACGAATCTGGTCGGGCGGCCGGTTGAGGCGAGCACCTGGTTGAGGCCAGGACAGAGTTCGAGCGGGTAGTGCCGGAGATTCGCAAGGAGGCGGTACAACAGTTCATGGTGAGCCCCGCCTTTCAGGATGCGAGGGTGGTGCTGGCCCTGGACGATGCCCGAAGTGCCTTTAATAAGGCTATTGCACAAATGCGGCACCTGGGCTATGCGGTTAGCAACGAAGATCACTCGAAGATGGGCCTTGCTTTCGACGAGCAGTTGTGCCCAATTGGTGATGAAGATGTCGACGAGGCCGAAGCCGAGGTAGAGGCAACGGGGGAGATCGACATGACTCCTGAAGAGAGGGAAAAGGCAGATCTTCAAAAGAAAGTGAAGGCTGTAGGTCGAGAGTTCGAGTTCGCCGACGACCTCGCCTATGAAATCTCCGAGGGCTAGGCCAACACTGCCTCTTTCTTCCCAGCCGTCGAGCGACTGTTTATGTCTTCTGCCGCCTGCCCCTCTCGCCCAGTCACCGCAGCCATGCCCATTGCAATGGCACCGCCTGAACCTCCGTCTGCTCCTGTACCCGCATTACCAATCAAAGGGTCTGGCAGTTCTAGCTAGGGCTTGTAATACTTTGTTTTTGTTTTGATATACATGCCTCATTGAGGCTTTTTGAGAATGAAATAAAGTTTGTTGCCCTTCATCGGCCAGCTGTTCAATTTCGAACACTGTTTTTCTCCGTTGCAAGATAACTTGAACTTTGTCGCCATTTATGATTAGTAAAGTGTAAATGAATTTGTCGATGGGGCTCGACTTCGAGCCTTAGCAGCTTTTCTGCAAGTGTGACGTCGATTTTGCGATCCTGCCTTAGGGGCTTCGACACCAGTTTGTTGAGAATTTTCGTCGAGTACGGGGTCGACTAAGGTGGTTGCGGCTTTCGCCTTGACTTGATGCGTTTAAGCCTTTCGTCGACTACGGGGTCGACTAAGGTGGTCGTGGCTTTTCACCTTGACTTGATGCGTTTAAGCCTTTTGTTGACTACGGGGTCGACTAAGATGGTCGCGGCTCTTCGCCTTGACTTGATGAGATTTAAGCCTTTCGTCGACTACGGGGTCGACTAAGGTGGTTGCGGCTTTTCGCCTTGACTTGATGCGTTTAAGCCTTTCGTCGACTACGGGGTCGACTAAGGTGGTCGCGGCTCTTCGCCTTGACTTGATGAGATTTAAGCCTTTCGTCGACTACGGGGTCGACTAAGGTTTTGCTGTGGTCGTCACGTGCCTTTTAATCATAATGGAACTTGATTGTTCTTTACTCAATACAAAATATGCCAATGAACTGCTCATACAAAGAACTTTTTTAGATTTACCGCATTCCACGGTCGAGGCAGCTCGCGACCTGCAGCATCCGCTAATCGATAGGCGTTGTGTTTAGACACTTTGATGACTGAGTACGGCCCTTCCCACTTCGGGTCAA
Source organism: Jacaranda mimosifolia (assembly GCA_018894105.1). Taxonomy (NCBI): domain Eukaryota; kingdom Viridiplantae; phylum Streptophyta; class Magnoliopsida; order Lamiales; family Bignoniaceae; genus Jacaranda; species Jacaranda mimosifolia. The sequence continues at coordinate 2,693,953 of CM032124.1, read as the reverse complement.
GCTTGCCGACGGGCCTAGACACTTCCACTTTCTTTAAGACGAGATCACCCACCTTGAAATTTCGCGGACGTACCGATTTGTTATAGCGGTCCGCCATCTTTGAGCGGTACCTCTACATTCTGTTGTAAGCCGCTAGGCGCTTCTCGTCTATAGTTATTAGGTCCAGTGCCCTCTCCGATGTATTATTTTTTTGGCCATCCTATTGTGCTTGTAATTTCTCTTCAAATGAATGCTTCTATTTTTTCAACATTTAAAGAATATTTTAATATGGAATGCCACGTAGAATAATATAATATTATAAAATTAGTATAACATGGGTACTGGAAGTTTCAGTCTTAATTCAAACTTTTGCACCTTCAGGTAACAAAAAAAAACATAATTCTAAAATCTATAATAAACTATTCAAATACCGACGTACCCCTAATGAAATTTTTTTGATACTCAAGTTAGTATTTGAAAAAAAGAGTAATATATAAAAAGAATATTGAGGATCCTAAAATTATATATCTTACAATATCAAATTTTGAATTATTCATAATGATGGAAGAAAGGGTTAATTGGCCTAGATAATTTTATTTACTTGGTCTAGTCCCACTCAAATTCTACGGTCCCGTGAAGATGGTGAATTGAACTTCAACTGATAGTCCATTTATCTTAACCCACATCACAATAACTCTTAATTTCAAAATATTTTTTTAAAAAAATCATGTCTATTATACTATTGCCCACTTCAATTGAAGCATACATAGTACAATGGCATCAATATCCCCTATTATGTGGGAGATTTTATGTTCGACCCGAAATGAACGTGTTGTGCATCTTATGTACATTGTGTGTAGCTTATACTTTAATTTATTTGATTTAAAAATAAAATATTAATTTATTGAAAGAATAAAAATTTATTGTTTGTAATTCTCTCTCACCAAAAAAAAGGGTTTGAAGCATACATAGAACTAATTGGTGTTGGTGCGTTTGTGTTATCCTAATAATCACCAAAACTTAGGCAGACTTGGCTGGATAAGATCTTAGCCATGCAAATCCACAGTGGCCAAACAAAAATTAATTTAATTATACTAAATTGTTTTAATTGGTTGAAAGTTTTCCGAATTTTATAAGCTTTTGATGGTCAATTCAACCAATAGATATTGCAGGTGTTGTACGCCACTTCCACAAGAAAATTTGCTGGCCATTAAAACTAGAACCAAGTTTAATTAATTAATTATTACCAACGCAATTTGACAGGAATGTTGTACCAGCCAACGCAATTGCCTACGGCGGCGGGGCAATATGCTTGTCCCAGTTGTACCTGACGCATCGTCGTTGGTTTAGAATCAACTCTTTATTGGAAGTTGTTGGCAGATATTATATTATATATTTATATTTAGGTGGGTTCTATTTTATTGAACAAGTGATTATATATATATATATATATGTATATATATTTAAATTATGGAATAGAAGGTCAAAGAGAAATTTCAAACCCATGTGACACTTTCATGAAGTATGGTTCAAATGATAAGAAAATTAATTTTTATTAATATAAAATTACACTATAAAAAAAATAGTGACAATTTAAAAATTGACACTGATTATATATTAACTAATAAAAAATTTTATTTTATCGTCCTAATTATTTTTACATATTTGTAGTGATAAAAGTAGTGATAATAAAAATTATCTCTATAATTTATGACAAGATTTTCATTGTCGCTAAATTATTACAATAGGTATGTTATTAATTGTTAATGATGTAAACTTAAACATTATTATTGTCACTATTTAGTTTGTGAAAATCATTAAAGCAACATAACGAAATATTCTGTCATCTAATATATATATATATATATAAACGCATAATTAGTGACAATTTTTATATTATTACTCATTATTTTGTCATTAATTTATCTATATTTTTTTTAGTATTGATTATTAAATTATATGCGTGATAAAATTAAAAAAATGCAAAATAAAATTAACAGAAATTAAATTATAAGTGATGGGGTTCTAATGCATTTGTGTACAACTTTAAATGATTTTTATTTATTTATTTTTGTACTTCAATTTCTTTATTTGGGTAATATTTTCAGCTTAATATAATATACAAAAAAATGATCCAACATTTATTAAAATAAACAAAGAGCCCAAAAAAGACGGAAAAAAATTCTTGAGAAGAGTTCATTGAACGAGGGCGCAAAAAGTATGGAGACAAAATTTGTCATCACTTTGTAAAGCTAATGTCGCATTCGGTGGAGCTATTAACTAGTTCTTCCTCTTTCTTGGCCATGTTTTGTTGTTTGCAAATAAATGGACATTATTATAGCAGCCATGATAGTTGGAATTCCTTTTCCAATTTTTCAATTTATACACAATCCAACTTCCATACATACATATATATATATATTCTATTTTTCAATTAATACTAAAAATTCAACTTTTATATATTTTTTTCAATTAATATCAAATCCGACTTTTATATACATGGAAGATGCATGTAGAAATGTCAAGAAAAGAACGTCTTCTTCTGATATATGACATTATTCCAATAAGTATCTATTTTGAGTTACATATGATGATGTTATAATGTTTTCATGAAGTTTATATAAGCTCTTACATTTTACAAAATATTTTTGAAACTTATAAGATATTAATTTATCTTAAAAATAAGTTTTTGATGTATTTGAAATTTGAGTAAGATAAAATACTACAAGAAAACACCCTTTCACCAACGAAAAATTTGTGACAGAGAGGATTCTGTCACAGTTCAAAGACAATTGTGATGAATTTTTGATGAATTATAAACAAATTTAAAAAAAGTGAGAAAAAATATATAAAAATTATTATACTTGTAATGGAAATGAAGAGTTCGTCACAAATTTCACAATTCTAAATATGATTCTCCGATCCGTGATGAAAATTCTATCACAAAATTAGCTTTGTGATGTACTTTATTTTCATCACAAAATTAATTAATGACAAAGCATATACTAACGGATTTGTAAAATAAATCCATCACAAAATGATAGATTTTATTAAATTTGTGATGGACTTCTTTTATAAATCCATTAGTATATGTTTTGTCACTATTAGTCTTGTGACAAAAATAAAGTACGTTACAGAACTAATTTTGTGATGGAATTTCCATCACGAATCGAATAATCATATTTAGAATTATAAAATTTGTGTGGACTCTTCATACTAATATATACTCTTCATATCCGTCACAAATATCATAACTAATTTATATATTTGCTCTTTTTTTTTTTTAATTCGTTAGTAATCTATCAAAAAACCATCACAATTGTCTTCTTCGAATTGTGACAAAACCCTCTTTGTCACAAATTTTCCATTAGTAAAAGGGTATTTTCTTGTAGTGAATTTTTGAAATTTATAAATTGTTAATAATAGAGATTTTGTATTTAAAAAGTTCTAATTAAATGAGTTTGTTAAAATTTCAAAAATAAGTTCAGAATTTTTACTTTCTTTCTTTAAAAAACTTATAAAATTCTAATGTTTTCTTTTAGAGATTTATAAACTTATTTCCTAAAAATTTTGTTAAATATTTTAAAACCTTTTATAAATTATTAAATATTTTAAGTATTTTAAAAAACTTGTACACTCTCCGAATATCCTCTATATGTAAGTTGAATTATCATTCCAAAGTGATGTAAGTTGAATTGTCATTCCAAAGTTGATGTGACTTGTAGAAGTGCCTCTATCAATGTGACTTATAGAAATGTTTCTTTCAATAAGTTTTCTCCATATAATTCATGGAGTTATAGTCGGTACAATGCACTTATCTACATGTCGTTCCTAAATATCATGATGATAAAGGTAAAATATTAATATTTTATTAATTAACAAAATCATAAATATATTTATGAAGTAATATACTTATTGCAGCCTTAGACTCAACTTTTTAAGCTTATACAGTGTGGAAAAAGAATGTGTCTTCCATGTTTATACTAATTTTGGGGGATATTTCTTTTCTTAATTTCTCTTTTTTTTTTCTTCTTGGAAAACATCTTTCAATAATTTTACTTAAATTGAATAAATTAAAAGACAATTGATCGATTCCCACAATTCACCATTTTGGTTTTGAATTTATTTGACTAATAAATACCTAGTAATTTTTGCAATTAACATCTTTGGAGGGCATATTTTTTAAAAAGAGAAAAGATATTTATAAAAAAAAAAAAAAAAGTGCTGTTTGAATTAGACATCATCAACAAGATGAGTTTTTTTTTTAATTACATCAACAAGATGAGGTTGTAAAAGTTTCAGAGTCCCTTACGCATGTCCTACTAATTACATGTTTATGCAATTAATTTAAAAGTTTTAATGTCGTTTTTAGCAATAAATAAAGACATCATGTGTAAAATTGATTGATTAATCGTCTATCATAGAACTGAGAAGAAGAAAAAATGGAAAAAAACAAAGAAATGGTCGAATGTCCAAATCATGCGTATAACTATCAATCCAGACTATTTTGTCAATATGTATTCAATCATTATTGTCCAAGAATCATATCTCAGATATTTTTCTACTTAGTGCTTTCACTACTCAATAGGGAGGAAAATTTTAGTGTGAATTGAGTGCCTTCGTGTTAATAGGTTGATATAATTAATTCCTAAAGTGTAATAATTCGTGGATTGATATATTAATAATTTTCTTTCAATATTAAATCCTTACTTCACTAAGGCCTTACGACACACTAAAATAAATAAGTTAATAATAAAATAATGAATGACAACATGAAAATTATCACTAATTATATAAATTATGTAACAAAAAATTTTATTTTGTTACCTTAATGATCTATACAAACCAAATGGTAATAATAATAGTATTTAAGTTGTCACCATAGACAATTAGTGATATCCCTATAGTGACAACTTAGTGTCATTTTACAAATTATAGTAGCAATTTTTATTGTCATTAAGTTGTCATCAAAGGGGTGTCACTCATTGTCAATTGTGACAACTTAAAATATTAATCTTTGTTACTAATTAATGAGTTGTAATATTGTGGCAAAACAAAAATTATTATCACCTAAAAAGTTTCACTATTGATAGAATAAAAATTATTATCACTTAATGCATATCATTAGTAACAATTTTTATATTATTATTTATTATTTTGTTATTAATATAATTTTATTTTATTTTTTGTATTGACGTAAGAGCAAAAAGTCTAATAAAAAGACTAATGTGATTATTTAAAATCGGGCTACTAAGCCCACTTAAAACAAGTCATATAAATTTAATGGCCTCGAGTCTATCAAAAACTTAATTAATATAAATATCAACTCTCATAGTTAAAAAAATATTTAAGTACTCCTTTTTTAACTTAAACACTGTCTCTATGAGAGCATATTCCTATAATAAAAGCACACTTTACAATAATTTAAGAAGAACTTCATTCTTCATGCAACATGAATCAAAGATCTAAAATACCAATTATGCCGATAACAATACATAAATAATAAAAAAAAGAAGATAACTCTTTTTGAAATTCACATTAACATTGATGCGATTTGCCGACTAATAAGCCGCCATAAAAAATAAATAAATAAAACTAAAAAATTAAGTACTAATAAAATGAACCCGTCAACATATGATACGAATATCATTTCTTCTTGCGCTTGGTCCCTTTTGATGGGGGAGATAAACAATACATAATATCTTATGCAATTGACTCTCATGCATCTTCTTCTTATCCACATCCCGTTCAATTTATATGACTTTGAATATTAATAATGTTACACAGGAATACATGGGCCTTTAATTAATGGAGTGATTAATTTTGAAAAGGAATTAGATATTTAAGAAACCGTATGAAAATTGCAATTAAGTAGAGAATTTGATATTAGCTCGAGCTTGTTTAAAGATTTGGGTACAATTATGCTAAGTGGCTTGTAGTCCAATAGTATAAATCTCTTATATAATGTGAGAGATTATGAATTCAAACCTCAATAAGTGTCTAATGTGCGTATGTATTTATATGTGTGTGTGTGTGTATATCTTTTAAGTTATAAGTTAGACTAAGAAGTGGGGGGTGATAACGTCTTTGTAATGGGAAATGTGTCTGTTGGGATCAAACACTTACCATGAAGCTAAAGGCTATAGCTGTTAGCAGAGGCGTAATTTTATTTTTTTATATATTTGGCAGCGTAAAGCACCATATAAGGCTGCGGTCGGCTTAAGGTAACTACGCCCTATAAACGCCATGAATTAAGCGATTAGTTCTCGAGTCAAAGGATGATACAAATAATAAATACAACAGTATCCTTTCATGCAAATCATGATTAGATGTCCTTTTAATAACCACCATCACAAATTAGATTGCCTCCTAATAAATAATTGTTATGCTCTTGTGATCTTGGGATTGTCCTTTGAAATTGGAGCTCCTTTCGACTAATTTGGGACGCAAATATGATTAATCCTAAGTGTCCAAAACCAGCTTGTTGTTTGGTGCACTCGTTTTTGGTTGGGCCGACTCCTAATTTTGGTTTGAGCAGATTTGAGAATATTTAATTATTTTGGTAACAACTAACAAATTGGTGGATGATGCTATCCACCAGTTATTACTTAAATAAGCTAATTGAAATAGAAGTGGTTGGACGGGATGTTAATGAAGTGGTCCAAATCAACAATGAGATTTCATAAATTTAGATGCTTGAGAATGGAACAAAGAGCAGAAGAGTCAGAAAAGAGCTGCGAATATAGTGAAAACAATGTTATTTTGCTTGTAAATATATTAGCGTAGAATTTTTGTTTTCTATTGAAAAAGAAAGTTAAAGGACGACCAGCGTAACAATCCTCTTTGGACGTAATCATAAGAGTCTTTGGTCATTGTAAAATGTTCAGTTTGAATCATAACTACATTCCAAAGAGCAAGCCCATCACCACATCCCCTCCACCATAAAGTTGATGGTTCACGAACAACTATCCCAAACAAATTCGAACACGTGATTTTTTTGTGAGAAGTTAAGAGCAGAATTAAATATATAATAGGATTACTCGATATTGTAATTGTCATTGATCAGGATGGAGATTATATAATCCTACAACAACATACTTTAATCATTTTGGGAATTCAAATAATTTACTTAATTGATATATTATATATTTATATGGAGAAATAGCAAAATATGAGCTTCATTTTTCAAGATATTCTGCTTTTTTTATGAGAAAAAGGTTGAAATGACAAACTATAGGTGAAAATCGTCATGAGTAATTGCAACAGTCACATTTTATTTCACTCAAAAGGATACTTTTTGAAAGAAAATACTATAGAAAATAAAATATATTTTGCAAATATTCTTGAAAATGAAAATATTCAGTATGGGAAGGCGAAGTATAAGTATATGGGCCTGATAATGCACTTACCTCCAAAGAAAAGCCCAATCTGTCTTGCTCTTTAGATAGATGTAAAACCAGTTTTTGGACGAATCCTCGACCCACTTCCTAGGCTTTAGGACCAAACTTTTACTAACCTTTGTCGGAATTTGAGGCTGTGACTTCAAATTTGGGCTCCAGTTGTATTGATGATTAAGAATCATATCTCAGATATTTTTCTATTTAGTGCTTTCACTACTCACTAGAGAGGAAAATTTTAGTGTGAATTGAGTGCCTCATGTTAATAGGTTGATATAATTAATTCCTAGAGTGTAATAATTTGTGGATTGATATATTAATAATTTTCTTTCAATATTAAAAACATACTTCACTAAGGCCGTACGACACACTAAAATAAATAAATGAATAAGTTAATAACAAAATAATGAGTAACAACATAAAAATTATTACTAGTTATATATATATTATGTGATAAAAGATTTTATTTTGTCACATTAATGATCTATACAAAATAAATAGTAATAATAATAGTGTTTAAGTTGTCACCATAGACAATTAATAATATCCCTATAATGACAACTTATTGTTTTGTCACAAATTATAGTGGTAATTTTTTTTGTCATCAAGTTATCACCAAAGGGGCGTCACTAATGGACTCGAATCCATCGAAAACTTAATTAATATAAATATCAACTCTCCCAACTAAAAAAAATGGATATTTAAGCACTCATTTTTGAACCCAAACACTATATCTATGAGAGCGGATTCCTATAATAAAAGCACACTTTTCAATAATTGAAGAAGAACTTCATACTTAATTTCATGCAACATGAATTAAAGATCTTTTTTTTTTTTTTTAGAACTTACAATAACAAACTTATTCTTTCAACAAGACAATATTATCTTATGATTAAAATTGAATAAATTAAATTGAAGTACAAACTGTACATTTTATGCACATAAGGAGTTCATTTAAATTTGAACTTCTGACATCTCACATAATAGGAGATATAAATATCATTTGACCACAAGCTACTCGACAACATGAATTCAAGATCTAAAATTTATGCCTAGTATTGGCGTTCAGAAGAAAATCTCAAGGCACGGTTGAAGTCAAATATTGGAGTCACATAAACCAGAAAAAATGAAGATAACTCTTTGAAATTGACATTACTATCGATGCGATTTGCAGACTAATAAGCCGCCATAAAAAAAATAAAAATAAAAATAAAAAATTAAATGTTAATAAAATGAACCCTTCTACATGTGATACGAATATCATTTCTTCTTGTGCTTGGTCCCTTTTGATGGGGGTGATAAACAATACATAATATCTTCTGCAATTGACTCTCATGCATCTTCTTCTTATCCACATCCCTTTCAATTTTTATGACTTTTGAATATCAATAATGTTACACAAGAACACATGGGCCTTTAATTAATGGAGTGATTAATTTTGAAAAGGAATTAGATATTTAAGTAACCGTATGTAAATTGCAATCAAGTCCAAGATTCGATATTAGCTCTGAGCTTGTTTAAAGATTTGGGTCCAATTATGCTTTGTGGCTTGTTGTCCAATGGCATAAGTCTCATATATAATGTGGAAGAACAAGAATTCGTACCTCAATGAGTTTCTAATGTACGTGTATGTTTATATATATATATATATATTTATTTATATATGTTTTAAGTTATAAGTTAGACTAAGGAGTGGGGGTGATAATGTCTTTTTAATGGGAAATGTGTCTGTTGGGATCAAGCACTTATTACTAGCAAAAATGCAGTTTTGGTCCCAAACTTTAGGGACAATAGCAAAATAGGTACCATGCTTTTTAAAATATCCAAAATAAGTCCCATAATTAACTGTACAATTGCATCAATAGTCTAACCGTTAACTTTTTGACAGATTTTGCACGTGAGGTGCACATGCCCGTTAAATCTGCCACTATGTACAAATGGAAATTAGAGGGAATCCAACGTGGCCAAGTGGAATTTGGAGGGAAGCCACATTGGATTAAATATTAGAAACTGGTCAAAAAATCCCTAATTTCCTTCTTTTCCATTTCACTTTCCTTGTTTCTTTCTCTCCCATTTCCCATTTCCCATTTTTTCTTTCTGTCAACACAATTATAGCAGAGTATTGTGAATCTCGGTGAAGAATGTCTTCTACCTCCTCAACACAAGTAGATGCAGCGTGCTACTGTGGGAACCAAGCTCACTTGAGAACATCATGGACAAATGAGAATCCTGGAAAGAGGTTCCTGGTATATGCCAACTCTACCAAAGGTAATGGCTTTGGGTTTTCGTGTGGGAAGATAAGCCCATTTGTGCAAGGGCAAAAACCATAATACCTGGATTATTATGAAGGATTAATGAAATGGAGGCTCAAATGCCGAAATTGAAGGTTACAGTGATAGAGTTGGAGGGCGAAAATGCACGGTTGAGAAGAAGGAGACCTTGGGTTGTTGGTTTTGTCTTGGATGACTTTTGTCTTCAAATGGTTGTTTTGAAGGGAAAAATGAGGATAGTAGAGAAGGCTGAATTGGAATTTAGTTTGCTTTAATCTACTGTCTATGTTGGGAAGAAAAATGAAGTGTAAACTTGGGTCCACTGTAGGTTATGTTAATGTATTGTGTTGTGATTTGTGTTTATGTATGTTTAAGATGTAATGGTCTTGTGTGTACTATGAAAGTCTAGGTGTAGTGACAATTGAAAAAAATTCCCCAGCAATGCTCTGTTTGTACTAGTAAAGTGAAATGAAGAACCTTTTCCCAGTATGGCTCTCTTTTGCATTTTGGTTGATTACATGAATTAATTAATGTTACTAAATTTAGTTTCGTTAATTAATTAAAGTTTCTGAAGGTTGGGCAAGTTGGGAATTTTTTTTTCGTTTTTTCTTTTTTATGGCAAGTGGCTCTACTTTTATGTATTCACTTATTTGTGCATACAAGAGGAGACAATTATAAGTAGGTTCTCTGCTAAATAACAAGTGTTCTGGGAAGAGATTTAGTAACCTGGAAACCTAAAATTTGTCAAAATAACCAAACCAAAGCTTTAAACTTTAAAGCTTCAATTGCATCAATTCCATTAAGTATTTTATTTACCTAATGAACATGCACACTCCCCAAAGGCTGGCTCATACCTCTCCAACATTATCATTGGTAGTGGCCTGCATACAAGAGGAGACAAATATAAAGCAAAATTTCCCACAAAAATAAATAAATAAATAAATAAAGTTGAGTAAAGCTAAAAAACCTGCTGAACATGTACACTCTCCAATGGCTGCCTTGCTGCACTTGTCCTCTTCCTTGCCTGTCAACATAAGATATTGATTACAATCTCAATATTAATCAATTAATTAGTAACATATAAGTTAACACATAATTATACTTATAGTGAATTTGCTTCCCTATTGTATTGGCTCTTGTGTTAATGGTGGGATGTCTTCAGCTTGTGTTAATTCTTCATGTTCTTCATTCTGTACATCACTAATAGGAAACTTTTCTGTAAATTTCCTCCATTGGCACCCTTTCTTGTTGTGCCTACTTGCCTCACAAAACTTGCAGGTAACACTCCATTTCTGCCTCTTCATTTTGATTGTCTTGTTAAAGGAGTCAACTTTGCTCTTTTTCTTCTTTGGTTGCTCATCAACCTCAAGTCTTCTTGCTCTTTTAGGCCTTCCTTTCTTTCTTCCAAAATTTGGTGGAAGAGGTGGAATGAACTTAGTTTGATCCCACAAGTCTGGCCCATTCATTGGAAATATGGCTGGCTCATAAACTTGGTTGTAAGTATCCACAGTGTAACAATTGTGCACAAAGTCCTCAGGATCAAAACTCTGGCTACATATTGCACTCATTTCATGTTTACATGGAATGCCACTCAAGTCCCACTTTCTACATGAGCAACTATGAGCCTTCAAATCAACAGTATATCTTGCTCCATCATAACAATTAATCTCATTTAGCCAGTCATTAGACTTAATAGGAATGCAATCAGCAGCCTGATTCATGTTCTTCCCAAGGATCTTCTTAATTCTAGGACACAACCTTCTTCCCTCCCATTTTCTTTCACATCTATCCCTATTTGTTCAAGCCTACTCATTAAATACTCCCTAATCCACTCCAACATAGTCAAAAATAGATTCTCCCTTGCTTCAAGAATATTGCAATTAAATGTCTCACACACATTATTCAAAAGCATATCACATTTTGGAAATGGGTTAAAATGGGATCTTGACCACTATGATGGAGGTTTATCTTGCAATCATTCTACACACTTGGGATCTAACTCAGCAAGTTCTTTCAATCTTTCTTTAAATTCTGCCACTGTACTAGCCTTAGCAGCTCTCCATAGCCCTCTTTTGTAAGCTAATCCCTTAAAACCAGCAGTCTTCATATTGCCAAAACCTATTGTCAGCACCTGGGAAAACTGACTCAAAGGTAGGTATAAGCCCCTTGTGATTGTCTAATATGAAAGTAAAGACATCATCTTTCTTAATCTTCAAATCATCTTTAAAAAGCCACAAAAACCATTCCCAAGCCTCTCTAGTCTCACTACACACCACTGCATAAGCCACTGGGAACAAGCAATTGTTTGGGTTAATGGAAACTGCAGTAAGCAGTACTCCACCATGTGGCCCTTTTAAATGGCATCCATCAACACCTATGATGGGTCTACAGCCTGCCGTGAAGCCCTGTTTTAAGGCTTGAAAATAGACATAAATTTTTTCAAATTTTCTCAAGCCATTGTCATCTATTGATCACTTAATTCCATCACAATAGTAGAACCAGGATTCTTTGACCTCAAAGCCTCTACATAATCCCATAATTTAGTGTATTGTTCATCGCAATTACCCTCAATTGACTTTAAGGCCCTCCTCTTTGCTCTATATGCCTGATACTTTGACACGACATCTTATATCCTTAATAACATCATTTCTAAAACCCTTTGTGTCTCTCTTAAGATCAAACCTAAAAGCTTCTTCGTACTTCTTAGACAACCACCTATACTTAACATTGTGCACACTATAAGACCTCCCACATTTATGATTAAGGTTGTATTCCCTAATTTGAAAAGAAAAATCATTCTCCACTTTAAGTGCATTAATGTGCCAATCATAGCCCTTATCACTACACTTTGCATACACCCTTCTTTTATCATTTTTTGTAATTTTTAAATTCCTGCCAGTCTTGATAGCATGTGATTGTACAACTTCCCTGAACTCTTTTTTATTACTAAACATCATCCTTATGTCAAAGATAGGATCAAAGGTGTTAGAGGGGTTGAATGCAGGGTAGGTTTTTTCCTTCTTCCCATCATCTGAACCAACATCACTCTCAAAATCCTCACCACTTGATAGATTATCAGTTTCAGGTTTAGAGGATATGTCTTTGTTGCTATTATGCTCATTGTGTTCTTCTTGATCAGGTCCTACCCATTCTACATCCTTATCAATGTGCTTCTCAAATAACACATCATCCATCCCATCTTCACTACCTAACACATAGTCACTGTCACTGAAATCACTCTACCCTTCCCAACATCAATTTCTCCCCCTCTGAACTCCCCAGGATCCTCATTAGCCTCACCATCCCCAACAGCTTTACCAACATTATCCTCATCTGTAATCTCTAAATCATCTAAACCCTAGTCCCTGCCATCCTTATATTCATCAATAAATCTGAAATCTGGATCACATGCATCAAGAATAAGCTCAGTTTGGACATTCTGCTCATTAATGTCATTTGGAAATCCCTCTACAACTAAATGTTATTCATTAAGTGCATTGTCATCAACATCTTTCACAGTATCTAAGTACAAGTGCATTTCATTTTCATAATAATAATAATAATCAATTAATTGAAAAGGATCAGTTCCAAATAGAATTATTCTAAATTTGTGCAAATGATCAATCATATAATATTTTCTCTCCCCCTTATATCCCAACTGATCACAAAAACTATTAAGATGAGCCAAGCATATAGTTCTAAGGTCAACATGGTCAAATGCACTGATTGTTCCTCCCTTGTATTCTACTCTAGGTGAAAATACAAGTTCACCACCATGATGAATTAATAAAATGGTTAAGCAATTTCCTTTTCCTACAGCATAAAGGAAAATAATAATAATAATAATAATAATAATAATAATAATAATAATAATAATAATAATCAGCACGCAACAAAGCACATGCAAACAAATAAGAAATTGTATGCATGTTCAATATTTTCAATACTACATCTGAAGGGGACCACAACACTAATATATTATCCTTTTTCTATCCCCCTAGCCCTCCTACGAAGAAGAATAATATATGTCCCCTGGCACTACTACACAGAAGAATAAAACACACATGTACAGGACATGGTACCACAAAGCAAACCAAACAATGACATGCATTAGTTAAAAAAAGGGCCACTTGAAGCTAAAAAGTACACAAACCCTAGCATACTTTATCTCAGAATGAGGGAAACCACAAAAAAATCATACAAACTCCCATATAAAACAACTATAAAGGTAAAATTTTAAGAAGTGAAAAACTTACTGTAGTTTATTAGTTCGGACCCAACCACATATTGCACCTGCAACATGGCTGTCGATTGAGCTAAGTTTCCTATCCTCTTGTTGCTCTTTCCTCTCCTTCGTGTAGTTGATGGAACGGGCACAAGATTTTTTGGGCTTGATTTTAGAGAGAAGCGGGGGTTTTGAAGTGTGAAATATTGAACTAAGGTTTTTTTTTGTTCAAGTGATTTTGTCTCAGAAATTGGGGGAAATCACCTTTTCTCCTTATTTTTATTTCCTCACAATTCATCCAAAATTTGATATTCTGATATTTAATCTAACATGGCTTCCCTCCAAATTCCACTTGGCCACATTGGATTCCCTCTAATTTTCATTTGTACACATTAGCAGATTTAACGGGCATGTGCACCTCAGGTGCAAAATCTGTCAAAAAGTTGATGGCTAGACTATTTATGCAATTGTACAGTTAATTATGGGACTTATTTTGGATATTTTAAAAATCATGGTACCTATTTTGCTATTGTCCCTAAAGTTTGGGACCAAAACTGCATTTTTGCCGCTTACCACTAGATTAAAAGCTATAACTGTTAGCAAAAATGCAATTTTATTTCTATATATATTTAGCAGCGTAAAACACCGATAAGGCTACGATCGGCTTGAGGTAGCTGCGCCCTATAAGTGCTATGGATTGAACTATTAGTTCTCGAAACAAAGAATGATGCGGATAATAAATCCAACAGTATCCTCTCATGCAAATCATAATTAGATGTCGTTTTAATAACCACCATCACAAATTAGATTGCCTTCTAATAAATAATTGTTATACTCATGTGATCTTGGGATTGTCCTTTGAGATTGGGGCTCCTTTCAACTAATTTGGGACGCAAATATGATTAATCCAAGTCCAAACCCAACTTGTTGTTTGGTGCACTCGTTTTTGGCTTGGGTGGGCGGACTCCTAATTTTGGTTTGTGCTAATTTAAGAAAAATTAATTATTTTGGCAATAACTAACAAATTGGTGGATGATGCTATCCACCAGTTATTACTTAAATAAGCTAATTGAAATAAAAATGATTGGACGGGGGATGTTAACGAAGTGGTCCAATACAACAATGAGATTTCATGAATTTAGATGCTTGAGAATGGAATAAAAAGCGGAAGAGTCAGAAAAGAGCTGCAAATATAGTGAAAACATTGTTATTTTGCTTGTAAATATATTACTATAGAATTTTTGTTTTTGATTGAAAAAGAAGGTTGGAGGGCGACCAGTGTAACAAACCTCTTTGGATGTAATTATAAGAGTCTTTCATCGTTGTGAAATGTTCAGTTTGAACCATAGCTACATTCTAAAGGGCGAGCCCATCACCACAGCCCCTCCACCATAAAGGTGATGGTTCGCAGACAACTATCCCAAACAGGTTTGAACACGTGACCTTCTTGTGGAAAGTTAGGGGCAGAATTAAATATATAATAAGATTACTCGATATTGTAATTGCCATTGATCAAGATGGAAAATATATTATCCTGCAAGAACATACTTTATATCATTTTGGGAATTCAAATAATTTACTTAATCGATATATTATATGGAGAAATAGCAAAATATGAGCTTCATTTCCCAAGATATTATGCTTTTTTTATGAGAAAAAAAGTTGAAATGACGTACTATAGATGAAAATAGTCGTGAGTAATTGCAACAGTCAAGTTTTATTCACTCAAAAGGATACTTTTTTGAAAGAAAATACTATAGAAAATAAAATACATTTTGCAAATGTTCTTGAAAATGAAAATATTTAGTATAGGAAGACAAAGTATAAGTATATGGGCCTGATAATGGACTTACCTCCAAAGAAAAGCCCAATATGTATTGCTCTTTAAATAGATGTAGAACCAGTATTTGGAACAATCCTTGATCCACTTCCTAGGCTTTAGGACCAAACTTTTACTAAACTTTGTCGGAATTTCAGGCTCTGACTTCAGATTTGGGCTCCATTTGTATTGATGATTAAGAATCATATCTCAGATATTTTTCTATTTAGTGCTTTCACTACTCACTAGGGAGGAAAATTTTAGTGTGAATTGAGTGCCTCATGTTAATAGGTTGATATAATTAATTCCTAAAGTGCAATAATTTGTGGATTGATATATTAATAATTTTCTTTCAATATTAAAAACATACTTCAAGGGTAGTTACTAATTGTTAATTGTGACAACTTAAAACACTAATATTTGTCATTAATTAATGAATCATATTGTAGCAGAACAAAAATTATTGTCACCTAAAAAGTTTTACTAGTGATAAAATAAAAACTATTATCACTCAATACATATTATTAGTAACAATTTTTATATTGTCACTTAATATTTTGTCACTAATATGATATTTTTTTGTATTTATGTAAGAGTAAAAAGTCTAATAAAAAGACCAATATGATTATTTAAAAATGGGCTACTTAGCCAACTTAAAACAAGCTGTATAAATTTAATGAACTCGAGTCCATCAAAAACTTTATTAATAGAAATATCAATTCTCACAGTTAAAAAAGTATATAAGTATGCATTTTTGAACTCAAATATTGTCTCTATGACAGTATATTCCTATAATAAAAGTACACTTTTCAATAATTTAAGAAGAACTTCATTCTTCATGCAACATGAATTAAAGATGTAAAATACCAATTATGCCGATAACAATACAAAAATCAGAAAAAATGAAGATAACTCTTTTTGAAATTCACATTACTATTGATGCGATCAGCCGACTAATAAGCCGCCATAATAAAAATAAAATTAAAAAATTAAATATTAATAAAATGAACCCTTCCACATATGATACGAATGTCATTTCTTCTTGTACTTGGTCCCTTTTGATGGGGGTGATAAACAATACATAATATCTTCTGCAATTGACTCTCATGCATCTTCTTCTTATCCACATCCCTTTCAATTTATATGACTTTGAATATTAATAATGTTACACAAGAACGCATGGGCCTTTAATTAATGGAGTGATTAATTTTGAAAAGGAATTAGATATTTAAGTAACCATATGCAAATTGCAATCAAATCCAAGATTTGATATTAGCTCGAGCTTGTATAAAGATTTGGGTATGGGAGATTAGGAATTCGAACCTCAACGAGCTTTTAATGTGCGTATGTGTTTATATATACACATCTTTTAAGTGATAAGTTAGAGTAAGGAGTGGGTGGTGATAATGTCTTTTTAATGAGAGATTTGTCTATTATGATCAAGCGCTTGCTAGTAGGCTAAAAACTATAATTGTTAGCAGAAGCCCAACTTTATTTTCTTATATATTTGGCAACGTAAAACACCGTATAAGGCTACGATCGACTTGAGGTGGTTGCACCCTATAAGAGCCACTAGTTGAACGACTAATTTTCAAGTCAAAGGATGATGCGGATAATAAATCCAACAGTATCCTTTATTGCAAATCACGATTAGATGTCCTTTTAATAACCTCCATCACAGATTAGATTGCCTTCTAATAAATAATTGTCATGCTCTTGTGATCTTGGGATTGTCCTTTGAAATTGGGGCTCCTTTCAACTAATTTGGGACGCAAACTAATTTGGGACGCAAATATGAATTATTCCAATGTCCAAAACCAGCTTGTTGTTTGGTGCACTCGTTTTTGGGTGGGCTGACTCCTAATTTTGGTTTGTGCAGATTTGAGAATATTTAATTATTCTGGCAAACAACTAACCAATTGGTGGATGATGCTATCCGCCAATTATTACTTAAATAAGCTATTTGAAAGAGAAATGGTTGGACGGGATGTTAAAGAACTGGTCCAATACAACAATGAGATTTCATGAATTCAGATGCTTGAGAATCGAACAAAAAGCAGAAGAGTCCGAAAAGAGATGCGAATGTAGTGAAAACACTATTATCTTGCTTGTAAATATATTTGCGCAGAATTTTTTTTATTGAAAAAAGAGGTTGGAAGGCGATCAACGTAACAATCCTCCTTGGACATAATTATAAAAGTCTCATGTCGCTGTGAAATGTTCAATTTGAATTATAATTACTGTCCAAAGGGCGAGCCCATCACCACAGCCCCTTAATTGAACTATAATTACTGTCTAAAGGGCGAGCCCGTCACCACAGCCCCTCCACCATAAAGGTAATGGTTTACGGACAACTATCCTAAACAGGTTTGAACACGTGATCTTCTTGTGAAAAGTTAAGTGCAGAATTAAATATATAATAAGATTACTCGATATTATAATTGTCATTGATCAGGATGGAGAATATATTATCCTGCAAGAACATACTCTATATCATTTTGGGAATTCAAATAATTAACTTAATCGATATATTATATGGAGAAATAGAAAAATATGAGCTTTATTTTCCAAGATATTATGTTTTTTTTTATGAGAAAAAAGGTTGAAATGACAAACTATAGATGAAAATAGTCGTGAGTAATTGCAACAGTCAAGTTTTATTCACTCGAAAGGATACTTTTTTGAAAGAAAATACTATAGAAAATAAAATATATCTTCCAAATGTTCTTGAAAATGAAAACATTTAGTATGGGAAGACGAAGTGTGAGAATATGGGCCTGATAATGGACTTACCCACAAAGAAAAGCCCAATCTGTATTGCTCTTTAAATAGACGTAGAACCAGTTTTGAACCAATCCTTGACCCACTTCCTAGGCTTTAGGACCAAACTTTTACTAAACTTTGTCGGAATTTCAGGCTGTGACTTCAGATTTGAGCTCCATTTGCTGGGTCATAATTCATTGCAGTAGGCCTTTGAACCCATATAATGTATATGTAAGGATATAAACAGATCGAGTCAAGCCCAATGCATTATTTTCTTTCTTTCTCTTTTTTTTTCTTTTTTTGGGGTGGTGGGGGTTGGTGGTTTATTTTTTATTTTCATTTTTTCTCTTCCAAATGAGGATTGTCCCCAAATTTATCTGAGTACCTCCTACAGTCTCGAACCTACCCCCATATAGAGTTAGGATTGGTGCAACTGAAGTTGTTTCGAGCAACGTCGCCCCCTCTAGAGTCACGGCCTGTGTAACTGAGCCCGGCGAAAGGTGGTGGTTTAATTGTTGATCATATGGAGTTTGGACAAACTTTTATCGAATTGAACATGAGTTGAACTCAAACTTTAATTTTTTTCCCTTGAGCTCCAAAAATTAATTATCTCCATGGCACATTCTAAAAAAAATTAATAATTTTGGACCATTTGAATATATTGTTTTCTTTTTATTTTTCAATTGAAAATGGCAATTATGTAGAATTTAAAGTTTCTCCCACATCTCATCCCCATAGCACATTTTCACAAACACATTTTAATTTTGAACCCAAATAGATATAATCTATTTTCTTTTTAATTTTTTGGTAGAAAAAAAATGTAATTGCAATAATGTAAATTTCGAAATTACTTCCCACCAAATCATTGTGTCCCACTTCGGACCACTTTATTCTAGAAAAAGGAAAAGTGAGCATTTTGTCAAATTTGAAGTAAAAATTAGTTTACATGACTAGTCAAAATCATATAGTTGGACCTTTTATTTTCTTTTCCCTTTTTTTTTTTGCCTATTTCTATTTTCTAGTCCACGTGAGTCGAAATTGATGGGGGCATGTCTGAAAGAATAATTACTCTTAACAACAAACATTTGTGATAGAATTTGATCTGTTTCTACCTGATTGCTAAGTAAGTAGTTACATTCCACATGGTCAAATCATTGGTAATTGTTCTTTTTCTTTCCTTTATTTTCCCTCGTTCTTTTATTAATTAGAGAGAGATTCACAAAAAATGATTGAACAATCCTCATTAGGTAAAAAAATTTATGAGTTGAGTGAAGTATTTTTAATTTGCTCGAAATTATTAAATTAAAAGATATGATTAGTGAAACACATCAATTCTGTTATTTATGGGTGGAATACTAAATTCTAAATTCTAAATTGTCAATCATCAATTGGTCAAGTGGTATCATCCCCTCACTTAAATACATAAGATCGATGGTTGAATTCTAACAAACTCTTGATGCACATATATGAGTGCAAATAAAAAAAATAAAAAAAAAACTCGAAACTAGGGAGCAATTGAGCGGAACTTGCAAAAAGATTTTGAGTTCGAGCTTGAGCTTGATTTGATGAAACTTGAACTCGGTGTAGCTCCGTTGCATTAAACTTAAATTATCAAGTAAATTATAAATAATTACAAGCTCGAGTTTAAATTTGAGAGTAAATTCAAAACAACAACAACAACAACAACAACAATAATAATAATAACAATATATATTTATTAATAAAATAAAAAATAATATTTAATTATATATTATATAGTAATATCAACTCAAAATAAATATTAAATTTAATTAAATTCAACTTAAATTTAAAATAATTTGACCTCGAGTCCAACTAGTTCAAGCCTTGTCAGCACCCTAAGTCTAGCAACCTGCTCTAAACCGTAAACCTTGAAACAAAAAATGTGAGTGGTGCAACACGTGAACTCTCCTACAATTTGATGATAACATTGCAGAAAACTTACTTGAATTTGCAAGTGATTTAATCATTACTCCTCTACCACATAGCTTGTGACAAATGTTATAGCATTCCGACCCTACAACTTATACTATGTTTAAGTCTAAAGTTTTTATGAGAAAAAGAAAGGAAAATGTAAAATGATAAAAGTACAAAATATTATTATTTTGCGTGCAAATAACAAGAAACAAATTCTAAATTATGCATGCAACCGAGCCGAGCTTGCGAGAAACTTTTGAGGTCGAGCTAGAGCTTGATTTAGCTAGAATTGATTAAACTCAAATTATCAAGTAAATTACATACAACTACGAGTTCGAACTCAAAATAGAAAAATAATAATACAGTATATATTTATTAATAAAATAAAAAATAATATTTAATTATTTATTATCTCACAATATCAGCTTGAAATAAAAATCGAATTCAATTAAATTTATCTTGAATTTAAAACAATTTAAACTCGAGTCCAACTATCTGCAACCAACCCTAAACTTTGAAACAAAAAATGTGTGTGGTGAAACACGTGAACTCTCCCATAATCTGGTGATTATTACTGTAGAAAACCTACTTGAATTTGCAAGATTAATCATTACTCCTCTACCACCTAACTTGTGACAAATGCTATAGCATACTATGTTTAGGTCTGAAGCTTATATGAGAAAAAGAAAGAGGGATGCAAAATGATAAAATGATAAAAGTACAAAATATTATTATTTAAAATGGGAAAACATATTTATAATATTTTTCTTACTGAAATTTAAGAATTAAAACGTTAAGCAATTTGATTTAATTATGATCTCTCCTATCTTTGTAATCTATTTTTAGATTTCCAAAAGGCGTTTGATTTAATTTAGGTGTGTGATTGGGTGATTACTGATTACATATTCCAACACCTGGGAGATGTTGAAAATTTTATCTTTCAAGTTTCTTTTGCCATACCTACCAAATTGAATAAAAGTACAAATTTACTTAAACTTGAGACCAATTTCCAAAATTTAGGACTAGTTACTTGAAATTCAAGAGACCATTGGTTTTTCTACGTTTTCTTTTTGAGAAATAATCGAAACGAATGAATTTTTTACCATAAAAAAACTCTCCTTTCCTTTTAACAGATATGGATTTTACCAATCAGTAATAATAATGCCATTAATTTGAATGTGGTAGATACAATAATCTAATCCAAATTTCTTTATGAACTCCTAATTTTCTAAATTCAAATCAATCAATCCAATTTAAAATTAGAGTTAGATAGGGATAGAAAAGAATTTATACATTTTCGCATTGAATAATTTAGATCTAAAATGAAGAAAGTTCTGTTGATTCATTTATTCAATTGAGACATTATTCATTTCAAATTGGATACCAGAATGAAATGTGAGCCAAGTCTTAAAAGAAAAAAAAAATGAAAAGAAAAAGAAATTACTTCATCATATTTGGATTGTTACAATCAATCGCGAATATATTATGTTGATTTTGCCTTGAAATTGAGGTAAATTTGACAAGGAGACCAAGTTTGATTAGAATTAGGACTCTTTCTTGTATTAGGTTTCCTAATTCTAGGTAAAGTAGTCAAGTAATTTTTTGACTATAAATATTAGTTTTTTCTTTCGGAAAAATCATCACGAACATAACACAAGGGCTTCTTTACTGCTTTTGAGTAATTCTCTCAAGACGGAGTTTAGAACGAGGGTGTTAGGTGTTTTCGTGAGATTTGTGGGATTCAAGTTTGTACTTGCACTTTGATTTGAGATCAATAAAATTCCTTTTCTTTGTCGGGTGGATTAGGCACATCGCCGAACCACGTTAAATCTTGTTGTCACTTTACATTAAATTACTTTACTATTATTTCATTGTTTCCGCAATAGATCCTCCTGGGTTTCAACAAACTGGTATCGGAGCAGGTTGGATCAGATGTCAGGAATGAAGTACGCGGTAGAGAAATTCGATGGGAAGAATGACTTTGGGCTGTGGAAGATGAAGGTTCACGCCCTCCTGTGTCAACAAGGATTACATAGAGCGTTAAAGGGCAGGGATTTCTTTCCGGAAACGCTGAAGGATGAGGAGAAGGATGAGTTCATGGCGAAGGCTTACGGTACTCTGGTGTTATCATTGGCAGATAACGTACTGAGAGAGGTCGCCACGGAAAGTACGCTAGCGGATTTATGGAAGAAGCTGGAGAGTTTATATATGACGAAGTCCCTGACAAATCGGCTGTATTTAAAACAGCGATTATACACATTGAGAATGAAGGAAGGTACATCTATTACTCAACATATTGATTTTTTCAATAAGGTGATTCTGGATCTCGCTAGTATAGATGTCAAAATTGATGATGAGGATCAAGCTTTAATTCTCTTGTGTTCTCTGCGAGCACTTGGTTACTACTTTGTTGTACGGGAGATATACGATTTCAATGGAGGATGTGAAGGCCTCATTGAATTCCAACGAGTTGAGAAAACATGTCATGGGCAGCAACGATGGTGAAAGTGGGGAAGGATTGGTGGCAAGAGGGAGACCAAGAGAAAGAGGAAGGAGTAGAGGCCGATCGAAGTCCCGAACCAAGCCTAGAAATGGTGACAAATGTTTTAGGTGCAGTGGAAAGGGGCATTGGAGACGGAATTGTCTGGAACGAGGAAAGGTGAAGGATGCAGATGAAACTTTTGATCACAAACGAGATGATGTCGCAGGAATTGTTGAGGATGAGTCTGATGGTGGGCTTATTCTCAACGTTGCTGAAACTTTACTAAGCTCTGAATGGATTTTGGATAGTGGTTGCTCCTACCACATGTGCCCAACAGAAGATTGGTTTACCACATACCAAAAATTTGATGGTGGTAAGGTGCTTATGGGAAATGATGCTTCTTGCAGGGTTGTAGGAATTGGCTCAGTTTGTATCAGGATGCATGATGGGATAGTAAGGACCCTAACAGATGTGCATCATGTTCCAGATCTGAAGAAAAATCTGATATCGCTAGGTACTCTGGACAAGAATGGTTGTGAGTACAGAGCTCGAGATGGAATTCTGCGGGTTTCCAAAGGTGCACTGCTTATCATGAAGGGAGAAAAGCGGAACGGCCTTTACATATTGCAGGGAAACACGGTTTCTGGTACTGCAGCGGTTTCTTCATCAGTCAATGATACTACGAGACTCTGGCATATGCGACTTGGGCATATGAGTGAGAGGGGAATGTCAGAACTGAGCAAATGAGGTTTGCTTTGCGGAGAGAAGACTGGAGAACTGGATTTCTGCGAGCAGTGTGTGCTAGGCAAGCAACATAGGGTGAAATTCGATACTGCAATTCATAGGACCAAAGGTACCTTGGATTACATTCACTCAGATCTTTGGGGGCCTTCTCAGGTTCCTTCAAAGGGAGGTGCAAGGTACATGCTGACATTCATAGATGATTTCTCACGGAGAGTATGGGTGTACATGCTGAGGCATAAGGATGAGGTGTTTGTCAACTTCAAGCAATGGAAGACCTTAATTGAGAAGCAGACAGGAAATGAGATAGGAAAGGACTGACAACGGATTGGAGTTCTGCAACAAGGAATTTCAGGAATTCTGTGAGAAGGAAGGAATTGTGAGGCATCGCACAGTTGTACATACACCACAGCAGAATGGAGTTGCAGAATGGATGAACATGACTATCTTGGAAAGAGCTAGATGCATGCTCTTTAACGCCGGATTGTCCAAGGATTTTTGGGCAGAAGCAATTAACACTGCTTGTTATTTGGTGAATAGGTCACCATCAACCGCTTTGGAGTGCAAGACACCAATGGAAGTTTGGTCTGGGTCTCCTGCTGATTACTCAAATCTGAGAGTATTTGGGTGTCCAGCCTATGCTCATGTCCGGGATGGGAAGCTTGAGCCAAGGGCTAGGAAGTGCATATTTCTAGGCTATGCAAATGGAGTCAAAGGTTATCGTTTGTGGTGTAATGATGACAAGGGCTCCAAGATGATTATCAGCAGGGACGTGATATTCGATGAGTCTGCAATGATGAAGAAGGTAGAGCAGCAGGAAAGCGGTCAACAGGGCGTTAAGGAGAAGGTGGAGATTCATATTGATCCTCCACAAGTTTCAAAGGGGAAATAGAAGGTGGTAGATGAAGCTGGTGAGAGCACATTACCACCTAATCAACAGCAGGAAAATGAACCACTACAAAATTATCGCTTGGCTCGCGATAGAGAGAGGAGGCAGATCAAACCACCACAACGGTATGCTTACTCAGATTTGGTAGCTTATGCTTTGAGTTCAGCTGAGGAGTTTGTAGGAGATGATCCAGTCTCATACAAGAGGCAATTTCCAGGCCAGATTCTGATAAATGGGTTGCAGCTATGAGTGAAGAGATGGAGTCTCTACACAAAAATAGCACATGGGAGCTGGTTGATGTACCTAAAAGGCAGAAAATTATAGGTTGCAAATGGATCTACAAGAAGAAAAAAGGAATTCCTGGTGTTGAAGATGCTAGATACAAGGCGCGATTGGTTGCTAAGGGTTTTACTCAGAGAGAGGGAGTTAACTTTCATGAAGTATTCTCCCCAGTTGTAAAACATACTTCCATTCGTGTTTTACTTGCCATGGTTGCTCTGTTTGATATGGAACTGGAGCAGATGGATGTGAAAACAGCATTTTTGCATGGTGAGTTGGAGGGACAAATCTACATGAGTCAACCAGAAGGATTCATTATTTTCGGGAAACAAAATCAAGCATGTCTTTTGAAGAGGTCATTATATGGCTTGAAGCAGTCTCCCAGGCAGTGATATAAAAGGTTTGATGCTTTTATCACCAAGATAGGATATACTAGAAGCAAATTTGATTGTTGTGTATATTACAAAATTTGTAGTGATAGCCTTCTCGTATATTTGCTGTTGTACGTTGATGATATGTTGATTGCCTCTAGAAACATATCTGAGATCAACCAATTAAAACCTCAGTTAAGTGAAGAATTTGAGATGAAGGATTTGGGCGGTGCAAAGAAGATTCTGGGCATGGAGATCATCCGGGATAGACACGCAGGATTGTTGTACTTGTCTCAACAACATTACATTGAGAAAGTACTTGAGCGATTTGGGATGAATAAGTCCAAGCCAGTTAATACGCCACTTGCAGCTCATTTCAGGCTCTCATCAGATCTATCACCGAGTACTGAGGAAGAGGTGGAGCACATGTCAAATGTGCCATATGCTAGTGCAGTGGGTAGCTTGATGTACGCCATGGTGTGCACTAGGCCAGACATTTCACATGCAGTTAGTGCTGTGAGCAGGTATATGCACAAGCTAGGAAAGACTCATTGGCTGGCTGTGAAATGGATCATAAGGTATTTGAGAGACTCTGCAGGCAGATGTTTGAGGTATAGTCAATCGAATTCTACTACAAGAATTCTTGGCTATGTGGATGCGGACTATGCAAGAGATTTGGACAGCATAAGGTCTATGACGTGCTATGTGTTTTGTGTATCAAGTTGTGCGGTTAGCTGAAAGGCGACTTTATAGTCATCAGTTGCATTGTCCACAACAGAAGCTGAGTACGTGGCTTTAGCTGAAGGCGTTAAAGAAGGCATTTGGCTAAAGGGGCTGATTGATGATATGGGTATGACTTCTGAGATCACTAAGGTATTTTGTGACAGTCAGAATGCCATACACTTGTCAAAGAATCAAGCATTTCATGAGAAAACAAAGCACATAGATGTGAGGTATCACTTTGTTCGGGATATGGTGTCCCAAGGAGTCACGTTGGTTGACAAAGTTGGGACTAAGGATAATCCGGCAGACATGTTTACTAAGGCTGTTCCAGGAATCAAATTCGAGCATTGCTTGGATTTGAATAATATTTACAGACTCAGATAACAGGCCCTATTGGGGGCAGGGACAAAGAAGATGAATGGGAATTTCAAGTCAATATAGAGAATTGTTGATTTTGCCTTGAAATTGAGGTAAATTTGACAAGGAGACCAAGTTTGACTAGAATTAGGACTCCTTCTTGTATTGGGTTTCCTAATTCTAGGTAAAGTAGTCAAGTAATTTTTTGACTATAAATATTAGTTTTTTCTTTCGGAAAAATCATCACGAACATAACACAATGGCTTCTTTACTGCTTTTGAGTAATTCTCTCAATACGGAGTTTAGAACGAGGGTGTTAGGTGTTTTCGTGAGATTTGTAGGATTCAAGTTTGTACTTGCACTTTGATTTGAGATCAATAAAATTCCTTTTCTTTGTCGGATGGATTAGGCACATCGCCGAACCACGTTAAATCTTGTTGTCACTTTACATTGAATTACTTTACTATTATTTCATTATTTCCGCAATAGATCCTCCTGAGTTTCAACATATTAAATACATGAACAATCAGTCCAAATATTATATCGCCAGTATAATTCATAAAATATTATTATCATTCTCCACTCAAGTTAGACAGCAAAATGGACCGATTAAACATTTCATGAGAAAGCCAAGTGTTGACTCTTTTGTGTGGTATTTATTCTCGTTCAGATCTTGAAATGGCATCCAACCCTTTCTCATACCTTTAGAATGATTCTATATTCTTTCATCGATTTGTTATTCTTCTCCATTTGTATATCTAAACTGACAAATGTCTGAGATAAATATATACAAAGAATTAGAATAAAGACAAAACTTAACATGACCTAGAAACATAGTCTAAAAATTATATTAAAAAATCTTACATATACTGTACAAGCATTCAATGATAGATAGATGTAGTAATACAAACAATTTTGACATATGGTCCAAGAAAATTGGGAATTAAATTGCGAATCTGAAAAAGGGCCTAACAGCAACAAATAATTAATGCCTGATATATAATTGAAGGCCATAATAATTAATAAAGTTGAGAAAATTTTGTCAAAGATGTAGCTGGTTGTTGCAACACCCCACTGAAATAAGATCAATTGCATGTGCTTTTGCCTTTTTTGTCGCCATCAAAATCAAAATTCTATCAAATATTTTTCAAAGTCTTCACCATCAGTAGCCCCAAAAGATTAGGATTCCCAATTAAAGTGGGAGGTTGTCCAAATCTTACAAAATTAGTAGAATTTGAAAAAGAGGGAGAATCAAAGTTTTACACTACATGACTACAAGTAAGGTAGGCTACCATTTTTGCAATACCACATGTAATTTGTCTTTAGAAAATGATTCTTATGAAAAAAATTCACATTTTTTTTTTCTTTTTGGTTTTTGGGTTATTATTCACATAAGGTGCAAGTATTTTATATTGAGAAAAAAAAAATAGTATAATATATTGGTCAACATGTAAACAATAAGTAATTAAATGAAAAAAATTAATAAAGAACTAGTCTGTTTTGATATTTTTTTCAAGTTATCACAATAAGAAAATACCCCCTTCACTAACGAAAATTTTGTGACAAACAAGGTTCCATCATAATTTAAAGACAGTTGTAATGAATTTTTTACAAATTATGACGAATTTAGATAAAGGAGCAAAAGTAATGACACTTGTTATGTATGCGAAGAGTTTATATTGATATAAAAAATTTGCCGCATATTTCATAACTTTAAACATGATTTTTCTATTTGCGATAAAAATTCCATTGTAAAATTAATTTTGTGATACACCAAATTTCATAACTTTAAACATGATTTTTCTATTTGCGATAAAAATTCCATTGTAAAATTAATTTTGTGATACACTTTATTTCCGTCACAGAACTAATGAGTAACCAAGCATATACTAATGGATTCTCTAACACATATCCATCAAACAATCAGATTTTGTGACAAATTTCATTACATTTGTGATGGATTTTTCCATTGGTGACACTACAAGAAAAAGATATATTAGTGACACAATAGTAAGTGGCAATGCAAAAGTTGTCACTAATTATGTATATTAAGTGACAAAAATTTTAATTTTGTCACCTTAATGATATTTACAAACTTAATAGTGACAAGAATAATGTTAAAGTTGTCACTACAAACAATTAGTGATATACTTATGGTGACAATAAAAATCTTGTCACAAATTATAGTGACAGTTTTTATTATCACTAAATTGTCACTATAGGGGTGTCATTAATTGTTAACGGTGACAACTTAAAACATTAATTTTTGTCACTATTGAGTCATGTTGTGACAAGATAAAAATTCTTGTCACTTAAAAATTGGTTATTAGTTATAAGATAAAAGTTATTGTCACTCAATAAATGTTATTAGTGATATTTTTCACTTTGTCACTTATTATTTTGTCACTAATATTATATTTTTTTGTAGTGTGAAGTGGTATTTTCTTATAGTCCATGTGCTCAAAATATTCATATTTTTATTTTTTAATCATTATAATTACAATTTATAAAAACTATAGAAAATCAGTAACTATTATTTATAATTCACTGCTCTCATATCACCATTTTATCATAATTTTATTATTATTATTTAAATTTAAATTTAAATAAATAAATATTTTTTTATTTTATACTAAAAAAATTTATTATTAAATAAATTGTGCCGATTTATTAACAATTAATAATGTGCAGGCATGATTTGATAAGATTTTTAATTGCCGCCATAAGAAAAGGGTAAGTAATAAAATAAATTAGGATGAATCAGTTGCGCCGGACCGCTTGGCATTATCGATGAATTAGTATCTGATTCCCTCTCCTTTTCAGTTAAAATCAGCACGCATCACTTCCAATCAAATCTCGGGCAGCTCTATAGAATGTTCATATTATGTATACATATATATATATATAGATATAATTTCAATTATATTTTCTTTTTCTTTTTCTTTTTCTTTTTTTTTTTTTTTTTCGCTTTTCCTCTTATGAGCTACAAACTAGTAGTTGGATTTGTTCTAATCACTTGCATTAATATTAGTGCATTTGTTTGGTAACTTTTGAAGTCTTACCCTTGTCTTCTAGTCTACATGCACTCTTCTATTTTGTTCTACTTTCTTTATCTTTATGCATAATTTATTAAAAAAATGGTAAAAGAGGAAATAGTGTAATAGTTTTTTCTTGATATGACTCTGGAAATTATCAATTATGATAAAATATTTAATTTGAATTATAACTATTACTAAATGTGAATATAGTTCCATCAAAGTAATTAGTTTTTTTTATTACAAAAATGATTAATTCACAAATTATTGTTACATACGTGTCTTTAAGAATTTTTTATTATTATGAAATATTGAGATTAAGATATAATTATAATTCAAAATATGAACTCTACTCCATCAAATGTCAGCTTGAAACTCTACTCCATTAGAGAGAATTTATAATTCATAAATTATTATTGTAAATGAATTTAAAACAAATTATAAGTTAAATCAAGTTAGTTGATCTATTTTGCTTTTCATTTCAACTTTATTTTTTCTCAACTTCTTTATTGAGAGAGAGAGAGAGAGAGAGACCCAATTTTATATAAATATTTTTAGTATTTCAACACTGCAGCACTTTGCTTTCTCACAAGCCAATTAAAAGTCCAAGATAGCAGAACTCCCAATGGCTCAGATCAGCAGGCCGAGGTTGTAGGCTGACAATAGAGTCAAAAAAGTAACAAAAGTTAAAGAAAGAGAAATTTTGGTGGAAACAAAGAAGACCCCACCAAAGTAAAAAAAAAAAAAAAAAAAAAAATTATAAAAAAAAAAGAAGAAGAAAAGAAAACCCTAGTGCTCCTTGGACCATTTATGTGGTCCTTGGTGATTTTTCTTACTAGGGAGCAATATTTCATGTTTGAACCTTGTGTGAACAAACCTAAAATCTCTAACAAGACCAAATCAAATAAATGTAGCCTTGTTATAATAATAAGTTCATAGTAGTAATTTCAATCAACAGCGGGAGCCCCTTCGGCAGACTAGGGCACCAGCGCCAGAGGTGATGGAGCTCACTAGGGTCGAGGGCCGAGCGCCTAGGCTCGATGCCTTGGCATAGCTTGATGACGCGCCAGCTCCTGATGGCGTAAAATAGGCACCATTCAACATTAGGTCCCCTTCTGATCTCCAATTCCAATTCTTCCATTCACTCTCGGGTGCATCCTCATGTTTAGTCACCTGCACCAGTTTTCCATTGTTAATCAATGTAACCGTTAATTTTGAGCATATTTGTTGACTAGGAAGTTGGTGGTCTACTTTATAAAGTCTTGATGGAGTAGTAGGAAAGTTAAATAAATGTCGAAAGAAGTTATAAAAGTATCAAGTTGCCAGTTTTTCAATTATTCTTAATCATTCTATTCGATTTATCGATTATTACTAAAGATAGTCAATTAAATTATAATGAATAATACTTTTTACCGCGCCTTAATCAATGATTATATTATTAGATCATGTCCATCCAAGAATTTTGCAAATAATTATAAGTTTGTTTGAACTTATCAAAATATTTATTATTTTATTTGAAAAACAAAAAGAAAGTATATGCCTTAAAGTACTCTTAAATAACCTCATTAATTAAAATAAAATGACTTTGCAACGACCAAAACATAAAAGTTTTGTTGGACCAATTTAATATATGAACATCATAAATTCCCTCACCTCTTTGCTGAATCTCTCGTCAGGGGCAAGAAATCTGTTGCCTTGGCTATTAATTGTGGGCGACGCGCTCCCTCCTATGGCATACATCTCCCAATGGGTGTAGTCATTATTCACCACATGAAAGTAGCCATGTCTACATCTGCATGTAACATACATATAATGATGACTATATCTAATATGTACGAAATATGGACATTTAATATACGGATATTGTCTTATCATATACGGCGGATATAATGTATAATAAAATTGTAAATTTTTTTGGAGATAGTACAAATCATTTACCTTGGCATTCTTTGAACAAGTCCTTCTCCAAAGTGATTAAAGGCAATAGTAACTTGCATGCCCTTGTCTTGAGTATAAGAATCACTATGTCCTAAAAGCATAACCTTATCATGGTGAGTCATATAGTTATTAGAAATAGTTATAGCTGTGGATCCGTGGATGGCATCAACCAAGCCATCATTGCAGTTAGACAAGGAGCAATGATCCACCCAAATGTGGCTCCCACCAAAGATCGACACGCCATCACCGTCCGATACCGTCCTCCACCCATAGTGCCGTGGGGAGTCACGCACCATAGCATTGCCTCCTTGCTTACAATCATGTATGTGAACCCCATGGATGATAATGTTGGTCACATATTGGATGGTGATGCAGGGGCCATTAGCAATGTGCACACTAGCACCCCTACCATCAATGGTCTTGAATGAGTTCATTATCAATTCCTCCTTCAATTGAATTACCATGTCCCGAGCAAATATGATCCACAAGGGCTCCTCTTGAATCACAGCATGGCGAAGAGTCCCTGGTTTAGGATTAACAGGATTGTCGTCTCCAGAATCAGTCACCACATAGATTTTACCATCTCTACCGCCAACAGCATTCTTGCCGAACCCAATTGCACAATCAGCTAATTTTTGGCGATTTTGCTCCCAATTGGGGTCGCAACGCCAGCAGTCATCAATGGGATTCCCAGTGTTGCAGGACAGGAATCCCAGTTTCCTCCTTGAGGCATTCAACTTCCTGCATTGAACAAAAAAAGAAAAAAGAGACACATTGTTAGCTAAGGCCAATGTAACTAGTTAGTACCAAGTACTAAGTGTACTTTTATTGTACATACCTATGAACTTCTTGGACAACTAATTCAGGGTCTTGTAGTGTTGGAGAGGAGGCAATGAGGGAAGGGAGGAGGAGGCAGAGTATGAGGAGAAGGAATGGGATTGAAGTGAATGCCATTGCCAATTGTGAGAGAAGAAATGTAAGTGGTGGGGGTTAAAGAGGGCATATAGTGGAGCTTATAAAGGGTCTAAAAGCCGGACAAGATGGCGTGAATTAACTAAACACGTAGGGCCCTTGGCCTTGGGCTCCTTCGTGATTACAGGTTTTACGGAGATTCCCCACCCCAACCCCACCTTACCCACCCCTTGGTAGTTTTGACAGTTAAACTGGTCCAATTTTAACCTGCATATTTCGTTTTTATTCGGTTAGGGTTGCACGCGGTAGAATTATGAATTGTTAAATTATAATTTTAGAATATTGTCATATCCGTATCTTCTTTAATTCCATCCTGCACAATCTACCCCTATGATAGTTATGACAAGTAAATTGGTCTGATTTTAACCTTTTTATGTTCGTCTTTTTCAACCAACTACTTATTCAATTGAATTATAAATCATTAAATTATATGTGATTATATCAGTATTTTAGTTTTATTTATAATATTATTATATTCCCATTCCCTCCCACCCCACCCACTCCTCGTAAAGTTTTGATTATTAAATCAATCCAACTTTTACTTTTTTATATACTCATTTTTGTTTGGTTTTCACTATATATTTAATTAAATCATGAACTGTTAAATTATATATGACTTCAGAAATATTATGATAGTATTATATTTTCATCCAAAAGTTTATAATCTATTTAAGTACATATTTAAATGAACAATGCAAGAAATTTTTATTTCTAACATTAAAAAAGTAGTCTCTATAGTAAAATATATCCTTATCTTCTGAAAGTTGTATCTTTAAGTGCAATAGGCACACATTCCTAGAAATACACACTTCCTACCGCATGCATACAAGCACTCAAGAAATGCTTGGCTTTATTGGATAAGAGATCTTGAATTTGAAGCTTGTTTGTTAACTCCATCATTCAAGCTTGCATACATTGTCCAAAGCCAATTCTTTTCATTAGAAAAATGGGATTAGTTTAAACTAATTATACATCTTAATTTGTTTTAAGGTTAGGATTAGTGAAGTTCAAGGAGAATGTGATTGTAATTACCATGTTCATAAAGCACTTTGCATGTTTCATATTCAAAGTCCAAAAGAAAAAGAAATGAACCCAAATCATAAAGTTATTAATTTATCCTTTTAATAAGACAATATTATTCTATTGTTGAAATCGAATCAAACAGATCGAAATACAAATTGCACATTTTTATGTACATAAAGAGTACATTCAAGTTTGAATTACTGACCTCCTACATAATATGGAAGATTTATACCATTGGGCCACAAGCACTCGACATTTACCACTTAAATTTAACGAACATTATGTGGAAAAAATTTAACTTAGATCTACTAATTTACAATTGGAGTGGCCCTATTGGTAATTATTTTCTTGACTTTTGCTAAAGAAAAAAGGGGCATTGTCGATTCCTTCATTTAAGGAGAATCCAAGTAATTTGACATATTTGTGTTGAAAAAATAAAAGGAAAAAGAATATCTAAAAGGGAAATTTTTTCATTAGCAAGCTTAGAAATTTTGATGTGACAAGCGAAATTTTGGACCTACTACTTGTAAATCTTGAATCTCTCTCTCTTTTTTGTCCCTTTTAGGTATTTAGGTTTTATTATACTTGATTGGGGTGATTTGAAATCTCACCTCTCACTAATAGTGATGTAGAATGGAAATTTTGGTATTTGTTTGTATACATGTACTCTACATGTATAATATGTATACATGTATATGTATCGAATACATAAAATTTGATAGAACGATTTTAATGCAATGATTTCATAATTAAAAATTTTTCTATTTGTATAGGTAAAGTATTACACATATGCATATGAATTCGACGTATAATGTTTATTATAATGTAACATAAAATTATCTGATCCTTTGACCCTACATATATAAAAAGAATGTTGAAAATTAATGAAATAATTTATTTTTAAGAAGTTAATTTTACGGATTTAATTTTATAACAATGACAATACCAATATTTGATTTTTGACATGCACTTTAATGTTACTCTTTAAAAATAGTATCATTCCTACAAGGATGGCAATCACCTCAAAAAATTTTAGAGATAGATGAAAATTTTCCTCTTCAATAAGGATGGAAAAACGAAGTTAATCGAAATTGTTGTTTCAAATTAAGATAATATTATATCATACATACATACATACATACATACATACATACATACATATATTATTATTATTATTATTATTATTATTATTATTATTATTATTATTATTATTAAAACTTTCTCTACTTAAAAAATAATAAAATTATTTGTCATATTTTACAAAAAATAAAGAGAAGCCTAAAAGGTTAAAAATAAAATTTATAACTCCATAAACCCCTTATGATACCATTAATATATACATATATATATATATAGTGCAACGAAAATCATTAATTAAAATCGAACCACCAATGGCAGCCAAATTAATTTCCCTTTGAACAAATTCAAGAAAATAATGCTGGCTTCATTAATTTGCCATCCACCGACAGAAATTATATCGATCTGCTATTGTGGATGACATCTTTTCTATATATATATAGTCATTTATAATAATTATATCGGTAGTGACATGCATGCTTTTGTTGTCTTCTATGATTCTCTTCATCTTCCCTTTCATTACCTTTGTGGCTTCTTCTCTTTTGAGAAATTAAATGGCAAGATCCCAATTTTATGATATTTAATTATTATACTTATATAAAACACATTATATTTAATTAATTCTGAAAGTTGTTTTTATTTACTCCTTTAACGTTTTGTATTTCTAATATCATTTTTGGGTAGTGTATTAGGATATAACGAAAAATAAATAATGATATTCAGAGACGGAGCAAGGGAGGAAAATTGGGAGTAGGTAATTGCAGTTGCCAAGTCAATATAAAATTATATTATATTTATTAAAAATTTAATTTTAAGAAGTACCAATTAAAATAATTTATACAAATCACATAAATTCAATCTAAAACTCATGTCATTATTTTGATAAGTCAAATATAAGTCATGGTTAGGTAAATTGACTAACCCAATTTCAACTCAAAATAACGAAACCAACAATGATATTATAAGCAAAATATATATTTATTATTTATTATTATTATTATTATATTTAATTATGAATTTTTAAGATTTATCCATATAAATGGCTTTTGATGATGACATATCATTAGAACCCAAGTTTTGGAGAAGGACAGCAGCACATGCATTGGCTCCAAAAATCAAACTTCATGGGTTCAAACTTGCCCTACTTTCAATGCAATTTTTATTTTTGTTTTTATTTTTGCTTTTGTTTTTGTTTTTGTTTTTTTCCCACAAACTCAAAAAAATGAAAAATTGCAATATTTTTTTTTTAATTTTTTTTTCTAGACCGCTAACTTCGCCGCAACAAATGGCATCAATCCACAAAAGTCTATCATGGCAAAAGAGGCACCTCTCGTTTTGCCACTTGTCGTCGCGATGCCACCGACACATGGCCCTAAGAGATTAGTGGCCACCAACTTATTATTCTTGAAAGCCAGCTCCCCACATGGAGATTTGCTCACTCATTTGTCTATTGGAACCAATTGTGGCCTTTGATTAAGGAGGTACGATTGTCAATTACATGTTTAGATCACATTAATCTCACCATAAGTGAATTATCAAAATAATTTAAAATTTACGATACATACGTACTTTTGAATAATTCAAAATTGCATATTTTTGAATAATTTGTCAGTACTTGTAATGCATTCTCGAATTCATATGTTAAATAGCATTTGAAATGTATATGCATTGTGT
Organism: Jacaranda mimosifolia; assembly: GCA_018894105.1. Taxonomy (NCBI): domain Eukaryota; kingdom Viridiplantae; phylum Streptophyta; class Magnoliopsida; order Lamiales; family Bignoniaceae; genus Jacaranda; species Jacaranda mimosifolia. The sequence goes on along the minus strand of CM032124.1, from coordinate 2,658,004 downwards.
GTTTTCTTCTAACACGTGAGTTTTGGTCATTCAACATTTAAATTAAACCCAATTTAAGAAATAATTATTTTGGGTCGTGTTCATTTTGTTTAATATGATGAAGATTCAAATTATTATTTGGAATAAGAAGAATATGTTGTGTTAATTAATTAGTTATTAGTCAATTATGTTTTTGAAGTAGTCCAAGGTCTATAAATTTTATGGTACATCTAAAAATAAGGATACTTTTAATAATTTAACTAATAATTAATAGATAAGATAATATTTTCAACGAAATACAAAAAAGACGAAGTAGTTCTAATCATTACATCTCATCAACTCATGAACTAAATTCTTTAACTAACATTCTTTTACAATTTTGTACAAAACTACCTCCACATTGTGAACCTTTTTCGTTGCAAATTAAAGAAAACTATAATAATATATTCAAACATGAATATATCTAGATAGATAATGTCTTGATCACCTTCCACAATGTTGTGGGATAAAACCAATGTGAAGGTCTATGTTGAGGTTGGGGTCTATGGCCATGAGCCATGTTAGTAGATTGCTTTTCCTTCAATTGAAAGGGACATATTGGATTGTGACTTGGAAATCTCTTCATCCACTTAATTAACACTATACATATCCATATGACTCATGTGCCCACAAGCTCAACAATATAGGTCAATTTTTTGAGCCCATCTGCACATGCAAGGATAATGTATTTCACATCAATTAATACCCATTATCAAATACATATTTTTGTCAAATTACATAGGTTTCCATCCATAAATAATTTTTTCCCCTTATCTTTATGCCTAATTTAATGGCATAAGGTCAATTTCTTTCCCATGAATTCATCTATGGTATTTTGGTTTGCATGGCTACAAAATTTATATAGGAATTCATGCACTGTGATAGATTTGTATGTTCGTAGATCTCATATTTTATTATATTCTTATTCTTTTCAAAGGGAGAAATGATAATTATATCATTACATCAAAAAATCAGTCATAATTAATTCAATTCTCATCGATAATCAACTAATTATAATGAAAAATAAGACAGTATATTTACGTAAGTAAAACAAATATCTACATATCTAGTGGGACTTAAACTCAAAATTTCATATTTGAAGTCTTATTTAAGATAAAGACATTTGTGTTGTGCGTGTCTATATGTATGTATTTATGAAAATAAAAATCTAATCTTAGTTTTTTTAATTTATGACTTTCTTACTAATTTCATTCTCAAAATCTTTTTAAGATCTTATTATTGATGGCCCAATTGACTGCTTTTCATATGCCATTAGCCAATAAATGTATTTTAATATTCAACTACTTGATGATTGACATGTTTGACCCAATGGAATGAAATAAATAAATGAATAAATAAAGAAGAAGAAGAAGAAGAAGAAGAAGAAGAAGAAGAAGAAGAACAATAATAATAATGATCAACATGTGACTATTTTATAGATTTGTTGCACCTAGACAAATATAAATTGTATCAAGGTTCCAAAAATAAAATTATTGGTGAATAAAACATAAAATTTCTCCAAAAGAAAGCTTTCCTGACTTGGAAATTTTATTTTTAGTCCACAATATGTATAGTGTGCAAAGTTAGTGCCATACTTATCCAAAAATAAATTTTAATCTCATTATATTCAAAGCTAGGACAAAAGCAAGAATGTCCCTCTTGAACAAGGATTAAAGACATCAAATTATGACTAAATCGTTAGTAATGATAAGTGAAGGTAATAGCTTAGGTCACATAATGATTAAGCCACGTTGTCACATTATTACACAACATTAATATAATATGAACTAAATTTTACAAACATACTTCTCTAATCATGAGAAATCTGTTGAATCACATTTGTTCCAACTGCTCGAGAGTTTAAATTTACCTAACTCTTAATGTGCGTGTGTATAAATATATATATATATATATGATAAAACTATCACCATATTCTTTCGGATGAGATTGAAAATTTGAACTTTCAACGAGAAGATAGAGACCTATTCCCTTGAGATTTTTATAAATGGCAAAACTCTTCTATGAAACACTTATTTAGTCCATATATTTAAGTTTTGATGATATATTATTCCACTAATTTTAAATCAATTAAAGTTTACTAATGATTAAATAATTATAATTTTTTAAATACTATTCATAATAAAATTTCAACCAAACATTATTTGATTGCTGCGATATTTTTAAACAAACAAAAAGAAGAAGAAGAAGAAGGAGAAGGGAGAGAGGATCGGACCTCGTAATTTTTAATTTCTACATTAAAATGAGATTGTCAATTGTGTGTATACAGGCATTCAACCAGTTTGGGCCAGTTCTTTAGCCTAATTGTATATCCACAGGCGGAACTGGACTGGGCTGCGCCTTTAGCCCCATTGAGATGTTATAAGTAGCATTAGGAAAATGTAGAGCTGTCAATATGTTGGATTCGAATCATGCTGGATTCAAATTTGAATTCAAAAATAATATATCAGATTCAAAGCCAATTCAAAATTCATCGGATTTATAGTTGGTTTAACTATATTCGAATCCAAATAAAAGCCGGATATCCGTCAGATATTTGAAAAAAAAAAATTCAAATTTGAATATTTCAAAAATTATCATATATTTATTATTTTTCTAAAAATTTAGTAGAATCCAAATTCAAAAAAATCATCCTTAAAAAAATATACAAGAAATTAATGAATAAATTTTTAAATCTGTTGATCACTTAAAAGTAACAATAGAATTTAATTTAATCACATTCATTCACCAAATCATTACATTTTAGATTTTGTTGCTAATAATAGTTCTTATTTTGCATTATAAATATATAGTTATACTTGATTATTCAATCAATTAACTATGGACTCAAAGTTTTATTAAAAAATAAAAAAACTCATTTTGATCAAATCGAGATTCACTTTGCATTCTTGCCATATTATTGCATTCGACTCCTACTCATTATTCTTCCCACATCATTTTTTGTTATAAAAATAGAAAAACTAGTGATGTAATTGTGATGTAAATAAGCTCAAAATTTAACAATTTGTATAAAAAGCACCTGATTTGATATATTGCATAAGAGTTCATTACTTCCTTCATCCAAATATCCATATTGGCATTATTCTATGACCATGTGTGTATATATATATATATATATGTATGTATAATAGTATATATGTATAATGCTAAATATATTCGAATTTGGATTATTCAGAGATCGAATAGAGCTATATCTATATTTGCTTCATTTATTTTATATTAAGAACTTTTTAATCGGATCATATCCGTTGAATCTTTTATAGGTTAAATATTCTAAATAATCGGATCGAATTTGAATCGAATTCGAATTAAAATATGCTCCATTGACAGCCCTAAGAAAAGGTATAAGGCCACACTCTTATTCCAAATTCACAATTACATTTTTTAGAATTACCCCAAAAATGATTTCCAACTTAGGCATTGAAGAATTTTTATTGAGAAAATTTTAATGTCTTAACTCTATGTCGTTGTAAAAACACTAGCTCGTGAATGGGCTGATTAGTTCTTGGGCCTAAAATTTCAGCGAACATCTAATTTTATTAATTCAACATTACTACACTACATCCAAACACATTTTCACCTTCCAACTAAGATTTTAATATAGCAATAAAAACACTTAAAATGATAAAAAATAAAAGTATACCGATTAATTAAACAATAATTTCTTTTTTATGATCAGATCTTCAATAGATTAGAATTTAGATGATACTTTCTCAATCAAACATAATTTGATCGATGAAATATAAAAAGTAGAATTCAATAATTATTACTTATATTAAAATAAAGTAAATGTTTCTACATTATATCCAAATATTTTTATTTTTTAAAATAATAAAAATAAAAATAAAAACAAACAAACAACCAAACAAAGAAGGCTTATATATTTTTACATGATTCACGATGCATTTGTATTGTCAAACCAAGATTATTGGCAGTATGAGGCTTTGATTTGAGTGTTCTGTGGAAATATTTTAGGGAAATAATGTTTTTGGAGAATTGAACGCGATGAATGTTTGATGTTATTTAGAAATAGTGTAAAGATTATTTTGTGGACGAATAGTAAGTTTTTTTTTTTTTTTTAAAGGAATAATCAATACTGTATATTTAAAACAATATATTTTTTATTTGATTAGTGGAGTTAAAAATATGATTTAAATTAGTATTTTCATATATCTATAATTGTATTTGATGAGGGTGAAACCCGTTTTGAGTTGGATCAGATGATGAATTTGGTGGTATTCGACCTAGGTGGTCGATATGTAAAGGAAATTGGGCTGAGTCCTACAATCACAAGCAAACGTCATGCTAGCTGAGGTGCCATCGACTAAGGCACTCCGACGCTCAAGTTAGTATAGAGTCGACTAGATATATCGAGCAATAAAGTGAGGGCTTTTGGATGTAGAATATCATACTTTTTGAGAGGCTGGAATGGGGGTATTTATAGCTTTCTCTTGGTGGGGATTTGTCTGAGATGCCCTTGATATGTAAAAAGGATCTTTGTCCTTGCATAAGGGGCATTAGGTCAACTCACATTCTTGTACTACTCCAGGCGGCTGCCTTTTCAGGTTTCATAGGTAGGTTAGTACATTGTAGATGCACCTCCTGCCTAGTGTGGCAGCATTGGTGGTACTGGGGCGACACGCGTTATTAATGCAGAGGCATGCTGCCTATCAGGGCATTTAATGCGACAGAGTTGACACTGCGCTGAGTCGACCTCCGTGGTCTGTAGCAAGGTCGACTTCATGATAGGTTAGGGCGCGGCATGAGATGCGGACGAGCGTCGCGGTTGAGGGGTCAACCAGCGGCCCCATATATGAACGATGTTGATTTGGGTCACCTGACATCGGTAGCACCATTGGGCCCGGGGTACAAGGTGGGCCTGGCGCTACATCCTTAGGCCCGCGATCTTTAGGCCGAGCATATTAGGCTATCCCATATCATGAGTCCCCCCACTTCCGAATGATGAACGAGGGAATCGACGAGAAAGATTGGGGCGTAGTCTATTGAGCAGTTACATGGGTTCGTTGACGAGGGTTTTTGAAAATTGACCTGGGTTTCGCGTATTTAATGAGCGGTTACATCTTGCCGCGCATGGTGCCGAATGGCAGTTACAACATTATTACAACCACTTGGATTCCTACGCTCGTGCGGCTATAAATAGGCGTAGTTAAATTACTTATTTTTACTTTTACTGCCTTTACACCTGGTCAAGCTTAGAGCTAACTACCTTTGCTGCTAATATACTCTGCTTTTAGGTCATCGACAAAGAGTAAGTCTCTTTTTTCATTATCCTTAGCGTTCTTCATTTTTTTTAAGCCATGTTACATTTATCTAATTCTGAAGGTAGCTATGGGGAGGACATCGAGGCTACTCACTCTGATAGGCCTAGGGGCTCATTAGAGGTGTCGAGTAGCTTATCGAGCGACAACTCGAATTCCAGTAGCTCGAGCAGCGATCGTGGGTGTGATGGAGCTGGGCCAAGTTACGTTCCTCCATCACATGGTCAATTATTTACTCCTGAACATTATAATGAAATAGTGTCTACGATCTCCCCCACTGATCTAAGGCGTATTAGGCAATTATATCATGTTCCTACTGAGTTTGATCTTTTAACACCTAGGTCTTCTGGTCGAATGCATTGACCCCTGGCTGGCGGTATAGCTGTGTTTGAAAATGCCTTTAGGTGTGGTCTTAGGTTCCCCTTAGGTGGTCCTGTAGTCGACCTTTTTAGGGGCTTACAAGTGTGTATAATCCAACTGTTGCCAAACTGTTTTTCAACCATTTATAGCTTTATCATCCTAATACACATTTTCGACCAGCCTACCAATTTTGACAACTTTTCCAATCTTTTTCATCTTCTGATGTCCCGCAAGTCTGGTAGCACCTACGAGTCAGGTTTCTAATATCTCACTACCCGACCCCGTCGTAGATTTCTTGTGACCACAGCCTCTTATTATGGGCAAGAGTGGAAAAAATGTTTTTTGTATGTTCGAGTTGCCGGGGGTTTCAATATTCCGAGGGACTGGTGGATGGGGCATGTTGAGATACCATGTAACCTTACTCCAACCTAGCCCAATACATTTGCGCGGGATCTGGTCGAGTTTAGTCAAGTGAAGGCCTTGGTCTTTATCGAGGAAAAAAGTTTGGTGTTAGCTGGGTTATTGCTAACCCAGCTGGGCTTGCCAGCGGACAATCGACTAGGTAGATTATGCTGTCGATAATTTGTTATTTTTCTATTTTTCTTTTCGATTTTAACCTTTTGGTGTTATGTTGCTTGGCAAATTGACAAGAAATCATGAACCGTGCAAGAGTCGAGACTTTGGTGAGGGCCGAAAGGAACCAGCAACGTTATTTTGCGACAGTGGCTCATCGAGCGGCAGTTGTGGCTCGTCGAGGGGCAACCTGAGGTGATGACACACTTCCCTTCACCTACTCAGTCGCCAGCTCGACCCATGGCGACCACCGGTAGCAGTTCGACGGGTCGCGAAAAAAGAGCTATGGTCGAGCAGGCAGGACCTGCTCTAAAGCGGACAACCGTCGAGAAAGGAAAGGGAAAGGCCACTGTATCGGGCCAACCCTCTGGCTATGACTTATTTGGGCAGTGCAGGGATGATGTTCTATTCCACCTATTGAAGCTCCCATCTCTGAGGTCCGGGGTAGAACCGAGCATGGCTATGCATAACTCCTTATCGATGGAGATGACAAGGCCGGCTGGAGCTGCCCCGCTAAAGGTGATGATGGTCGAGCTCTTTGCGTTCAACCAGAAAAAGCTGATGGGGTTGAGCTAGGATACCGCGCTTAGGGCTCTGGCTTATCACTCAAATATGGTAAGGCTTTGGTCTATTGTGTTGTATTGTCAAGCTTTTTAATTTTGGATCGAATGATGTTTTCTCATCGGTAATGCTGTCTTTCAGGTAGGCCGGCTAGGCTACCATTTTTACAGGAGGTCGGAGCTGGCCCTCGCCGACCGTGAGCACTTGCAAGAGGGCGAAGATATGGATACATTGAAGGCTCAGCTGGAGTCTTCCCAAACTAGAGTCGATAAGCTAGCTAAGATGGTTGAGAAACTTAACAAACAGCTCCAAATGAAGGATACTCAGTTGGTTACCTCCATCGAGGAGAGGATTAGGATGGATGAGCTACTCAAGTGGGCTCAGTTGGATGCGCAGTTCGGCTATGAGTCTGGTCGTTAGCTAGTCGAAGGGCAGCGCTCGATGAAGCTCAAGCTGAATTTTATAGAAAGCTACCGCTGATACGACGAGATGCAATTCAGCAATTTATGCTCTGCTTGGGGTTTCAGGACACGAGTGTTGTGTTCTCCTTAGATGACACCCGGAGCGCATTTGAGAAGGCCCTTAAGCAATTGCAATTTCTGGGCTATTCATTTCAACCCAAGGATAGGGAACGCCTCAGCCATCTCCTCGGTTGCAGCCTTACCCACAGGGTAAAGAGGGTGTCGCTGAGGAGGGAGGTACAAAGGCTCATGTGGTCGAAGGAATTGCAGAGACTCCGTCTGTCGCGCCCTTAATCGAGGCGCAGAGGAGGGCGACTGAGGTGGCTAAGAGGCTAGATGAGATTACCAAGGAGTTTGCCTTTGCTGGCGAGTTTGCCTTCGAAGTTCGACATGGCATGGTCGACGCTGCCGTGCACTTTTCTCCACTGGACGAGAGCTTTCTGACTAATGAGGTTGGACCTTCTCAGCCGGCGATGACCACTGTTTCTGTTGTCGTCACGATGCCCGAGCCAAGGGTAATCAAACCTACGGTAGTTCCCATTCCGATTCCTTCGAGCGATGAGCTCAAATAAGCTATTGAGGAGGGTGGTTGAGGGAGGCACGACGAGGGCGCTGGGTCGAGCTGATGCTGTTGCACTGATGTACTTTTCATTCCGATTGATGTACTTATTTGAATATTTTGTAATCGAGATTTCTAGAAATGAATGAAGTACTTCTTTCACTACATATACATGTCTGTTTAGTTGAATGTTATGCATTCTTTTATGAATCTTTTAAAAACGATGAAGGTTGTAGTCGAATGTTTGCATTGTTAAATTTTGGCAAAATTAGTTCAAGATCACTGTCGAATGAACCATGATTACCTAATCCAATGCATATTACAATTTATGTTATGTATGTGCAATTTAGCTAACTTCAGGGTCGGCTGCAATCTATCACGTCGATTGCTTAATTGAACAAGATAACTAACGATAAATTCATATAATTTAGTGACTGTGGGGTCAACTGCAATCTATCACGTCGATTGCTTAGTTGAACAAGATAACTAAACAATGAACTCGTATAATTTAACTACTGCGGGGTCGATATATTAAAAATTTTAAGGTTCATCGTGGCAGTCCGAAGCTTACTTGGTTGACTACGGGGTCGATAATTTGGTCTTGGTTGTGAAGCTTAACTTAGCGGCTAGAAGCCTACTTGATCGACTATGGGGTCGACAATTTGGTCTTGCTTGCTTGGTCGACTACGAGGTCGACGGTAAGTAATCTTATGCTAGTAGGTATTCACAAGAATTTCTATAAACCTTCATTTCTGCGAGGAAATACAACAGAGGCCAATAACCTTTTTAAACATAGAATTTCTTCAGGTTTGCAGCATTCCAAGGTCGTGGTAGCCCATTGCCTCATGTGTCTGCTAGACGGTATGCATTGTGTTTCGACACTTTGACCACATGGTAAGGTCCCTCCCATTTTTGGTCGAGTTTTCCCACATTTCTCGATACTTCAACTTTCTTGAGGACTAGGTCTTCAACTTTGAAAGTGCGGGGTTGAACTGCCTTGTTGTAAAGTTCCATCATCTTCGATCGATATCATTGCATTGTGTTGTATGCTGTGTGGCGCAGCTCATCGATGATGATTAGATCAAGGGCCATTTCCGTCGTGTTGCGGATCGGGTTATAATGGATCACTCGGACCTTATGCTACACCAGTTCAGATAGGATTACTTCCTCGGAGCCATAGACCAAGCTATAAGGGTTATGGCCCGTGGCTATTCGAGGTGTAGTTCTATATGCCCACAACACTCCTAGGAGGTCGTCTGCCCAGCTTACTCCTATTCCTAATATTCGAGCCTTGGGGTGGTCGAGAATTGTTTTGTTCGTGACCTCCGTTTGACCATTAGCATGGGGGTTTCCTACCGATGTGAAGTGTTGGCATATTCCTAAAGCCTCGCACCATCTTTTTGTGCTGTTACTTTGAAATTGGGTCCCGTTGTCCAAGATCAGGACTTTTGGCAAATCGAAATGGTAGATTATGTTCTTCCAAATGAAAGTCTTGATGGCCACATCGTTGATTTTTGGAACTGCTTTCGCTTCGACCTATTTAGTGAAGTACTCGACTGCTACGATGATAATTTTCCATTAGCCGAATGTTTTTGGGAGAGATCCGACTATATCGATGCCCCACTGGTCGAATGGCCACGTGATCTGGATATTTACAATTGTCATAGATGGTTGGTGTGGTATGTTCGAGTGGAGCTGGCACGACGGGCACTTTCTAGCGAAGTCGACAAAGTCTTTTAATAAGGTGGGCCAAAAATAACCGTATCAGATAACTTTGTGGGCCAAGGATCGACCTTCGAAATGATTACCTCAAATGCCGATTTGGATCTCGTGAAGTACTTCATTTGCCTCTTCGGGCGTTAGGCATTTATACGGTGGTCCTGATATCGACCTTATGTAGAGCTGTCCATGCTCGTCAAGGGCGAATTGGGCTACATGTACTCTAAGTCGGCGGGCCTCTTTTCCGTCGTCGGGGATTGTCCCTTGGCTTAGGTACCCTTGGCTTAGGTAGAGTTTAATTGGGTCTTGCCATGAGGACGCTGCCTCTTTGACACTCCCGACGAGGCTCTGGTCGTTGGTGTTGATACATGGTTTAGTGGCTAGCAAAAACGTTATAGTTCTTTCTCTGGTTCCCCTCTTCGAGCTAGGGAACTTTGAGAGTGTGCCTGCCCACTCATTCTTCGCTCGAGGTACCTGGTTAAAAGTGAAGCTTTTGAAAGACCGTTATAACCATTTCACCTCAGTCAAATACTAGCTCATCTTGACCTCCTTGGCTTCGAAGTTTCCTTCGACCTGTTCTGCGACCAACTGGGAATCGGTGATTGCAACTAGCTACTCGAAACTGTGAGATACTGCCATGTTCATCCCAGCTATGAGAGCTTCGTACTCTGCTTTGTTATTGGTGACTGGAAAGTCGAGCTTTATTGCAAAATATACTCTTCTGCAAGTGGGGAGCAGAGAGAAACACCGACCCCGCCTCCCGATGTGGTTGCTAAACCATCAACGTGTAAAGTCCAAACGGAGGATTCATTTCCGAGCTGGTCTGGGAGGTCGAGTCTTTCGGCGATAAAATCAACTAGGACCTATGCTTTTATGGTCGTTCGCAGTTGGAACGTAATGTCAAACTCCACGAGCTCGATGGCCCATTTTGTAAGTCATCCTGACGTGTCTGGTTTGGACAATACTTGTTTCATAGCTTAGTAGTTAGGACTACGATCGCATTGGATTGGAAGTAAGGTCGTAACTTTCGTGCTATTGTAACGAGGGCAAGAGCAAACTTCTCAATCTCCAGGTAATTATGTTCAGGCCCGTGCAAAACCTTACTACAATAATACACAGGCCGGTGAGTTTCGCCTCTCGTCGATATCAATACTGAACTGATTGAGGCGTTGGATACAGCCAGGTAAAGTTGTAAAACTTATCCCAGCTCAAGCTTGGCGAGCATAAGTGGCGAGGACAAGTATTGCTTAAGATCGATTAGAGCCTGGTCGCACTGTTGAGTCCACTGAAACCCTGATTTCTTCGCATTTCTGAGTGTTTTGAAGAAAATGAGACTCTTATTGGCCAGTCGTGCAATGAACCTGCTGAGGGCTATTATCCTGCCAACCAGACGTTGTACATCTCAAATAGTGCAAAGCAGGACGATGTTCAGGACTACCTGGATCTTATGCGGGTTTGCCTTGATCCCCCTCTAATAATTATATAGCCAAGGAACTTGCCTCCATGAACTCCGAATGTGTACTTATTGTGGTTGAGCTTCATGTCGAACTCCCTTAGTATAGAAAAGGTGTGGTTGAGGTCAGTTAGGTAGTCCTCGGCTTTTTCTATTTTGATAATCATGTCATCGACGTAGACCTCCATCGAGTTCCCGATCTCATTATTGAACATAAAGTTGACCAATCTTTGGTACGTTGCCCCCGCATTTTTGAGCCCGAAGGGCATGACTAAGAAACGGTATACTCCATTAGGGACGCCGAAAGAAGTCTTGTCCCTTTCCTCAGGTGCCATGAATATTTGGTAATAGCCTTGAAAGGCATCCATCATGCTCAATAATTCACAACCAACTGTAGAATCGACTAGCAAATCTATGCAAGGCAAGGTGTAAGGATCCCTAGGGCAAGCTTTATTCAAATCAATGAAATCATTACACGTGCGCCATTGCCCCTCATTCTTAAGGACGAGCACAACATTACAAAACCATGAGGGGTATTGAATTTCTACAATATATCATGCCTCTAGTAGCTTGTTGACCTCATCTTCAATGATTTGGGACCTCTCAGCATTAAAGGTTCTTGTCTTCTACTTTACCGACTTGTAGGAAGGGTTCATGTTGTGAGGACGGACAATAACACTCGGGTCGATTCCTTGGAAGTTGGAGGCTTTCCATGCAAACACATCGATATTTCTTCGAAGGAAATCGACCATGAGGCATTCCAAACGGTCACCCAAATCACTTCTGGCCTGTGTAGTCTTGTCAGGGTTTCCAGGTTCTAGCTCTATCGTCTTGAACTCCTTGATTGGCTCGACCCGGGTGTCTTCCAGCTTTCTCTTTTTATATGAAGATCCCTCCCCGGGTTTCGCTATACGGGCATCTCCCGAGGGTTTCAGTTGAGGTCGCTTCTTTTATTCGTTGGACTTGACCAAAATGGTATAGCAACGCCATGCATCCTTAAGATTACCCAAAAGTTTCCCTACTCTTGCTGGTGTTGGGAATTTGATCTTCATATGGTAGGTCGAGACAATGGCCTTGAAGTCGTTTAGGGCAGGTCGCCCATTGATGACATTGTAGGTGAATGGAGCATCGACTAGTAGGTAGTTGATCATTAAGGTTCTGCTGCAGGGGCCCTATCCAAAGGATGTGGATAGGTTAATAGATCCCTCTGGGATGATCTCAGACCCCCTAAATTCGACCAGCGGTGTTCGAACTGGCTTAAACTTTAATTGTCCTAATTTCATCCTATTTAATGTGGACAAGAATATGATGTTCGCAGAGCTGCCGTTGTCAACCAAAATCTTTCTACCTCAAAATTGGCTATTTCAAGTGTTACCACTATGGAACAATTAATCTTTCTTTCGACTCTTTTGCTTTCCAGATGATCGAGGTCAGACTCAGTGAAGGAGATTGGTTCTGCGCTGGTCGAAAGCTGGAAAACTATTTCGACCTTGGCTGATTTTGTCGATTCCAGTGGCCTTTGGGTTTGCTTTCTGGTGGATCTTGAGTCTCCCCCCGTGGGACCTTTCGCAATCATGTCGATGACTCCTCGAATGTGAGGATGGGGTTCCTGGGCTGGTTTATTTCCTTTATTTTCTCGCCTCGGGCTAGCCGATCTTTCTCTATGGGGAATCTAGTCAGTTTTGCCCTCTTCGCACCTGGCATGCTCGTTGACATATTTTTCAGATGACCCTACCTAATCAGCCTTTTGATTTCGTCATGCAAATTGAAGCAATTCTCCATGTCATGCCCTTTTTGCTTATAGAAGTGGCAGTACTTGTTTGATTTTTTCATGGTTTCTGTCTTGGTCAATTTCTTGGGCCTTTTAAGGAGATTGTCATGCTGGATAGCAAACAGCACCTCCTTCCTTGGGAGGTTAAGAGGAGTATAGTCATGGAAGCGTTTGATGGAGGATCGACGTCCCTCCCTGAGCTGGTGGTCGTCTTTCTCCTTACTTTTCTTCTTCTCGACCACGAGGTTGCCATATTTCAACTTATTCATCTCCTCTTAGGTCAAATTTCTCCGCGAGGTCGAGGAGCTCCTCCATTGACCTTGGTTGCTCGCTACTAATGCATTGGCACATTCTTTGTGCCTGAGGCGCAAAAATAATACATCAATCAGGAACTCAATCCTTGGGCTATTGATTTTCAACACCTCCATGTTAAATCTAGTAAAAAAGTCTCGGAGGGATTCTCTCTCACTCCATTTCACCATGTGCAAATGGGTGTGTGGGAGTTTTGCCTTTTTCCTACTTGTAAACTAGTGTAAAAACTTGTCGCACAGTTGGTCGTACGAGTATATCGACACCGGTTCTAGCTTAACAAACCAATCCAGCACTATCACCTGAAAGGTGGTTACTAACATCTTGGCATGGATGTAGTCGACGTGCCCGTGCAGCTACATCATGTGCTTGAATTGCATCAGGTGCTCATTTAGGTCTGACAAGCCATCAGAGTGGGGTAGGCCAGTCGGAATCTTGGCATCGGCAGCAATGCGCTTGTCTATAATATCATGGACGAATGGTGAATCTCTCATCTGCGAAACCTCGGTGGTCCCTCTTGATTGTAGTTTTTCTCTATGTTTCTCCTTGAGATCTCCTCCAATTGCCGATTTAACTGTTGAACTTGGTGGGATATTTCCTCTCATTCTTCCCTATCAGTTTGGGATGTGTTTCTGTTCGGGTGGGGTCTCGAGCGCTCGACCCTATCGTGCTGTGAGGCTCGAAGGGGTCGAACGCCATGATCAATGGAGTCTGCAACCTCCTCGCGGGGCATGGGTCGGGCCGCTTCCCTTGGAAAATGGCATGGGCTCACTTCGAGTCTCGAGGGAGGCCTTCTAGACTCTGGTCGATCCTGGTTTTCTCCAAGAGATTTCTCCTTTGGGGCCACGGGTTGCGGTGTTGCACTAGCTGCCAACTCTAGTTGCACTATGTGTCGATTCAGTGCCGCTGAAAGTTGAGCTGAAATCTGGGCGAATATCTGCTCGCTGATGAGCTGCATTTAGTTGGAGTATGGTCAAGGTGACCACCTACTTTGGCTGGGCGCTTGATCCTGGCGCGCCAACTGCTTACTGAGGTCGAGGAGGGGAGAGCTAGACCTCTGGTTTTCTTTTCTTCCCGAGGTGGCTTGCCTGGTGTTCACCATTTTCGATAGCAGACTTAAGTGTTCCCACAGACGGCGCCAAATGATGAGGGTGAAACCCGTTTTGAGCTGGATCATATGATTTTGGTGGTGTTCGACCTAGGTGGTCGATATGTAAAGAAAATTGGGCTAAGTCCTGCAATCACAAGCAAACGTCAGGCTAGTCGAGGTGCCCTCGGCTAAGGCATTTCGACGCTCAAGTTAGTATAGAATCGACCAAATATATCGAGCTGCGGAGTGAGGGCTTTCGAATGTAGAATAGCATACCTTTTGAGAGGTTGAAATGGGGTAATTTATAGTCTTCTCTTGGTAGGGATTTGCCTGAGATGCTCTTGATATGTAAGAAGAATCTTTGTCCTTACATGAGGAGCATTAGGTCCACTCACATTCCTGTACTACTCCAGGCGACTGCCTTTCCAGGTTTCATGGGCAGGTTAGTACACTGTAGACGCGCCTCTTGCCTAGTGTGGCAGCATGAGTGGTACTGGGGCGGACACACCATTAATGTGGAGGCATGCTGCCTGTCAGGGCATTTAATGTAGCAAAGTTGACGCCACGCCGAGTCGACCTCTGTGGTCGGTGGCAAGGTCGACTTCATGATGGGTTAGGGCGCGGCGTGAGAGGTGGACAAGCGTCATGGTCAAGGGGTCGACCAGCGGCCCCGTCTGTGAACGACGTCGATCTAGATGGTCGATTTGGGTCACCTGTCGTCGGTAGCACCATTGGGCCTAGGGTATGAGGTGGGCCTGGTGCTACATCCTTGGGCGCGTGATCTTTGGACTGAGCACATTGGGCTATCTCATATCAGTATTTATGTGAATATATATATACACACATGTACAATCATGCATGCTTAAAAATATATATATATAATTTTACAAAATATTTGAATACCAAAATATGTTTGTTTTATTCTATCATTTTTTATTTATACATATATACGTATAAAAATTCATAAAAATTCAAATTTTAAACTTTATGTAGAAAAAAATATCATTAAATTAATTAATCATTCAACTACAATTTTATTCTGGGAATGTCACCCGTGGGGATGGGGTAGGGAGCTACTCCCAATCCTTGTCCCCGAACCCCACTCATTCCTCTATTTCCGTCCTCAATCCCCGTTGTAGGAAATTTTTTCCCCTGACCTTGTTTCTCGAATTCGCATGGGGATCTATAGGGATTCTCAAAATAACATATCATCATCAATTTATTCCAAATTTATAGTTAGAAGTTAGCAATAAATTTTAAGATTTAGGAATAAAACTTATCTAAATTATATTTTTTTTATTTATATTTTGTGATACATTGATTTGTATATTAGATGAAATACTAAAATAATCAAGAAATATTACACATATAAAAATACAATTTTGGGGCATTATAGCTATTTGACTGGGATGTGGACTCTAAGGGACGGGAGGCACGATCTCAATCCCCATCTTCAAATTAATTTTGAGGATATTTTCATACCCATCGCTATCCCCGTGGGAACAAAATTCCCAAATTTGGGAATTCGAATTTGGAGATCTCTACGAAATCCCAAAGTTAGGGATTATTTTACCATCCTTATTTTATTCTAGTGGCGTGAGAGAATAAAACCAAAGAAAGCAGTTGATTTTAGAATCAAAAAGTGTGTCAAATATGAAATTTTGATTCAAGGATCCATATTCTTATTTTATTATTATTTATTTAATTAATGTAACAAATTTCAAAAAGTATGTTAATTTATGTATTAATTTATAAGTAAATTTTTATTTTTTATATATTTATGCATAAAATTATATATTTAATATATTTTTATTTCACATATTTCAAAAAAAATTATTTCATATATTTCAAAAGAACTTGTTTCATATATTTGTAAATTTTAAGTGTAAAATTATTATTTTTTTTTAACTTATTGGTTATTGTGAAAAAATTTTGTAAGGAAGATTTCAAAAAACTAACAGTTAAAAAGCTAGCCGTTAATTTTTTTATTTTTATTTTTTTGTATAAATATGATTTAATGCCACCAATTTTTTTCCACACAACCCACGTATTCTCACTTTGTCCTACTCTCAAATAGTTAAAGTATGCATATAATTTCTCTCCTTTCCGTTGAATGGATCCAAATTCATTTAACTTTTTAAACTTTAATCCCTTTATGGAATATCCCAATCCAATAATTCACAAAACCCACAAAATTTCCCATACTTTCCGCATTCCAATCCGCCCCAATTTGTTAATATGCCAAACTACGGTCAAAATATTTTTTTCAATTATTTTTTTTTTCTTCATATTTTAAATATTTCTTAGAAATCAAAATTAATTAATAATTACTACAAATATAAATATAAAAAAAGTAACATAGAATATTCTAAATATATTAAAATAATATTTATGTACATTAAAATAATATAAAAAGTAGAATATTGGGATTGAGAAAGAAAATATTATTTGATGTTGTTATATTTTCGGGAAGTTATTTTTGTTGATATGGCAAAAAAAAAAAAAAAAAAAAAAACCTAAAATAGATCAAGAGTTGGAGATGACCTCATATTTGGATCCATTTTCATCCCTTGTCGCCTCGAATTCCGGTCCAATGTTTAACCTGAGGGATTTTAGCCGACCATATCCATTCGGATCTTGTTCGAATCATATCCGGTTTGAATCTGTCCAAAATTTTGAAGTTGAAAGTCATTGAAGTATGAGAATATGCTGACTATGCTATAAGGACCTTTTCACTTTTAAATGAAACATCATGTTAATCTTCTTACTAGTTTAATTTGGATGATGCCCATCATCCAAAATCATCTATTATTTATTTTTCAAATTATAGGCTCAATAAATTGTTGGAAGTCCGGCATCATAGATATTGTTGAATATTTTAATAAAAATATAATCCAACATAGAAAATTAAAACCTAAATTATACAATGTATGTTACTTTGCCTTAATAATAGTATTGAAATAAAAAGAAACTTCCCACACATGCGTGCCGGTAGTAAGGAAGGAGGAGATACAACTTGTGGTTGGGCTACTGTATCCCATAGGCGACACAACCATATACTTTACTGGTTTACTACATAGATCATTTGGAAGGGATTGTGAAACAGTTTTAAGAGAGCGATTTGGTCCGCGCCTCATCCCGCCATCTTTTGAGTTTTTACTTGTTTTCTTGCTGCAGGTTTTCTTGAAGTAGTCCATGGTGCAAATTTAATTGTACATACCTAATGTGAGCAATGCACAAATATATTTAATATGAACCATTGAATTTAAAATATGAAATCATATCCTTTCATTTTGATAATAGTTATCAACATAATAAAATACATTTAATCTGCTACTTGTATGAGCGGTTTATAATGAATTTCAATTGTAATATTGATGGTTCATTGTACTAAAATAATGGCTACCAATAATTAAATCTGCAATATATATGTCAAATAATTATATGTGATATACATTAATATACTTAAAAAATCATATTAACAAGGTATTTAAAAAAAATGTAAGAAATTATTCTCCATTGATATTCTCAAATCAACCCAAAATTTAATTAGTTATATTATTTCAATATCTTGTGTTAATGTATTGACTAACATGAACCTATATTTATATTATAAAAAATTATAATTGCTTCCTAACCTTAACGCAAATCTGAAATGGTGATTTTAACCATAATTGAAAATATTTAAAAGAAAATTAATAACAAATTAAATAGTAAATGACAAAATGCCTTTCATTAAAAATATATTCAAAATATTTATATATTTACATATATAAATATGCATATAGATATATATATGTATATTATATATT
Source organism: Jacaranda mimosifolia (assembly GCA_018894105.1). Classification (NCBI taxonomy): domain Eukaryota; kingdom Viridiplantae; phylum Streptophyta; class Magnoliopsida; order Lamiales; family Bignoniaceae; genus Jacaranda; species Jacaranda mimosifolia. Next base: position 2,640,021 of record CM032124.1, on the reverse strand, counting down.
ACATATATAAATACATAAACTATATACATATATAACATTCATACATACATACATACATACATACATACATACATATATAACACTTACCTTAACCCCTAATGGTGGATTTACAACCAAAGATGTGGGGTCAACTGACCCCACTTGCTATTTATATATATATATTTATATAGAAATGATGGATATACAATATTTTGATCCCACTTAATATCAAAATGACCCCCAATACGGTTGGTCATCGGCTGGAATGTAAAATCAATGCAGTCGTAGGTCACTGATTCGAGACCTCATTGTTGCACCCGCCCAATTGTTTTATCACTTATGCAATTAACTAAAAATTGGGGTTGAAACTAAAAAAAAATAAAAATAGGTTCAAATGTTAATTATAGCCTTGGTCCCCACACTCAGCCCACCACTTCAACTCTTTCTCTTCTCTCCTTCTCCCCGCCCTGAAAGTAGTAAAACAAAGCCCCAAGATACTGTACCCCAGTCCCCACCACCAATACTCCAAAAAATCCCCCCCCCCCCCCCCTTTTTCATATTATCCATCACTTGGAATTTAAAAAGAATATTAATGGCCAAAACAATGTAAGTCATTTGCTTTTCACTTGTTTATGTCTTGATTTTTGTATTAGAAAAGTTAGGTTTTTTTTTCTTCTAATTGTTAACTTATTTAGCTTTTTGTATGTGCCTATTTTAATTGTTAACTTGTTATTAATTGTTATGTAAATGATGATTATTGCATACATAAAAAAAGTTAGAGTTTAATCAATTAAAATTTAGGATAAATTGATAATGTTAATTTATTAACTTTTCATATATGCATATTTTAATTGTTAACTTATTATTAATTGCTATGTAATTGATGATTATTGCATTAGATGAAAAAAGTTAGGATTTTTTTTTTATTGGGTAACAAAGAGTTAGAGTTTTATCAATTAAAATTTAGGATAAATTGATAATGTTAATTTATTAACTTTTTGTATATGAATATTTTAATTGTTAACTTGTTATTAATTGTTATGTAATTGATGATTATTGTATTAGATAAAAAAAGTTAGGGTTTATGGTCAGAATTTAGAAATTGTGAATATTTATGAATTATACATTATGAAAGAAATACTAAATTAACTGTACTTAAATTTATTTTACAGTGTTCACATGTCGACAGATAAGTTTTTCACCCGAATTTCGAAGTTTGGAGGCTCTACTTCCTCTTCACAAAATTTGCCTCTCTTTCAAGAAAGTATCAATCAACCGGAAGATCCACCTTGCAACGATAATTTGAGATCACAATTACTTGAAAAACAAAGTCAAGGAATTGATTTAGACTATTTAAAGGTCTATCCCGCAAAAGATTACCAATTCTAAATATCACCCGAGTGATTGTGATATAGTAAGAAGACCATATATTCAAAAAGGTCATTGTCAACCACGAAATCACAATTTTCCACAAATTGAAATGTCTGGTGTGATGCGTCGATTTAATCGTAAGTGGTTTGATATTTATCCTGATTGGTTGGAATATAGTGTATCATCATATGCAACCTTTTGCCTTCCTTGTTATCTATTTAAGGATGAAGATGTACATCAACGTGGGGGAGATACATTTTCAACTAAAGGATTTCGGGCTTGGAATAAAAAGGAAAAATTTGCTACTCATATCGGTGGGCCTAATGGTGATAATCACAAATCAAAGAAGAAGTGTGAAGATTTGATACAATAGAGTCAATCCATTCAAGTAGCTTTGGATAAGCAATAAAGCCAAGCTAAGTTGGAGTATCAGATACATTTAACTGTATCGATTAAAGCTGTGAGAAACAGTTAAGATCATCATAGAGGATTTAAATGGTGATTACTTTAGTATACTTGTTGATGAATCCCGTGATATATCATGTAAGGACCAAATGGCTCTTGTTTTGCGATATGTTGACAGGAGAGGATTAGTAATGGAGCGATTTATTAGAATTCTTCACGTTCGTGATACTAGTGTTTTATCTCTAAAAGAAGGAGTTGCTTCATTGCTTGCTCAACATTCATTAAGTATATCATATATACGTGGTCAATGCTATGACAGAGCAAGTAACATGCAAGGTGAATTTAATGGACTTAAAGCTTTAATTCAAAGAGAAAATAGGTCAGCTCATTCAGTTCATTGTTTTTCTCATCAACTTCAATTGACTTTTATTGGGATTAGTAAGAAATGCGATGAAGTTGCTGGAGTTGTTAACTTAGTTTTAGTTGTGATAAATGTGGTGGGAGCTTCTTTTAAATGTAGAGATGAACTTCGAGATGCACAAATTCTCAAAATCCAAAAGGCATTTGAAATAGGTGAACTTCAGACTGGCAGAGGTCTACATCAAGAATTAGGTCTTGCTAGACCAAGTGATACTCATTGGGAATCTCACTTTAAATATTTTGTTAACTTCATTTTATTGCTTGATTCAATAATTGATGTGCTTGACAACTGTTGGCATGGATGCAAACTCATCAGATGAAAAATGGAAAACGCGTGGGCTTGTTGATGCTTGTCTAAAATTTGAATTTGTTTTCATGTTGCATTTTATGAAGAATATTCTCAGTATCACAAATGAGCTTAGTTTAGCTTTACAAAGAAGGGAACAAGATATTGTAAATGCCATGTTGCTTGTTCGAGTAGCAAAGAAACGGTTGCAAAAGATAAGAGATAGTGGATGGGATTCACTTATTGGTGAGGTGTCTAAATTTTGCATCAAACATGTTATTGAGATACCTATATTTGATGATCTCTATGTCTTTCCGGGAAGATCAAAGCGAAGAGTTGCTGAGTATACGGTTTTACATCATTATCGTGTTGAAGTATTTTATAAAGTTATCGATTGACAACTTCAATAATTAAATAATCGATTTAATGAGGTAACATCTGACTTACTTCATGGTATGACTTGTTTGTCTCCATCTCAGTCATTTGCAAGTTTTGATATAGAAAAGATTATGAGATTGGCTGCATTATATCCTGATGATTTTAGAGAATATGATTTTTTTTTTACGCTATTTTAGAGAATATGATTTAGTTGAGCTTCGTTGTCAGCTTGAGAATTATATAATTGATGTGAGTTCTAAGGATATAAGATCTTCTGGTGTGAACAGAATTGGTGATCTATCCAAAAAGTTAGTTGAGACAAAGAAGCATTTGGTGTATCCTCATGCGTACCAACTTGTGAAATTTTCGTTGCTTTTGTCGGTCGCCACTGCAAGTTTAGAGAGAGCTTTCTAGGCGAAGAAATTTATCAAAGACTGATTTGCGGAACCGAATGGATGATGACTTCATTAATGATTGTTTGATAACTTATAAATAAAGAGATGTATTTATGAGCATTTTCAGATGATGATATTATAACAACGTTTCAGAATATGAAAACTTGTCGAGGACAATTGGATTAACATATTTAAATTTTATTTTTATTAAATATTAATTATTTTGAATTTATTTTTTATTAATATTTTGACTCCACTTACCTAAATTTCTGGATACGCCACTGTTAACCCCCTCCCCAGGAAAAAAAATATTTGACAATCCAACCTCCATGACCCGGCGCCCGACCATGGCCAACGGCTGTCGCTGGACTAGTCATGGTTAGCCCGGCCAGGGGTGATTGACTACATGGGTGCGGGGTTGGTTGGGGGGATTAGGGGGAAGAAGGGGGGGTTGGTTCCGGGATTTGGAAGAAGGAAGTTACCTTCTTCTTCTTTTTTTTTTTTTTTTGATTGATAAATAAATTTCATTAAGTTAATATTATTAAATATATATTTAAAATTATCAAATATTATTTGAAATAATAAACTTAAAATTTTTCTTTTTGAAATTTTTTTACTTATTAAATAAATTTAATTAAATCATTTTAAATATATTTATTTAATATTATTGAGTATACAAGTCAAAATTGTTAAAATTATATTGTTAGAATGATAGATTTTGATTTTACTATTTCTAATTTTATATCTTAATTAATAAATAAATTCAGCTAAAGTTATTTATATTATTTTATATATATTTTTAATTTAATATTATAGAGTATGTAATTAAAAATAATTAAATTAAATTAAATTAAATTATATAATATACTTTATTTTTATTTTTATTTTCTAATTATTTTTGAGAAATATTTATCAAACATTAAATGTATCAAAATTTTGAAACACAAAACAATGATTTATTGTGAAATTAACATTAATATATTATAAAAGAACACGTATCATTTAATTTAAAAGTACCTCGTATAAGTGAAATACAACAATATCTCATTGTAGACATGCCCGATTTTCTTTCATGTATGAAAAATAGGATGAGAGATTTGACATGATTGTTCAGATAAATTCATTCACTTTTCAAACTTTCGAGGGATGAAAACTACTAATTTATCATCCTCTTTGCAAGATTTTTTTCTATATTAAATAAATTTATTTATTACACACTTGCGACTTAACCTAGTAATACTGGCACTTGACACCAGTTTATGCTCACAAATATTGGTACCTAAGCGTCTATTTGTTGGCGTCTAGGCGCTAATATTTCGGGTCATATTTGATTTTTTGGCGCATATGTACTAACTTTCTGCCTTTGGAATTCAAAATGTTTGCTACAACCCGTTTGGTTTTATTTTCAAATGTTATTTTCATTTCGAATCATTTTTAAAAATTGAAAAGTTAGTTATGAAATGAAAATTGAAATTGAAATGTATTTGAATGAAATATTGAAAAGTAATGATTATAATAGGTTGTGGGATTAAAAAATATGTTAATTTATATTTTTTATGTTTAAAAAGATTTATTTTTTAAAATATATGTATATTTTATTAATTTAAAAATAATAATATGTAACTTAATGTCAAATCAAATTTGAATTTGATTGATGTGTAATATGATTATACGATAGGTTTAGAAATGGATTTTGACAAGAAAATGTATACTTTTTCTGAAAAAAGTTGTAAGAAAGTGTTTGTTTTCAATTTTCATTCCCACATAAAAATGAAAAGGGGGTTTGGAAATGAAACCAAATACCTTGTTAAAAACTCTCTCTCTCTCTCTCTATTAAATATGTTTTGATCATTTTAAAGTTTAAACCCCTCAAATATAAATTGTTCAATCAATCTTTAAATTATATCTAAAATAGAGCACAGGATATTGTTTTGACGTGCTGCAATGATATTTTGATCAATTTATACTTTTTAACTAATTTCATCCAATATGTAAACATGTACTTAAAAGTATTTATTCTCGTTCTTCATTTTATCTTATGTAACAAATATAATATATTTGAACAAAAAGTAAATGGCATCCACAAAAATAAATGGGACATTTGTAAATGACAAGCTAATTATAAACTTTGTTTGTTGTTATTCTTCCTTTTTTGTATGTTTATGAAAAATGTCAATGTGTAATTGTCTTTTACAAGCAAGCACAAGAGATCCATAACGATGTAAAATTAGAAACAAATGAGTTTTGATCATTTTTAAATCGACATAAAATGAAAAATAAGAAGCAGATGAGTTCTGATAACTTTTGAATCAATAGAAGTTCAAACAAGCATGGCGCATTTTGAATGAAATCCTACACATACAAGTGTGCTGGACAGTCGAGAGATTTGCGGCCAATGACATAAGTCTCCCACATAATGCGGGAGGTTAGGAGTTCGAGTTCGAACAGGCTCCTGATGTACGTGCATATATATATATAAATAATAAAATAAAGTGTGTTGGACCAATTAATCGATAACTAATATAAGATTGAATCGCAGGTAAAATTGCATTAATGATTACTTTTTATTAAAAGGGGCTCAAGAACAATTTATTCATGTGATATGCTATTTTTGGACCAAGCTAAGCCCTCACCATTGCTTTTCGGGCCCAATTTCGCCAGTTTCCTATTCCAAACTTTGCACATTTTTTTATGTACCTTTTCTTTTCCATTTTTAGCGCCAATATCTACTCTGTCACGTGACATGATATTTTTAGGCCAGCCTTATAATTTTAAACATGTTTAACTTAGGTAAGGAATTTTCATTTAAAAGAAACTCGATAACTCTTTTCCACCATTATTGACTATTCTAGAAAGTTTATTTATACAGCATAATTACAAAATCTCTAGAAGATTGAAGATGAATTGTTCAATTTATTTATGATATTATTGATTCTGCTCCTCTCAAAATTATGTATTTATTTAATTTATATAAGAATTTTTTTGATTTTATTTGTCGAGAGGTTACTTGACTTAAAGCCGTCAGCCACATATTTATATTTATGAAGTTCGAATTCAAATCTTAATAAGCTTTTTGTGAGTTGTGTAAATTAAAATAATAATAATAATAAACTTAGGCTTTTTTTTTTTTATAATTTATTTTGGTTCTCATGTAACAAACTCCAACCTAAATAAACAAGTTTAAACATCTACTAATCACAATAAAAAGAATATTTTCCCCCAAACATATATACAATTATATATTAATTATTACAACTATACATATACAGCAATAACTATGAACAAAAGTTCAATTTGACAAAAGATCTAAACTAATGTAACATTTATAATAATTTTTTTTTTCTCCTAAAACACTTTCAAACAGAGCATTTCCTCTCAAAACATTCTCTAACAGCCCCAAGAGCAAATCAAACAAAATATCATGATATTGTCCAAATTCAATAACAAAAGTTTATCCCTCCCCCCAACAAAAAAGAAAAAAGGAAAATTCAAAACAACTAAAACACAAACAACTCAACCCTTAACTTTATACACAAAACAAAATTAATATGAATATAACACTACCTATATTATTAATGCATTATTTTGCAATTAAACCTTGAAGTCATTAATTCAAAAACAATAAGTTCAAATTATTATTTTTAAGTCAAGTTCAATAATATTTGGAATTAAATGGAACTCAAGTCATGTGTGACTCGAAATTAAATATTTGTCAAGCACGAGTAGATGTAGACTCGAATTGAATTTGGCTCAAACTCTTTTTTCTTTCAATAGTTGATTTTTCTTCCTCCTTCCAAGTTCCAATACTCTCAATTGCGTATGAGAAAGGGACTCAAAGGGCTGCAATTATTGATCTATTTTAATTGATTGGGTTCCCCCTTTGTCTTATTCTTTGCTTTTCATTTACTCTTCAATTTATTTGCCTGCATGAGAATTAAATTCTCATATCATTTTCTGCTATTTTTTATTTTTGTTTTTAAATTTTTTTTCCTCTCATTTTTCTCCCTTTAGAAGAGGATTTATTCACTTGCATAATTTTGAGTTTTAAAATAGATATATTTTCGAACAAATCAATCATAAATTTGAGTCCCACAAAAAATAATTAAAAATACTATTCTTTTTCCTTTTTCTTTGCAATAAGAGGGTATTGGATGAGTTTGTAAACTCTTCAAAATATCTCATAAGATGTTGAGAGCTTATAAGATGTTAAAAAGTATTTGATAATTTTTTTGTAAAAAAGGTGCTAATGAGCTTCTAAATTAAGATCTTATGAACTTATAAAGTCTTTTTGAAAAGTAAGGAGTTCATAACTTATTTTTAATATTTTAACAAGCTCTATTAATTTTAATCATATTAATTACAAAATTTTCATGCTAAAGTTTCAAAATATTATTTTATCGAAATAATTTATGAACTTATTTAAAAAAGAAAAATCTAATATCTTATAAGTTTCAAAAATATTTTATAAGATATATGAGCTTATAAGACCTTTTAAATAAACTTAGAGGGTATTTGTTTAGGCTTATTTAAAAGGTTTTATAAAATATTTTTGGAGCTTATAAGATGCTAGATCGTTTTTTAAAAGTAAGTTGTTGAAGTGTTAGGATAAAATAATATTTTAAAACTTATAAAATGTTAGTAATGTCAATTTTATAAGTAATATAATTAAAATTAAGGGAGTTTGTTAAAAATTTAAAAATAAGTTAGGAACTTTTTAAAGAGTGTTTGGCTAAATTTATTTAAAATGTCTTATAAGCTCCTGCATCTTATAAGATGTTTTTTGAGCTTATAAGATGCTATATCTTTTTTTAGAAATAAGTTCTTAAAGCGTTTGGAAAAATGAGACCTTGGAGCTTATAAGATGTTCGTAATGACAATTTTGTAATTAAATTGATAAAAATTAAAGGAGCTTGTTAAGATTTTAAAATAATTTACGAATTCCTTACTTTTCTAAAAAGAGCTTATAAACTTCTAACATCTTATTTTAAGAACTTATAAGGTCTTTTTGAAAAAAAAAAAAAATACCAAATACTTTTAGACATCTTATAAGCTCTCGAACATCTTATAAGATATTTTGCTTATAAATTCACCATAACACCCTTTTACTTTTTTAAAAAGAGTTTATAAGCTCCTAACATTTTATTTTAAGAGCTTATAAGTTCAATACTTTTTACCATCTTATAAATTTTCAAACATCTTATAATATATTTTGAAAAAATTACATGCTCACCAAACACCTTCTAAGTAGGAGATTGACAAATAAAATGGCGAGCCTGCACAATTTCTTTATCATATGTGCTTTACTAACTTTGTAAATTAGTTTATATTTTGTGTTGTATTGAATTAGAATTGCTTTTCATTTTTTAATAAAAAATTACAATTTGTTCAAATACTAGTGCACATGCGTGTTGATATTACATATTATAATATATATTTGCATTTGAATTTAATAATTAATTAACTTAAGAAGAAAGATCGTAACACGAAGTTATTTTCACATATGAAAAAATAAACAATTAGTATTCATAATTTTGATATATAATACAACCTCTTTTGTATTATTATAAGAAAAAACATTTTATTATGATCAAAATGAAAGTTACGTCTTATTTGCTATACAATTATCATTTGATGATTCTAACAAAGAATATGAAGAATGCAGTTTGAAAGATAAAATAAAAAAAATCACAATATTAATTTATTAATATTTTAATTTATTTATGAGAAACAATGATTAAATAAGATTATAATTGCATTTTTATAATATTCATAAATTCAAATTATAAAAATTCCATTTTATTTTTTTTAATCATGCCAAATATCTCATGCAGTCTTAGGGAGTGTTTGGTTATATTTATTCAAAACAACATTATTTCGAAAAATATAACAAAATATATTTCTATTTTCTCTCCAAAACGCACATTCTTCAATATATATATATATTATATATACTATATTTTATTATTAAAAAATTACTTAATTTTATTTCACCCTAAAAATCCAATGAAAAAGCATTACTTTAATTGTTACAGTAAAAAATATATCTTTTAAAGTATAAACAAACATATCAAAAAATAACCAAATAATTTATTCTTCCAAAATATATAATAAACACATAATAAAATCAAACAAAAAATATAACCAAATATTTTCTTAATTTTGCTCCATAATTTAAATAATTACATTAATTTTAAATAATTAAAAAATATTATGCGCGCGAAAATCGTCTACGACACAAAATGTTTTTAACAAAAATTCTCTCTTACTCTAAGCGTGTTTCCACGCGCCCCCAGTGTGCATGCTCTTCTGGTCCCAACTAAAAATAACTGCAACTGTCAGAATTCAAATTCCCATACTACCCCTCAAAGCCTAGGACAAGTAGTTGCTAGGCCCATAATAAATGTTCAAAAAACCCCAAAGGCCCTCTGCAGGAAAAACTCTGCAAAAGTGCAGGGAGATAGAAATAACATCAATCAAGACAAGAGAATATCTGTAGAGAAAAAAAAAATTAATTAAAACTTATCTGTAAATCCCTTCACTTAATTTTTCAATTTGAATGGAAAAAACAATTATCAGAGTTGTGATATTCAATGAAATGGCATGCATTTCACCCTTGCTCATTATGACATTTACTACATTGCCATTTACCACCACTCACAGCTCTTAGCTCCAACTCCAACTCCAACTCCAAGAACAAGATTTGACCTTTGTTTCTGTGGCTGTATGTGTAGATAAAGTACAAAATATTTGCAAAAAAGGCCAATTTTTGTTGTGGGTCTTCCGGAATTTTCGCTTCAGCATTTGAAATTTTTTTTCTTGTGGGCTTCAATGGCAAGCAGACAATGCATCTATTGCTTCTTCTTCAATCCACAGGTTTTGTGTGTTTTTTTCCTATCATTTGTTGTCAAAGTTGTCGTTTTTCCACCTTGTTTGTTACAATGTGTGGACTATTGTGTAGGCTAGAGTGTGGTAGTAAATGAAGAAGTATTGACTACTATTTGTTTATGTGTGTGTTTTCGAATTTCAAGATTCTATTTTTTTGGGTATTTAGAGGGAAGTGCCGGTGGGTTTTTAATTATTTACACCAAACACATTTGTTTATTTATTTATTTATTTACCTTTTTTGGTTTTATCTCTTTGTGCGTGTTGGAGAGTATTTGGTGTTTGATGGCGTACCATTTGGTGTGCTTATGTTTTCAGGTGAAAATGGTGACCACTGGATATTTCAACTTTTGCAGTGTTGTCCTGTGAGAAAAGGTGATACATTTGTGCTGTACTTCATGTATGTGCCTTCACATTTTGCTTTTGATTTTTCCCCTTTTGTTGAGTTTCATGTGTTCTTAAAGATAAAATCTTAGCAAGTAGTAGATTGCTATTCTTATGCTATAAGGACCACAAATTTTGGTTTGGAATGAAAAACCCCATTTAGTGGAGCAACATAGTTTGTGAAGTTTCATTTCTTTCTTTTTTCCTTTCCTCCTCTTTACAGCCAAGTTCTTCAATGGTTTGATATATATGTTAAGATTTTAACCTTGAAATATGGAAAATTATATGCTTGAGGCTGTTTTTTTTCCCTCTTTCTGTTTAGAATCCTGTTTCTGGGTTGGGGGTTGGGGGGGGGGGGATGAGTTTCAAGTAACAGAATGTCTTTCTGATTGCCTAGTTTTGGTGTTTTTCAGGTTGACATTGCAATTTTGTTTGATGGTTTCTAACTATTAAATGTTCCTCAGTTTGCGGTAGTTTTCAGTTTGTTGGTCGAAGTAATGGATGGAAGGCGGCATTCTGTTGATGTTCCTATATCAAGAACGCTGATAGCACTTAGGAGAGTGAGGTCTCTTAGGGATCCATCCACTAATTCCATGAGCAAATTATCTGCCTTAGTTGACAATTTGAATTGGGAAACAAATTCAAATAATGGGATCACTTTAGGATTTGAAAACAGTTTCCGCAGAGGCATTAATGATAACAATGTTCTGGGATGGAGAAGCTCAAAATTGTTCAGGGAGGAGGAGCAACATGTGAGTGACCATGAATTATATTACGGTTCAAGATATCGTGACTCAAGGCTAGTCTCTACTGATGGATTAGCAGGCATGAATAGAAACACAGGCTCCTCACCCCAAAGGTCATTACATGTTGAAGGCTCAGATATGCGTTCCCTTGACCAGGAGATGGTGTGTGACAACCAAGCATGGAGTGAAAAATATAGCAAAAATTATGGTGATAAAGGATTGGAATTCACTTGTGAAGCACCTTTCAGTGACTTTGTCGAGGGCGGTGGTTCCTGTAATGAACCTGATGAAATATCAAAGCAAGGCCGAAGGAGACGTCGCGGTGGTTCAAAATGCAAAGTACGCCACAGGAAGCTTGATGGATCGCCTAGAGTAACAGCTGGTGAAGTTTTAAGTCGTGCAGGAAGTCCATGCTTGTCCATTAGTGAAGCCCCAAAGGTAGGGTCAAGTCGTGGAATGTCGTTGTACCGGAATGAAGATGTTGGTTTCATGGAGTCTTGCCAACAAGGATGTGGGATAAGCAGCTGCTGGTTAAGAACTGTGAAATTGAGACATTCAAATCTTCTTCCTGATGTTGAAGAACAGCCTCTTTTGTTGGCAAATACAGGCGAAGTACTATTAACTGGAGAGAGCATGGACTGGAAGCACAATGGTGAAGGAGTTAGTCCGTATACAGAAAGTCCTAGATGTCTCTGCCAAAAGTTCATGCCAAAATCGTTTAACGAATTGGTTGGACAAAATGCTGTAACAACTGATCTATTGAGTGCAATCTCTAATATGCAGATAACTTCTTTATATCTCTTCCATGGGCCGCGTGGAACTGGAAAAACATCTGCTTCAAGAATATTTGCTGCTGCCTTGAATTGTCTTTCTCCTGAGATTGGCAGACCATGTGGCTTCTGCCAGGAATGTGTTTTATTCTTCTCCGGAAGGAGTAGGGATGTCAAAGAGGTGGATTCAGTGAGAATCAACAGAATGGAAAGGTGTAGATCCCTCATTAAGAATGCAGGAATCCGTCCAGTTTCCTCACGGTTTAAGGTTTATGTTATTGACGAGTGCCACCTGTTGCACCGGGAAACATGGGCGACTATATTGAACGGCCTTGATGAGCTTCCTCGGCATGTTGTTTTCATAATGCTCACTCCTAATCTTGATAAGCTTCCTCGTAGTGCTGTATCAAAGTCTCAAAGATATCACTTTCAAAAGGTCAAAGAAGTAGATATCAGTAGCAGGTTAGGGAAAATATGCATTCAAGAAGGTCTTGACTTTGACCAGGATGCTTTAAACTTCATAGCAACTAAGTCGAATGGTTCGCTTCGGGATGCAGAGATGATGCTTGATCAGCTGAGTTTAATTGGGAAAAAGATCACAGTGTCATTGGTTTATGAAGTAGTAAGTGCTTAAATATTCTTTTGATTCATTTAACCTTCAAAACCATTGGGATCCCAGGTCTAACTTGATGTTTGTTGTTACAGACTGGAGTTGTTTCTGATGATGAGTTGCTTGATTTACTGTATCTAGCATTGTCGTCTGATGCTTCAAATACAGTAAAAAGGGCCAGAGAGCTAATGAGATCAAGAATAGATCCATTGCAACTTATATCACAGTTGGCAAATCTTATAATGGACATTCTTGCTGGAAAATGTCCAGATGGTGTTTCTGAGGTCAGAAGGAAGCTTTTTGGAACAGATAATTGTATGTTCTGTAATAACTGCTCCTTGGGTTATGTAACAGTTTGCAACTTAATTTTGCTTTTTTTCCTTTCTCGATTTTATATGTATATTTGGACATTTACAGCCGAGGATGATGCAATACCATCGTATTACTTGCAAACTTCTCATTGAGTTTGATGTAGTTCAATTCTTTTAACTCTTAATTGTCTGTGCCCGCAGCTGAAGCTGACATGCAGCAACTCAGTCATGCGCTAAAAATACTCTCACAAACTGAGAAACAGTTGAGAATGTCAAAGAATCAGACAACATGGCTAACTGTAGCTCTTCTCCAGCTAGGGTCCGCAGGATCTTCCCATGATGTGAGCAATGCAAGGTTCAGCATGAGTTCATTACCCCCACATGGTGAGAATGATTCAGAATACTCTTAACTTATTCATTATTTTAGGGACATAACGGCTGACTGTTCTTACAAAGATAAATTATCGTGCTACCTTAATCGAGTTCTACTTTGCAGATGGTGATTTTCACAGCACATCATCAACCGGTGAGAGTTTGAAGCACCCTGTTGCATGTACTTGTGAGCATGTTGAATCTGGGAAAACGGGAACACGGGATGATAAGAAAACTTTGGAGTTGGTCTGGATGAGAGCTACTGGAATGTGCACATCTAGTTCTCTCAAGAAATTCCTCCAAAAATGGGGAAAATTGGTGTCTATTCATCTCATGGAAGGTAACGTAAACGCGATCGACTCCCCTTGTATATATATCTAGCTTTCCATCTTTATAGAACTTATATGCAGGTATAGCAGTGGCCGAGTTGGAGTTTGATAGTCCTGATTATGTATCTAAAGCTGAAAAGTCATGGAAAGTGATTGCTGGTGCACTTCAACATATGCTGGGCTATAATGTGGAACTAAGAATAAATCTTGCATATGATGCTTCGAATAAACATGGGAAGTTCAAGAAACCATCTTTCAGCTTGTTCAATTGCTCACGAAGAGTGCATCTTAGGTCACAGTTCTCTACAGAATGTGGAAGTAATGCTTCAGAAAAGTCTGATATAACCTCTACTGCTATCATTACAAGGGATAGATATGTCGAAACGTGTACCTCTGAGTCCGGGTCCCAAATCTCGCATACATGTTGCCATGGAAGAGAGCTCTTCAAAACCATACGAAACAATGATGGGAATGCTTTAAGCATTGGGGTGAATACAACACCCAATGGATTATTGTCGGATAGCACGACAAGAGACAATCAATCACGAGCTTATCCATTGAATGAGGGAATTGACAAAGGACGCCCACAAGCAATTGCCTTCGAGCCTGAAAGTAAACCCAGGTATGTCTTAAGGATCTTGAATTGAAACTTACATCTATAATGAAAATCTTGATTCTTGACTATTTGTATCATTGGGATTGAAGGGGTGTTTGGCTAAGCTTATAAGTTGTTAATAATAACAGTTTTGTGATGGTTAAGATGAATGGGGGTCTGTGAAGACCTTAAAATAAATTAGGAACTCCTACTTATAACATACTAACATTTTGTTTTGGGAATTTATAAGCTCTTTTCTTGAAGACTTTATTAAACAAACACTTTAATATCGACAATTCTTAAGCATATTGTAAGATGTTTTTAGAAGTTTATAAGGTCAACCAAACTCTTTTATGTATATAGATAAACTATATGATCGTGAGATCGTCATTTATGCTTGAACTAACTGTCCTTTTTGTTATTAGCCGTCCAAAGGAGTGGTTGAAGTTCCATTGTTGGAGAACCGCCATGTTTCCTTTCCGGAAGGTAGCACAGGTTTCTTTGGAACTCTTTCTCATAGTTTTGAAGAGGAAACTCTAATGTTACATAATTAATACTTGAATCAGAAGAAAATCGACAGCAGTGATTAGAAAATAATGGAACATTCAATGTGCAGGCATGGCAGCTGAGACATCAGTCCCAAAACGAGCGTTTGGTGGATTACGCCCTACATTGTGCTACTGCAAATTAGCCTACCAGCAAATGCTGCAGATGGAACCAAACATTTTGAGAACTTTCTGGATATGTTACTGTTTTTTCATACTGTTGAGTACATAATCGACCGTGTGATCGTCTGTCTACCCGTATAGCATTGCCCTGGCAAGAAAATGTTGATTTTTGTTACCAGGAAAGGAAATCTGATCAATAGAAAGTGTTTAAGATTTCATAAAACTCTGGTGGCATGAGTTTTGAATTCATGCAAGAACTGGGCAGCAGGCTTATTGTCTGCTTTGTCCTTACTTATCTCCCTTTCTTGCTCAATGAAAGCAAATCCATGTTCTTGTAATAGTGATGAACATACAACATTCTGCACCTTTCTGATAACATTCTACGATTGGGAGCAAATTATGAACTATGAAGGAATCAATAAAGGTTTAACTGAATTGTGTGGAAGTGGTTTATCCTAAATAGGTATGCCAAAACTAGGGCAATAAATGGATATTCAACGGTATGGATATATTTTATTCATATCTGTATTCAACGGATATTTTTTAATTACATTCGAATTCGTCTCTGTTGGATACTAACTAAATTTGGATATGTTTGTATTCGATTATAATTATTAGGATACATCAATTTATAAGTATTCGAATATTCGTTTATCTCTGAATATTTGAATTCGTTAACTTATAATAAAATGCATTTTTTTTCTAATGAATTTCATTAAAAAAAAAGTCTACAACTTTATTTTAAAATTAAAAAAAAATAATTATTCTTGATTTAATTATTTTTTTCTAATTAATGATTGATTTTATGGTTAATTAGTATTAATAAAAAGATAGCAATATAATTAATTATAAAGTCAGGGAAAAATAATTTTATATTAATTAATTTTATCGTTTATATATTGATTTTTTAATTTTTTTTTGATTCAGTAGTGTTTAATTATTATTACTACCATCTATCAATTTTTCATAATTCTTAACTACTAATTCTTTTTATTAATTCTTTAATTACTAATTATCTGATATGGGCCCCAATAAAAACACAGGTCCAGTGTCAAACCCAAGCGAGATAAGCTCTGAGCCCAGAATAGATTGGCTCACATCATTATTTCTAGACTGTTTCTGACACTTCTAGTTGACCCTTGAAGTCGAGTAGGTCGAATTGCCTCAACCTCAAGAGGTCAAGAACTTTCAAGAGGCAAGGTCACTGCTAGGCCATAGACGCATTAATGGCAGTCCGCCACCTTTCGCATCACTATAAAATGTGCTCGAACCACCATCCTGTCTGCATTAAATGACATTGCCGATTCATCACCTCTGCATTAGTGACGGTAATGACATCTTCTCCGGCCTACAGGTCACAAGCAAGGTGCTAAGTTAGGTCAAAAAGACCTAAATTGCCCCTACTCAAGGAAAGGAAGGCTTGACTCATGTTAGGGTGAAATTCGTCTTTTTCACTACTCCCCAAATACTATAAAATACCTCATTCTTCAGAGACAAATGTATGCTTTAAAAACATTTTCAAGGCATTACTCTGCCAAATTATCTTCATATCGAAAATTGACTTAAGTATAGGAGGGTCTTAATCGATGATCCTCTTGGCTAGCCTAATGTTTATTCATTGATTGCAGGATTCGACCTGCATTACCTAACTCCCATCTTTCTGGTCAATTTAGTACTCTTGAACGAGAACAATTATCTCATCTTACTAAAATTGACATCATCATATACTTATATTCATTTATATATAGATTACGAGATTTCATATTGAAAAAATAAAAATAATATATTATGTATGATAATTTTTTAAATATTATTTATACATTAAAATACATGAAAAATTAGAATATATTATATATAATAATTTTTAAATATTATTTATCGAATACGGATAACGAATTTAATTAAATTACGAATAACTGAATATATAAATGGATACATCCAATGGATATGTATTTGGAGCGGATATATTAAAGGGGCCGGATAAGCAATTATCATATTTGTATCCGTTTACAGTCGAATATTTACTAATCGAATATGGATAATATTTGCTTTAAATGGATACAGATAATATGCCCTATAAACGAATTTGGATGCTAATGGTAAACGAATTTTTGAATATTCATTTTACAGCCCTAGCCAAAACAAGCCAAATCTTCCATTTCAGTTATGTTCCACCTTTATATGTATAAAAGATAGTTGTCAAGCATATAAATATTTATTTTAAATAAATATTTAAGTTATATATACTTGAGGGCGTATCCATAAAATGGATAAAAGATAAAATACTAGTTGAAATATAAAGAAATCAAAATGGTGTAAAAATCGAGTAATTTGTTCATGCATTGACAACTGTCATGGTATGCATGTGTAACTTATGAGAAGTCATAATTATAAATGGGAAAAACGCGTAATCTATCCCAATGTCGGCTAGTGTCATGTTGCTTGTGTTGTAGCTTATACGAGAATGCACAACTACAAATTTTTGCGTCATAGATCTTATCTTATTCAAAAACAAAAATTATATTATTTTGGAAAGTGAAAACCATAAATAACGATTACCACTCATTATTTGAGTCACGTTGTGATCGTGTATAAAAATATTATAATTATTTATTACATGTCATAATTATCTTTATATTAATATCATATACCTTATATAAGAATTACATGCCACAAATCATAAAATTGTTATAATCTTGTGTTATATGTCATAAATCCCATCCTATCCTAAATCAGTACCACCCCCATTATCATTTGTTTGTATTGATAGCTCATTAATCAACATTTCTTTCCATGCAAGAATGCTAAAAAAACATCAACTCCAATTATTCCAACTTTCCCTTATCCTTAATTCTCATTATAATCTCAATTACCATTCATTAATTACATTCCTTAACTACCCAGCACCAGGGTCATTTCCGTAATTCTAACACCATATATCCCTCAAAAACCCTAACCGGACCCAGCGCTTCCCACATCAGTAACCCAAGCGAAAAAGCAACTTTAAGAGAAATCATAGAGCGCTGCAGAGAATGGCACCGGAGAGAGGCTGTGAAAAAACCCGCTTATAGCGCCAACGCCACGTGGCCACCCTTATTAAGGTCATGACGTGTAATTGTAACCGTAGCCTCCCTATTTATTCTCTTCGTTCTCATCCAATTCCCCTCCCCCCTCTCTCTCTAACTACAGTTTTCAGAAGAAAAGCGCACACCTATAGATACACATACATACAGAGCTTGTACGCACACAGTTCACGCAGTGATTCAATCGGAATACACGCACTCGGGTGTGTTTCTGCGTGTTCCGAAGATCGGAGTCTCGATTGCTTCTCTAGTTACTATCTCCTCTCTTGGCTCGAGATCCGAGCCAAGAACGGAGGAATTTTGTTGGACTTGCGAGAGGTAAGAGAGAGAAATGAAGAGACATGTTTAGTAAATTGTATGAAGCTTTGAATATGCAGGCGAAATGAATAGATGTTGTTTTTATGTGTATTTATTGTTATTATATTTGTGGATAGGGTTTTGTTGAGAAGAGGAGAAAATGGCTGGCCGCGAGGGCTTTCTGACGGAGGAGCAGAGGGAGAAGTTGAAAATAGCTTCGCAGAATGCGGAGGTGATGTCATCATTGTCCTTGGCGTCGTCGCCGAAATCTCCCGGCCCGAAGTCCCCCGGTCAGAATTCTTCTTTCTTCTCCGAGCACTACAATGTCAAGGCCCCGGGTGGAGGACATTCTGCTGCGGTGGGGGGTGTGGCTGTTAGGCACGTGCGCCGTTCACACTCTGGGAAGTTTATCAGAGTTAAGAAGGGTAAGTTTCTGATGGAAATTGGTAAAACTACTATTCGTCTTTTATACTTTTCACTGTTATTTTTTATTTTTTGTCATTCTGTATATTATGAGTAGTTGGATATAGTGGACTATGAGATGATGCTTTCAAAATATTAGTTGCTACTGGAATAGGTTATCGTTTAGTTGTTGGGATTGACTTGGTGTAATCTAGAGAGGCCTTATTTTGTTTGGCGCCGGACATTTAAAGTTTGTGTTGGGAAAAGCTTTACAAGAATGTGTTTTCATATTTTTATTCTTGGAAGTTGATGGTTAAAGATTAATTAGTGTTTTGGAGCACTTACCAATTCATGATTTCTGCACTTGGTGGCTTTTGTGCACTTCAAGAAAGGATTTGTATTGTCATCTTTGCCATTCTACTAGTGTGGCAGACCAATAGTCGGAATGATATAGTCAAGACTGAAACACCAATTTGTGTATGTGATTGAAGAGTTGACTTTCTGTTTCTATATTTTGTCATTCAACTGTGACTTGGTTCGTGTATTTATTAAGAGCAGATTTAAGTAGCTATGAGTCTATAAAAAGAGTTTGGCATATTTTGAAATCAGAAGTTGAAATCAGCACTTCTCAACCATCTTGGATTGCCAGCAAAGAATTTTTATATTTGCATGCTCTCTCATCAGAACCACAGCACCTGGAGCCTAGCGCCTGTCTGGTTTAATGAGAAACTTTTGCGTGGCATTGGTTGTGTGAAATTAATTGCCTTGCTTTTAGTGTCGAATAATTTAATTCCACTGGTCTAACTGACTTGGTCTTCCACGTTGATGGATGGATTGAGACATCATAAGTTCAGTCAATGGATGAATGATTTTAAATATCTGTCATATCCATACAATTATGAGGAGTGAAGCAAAAGCGAAACTTCATTTAGTTGCTTGGTATAGGTGGTGGCGAAATTCAGAGTAATTTGTTCAGTTTGATTTTTTTTCTACATGATGCCATAGAATTTTGCTCCAAATTTTACTTTTATGTTTGTCTTGTAATTTTCTTGATTGATTGGGTAAGTAAGGGACACTTTTCATGTTTGATTCTTTAGCTCCTGCTGGCTTGAAGTTATGATTTTGTTTCCTTAAAATTTCTTGGACTATGCTCTGTGTCTTACGCATGTGCTTTTTTAATCTGATTGTGATAATAGATGGTGCTGGTGGTAAAGGAACCTGGGGAAAATTACTTGACACTGGTGGTGAATCTTTTATTGATCGAAATGATCCCAACTACGACAGCGGCGAGGTAGTTATGTATTTAGTAATTTTTATTATCTTTGGCTATTTGAATAATCATTTTTGCTTATTCATTTGATAACTTTGTTCTCTATGACTTGAACAGGAGCCTTATGAGCTTGTTGGATCGACTGTCTCTGATCCTTTGGATGAATACAAGAAAGCTGTGGTATCTCTCATAGAGGAATACTTTAGCACTGGTGATGTAGAAGTGGCTGCATCTGATCTTAGAGAACTAGGATCAAGTGAGTATCATCCATACTTCATTAAGCGCCTTGTTTCCCTGGCCATGGACAGACACAACAAAGAGAAGGAGATGGCTTCAGTTTTGCTTTCGGCCCTGTATGCTGATGTTATACATGCAGCCGAGATTAGTCAGGGTTTCTTCATGCTGCTGGAATCTGCCGATGACCTGGCTGTGGACATATTGGATGCTGTTGACATCCTTGCTTTATTCATTGCTCGAGCGGTGGTTGATGATATTCTACCCCCAGCATTCATCACCAGGGCCAGAAAAATGCTTCAAGAAAACTCCAAGGGATTTCAAGTTTTGCAGATTGCTGAGAAAAGCTATCTCTCAGCACCACATCACGCAGAGCTTGTTGAAAGGCGGTGGGGTGGAAGTACACATCTCACTGTTGATGAGGTGAAGAAAAAGATTAATGACCTTTTAAGAGAATATGTTGAAAGTGGAGATACTTCTGAAGCCTGTAGATGCATTAGACAATTAGGAGTTTCATTTTTCCATCATGAAGTTGTGAAAAGGGCTCTGGTTCTAGGAATGGAGATTCGAACCGCAGAACCTCTCATCCTGAATCTGCTGAAGGAAGCAGCTGATGAGGGTCTAATAAGTTCGAGCCAAATGGTGAAAGGATTTACTCGGTTAGCTGAGAGCCTTGATGATCTTGCCCTCGATATTCCCTCTGCCAAAAAAATGTACCAATCGATTGTTCCACGGGCAATATCTGAAGGATGGCTTGATGCATCTTTTCTAAAATCTTCAGGCGAGGATGGGGAGAAACCAGAACAGGATGATGAGAAGTTGAGGCGCTACAAGAAAGAGATTGTTAACATAATTCATGAATACTTTCTATCAGATGATATTCCTGAACTTATTCGGAGTCTGGAAGATCTAGGGATGCCTGAGTATAACCCAACTTTTCTCAAGAAGCTGATCACCCTTGCGATGGACCGGAAAAACCGGGAGAAGGAAATGGCATCTGTGCTGCTTTCTGCCCTTCATATAGAGATTTTTTCAACGGAAGACATAGTCAACGGTTTTGCTATGCTGTTGGAATCTGCAGAAGACACTGCACTTGACATTTTAGATGCACCAAATGAACTTGCTTTTTTCATGGCAAGGGCTGTTATAGATGATGTCCTTGCTCCTCTAAACCTGGAAGAGATTGCCAGTCTTCTGCCACCGGATTGTAGTGGTATTGAAACTGTGCGTATGGCTCGATCACTTATAGCAGCACGTCATGCTGGGGAGAGGATCCTCAGGTGCTGGGGCGGTGGTACTGGCTGGGCTGTGGAGGATGCAAAGGACAAGATCCAGAAGCTCCTTGAGGAATATGAAAGCGGAGGAGTTGTTGGTGAAGCTTGCCAATGCATTCGCGATCTGGCCATGCCTTTTTTCAATCACGAGGTGGTGAAAAAAGCGTTAGTCATGGCAATGGAGAAGAAAAATGATAGGATGCTGGAACTGCTGCAAGAATGCTTCAGTGAGGGACTGATAACTATCAATCAGATGACCAAAGGTTTCAACAGGATCAAAGATGGGCTCGATGATCTGGCTCTCGACATTCCAAATGCAAAGGATAAGTTCAAGTTCTACGTGGAGCATGCAAGGGAGCACCATTGGCTGTTGCCCTCGTTTGGTGCTGTGCCAGCACCGAATGCAACTGCATCTTCTTGAGAGGAAACATAGAATTCTGCTTGTTTCTCCCATGATGTTGTTGCCTTGTCTCTTTTTTCTGTCCCGTTACTTGTTTTTTCTCTTTGCAATCAGAAGTGGATAGTTTGATGCTCTTTTGATGATCCCTTCTGGTATATGACCTTTCTTTAATTCTCTTTGCCATCTTATCAAGGTTGTGATGTACAAATTAGGTCTCTGGTTTGTTTTAGTCATAAACATGAGCTCTTGTTCAGTGTTCAATTTTTTCAATCTTCAGTTCAGAATACGAAATAGAGACGGGTTATGATCTTGTCAGATTCAGGTCTCTAATGGCACCACGCACAATTTTTTAGAGGAGTAATGGACGGTCATTTGAAGCAGAAGGACATGGGGCTCCTAATTAATGACATATTCTGCTATATAGGAAATACCAAATTCACAGCAACCATTGAAATCATCCCAAGCAATTTTTAAATTTTAAATGTGAAAATTTGATAAAAATTACATAATCGTGTTAAATTTTTTTGAACCAGTTTAAAGAATGTATTGAAAGGGTATTGAATTTGATTCATTTGTATACAAGAAATTGATGAGTTCTACATAATATTAATGAATTAATCAAATTATTTTAAAAAATTAAAATAAATTTTGAATTTTTAAAATTTAGGATTTAATTAAAGCTACCGTAAAAGATCATTTTTTATTACATGCCTGCAAGTGAGCTTAGAAAGTGTATTAAAAGAGTTAAATTAGTTATATTCATAATTTAAAATTAATTAAATATTTTAAATAAATAAAAAATTAAACTTATTGGTTGAATTATGCAATTTTCTCTCTCTTCCAACAAATTTTAAAAATTAACCAAAGTATGAAAAGCCAGTAAAAAGAAAGGATTACAAGAAAAGGCCTTCTCCCAAACCTCCTAAACATTTTTCACACCAGAATCCCAAATACGTCCTCCTGTCTCCAAATTTCCAAGCACCAGCCAAGAAAATGGCTCACCCTCACCATCCCGCCGCCGTCCCTCCAGCCGAAGCCAAAATTCTCACCGGTGAAACCTCCATGAAGCCACCACCGCAGCCGAGACCGATTGTTTTGGCTGACCTCAACGTTGACCCACCGGAAGACGCCTGCGCTTTCTCCGCTTCTCCTTCTTCTGTTCCTATTTCAAGGTTTCATTTAGTCAGCTGTTGTAACTTTTGCTGACTTGTCTCTCTTTGGTTATGGTTCCAAGTGAGAAGTTCAGTTGTTGTTTTTATACGTTTATCAAAATTAGGTATATATGGGAGTGTGATTGAACTGTGTTGATATTGGCCAATATTTTTGCAGTTAAGGCACATAAATAGATTCCTCGTTTTAGAACATGTATTTTAGCATTTCTGAGTTTGATCATGCGATGCTGAGTCAATTTGAAGATGTACATGTTGCCTATAAATGTAGAGCTATTGTACGGTACATGGATCCTCTTTTTTTTTTTTTTTTTTTTTGGTTTTTCCTTTTCATTTTCTTTTTCCTGAACTAAGGTGTTATTATGTTATTCTTTTCATTTGTTTATGCCTTTTTGTTGTATTGATGGAAAGATAAATGAATGTATTCATAACGGATAATGATAGGAAAAAATTACTAATAACAAATAGAAAGTGAGAAAAGAATTCCCAAGTCGCTTTTTGTATTTTGTTTTGTGCCTGAGAGATGGTTATAGGACAATATTGAAGCTTTAGATTCATTTGTTATCGGCTTATCGGTACCGAAATGATTACAACTTCGTCTTTTCCTGTTTTTCTCTAAGTATTCTCAAAGAAGTTGTCTTGAGAGCTGTTGGTATGCCATGTTCTGCAATGCAGCAATATGTGCCATGGATTATTAAATTTACTTAAAGAGTTTTGGACTTGTGAAAAATGTAAAAAGTACTTGTATGTACCTTGAACTATCTATTGAAGGCTAGAAAAGAAAGGATTGTTTGTTTTTAATGCATTTAATGGCCTATAAGGCTAACTACTAAAAAGGCATGATACAATTATTATTCTGTTTATCTGTACCCTTCGTCTTTAGCAACTCTTTTCCTTTCTAGCACATGCAAATAACTTTTCATTTCTGTCATACTTCATTCAAGGGAAGAATATCACTGCTGCTGTTTCCTTATGCTCTAGCTGAGACTTATGACTCTGACATATCACATTGTGCACACGTCAGTGGATATAACTGAACTACTGCAAAGAGCACAACTTTTTGATTTCAGCTATAAGTTAATTGTTAAGTTAAATCAAGATTTTCAATTCCAGTTGAGGGAACATCTAATTTTGCATTAGTTGTTTAAGAATTTTACCTCCTTATATTAATTTCTAGTGGTGGTTGATTGGATTTCTAGGATAATTATTGATGAGCCAATTCTAGAAAAAATGAACTTAATGGTTAAAGATGCTGAGCCCTTGGATGTGGAGGCTTCCCAGTCAAAAAAAGTTGGGAAAAGCCGTTCAAAAACTACTAAGGTGGAGTACCCTCCTGATTGCGGTGGAGCTGATACAGAAGCTGATCAAAATGGTCAAGGGGTTGCCACTTCTCGTGAGGAAAAAGTTAGCAGCCTTAAAACTGTGAGTTTATTTTCAAATCTTTGATATGATATTATACCTCCTTCCATGCTAGAACTTAAATAAAGTAAAGAACCAGATAGACTCACCAGATAAACTTGAACTGATGAATTCTCCCTGAAAGCCTGTTACTTTCTCACAATCAATTTTACTAGCACATTCAATATCAACTTATTTATAGCACTCTTTTGTTTTTCTTGTCAAGTGTCAGCTGTTTCTTCCTTTCGTACTTGCTATACTTATTATTTTGAGCTCTCTACCCCTTTTGACATTGTTAATTGGACAAAAACAATTCTATGTTGTGCGTAGTTCTCATTATCAAAGGTGGGAAGTATGGAGATAAGTATATTGACTGTGGTTTTTATGGAAGGTTAGAAGTAAATCTACTGTAGGTGGGACTGATCTGGTGTGCCCTTTCCTAGCTAGTGTGCTATGATTTTTGACTTTCTTCAACTCTTTTTCTGACTTTACAATTATTAGCTACATCATTATAGGATAACTATTTGATACTGAAGACTGCTTTAAATAAATTTGGAAAATTCATTGTAATTATTGGAGGATTCCCATTGCCAAAATATACACCACCTTCTTCAATTGAAAGCTCCTAGATCTTGTTTGGATGTCAGCATATTGCTCAACTTCCTAATATAGCAATTTACTTTTAAAAATTATCTTCATTTAAAGTAATGATATGACTACCATTTCAACCAGTACTTTTTTAGAGGGGTAAAATGTAAAGATGCACAAATTTCAAACACAAACTCTTTTTCAACTCATAAATTCTTGTATTCAATTCAGCCCTTTCAGTTCTGAACTGAGCATATAGGTTTGATGGAGAAAAAGAAAATGAAGTAATTACAGAGACCTATAGAAGATGAACTTTTGTATACCAATTTCTAGCCACTCTGTTGTTCATCTCCTAGAGTGAAATTTCCAATCTTTTATGATTATAAAGGATTTCTTACGAACTCTGTTCACTAAATTTTGGCAGTCTTTCAATTGACTTATATTAAAATTTCTTTTAGCAAAAGGGGAATGCTGATGTCTTTGTCGATATGTAGTTGATTTGGAAATAGAACATAAATAAGGTATAGATTTATCTGGTTGCACATCTTTGAAGCAACATGCAGAACATGATTTTTAGATTGAGGCACATGCAAAATGTTATGTGTCATTTGGGTCTATTTAAGATGACTCAGATTTTAGGTGATCGTTGATAGTCCAAGGAGATGTATTATTGGAGATAAATCTCTGTGTGCTACTTCCAGTCAACAGTCTAATGAGAACATAAGCTACCCTCAAAAGATCTCTTGAATGGGAGGAGCCTAAGATGGGATGGGGCAGTTGTTTGTCAAAACAAATTTTTGATCAAGTGGAAGTGCGCCTTTTAGTGCAATTTGACTTATATGTTCAACATATTGACCTAGGTATATGTTTTCAGGGATTGGTACATGTTGCGCGGAAGATGCCAAAGAATATGCATGCTCATTTCATACTTGGCTTGATGTATCAAAGAATGGGTCAACCTCAAAAGGTACTGGTTGCATCATGCTAACTCTTTTAATTTGTTGCATATATGCATTTGATAGCACTCATCTTTGCCAATATTTGTAGGCAATTTTGGCATATGAAAAAGCAGCAGAGATTTTACTTCGTTCAGAAGAAGAAATTGACAGGCCAGAGTTGCTTTCTCTGGTTCAGCTTCACCAGGCACAGGTGGACAAATTTTTATGCTGTAAATATGATAAAATCATATAAGATTCTTATGTCTCCTTGTTCAAATAATCGACTTGGTTCAGCTTTACGACGTATAGGTGGAAAAGGCTAATGATAGTACAATATAATATTCTATTCCTCCTGGTCAAATGATTAACTTGGTTGATTACTTTTCTCTTTTTTGATATTTATTTCTTGTTTTATTGCTCATGCAGTGTATACTCTTAGAAAGCTTGGATAGTTGTAGTTCGGATAAAGAACTTGAACCTCAAGAACTTGGTGAAATTTGTTCCAAGCTGAGGGAGTCCATGGAGTCAGATGTTAGGCAGGCATCTATTTGGAATACACTAGGTTTAATACTTCTTAGGACTGGTCGCTTGCAGGTGCAAATAGTAATATACTTTCTGTCAAGTAGTGAACTGTGAACATCTGTTTGTATGTAATAACATTTTAAATCTAACATGACTCCTGGTTTTCCCTAGAGTGCTATATCTGTATTTTCTTCTTTGTTGGAGATTGCCCCAGACAACTTGGATGGCCTTGCAAACCTTGGAATTGCCTATCTTCAAGGGTAAGAAGGGTATATTTGCAGTATTCTAATCTGTGGTGTGCTAATATAATTCACAAGTGAACAAAATTTTTGAATTTGTGGTTCTCAAGTTTTATGTAGCTAATCTTACCTGACCATAGTCTAAAAGGGTTGGAGAAATTGTTTGTCAAATTATTATTTTCTCACAGTGATTCAAAATAGTAAGAGCTGTTCATTTTGCTTCTTTGGTTTATGGTTAGTTCTTATATTACATTGCTGTCTCAGTACCTCCATTGTTAATGAACAAGGTGTATCCATTTGTCTTTTCCAACTTAATGCCACTTTATGCCATAGTGGGCAATGTTTGAAACCAGCAACATGTCGTAGGATTAGCCTCTCTTTGTGGTGGGGTTGGGGGTTGGGTAGAAAGTAAATCTCACTCCATTGATTATTATCAAATTGGCCACAGTATGAATTTTTGTTTCAATTAGAAGTTAGAACCTTCTGTTTCCTAGAGTGCTCTATGATAAGTTTTGATATATGTTGAGTCATTAATTTCCATTTTTGGGGGGTTATTCTTTTTTTATTTATTGGGGATGGGGATCGAAATCGAGGGTAGGGGTTAGAAGAGGCAAAAGGTCTTAGCATATGTTATTTTGTGGGTACGTAGCTTAGCCTGAGGTTTCCTTTTGTGATGTTTTGTCTTGATTGATAACTTAAAAGAGTCTGCTTATTCTGCAGCTTTGATCTGCTAATCTTTATTTTCAGTTTATAATTTTGTTTGAAAGTATCGTTCTACTCTCGCACCTGTTCAAATATCAAGTTCCTTTTGTTTAATTCATGATTGTAATTTAATGGTTTTAATAACTTTGTGTTCCAGTGGGTATTTGGAACTTTCAGACAGATGTTTCCAAGATTTAGTTTTGAAGGATCAAAATCATCCTGCAGCTTTTATCAACTATGCTGCCCTACTTTTGTGCAGATATGGTTCAGTTATTGCAGGTATTACTTTGAAATATAACAGAATGTAGGATGTATTATTATATGCTTCAACTTTTACTTTTGTCAGTGTTCAATATGCAGGGATATTATTGAATTCAGATCTGTTATGTGTAGGTGCTGGGGCTAACGCTGATGCTAGTACTTCTGAGGATCAGGTTGTGGCTGTCAATGTTGCCAAGGAGTGTTTATTAGCAGCTGCAAAAGCTGACCCCAGAGCAGCTCATATCTGGACAAATCTAGCCAATGCATATTATTTGATTGGTGATTATCGAACTTCTGGAAAATGCTTAGAGAAGGTATTCACTTAGAATTTTCAAATCTCTGTTTCTGTCTTCCTCTAAGGAAAAAATACCATTGTTTTTTTTTGGTATGTTTAATGGTACATTTTTATCCTTCTTTTTATATGTTTGTTTAGTCCATCGTATGTCAAATCTCTTGGATTTTCATCTGTGCACTTGCTTTAACAATCCTAAATATAATGGTTGTCCTTGTTAATCTCTAGGCTGGAAAGCTGGATCCAAATTGTTTAGCGACACGATACGCAGTTGGAGTGCACCGAATCAGAGATGCTGAAAGGTCCCAGAATCCTAATGAACAGCTCTCTTGGGCCGGAAATGAGATGGCTTCTGTACTAAGAGAAGGGGATTCTGTACTCATTGAGCCTCCGATAGCATGGGCAGGTCTTGCCCTGGTCCACAAAGCTCAACATGAGATTGCAGCTGTATTTGAAATTGATCCAAATGAATTGCTGGAAGTAAAAGAACGTGCTATGTACAGTCTAAAGCAGGTCATAAGTTTGTATCCTAACTTATTAATGTGGTTCAATGTAACATTTTCATGTCATGTTTTGGAAGAATGAGAAAGGAAAAGCTGGAAACTTTTCAGAAGGCCCTTGAAAACAAAATGGAGAACTTGGTTAAGCATGACAATTAATCTTAATACATAGAGAAGCAATTAGTTAATGTATTTTGGAATTTCTCAAACATTTCTACTTGCAGAAGAAAAAACTACTGTATATATGTTTAATTTTGTCATTGTATAGATTTGAAGTAACTCCTGCCTTTAAAATGGATTCCTATGTCAGTTATATTAGAACATGTCTAGAGGGGTTAATAAGAGTTGAGAATTTAGAATATAAGATAAGTGGGATCAGAATGCGACAGAAGTTTCCTCTTCTTCAGATCTCAGTTACAACGTTATCTGTTTCTCCAATAGGTAGGAGGCCATTTTTAGGAAGATAGACAACTTGCAAAACCTTCAATAAGTATTTGTTTTATGCATTCTGAGGGTTAATGTGCATTTTCAATGGTTTGGAAGCAAATCCTACAATAAATGATGGTGATACTGGAGGGCTTTCTGTTGTTTGCATTTGCTTAAATAATATGATTACTTTTCTCCTGTTTCATTATTTGTTACAATGCCTTGGGCTGAATAAAGTTACTTACTTATTTGCCAAAAGTCATTGTTCTACTCCATTGAGCAGATTTCTGAGCTCATGCATTTAGAAGTTCTAAATACTATATCAATCAAATATGTGTTGATATTATTTTCACTTTTGGCTTTCTGAGTGGGTTTATTTGAGGCCCTTGACATCCAGGGTGGTGTATAGTCTGTTTATTGCAACACCTGCTGTATGAATCCTGTATCTAATGCTTGTTTCTGAAAGTTATGCTCACCTGCTGGTAAACGGAGTTATCTTTTTGGCTGTATTCTTGTTAATGGAAAAATGAAAAAGGAAATATAGTTTGAGAAAAGTAGGATTGAGTTATAATTATATATGCAACTTAATTCTTTTGCCTACTGAACTAGCCAGCTCTACATAGTATTCATTTTCACGTCCCTTTTGATCGATTCAGAAGTTGAATGGGCTGCACAAGCAGCATTAAAGGAAAGAAGTTTAGTAGAAGCACAGTGCTAATTCTGTTCTCGTCGCATTAATCAGGCAATAGGAGAAGATCCTGATGATGCTCTACAGTGGCACCAAATTGGCCTTCATTGTCTTTGTACACAGCAGCTTAAAATGTCTCAGACATATCTCAAAGCAGCAGTTGCTCGACTTAACAACTGTGTTTACACATGGTCAAATCTTGGTAATTGCAACTTTTAACATTTTGCATCTGTAGAACTGTCTGTTCAAGTGATTAATGTTTCCTTCCTTTGGTTAATTCCTTCTTCATTTTTTTTTCCCCTTTTTTTGTTGTATTAGGTATTTCACTACAGCTGGAGGAGTCTACACGAGCTGAAGAAGTATATAAACATGCCCTGTCATTAGCTACATCTCAACAGGCACATGTTATTTTTACCAACCTTGGGAATTTCTATCGGCAGTTAAGAAAATATGAAAGTGCAAAAGCAATGTTTAGTAAGGCTCTTGAACTGCGGCCAGGTTATGCACCCGCATATAATAATCTTGGTCTCGTCTTTGTAGCTGAGGGTCATTTGGAAGAAGCCAAATTCTGCTTCAACAAGGCAATTGAATCGGATCCATTATTGGATGCAGCTAAATCTAACATAATTAAAGTGGCTTCCATGTCTAAAGCAGATACGAGCTTGCGTTGATGTCCCTACATGATTAGTTAATGTGCAACTGAACTGAAGGTAATTAGGATCTGTCTGGTGCTAACTATTACATATGAACATCACCTTTCAATACTCCTATATAAAGTACACACCATGAATTAAAGCGAGATTCTTTCTGGTTATGGTGAATCAAACCGGATGTGGCATCAAATTTATCACACATAATTAGCTTGTCAAAATGTCGTGACATGGACAATTAATTAGGTGGTTGAATTCTTCATTAAGTGATGTGGGTGCCTGACTTTTAACAGGGTACGCTCTCCTCATGCCTTAGCTCGCCTGTTATCGAGCCATTCTTGGATTGCAACCATACACACCATCAGGAGATGCTTCATTGAATTTAGCTTCAAACGGGTAGCTGTCATTCTATCTTTAGCATCTACATGTTGCTTTGAAGCATAATTGTAGCATAAAATTTCTTCTCTTTTGTTGCTGTATCCTGATCATCCAAGAACTAGTCCATCATTAAAGTTCATGTCTTGGCATAATTTTGCGAAGACTGGTTCTGCTGTCAAGGATGTATAGACAACAATTGTAACTCCTTTAAGGATGACCCTCATTGACTTGAGGTCAAGATATGAGTCTTGGACATAAGGGCCTGTCTGATAAACTGTAGTGCAGTTATATGGAAAAGTTCTTTATGCTATTTTGGACTTGAAGGCAATTAAGACTAATGGAGGAAGATGACCGGGCAAATGTTGACTAGTGAAGCATATTGATCTATGAAGGAACCGTACTGTTAACAAAGCTATCTGTCACGTATCGGATGATATAAATACAGTGCAAGATTTGAACTAAGCGTGAAGCATGTGAGCAATTATGATTATGATTATGCTCAAAATGATCTTTTGCCATGCGCATGAGATCTGATGCCAAATAGGTTGTAGAACTTCTCTATGTTGGCGTTGGCCTGAGTGGGACCAGTGGCTGGTTTATGGGTCAGATTTTGGCAATCTGCAGTTGAATGCGTGAATTGACGGTGGCGGATGTGCATAAGGGGAGAGCTGCCATTGTTGGCTACTGCTGCAATATATCAGGGTCGAACTAAGTTCACGACTCATGGTAAGTTGAATGCGGATTCAGAGTAATGGTCTTCAAGTTGCAATGCGCTGAAAAATTTGGTATTCGTGCTGAGTAACTGGTAACAACTGTCTTTAGTTGTTCGTCATCTTCTCCAAAGAATTTCAAACTGTCAGTGATTTAATGTTGTTTATGCTGCTGTATCTGGGCAGATTACAAGGATGTATGATGAAAAGACATCAAGAGTGAGGCATGGACAGTGTTTTCTGATAGTCCAAAAACTTCAAATCGCATTCGTCTTGCTTGATAACATCATGAAGAGGTCAGATGCTAAATTCTTTTTTCTTTGTCTCTTTATCAACTGGGCATTGCAGCCAACTAGTAGACAGCCAAAACACAAGAACAATGGCCCCATTTTATGCTGGGAAATTGTATGCTTATCATAGTTGCAAAGCTTGCCTTAAGAGAGCATATGCACAATTATGAAAATCAGTTGTGAATTTCATTTTCTTGCTTGTGATTTTTTAGTCATAGGTTCTGGATAATCTGCATTGTCCTATCTGTAAGATATAAGGAACCAATTCGTAGTGTTCAAGAAAATGAACCCAATTCAAGAAAACCTCATTACAACTTCAAGAAAACTTCTTTCCTTTTCATTTGAGAAATTGGGTCATCTTGGGAGATAAATGGAAAAAAAAAAAAAAGAAAAAAAGAAAAGAAGAAGAAAATCCTGAATCAAGAAGGGTTGGTTCAACTACAAGGGAACAAGATCCTGAGCTTGTGGGTTGTGGAGGTTCTTGGAATGAATTTCAAGACATTCTAGAATTCTATTTTCAGAATTATAGTCTTTATGACCGCATAAAGGGGACATTCCATTTCTACCTACTGCAATTGGATCATAAACATAAACTAGTCATGTAATGTTTCATCCAAGGTAAGTAATGCTAATTTTCTTGATAAGTTCGTGTAGGCAAATATACCTTCCATGGTTGTGACCCAAACAATGTAACATCAGAAAGTTTCGGGAATGTTTGGTTATGTTTTTTGTTTGATTTTATTATGTGTTTTGAGAGAATGAATTATTGAAGAATATAAAAATTATTTTTGGTATATTTATTTATGTTTTGGAGGAGATATTTTTTATTGTAGCAATCAGATTAATGCTTTTTTGTTGGATTTTTGGTGTGAAAATAAAATTGAGTGATTTTTTTAATCTTAAAATAATAATAAAATATAATATATATATATATAATATGTATGTATATACTAAGAATGTGTGTTTTGGAGAAAAAAATAAAGATATGTTTGATTATGTTTTTCCAAAATGATATTGTTTTGAG
Organism: Jacaranda mimosifolia; assembly: GCA_018894105.1. NCBI lineage: Eukaryota > Viridiplantae > Streptophyta > Magnoliopsida > Lamiales > Bignoniaceae > Jacaranda > Jacaranda mimosifolia. Next base: position 2,607,385 of record CM032124.1, on the reverse strand, counting down.
AAAATATAACCAAACAAAGCCTTTATAATTTTGTGCCTATTGCTAATATTGATATAGCTTGAGGTGATGGTATTTTTTATTTTTATTTTATTTATTTATTTTTTTCCCTCTAAAATTTTTTCCTATTCCTTTCTTTCTATTTTTAAGCTTGGCAATGATAACTTAAGACTTGTTTCCTCTCAGTCGTTTGATTGTATCAATTTTTGCTTTCAGATATTATCATATTTTGATAACTGGTATTGTATGTTTGAGAATTTTTAAATTAGTAAGGTAAAGAAGTCTCGAAATTATGAGAATTTAAATCAAGATAAAATTTAGTTAAAATCAAGTCAATTACGTATCAAGTAAATTGCCTTTATTATATAATTGGTATAATTTGTTATATAATTAGTTGAGATTATGAAATAAAACTAACAAAATACAAAATTGCACCCCAACCCCAACCCCAACCCCAACCAAAAAAAGGAAAAAGACAAGCATAACCTCATGGACTTCAAATATAGAATAAGGACATTAACAGGTGGCAAATTGAATATATAGCTGGCTGCATATAAACATCCCATATGCAAGGTAAAAGACTCTCAAATTAAAATAATAATATTGCCATAACATTAGAGTAAGGGAAAAAAAAAAAAAAAAAAAAAAAAAAAGGAGGAAAATCCTACAGGACCCCTCAAAGCATTAAAAAATTCTTTTTCTTCTTTTTCCTTTCTATCTTTTGGTGTATAATAATTTATTACTTTACTTCCCATGTGCAATCTATTATTGTCAATGACACCATATTTTACCATTTCAAAACCCATTCTTTTTCTATTGTCTTGATTGTTTTTTCCTCGAATCTTCTCCTAACTTGTGGTCCCAATTCTCATTTCCACACAACTTATATTCTTCATCCAATTATGCATTTTGGTCCCTTTCATGTAGAATACAATACCCTTTTTCCTCAACTCATATTCACCTAATCCCAACACACACACACACACACACACACAAAATTTTGCAGTTGGGATTTAGCCCTTTTTCACACACACACACACACACACAAAATTTTGCAGTTGGGATTTAGCCCTTTTTCACACACACACACACACACAAAATTTTGCAGTTGGGATTTAGCCCTTTTTCACACACACACACACAGAGAACCCACAAAGATAAACGCAGATACAAATACAAATCCCTTTCTTTGTTGCATGCACAAGCCATAACTCATAGTACACCACTCATGCAGATATGAAAACGGATCTTCAGAAGATACCCCTTTTCGTCCTCAAACCTTTCATCCTCTTCATCCTCGTCTCACTCTCCATCTTAGCCTTCCTCTCCCTCCAAACCCCACATCAAACTCTAAACAAAACCGCCGCAAACACTCTTGAAAAACTGCCCTCGGATCTCAAGATCCGACCCGGTTATTCCTCCTACGATGCGTACCTCCAGCGCCAACTGAACAAGACCCTCAACCCAAAACTCCGAGAAATATGGACGACCCGTGATTGGGATCGAAAGGTCAAGGTTTTCTCCGAGTTTTTCGAGAGTTTGAAGCAAAGAGAACTCTTGTTTAACGGGTCAAAATCTCTCTGCATTGGAGCTCGGGTCGGGCAAGAAGTCGCCGCCTTGAAACGGGTCGGAGTTGATAATTCCGTAGGGATTGATCTGGTGCCCTACCCTCCACTTGTATTGAAAGGCGACTTTCATCATCAGCCCTTTGATGATGAGACCTTCGATTTTGAGTTCTCGAACGTATTTGACCACGCGCTTTATCCGTGGAAATTCATCGGCGAGATCGAACGGACGATGAAACGCGGCGGGATTTGCGTGTTACACGTGTTGTTATCTCGACGGGCGGATAAGTATTCGGCTAACGATTTGTATAGTGTGCAGCCATTGGAGGTACTGTTCAAGAATTCGGAGCTGATTGAGGTAAGAAGAATTGACGGATTTGGTTTGGATACTGAGGTTGTTTTTAGGAAGAAGAAGAGTTGATTTTTTTTTTTTGGGATTTATTTTCATGCATGACGAAGAGTTCATACAAGGGTATTCTTGGAATTTAATACTTGTTATTCTTTCAATTCTTTTTCACATTCTCAAGGTTTATTGTATCAAAAGATTTCAATTAATGATGAAGAAATGTCTTTATAATACACATTTTATTTCATTCGAACTCTAGAAAATAATCGATGTCATTGAGTCAATTGATTTGATTATGCAGTCAGTGCATTGTGTTTTCACAATTTCATTTGTTCTTTTGGAAAAGAAATAAGGATTTGGACAATTGCCTATAATAATTTAAATAATCTTGTTAATGTGTAGCGTCTTATCTTAGACTACACCTAAGTGAAAATAATAAAGAAATTGCAATGATTATGTGTGAATGGTAAGTGATATTATTGCGTTGAAAAGAACATTGTAAATTAGCCGAAAGGTGGTGTCTTTTGATTAAAACCAGCTGTAAGATTATTGCAACAAAAGAAGTTGGAAACTATTGAAAAAAGTCATGAGAAATCGATGCGTCCAACCAAAGATGCTAAAAATCAATTAATTTCATGAAAGGGGTCACAGGCTGTTAGAAAGGGACCACTGCCCACTATGTGGAGAGTGAGTGCAAGACAATTCTTCTCTTCTTTTTCTATTTCCCTCTTCAAAAGGGACGGGGATGAAAACATCAATGGCCCACAATTTCACATGGTGTGAGCATTAAGAGGCCGTTTTTGTTTTTTGTTTTTTGTTTTTTTGGGTATTTTTATTTTTTAATGAAAAAGAATAGTGAAGAATTAGTTATAAGTGTGAGTTTGAAAATAAAATTTTGTTTGGATGTTTTGTTTAAAATAAAATGATTGTGTAAGGTTGAAAATAAGTAGTATTTGAATATTATTGTGTTTTTGCATTAAAAATAGTGCAAATGTGAGTAAGAGAAAATAATGTGTAAAAATGGAAAGAGAGTATAAGAGTAGATTTGAGAAAATATACTGAAAATGAAAATAAAGGAAAAGTTGATAGCTTTTTATTTTTATTTTCAAAAAAAAATAAAAATGAATTTTAAAAACAAATCCAAACGGGCACCAAGTTTTTTTTTTTCTCCCCTTTCCTTTTCTTTTTTCTCATTCTTATATTACTATGTTTCGTTTTGTAGACAGTATTAATTGGGAGTAGATATATTTATATGCACATTAAAAGGATGTTAGATTCGATAATATTTGGTCAAATAGCCATTCAACTATTATTAATTATGAACATAGTTTTTATTAATAAATTCAACTAATTGACAAATTTTTGGTGTGTACTAATAAATTCATCAAATACGCACAACAATCTAAAGATCACATGCATGGAATGTTTATGAACCCATATCCCCATGAAAAGTTCAATGGAGGTTTGAACATCGATGTCTAAAAAAGTAAATTGACTTGTAGCGTTTGGTAAATCTCCACACCTGAAAGGATCATATTTTATGTTTTGGAAGCCATCTCGAAGGACAATAATTTCTAGGGGCTGAGGATGGCCACAGCACAAAATTCCTATAAATGTATAGTCTCAATGTGGACAGTTTATCTTTAATCCTGTCAGGATCTGAACTAACATGCACAGGCTAATGCGAACAGAAATCTCATATTGACACGGCAAAATAGGTTAAAATATGGATTTTATCCTTACTATTTAACCATATAAGTCTATATGCATTGAGATTTGTGTCTTCAATTTGATTCATCCATTGCCATGTATCGAGTTGTTTATGATCCAATGGCATTGAATTGACACATAAAGTGTGAAATTAAAAATTTGAACCTAACAGATTCTTGACTTTTAATGTAATTCATCCATAATCCGAACATAACTCGCAATTTATATTTTTCACGACATACGTATGAAAATTATTTTGAAATGCTACAAATACTAAAAGATGACAGACTTTTCTATAAATACCTCCAACCACAAAATAGAAGAGATATGCATTTCATTATCTCATGCTATTTGATAATAACAATAATTTGTCCCACGATCTTTGTTTTGCTTAAATTTAGTAAGATTTACATTGAAATCCCATGATCCTAACCGTGTGTTTAAGTGTGAAGCCCCTTTGATGCAACCTGATAAACAACTTTACCTGATTTTGGAAGACTTATAGGCCAAACCCAATCAAATACACCCACACACACACGTGTGTGTGTGTGTGTGTGTGTTGGGGGTTGGGGGGGTGGTGGTGGTGGTATTCTTTCAATTGCAGTGGTTTTTAGCTGTTTGTGGTTTCTGGTCCTACAAGGAGAACCCAGAGTTGGCAGTAACATTATTATTTTAAGTGTCATGCCCATAAGCCAGTTGGGAACCCTTCTTTTCTTGTCTAAATATACTTCAATTCCCCCTTTAATTCCACCACATTCAATTTAAAAAATGCCAACCCAATTATTGAAACATTAGTTATAGTGCATGTGCCCGCTCTTTTCTTGCCTGGAATTACATAATTTCTTCATCATACAATATGCATTTTTCTTTATTTTTCATTTTACAGTACAATTAACAGTATTCCTACAGCAAAGAGGAATCTGATAAGTCTTGAACATGTTTATATGTGAAGAGGAAAAGATCAAGAAAAGGGCTAAAAAGAATACAACTTGAGGGAATAGGACTTGTGTTAACTGACATATTGTTTCTCAAGAAGACTTCCACAGAATGCCAAGTCGAACCGTTCCTCTGGAGGATCTCCTATGCACTCAAAAACTGCATCAGCATTTACAAAATCCTCATCACCAGTGTACCTGAAAGCCACAAGTAAGATACACACACACACACATTAGAGAACGATGGCAACATGATTTTCCAAGTTTCTCGCTTTACTGGATGGATAGCAATGTGAAGGCAGAAATCCTAAACTATTTCCAAGATTAAACTTACCCACTCTTCGTAACGATACACTTCATTCCTGCAGCCTTGGCAGCTGCAAGGCCAATTGCACTGTCTTCCACAACAACACAACTACAAAGAAAAACAGTCGAATGGATTAACATTGTAATAATAAAAATAAAGTTCTGAAAATGTGTTTGAGGACTTTAAGGATGGATTAACATTATAATAATAACAATAAAGTTTTAAAGATGTGTTTGAGGACTTTAAATATGTCCTCTATCGGTGTTCTTTACTTCTTGTAAAGGGCACTACCTTGAAGGTTCAACACCCAGTGTTTCTGCAGCTAACAGATAAATCGCCTGCCATGAAATGTAACAGGTAAGGCTTCTACACATGATCCTGACAAAAACCTCAAAGTACATTAAAAAGAACTCTCAAATTGTTGAATCCATCTGCGTAACAGAGCTGTACTTTTCTTACCTTGTTCGTTATAAATCATATAGAATAAAGTGATCTTGATACACAAATTATGCCCCTAGTAAGGTAGGTACAAGGACAAGAAGCTTACTGGATCAGGCTTCTTACGAGGAACCACATCTCCAGCATATATCTGTATCTTTTCGGCGCGCTCAGGTCCTAACAAGAATGAAACTACAGCAGAGACCTGAAACTCACCTCAAAGCTTTATCAGTTAATACCAGCTTGCTTCAAAGTAATTTACAGCCCATGAATATATATCCTATGCCATAGTGGATACTCCAGAAAAATTATGGCGGAGATATAAAACAGAAAACTTAAGAACCTGATAATGCATACCGCCTTCTCATTTGAAGTGCTGCATACAGCCACTTTGACTCCATTTCCGAGAGCCTGATCTATTAACCTGTCAATTTTAGTTCAGTAATACATGCTACTCAATCCACTAATTTAAAAAAGAAACAGAATTCGAGCTCTGAGATTTTCAAGCATAGATTCAGAAATGGGAGAAAATAATGACAGCAACATAACAAGAATCTATTTGAACTCATTCTAACAGGTTATAAGTGCTTGAAGAGAACTCCCTCATAAGTTTCCACTAATATATATGACTATGGACAGAGCTCCAATTCTTCCCAGTACATGAGAAACAGGGAGAGGATTTTTTGACTTCACAAATTTGGATGTCTTGTGGAAAAGAGTAAAATTTTAACAATTGGTAAGGCTTATATCTATTACTGGAAGCTGAATGTACTAAACTGAGATAATCACTAGCTTCCATAAAATAGATCTGCATGTTCAAAGAGAAATTTACTTAGGTAAGTTTTGGAAATTCCAGGAAAGGAATAACTTTAGAAGACAAATAGTAAAACGCCAAACTGGAATGGCCATCCAAAACATGAAGATCTTAGTTTCTGATAATCCTTATCATTTCATTGGCGTATTGGTCCTAAGAATAATAGTTCTCCTTGAATCATTATCGAGAAGACCAAGGAATTTTGCTATCTAAGAACACGCAAAGATTAGTAGGTTGGAAGTTTAGCCACTTGGGAAGTTAGAGACCTAAATGTTCCATTACCAGAGTTGCATAAAACACAATAAACTTGGCCATAAGGACAAAACAGCATCTTACTTTGCAACACCCGGTCGAAGAGGCAGCAGCTTTTTCTCAATAAGTGCCATAAACAGTTCTGTCTTCCGCTTGTGAAGTGACGCTATGAATTCTTTTCTTTCTCCTTCACTCTTTGGTGCCTTGTCTGGCCAACCCACCTTATTAAAGTAGGCTGTCATCCTGGATTCCAAGCAACAACAAACATATCATAGAATTTCAGCCAATAGGCTTCCTCTGCGAACTCATGATACCTTATGCATATGCTTCTTGAAATTAACATTAAGAGTTGAGAAGTTGGGATGTGAACTTTGATTTTGAATAGGCTTTTTCCCTCAACAATTCTGAGATCCTGAACTCATACTTCCATGCTAGAGCACTTTAAATGTAAAGTTAATTAAATATATGAACCCCTGAAATCAGAGCAATCATACATAACAACCTCAAAGAACTATGCAGAAATCTCAGAGGACATTGAATCTACCTTTCTTTTCCTCCCCCAATTTTCAGCAATTCACCGTACAAATCGACATCCCAAGTAACTCCCAATTCTTTCTGCACAATCAAGAAATTAAAAGTATGTTCACTCCATCCCAAAGATTAAATCTTAATCTGTCCTCAATTAAATGATCCAAAGAAACAAACCCTGGATGCAAAATGCCACATAGCAAGCATTACTTCAGTTCACCATTCGGTGCATTGGTATTTATTCTAAAGGAAAGTGCTTCCCCATATTACAGTCTATTACTTCAAGAAGTCCATTCAATAAAATAGAAAGTATAAACAAACCCAATTTCTTCATTCATCTCCTACCTCATTAGTCACAAACTCAAATATCAATCCCCCACCCCACACCCACCCAACAAGAAAAAGGAAAGAAAGAGAAAAATGAGGCAATTTTTCAATCAATCAGCTAACCAAGAGCAACCCATTTCACACCAGCAAAAGGGAAGGACAGGCCAAAAACTTAACCATCAAACCTTCACAAACTAAGAACCAAAAACAGAATTAGAATAGAGGAAGTGTAGATAAGGGCATGGTACTTCAGCAAAAGTGTCATTGAAAGAAATGCGGTGGCCATCTTTCTCAGTGTCAACCAGCACACCATCACAATCGAACAAAAGGGCCTTGGGAAGAACTGAAGGTGCAGCAGAAGCCATGCATTTCACCACTCCAAATCCCTTTTCCCTACTTGAAGTTCTTTTCTTGATTGTTATGCTGGCTAATCTTGAACGTCCCAGTATTTTAGAACATGATGATGATGATAAAAGAACTGTCTTTTTAGCAAAGAACAAGTTTTTTGAAGATGAAGCTGTGAGTGGAGGAGGAGAGACGGCGTTTGCTGCCATTGCAATTTTTTTTTTCTCCTTTTCTTTGCTAAGGTATGATTTGGTTGAGATGTAACGGCCCCTTATTTTGTTTGTGTCAAAAAGTTATCCTCATATTGAGCTCCACAACACACAAAAACCAACCATGACTTTTCCCTTTTTGTTTTTTAGTTCCTTAGGAAATTATCTATGTTCTTTGCCATGCTTGCGTCTGTAGTCTTGGTCATTTTTTGGTTCTTTTTTTCTATCACTGGAGTCTGGACAGGTCAATACAGTTTGTGGAAGGGATAAGTCTAGGGGTATGCTTGACCAGTTGACCTTTCATTCTTATCAGAAGATCTAGAATCAATCCATATAAAATTTTGAAATAACACTATAGGTTAGTATAGTTGGATTTTTAAGTTATCTTACGATTATTTATCATGTGATAATTTGTATGAATTTTTATTATGGTGGTATTGTCTGACTAGCATGATAAATAAACACATAGGTGGTGACACATTAATTTATCATTAGAATTGCACATATAAACAAGGACTTTGGATATTTATACAGGTTTAAGTGTTTATTATCACTCAAACCAAATGAATGATAAGGTAAGATAAAAACACAGTATCCTATTTTATTATCCCAACCAAAAACTTCCACGTGGGACCAATTAGAGCTATCAACGGGTCGGATGTGAATCGAATTTATCATATTTGAATCTGAATCCGAGTCCAATTATCAAAATCCATATTCGAATCAGACCCGAAATCATGTAGGATCTTTGTTAGTTAGCACCATATCCGAATATGATAGATATCCAAAATTCGATAAAAAAAAATCAAACCTGATTTATTTTTGTCTTTTGAATTTTATAAAAATATTATTTTTATAAAGTAAATTTATGTCATATTTGAAATTTTAACAATTTTTTATTATATATTAGTCCAAAAGTTATATATTTGAATACTAAATCCCTATTTCACATTATATTAATGCATAAATGAACTATTATATGTTATTAAATTTGATATTTTATCAATATCCTTCTTATTTTTTAGGTTAAAAACTCAATATTAATAGTATAATATAAACGTTAATATAGATATCACGTTAATATAATATATAGATTTTATTTTAAAATCTTTATTAATTTTATAAAAAAATATTAAAGCTCGGATTTAAATCTTTAACGGATTGAATTGTTTAATTTTATATGCTATTCACTTATTGGAGATTATAAATATTTATAATCGGATATAATTCATTGAATATTTTAATTGAATAAAAATTTTAAAATTTGAATTGAATTCGAATTAAAATCCGATTCATTGACAGCCCTAGGTCCAATTGACGAAAATTTTATATGAATTGATAGGAATATCATATATGGTGAACATCAATGCAGAAGTACCAAATGCTTTTTTTTTTTTTTTTTAGTGTCATGAAAATTTTAATTTATAATCTAGCTCTAGCATGCTTATATTACGTGGGGAACTGAAAATATAAAATAAAATTCAATTTGTCGTAAGTGATTAGTACTTTCATATAGATTAGAAAAGTGTACGTGTCATGCGTTATACGCAACTTATTAATTTTTTATGCTTTTTCATTCTATAAATTGGTTTTTATTTATATTTTATTTAAATTTTTATTAAAGAAATAAATAAAATCTAAAATATAAATTATCATTTGAAGCAGTAATAATAGCAACGGACAATGTGAATTTTATTCAAATAGAACTCAACAGTTCATATCTCAAAAAGTTGATAACAAGAAAGTGTGCATATGTAGATTGAATAATTCTTAGGTACAAACCATATAACTAAAGAATTGCCCGATCCCTTCTCATCCTATGACATTGTTTCCCATAGCGGTTTTTTAAATAGTTATACCAAATTTAGTTGGAATAGTTTATGGTGCAATTTTCATTGTACATACATCATGTGAGGGTTGTATAAATGTATTTAATCTAAATCATTTGATTTAAAATATAAAATCATAGCCTTTCATTTTAATAATTATTTGATAACGTAATAAATACATACCTATACGACTGGTTAATGATTGATTTTAAATAGAAATTGTTATTTATTTATGAAAAAAGAATCCTAACATTTGATCTATTTATAAAAAATTTATAGAATATGAAATACCCATTTAATCTTTATTAAAAATATAATAAAATAAAAAAAACTAAAACTTTAACACCACAAAAAATATTTTAAAACAAAATATATTTACCACACACTGAATTACATATATAATAAATACATACATATATATAAATGCACACACACACACACACACACATATATATATATGTATATGCACATATAAACTCCATCCCAATTTCAACCCCCACCCAAATTCGGTTGTCATGGCCTATGGCAGACCGATAGGCGGTCAAATTTGGCCATGGCCAGATGGGTTGGCCAAGAAAGGGGGAGAAGGGGGCTGACGGGGTGGGAGTCTTGGGGGGGGGGGGAGTGGGGGCTTGCTCGTGGCTTGGTGGTTGGAGGAGAATAAGATATATTTTTTTTCTTTTTGGTTTTTTCTTTTTTCTTTTTTAATTATTTTGTTTTTAATTAATTTACTAATTCAATCAAATTATTTTAACAGTCAATTAGAAAAAAATTTCTAAACCTACTTTTACTTTAGTGTTCAGTCCCCATTTGAATTTTTACACATTAAACTCCCCACTTTTTCACAAAAGTTAGGAATCACTCCCCATATCTTTTAGAAAGACCTGTATACCCTTGCAGCTGGAAAAAACAACAAAAATACCTGGGAAATGCGTTCTCTCTTCAGAAGAACGCTTTCTTTTTTTTATTTTTGCCTGAAATCAACTTCTCCAAGCGCCAAAAGAAAAGGGCGCGAAACCGTTCCTCTGCCACTAACGCGAGAAGAAGAAGAAGAAGTGAAAAAAAAAAAAAAAACAACAAAATTTCTACCATATTTCTGTGACAATGGAAGGAAAAACAGCTGCAAAAAGAAGCAAAGTACAAAAAGAAGTGACGAAGAAGAACAAAGGTATGTTTTCTGCATTTGAAACTCCAAATGTCCGTGATTTTTTAGTGTTGCACTTATTTCTTGTCTATTTTCTCATGCTTAGGGTTTTTATTCCTTTTTTAGTCGTGAAACACTTGAACTCATTTGATATATGTATGATTTCTATTGTGAGATGGGAAGTTTTGATTTGTACTTGAAGGTCATGAAAGTTGCACTCCACCTTTTAGGGGTTTATACTTCATTTTAACTGAAATTATATGGTGAAATTATATTATAAAACTATATGAATGTGGTAGTGTGTTATCGGTAGTACAGAACATGCAAGCATGCAGTACACATTAGCAAAAGTGTAGTATATAATGTGGGTAATGCAGTACAATTTAGAAGCAAATGTAGTATAAAACATTAAAATTGGTACTACACGTAAGGCATAAATGTAGTATATAATATGTGTAGGCGCTGTACATTTTAGAAGCAAATACAGTATAAAACATTCAAACGGACAGTGCACTTTAGGCATAGGTGTAGTATATAATATGTTGCTGCAGTACATTTTAGAAACAAACGTATGTAGTATAAAGCATTCAAGCCTGCAGTACACATTAGGCAAAAGGTAGTATATAATCTGAATAGCTGCAGTACATGTTGGCGCATTTGGAGTACACTTAAGGTAAAAGTGTAGCATCAAATCTCTGTAGATGCAGTTAAATTTCAGGAACAAATTTAGTATAAAACATTCAAACTAGCAGTACACTTTAGCATAAGTGTAGTATATAATCTGTGTTGTTGCAGTACATTTTGAAAATAAATGTATGTAGTATAAAGCATTCAAACTTGCAGTACACATTAGGCAAAAGGTAGTATATAATCTGCATAAGTGCAGTACATTTTTGCACATTTGGAGTACACTTTAGGCAAAAGTGTAGCATAAAATCACTATAGGTGCAGTACATTTCAGAAACAAAGTAGTATAAAAAATTAAAACTGGCAGTACACTTTAGAAATAAGTGTAGTATATAATATGTGTTTCTGCAGTACATTTTAGAAAGAAATGTGTGTAGTATAAAGCATTCAAACTTGCAGCATACATTAGGCAAAATGTAGTATATAATCTAAATAACTGCGATACTTTTTAGAAGCATCTGAAGTACACTTTAGGCAAAAGTGTAGTATAAAATCTCTATTGGTGCAGTACATTTTAGAAGCAAAGTAGTATAAAATATTCAAATTGTCAGTACACTTTAGGCATAAGTGTAGTATAAATCATTCAAACTTTCTGTGAAAATTAGGCAAAACGTAGTATATAATCTGTATAACTGCAGTACATTTTATGGGCATCTGGAGTACACTTTAGATAAAAGTTAGTATAAAATCTCTATAGGTGCAGTACATTTTAGAAACAAGTGTAGTATAAAACATTCAAATTGACAGTACACTTTAGGCATAAGTGAGGTATATAATATTTGTTGCTATAGTACATTTTAGAAACAAATGTATGTGTAGTATAAAGCATTCAAGCTTGCAGTATACATTAAGCAAATGGTAGTATATAATCTGAATAGCTGCAGTACATTTTAGAAGCATCTGGGGTACACTTTAGGTAAAAATATAGTATAAAATCTCTGTTGGTGCAGTACATTCTAGAAACAAATATAGTATAAAATATTCAGATTGGCAGTACATGTTAGGCATAAGTGTAGTATAAAGCATTCAAACTTGCAGTACTCATTAGGCATCTGCAGTACATTTTAGAAGCAACTAAAGTATAAAACCTTTAAAGCTGCAATATAAATTAAATGGAACTCTAATATATAATCTCTGTATCTGCATTACATTTTAGAAGCAACTGTAATATAAAAAATTCAAGGCTGAAGTATAGAATAACTGAGAGTGTAGTATATATTATGTGTTTCTAAAGTACATTTTTGAAGCTTGTGTATTAGAAAACATTCAAGCTTTTAGTACACTATCTAAAAGGGTTACTTTATTATTTGTTTATATACTCTCTTTTTTTTGTCATTGCAGCAAAGCCAAGACATTGTGATGTCTGTTCTCATTGCTCCTCCCAATATTTTCACAGTAAATTGGAGTTTGTGAAGTCCAAGATGGGGTCCAACCATGTTGATGTATTGAAGAAGACCCCTTTCTATATATACATGGATATGCCTAAGTTAAGTTCAAACTTCATTCGGCTTGAAGTTATACTTAGGAGGTTTAACCCAAAAAAGCTCTCATTTCATTTTGCGTAGGGGTTGAGGTTCCTTTTTCTGCAGCTGAATTTTCAATGGTTTTAGGGTTGCCACATATGGAGCAATCTGTTGATATAACATTGAAGATGAAGTCTTCAACCTTTGACCGCCTTTTTTCTGGAAAGCTGCAGAATATAACTAGATCTGAAATAGCAAATAAACTCGAGGAGTATGTATATAAGGATAGTGTGGAGGACTTGAATAATTTTTGTAGGTTGTACATAGTTTTTGTTTTTAATTGTATTCTGTTTCCAACATCTAATTATTGGACTCCACGATTTCTCCTACCATACTTGGACAATTTGTCTAGAGTTGGTCTGTATGCATGGGGCATAGCTGCATATAGTTTTCTTGTCCAAGATATGAAGAACCATTTAGGAGTAGGTGGAGAAAGAAGAAAGAAGTACATTGATGGGTATACAGTCGGCTTGATGGTAAGTGTTTGTTTTATTTTTCTAATAGCATTGATTATATTTATATTCAAGTGAGTATAATTTTTCAATTTATGAATGACAGGCATGAGTTTATGAATGCATCCCGTCACTGGTTACACCAGTGAGTTTGTTTGAGTTTCCACGCTTTTACAGGTGGAAGGATAGCAAACTCCCACAAAATGTGGAGCAGGCAGAGAATAAATTGAAGCAAGTTACAGCAGATATGGTAATAATTGTAATAATTCATTATTTATTTTTTGTATAATAATTTGAATTTGATAATTATTTCCATTGTAATAGGTTGTAGCCCTCAACCCTGCTCTAGAGGAGTTAGAATTGGCAGATTTGATCAAGAAATCAGAGGTTGCCAGTACTGCCATCAGTGAAGTCCATGTCTGTGATCATACGATATATGAAGCAATTATTACAGCTAAAGGTGAAGAAATTAAATCATTGAAAGAAAAAATTACTTCATTCGAATACATGGCAATGAAGGAGCAGGGTGAGGAGGAAGAGACTGATGGGGTGGAGCTTGAGCAAGAAGCTGGTGAGTATGTGCATGAGGGGGTACTTGATTTGGTACATGATGCACAGAAAGAAGGGGATGATTCTGAAGACACGGTGGATGAAGAAAGTCGAACCAAAGAACGTCATGATCCTTTAGATTCCCCTACACCTTTGAAGACAGAGCATTATATACCAATTCAAGCGGCTGAGTTCGAGGAATCTGAGATTGAAGTGGCTAATGTCATGTCTTCGATTGTGACAAATGTGCACAATCGAGAAGACAGGAAGCCAAAACAGAAATCTCCAGATTTTGTCAGCCCCCCAGCACCACACCAGCCAAAAGAGCAACAAGACAAGTGACAAAAACCTATCGTCCTCGTCCTCGTGCATGAAAAAACAAAGAACAAGAAGAGAAGAAGGTGTTGTGCACTACTTAATGTTTTGTTTTTTTGCTACTTGCATTTCATTTGTAACTTGTCTGTTTGTAATAGATGTTATGATATCTTATACTTGATTGGTTGACATTTGCACTTAATGGATGATGTCTTATACTTCATGTTGATGATACTTGCACTTATGTGCTGATCTTTTCTACTTCAATAGTTGACACTTTATACCTAATGTGCTTGAGTTTTGTACACCATATTGGTGATGTATGTACTTCATGTGCTTATCTTTTCTACTTCAACAGGTGACACTTTACACCTAATGTGCTTCAATAGAGGGTACACCATGTTGGTGATGTCTGTACTTCATGTGCTTATCTTTTCTACTTCAATAGTTTGTGCTTGAGTTTTGTACTCCATGTTGGTAATGTTTGTATTTCATGTGCTTTTCTTTTATACTTCACAGTTGACACTTTATACCTATGTGCTTGAGTTTTGTACTTCATGTTGGTGATGTCTGTACTTCGTGTTCTTATCTTTTCTACTTCAATAGTTGACACTTTACACCTAATGTGCTTGAGTAGAGGATACACCATGTTGGTGATGTCCGTACTCCATGTGCTTATCTTTTCTACTTCAACAGTTTGTGCTTGAGTTTTGTACTCCATGTTGGCGGTATCTGTACTTTATGTGCTTTTCTTTTATACTTCAATAGTTGACACTTTATACCTATGTGCTTGAGTTTTGTACTCCATGTTGGTGATGTCTGTACTTCATCTGCTTATCTTTTCTACTTCAACAGTTGACACTTTACACCTAATGTGCTTGAGTAGAGGGTACACCATGTTGGTGATGTTTGTACTTCATGTGCTTATCTTTTCTACTTCAACAGTTTGTACTTGAGTTTTGTACTCCATGTTGGCGGTATCTGTACTTTATGTGCTTTTCTTTTATACTTCAATAGTTGACACTTTATACCTATGTGCTTGAGTTTTGTACTCCATGTTGGTGATGTTTGTACTTCATCTGCTTATATTTTCTACTTCAACAGTTGACACTTTATACCTAATGTGCTTGAGTAGAGGGTACACCATGTTGGTGATGTTTGTACTTCATGTGCTTATCTTTTCTACTTCAATAGTTTGTACTTGAGTTTTGTACTCCACATTGGTGGTATCTGTACTTCATGTGCTATCTTTTTTACTTCAATAGTTGATACTTTGTACCTATGTGCTATGTTTTGTACCCCATGTGGCAGATCAACCAAGCCAGGCGGCAGATCAACCAAGCCAGGAGGCAGATCAACCAATCCCAGTGGCAGATGAACCACCCCAGGTGGCAGATGAACCAACCATCACAAAGACTGAAGTGGCCGATCCATATAAAAGAAGGACTGATTATAGAGGACTTGCTCTTATTCCAGTAGAAGAGCGAGAAGTCCTCGACAACTTTGTCATAAGAGAAAATTTGAGGTAACAAAATTTGCTTATTGTTTTTCTGTTGGATAAATTGGTATTTGACCTAACAATTCACAATTGTGTAAGGTGACTGTATGGGAAGGAACAAGACATTTTCTGGATGGAAAAAACTTTGTGAGCTCTTATTTGGATAAGAACTTACCGGTGACATAGTGGACTGTTACATGTTAATATTATGTAGCTCATCTTTCGGCAACAAGGGTCACCAGAAGGTGTGGTTTACGTCCTCAATAGCGCAGGTATGTGGTAGTTTCCTAACTTTATTTACCTCACGGTGACAAATGAGTCTAACCATTTGTTTTATACTTCATTGGCTGATATATTAGACCAACTAGAGGAACGCAACATCAAGGATATTACGGATGAAGAATTTGTGGAGTTTAAGCTTAAACTTAACAGCTTCACCTGTACAGATTTGGAAGAGCTCACTGTGGATGTTTTAAACGAGTATCGTTACATAATCCTACTGATTTGCCGGCGCCAGCACTGGTTCTTGGTTGTCCTCGACACCTCGACTCGTTCTTTCTTATACATGAATTCAATAATGGCCACTAGATACAAACCGATAGCTGTTGCCATTGTAAGTTTGCTTTTTTTCCCTATGGTTTGTTCATAAAGTAAGGAGTTAACAACTGATCAATATTTTTGTAGGCTTTATTCTATTCTCGGTACCTGAAGCTTTCATTGGGGAGTTGAGTGGATGAACAGTTAAAGGTGAGAAAAAGCAGGCAGCAAGTGGGTACAGTGGATTGTGGTGTCTATGTGTGCCTTTAGGCAGAATGTTTTGCTAGAGACACCCCCGAGTTCTGGAAGGATGCCAGAACAATTGATATTGATAAATATAGTGTGAATATGGCTTATAGAATATTAACTCATGAAAATGCTAGGATTTGAATCACTTGTCTGTAAATACATGTGTAAATTGAAGCATAATTTGTTTATAATATTTTTTTGTATGTAAGTGTAATTTTCCATTAATTATTTATAACTTAAATTCAATTGAAACAGGGCAGGGAATTTGAATACAATTCAGGGGAAATGAGGTACAAATTCGGAAAAAAGAAAGTATAAAATGCGTTTATCTGAAGAACACTCAAATTCAATTGAAATAAGGCGAGGATCTTGAGTACAATTTAGGGGAAACTAAGTACAATTTAGAATAAAGAGAGTATAAAATGTGCTTCATTGAAGTACGTTTCAATTCAATTGAAACTGCGCGGCGGATTTCAGTGCATTTTGAGGGCAACAAGGTACAAACCCGAAAAAAGAAAGTATAAAATGCGTTTCGCTGAACAACACTCAAATGCAACTGAAACAAGGCGGGGATCTTAAGTACAATTCAGGGGAAACTAAGTACAATTCAGAATAAAGAGAGTATAAAATGTGCTTCGTTGAAGTACGCTTCAATTCAATTAAAACTGGGCAGCGGATTTCAGTGCATTTTGAGGGCAATGAGGTACAAACTCGGAAAAAGAAATTATAAAATGTGTTTCGCTGAAGAACACTCAAATTCAATTGAAACAAGGCGGGGATCTTGAGTACAATTCGCGGAAAACTAAGTACATTTCAGGGGAACGAATTAAAATATCAGTACAATTCTGGAGATATGAAGTACAAATTAGGAAAAAGGAAAGTACAAGATTTGTTTTCCTGAAGTACACTTATAGCAACTGAATAATTATTCTCCAATAATTGTAATGATGGGCAAGTACAATAATTTGATATTATCGGATATAGTGAAGTACCAATTTGTATGGATGATAGGGTGGACATCATCGGCAAATTCTCATTTCTTTTACATCTTTGAAAGCATAAGTATTCTTTCATTACTGCGATTGATAACATTCATCCGTTGAATACAAGTGATTAACAACTTAAAAATTTTAATATTATTTTATTCATATGATAAATATTGAACACATACTTCAATCATTTGGTTAATAATTACCAAGAATTAAAAAGCAAATCTTTGAACAAATTTCAATTCAAAAATATTACTAAAAACATGCAAGAATGCTAATTTCACGCTATATTAAGTACAAAGTTGCCCAACTGAGGTGCAAATGGGAACAAATCAAGTACAATTAGCCCTGATTGAGGTACAAAAGTTAACTAGTGAACCGAAAACATGCAAGAATGCTAATTTCACGCTATATTAAGTACAAAGTTGTCCAACTGAGGTGCAAATGGGAACAAATCAAGTACAATTAGCCCTGATTGAGGTACAAAAGTTAACTAGTGTACCAAAAACATGCAAGAATGCTAATTTCACGCTATATTAAGTACAAAGTTGCCCAATTGAGGTGCAAATGGGAACAAATCAAGTACAATTATCACTGATTGAGATACAAAAGTTAACTAGTTTACTGATTCTTTGCAAGTGCGACGATTATACCCTGTTCTACCACACCTTTTACACTTAATTACATGTTTCTCAATCTGTGATGGAATCCTCCGTGTCCTTCTACGCCCAAGCTGAGATCGACAATCAGGTGCATGAATGATGTCATCATCATCTACGGGGAACATATGCATATCAAACGTAGGAATAGGGTTTATAACTGCTTGGTATGCTTGTTGATACATCTCAACTCGATAGTATTGATCGGTGAAGTCATACGGTGAAAGTGACTTTAACTCGATACAAGCACAAGCATGTCTGCATGGTATTTTATCAATCTGCCATGCTCTGCACGAACAAACTCTACTCTGTAAATCCACAGCATACGATTTATCTTGCTCAATCACCTCAAAGCTCCAACCGCTAGACATGACAACTTTTAAGTTACGAGAATGCATATGATTGATTGCCAACTTCTTCTCTTGCTTGGGACATAATTGACCAACCATCTTATGAGATTCTTCTCGTCTATCATGCATCATAACCATTATTTACATGTGTATGTGATCAACCATGGCTGCAACTGGCATAAATCGGGCTGGTTTAACCCAGTTATTCCAACTTTCTGTTTGATTATTGTTTATGACCCCCCATCGATCTCCACTGAATAAGGAATTTGCCCAACATGGTGGGTCAGACTACATAATAAAGTCTCTGGCAAGCGGCATTGACTCCAAGATGCTGTCTATATATCGGGTATGCTCCTGCCTTGTAGGCACATATGCAGCTTTCATAAAAACAGAACACCAATGTTTCTTGTTATGTAGAGAGTACTTCCTTAATACCTGAATTTAAAATAATAGAACAGTAATGTGCTTAATGTTATGAAGTAGAGTTTATTTCATATAATTGTCTCATAAACAAATATAGAGGAAACTTACCTGTTTCTTAAAGTTATCCACTAAGTTTCTCAAGCAATATGCATGGTAGCTACCGGGAAATATCATGGGGAGGGCCTTGAGAAGACCTGAATATTGATTGGAGAAGAAAGTAAACCTTGATAAGCCAGGCAGATTTTCAGAATCTAAGACACTTCTCAGCTTAAAGTAGAACCATTCCCAATTAATATCATTTTCAGAGTCAACAACTGCATATGCTAACGTGAATAAGTCATCATTAGCATCCTTACTGACAGCGTTGAGTAAGACTCCTTTGTATTTATTTTTAATATGGGTGCCGTCCATGAATATCAATGGCCTGCATCCCCTAAGAAAACCAAGAAGGCAGGCACTGAAACATATAAATAGCCGACGAAATTTTTGACTGATTGGGTCAATCTCACAGTCTGCAATACTTCCAGGGTTTGTCCTATTCACAGCATCACAGTACCACCTCAACTTGTCATAAGATCCCTTCTCAGCTCCATGGATGTCATGCATAGCTAATTCCTTACCCATCCATGCTTTATGGTACCTAAGTTCCACACCATATTCTCTGTGGATATCTTTCAACATGGTAGAGGGCCAATAGCATGGCTCTGATCTCAATTTATCCTTCACTACGTTAGCAACCCAAGCGGAATCGGCTTTAGGATATCCCCTTGTCCGAAGATTAGCCTCGCCACATGTGTGCTTTAGATTGCATTTTCGAATGCCAAATAATTTATCAACTTCATGCTTTGATGCATAGATTCTCCATTTGCAATTTTCGTCACTGCAAACGGCTATGATTTTTTTGCTGTCATTTTTCTTGTATTTAAATGACCGTAAAGTAGACATTGCATGATTCTTAAGCATAATTCTGAACTCCTGAGCATCCTTGAATGTTTGACCCTCTCTATATATGCAATTCCTCCATGCATCAATTGAGCTGCTAATTAAAGCAAATTCATTGTGCGATGCATTGGTCGAACCAATTTCCTCCTCGACTGCATCCCTTGAGGTTGACAAATGAAGTATAATTTTAGGTAAAATAATTCATCATTGTGGTATAATTTCAAATAAACAAAGTACAATTTCATAATAATATAAGTATAAAACGCAGCAATTGCAATACAATTTTTTGGATAATTCATTAGTAGAACACTTGAAAATTAAATAAGAGATTCAGAAAATTGAAGTACAAGTTAAAATAAAACTGAGTACAATTTGGAACACCTGAAGTACAGAACTTCAAATGAAAGAGTACAGATCTAGATAAAATGATGTATAAAATGAAGTATGATTTCAAAAAATAGAAGTACAATATTAGACAAAGTTAAGTACAATTTCGGAATACCTGAAGTATAGAACTTCAATGAAAAGAATATACAGATTTAGGTGAAATTATGTAAGAGCTGAAATATCAGTTCAGAAATTCGAAGTACAACTTTTGATAATGTAAAGTACAATTTCAAAACAATTGAAGTATAAAACCTTAGCTCTTGCAGTATTATTTTTGGACCATACATTAGTACACACTTAAAAGTTAAATAATAGGTTCAGATAATTAAAGTACAAGTTCAGATAAAATGAAGTACAACTTCATACATTTGAAGTATAGAACTTTAATGAATTGAGTACAAGTTTAGGTAGAATGATGTATAAAATGAAGTATGATTTCAAAAAATAGAAGTACAATATTAACAAAGTGAAGTACAATTTCGGAATAACCTGAAGTATAGAACTTCAATGAAAAGAATATACAGATTTAGGTGAAATTATGTAAGAACTGAAATATAAGTTCAGAAATTCGAAGTACAACTTTTGATAATGTGAAGTACAATTTTGAACTCCTGAAGTATAAAACTTTAGCTATTGCAGTATAGTTATTGGATAATCAATTAGTAGTCACTTCTAAATTAAATAATAGATTCAGATCATGACGTACAAGTTCAGATAAAATTAAGTACAACTTCGAAAAACTTGAAGTATAGAACTTCCATGAATGGAGTACAAATTTTGGTAAAATGATTTATAAAATGAAGTATGATTTCAGATAATAGAAGTACAATATTAACAAAGTGAAGTACAATTTCGGAATACCTGAAGTATAGAACTTCAATGAAAAGAATATACAGATTTAGGTGAAATTATGTAAGAACTGAAATATATGTTCAGAAATTCGAAGTACAATTTCAGAACAACTGAAGTATAAAACCTAGGCTCTTGCAGTATAATTTTGGGATGATACATTATTACACGCTTAAAAGTTAAATAATAGGTTCAGATAAAATGAAGTACAACTTCATACATTTGAAGTGTAGAACTTTAATGAATGGAGTACAAGTTTGGGTAGAATGATGTATAAAATGAAGTATGATTTCAAAAAATAAAATTACAATATTAGACAAAGTGAAGTACAATTTCCGAATACCAGAAGTATAGAACTTCAATGAAAAGAATATACATATTTTTGTGAAATTATGTAAGAACTGAAATATAAGTTCAAAAATTCGAAGTACAACTTTTGATAATGTAAAGTATAATTTCGGAACAACTGAAGTATAAAACTTTGGCTCTTGCAGTATAATTTTGGGAAGATACATTATTACACGCTTAAAAGTAAAATAATAGGTTCAGAAATTAAAGTACAAGTTCAGATAAAGTGAAGTACAACTTCGAACACTTGAAGTATAGAACTTCAATGAATGGAGTGGTGTTTACATGAAGTACAATTTCAGAACACCTGAAGCATATAACTTCAGTGACAAGAGTACAGACATATATAAAATGATGTATAAAATGAAGTATAATTTTAAACAATAGAAGTACAGTTTATGTCAAGTGTAGAACAATTTTTGAACACTTGAAGTATAAAACCTTAGCAATTGCAGTACAAATTGGATAATTTATTAACAGAAAATATGATAGTCGAATAATAAATTCAGATAATTGAAGTACAAGTTTATATAAAATGACGTACAATTTTCGAACACTTGAAGTATAGAACTTCAATGAAAAGAGTATAGGTTTCTGTAAAATGAAGTACAGAAGAAAATATAATTTCATGAAATAAATGTATAATTTTAGATAGAGTGAAGTATAATTTCAATCTCTTGAAGTATAAAGCCCTAGCAACTGCAGTGTATTTTGGATAATCGGTAAATATAACCCTTAAAATGTAGACCTTCAATAAATAAGTAAAAATTGTGTAAAATAAAGTATAATCTCAAAAGGTTGAAGTACAATTTTAAATAAAAAGAAGTAAAGTTTTTGAACACTTTAGGTATAAACTGTTAGCAATAGCAGTATAACTTTGGATAATCAAATAGTAGAAATTTTAGTGAAATGAAGTACAATTTCAAATAACTGGAGTACAAATTTAGTGAAATAATAGAGGATAAAACATAAATAATAGAGTACAATTTTAGTAAAATGAAGTACAATTTCAGATAACTAGAGTACAAATTTGTGTGAAATGAAGTACAATTTTCGAACAATTGAAGTATAAAACCCTGGCAACTTCAGTACAGTTTCGGTTAAATGAATAATTTCATAAAACAGAAAGTATAATTTTGTATAAATTACGTACAATTTGGAACACTTCAAGTATAAACCTCTACAAGTTACAGTACAGTTTTAGATAATCCTTTAGTAGAACACTTGAAGTATAAAACTTACATAATAAAGTATAATTTTTGTGAGATGATGTACAATGTTAACTACAATGAAGTATAATTTAGAACGCTCCAAGTACAGAAAGATTTTCAAATAAACAGAGTGCAATTTCAGAACACTTCAAGTACAAAACTTTACAAACTGTAGTACAGTTGAGATTCTGTAGAAGTATTACCTTAAAACATCACTGCTCTTCTTTTCTCTGCTGCTTGATTCATCCTTTCGGTTTACCAGAATGTCAACAATGTTCATCTTCAATGTCAAATGCAGTAAGACCATATTCATGACATCATCGTCATCAGTTAACCTCACGTACAATCTTTGATGTGGAGCTATATATTGCAAACTGAAGTGCTCTGCTTTGATTTCACTCTATTTTCTTGCGAGATTAATGTACATATCCATTAAAGTCATACTATCCTTAATTGACATTATATGGAGCTAGTCTTTGTAGCTGCAACTCCCCAACACTTGATTGAGCACACTTGCTTCACTATTGGTTGACATTGTCGGAAAAATATAAGAAACTCAGAAGCAACTGGGAAGAAACTGAGAAGAAGATGAAACCCGAAAATGATGAAAATAAAAAGAGAAGAAGACAATGCAGCTGTCGGGTTGGTGGTTTTTGGCTCTGACGTTATTCTCTTTCTCGCCATGTAGCTTGTTGCGTTTTTTCTGTTTCTGGTAATGAGCGTATGATAGTGTTTACTGTTTGCTTATCCGGTTGGAGAAGAAGTGAGAAAAAATGTATGAAAAATATGATACTTAAAGGCATTTTTGTCAAATCAAGTGAGTAGGGAGTAATCTCTGAAAATTTAACAAAACTAAGGAGTTTGTTCTAACAAAAATCAAGTAGAGACTGATCACTAAATTGGAAAGTGCATTTGGTACTTCTTAATAAGTGCCCCTTATTTTAAAACACATTTATATATTTGTATATTATTAAGTACTAATTCAAAATAATTATTTTTTACTTATTTTATTTAAATTATATTGTTAGGATAATAGTTTTATATTTTATATTTATTCTTAAATTTTTTATTTTAGTTAATAAATAAAGGTAATTATATTTAATTATGTTGTGTTTGATATATTTCTTATGTAAATATTATAAAATATATAATTTAAAATTATGAAATTATGTTATCTAATATAATAAAAAAAAATTGGAAAATATCTTTGAATTATTTTTAAAAAAATTACCAAGTACTTAATGTACTAAATTTTAAAATGCCAATCAACAACTTGTTGTAAAATTAACGATAACATGTTGTAAAAAGACATGTTATTTAATTCAATTATATCTCATATGAAGTAAATACTAGCATACTTTATCGTAAACATGCCCAACTTTAAAATGTAAACCTGCAACTCATTGTACAATTAACAATAACCTATTATAAAATAACACATGTCATTTATTTAGTGGTACCTCATATGAGGTAAATACAAACACACTCACTGTAGACGCCCCCAACTTAGTTTTGACGAGGTCTTCATTATCCTCCATAGTGGCTCCAAATAAAAATTTTAATTTGATCACTCACAGGTTATTTGATAAAAATAAATTACATATATACATACTATTGTCTTCCAAAAATAATTATTGAAAATTAGTAATGCCACATTATATTTTAATTTAGTTTCTGTTTTCTACGAGTCTAATTAAATATGTTGGTAGAAGGGTAAATTTCAACATACGTAATTATTACATTTGCTAAGTCGAAAATTTTGATTTAATTAATTTAATATGATTATTATTTAGTATAAGTCTTAATTAAAAATATACTTGATGTATATACATTATTTAAGTTGAAAGACTTAATTATATTAATTATAGTTATTATTTTCTATGATTCTAATTAAAAATAAACTTAATTTGATTGTGATCACCACTGAGCCATGTGTGTTAAATATGGTAAGTTTATTAGAGATGAATATTTTTATCATCATATAAAATGGAAGAAATCACTACCTATTTATACTTTCATAGGTAGTATAGATAGGTATAGATAGATAGTAACAATTATATAATGAATTAAGAATTTCAGTATAAATAAAAGAATACAGGAATGATATCATAATAATAAGATCCTAATTTAAAACAAAAATTATATAATGAATTAAGAATTTCAGTATAAATAAAAGAATACAGGAATGATATCATAATAATAAGATCCTAATTTAAAACAAAAGGAAGGGGACATGAGGAAATCGATCGACATTGCAGACTTAATTAGGTTGAGCTTTGGTATGACTCATTAAAATTTGATCAATCCTTTTATTTGTTGTTGATGTTTAACACAAAGAACTGAATCAAAAATTTTGAAAGAAATTGAAGAATTTCTAAACGATCTTATGAAATCAATTTGTTCTTTTTTCTTTGATGGAGGGTTAGAATTTTATTTAGGTTTGAATTCCATCGAAGGAAGAAAGAATTGAACCAAGTGAAAGTCCCCTTTTGCCTCCCATTTTTTCTTCTTCCTAAAAAACAAAAGAAGAATAGGCTAAAGAGAAGAAAATAGCATAGAGATAGCATCTCAAAGAAAGCCTGAGGCTCAGTCTATCTAAACTTAAAAATCACCACAACTCAACAAATAATTTGCTCCGAAACTATCATCCAGCAAATGCTTGCTGCTGTGGACAAGAGATCACTAAAACACAACCCAAAAAAGGACAAGAAAATTGTCTGAAACTGCATAAGCAAACAACTTAGGAATGTATTTTCCTGCAACATCAAAGTATACCATCGGCAGTTCCAATGTGATGTTACTGACGGCCTTGTCTGCACAGCTTGATGTTTCTTTTCGCAACCTTCCAAGTCCGTTTCTTTCATTTATACACACTGCATATCTCTATTCCTGCTCTAAGGAGAGTTAGAAGCTTAAATTTTTCGAAGGAAGAGGAAAGAAATGGCAAGGTTTACGCGTACAGACACGAATAGGAGTCTTGAGACATTGTTGGACTCGGACAAAACTGCACAGGGAAATAAAAACATCGCCAGACAGCCTACAAAAAGGTTGATTCCGGGCCATGGATTGGAATTCAAGAACTTATCCTATAGTGTCTTGAAGAAACAGAAGAAAGATGGTGTGTGGATCACCAAGGAAACTTATCTTCTCAATGATATTTCAGGGCAGGCTATGAAGGGTGAGATTATGGCCATCATGGGGCCTAGTGGCGCTGGCAAGTCCACTTTTCTTGATGCTTTGGCCGGCCGGATCGCTCAGGGGAGTCTTGAAGGATATGTCAAGATTGATGGGAAACCAGTAAGTTTTTCGTGTTTATATACAGGATTACACCATGTGATTGTGGTATATCCTCGAGAAAATGAGAAAGAAAGAAGATCTTGTTCATGGATAAATAAGCATTAAGGATCCCTTTTTGCAGGTGACAGCCAGCTACATGAAGATGATTTCATCTTATGTGATGCAAGATGATCAGCTTTTCCCCATGTTAACTGTTTTTGAGACCTTCATGTTTGCAGCCGAAGTAAGGCTTCCCCCATCAATCTCCACTGCTGAAAAGAAGAAAAGAGTCATTGAACTTCTCGAGCAGCTCAGTCTAACTGTATGCATAGCTCCCTTCCTCCTCCTTTCCGCACCTTCCACCCTGGCCATCCTTAATTTCTTCCTTTTTCATGTTTCTGCAGAGTGCAACACATACATATATTGGCAACGAAGGTACAAGAGGCATCTCTGGGGGAGAAAGACGGAGGGTGTCTATTGGGATTGACATAATCCATAAACCATCACTCTTGTTTCTTGATGAACCAACCTCAGGTCTTGACTCTACAAGCGCTTTCAGTGTTGTTGAAAAAGTGAAGGACATTGCACAAGGCGGCAGCATAGTGCTCATGACAATCCACCAGCCTTCCTTCAGAATTCAAATGCTCCTGGACCGTATCACAGTCCTTGCGAGGTTTGTATAAGTTGGTTCTAATGAAATTCTTTTCATGTGAATCAGATCATAAGAATTCTCTTGGCTAAGCAAATAAAAATTTGAGTGCAGGGGCAGACTGATATACATGGGAAGTCCAAATGCACTGCCTGCTTACCTTTCTGGATTCCAAAGGCCAGTTCCAGATGGTGAAAATAGCCTGGAGTATCTCCTGGATGTGATCAAAGAGTATGATGAATCGACTGTAGGACTCGACCCGCTCGTCCTGTATCAACGTGATGGTATCAAACCAGACCAAATGGCCAGGACCCCAGTCCCAAAAACACCAAAAAGGCCTAAAACTCCACTCACTCCACATGGAAAGAGTCCCTGGTCGAAGCACCTCAGCCTCCGTAGCAGCCAGTTTTCAAATGGAAATATGACCACTCGAGCAGAATCAGGGCAATCTCATTATAGCATTGACGATGATGATGAAGAAGATTTCGATGCTTCCCTGGAACGAAAAATCAGGACAGCTCACACGCCCATGAGCATGCATAGTGGAGTCTTCAATCCCCCGCTGGCCTCTCACTTCTACAAAGACTTCTCAGTTTGGATTTACCAAGGTGTCACAGGGACCCCTCGCCGTCCTCCAACATGGACGCCAGCACGAACCCCTGGACAAACTCCAATGTCCATTTCAAGAAGTCATAGTTCAAGCCATTTCCCCACACCTCAAAGGAACCCTCCACGTACAAAAGCCCCAGTTGTCTTTAGCCCTGCACCCGATCCATATGAACCTTCTTATGAAGAATATGACATAGCAGAAGAAGTACTCGATGAGCCTGAGCACAGGCAAAAATTTGCCAACCCCTGGCTAAGGGAAGTAGCAGTCCTGTGTTGGCGCACGGCCCTCAACGTGATCCGAACCCCAGAGCTTTTCTTGTCCCGTGAGATTGTCCTGGCAGTAATGGCGCTGGTGCTGTCATCCCTCTTCAAGAATCTCCACGGAGGGGACTTCAAAACCATCAACCGGCTACTCAATTTCTACATCTTTGCTGTCTGCCTTGTCTTCTTCTCTTCCAATGATGCTGTCCCAACTTTCATCCAAGAAAGATTCATCTTCATACGCGAAACATCTCACAATGCATATAGAGCTTCATCTTATGTTATCTCCTCCCTCATAGTCTACCTCCCATTTTTCGCGATCCAGGGCTTCACATTTGCAGCAATCACCAGATACATACTCCGTCTGCATGGTAGCATCATATACTTTTGGTTGATCCTCTATGCTTCACTCATAACCACAAATGGCTATGTGATGCTAGTGAGTGCAATGGTTCCAAGTTACATCACTGGTTATGCAGTAGTGATAGCCACAACAGCTCTCTTCTTCCTGACTTGTGGCTTCTTCTTGAAATCATCTCAAATTCCCAAGTACTGGAAATGGTTGCATTACATATCTGCAATCAAATACCCTTTTGAGGCATTGCTTATAAATGAGTTCAAGGGCACACGGTGTTACAAAGGCCAAAAACAAGACCTTTCACCTGGCCCTCTGGGAGACATAAAGATCAGCAAACTCCATAACACATCAACTGTAACTCAGGATCCCAGCTGCATGCTAATTGGTGAAGATGTTTTATACACAATGGACATTTACACCATCGAGAGTATTTGGGCAGATATCGGCATTCTGCTGGCATGGGGAGTTCTTTATCGGCTCTTCTTCTATGTGGTTCTCAGGTTTTACTCAAAGAACGAGAGAAAATGAGTTATGGATGGGGTAGCCTGTGACTTTTATCTTTCTTTGGACTTGAAGGTCCCCCACAGTTTCGATTTCTATGACAAGAAGCACAGCATAGCTTGTATTGTATTGTTTTAGTTCTAAAAGCTTTTAAAAGGGCAGACAAATTGCCTTCCCTGAAGGAGGGACAATATTCAGTTTTGAAATGAAAATTAGTTCTGATTATATCTATTTTTAGTACCTTGCAATATAAGTATTTCCTTTTCCTCTTTGCTTTAAATAATTAAGAATGGCATTGTGGCCTTGCATCCCATTAGGGCATAGAACTAAGGAGAAAAATATAGAAAAACAAGAAGAAAACCATATTGCCAAAGCCTCAGAAACAGATTCAATCATTTAAGCCCTCTAAGTTGGCATCATGAATCCCTAACATGAATAGAGCACCATAGGTTGTCCACAAATTTGCAGATTCTAAGTGATAACACTTCTGCTAAACTATTCTGCAGATGCAACACATTTTAGTTTAGACCTATCGGCTTAAGAAGGGCTAAATCATTATTCGGTCAACTCTACTAAATGTATTACTCTATGTGCGAGCATGCTGAATGATTTTCTTTTCAAGCGAATCCATGTTGAGGTCAACTACTTTCTCAATCTCCTGACCACTCTTTATAAAGTAGAAATGTGGAATACTGCCGAAGTTCCACCCTAGAGTTCCAACCGGTGTCTTGTCAACATAAACTTTCAAAAACAGGACTCCTGGATATTTTTCAGCCAATCTTGCATATAGTAAGCACAGGGACTGGACCATGCCACAGTACAATAAACAATCGCAAGCCGAGACATCTCGGAAACAGCATTGAAATTTGCAACCAATTCACGAGCAGACTTGACCTCCTTTACTTTTCCTGCAAACCAAATCAGCATACCACAGATCTTAAACATTCAGAGAGATCATAGAGGTAGCATACTCAAATTCAAACTAGATGTAGTTGGCAGAAATTATCTATATATCATAGAGGTCAGAGTACAAAAAGTCATTGGTTAAATCCGAAGATTCAGCAGATAATAGCTATAAGGTTTCTTCAAGCGATGGTCAATGCAAAAAGGAAGTAAGGAAAAGCTAATGGTTTAAAGATCAGGAAAATAATTTCCCTTCTACTAGAAAATGAAAAGGCACAAAGCATGATCCTAGTTTAGCATTTGCAACCTTCCTATGTGAAGCTGGAACAGTGCTTTCGCAAGAAATAAAAGCCGATAACTGAAATTTAAAGTATATAAGTGTCATGAATATAGTCAAGCAAGGAAAAACAAAGTGAAACAATTACTTATCTTCTCACAGTCTGCATACCTCCCAACTTTTGCTTACTGTCTATATTCATGAACATCAATCAGACGGTTTTATCAGGACGCAGGTTCCTAGGTGTAGGAAAAGAAATCCTGAGCCTTAGTCACTACATAGTTCCAAATGTTCATTATATTGAGGGAGAAAAAGGATTGAATGCCTCTCTATCATTGACTATAGTGAACAAATAAGCTTTTAACAAATGAAAGTGCTTTCACAACCTATCTCTATAATGGACTGAAAATATATGGAAACTCCAAATAACATACCAGCTCTTAAAATACTGGTAAAGTCATCATCCTGCAACAACATAAAGAAGACAGTAAGTACTCAATTCAAAGCAATGAAATCAGAGGAAAAAGAAAACACAAACAAACAAACAAACAAAAATATGACAAAAGAAAGAATGTTACACGTACAAATAACTACTATAGTTCCATTAGATTCCATATTTACTTTTCGAAAAATAAAATAAAATTAAGGTTAAGGGTTCCAGGCTATTCTATGGAAGGCAATTTGACATTCCCAAACTGCATTTTATAGAGAATATATTGATCATAATGCAATAGAACGCTATGATCAGAATAATACCTGGAATAGCATCACTGTAGGCTCAGCTTTTCTCAGCTCCCTTTCTTTGCGAAGGCATTCATATTTTTGCCGATGCTCTTCAAACTTCTTAGCATTGGCTTCAACCTGAAAAGTTTTAAGCAACATTTGTTACAGTGACTCACCTTCACAACACTTGAGATTGAAAATCTTATTAGAAGAAGCGACCAAATATGACAATTAAACCCATGAAGTAGGCAATAGTAATAGCACCCAGATCTGATGCAAATTACCTTTTTGAGCATCATACCAGTCCCCTCATCAAAGTCTAACTTTGATGACTCATGCAAATCTCTAGCTGCCCCTTCCCATAAGCCCAATAGCGCCCTAGCCATACCACGTGCTGCATATCCTTTTGCTAAATCAGGGTTGATCTAACGTGTCGTTGGTAGAAATTACATTTTGAGTTTCTTTCAGTAATAAAAATAAAATATTGGACACAATTCCTCATAGCCTATGTAAACATAACACAACAAATATACCTTTAAAGCAGCATCAGCATCTCGGATTGCAGCATTTGGTTTCTTCAGTTTAACAAAGACACTAGCTGACCAAAATGTAAAATACTAGCAAATGTGAAGGGTGGATAATCTTTGATTTTATATGTAGTTCAACATGTTTGAGAATTACCTCTGCTTGCATACAATGTTGCCGACTTTGGGTTCAATATGATTGCTTCTGTTAGATGATTTATAGCTCCATTATGCTTACCTGGTACAGCAAGAATTAAAGATGAATATGTAAATTTTCCCAAGAAACGGGATTTTAATATGTGTTAGCTACAAGAAATTTCAGAAAGGCACATACCTTTCCGGAATGCATCCAAGGCTTTTGATTTTGATACTTGAGCAGCTTCTTGATCTTCTTTAGTTGGTTCAATGGAAGGGTCTCCCATCTACAACAACAAAGAGGGACATGCTCTCATGGTGAGAATAAGAATAACAGGATACTTTTAACATATGTTTTATAGTATCACCTCTACTGGAGCATCATAGTCAGGCTGCACAACATCAGAATCATCCAACTCAATGTCAGACTCAACAATGTCCTCTCCCAGTGTATCATTTCTCGGCCTGCTGGCTTCTCTAGAATCAAGGTACTTCCAATCTGCTCCACATCGAAACTTTTGGTTATTGGTAGTAAAAAATTATAATCTCCAAAAATTCATTATGGAAAAAATGGATAAACACAGTAAATATCAATCACACACAGAAATACTGAAATTTACATGGTTTTACCAGAAAACTCCATATCCACAGGCAGTAGCGGGTAAACTTTATGCACTATATTCTCATAAAGAAATGTATACCCGTACATATTCCCCAAAGTGGCCGAAACTCCATAGGAACACTTGGCAAACTAGTCTGAACTGGGACGGAATACACATTGGCGAGGATACAAACAGGACAAGAATAAACGCATCTTAATAGCACACAGGCTAAGAGTCGCAACCCAATTGCAATTTACCTTCTTTCCACTGAATCAAAAAGGTCTAGAACACAGAGAAAAGAAAGAAGATCAAGAAATGTGGATTTATCAGTGAGGCAAGTATGATATACCACATCTTTCTCACCTTTCTCACTTGAGCTGTTACAATAATTTCCTAATTCGGCAAACAATTTCTCCTTAGAAATAACAAACGCTAGCAGCTCAAATAAAGAAATCATAAGAAAAAATCTGATTCAGAAGGGCTTACCCATTTTGATCCACATCGCAAGAAGCAAATGCAGTTACGTAAAGTGATCAAAGGATGAAAAAAAGAAAAGAAAAGATTTTCAGAATACTCAATGAAAGAGTTTTCTTTGCTTTGCCCCACAAATGCCTCAACAGTTCTAAGGCGCAACCAAAGAAGAGATATATATAGAGAGGAAGGGTTTGGGTTGGGGGGGGCGGGGCGTGGACGAGGGATTGAGAGGGAAAAAGATTTTTTCAACTGTGAAAGCAACGATTCTTGAACCGGCTAACTAACTTTTTGAAACTACCGCCCGTTGGGAAACGACGCCGTATGGATGAGGAGGCAGTCACTCAGGCGCTTCGGTTAAAATCGTGGTTTTCCAAATTTTACAGCTCCCGCGCACGCTTGTAGGCCTGATATTCCAATGCAAAAGGCCATTCATCACTTGATGTGGTAAATAAATCGAGAATACCTAGCAATTTTTGCGATAGTTACAATAGAGAAAAAAATACCAAATCTTTTGGTCCCAAATTTTATAACATTTTGTAATTTTAAGTGTCATACTAAATTAAGTTCCACAAAGTAATAGAGTATTGCAAAATTAGTCATGCCATTTACTTTTGTGCAACACTTACGTGTGAGTCGCATTTCATTAGCAAAACGACATTGTTTCATTTAAAATGATAAAAAAAATACACCTTCAATAATATTGCACGCCACAGTATATGATTGGCTCTAATAGTTGGGGCCGTTTGGTTTTATTTCATTTTCAATTTTTATTTTTATTATTTTTAAAATTTGAAAAGTTAATTAATGGAAATGAGCTGAAAATGAGTTCATATTTGGATGAAATATTAAAAATGTAATAATTATGTTGATTTTCATAGATTATAGGTAGAGAGAGATAGAAATAATGAAAGAGAGAGAAAGTAAATATATAAATTATTGAAGAATTTATTAAAAATAAAAATAAAAATGATGCTGAATGAAATTTTTTTAAAAATTATAATTTTCATTTTTGAAATAGTAAAAAATAAAAAAACGTGAAATAAAACCAAATGGTTTCGTTTCTCTTTGTTTAAACTTCACCTGCATATATTATATTGTAGTAAAATATTGTAGTGTGCAGTTTAATTTTTAAGAAATGTAGGATATTATATGGTTTGATTTTAGAATTTGTTGTTCCCTGGAATAAAGTTAAAAACTTTACATTTGTTTTCTTCTCAATCTCCAATCAAGAATTTTAGCCCTTCAGAGACTGTAGAAAGAGTAGTGAAGGAAAAGGCATAGAGAAGGAGAGAACGATAGCTGAGTGGTCGGATTTATTGGTGCATGAGGCTACAGCCACAGCAACATACAATCTTAACCCCACAAAATCTTATTATTTTACATGAACAAGATTAACTCCAAACATTTGGGAGTCAAGGACAGCAATAGGTTGCAAGAAGTAAAAATGCAGCAACCTTAAAATACTATCTAGCATGCTGGGCAATCTTCGCTTCAAGCGAATTTCTGTCAGCTCCAACTAAAGTATCAACCTGTCTGCCATTTTTCATGAAGAAGAAAGTTGGGACACTGCTAACATTCCACTCAGCAGCCGCATCTGTTGCCTCATCAATATCAGTTTTTAGAAACACGACTTTTGGGTACTTCCCTGCTAAGGTTGTGTATACTGGAGAAATGTATCGACAGGGGCCACACCATGTTGCAGTGAAATAGATTATTGCGAGCCGTGATGTCTTTGCAGCAGCATTCAAGTTGGTTTTTAACTCGTTAGAAGAGTGAATCCCGATTACTTCTCCTGTAACGAAAATGGGAAAAATAAGAGAGAGAAAAAAAGAACATATTAAACCCATATTCATCCACATGTTTTTTCACTTCTCATACCGTCTTTTAAAACAGAAGCAGCTTCAGCAGCCTGCAACAAAATCAAGAGAAACTGATTACTCATTTAGAACTATAGAACATGAGAATGAAACCAGAATATGTATTAATGCAATTATAAATTTCGTAATGTCTGGTTAGATATACAGCTTGATTAACAAAGAATAACAGCCCGTTTGGTTTTATTTCTGTTTTTTCAGTTTTTCTAGCATTTCAAAAAGTGAGAAAGTCGTTATAGGTTGGAATTTGAAAATGAAAATATATTTAAGGATGAAAATTTAGATGGTTTATATTTTCTTTTTTATGCCTAAAAAAGAGTTGTTTTTCAAATTACATGTATATTTCAATTGTTCAGAAAAAATTGTTAGTTTCTAGGTCAAATCAAATTTAAAAATTGATGTAATAATAGAATGGTATGTATGTATAAAAAAATTTCAAATAGTGGCAAAAATAAAAGAGCCCTTTGAAAATGAAAAAACTAAAGGGCCCTAAATGTTAAATTCTATTATATGGAAAAAGCAACTTGACAGTGATGAAAAGGGCGTATCATATTAGAAGAGAACAATAAGGAAATACCTGGGACTTAGCTTGATGCCTCTGCTTTTCAAGCTCAATTTTTCTCAGCTCCTTTTCTTTTCGCAAGCGTTCATATTTTCTGCGATGCTCTTCAATTTTATTCGCATTGGGTTCAACCTGAGATGTTTTAAGCAACAGCTGTTGACGTAACTTACATGTAAAACAGCCACATGCCGGAATGCATTATGTAAAGTAACCAAAAAATGAAAAAGAAGCCCAATGCAATTCTGAAGTAAAATTACCTTTTTGAGCACCAAGCTGATCTCCTCATCAAAATCCAACTTTGATGCCACGTGCAAATCACGAGCTGCTTCTTCCCATAAGCCCAACATTGCTCTTGCCATCCCTCGTGCTTTATATCCTTTTGCTGAGTCGGGGTTGATCTAATATGGGATGGCACAAATCATCAATTAGTTCAAGGAGACCAATTACTCAAGCAAGCATCAGTAATCAAGCTTCCTCAAAGCTAGTGAGTAAACAGCAAATTAGAAACATATACCTGTAAAGCTGCATCAGCATCTCGGATTGCAGCATTTGGTTTCTTCAGTTTGAGAAAGACACTTGCTGCAAGAGGCGATTTCAGATGAACACCAGAATGGTGACATAGCAAACATCCGTGTTATTCTAAATAAATTGAAGTGGTTCGCATGTTTGAGAATTACCTCTATTTGCATATAATATTGCCGACTTTGGGTTCAACATGATGGCTTCCGTTAGATGATCTATGGCTTCATTAAACTTACCTGAAATTAATACAAGGGTGGGTGCAAAGATTATTTTTCTTTAAAAACAAACTCTTTATAAAATTAGCTACAGAGAAAGTCAATAAAGTAGATACCATCAGAGATTGAACCCATGGCTTTTGCCTTTGATAATTGAGCAGCTTCTTGATTTTCCTCCGTTACTTCAATGGAAGGGTCTGCCATCTGCAACAACAAAGTAAACCAACATGTGCTCAGCTATTCGATTAAATGCCTTGGGTGGGATAATAAGATGCAGATACTGAAATTTTTCATCACTTTTTCTAGCCACTGACCTTTACCGGAGGATCATTGTCAGGCTCCACAATATCAGAATTATCCAAGTCAACATCAGACTCAGCAATGTCCTCGTTTAATATATCATCCGTTGCTAAATTGGGCTTCTCATCTTGAATGTCATCACCATCTACGCCCTGCATCACATTTTTGGTCAATTGCGAAAATCAAATAACTTTTAGTCTTGCGCTTCCAGAACACCCTTGTTTATGATGTTATAATGAAGATTTTTGTAGCTATGGCGCTAGTTTCATGGGTTATTGAACTCTTCTTGGAAATGATAGGGCAAACTTAATTAAAGAAAGTGAATTAAAAGTTTTCAAACAGGAAAATATTTACTCTCTGTGGATGTTAACAGTTAATTTTGCTATAATAATTCCCCACAAAGGTTTGAATGTTTTAAGTGTGTAAAAAAGATCATGAACATATAGAAATTTGTAAAACAATATCATTCATATTTCAATGAAGAATTCTTGATATAATTATAGGGATAGGAGCCACAACTATGCTTCAATATTGAAGAGCTTGTTCAACTTTCACAGAACTCCAATTATGGAAGAGTTTTAGTTCCTTGACCAAAAAGGAAAAAAAAATCTACCCTCTTTCGAATGTCAATTGGCTTCTCTCTTCCAAGACGAAACCTTTCAGGCACACCAACAGAAGCAAAAATGTGTAAAAAGCATCAACGAGTTGTTCTCAAAAATAGTTTGCTGTTCTAATTACTTCATCAATTCAAAAGCAACACATAACTGGTTTTTCCATTGAACAATAGCTACATTAGAAAATTTTGAGACTTGAATACATAGATCAATTTGCTAATAACCACAGCATAATGAGCTACATATCCAACCAAATTCCCATGCTCATAAAGCACTTGTTAGTAACCATCGCCAAATTCTCACCCGTTTTAACATTTTCTCACAATAAAATCAATTTGAAACAACCTCAAATCATAATATATTTGATGTAATCATGATATCAAAACATCCACATGAACTTCCAATTGGGGGGGCAAAGGGGCAAAGGATCCACCCAACCCGCAACACCTGTGCACCCCCCCCCCCCACCCCCACCCCCAACACACACCCAAAAAAAATGTTTTGCATGTGTAAAATAATGAAGCTTCCAACCAATCAAACTATCCTCAACCTCATACTAGAAGTCATTGGCCAGTGAAACAACATCAATCCCACTTTGCTTCCTCATATTCTTCAGAGCTTAACACTAGAAAGAAACAAGTAAATCCAGCACAATTTAGAAGCCATCAACTCCAAGAGGGTGGAATTTAAGCAATTGTTCTTGGCCCAACAACCAACCATATAACTTAACATCCAGAACCCACTAACAATTTTTCAATCTTTCAAATGGATCAAATAATTAAAAAAGGTCAGTGAGACTCAATACTAATTCAAGAACTGTTGCATATATTGCTGTGCTCAAACAGGCAACTAAATCAGATGGGCTTAATTAGTTCCAATATAGGCAATACAGAAAGTAAAAGTGCTGCTTAAGAGGAGCTTACCGATTTCCCAGAGGGTGGAATTTGAGCACCAAGGCTAAACAAAGAAACGCACCCGAAAAAGAGAAATTAAAAATAAAAATAAAAAAAGGTCATTTCCGTAGTATTGAAAGAATCAGGTGACAAGAAAATTGAGAAAGACAACCTTTGGAGAAAATTCTTGAAAAAGGCAAGAGATGGGGTGTGTAAAACAGAAGGGTTTTGCTTGCAATGCTCCACGAAGCCCTTCAGCTCTTCAATCTTTTCCGCATCCATTTTTCCGCTGAGTTTCTGCGAGAATCTATTTCTTGTCCAATGTAGTATTATGTCTTAACAGTTGACATTCAGAACTTTGTTCCATAAAATATTCGCACAAATGCTGGTGATGGATTGGTGCGATTGGCCCATACACCAACTGGTCCATAAACCGGGCTGGGTCCATTGGGCATTGAGCAACTTGGGTTGGGTAATAACATTTTTTGCTCTTTCATTTCAATAGGTTTGGGCAAATGATTTTTGGGAAGTGTGATTTGAAAATGTGATGGTTGTTTGTTTGTATTTTGAGTGGTATGTAGAAAATAGATTAGAAAAAAATTATTTGTTTGTTTTTATTATGGGAGGAAATAAGATGTCGCATCAGAAACTTTTTCGTTAAGTTAGTAGTGTGAAATTAATATTTTAAAATTATTTATGTATATGTATATATAGATTAGGTAGGGGAGATAAAAAAAGAGAGAGTTAGGCATTAGAGAATGGATAAGAAATGAATTGTGAGGGTATTTTGGGCCTTTTGAGGTGTATTTTGGATAATGAGATTGGAAAATATGATGGGTTGTTTATTTGTATTTTGGGAGTTAGAAAATATTTTGACAATGTATAAATTTGTTTCTATGAGTATAAAGCTCCAAATTATTTATGGTTTTTTTATGATGATTTACATTTAAAAAGTCCCAAAATTCATATTCATATCATGAGTGCAAAAAATTTAAATTTCACGTGTTTCTTCTACATAATAATAGTCTTGGATGAAAACATATTCTGAGTGTTGGGAATTATGGGCTTTTTGTTTAAATAATTATTACTTAGCATGTGCAGCTCATTCATTGTATCCATAATTATTAAAAAAAGATTATATTCACTATAACCTTTTATGATCTATTCAAATCGACATAAAGAAGAAAAAGAATAACGAAAATAACACAAAACATCAATAAATCAAAATAAGTTATTGTAGAAAGAAATATATATTTTCAATATGGAGTAACACACATAAAAACACGCGAAAATAGACTGAAAAATATTGAAGAGAACGACGCATAAAAAGAAATTGCAAAGAACAAAAAATTAAGAAAATAGAATCGTTCCAAATGAGAAATACAAAAATACTTCTGTTCAATTATAGTAAAAAAAGAAGGGTATTAATATTCAAAATTTGCAATATAGTAAAATTCAATTATAGTTGATAGTATATAAATAGGTAAGGATTTTAGGATTCTTAAAATTATTTTCTAATTTGTAGCACTTCTTTTCATACATGTTTTGACACTTTTCAAATTTAAATCTCAAATCTCATCCATATAAGTATAAGAATTGTATCACTCAATTAATTAATCAGTGGCTTCATACTTGCATGATTGTACCATTATTTGTCACTCAAGAAACAAGAAAAAGATTCACATTTCTTCAAATTTAAACTTCCTAGCAAGATTTATATTGCATAAAAGTACAAACAAAATAAATACTGCTATTCTTAATTCTACAAATTAAATAATTATACAGTGTAATTCAGATTATAAGCCTAATACATTCTTAATGTGATCCATAGAAAGAAATTCAATCACATCTGAATAAAAAAGGGAAATGGACTATGAACCGCGCCTAATAGACAAAATAAAACATAAGATAAGTCAGATTAAAAGGTATAATAAAGCAAGTAGGATTAGGGAATTTCTCCTGCAGCTGTCTGCTAATGATGATTTCTATTTCATTTGCAACTTAGCTTATTCCACTGTTAATTGATCGCCGACACAGGACAGGAGCCCGACGAGTTCACAGGAGTGCTGCATTCTGGAGATTTCTTGTCGGAATATGGGCTTGCACTGATTACCCTGGAAATGGATATTAGGACAGACTCCGTTAGAAATATGTTAGGACAGAGCTAAGACAGTAATCATGGAGATTAGGATGAGTTTTGATGAATAAAAGAAAATTTAATAGACATTCTCGTATGTGAAGCAAATTAAACATATTTTGCGGTTAAAAGGTGAAATTTCAGAAGCTTTAGAAATCCACAATGATAAGGCATAATGAACAGAATTTTTTACCTTTCCTTGCGCTTCTCCAAGAACCGAGCCAAAGATTTTCTGCGAAACTGAGGAACGGAGCCTGAAAACAATGTAGATAAATGCATAAACAAGATGAAAAAAGTGATAAAAGATGGTTATAAAGGAAAATAAAAAAGTACCTGATGAGAGGAAGGTTGCAGGAACAGGTCCTTGTGAATTAAATCCAGCTGGTTTTGCAGCAGTGGTATCATTCTTGGGACTGAACCGGCCAGCAGGCTGAGAAACGCCAATAGAGGATACAGGGACGGGGCTTGGACGATGTGGCGTTATGGCATAAGGCTGACTCATGACGAACCCATCAAGAACAGAAGATCTTGGGATGAATGCTTGAACTGGAGCTGCAGAGGCCGTTGCAGTAGGAGTTGTAAGAGGACCGTTTCCAGCCAATAACATAATAGCCTGAGCCTATATACCCATTGATAAATTTTTATTACAAAGAATGATGTTAAATTAAGACAAGAACAAGCTGATACTATTGAGATATCATATGGTATACCTTTTCAGCTGAAATGTTGTCATAAACACACACTGAACCATTATAGAAGATGGTCAGCTGAGCAGGAGCACCGGACATCTTGGGAGAATTCCTACACAACAGATCCAGCTTGATTGATCAGTTTTATAGTTATCCTTTTTCCTAGGATGGTTCTAAAACGTCGTTCTTTTACAATACCTTAAATCAGTGGTTCCGACAACAGGGCTGCCAGAAGGCACAGCCGAGGCAGGATTTGTCATTGGAACTCCAGCAAGAGGCTGTGAGCTTACAGAACCAATCAGATTCTGCCCAGAAGTAGCAAAAAGAGAAGTCACAGCAGGTGAAATTGTTAGATTTGTCTGATTAGTAGCAGCCTGCCGATGAATGCTATGTGAGTCAACGTGTTTTGCAGGAAGCGTTGTCACCGTATAGTGAACACCACCTTTCTTTTCAGGAACGATGAGTTTCTGAAAAGCCGAACAAGAAAACAATGAGAAGTCTATCAAAGAATCACATGGTGGTTCTAAAATATAGTCTTTCGGAATTTGGAACGTGGATATGGAGAGAAAAGTTGAACATAAAGTTCCATAATTCAAGAAATCAAGTTATAAACACACATAATTCTTGTGAAATGAATGCTAGAAATCCTAGAGGAAGCCATAACTAACCTGTACAACGGGGTACGGTTTCTGATCAGAGTCGAAGGCTTCTGTAGTTGTCAAGTTCACCAATCCAGCTGATGCAAGGGAATCAAAACTAGTCTTCAGCTTTTCTTCTTGAAAAGATAAGAGCTGAGAAAGAGATGAACTTGGACCCTTATTTGAGAATGACCACTGCATTGCTGAAGTTCTCAATGGAGCTAAAGAATCCAAATACGGTACAGAACGAAACAGATTCAGTCACATATAAGCCAATATAAACAGAGAAGCAATAGCCCTGCTCAAATTAGAGGCTAATTACCTAATGATTAACAACTAAGCAGTAATTTGGTAAAGTGTAGTTTCGGAAAGCTGCATAAAAGATCACAATATGGCAACTTCTTTAATAGTATTCCACTGCCAATCACATATTAGTATTACATCATTAAATTATTCAAAGGGCTTTACATGTGTAAGCTGTTAGAAAGGGGTGAACATGTTGATCAACTTAAAAAACCTCAAAGCTGAGCATCTCATGCATATTATAATACTATTAATTATTGTACTCATTAATGCAGAAGAAGTAAAGAATATGGAAAACCCATACAGTCAAAACAGTTTAAATATTATATCTTTAAACTATTTTGGAATTTTAAAACATCAATATTTTATTGCAGGCATCACACTATAATTTATTCATCTTTTTTGGTGGTATCATCAATAAAAAAAAAGAACGTGGGGTGGAGACCGGTGACTTCTTGGAGGCCACAACTCACACACACACACACACACACACACACACACACAATAATGAAAGATCTCATGAGGTGCATGTTAGCATAGCAAAATCTAATAACACAAGAAACACGGAAGGGAATATAAAATTCTAAGGACTGTGCTACAATAAGCTATAGGTTAACAAAAGTTGAAGACTTGAAAAATACAACATGTTTGCCCAACTAACACTAAAACCAAAAAAGAATACATTTTTTTAGTACCCATTGGAAAGTTTCTTACAAAACGTGAAGAATCCACCTTACACACCATTTACTTAAAGAATAATAATCAATTTAGAGAGAGAAAAACCCTATGCATTAAGCTCCAGTTGACAGCTGGTGGTGGAATTCATTAAAACTTGTAAATAAATGCTATATTATGGTTCCTTTTACCCTCCAAAAACACCAAGAAAATAAAATCTTGGAGCCCCCTGTTTCCTTTTGGGGTCCTTTCAGCTGCCAAATAAGTAGATGAAAGAAAAATCTAAAAGAAGCCCATTTGTAAAAAAACTCATTTTCAAGTCAGATTCATGAAATTCTGCTCAGAATAAGTTGTAGAAACAAGAAAGTGTTGTGAAAAAAATCCAGGCTTTGGTTCTTTTTTCTCCTTAGAATTCAAGAAAATGAATAACAAGTTTGGAATATAATTACCAGCATCAATGGTTTCATCAGAAGTCTCCTGCTTCATAGTCAATCCCATGAAATCTCTCT
The DNA here is from genome assembly GCA_018894105.1 of Jacaranda mimosifolia. NCBI lineage: Eukaryota > Viridiplantae > Streptophyta > Magnoliopsida > Lamiales > Bignoniaceae > Jacaranda > Jacaranda mimosifolia. The sequence continues at coordinate 2,565,448 of CM032124.1, read as the reverse complement.
CCATCTTCAGCCCAGGAAGAATTCAACTTGCAGAAAAAGAAACCTAGTATATAACTATGTTTCTTCAAAATAAATGTAATCGAAAGGAAATCCCAGTTTAGTAGTGCAAAAGATGCGCCTGTTTTATGTTCAGCTATGGCTGCTGGTTGTTTGTAAATGAGAGAGAACAGGAAATTCAGGAGGCAAAAGCTCAAATGGAGGAGAGGGAGAGGGAGAGGGAGAGGGAGAGGGAGATTATATACAATAACTGTACTATAAACAGGTTTATGATGTGACTTCTCCATTTTTTATTTTCAAGATTTAACGCTTTTCTCGTGGCAAAATTGCGAACCGGCTATTCCCGGTCATCTGGTCATCCAAGTTGAGAGGCTAAAATAAGGGAAATATTTGTTGACTAACACATTTATTTTTTATTTTTTATTTTTATTTGTATACATGCATTAATAATTCGTTTGCATTCAAACTCCTGACCTTTCATTTTATGTGGGAGATCTATGCCACTGAATCATAGGCGACTCGACAAACTAACACATTTATTTCACAACAAATAGAAATATGGTTTGGAACTAAATTATATGTTTTTCCTAGAGAAAAATGGTAAAATAACTTTTACCACCAAATCAAAGATAAAGTTGTAATTAATAGCTAAAATGATAATAACAAGGTCCGGATATATGTCATATGAGTTCTCAAAAAATGTTTACATGACTGTAAGTTAAATTATGAGCTTATTGTCAACAAATTTAAGAGTAATTTGTGACGTGGTCAATACCTCCTATATGTTTTCAGTTTTGAATTTATTTACATTTGATTGATTTAATTGTAGAAAATCATATTTATTTTGAATATGATTACAAATAAATAAATTCAAAATTGATAAAATAAAAAAAGGGATGACACATTTTAATTCAGTTGAAATCAATAATTTTACAATGTGTTATGCAAATAATCATAACCTAACCAAATATTACCCTTAAAATTTAAATTTCCTTTTATTATTAAGTTTCATGACAAATAATTCTTCTAAAGAAGTCAAGGATTTGTTCCTTGCATTAAATTACAAATGCACCCCCACCCCCCACCCCGCGGGGGGTGTTTTATTTTGACTTTTTCTACCACGGTTTAGGTTTTTTATTTTTGTACTAGGGGGCCCTAACTAGGTTAGAGTTGAATTATACATTGTCTTTGTTGCATGGAAAAAGGGAACACATCAATCAACTATAAAGTTATTTTGCTTATTCTACTATAAAAACTATCGTAATGTTTGGTTATATTTTTTTTTTTTAATAATTTTAATATGTATTTTAAGAGAATTAATATTAAAAATGAGATTGGATAATGTGAAAGTTTTATTAAGGAACGTAATAATTTTTTTTATATTTTGAAGAATAGTTAAAAATTGATTTTGGGGAGTTTTAGTATGTTTGTTTATATTTTGAGGGGGAGATTTTTTTTTGCTGTAGTCAAACAAATACTTTTTGTTGGATTTTTTGGATGAAAATAAAATTGAATAATTTTATATTGTAAGAATAATATATATATATGCTATATATGTATGTATCTATTAGAAAATGAAATTTTTTTGGGAATAATGAATGATTGAAGAGGATATTTTAAAAAAATCTATTTTAGTATTTTAAAAGAAAAATGAGTATATGTTTGGTTATATTTCCCCAAAACAATAAAATTGTTTTGGGAACACACACTCCTTATATGTATTGATTTTATGGTTATTATATTATGCCTTTCCATTTTATGATAAAAGTGACTAGTGTATCATAATTTCATAATATGAATATTAAATAGTCATATTTTTATTGATATTTAAATCAAAAATCTCATAATTACATCAATTATTAAAATTGACAAATGATAGTTTTGATTTTATATAAATAGACACTTAGCATACAAATATGCGGATGTGTGTTATAATGATCGTTCATAAAAATAAATACATGGTAAGATCTCCTAATTAAATTATAGTTAAATTAAAAGACCTCAATTTTAGGGGAATTCTTTCTCTTTTTATCTTTTTTTGGATAGAAATGTAGTTTTGAGATATTTAACGTTTTATATAAATAAATCTTGATCTCAGATAGAATACGGTACGTAATATTAATAATACTTTGAAAAAGTACTAATCTGAGCGTTGAAATATATACCTATGAGAATTATTAGAATTTTATTTCGTACAGCTGTATTAATCTATACTAATGCTCAGACAATCTCAAAATTTACTTTTAACCTATAAGTTATTAGACTTTATCTTTATTTGGTATTATATTATCATAAGCCACTTTTGACTTTTTATTACCTAAACAAAACCTAGTTAATGTATCTTTCTTTTACTAAGAACGTAGCAAAACAAATTAAAGTGGGGAAAATGAAAAAATGAAAAAAAAATAATAATAATAACTATGTGGATCTCAAAACCTTTTCGATTTTGTTGGAAGGTTGAAAAGGATAAACAGGTAACCAGTTAAAGCGGTTAATGTTTGGTGGAAAGACCACGTGACCCGACAGCTTCCCTTAACCCACGGTTTTATTGCCACGTTTCAAAGCACGTGACAATTCTCGTGCAAATTTGGGCTCACGCGATTCAGCTGATTATCTGTCGCACCTTAAATAAATGAGGGCTGATATAGTCACACCCACGTGTTGAGAAGAAACCACCAAATTATTTGACGTGTCAAACAACTATTGGGCCTTGACGTGCACGCCAACTTTTATTTAAAGTTACCTTCACCAATTTCGCTTCTTGGTGAAGCAATAAGATCATTTAGTACGATAAGTAATGAAGGTGGTACGAGCTAATCCACAAATAATAATAATGTAATAAATAACCTTAAAATTTGTTGGTAATATTTAATTAAACAAACCCATAAGTTTGTTGCATGTTAATTCACGTGTTTCTTATCATTACCAAAAGGATATAGGCTACATTTCATTACATTTTACCGAACAAATTCATTTTGACAAAATATAACCAAATATATGTATTACTTTTTTTCCAAAACAATAATTTCTAATTCACAGAGTACCTATTGTTACCAAAAAATTTCATATATATACATATAAATATCATAATATTTTATCAATATTTTTATAATAAATAAATCATATCCAATCATCATATATACATATTATATATTTTATTGTTATTTTTATAATAAAAATATTATTTAATTCTATTTTCATTCAAAAAATTCAATAAAAAAGTATTAATTTGACTATTATAATAGAAATTGTCTAATTTCAAGACATAAACAAACATATCAAAACTCCCCAAAATAATTTTCTAACTATTCCCAAAATATAAACAAATATACATCACATTCCTTAACAAAAATTTCACATTTCTCAACCCTACTCCCAAAACGTATAATCCAAAACGTACAATTTATATCCAAACATTACCATAGTATTAGTGGGAAAAATAATGAACGATAATATAATTTTTTTTATTAATAATATATATTAAATAAAAGTAACTTTATTTTATTGTTTATAAATTTTTTTAAATAATAATAATTTTATTTTATCCTAACATAGTTTAAAAGCAATAAGAACTAATATTTTAAGTTATCGTCATTGAAAATTAACAGTGCATCTATGGTGACGATATAGTGACAATTAAATCCATCATTGTAATTTATGACAATTTTTGTTGTCATTAAATTGTCATTATAAGTATGCTACTAATTGACGATAGCGACAAGTTATATATTATTCTTATCATTATTATACAGTTAGTGACAACTTTTTAAACCATTATTTTCTATTTAATTGTCACTATTTTTTTTTTCCTCCTTGTAGTATATGTAAAAAGAAATCTTGATCCAATAATGAATGTAGTCCCACCTTGAATATAAAATTAAAATTCATTCAAATATGATTAATATTCGAAAAATAAAGAAAGACTAAACTATTAAAAGGCTCAACTACTGATCATCAATTTTCAAATTTATTTAAGCTCGATTTGTTGAAAATTTATTTTTATTTAATGATATTATAAACTCAAATTTGGGCTTAGTTTGACTAATGAAAACTTGATAAGATATTAAATTGCTTAAGCTCGACTCGTATAAGTCCTATATTTATTCTCATAAAGAAGATCGAATATTTGTTAGGTCTTTGAATCAAAATTTTGAATTTAAATAGTTAATAATAGATTTTTTATTTGAGACACTTTATATATTAAGTCATGTGAACCATATTTTAAAATTTTGAATTAAAAGGGTCCACTTTAGTGGTCCTTAAAAATTTTGAAAATGTGTACTTTAATTGGTAAAAGATACCTTGTCCTTTATTTAAAAAGAAAATTGTACTATGACTTCTTCAAAATTTGTTTGAAAAAAAGAAATTTTATATGAAAATTACTATATTAATATTTATTCTTGAATACCTTGATCTAGGCACGGGCTTAATTATATAGTACATACTTATATGTCATCTCTTTTTTTTATTGGTTTATCAATAATATTAAAAACGTAATGAATGCATTGTCATTTTAGACGTCATCCACTTTAATGGTGTAGGGATTGTTAGAAATATAGTACAATATATTAAGAATATTAATTTAATGAAAAATGAGAGAATTCACATAGAAATATAGTACACTATATTGAGAATATGAACTAAATAAAAAACGATAAGTGGTATGCAGTCCCATGGCATCAGTCTCCCTTATTATGTGAGAAATCTCGAGTTCGAACCTGAATGAATTTTTTTGTGTAGCTTATGTCCATCTGATTATACAATTTGTAACTTTAATTTACTTGATTTGATAATAGGATACTATTAACTTGTTAAAATATGATAAACTTCGTTATTTATAATGTTATCTCAAAAAATAAAAAATTTGAGAATTCATATATATAAATATATATATTTGTAATGCCCAATAATAATAATAATAATTATTATTATTATTATTGATTCATTAATTCAATTAAGTGATGACAGTTAGTGAATTTTATTTTTGAAATTATGGTTATTTATTATAAATTTCAAGAGGAATATGAAGTGGTGTCTTTACTTATAAATATGGAATGATAACATATTTATTTAAGAATATGTAAAGGTCATTTTGTTTAAAAATGTAAAGTAGTGGGTGTTCGAAACATGTGATAGAGGAAATTAAATTATTAGTTACAAAATTTAGGCTATATATATGTGTGTGTGTGTTGGAAAATATGTGAGGATATACTTGAGAGAGTATTAGAAGAAAAAGAGAAAATATTAAAGGATCAAGAGTAGAGCCGTAGAGGAAGGATATTTCTTAAAGTTGTGCTTCTTTACTTAACTTTACTAGAGTTGTTAGATGGGTGTTTTACTTATATTTAAGGCTTAAAATATTCTTTATTATAGGGAATTACATTTCAATTCTTAATATGTGTAAATATATTTTGCATAGCTATGTTGACTATAATAATTTTGTAATTTAATGTGGAATCTATGTAATATCAAACCTTTGTTATATGCTAACTCGAAATTAATTTTCGCAAATTTTGTAATGGTGGTAGAATATTGTCCACCAACTTTGAGATTATAGTCACATGATAATGTCGATTATAAATCATTATAAGTTATTTTAAATTATTAAATATTTTTCTTTTTAAATATATTTAAAATGCTTGCTGGGCTTACGAGCTCACTCTTTTGTTGACATTTTCAGATGCGAAGGATTATTAGTAAAGTCAATAGGCAATGAACAACTTTCTAATTGTAGTTTTCTATTGATTTGTTTTTTATATAAAAATATATTATTTTATTTTGTTGAGTTGTGGCATGACAATGTCAAATTCTAAAAAATAGGATGAAAATTTATAAAATTACGAGTATTAAAATTTTCATGCAAACCCTAGCGCATAATTTTTTCATCGGCCTAAAATCTTAAGAGATAGGTAATCTTTAGTATTTTAAACCATGAGGTTCATAAATATTAATTGCAATTCAACAAGCAAAGGGCACAAAAATATTATGAATAAAGATTATCTTTACATCACATAAGATATTTTTTAGAAGCTATTAATTACTATTAAATGCAACCACTGATCATGTATTAATTAGTTCACTAGTAAAATACGTAATTAAATTTATTCATACTTCTGACATGACCTAAACCTAAGTTATATAACGCTCATATTTCTTGTTGAATTTAATTTCATAATTAACCAAAACCTAAAATAGAACCTAACTTCTAAACCCATATTTGAAAAAAAAAAAAAAAGTCTTTACTCTCCATTTTGCATTGACTAAAAGAGTATATCCAAGTTTTTTCTTTAAAAAAAAAAAATATTCGAATATTGTTATATAAAATCTACTAAACACGACCAAAAAGTATGGAACATTTGGTTATGTTTTTTGTGTGATTTTATTATGTGTTTTAAGAGAATAAATTATTGAAAAATGTGAAAGTTATTTTTTGGTATGTTTGTTTATATTTTTGGGGAGATATTTTTTACTATAACAGTCAAATCAATGCTTTTTTGTTTGATTTTTGTAGTAAAAATGGAATTAAGTGATTTTTTTAATGTTAGAATAATAATAATAATAATATATAATGTGTATATATATATAGTACGCATGTATATATTGAAAAATGTGTGTTTTGGAGGAAAAATGAATATACATTTGTTTGGGGGAAACAAAACCAAACACTCTCTATACTTTCTTACATGGTTTATATAAAATAACGAGGCCATCTTTGTCTGTGTTTTGAATGAATTGTGAATTTTTTTTTGATGGAATATATTCGGGTAGTGAGTTGAGGAAATGTAATGTTTGTTTATTTTTATTTTAGAGGATTGTTGGATAAAATTATTTATTGGAAGTGTTCTGAGTTATGAAAGGGAGTAAATTTTACTGTATCTGTCAAATCAGTTATTCTTTTATTGAGTTAACAGGTTGAAAATTAAACTTCTATAGTAATTATTTATATATTTGTGTAGTTTCGATGATTGGTATATATATATATATAGTGTTTTGGTAGGGTATTTTTTATCATTTTTTTTCAATATTTTGGGTAGTGCAATTGAAAAATACGTTGTTCCGTTTTTATTGTTTTATGAATTGAAAAATATTGTGGAAAAAGGTATGCAATCAAACCCAAAACTATTTACCAAAAGTATGCAAAGTTTGATTATAGTGAAAGACAAGGGCTTCCTGGCCAATATTAAATTATATCAAATATTAAATCAAAGAATTATAAAGAAAAGAATAAATATATTGGGCGGCTTAGGTTAGGACAGATACTTTAAACATAAGCCAAAACTAAAACCACCCTCCAAACCCACAGAAACAAGAATTTTATTGTAATAATAATATAAATAAAGTAGCCATTCGGAGAAAACATAAATGGTTGTTAATATTTTATTAATCCACCATTATGATTTAATTAATTAATCAAGGTTTAAGGATGCAAGAATTATTTCTGCAAATATTTATAATATTTTAGTTAGCTTGAAAAGGTCTTCTTCCCTATAATATTAGGTGGACGCAGAATGTGGCTGCAGAATCTATGTGCGGTCTAAAACTATTAAAAAATTGAAGTTAAAAAAGCATGGCATTTTAAAGTGAAGAGCTGATAATGGTGCATTGAATGGCAAAGTCAAATATATTTAGTTAAAGCTATATAAATGGTAACACGAATTACTCGTCCAAATAAGTAAATAAATAAAATTATATTTGATTAGTTGTCTATATTCATCTTCAAATGAGAAAATTTCAAATTTATATGATATTATCCCATCAATACAGATATTGACGGATTTTGTTTCTATAAAAACATGTCTCATTAGGCGAGATAGGGAAAGCAAATTAAAATTTAAGGTCTTTAACTCTTCTAATATGGTACAAATTTGTATAATTTGAAATGCCCTGGTTAAGGGGTTTGACAAAAAGTACATCGTCGTTGTTTCTACAAATAATGTTATTTGATGATACTCAAATTCGTTATGTGATCCTAAACATAAAAAAATTCATTGAGAACCCTTACTACATATACAAACAAGATAGTATATCACGAAATTGAGTCTTTCACGATACACAAATTTTAACTCACAATACAGAGGATATCAACACATATTTTAAATTTATTAAGGAAATTGTTTAATATTACATATGCAGATTGATGATGACCAAATTTATTCGTCGCCAACTATAGATTCAATCATTTTGAGGTATTGCCCACTAATATGCATTTGGTGGGAGGTTTTGTTATTTAAAAAAGGCACCTCGAAGAGATAGTAAGAGAGCGAATTTTATATTCAAGCTTCATTTCTTCTGTTTTTTCGATATGGGACAAAATCAAGTATTATTATAAATAATTAACGACATAAATAAATATTAAATTTGATATTAATGTAATGAAATAATTTATTTTTTATACACTAGCAAATCTAGTGGCCTATAATGCACAAAAGTTTGAATAATTGGGTTTTAAATATTTATTAACAAATATAGGCAAGATGCATGCACGTACATTTTCTATATTGCAACACTAATTTTTTATTTTATTTTATATTCTTTTCGATTGAGTGTCTTTTCTAATTGGGAGAAAGAAAATAATAAAAAAATTATAAAAGGATGAGAGGCACATGTGCAGAAAAGATACGAAGGCATGTGAATGGGGATTGGGGAATCAAAAGTTAAAATATAATTTATGAAATTGACCCCCGCCTTGGCCCACATTTTTTAATTATTATATTTTGACGTCATTTCTTGCGTCAGTTTTCTTCTTTTTGGCTCCATGGGTGTCTTTTTGTTTTTTCTTTTTGATTATTTTAAGGATATTATAATGTGGTTAGATAAGGCATGATTTGTCCAAATTTATATTATCTGGTTAAGGACTTGTTTGTCTGTCACATCTTATTTCTTCCCTTCCAAGTCCACGAAATTCATACATAAAGTTTGGGGTCGATCGAAGTATAAAAAATTCAGCATGTATTGAAATTAAATTGAAAAACTAAATTTGATTTTTGATTTTTGTTTTTATAAATGTTCGATATTTAGTTCAATTTCAATTTTCTTTTAAGGTCTATCAAATTATCTCAAACTTATTTTTTTATTGTTTTATACATACTTTTATATCCGTACTATTTCTTTTTACTTACCAAAAATAAAAAATAAAAAATTTAACTATGATTTGAGTCGGTTCTTTTTTTATTTTCTAAAAAATCTAATTGATATTAATAATATGTTTTAAGGGCATGTTAATAAAATTACAAGATAGTTTGATGAGACCCTTGTACTTGATAGCGCAACACCTACACTCTAATACTATAAATGTCATTATTATATTAATGATAGAAAAATGTATTTGATCACACTTTAAATTAAAGATTTACTATATAACTCGACAAAGTGATTCGTTGATTAACCCAACGCATTCTTGAATCAAAGACGCACAGTATTTACTTTTAATTGAGCAATTTTTGAAGAGATATTCAAATCTAATTTCAGATCATATTAATAACTAATCAGAATACTGATCAAATCGAAATATTAAAAAATTATTAATAACCGGACTATAGTGATTAATTTAACTTGATATTTAATGTGACAGCTTAGTGTACCAAAGTTAGCATTTAATTCTAATGATCGCGCTAACACAAAGTCTGGGGATTTGAAGAAGATATGTTCCTGAATATATAATAGTATTAGTACTCATTTTCTTTTGGTAATCTTTGAAATGATAAAATTTAGTTAACATGATATATGACAACACATATTTATCAAATATATATATATATATATGACAACACATGTTTGGATAAATTTGAATCAAATTCAAATTTCAGACGCTGATCAAATCTTTAGAATATGAGAATTCATATGTAAATAAGTTAAAAAGGACATGTGGTGCAAAGAAAATAAGGGGAGAATTAAATATTTTCTTACAAAAATAATTGATTGAGAACAAAATACACTTGACATATATACATCACATTATAATAGGAAATGAAACAAAAAATAAAACAGAGAACCCAAAGTGGTATCCATGAAATAGGCAATAAAGATGTAAAAATAAAATAAAATACTAATTGATATTTATTATCTAAAAATAAAAATAAAAGATTAAAGAAACTCCAAAACTAGACCTACATAAACTTGAAGAGGTTTTATGCATTTCTTGGTCATCCCAAAAAATATCACCCACATAAATTGTATCTATATATGGTCCACTCATATTGTTTCGAAACTACACGCCAACTCCAACCTTGCATGATAATATGATAATATTTCACGTGCTTCCTATGGGAGGAATTGATCTCCAATAATTTATAAAGTGTTCTTTTTGTTTCATCATTCAACGTGCTTTTTTAGAATAAAATAATTTATTAATATATGTTTATAGGACAGTATCTCACTGCGACTGAAATTCCGTATTTAATGATAAATCTGATTATTATTATTGGGTCCTGTATAAAAATGTCGATCATATAACTATACCCAATTCCTTCAATTAGAGTCTATGCATATACCTAATTATTCTGCGCTAAATGATTCAAAATTTTGAAATAATTTATAAGTTGTTCTCTTTCTCACCATTTGAAGCATATGTTTTTTTCACAATAAAATTTTCCATTAATACGTATTGAAGGAATAATATATTGATATAATTGTATTTGACAATAAATATAATAATCATCATTACTGCAAAATCCATATATTAATATAGCACTATTTTTCTACCAAAATTATGTATCTTGTTTGACTAAGCACATAGTTTAATATGAAGGCAATGGAAATTAGTAGTGTTACATCACTATTTGAAATAAAAAATACTTTAAAAAATATATTTAAAAACATAGTCTTATTTTGAAACGTCCTCCTAAAAAATAAAAATATTAAAATTTTAATTCGACCAAACTCTTTCATTAAAAATAAAAAATAAAAATCGACCAAACTCTACCCCACACTTATTTTTGCAGCCACATCATGCATGTGAATACACAAAAAATATGTATATAAATAGTGCCTATCATACAAGTTGGCTGTAGTAGTTATTTTTGTCACGCAGTCCCTCTCATTGGTGGTCCTGAGTGTGGGGAATTCAAAAGAGGATGGCAACAAAGCATATGTCCTTTACCGACAATATGAAAAAAATGTGTTTCATAACCCAATTTCCTTAATTATTCCTTTTCTTGGTAAGTTAACTAATTTTATTTATTTATATATTAAAGTTGTTCAGACGTGGAGTGAGGTTCTTTTCAAAAAATAGCGGAGTGTTTGCTTGTCTTTTCAGGAATACACACAGAAACATCTGCTCTTTTCAGGAATACACACAGAAACATCTGCTCTTTTCGAAAGTCTTCTACTCTGAGAAATTTCGCAAATGATTTCCTGCGTCCTATTTCTCTTTAAAATTTAGAATTCATAAATTTTAGTCTTGATGAGTTTAAGCATATTAAAATTTTTCTGTCCTTTTTATGGGTTTAACTTGTCCTTTCACCTCTCTAATTCATTTACTTTTAGGATTGATTCATTATTCTAAGTCAAATTATTAATATATCGTTAGGTCCAATGTTAGTCACATCATATATCTATAATCAGTGTCTTGACACTTAGTGTACTCTTTATTTAATTTTGGAAAAACGAAAATATAGTTGAAATAATTGAGATTTAATTAAAAGAATATGATGTTCTGCAACTTGCATTTTTTTTTTTGTTTGCCCCCCACAACTTGCATGTTAAATAGCGATGTCTTGTAAATCGAGACAAGAAGCAAATTAAAGGGCATGTTCCACAAGTTGCATTATTATTAAATAAAATTTAAGGTTTCAATATTTCATAAAAAAATAATCCGTTACTAATCCAAGTTAGTTGGTTTTAGAAAATAAATTAATTAGGTAATTTCACGCGGGCAATAAATTAATTAGGCCGGTTTTTTGTTTTTGTTTTTGTTTTTGTTTTCAAACTCCATTCTTATTTTTTTTTTTATTTAAAACTTAAAAGCTTCTAACTTTATATACTTTTACTGAAAATATTGTTTATTCCATTTTCATTTGTTTATATATCTATTCTATTATTCTATTATTACACCAACAAAATATAAATTCAATTTAACATAAAGTACCTGTTAATAACATTTCAAAAAAATATTAATAATATATACATATATATCTTGAAAAATCATGTCTTTTAAACATAAAAAATATAAACCACTTAAATTTCCTTCCCTATGTCTATCTTAATTATTATATTTTTAAAAAAATAATCTAAATATAATCTTATTTTTATTTTTAAGACTACAATTAATTTCAAACAAAACATATATATATATATATATATGTGGCATTTTTATAAAATGGGTAGCTTATTAGGGCAGATTGGCAAGAGCCACTTACATTGTTAGTAAGTTATCCATGGGCTTGGGCCTCGTCCAGCCCATCCAATAGTCCATGGTTTAGATACCGTTCCAACACTTTTAATCTGATTACGGCCTACGGGTGAGTTTGACCTAAATATTATGAAAAATTGATTTTTATCAAATCATAATTAATTGTATATTTTGATTTTTATTTATTGCAAAACACTTATTTTTGAATTTGAGCAACCTAAAAATAATTTTAGTTTGAATGGATAAAAGCCTCTCTGAATCACAATAGAATAAACTATTGGAAGGTCGTCCAATTTTAACCAATTAATTAAGTGAATTCTAATTTTCGGCAAATCTACATATGTGCGTAGACGATCCATTGTCCAGTCGCTCACATTTACAATTCGAATAGACATTCAATAAATTTTGAAGTAAGCCCTAATCCTTGAGCCAAACTTACCAAGGACACTTTGAATTATTGTAATTCTCAATTATTTGATGGTTACAAGTTTTATGAGAATAAAAATATATGTTGAAGTAAGGTTGCCAACGGGTCAGATTTGGATTGGATCTGCCATATTTGAATCCGAATTCAATTAACAAAATTTATATCCGAATCCGATCTGAAATTCTATAGAATATTTGTTAATCAGTACCATATCCGAATTCAATGGATATTCGAAACCTGATTAAATTTTTTTGACCCAATTTCTTTTTTTTTTCCTTTTAAATTTTATAAAAATATTGTATTTATAAAGTAAATATATGTCATATTTGAATTTTTAACAACTTTTTATTATATATTAATTAAAAAGTTAAATATTTGAATACTAAACTCATTTTTCATATTATATTAGTGTATAGATAAACTATTATATTTTATTATATTTGACATTTTGTCAATATCTCTCTTATTTTTTAAGTTAAAAATTCAATATTAATAGTATAATATACACGTTAATATAGATATTATGTCAATATAAGACATAGATTTTATTTTAAAATATTTATTAATATCATATATAAGAGTATTAATTTAATAAAAAATATTAAGGTTCAGATTCGGATCCTTAACGGATCAGATTGCTTAATTTTATATCTGATCCACTTATTTTGGATTTCAAATATTTATAATCAAATCTGATCCATCGAATATTTTAATCGAATAAAAATCTTAAAATTTGGATCGAATTCGGACTAAAATCCAATCCATTGACAACCCATAAGATGTCGCGAAATGAGCAAAATGGGCCGGGCTAGAAATTTGCTATTTGAGGAACTGTCTTAATGTGTTAGGAATTTAGGGTTTGTGTTGGAGAAAAAAGAGAAGAGAATGAAATATTGAAGTGTGAAAGAAAAGAAAAAAATAATACATATATATATATATATTTATATATTATATTTTTTGATTGAATCATCCGGTTGGGTCCAATTGAATTGGTTATATGTTATGTTAGGGCCATATTATGAATGTTTGGTTGCCTTGGGCTGAAACTTCGAGCCCAACTAAATTTGTTTATGCAGTTGATGTTATTGATAAGTCGAATTTCAATTTCAATATGATCTTTTTTAATCTCTAATTCAATTATTTGTAGTAATAAATATCACAAGAGTTACGTATGAATTCTCAAAGACTCTAGCACGTGCGCGGTAAAATTTTAAAATTAAAACAATTTATTTTATTTCATTTGATTAAAATATAAATTATGATTATTTTTAATATTTAATGAAAGAAAACCTAATACTAATTAAATAAAATAATATAAATATTTTAATTAAAAATATTATGTTTGAAGATAATTTATACTTAAAATAAGTTATATAATATCGAAAATTGTTAACTATAAATTTATAAATTATATAGAAATTTATAAATTGATAAGATTTTAAAAAATAAATAAAAGAATTAAAAAAATATAAATAGTGCAGAATATTTTACTAAATACACTTTTTAAATTATATATATATATGTGTGTGTGTGTGTGTGCGTGCGTGTTTACTTATATATTTTGATATGATAAATAAGCAAATGGTTCTTTTTTTAAAATATAAAGTTTTTTTTTATGATTTCTTAATAATTTGAAAGTTATTGCTATATTTTCATGATACTTGATAATTTTAAATGTTAATATTTTTTGTTAGAGTAAATATATAACTTCTTAACACTTTATCTATGAAAATAACTTATATTGGGCTATTAATTATTTGATAATTAATTCAATAAGTAGTTTGTAACATATAATTTTATAAGTTAAAATATTTCTTAATATTTTATATAACTCTGATAAGTAAAATTTATTTATTTTTATTTATATATGCAGTTATTCTATTATTTTTGAAATTACTAATTAACATATATTATGTACACGAATAATGTAATAAGTAAATTTCTAATTTTTAATTCAAAATAAAATATCAATCTCTCATAGGTTTCTTTTATAAGTATATAAAAATGTAGAAATAATTAAATGTATACTTACTTTAGTCAAATTTTTTTGATCTCACATCATTAATTCATGTAATAATATTTTTATGAATTATTTTAAGCAAAAATCTTAAAATAAATATACGCTATATAATTATAAAATAGTGTAATTAAATAAATTAAAAAATATAAATGATCTGATTGTTAATTAGTTTAATTTTACTTTTGAAGTATATTTAATATAAATTATGTAAAAGTTATATATATATATACACACTTAAATTTCAAGTTGTCTAGAAAATAATTCTTTAATTAAGAAATAAAAGAATTTATTTGATCAAATCATTGAATATTTTTTATTTATTTAATAATTCTTTTGTTAGAAGTAATTGAATATTGTATTACTTCAATTAAGAATAAAGCGATTATATATATATAAGAATTTATTAAGTATGAAAAATTGGTTATTGTTTTGAAATAACTTAGTTAGATAAATTTTAAGCATTTTTGGATAAAAATGTATAATTAAATTAAAAAAATAACTCTTTAAATGAAAAATAAGTTAATATTTATTGGAGCTCATATTTATTAGATAGTTTCATTACTTCATATATCCATTTAATTTTTTATAGTTAATAATATCAAAGTGAATATAAATTACTAAACATGAAATATATCAATAGTGAAAAAGTATTTACTTAGCAATGCAATTTTTATTTTTAGCTGTATATACATAATTTTTTATAAATAATTTTTTTATTGAAGAGAAATAAAATAATTTTCTTATAAAAATATTATAATAAGTAAAGATTCAACCAATAGAAATAAACTTATCAAAGCACATATATTATATACAAAAATTAAAAATGTTTTTCTTATATGCACATAATTAAAAATGTGTAAATCAAGTGTTAATAAATTTAATGAATATTTTATAGAAAAATATATATTATTTTCTTCATTCATTTGATAAGAAAATTGAAATAATTCTAACGACTTAATAAATTTATAATATTTTTAGATATTTCATAAGATCACATTATTCGAGGTACATTACTCAAATATGAATTATATATAATTTTTCTATCTAAATAAATTGAGAGAGCTACAATTAAAATAATGGTACAATGAAAATTCAATATCAAAGATATATAAACTCTTATATGAATATATAGAAATATTTGAAAATAGTATTAAAAATAAATACATAAAATATAATCAATTGAAATAAAAAAGTATTGCATGTTGATGTTTTAAGTAATATAAAAATTACAATCTTAAGTTGGCTATAAGAATTTTAATTTTAAATAAATATTGAGGAAATAATAAAGTAATAACATTGATAAAATATTTAAATATATTAGAAAAACATTTAATTAATTCAAAATAAAAATAAAATAAAAATAAAATAAAACTAATATAAAAATATATTATAAAAAAATATTAAAAATTTTCTATGAAATGAGCTTTAAATTAATTAAAAGGAACAAAAATATTATTATATTATGCTAATTGGGAAATGAGGTCCTACAACTAAAAATATAGAATTCTACTACGAATAATGTGAAAATAAAATGTAAAAGGAATAATTATAGAATAACAAAATTTACATATAAAATAAATAAAATATTTATCTATTAATCTTGTAATAAATTAAATTTATAAGATAGAATTTTGTGATAAGAGTACTTAATACGGTGCTTATAGCTTATAAAATATTTTTAAAATAATAAACTTATTTAGTGAGATAAAAATATGATTATAGATTTTTTTGAATTATTTTAAGATATAGAAATCTATATTATAATTTTGGACAAACACAATATGATATTTTAGTTAGTTGATTGTATTAAAATAAGATACAAAAGTAAATAAACAATCAATGAAATTTTTTCAATTGAATTAAAAAATTCAAAATTCTAAAAATTTGACATGTGGACAAAGTTGCACAATTAGAATCAAAATTGTACAATTAGATAAATACAAAATTGTGTTATATATAATAGTATAGATATCAAAATTCAATAAATATATTTATTCAAAACTTTTTAGTTTATTAAAGTTAAAATCATCGAAAGAAAAGTTTTTTTTATTTAAAAATGCTGATTCATTAAATTTCTTAATTTAAGAAGTTAAGAGTAATTTATCAAAAGATTAGCTATTAGGTTTTTTGGAGTGAAAAATTGATGAAATGGGTATTTTAAATTTAAAATATTTTAATGATTATGCCCTTTTTATCCTTCATTTCTTCCTTTCTTCCTCTCATTTGTTCTGAAAATTTTGTAATTTGAAATTCCATTTCATGTGGGGCCAAGAAGAATAAATTAATTTCAATTTTATTACACATCCAATGATGGTAATTGGCAACCGATGCCACATTAACAAAAACACTAAATTATACAAATGCAAATCCTTATAGTTTGATATTTTAATAAAATATTTATAAACTTTTTTGTCTTTTTGTAAGTGGTCTTTGTCAATTGTCATATCCCACCGAATTTTGAATGTGAAAATGCCATCTTCAACAAATAAATTCAGCTATTAAATTATAAAACCTCTTTGATGCATGATAGCCAGTTCATCAAAAGATGTTATACTTGTTATGTGATTGTTTGTTGTTTTTAAATTATATATTAATTATATAACAAATATGATTCACTTGTCACATAATTGAATTGATAAATTAAACTTGTTCGAAAACATTTTCTAGTTGTTGTAATTCCTCCTCAACCCCTTTTAATTAGAGCTATATCCTTGATTGAGGCAATCTAAGCACTTTTGGGCATGACTGGATTGTTGGATGGGGCTTGATAGATTATATTATCAAACCCCATCAAGTGTTTAAATGAAGTGAAAAAAGTCCAGGATAGATAAAATGCTCAGTCCACAATCCTATTTTCAATTAACAATTAATCTCCTCAATATGGCCTAGATTGTATAATCCAAAATGAGAGTAGGAAAATAAAAATAAAAATAGTCATTTGACAATTATACCCATGAATGAAAATATTAGAGTTTGAACTTGTTTTATTATAATAAGTATTTTAGTGAATTGAGTAGCCCAATTATTCAATCATTGTATCCATATAAAGAATTGATAAATAAATACATATCCTAAATGTATAATTCTAAGCCCCAAATACAGTATTATCTTATTTTAGACAGTGTAATCCCACTGTATCAATATAATCTTATCAATCCTATCTATATATCTAAACATGTCCTTGTGCTTGATCAAGACATGAGCATTTGGATCAAATGAACCGATTTCTTGAAAATTAAAAACTACTAAAAGAACAAAATTATTCAGCCAAAAGGGATTGATAATTAAAATAGAATATACAATATCAATAGAAGTAGAAAATTTAAACACTACCCACTCATCAAGTCACAAGTAATCATAGAAAGCCAACAATTAAAGCCAACCCTATCTGGACAAAATATGTATAGTGGTAAGTAGTCGTGGACGTTTTCATCGTATCCATAGAATCAACCTTTTAATTTCCAAGGGAATCATGTCTATAAATAGACATAGAAAATCCTCAAACTTCAGACAAACAAGTGATAACCCAACCCTCCTAAGAGATGGAAAAAGAGATTCAAGTTCCTCAAATATTATTAAATTCCGGCCATAAAATGCCAGCTCTAGGCTTCGGAACTGCCGCAAGTCCCATGCCACCACTTGACCAGCTCACAACCATCCTCACTGACGCCATCGCCGCCGGGTACCGCCACCTCGACACGGCCTTCATCTACGGCACGGAGGAGGCCGTCGGCCGATCGTTGGCGGCAGCGGTGGAGACCGGCCTGATCAAGAACCGTGATGAAGTTTTCGTTACGTCTAAATTGTTTACAAAAGATACTCATCGTGATCTTGTTCTGCCGGCTCTTAAGGAAACACTTAGGTAACACTTTTTATTCTCATCTTTTGGCTAACTGGGGTTTGACAAAATTACCCGTCCCAACGGGTATCCACGGGACTTCCCTACAACGGGACGGATATGAGGAGAATTTTCTCTTCATAGGACAGGGTGGGGATAATTTTGACCCTCAATTGTTTAAGATCAGAGCCCCGTCCCGTTGAGTACCGATTATCCATTTAAATTAATTAAATGATTTTTTTTTTAATAAACTATATATATTTTTGTAGGAGCCAACCTAAATGGAGAGCTATTAAGAGGAATTGTTATATTTCATTGAAATTTATGTTGATATATTATTTATTTTAATATTTTATTATAAAATATAATTAAATCTTGTGTGTTATGTATGAAAATTTTTAAATTTTAAAAATAATTTATATTATTGAAAAAGTTTAATATTTTTTTAAAATTTTTTTATGATTCTTATAAAATTTAATTATATTAAATCCGTGGATATTTGTCTTCCCATGAAGAAGCGGGATGGGTACCCATTGTGGGGACGGGAGCGAGAATGGGGACTATTTTAACTTCGCAAGGCAGGGATGGGGAGGATATCCCCGCCCCCTCGGGGTTGACATTCCTAAGGCCAACGTACATATTCTTACATGAACTAAAAGAACTATGAAGCAATTGTTTGATTTTGTAGCAAGCTGAGGTTGGAATATGTGGATCTCTACCTTGTACACTGGCCAATAAGGATAAGGCAGAGTGCTGATTCTTTCAAACTGAGCGGAGAAGACATGCTTTATTTTGATGTAAAGGGAGTTTGGGAGGCCATGGAAGAGTGTTCAAAAATGGGGTTGGCTAAGTCCATTGGTGTCAGCAATTTCAGCTGTGCAAAACTCTCAAAAATCTTGGAATTTGCCACAATCCCACCAGCAGTTAACCAGGTATATATGCACAGCAGTTTCATGTTTTTGTGCTGGAAATATATGAGGGCAAAAAGTGCAATGAATGTCCTGTAATTAATAAATGTAAGTAAGTTGAGTATGCTCTTAAGTTAAATTTGATGTAGTTCAATTTGCACTCGAGTCGAGCTCAATTTTAATCTCGATTTGATCTCAAACTAGCTCTCAAGATGCATGTTCTTTATATTATTGTTATATGTATATATATATATATATTAAACCATATTATCAATATATACATATGTATTAGCATATTATTATATTTTAGTGAGCTTATTTATCATGATTTATATTTCTATTGAGGGATCAATAAATGTTATAATTTATAAATTTGAGTTATTTAAGTTTTTACTATTTTATTAAATTAAAATTTTGAGCTTGAGCTCACATCGAAATGTCTCGTAGCTTATTTAAAATTTGAACTTGTATTAGAGTCGAGTCAAACTCAAGTTTACTTGAGTTGAACTTAAGTTTAAGCCCGGGTTTGAGTTTGAATTGCCTCATAATTTACTTGAAAATAATGGAATTATCAGGTGGAAATGAATGTAGCATGGCAACAGCAGAAACTGATGGAGTTTTGCAAAGAGAAAAACATTCATGTATGCGCATGGTCTCCTCTTGGAGCAAATGGTGCCATATGGGGTTCGCCTGCTGTGATGCAGAGTCCTGTTCTTAAAGAAATTGCAGCTGCTAAAAACAAGACCATAGCACAGGTGATAAATATATCTTTATATATAAACACATTTATATCATTTCCCACTTCTACTTCTCCAACTTTTTGCAAAACTTCACTTTTTCAAAGTAAAAACTTTCGCTAAAAACCCCCATAAGAAGAAGCACAATTACCATACATACACCAGGAGGAGTATAAAGGGCTTGGATTACTTTCAATTGCTGATTTGGTGCAAGACTTGTATATTTCCGTTCATAACTCCATGAATTCGATGAACTTTTGAAGGTGGCATTGAGGTGGGTACATGAGCAAGGAGCAAGTCCTATAGTGAAGAGTTTCAGCAAGGAAAGGATGAAAGAAAACCTGCAAATTTATGACTGGAAACTCACATACGAAGAAGTTAGAAAGATTCAAAAGATTCCTCAGGTTAAAGGGTACAAAGGAGAAAAGTATGTGCATCCAGAGGGGCAATACAAATCACTGGAAGAACTCTGGGATGGAGAAATATAAGAAAAGATGACTTTCCTGTACCAGTTTTCTCACTCTTGAACAATTCCATTGGTTGGGGAAGGTAACTAAATGGTGAAAGAGAACAAGAAAAAACATAGAGAATTCCTCCTCCTCCTCCTCTCCCTCTCTCTCAATCACAAACACACACATTCAACTCATGACATACCGACTATCCCTGTTTTGGGAGATTATAGTTGTATTCTGAGATGAGCTTACCAAATCAGCAGAAGCGTTCTAGGATGAAGAAACATGAAGAAAATTTCACTGCCCATTAATACTAATAACTTGGATAGAAATTCTCATGGAAAATTCAAGCAACATTGATGAAGTCAAGTAACAAAGATAGCAGTTCACTGAAGATAACAGAAAATGCGAAGGGAAAGAATGCATGGGATTGCAAATTAACTTAAAAGGGGTATAGCATTACTGATTCAGACAAGAAGGGTCCAACAGCAAACTCTGTTCAGAAATATTGGTAGGAATCACGTTCATGCCTAAGTCAAAAACATTTTATATAGCCATTCTTGCATTATGGCTTTCTTATCAGGCATGCATAGCCCGCCCATTTGTCAGGTATATTTGACTTCAAGTACTATGATACTCTCAAAGTTCTAGAAATTGTGATTAGTAGCAGGAGAAAAGATACCGAAAGTGTAAAATCAGTGTTTCAGTGTTTTATCAGTCGAATGGTGAGCTAATACTTTCTTTGCAGAATAAAACTAAGGACAGCAACTCAAAAAACCTGTACATTAACATTCATATCAGCAGTCCAAAAGTTATGTACAATCAGAGGTTATCTTTGAAGAATTTCCATCTGTCATGATAACCAGATTTTTCAGCCCCAGATAATCACTCACTATAAGAAATGCCTCTGGTGCCATTGACGCTTAAACTCCAGAGATGCCTATTAGCTGATTGGAGATTGGAAAAAGCAGAACATGGAGCTCCTCACATAATATCGGATGCTGTTCTGTGAGAGCGATAGATTCGAATCTGAAGCAAACAAATCATGCAATTATAAAAAAGAACATATTTTAAAGAAAACTGGAGAAGAACTATATGGATCAATTCAGGTTAATAAATTTAACTTGAAAGGTGATAGTTTATGAACATCAGTAACTATTTCCCACATGCATAAATATGATTATCATTCCAAAACATGTAAG
Organism: Jacaranda mimosifolia; assembly: GCA_018894105.1. NCBI lineage: Eukaryota > Viridiplantae > Streptophyta > Magnoliopsida > Lamiales > Bignoniaceae > Jacaranda > Jacaranda mimosifolia. Next base: position 2,543,518 of record CM032124.1, on the reverse strand, counting down.
TTTGGTGCCTCTTAAAAAATTGATTGAATTACAGAAGTATATCGCTCCATACCTGAGCAAACGCATAGATGGCTCTCAATATCCTTGAATAATCAGTTCCAAGCATTTGAATGACAACATCTGCCAGCAATGTACCCCACATCCTGCACCGGACAAGATCACAATTGTTGAATTCACATATACTGATCCGGAGAAATGTAAGGTGAAGCAGGAAATTTAACGCCTATGACATGCGAACATCACACAAAATAACTTAAAAACTAATGTGAACTGTAGAACAGTCAGAGAGAATGCTGAACTTGTAAACTAAATTTAACAAAAAACCTTTGAACAAAGAATAGCAGCATAAAGTTGGCTTAAGAAAATCGGATGGAAGCAATGGAGAATTTAACTAAAAATAAATGGATTGCAAGACGAAATACAAGCTAGCAGATCATGAAAATAGAGATTCAGCGAAACAGAGTCCTTACATAGGGCCAAGTAATTGAGCCACACTTTTAAGCCCCAGATACCGTGCCGCAGCAGCTTTTAGACCCTGTCAAGTGTGTTTAATGTGAAAACATGAGTGTGTTTAATGTCAAAACATTTTCATAATGTCTGAACATATTCAGCATATAGAAAAACCATATTGAAGTAACTTTTTTTCAAAATCAAACTAGAAACATTTTTCATGATGAACTAAAGTTGTATATACCACAACAGCTGCTTCTCTCATGGCCTACTCAAGTATCTAGGATCTTCTGTCCTAGTACTATTTTTTGGATATTGTTGGTGGGAGACCAGATGTTTTGCATAGTAATAAGCATATAAGATGCTACAGCATATATGTCCAGAGAGCAAGAGAAATCTTTAAAGGATAAATGCATTCAAAAAATCAGAATGACTTTTTGTATAAACAAATTACATGGTGAACATCATTGTCGAGGAAGGTATGCACCAATAAACTTAAACAACAGAATGATAACGAATATTGAAGCACTTCACAGCAATTGAAGGACCCAACATATATCACCTGTCTGGCAGCCAGCAAGCCTGCTCCAGCTTCCAGGTTGATAGCTGCCAACTGTCCACCCTGGAAACCAAAATACTGGATGATTTCAGAACGCACAAAACAGGAAAGCCATTTTAAGTTACATTTTTTTGTGCCAGTCTCTAAAACTGACATTTTAAATGCACAGACTTTTATTGAGGACCTTTCTGATAGCTTCTTTCTTCATTTGATATTTTGCAGCTTCTGACAAAATCTTTCCTGATAATCTCCCTCCCAACTGCAAGAGATTGCGTCAGGGTTACAAATGCAAAAATGATTTCAAAATAAATTGAGGGAAAATCTCTCACCAATTCCAACAATTTCTCCAATGTAAGCATCCCACCGCCCTAAAGTACAAAGAGTAAGTTGATAACTAACTCATGTGAACCCAACGGAAAGGAAGAAAAGGAAAAAAGTTCTTAAATGGAAAGCATAAAACCTTTAATATCATTGAGCGGAGCTCTGTTGCTCCAATCCCTAGAGCTGCAAGTTTTTGTACCTTCCATTGGCTGAGTCCTAGCTCTAGGTTATTAGACCCATCAGAATTCTTTGAGCTACCCTTGTTGCTCGAAAAGCTTCCTGTTTCTTCACTATGGAAAGTAATACCACGTAAATATCAAGATATCCAATGGAAACATCTCTTATATCATGCAATTTGCTTGTCTTACTACATCCAGGGAAAAAAACAAAAAAAAACAACACACACAGAAAAAGGGGGAAAAAAAATTGTTTGTTTTCATGGCCAAATTTCAATCAAATAAGCAGCAAACTATATAACTTGTTTATTTGCCTGTATGGATTAAGTTAGAATCATACCCCTTCAGAGCAGTTTTATCAAAGATTTCTGAAGCATGAGAACATGCGAATGGTATCAGGATTTATGAGAGGATGGCAGCAGTTATTGGGATGAGAATGGTTTTGGAAAAGTAACTACATCAGAGGCATGAAGTGGGGATACATGCCTGTCATTGTTTATCAAAGCTACTTTTCTTTCCAACCTTGAGATTTCAAGTTTTGTTCTCTACACTGTTGTTCGGCTTACGAGAAAACTGACAATTGATGTATTGATTCACATCACCAATTGTAGAAACTCTTAATGTAAGCACATATCCACATCACTATCTCTCTTTCTACTTAAAGAACAAGAATTGACAAATCCTTGCCACCCAATTTCCCTATTTTGCTAAAGACAAGAATGCACAAAAGAATTTTCATATGGAGATAGATTGCCAAAATATCTAGATAATCAAAACTGTCTACTTTAATTATTCATACTGCAACTAAAAACAATATATATACGTGTGTGTGTGTGTGTCTGTCAAGTTTGTGTGCATCGAGTTCACAGCTAAATGTCACACCCCGGCAAAAAACGCCACGAGGTCCCAAATCAATGGAGGTTAAGGAATGTCCCAAAAAATTCTAGAACATTATACACACATTTCCACCGTCCATTCAGGAAGTGGATAGTAAAATTCCAGTAATGGAAGTTCTTCAGAATTTCTCTCTCTAGCACTTTCTCTCTGCAATGACCTCCACAAACTTTAGCTAACTCACTTCACACACAACACTTGAAAGGGAGGCCGACTTAGCTAGTGTTGCAGTAGGGCGAACGAGCAGCTAAATGTCGCACATGAGCATGTAAGAGACAATTCTGTGACATAAAGGACAAAAGTATGGAGAATAATGTAGATTTTCAGTCAACTGGATGGGATCTCAAACTTTATTCATTATATTCAGTTATCAGGATGAGAATGATTTAGGAAACATTACATCAGAGGCATGAAGTGGGCATACATGCCTGTCAATGCTTATCAAAGCTACTTCTCTTTCCAACCTTGAGATTTCAACTTTTATTCTCTAAACTTTTGTTTGGCTTGGGAGGAAAATAACAGTCAAATGTATATTATACACATCACCAAGACACCAACTCTAAAAGTTCTTAATGCAGGCACATATCCCATCATTATCCCTCCCTTTACTTAAAGAACAAGAATTAATAGATCCTTGCGACTCCAAATCCCTCTTCTGCTAAACACAAGAATGCAGAAAGGAAAAATCCATTGGAATTTTCATATGGAGAGATCAGTTAGATTGTCAAAATGCCTAGATAATTAAAACTGTCTAGTTGAATTGTTCATACTGCAACTGACTAACAATATATATACACATGTGAGCATGTGCGCATGCGTGCGCGTGTATCTGTGTGTGCGTCAAGTTCACAGCTAAAGGACACAAAATATGGAGAATAAATGTGGATTTCCATTCAACCAGATGAGATCTCAAACTTTATTGATTATCATCTTGTTGTTCTAGATAAAACATAAAATCTGAAGGCTTGAGAGATTATTCTAGAATGAATAGAAAAACCATCTTCTAGCTATACAGAGAATTATTGATTTCCATGGATTTCAAGAAGTTAATGACTTCCCGTGGAAAGGAAGAAAAATGAAGTTTAGAAGCGATATTGTTCGCAGAATAATATGGTGATTCTCCATTTGATTTGTGTTTTATAGCACTCAGAATGACATCTAAAATGTAATAAAAATATTTCAACCATTTATTTATGCTGATTCTACACAATACTTCAAGAAGACTTCTCTTGATGATTGATCATGGAGCAAACAAAATGCTTTAGCGCTCATCATCCTAGACTTGAATAGGAAAAAAAAAAAAGAAGCATAGGAACTTCTTTACCTTGAATATTCTTGCAAGAGATGAAGAAAAATCTCTACTTCTAGATCTTCAGCAGACAATTTGGCCGAACAAGGTATATTTAATTTTTTCCTTACTCCAAGCAATACGTTTCTGTATGATGGTCTCCAACCCCTGGCATGAAAAAAACACAATGAAAACTTAATTTTTTCACTCTAGATTCATAAAATCCAAATTTTGCTCTTTTTGTTCAGAAATATGATGACCATCTCTGAACATAAGCTTTTGCCCTCTGGAAAAAGGTAAAGATAATACACTGTGCCAAAAACCACCCTTAAGCAACTTAAGAATTGCATTGCCTCTGATACAGACACAAATATTTAATTAATTGATGGCTGGGAAAAATTCTTTGAGATCCCAACTTCAACTAGCATTGATGGTCTCTAGAGCTATTACATTTTAAACAAAAAGTTACTATTTTGGAAAAAATCTCAAACGGCTTTATGAAAAAGAAAGAGGGATGTGCATATACCTACATTGCATGTCAAGAAAGATGTTTGCTTTCATTTTCTCTACCAGTACGTAATATGATAAGGATCTTAACCAGCGAGACATTTTCCAAAATTGTCCGTTTCATTAACCTTCTCACATGTATCTATTTAAATCAATTAATAAATGTGAACTGTAAATATGCAAAGAATTACTAACCAAACAAAGACAACCGTTTGACAGTAACATTGCCTCAAATTTACCCGTCTATCTAATCATTTTATATTGACAGCATAAAATATTAGCAACTACAATTAACAAACTCATAAAATGACCTCAATGTTGACCGTGCATCAGATGCAAGAAACAGAAATCGAGATTCAAGCATTGAAATGAAATCTTCCCTCTCGTCCGGGTCTTCTCCAATCATAATAGGATCAACATCAGCCCTTTTCGTGATTGATTTCAACAATGGACTGAAGTAACTGAAATATAAAACATGAAGGGAGGTAATGCAACATAAGAGAAAGAAGTCATATTGCTACAGAAGTTCAAACACTCAATGTACCACTTATCATGTGAAAAATGTGAAGTTACACCATGTGCTCAGAGAAAGGAATAAGAAAGAAGCATTCAAATGTATAGTGTATCTCGTCCCACAGTCATAGAACGGTGTACAATAATTAGGCCTTTGCTCTGGAATTATGTTAACAGGATAAATCTTCTCCAAAGCTAGCTAATTTCTTAATAGTCAAGCTAATTCTTCAAGAAAATTACTGTACAAAATCCAAAAGACTCCAGTTTTATAATCCATGTGGCTGAATGAGGTAAATTTAGAACAGAGTAAAGCACCTGGGGCCGAATAAAATTCTTTCAAGTTCATGCAATTCAGAATCGGTGGCGAGTTCAAGCACTGATCGAAGCTCCGGATCATATGCTCTGCTTCCACTGCCCTCTGGCAGCAAAACCAAGAAAGAAAAACAATATGAACAATCAAATAAAATTCTTTTCTATTCTCATTATAAATTTACAACCCAAAAAAGCTTATTTCTTGAGAAAAATATAGGATATACAAAAACTATTAGCAGCATTATGATGATTACCATATGAGTATCTTGAAATTGAAGCTAGAGGAGGCCGTAACAAGACCCTTGAAGCTTGACCATGATTTAAATTACCCCCACTTGAGTTCAAAGAGAACTGCAACATTTAAAATTCTCCAAAATTATTACATATTCTGCTAAGTGTGGGCTGGGGTGGTTCAAAATGTTTTCAAGTACTTACCGGAGAAGTGCGACGGATGGGAAAAGGTGGGTGGTGATTGTGGAGGAATTGGATTTGGCAGGTGGGGGAAAGAGAAGAGAGTGGTGGCGCAGTGGCTGTTGGCGGCGAAGCCATGGGTGGCTGCGGGCGGCGCTTTCAGCTAAACCACACACTCCGAGTAGTCAGTCAAAAGCAGCCAGTGTGAACGAGACGGCAGGGGGCTAAAATTCCACTCTTTTACATTTTTATTTTTTTTCTTTTATTTTTATATACATTAATTAGTGACAAAAAGTTATCATTTTCTTTTACAAATTATAATTATGGCATACAATTCTTAATAATTATTTAACAATCAAACAAGAATAATTCTGGGCCAGTAGTCTAATGTAACTTTTATAAAAAAATATAAATTACAATAATCAAAACTCTATTATGTTATGTAATTCGTGGGTCATTAACTTATGTTTTAGTTTTCAATAAATATAATTTATGGAAGAAAATTTTTACGAACTTTTGGGAAATTTGTTCCGCTCATCCTGAATTAAGATTTATCTTTATTTTTTACTTTTTAAGTAAAATTGTGTGTATTATATTACATTGATGTGAGTTTTTAAGTTGTATTAGATGATTATTTATCGTACTTAATTATTATTAAATAAGTTCATATAATTAATCATTTTGCTAAAAAGAAAATAAACAACTTACGGTCCCTTCATAAATGGGTGGCTATGGTGTCACACACTTATTTCTCACAAACTTTCGTTTGATACATAACTCATCATTTGTCTTGTGCCATACTAATTAAGTGAGCCTCCTCTTAAGTGTTTAGGGCTTGTTTGCCTAGGCATATAGGATTATGAGTGATTAATATATTAGTGATATATAAATTAGAAATAATATCTAAAATCATGTAATCTATTATTTGCTTGAATTTTAGAAATTAGTGATATCTCATGCTTAATATAATCTAATGTTTGGTTGGCAATATTACTCAATATGATTATACTTTATAATGTCCAAAATGTCCTAACTTCTAATAAGGTAAATTTCCAAAATTTGGCAGAAGTCGTTGAGGATAGGGTTTTTATGAGGGTAAGAATGTTATTTTCATTCTTTATCAGATCAAATTTGAAAGGATGAAAAATGGATCAAGCCGAGATGACTTGATCCATAAACCAGCCTGGCCCATGAAACCATATAGGTCCACAAAGGTATCATGGACCATAAAAATATAAAGCAAACAAGAAATAAAGCTTGAAAATGAATCTATCAAACTTTATCCAATAAAACAAACAAACCCTTAGTGTGCAGAGTAAGTTAGCTACATCTTTTAGAGAGAAAAACTTCCAAACTTGGATTCTTAATTGGTTACAAATGAACTCCTACCATCATTTATATTATTCACCATTTGAATGGACAATGGAAATGTATTCCATCCTACAGTCTATAATTCATCTTCAGAATTCTACTAATAGGATTATATGTGATAAAAGATTTGATGGAACTAGAACTTCTGAACTTGATATGCTACTAGCGAAAAATTCTAATTCACTTGGTTTCCTTTCCATTCACTTTTGTAGTGGGTTCAAATTTTGAAAAGAAGCATATCTATTGAAGCAATTATAATATTTCTTTATACAAATCTACAAGTGTGCAACATGTTAGAATATTGGGATGTTTTCAACCTTCGACACCTTACTACCTCTCAATGTCTACAATTAAGGCATGACGACAGTGTCCCCTAATTTACTTTAACATCCATCTCGTCCAATTTGCCCAACTTTATATGGCAATCAAGATAAGCACAGGAATCGGCAAGTTTTGAAATTAAGCTCATGTATCTCATCAAAATAAATTGGGTATATATATATACATATATCATCTCAAGTTTATTTTGAATCGAAATCCAAACTTTATATGTATGAATATGGGATAATATCATTTAATCAATTTTTCAATAATTAAACTTAATATATATATATATATATCAGTATTTACTTTATAATATTATTATATTTTTATCCGACAATATGTCTAAGCAAACGATGCAACACAAAAGCAATTATTAGACCTAGTTGTCCCACTTCTTATAAATTTGTCTTGTTAAAATTGACCTTTTGATGTCACTACCATTTTCAATTAATACTTTGTAATCTTATGGCACGAAGTGGATGTACGATGTCATAAATCTTGAAACATCACACCCACTCATCGTGTGAAAGCCCGTGCAAAAACTATGAATTATGTTATGCCGACAGCATACTTTCTTGAATAAAATTTTTATTTCAATTCATATCTTATTTTTTATTTTCACTTATGAATACATATAAAGTATATTAAATACATTTTTTTTTTTTTTGGAGCTTTTTTTTTCCCCCATCTGTTGAAACTGTGCTTTTAAGATATGCTCTTTTTCCTCCAAGAAACTTAATAGATAGGGTCATATAGCAGCCTTTGGGTCTCCAGAGAGCCAAGTTTAACAGGGTGAAATGAAATAGCTCTACAATTTCAAGATATATTTTGTAACTCAGCCCACAACTTCAGACCAGCAATCAAAGAAAAGAAACGGTGAATGAATATGAAATAGCATACAAATAATTGGAGCTTACATCCAACACTATAGGACATCATCTGAACATTAAACTGTCCAAGAATCTATACTACATCGAATTAAAGGACTAGCAAATATTAGAAAATTACAGCAACTTTATTTAACTATTCCTCAATACAGAGTATTAAGCATAAAGCTTCAACTGATACACTGCGAAAATGACCTGCAGTGGGAACCAAGCACAATTCTGATCTACTCATTATCCTTCTTCAATGGAAGCGGCCAGGGGGGTGGAGTAGGCTTTCTCTAACAGGACAGTCATCTGGAACAACCAAGTCTATTTTTTCTCATACTCTTCAGCAACAAGAGATGAATTATCTAGAGGTGGTAGGCTAAAAGAACACAAAGAATAATAAATGCTTCTAATGGCTGGTGTCTGGCTCACCAATTGCAAAAATCACAGGCCAGCAGAGACCAACCCATGCAATGTAATAATACCAATCACAACATTATCATCATTAATAACTGGCAAGAACTGCACCGGTGATGGTGGAGACTCCATCTTCTGCATTGCTTCAACTGCCATTGCATCTGGACCAATTGTCCTTGGGTTCCTGAAACTCCAGAAGAAGTTCTTTAACTTTCTTTTATAAGGGGCTAGCGATAACAGATAATAGACTACATAGCTAAAATACTTTTAAGACCTTTTTTTTTTTTCTCTTTAAAATACTTTTGAAACTTATTTTGTCTCTTGTTCGTGATTGAGGGCTGTATATTTAAAATCAAACGTTGAAAGGTATGCACATGGAGCAGGGAAAGAAGAATAGTAAAAGCCATTTCCAATGATCAATGCAAGTTTGCCGTGTAAGTATGGCCAAGTTAATAAACTAAGAAACACGTAACAAAATCTAAATTCCGTTGAACAGACTTCAAAGAACCAGAATACTGCATAAAACTAACACACTACTATTTCTCATTATATCCTTGGAAAAAAGGAAAAGAATTAAAGGTTTGCATGCTTCTCGAGTGAAGAACAACAAGGTAACTGTGTTCCACAGGATTTTACATTAGAAATCATGGCCAAATATGCAAAATCAGACATTCCAACTAGATATGGAAAGCAAGCACACCATTGCTGCCACAGAGGAAACCCAGTGTAGAAACCACTCAACAATTTCCCTTAGGCATTTTATGCATTGCAAAGGCAGACAACAATTTCTGATAGGAGGGGCATGCGGATTTGAATCAATAGACTCCAACAACCTGAAGATGGTGTTATATTTCAGTCTAGTTTTGCACCAAATTGCTTCTTCAGCCATCAAGCAAAATAATTACATTGCTCATTTTTTCACTTATCTTCATGCCCAATCAGTAATCAGATGAAGAAGTCAGTTTGCCTCACAAGAGGTAAATAAATAGGGATTCTAGCCAGAGCATAAGGATATATATTAACCGATCCCCATTAATGAAAGTGATTACTCACAGATCATGGACATGCAGCCACTTGGAAAGGGACTTTGGCTTCATGTAGAAAAGAGTATTTAAGCAGGAAAGCCATCCAACTCTTTGAGGCAGCAGAAAAGGGGCATAAGTCACAGAATTTATACAAGCAAAAGTTCATTAAACCATGTTTGTAGACTTTGGAAGTGTTTATGTGGATTAATTTTTAATAAAGTAATTCTGCTGATTTAAAAATCTTTCTATAAATTGCATAGATAATGGAGGAAACTTAAAATACAAAAGGATCTGAGTCATACTGTTTCAGGGACATTGAACAGAGTAATATACCTGTTACACATCTCTCCCACCATAAGCTTGAAGATGCCCTCACCACTAGCTTTCAGTGTTCGCCGCAAATCACCATCAGTAAATGTACCTAGCAGATGATAGTCATCATCTATAACGAGAAGGCATCCACAACCTTTACTGGTCAACTCTACCAGCTGATCCATGATTAGATCTCGTTCCCTGCACACTGGAAGCTCTTCTTTCTTCTTCATAAGATCCTTCACCTGCAACCCAAAAAGGAATCATTCTTGATGAATCATAGAATACCAGTTCATATGCAGTGGAACAAATGCTAATGTAAACATCTAGCAAGTGACTATAGTCAGAAAAAGAATGAGCTCATTGAATGCATAGGTCACCATATATCGGACCCAAGGGTTCAGCCATCCAACAGATAGACTAATAAAATACTTCAACCAGATATCGCAATGATAATGCAAAAAGAATAGATTCCCATCCTCCTAAACCACTAATACAATGCAACACTTTTCTTTCCCTACGAACCAAACTTCATAAACAGTATCTCCTCCAAATTCAATTCTTTCCCACAACAAACTGTACAAGTTTGAAGAAAAGACAGTAAAGCAAAATGTACAAGATAAGTTCGTACTTCAGGAACTTTATTTACCCCATAAAATTTGTCCTACATTCACAAATTCCAGAAGATCAAGTTACAAACACCACTTTCCGACACTGAACATCTTTGTCTCATTCATATCATGCTTCAAGAGCTAAAACCCTCCACCGACAATGATTCTCCACCAACATTTCCCTCCAAATTCACATCAAAATCACAAATTCGAAAAGAAAAAACAGAAAAGAAAACCATTAAAACAAAACCCACGAATTCACCTTGAAAATCAAGCTCTTCCCAATTCTCCCAGCAGGATGGTTGGCCGCATACTCTTCCTTGCTCAAATTCCTCGCCCCCATGAGTGCGATCGCCACCGTATCCCCAAAAACCATCTGGATCGCCGTCGACGTCACCGGCGCCAGATCAAACGGACACAACTCGCGCTCCAGCGGCAAATGCACGTTCAGATCGCACAACCGCATCAACCCATTAGGCTTCACCGACGTCACGGATATCAAATAAACCCCCTTCGCCTTCGCGCACGGCACAAGCCTCAACAATTCCTCTGAATTACCACTCTTACTGAACAGAACCAACAAATCTTTGGATGACAAAATGCCGATGTCACCGTGAAGCGCATCCACAGGGGACAAAAACCCGGATTTAATACCAAGAGAGACGAGTGTTTGCGAGATTTTCTGGGCTACAAAGCCCGACTTCCCGACACCAGAAAAGAAAATGGTGCCTTTGGCATTTAAGAGGGTCTGCGTGAAGGCTAGGGTCTGGGAAAGGTCCAAGTTTTGGAAGAAATGGTTGAGGTAGTTCTGTTGGCATTTGAAGAGATTGAGCAAATGGGTCTGGTCCAATTTTGCTTTGGCTAAATTGGTTTCTTCTTCTTCCGTGCTTGGGAATGGTAGCGAAAGAGACCCCATTTTCGTCTTCTGCTATTCAGCTTCGTCTCGCTGGGTGGTTCCAGGAAGAAAAAGGCGTTAAAACGATTGGCGTGTGAGCGCGGGGATGAATAATTTTTTATGTAGGTAAGTTTGTTGCTTGTGTGTGTGTGTGTGTGTGTGTGTGTACAAATTATTATTAGGATTACCAATTAATAATTTCAATTATTCATATAGCTCTATTATTTTATTTTATTTTATAATTTCTATTATTAGTATTATTATTTATTTATTAATTTTCATAATTTAGCTGCGAAAAGCAAAATACGCACTTGAAATAAATATTGGAATTCTTAACGGTTTGCTCCCGTCATTGATTTCATGGGCAACAATAGAAAATACATTTGAAATGAACGCCGGAATACTCTAATGATATCTTTGTGTTGTATTACTAAAGAAATTCTATTATGCTGAATATATATTTTTAAAATAAAATAGATTCAAAATTAAATTTTATTTTATGATATTTACATAAAATTTCTTTCTTGAAAAACGTTTGAGGGGTTTAGTTGATTCATAATTTATGTTCTATTTTGTATTTTCATTTCGTTTATTTTAAGAAATCTATCGATTAATTCTTATTCTTAATTTTTTTTCCTGATTCTTTTTCAATTAAGATATAAATTCTGTTCACAAATTAGCTGAAAAATACATCATTTGAACATCTTAATTAGAAAATATTATTAAAAAAAATTCATATATAATTTTTCACAAAATAATCATGAGGGAAAATGGAAATCATGGAAATGGACCCTTATGCGGTTATGCCCCATCCATTTAATTTGTCGGTGAGACTTGTGTGGAACGTCGGTAGCCAATTTAGTAAATAATGGAAATTACGACTTACCATATGTTTATCGTAGTAAGGGTGTCAAAATCAAACTCAATTCGATAACTTGATAATGATTCACTTGAAAAAAATAAGATTTGGATTTGGTGTTTTTAGGTTTGGATTAAATTGGATTAGATCCAAAAATGACCCTAGAAAAAAAATAAGATTAGGTTGATCCCGGGTCAACCCACCTAACCCTCCCCCCCCCCCCCCCCCCCCCCCCCAAAAAAAAAAAAAGAAAAAAAAGTGGGTAACCTAGTAACTCAATAAACTTGACCCAACCCGACCCACTTGAAAAAAATTAACTAATTAAAATAAAATCTAAATAATATATATCCAAAAATTAAAATTTTAAAAATTCAATTACTGAATAATAGTTTGTTATTTTTTTGTATTTAGAGTACTCATGGACATTAGGGGTGGACGTTCGGGTCGGGTAGTTTGGGTTCGAGTAGTTCGGGTCAGTACCCAATTTTTTGGGTAGCAATTTTAGTTACCCGACACTTTAGGTATCTGAATATATCGAGTACCTGACTGATATGGGATGACCCAAGTGCTTAGGCCCAAACCAGCAATGCCCAGTATGGGATGGCCCAAAGGCTCGAGCCCAAACCGGCAATGCCCAGTTTGGGGCTCAGGACCCGTATGTCTCATCGACTTCACTCGACTAGATCTGCCCAGGCTCAGTCTGGCGCCCAAAGGCCCACGGAATCCATCGACCTAATTCGACCTGGTTGAGGTCGAGAACAGTACAGTACCCTGCCTACCGCATTAAATGCACTGACGGGCGCCATGCCTCCGCATTAATGGCGCATGCCATCCCCCTCACCGTCTGACACAGCAGACGCCGCTACAGTGTACTATCTTGTCCTTGAAACCTGGAAGGACAGTTAGCTGGAAATATTCAAATAGGGGAAATGACCAATTACCTCTGGCACAAGGCTAAGGGCCCCTGGATGCACCGAGGGGCTTCCCAAACATTTTCCAAAAGGGAGGATGATATAAATACCCTCAACTCAACCTCCTAAAGGTACGCACTCATATACACTAAAAAGCCCTTACCCCGCTGCTCGATTTCTGAGATCGACTTCTACTGACTTGATCATTGGAGGGCCTAAGCCGATGGCCTCTCGACTAGCCTAACGTTTGCCGTGATTGCAGGATTCTTCCCTAACTTAGCAGGAACATGAACCTCTCAGGTCAAGTTTAACCCAAATTCAAACTCGGATTCTTATCCCGTGGATCGAACCCTCATCACTGACTAATTTGGGTTCGGGTACTCGACATGAATTTTTTTCATAAAAAAAATAAATATATACATATATATATTATTTAAAAAATCTAATGTAAAAAAGGGGAAAAAAAAAAGAAAATGAATCTGTTAGTCTCTGACTAACAGAGGCCAAGGCATAGTGGCCAAACTTTGGCCTTTTTCATATATATATATATAAATATAATAATTTATAAAATATATCATATATATAAAATAAGTATTTTATATATTTAATATATATAGATATATATGTATATCTATATATGTTTATATATATATTATATTTAATATATATAAAGATACTTATTATATATAATATATTTATTTATATACAAATTAAAGTTGGGTACTCGAACTACCCGATCGGGTAGGACTTCCTACCCGATATTCGACCAGAAATTTTATTTGGTACTTGACCCACAATTTTTTTGAATAAAAAACACTATCATTCGATCGGATCGGGTCGGTACCCAAATTACCGGATCCAAACGCCTACCCCTAATGTACATGACAATTTTAAAAGTTATTATATTTCTTCGACTTTAATGATTATGCTGAATTTTAGATTTTATTGTAGAACAAACTTCTACTGGATTATAATGTTGGAATTTATAAATATGAAAAATAAAATAAATAGATTAGGTTGGGTCAGTTTTATCAAGTTGAATTGGGTTAGGTTAAGTTTATTAGGTTATTGAGTGGCCTGATTAAAAATCAGGTCAACCCAAACTTGATCTGATCTTTTGTGGGTTAGGTTAGGATTGAGCATTTTGGGTTTAATATCGGGTTGGGTTGAATTTGGATTTGATGTTTTAAAGTTATACCCCTACCTCAACCTAACTCGAATCCACCCCACCCACCCGAATTGACACCCCTATACCGGAGGATGAGGATAAAATTTTCATACATGAATCAAATAAAAAATATAAATCTATAATCAAATAATTTTATTATTTTTCTAGTATAATAATAAACAATTCAATAATTTTTCTAAAAGCTTTTCTAGTATCAAATAACACGACAGATACTCAGATTTAGAAGCTTAATAACATCAAAATTGTAAGACATTTTGTATTAAAGAGCACCGGAAAAATATACATAAAGAGCAAATTCTAATTTCTAATGCTTTTTATCAATTTCTAGTTATGGGAAATGATTTATATTGATTATTTTTCGTTTTTGCTAAAAAGGTTGGGCGATCTAATTGAGGGGACAAGTGTCTTCTCTAGTTTGTCTTGTTTTCAAATAATACTTACGAAAATAAAATGCATAATTGTTTGAATATGCTTATGGATAATTATAGTATAATGATGATGTTACACTGTCATGTCAAACTTTTGAGTCAAGATTTAAAAGTACCACATTAACTAATCGTGGGAATAATCTTAGATTTCATTGCCTAGCTATCATAATAAGTGATTGTCTAGCTAAAGTCTCCATCAAATGCAGTGCTAATTGGTATTTATCCTCTCTCCTTTTTTAAAAAAAAAAAAAAAAAAAAAAACTTATATAGCAAGTCATATATAAGTAATTATGATCATAGATTATTATAGTATATTGCTAATGCGAATTTACTTTATTAGACATCTGTGTTAAAATTTGATAATGTCATATGAGCAAAATGAACTCATATGGCATATCAAGTTTGACTCCTAGTCAAATCAGATTAGATTTACAAAAATTAACACCAATCTTAAAGTGTTCCATTATGTAATTTAAAGTGGCAGGAGCAAATTAGTCGATTTAAACTTGCACCCATAATATTTTGTTGTTCCTGCACCCATATCACAAACGTAAGCAAATATTTTGTTGTTTTCAATAATGTAAGGAATGCCAATGGATGTTGGCGCGGCTCTCTTGTTGTTTCGGTAATGTAAGGAATGCCAATGGATGTTGGCACAATTAGTCAGAAACGAGCAGTTGAATATGGGCATCACAAAGGTTTCGCATTTGACTCTCTCTATCGATGTGAGGATTCCATTGAAGGACGATCTGTAAATATTCTTGTAAGCGTCCATGAAACCTAAAAACAATGCCTTGAACTTGTGTAGTGATTGGTGTTGACCCCATCTAAACTTTATGCAACCATAGCCCTATTCTTGTTGCTGAAATCAATTTTAAATTGACTATTGAGTGACTTCATGTACAAATTCTATCTTTTAATTGAGAATTTTACATCCATCTCACTTGGAAAGTTCTTCATTGTACAACCAAGTTTCTCATCACAAGAAAGTTAAAAATTTCTTTTTGCTTTTATAATGTGAGCTGGAGTATAAGGATCTTGATGTAAGTTTGATAGTAATTCTAACAATTGGCTTGAGTTAGGTTTGATCAATGAAGTGAGATAAATTTAATTTGATTCTTTGAGTTAAGTGTAAAATCTTGAGAGTGACAATATTAGGATAGCCTAATCGAAATATTGCAATAATGTAGTTAATGATTAATTCAAAGCTAGCAGGATAAAAAATATAATATAAATAATTTAAAATTGCATATCTATAAATGACAAGTAATATTTGTAAATAATTGATATTTGACAAGTACTGGGCCCAATGTTATGACAGTCTAATGCCAAGTACACCAAGTAGTTGATCTCTCACATCAATTTCAAAAGGGACATTTGCTTTTTTATATAAGAAAACTTGCAATATTGATTTACATGGTATCAATTCTAAAAAATTTAATGAGAGTCAATGATCACATACAATTTTTATTTATTTATTTATACACACATATATCAAAGTCCATTCGAATTCGAACTCTTAACATTTTACTTCATATAGGAGATTTAATCCGTTGGCCACAAGTTACATTAAACTCATATATCCAATAATTATGAAAATTCATAATACTAATATTGAGGTAATAAATAGACATAAAAAATAAATCACAAAAATTAGGACATCCTTATTTTTTCTTGGTAAGACGAATTAGGACATCATGATCATCCAACTTTCAACCTGATCAACGTCGAACAGGAATTCCCATGTTGACTATGTCCTGGCCATCCCAACAGCAGCACAAGAATGGAGAAGGGGTCTCAATTTGCTAATACCAATCTCTTTTCCATACAAAGAAGAGCATATTTTCTTCCAGGAAAATTGCTCTGCACCGAAGCACAAGAGCCCAGCTATTAGTTTATGGCGAAAATCCCATTTCTCCATGAATCCGAAATCTTCAGCTTCGGATTATGTGTTCTAGAGTATCATTTTCTCATTTTACATTATTTCGAAAATAGAAAACACCATTATTTGTACCATTTTCAATAAAAACATCATTCATTTTCATTTTAATTTTCATACCTATCAAAAACCTATAATACCTACTAACTTAAAAATAATTAAAATTCACTAACTAATTAAATATTTATTTATTTTTATCATTTCAAGATAATGAGATCCACATAAAATTTAATACTAATTTTTCATCTCATAATCATCTACTAAATTATTAAATAATTATTTATTTTTCTATCTTTTCAAGACATTGGAACCCACAATTAATTAAATAATAATAATTAGTACTATTACATTAAAATATTATTTTCAATCTATTTTGTTTCAAAATCCTTACGATTCTTATCCAATCATATTTTCATTGTTACACGTAAAACAATAATAAAATTAAAACACATTCTAAAACAATAAAAACAGAAAATGAGAATGAAAACACAACCAATCAAGTCCTTAATATCTCATGCAATCATTTCCTCGAAGCTTCTTTCATTCGGCCGCCCTCTATACAACTGTATATACATATGAGTGAGTGTGGGTGGGTTGGTGGGTTTTATGCATTGGGAGGGGACAACCAAGAATTCGACTTGAATCAGCGGAGAGACTTGTCCAGGAGTGGAATTGGAGTAGAACTTGTGTTTCTGTGTACATATAAAAAAGTGGGTTTTCTCCATATCCAGTCCTGGCTGAGTCTCATTCTGCGGAGTCCATGACTTTTGATACCTCCAGACTGGTGTAAAAATTGTGTCTTTCAATTATTTTCTTGAGAAAGAATTTGAGATGCTTTGATGTGTGCTAATTTTGATCAGTTTTTCATTGCCTTAATTTTGACTGTATTTAGTGCTTATTCTAACATAATGCAAGGGAAATTCTGTAGCTGACTGCATTGGTGTGTAAGAACATGTGTAATTGATGATGTTAATACTGTGATTTGTGTTTATAAGGGGAAGTAATATACCAATGGAGGAGTTGTGGTAGTGCACTCTGGAGTGCCATGTTGATTTCTGTTTATAATATGATGCATCAACAAATAAACATTTACTTATACTTGAAATTGCGGTTCAATAAATTTACAAATGGCAAATAACGGTAAATATGACAAAGAAATGATGCAAAACGGTATGGAATCAGGCAAGACAGGACGTTGGAGCACGCTTGACATGCATGGACAGTACACCACGCGCCCTTGGGCTCAAGCGCGAATTTTGGGCACATTAAGTTGCGACTTGCTCCAGGGCGCAAGCTGGCGTGCCCTGGTGCAAGCCTTACTTTCCTGGATTCGCGCGCCAAGGTGCAAGATCTGTGCACCCTGGCGCGGAACAATCTGCCCAAACTGGGCAATTGTGCGTTGGGGCGCAAGTTTTGTGTGCCCCGGCGCGGAGCGCATGCCCAGGGGTCGTTTTGTTATTTTCTTTGGGTATTTTAACCCCGTTTCTTTCAGATTGATGAAAAATATCAAATATAGTTCTAGACTGTTTAGAAAATTCTCTCAGAACGGAGGTTAGAATGAGGGAGTTGAGTATTCTCGTGAGATTTATGAGACTTAAATTGTACTTGATACTTTGATTTGGAATTAATAAATTCATATATTTGTCGGGTGGATTAGGCATATCGTCTAACTATGTTAAATCTTGTTGTCTTTCTTATTAAATTACTTTACTATAGTTAGACCTTGTTGTCTTTCTTATTGAATTACTTTACTTTTATTTCTCAATTTTACTATTTGGTCTTTCTATCACAACAGTAACTAGAACTTTTCAATATTGGTTTAAACAAAATAGCGAACTTAATTGGTCAATAATACCAATTGAACTTCTAATTTGGATAATGGTATTATATGCAATCATTTTGATACTTATATGCAATTTCAAATAGCTCTAATTTTTATAGTATGTTTCAATTCTTGTCAGATAAAGATTGACTATAACTTTGGCTAGGGATGGATTATAGTAGGAGGAGATGTAATAAATAGAGACTGACTATGGATGCTAGATTTTAATCCTTGAAAGTGACAATTTTTGCTATTAGGACTCGATTGGCTGTCCACAGAGGACCGAATTGGGTTCGAAGTACGAAGCATGGGGAGGGAAGCCGACTTGAAGATGAAAACCAGCATTACAAACATCTTGTATAAGGTGATTAACGGTTTTATCTCGATCACGAAGCCCAGAATATAGATATGAATCTAATCTATAATGTGACTGCTTCAACGACTGCTTTACCCACTGCTTTATCCTCAGAATCTGGCTCGACTTGACTTCATGATCGAGAAGAGCTTAGCTTTCGAGAATGTTATGATATGGCTTCGCCAAAATTGGCTGAAGCATCTAAAAAGGGAAGCGTCCGGGGACTTTGCCAAGAGCCATCATCTCTTGAATAGCATTCTATAGTCCATCTAGATAAAGAGATGCCTCACAAGGGATCTTATCGATGTCAGAGAGCTGGTTAGGCTCAGTGCATTTACGAATTTCATTAGCAGCTTTAGCCTTGTTGGCCTAACCCCACATCTTTCTCCAATCGAAGTCAGACTTGCGTACTGTGAGACCGTTCTGGGGACCTGCTTGCCCTTATTCCCTATCGACAAAGAACTCCGGAATGAATGCCTTTGATGTGACTAGCAGGGCAGGTGGAATGGAAGTCGAGTGAGGAATAGTCGAACTTTTACGTTCAGTAGTTCAGCACATCGAATCATGAAGCCGAGGTTTAGCTGTCTATAATTAAAATGGGTATCCTTGAGAGTAAATGTCTCAATAATTATCATCCTTATGGAAATTTTTTAGCCAGGGACACAATCAATGTAGCTAACGACATTGTTATACAGCAAGACAGGTGTTATTTCCTTTAATGTTTTTCTCTTGTTTGTTTTCCTTTGTTTTGGTGAATATCAGTCTTCTTTGATTTTCTGTGAGACCTTTTCTGTTGTCTATGAGTATAAAACATTACTTGTAGCTGTCATATCTTGTAATTAAATTAGTAGCATAAGATATTACTAGTATCTTTCGTATCTTGTAAATTAGTTGTATAAAACATTGCTACTATTGTCTGTTATAGGTGTCCCAACTGAGCTAATGGCTGGCCGGCCCGGCCAGTTGGTTGATTTGGCTGCGTGCTTGTCCACAACTGTGTTAGTTGAGATCATGAAAGGGATAGTCTTGTCTTGAGATATTTGGTTCATATGCTTTCCGTACAGGGCTTAATTTTTTGGCCAATTGAAAATTGACATTTGTAAAAATATATTAGTTATTAATTTAAAATTTTCTATTTATGTTTGAAATTTGTTAAATTTAATTCCGAAATATAAATAGTTCATTTTAATTAATACTCTAATATTAATTTATACACAAATCAAATATCGATAAGTGTCAAGATAAAGTGGCACAACCGATCAAATCAAGTCTGGTAGCTTAGCAATCGCGGGCCAATTGAATTGTGACACGTGGCGCATCTATGTACGTGGACCAACCAGGTCAAGAATATTTAATATTATCTTTTAATATGTGCATCAAAGAGATAATTATCAAATGTGTTCAAGTCATTTTGGGGGCTCATGCTAAATGCCTATATAAAGGAATGTTCAGAGACTCATATCCTCATATTCATATTCTCATATCCTCATATTCTCAAGTAAAAGACTAAAGTCTTCAAGTTTCAAGTTTCTGCTACGACGTATTGCTACCGCGAAGGTCCTATACATCTTCAAAGCATCAAGCCATCAAGTTCTTTGATTTCAAAATCAAGATTCGAGTTCAAAGAAATTTCATAGTGTCTTTTACCAAGTCAAAGTGTACTACACCACATATCCTAGAACAAGCTTCAAGCCCTTGGATCATATATTGGGAGAAGAATCAAGGGATTTGTTTTGTTAGGGAATTTATATTTCTTCTCTGATAAATTGTAATTCTCATATATTCTTTAATATAAATTCAATTTGTCCATTATTTTTCTTTGTCTTGTGATTTAATTTTGCAGACAACAAAATTTGTGTGAATAAATTTCTAGCACGCCCAGTGGAACACATATCTACCCCTCATCTCTTCCTCCTGTTTGAATTTTGCAGATATTTGCAACCACTCAATGGCACCTAAGAGGAACCAACTCGCCTTAGCCAGGAAAGATGCTACTGGCCTTGCTGCTGAATTTGTCAATCAACCCATGACTGGGGCCAAAAATACTGATTTCATTTCGCCTGATGGTTATGACTCTGGAAGTCCAGGGAAACAGATCCTAAGGTATTATCTTTTGCTAAATTGCCAGCTACAGCGACTGGAGTGACAACGATGGATGAACAACTTGCTCGGATGGCTCAAGCTATAGCTGACCTCCAAAAGATTGTAGAAGAAAAAGATCTAGAAATTGCAAACTCATGAGCAAATAGGAAGAGAAAGATCTTAGAGAATTTAGCTGCAACCATCAGTCTTCTCTTGGCCATATAATGGTGCAAAAACAAGTTAAGGAGATGCCTTATAAGCGAGAAATTGATCAAAAGATCGACCATTCTGCAACTTCTATTGCCACATTGTCTGTTCAATAATTGCAGAACATGATCACCAATACTCTTAGGGCTCAGTATGACATGCCTTCTCAAAGTTCTATTGTGTATTCGAAGCCCTATACAAAGAGGATTGACTAATTGAGAATGCCGATAAGATATCAACCATCAAAATTCCAGCAGTTTGATGGAAAGGGAAATCCAAAACAACATGTGGCCCATTTCATTGAGACATGCAATAATGCAGGGACTTATGGTGACCTTATTGTGAAACAGTTTGTGCGTTCATTGAAAGGAAATGCCTTCAACTGGTATATTGACTTAGAACCTGAATCCATTGATAACTGGGATCACATAGAAAGGAAGTTTCTGAATCGCTTTTATACTACGCGCCGGACTGTGAGCATGATTGAACTTACCAATGCAAAATAATGGAAAGATAAACCAGTGGTAGACTACATCAACTGTTGGCGTGCATTAAGTTTGAATTGCAAGGATAGACTCTCGAAGACGTCTGCGATAGAGATGTGTATTCAAGGTATGCATTGGGGACTTCCCTACATTCTTCAAGGAATCAAGCCTCGTACTTTTGAGGAATTAGCCACTCGTGCCCATGACATGGAGCTTAGCATTGCTAATTATGGGATTGGAATTCCTGCTAAAGACCAGAAGAAAGAAAGGAAAGATTCAAAGAAAAGTGAAAAATATACCATAGCAACTACTAAGGAATCCATGGCGATCAAGACAGCATCCATAAAAATTCCCACAAGTGATAAAATGGTTGCTGAGAAAACTGAAGATCAACACATTTCAACAAGTAAGGAAACACTAAAAGAAATGCAGGAAAAGGAGTATCCATTTCCAGATTCTGATGTTTATCATATTTTTGATGAATTATTAGCAAGGAAATTGATTGAACTGCCAGAACTAAAATGTCCTGAAGAAGTTGGAAAGGTAAAGGATCCAAAATATTGCAAGTATCACGAGTTGTTGGCCATCCAATAGAGAAATGTTTCGTCTTCAAGGATAAGGTAATAGCATTGGCAAGAGATGGGAAGATAATTCTTGATACAAAAAAATGTTGTTGGATTAAACCTTGCTAGCATTATAACTGTAGCAGATATCACATGTGTTGCAAGCAAAGATAATGTCTTCTCATCTTCATTCATGGGGGCATCAACAATGCTTCAGTTTGGAAGCTTAGATCTAGTGCTAGTGAAGATTCAATTCATTGATGGAGTGACTAAGCTGGGAACAAGTTCTACTACTGAAACTGAAGATAACAATGAGTTGACTCTTGTGACGTACCGATGAAGGAGGAGACGATATGCCAATTAATCTCGTCCATTAGCATTAAAGGTCTTATATGTAGCCAGACGCCCTCAACCAAGGACGACGAAGAGTTTAAAGGCCACAAATGGTAAGCTGGAAAATTCATTGGTAGGTTACAAAAGGAGCCAAGTGACTTTGAAGGATTATTTTCCTATAGGATTCTTTGATCAAAAAATTGAAGCAGTGCATACTATATCTTATGAAACTGAAGAACAACACTCCACTTTCTATTGTACAACCATTGTTTTTACAGACGAGGACTTGCTATTGGGATCGAAACCTCACAATAGGCCACTTTTCATTTTATGGTTCATACAGGAACTAAAGGTCAATCGCATACTCATTGATGGAGGATCTACAGTCAATATTATGCCAAAATCCACCATGAAGAGTTTGGAAATTTCTATTGAAGATCTCTCATGCAGCTGCCTAACTATTCAAGGTTTCAACCAAGGAGGCAAATGAGCTATTGGTATGATTCGTCTAGACCTCATAATTGGGGAGTTAGAAGTAAGTACTCTATTTCATGTAATTGATGCAAGGACTTCCTATTATTTGCTTTTGGGATGGCCTGTGGCTTCATGAGAATGGGGTGATACCTTCCACTCTTCATCAATGCTTCAAATATTAAAAAAAATGGGAAAGTTATGAAAGTTGATGCAGATGTGAAGCCATTTACTAAAGCAGAATCATACTTCACTGATGCTAAACTTTATCTGGATCTTAACTCAGTAAGTGAAGTGCAACCTCCAAAGGCTCCAAGCAACCACTCCACTAAAGGGAGATAAGATTGTTCTGAAATTTTCAGTAAACTGATAATTACTAAGGTTTTGACGAGCAAAAAATGCGAGTGCAGTGATGAGTCCAACTTACCAATATTTCGATATACACCGTAGTCATCTCAAGAGAAAGGGCAAATTCCACTTGGAGCATGTATTGAGGCGAATGATGCTGCTCGAAGCCGATTAAAGATGGTAGAATCAAGCGACTATCAAACTTTGAGTAAGGATTTCACCATGCCTATTGTTGGCATTAGCTCATCAATCTATAATGGACCATCTGTTGTAGGTGTTTCTTACAAAGAATTTGAGGGTACATTTGATCCTAAGGCGTATAAGTTACTTGAAAAATATGGCTATGACTTTTCTAATCCACCTAGTCTAAGCATAAACTTGAGTTAACCGGAGAAAAAGTTCATGGACTCAGTGAAGCACAACATAAACTAAGGAGACAGGGATTGAATAGTCAAGGGTTGGCCTGGGATTTAAAGTTGCAGAACCGGTCAGGATACACGTGACAAAGAAGGATAAGTGTGTTGATGTCCAACATATTTCTGCAGAAGATCACGTGAAGCTAAAAGATCAAAAACAGAATAATTATCAAATTTATGTATTTGACCATCTCAGTGCTCCAATTCTTATCCTTTTGTCTTTAAAAGACTTGGTGTTAAAGATCAAAGCAAATTTAATACAGGTCCACATCTGAGAGGTTTTGTGTTCAGTCGACTTGGAAATAATACAACAAAAAGGAGTGTTGACGATAGGATTGATATGTTGGAGTCGAAAAATGAGGGCCTGACTCTTCACTTGTCTCAATTAAGTGGAGCCAAATCTGCAATCATAGTCATCAATCTGGATAGACCTGTGAAAATAAAGCAGCATATCGTAAATCATTCATGCAGAGAGAATGTTGCAGATGAAGATGAAGTGGAAATCACCATCAGCTCTAACTATACAAGTGTTAAAGATGAGCTAAATCCTGCATCACATGATTCGTATCTTGAAGAATTCAATAGATTGGTGGCAAGTGGTTTTATAAAAGTTACAAACTACCCAACATGGATAATGATGCCTACCCCAGTTTCAAAAGCAGATGGAACATTAAAATAGAGCATCATATTTCAGAGAACGAGAGTTGCTGAGATCGAACAACCACATAATGAAGAAAATGATGAGTTACATGTATGTAATCATATCACTATTGATAAAGAGCTTGATTCAGAAATTCCTAAAGATGAAGTCCTAAAAGCTCCTCCATAACTTGAAGATGGTAGACAGACGACTGTTGATGAACTCAAGGAGTTGAATCTTGGCACAATAGAAGAGTCCCGTCCCATATTTGTTAGCAAGCTTTTAAATATTGAAGAAGAAGAACAATATTTCAAAATCTTGAGTGAATACAAGGATGTCTTTGCTTGGACTTGCAAAGAAATGCTAGGATTAGATCCAAAAGTTGCAATTCATCACCTTGGCATAAAATATAGGGCTCGTCCAGTAAAGCAGTCGCAGCAAGTGCTTCGCTAATAGCTCGTCCCTCTAGTTGAAGATGAAGTTAACAAACTTATTGATGTAGGATTTATTAGAGAAGTTAAATACCCAACTTGGATCTTTAGCATCGTGCCAATCAAGAAAAAGAATGGTCAGATACGCATTTTCGTTGATTTTTGAGATTTGAATAAGGCATGTCCAAAGAATGATTTTCCATTACCTATTATTGAAGTCATGGTAGATGCAATCACTAGACATGAAGCTTTATCTTTCATGGATGGATCCTCTGGGTACAATTAAATCAGAATGTCACCACAAGATGAGGAGTGTACAGCTTTTCGCACACCAAAGGGTATTTATTGTTACAAGGTGATGCATTTTGGGTTAAACAATGAAGGTGCAACTTATCAACGAGCTATGCAAAATATTTTTGATGATATGCTACATACAAGGGTAGAGTGCTACATGATGATCTAGTGGTCAAGACTAAGAAAAGAGAGAATCACTTGGAAGATCTCTACATGGTATTTGATTGGCTGAGAAAATATAACTTGAAGATGAATATGCTCAAGTGTGCTTTTGGTGTCACGTCTGGCAAGTTCCTTGGCTTCATAGTTCGACATTGTGTAATTGAAGTTAATCTTACTAAAATCGATGTTATCCAAAAGATGCCGTCTCCAAGGAATCTTAACAAATTATGCAGTTTACAAGGTAATCTTGCATTCATAAGAAGGTTTATATCAAATCTTGCTAGAAGATGCCAACCACTTAATCACTTGATGAAGAAAGATGCTCCTTTTGTATGGGATAAATGATGTGAGAATGCTTTTGAGAGCATAAAGAAGTACCTCATGAATCCGCTAGTTCTGGGAGCTCCTATACTTGGAAAACCATGAATATTGTACATTGCAGCACAAGAACAATCGATTGGTGCTCTCATGGCTCAGGAAAATAAAGAAGGAAAGGAGAAAGCTTCATATTATCTGAGTAGAGCCTTGACTGAGAATGAGTTGAAATACTCCCATGTTGAGAATATTTGTCTTGCCTTATTTTATGCAATCAGAAAGTTGAAGCATTATTTTGAGGCATATTCTATTCAACTCATCTGTGCTGATCCTGTCAAATTTGTGATGTCAAGACCAATACTCTTAGGAAGATTGGCTGACTGGTCTATTGTATTTAATTAGTACGAGATCACATAAGTACCTCAAAAATCTGTTAAAAGACAAGCTCTTGCTAATTTCTTGGTAGATCATCCCATTCCTGCAGACTGGGAAGTATTCGATGAATTACCCGATGAGAAGGCTCTCTTCGTTGATATCTTGCCAGCATGGACAATGTTATTTGATTGAGCGGCTCGATCTGATGGAACGGGGGCATGGATTATATTTGTTTCACCAGAAAGACAAGTTTTGACATATTCTGTAGTGTTAAATGAATTATGCTCTAACAACATTGTAGAATATCAGACTTTGATTATAGGGATTCAAATGGCACGTGAACTGGAAGTTTTAGAAATTGAGGTCTATGGTGATTCAAAATTGGTTAATCAACTTTTAAATGTTTGTGAAGTTAAAAAGGAAGATTTGATTCCTTACTTTCAGCTAGCATCTTGTATGTTGAAGAAGTTTGAAAATGTTGTCCTAAGTCATATCCCGAGGAAAGAAAATAGGATGGCAGATGCATTAGCTAACTTGGCTACTACTTTGGCCATTTCTGGAAAAAAAAATGACAAATATCCAGGTGTGCAATAAATGGATTGTGCCGTCACCAATTGAGCTTGATCGCAAGGATGCAAATGTTATATCAGTCTTAGTTGGTGAAGATGAAGATTGGAGGACATCACTAATTGACTATCTAAAGGATGGGAAATTGCCATAAGACCTTCGTCATAGGATGAAGGTGCATCAGAGGTCATCTCGCTTCATTTTATACAAAGATATTTTGTATCGTAGATCTTATGAAGGTATTTATCAGCGTTGTTTAAGTGGTGAAGAAGCAACTGAAGCTATGGCTGAGGCACATTCTGGAGTTTGTGGAGCTCACCAGTCGAGTCCTAAGCTTCATTTTTAGATTAAAAGGATGAGATACTACTGGCCTACTATGGTTAAAGATTGTATGAGTTATACAAAGAGGTGTGAAGCTTGTCAGATGCATGCTAACTTTATACATCAGCCTCCTGAACCCTTACATCCCGCAGTTGCTTCATGGCCATTTGATGCATGGGGTCTTGATGCCATAGGTCCTATAGCTCCTAAGTCGTCAGTTGGTCACACTTATATATTGGCAGCTACAAACTATTTCTCCAAGTGGGCAGAAGCGATTCCCCTCAAGAAAGTGAAGAAAGAAACTGTTGTTGAGTTCATTCATTGTCATTTGATTTTCAAGTATGGAGTGCCTCATTACATTATTATCGATAATGGGAAGCCTTTTTACAATAAGTTGATGACATACTATGTGCACAATTTGGATTCAGGCAATACAATTCTTCTATGTACAATGCAGCTGCAAATGATCTAGCAGAGGCATTTAATAAAACTTTATACACCTTGCTAAAGAAAGTAGTGTCAAAATCTAAAAGAGATTAGTATGAAAAAATTGGAGAAGCTCTTTGGGCATATTGTACAACTATTGGACTGCTACCCAGGCTACTCCGTATTCACTGGTTTATGGAGTTAAAGCTGTTATCCCTCTTCAAAGTCAAATATCTTTATTTTGTATATCAATTCAATAAGGACTTATTGCTGAAGACAATGTTCACCTTCGAATTGAGGAATTGAAAGCATTGGATGAGAAAAGACTTAAAGCGCAACAATAATTTGAATGTTATCAAGCACGTATGACAAGGGCATTTAATAAGAAAGTCCGCCCACGATCTTTTCAGGTTGGAGATTTAGTGTCGGTAGTAAGAAGGCCCATTACCATTACTCAGCGAATAGGAAGTAAATTCATGTCAAAATGGGATGGTCTAATTGTGATAAAAGAAGTTTACACCAATGGTGCTTACAAGTAGGTTGACAAAGATGGATTGCGCATAGGTCCCATAAATGGCAAGTTTTTGAAGCAATATTACCTATGAAGAAGTTTGCTCCTTAACGCACGAGCCTAAATTGCATGTTGCTTCTTGATGCAAGAGCCTAAACTGCATGTTGCTAATGGCCTACATGAGTATAAACTGTGTACAATAACCACCAAAGTTAGTAAATATGGTTAAACTGCTTACTTTCCCCAGTAAAGGTATTTTATGTGGTTAAAATATTAAATACTCTACCTAATCTAAGGTGGTTAAGAAATGGATTCTCCTTGCCCACATAAGTATAAACTGTGAACGGCACCCCTCTCAAAAAAAAAATGTTTACTTTGAACTACGTAATGATTTGATCCCCTTGTTGGGGTACGTAAATAGCTTAGGAGTTATTTCTCAAGTTCAGTCACATCACTATAAAAAAAAAGTTTGTTTGGATGGCTTCCCAAGTTCAATCATTGGAGCAAATTTGGATGACTCACTTCCCAAGTCAATCATATCGTTGAATCAAATATGGATGACTTATTTCGCGAGTTCAATCATGTCATTTAGATAAGTTTGGATTGCTTGCCAAGTTCAATCATATCATTGGAACGACTTTGGATGACTTACTTCCCAAATTCAAACAAATCATTGGAGTAATTTTGGATGGTTTATCAAGTTCAAACATATCATTGGAAGAAGTTTTGATTGTTTTCAAGTTCAATTCATTAGATAGCCAGTTTTACTCATAAACTTAAGTAAGTTTATTCTATTCAATTGTTGGGGGCATGAGATACAACTTTTCTTTGAAAATGGCATTAATTTGAAGAATACTAAATAAACAAAAGAAAGAGAATGCACAAGGAGAACTTATAAAAAAGAACAACTTTTTTTTTATTGCATATATAGTAATCAAATATTCTTTTACATCAATGGTGCTAGAGAGAGAGAGCAAAAAATTTAAGTAGCTAAGTGGTCATGCAAGTATATCAAAAGCTAGTAGTTCCTTGCGAGATTCTTCAAGTAGTAACTTCATCCTCTTCAAAGCCTCGGCCTCTTGGTCAGTAAAAAATGGAGTGTCCTCAAGCTTTGAAATTTTACCTCTCTTGGTGGCCACTTCTTTCTGAATAATGGACAAGTTTTCTTCTGCCTTGTGGAGTGATGAATTTACAAAATCTTTCTTACTACTTAACTCAACAAGTCATGTTCTCAATTCCTCTTACTGCTTGGAGATTTGAAGAAGTTCATCCCTAAGGCCATTCACATCCTCCTACATCAATCTTGGATAAAAAATGAGTGCTAAGGTAGTGCTCTATCCAACTTTGAACATGATGAATGGGAAAGATAGAAGAAGATTTCTGAAGACTTGGGAAAGTTGATATATTCCTTAAACCACGGTAGATGTCTACCAATACAAGAACTACAAGAGAAAAGCAATCACCATTTGCCATTCTACTAGCAATCTTGAAGACAGTGGCACGAATCATATTTGCTTTACGATGTGGCAGAACAAAGTTGCATAACCAGCATGAAGGCAAAAATAATGATCGATTCTTCCATATAGATTGTGAGAGATCTTCGGCTCAATAGACCTCTTCTGAGAAGATCTCAAATGGGGCTCTAAATATCTCGGTGGTCCTTTAAACCAAAGGTCAATCCAATCAGAAATAGGAATGCCATTTGTGTCCTTTATGAGCATATGATAAGCTAGGATAGATATTTGCAACTTCGTGATAGAGAATGGTCATGTTTGTCATCACCAAGTAGCTCTTTCACAGTGGCAATAACTTCATCATAGAAACTTCCACGGATAGACAATCCACCAAGTACACGAAGATCCCATAAAGAAACTGAAAATTCACTAGTAGCAGTGTGCAAAGTGTTCGTGGAAGGGCACCATAGCTCAAGGAAGGCTTGAAGGATGTTCTTATGGCAGACATATGTGAAAAGCGAGGCATGGCCTACTGCATAGATCCTAGTTTCATGAAGAACGTCTGCATGATGGCCTAACACATCCTCCGTCCATTCCCAATAACCTGCATGAAAAGATACTTCGCCAAACTTTAACGTAGGAATTCTTACTGAGTGTCCATTAATGTTGGAATGGTAACCTGCAAATGAAAATTCTGAGCTATTGGCTTTGGGCATCATAAAGAGAGGACTTCAAGATAAGTATTTTAGAACGAGATGTGATGCTAGAATGTGGATCAATCACTTCCTTGGTTGCCTCTTCGGACCACTCTTGGATATGCATGGAGTTACTGGGAGGTCAATGTATGGAACGAAGAACATAATTGGCCAATTTATGGATAACCAATCTGGTACTTTTAATTTTGAGGTTGTCTTTGTCACTTCCAATGATAATACATGGAGATGGTTCCGTGTGATCCTCAATATACATCCTCACGAGTCGATCAGGAATGGGCTATGTTTCTTAACCTGCAAAAGAAAAGAGAGAAAAAAAAAACTTAACCTAAGGAAGTATCTAAAAGGAAAAAAAAGGGGAGAGAATGGTTGAAGAAGAAAATAAAATGATAATAAGAGCATCCATCAATTTGATAACTTGCTTGAAGTCTTCAAAACTTTTTGTATTTACTGTATGTTGATGTCCTTAAGGAGTAAAAAAAAAACTCTTTGCTGACGAATGCCAAAGAAGTCCAAGCAACTCTCTTTCAATTGTAGTAATCAACTGACTGAATGCAAGTAGTAATGGTTATATGAGCTCTAGGAGACTTTTCTTCAAACAACTGGTGTGCGGAGACAAAGAAGAAAGTGGATAGTTGAATAGAGAAGTGAATAAGCCTAGAAAATCTTAACTCAAAATTTCAGAGTTTCTCCAACAATCAATTTGTCATGCGATGTTCTTTTTATAGTGTTATTTTCAAGTATTTCAGTTCCAATACAATTGAGAGAATGAGTTTCAATTTTACTCTGGTTCCCAGCGAAGTTGGACTCTGCAAAGTGTTGATTTAATTGGTTGGTTGCAATTTAGTTTGCAAATATATATGGTTTGATGAGAGAAATTTGTTATGTTTAGAATTTAATGTTGCCCCCCTGCCGCTGGAGTTTTAATTGGTTAATAAAATTATGTGGGGCTGCGGTTTATTTTGGAGAAACTAAAATCAAGTTGAAGAATTTCTAATGCTTGGCTAAGTTAGTAAGTGGAAGCAGATTACATGGTGGACGTTTAATTCGAAATCAAATTGGCTGCAGCTACGTGATGCTGAAACCATGTGAACTCCTTTAGATATGTTTATATACATTAAAGCTCATATTACATATATATAAATGCATTTAAATATATATATATACATATATATTTTAAAGGCTAGATCATATGTTATATATATGTGTATATATATGTACTTAAATATATATATATATATAATAATTATTGTGACTTATTCACTCAGGAATGTATTGGAGGACATTGTTCGTGAACAAGTCCCGAGGGGGCATTTGTAGAGGGCTTAATTTTTGGGCCAATTGAAAATTGACATGTGTAAAAATATGTTAGTTATTAATTTAAAATTTTCTATTTATGTATTGAAATTTGTTAAATGTAATTCCAAAATATAAATAGTTCATTTTAATTAATACTCTAATATTATTTTATACACAAATCAGATATCGATAAGTGCCAAGATGAAGTGCCACAAACTATCAAATCAAGTCTGGTGGCATAGCAATCGCAGGCCAATTGAATTGTGACACGTGGCGCATCCATGTATGTGGATCAATCAAGTCAAAAATATTTGATATTATCTTTTAATATATGCATCAAAGAGATAATTATCAAATGTGTTCAAGTTATTTTGGGGTCTCTTGCTAAATGCCTATATAAAGGAATGCTCAGAGACTCATATCCTCATATTCATATTCTCACATCATCATATTCTTAAGTCAAAGACTTAAGTCCTCAAGTTTCTACTGTGACGACGAATTGCTACCGTGAAGGTCCTATACCTCTTCAAAACATCACGTCATCAAGTCCTTTGATCTTGAAATCAAGATTCGAGTTCAAAGAAATTTCGTAGTGTCTTTTACCAAATAAAAGGGTACTACACCATATATCCAAGAACAAGCTTCAAGACATGGGATCATATATTGGGAGAAGAATCAGGGGATTAGTTTTGTTAGGGAATTTATATTTTTTCTCTGATATATTATAATTCTCATATATTCTTTAATATAAATTTAATTTGTCCATTATTTTTCTTTGTCTTGTGATTTAATTTTGCAAATAATGAAATTTGTGTGAACACTTTCTACTAGTAGTGACAAATCGGTGGGTTGGGTTCAAAATAGGTTAGTTTCTATGTGGATTAAGATAGATGGGTTGTGATGAGGGTGAAAACCACTTGTAACTGGATCTGGTGATAATTTTGAAAGGTCTGGCCTATCTAGTCGAGCTCTTGATGTAGTTGGGCTGAGCCATGCAATCACAAGTAAATGTCAGGCTAGCCGAAGGGCCTTCGACTAAGGCACTCCAACGCTCAAGTCAATACGGGGTCGACTAGATATAATGAGCAGCAGAGTGTGGATTTTATATAGAGAATGGCATACCTTTAGTGAGGCTGAAGAAGGGGTATTTATAGCCCTCTCCTAGTAAGGGATTTGTCTGTGATGCCCCTAACATGTAAGGAGAGTCATTGTTCTTATGTGAGGGGCTTTAGGTCATCTCCTATTCATATACTATTCCAGGTGGCAGTACCTCCAGGTTTCATGGGCAGAATAGTACACTGTAGGAGCGTCTCTTACCCAAGGCGACAGTATGGGCGGTACTGGAGCGGCACACGCCTTTAATGCGGAGGCGTGTTGTCTGTCAGGGCATTTAATGCGGCAGAGGATTGATTCTGCAATGAGTCAACCTCTCTGATCAGTAATATGGTTAATCTTACAATAGGTTGGCATGCGGCGTAAAAGGTGGCGTGATTGAAGGGTCAAGCATTGGCTCTAGTCTGCGGACTGGTCAAATCACTGCACCCATCTAGGAGGGGCATGAGAGATCGACCTGTCTGGTCGACTTAGGTCGTCTAAAGTTGGCAGCATAATTGGGCCCTAACGATGAGATAGGCCTAATGCTACACCCTCGAGTCTGTGGTCTTTGGGCTGAGCCTATTGGGCTATACCATATCATAAGTCCCCTTACTTCTGAATGCTAAACGAGATGATCGACGAGAAGGATTGAGGAGTAGTCTATTGTGCAGTTACGAGGGTCCGTCGATGAGGGTTTTTGAAAGTCGACCTAGGTTTAGCGCATTTAATGTGTTGGTTACATCGTGCCAGATGCATGTCTAGCGGCTGTTATGCCATCATTACAGATGCTTGGGTTTCCCACTCTCGCATGCCTATAAATAAGCGCAATTACAGTATTCATTTTTACTTTTGCCTGCTTTGTGTCTGGTCGAGTTCTGAGCCAACTGCATTTTCTGCTATTATCTTGCGCTTTATACTTCATCAGCAACGAGTAAGTCCTTTCCCCAATTTTCATTCGCGTTCCTCCTTTATTTTAGAAATGCTGCGCTTATCTGATTCTGAGGGTAGTTAAAGAGGGGATGTGAGGCTACCCATTATGATCAGTCTGGGGGTTCATCAGAGGAGTTGAGTAGCTCGAACTCCAGTAGCTTGAGCAGTGGTCGCGCGCAGACTGAGGGTAATATTGGGCCAAGTCATGCCCCCTTGTCGTGTGGTCGATTATTCACCCCTAACTACTATAGTGAAATAGTGTCCACATTGACCCCTGCTGACCTGGCATGCAATAGACAGCTATATCATGTTTTCGAAGAGTATGAGCTTATAGTGCCTGGGCCCTCTGGTTGAATGCATCGACCTCCAGTTGTGTGTATAACTGTGTTCGAGAATGCCTTTAGATGTGGCCTTAGGTTCCCCTTAGGTAGTGCTATAATCGACCTGTTTAAGGGTTTAGAAGTGTGTATAACCCAACTACTGCCGAATTGTTTCTCTACTATATATAACTTTGTTACTCTAATGCATATATTTGACCAGCCTGCTACCTTTGGAAACTTCTCTAACCTGTTTCACCTTCCTATGTCCCGAAATTCGGTTAGTACTGACAAGTTAGGCTTTTATTATCTCATTGCTCGACCCCGTCGGAAGTTTCTTGTTACCCCTGCCTCTTCCTATGGGCAAGAGTGGAAAAAGTATTATCCATATGCTCGAGTGGCTGGGGGTTTCAATATCCTGAGAGGGTGATGGATGGGACATGTCGAGTAGCTTAACTCCAACCTGGACCAATACATTCATTCGGGATTTGGTCGAGTTCGGTTAGGTGGAGGCCTTGGTGTTTATTGAGGAAAGGAGTTTTGTGTTAGCTGGTCTATCGCCAGCTCAGCTGGACTTACCAGCGGACGATTGACTAGGTAGATTGTGTTGTCGATGATTGGTTATTTTATCTATTTTTTCTGCTTGATTTTAACCCTTTGTTTTATGCTGCTTGTCAAATCGAGACGAGATCATGAATCGCTTAAGAGAAAAGATTTGGCGAGGGATGAGAGAAACAAGCAGCGCCATTTAGCTATAGCGGCCAGCCTAGGGGCTGCCCTGGTCGCGACAGCGCAACCCGAGGTGATGACGCCTTCACCGTCGCCCCCTTGGCCCATGGCGACCTCTGGAAGTAGCCCTACAGGTCAAGGCAAAAAGCCCATGGTCGAGTAAGCTAGACCTGTTCCTAAGAGAATGGCAGTCGAGAAAGATAAATGAGGGCAAAGGGAGAACCAAGCGTTGGTCGACGCCAACCCTATGGATATGATTTATCTAGCTATCTAAACTACCATCGCCAAGGTTTGAAACGGAGCCAAGCATGGCTATTCATAATTTATGCTCGATGGAAATGGCGCGTTCAACTGGAGCCGCTTTGCTAAAGGTGATGATGGTCGGAATGTTTGCGTCTGACTAGAAGAAATTTATGGGGCTAAGCCAGGATGCTGCGCTCAGAGCTCTGGCTTATCACTCAAACATGGTAAGGTTCTGATCAATAAGCTTGTATTGTCGAATTTTATTTGTAGGTCAAATATTGCTCTCTTATTAGGGATTCTGTTTTTCAGGTGGGCTAGATGGGCTACCATTTCTATAGGAGGTCGGAGTTGGCCCTTGCTGACCGTGAGCATCTGTAAGAGAGCGGGGACATGGAGACTTTGAAGGCTTAGCTCGAGTCTTCACAAACCAAGATCAAAGAGCTGACTATGAGGTCGAGGAGCTCAACAATTAGCTCCGATTGAAAGATAGTCAGCTTTGAAAAAAAGACCAGAATGGACGAGCTACTCAAGTAGGCTAGAATGGATGTGCAGTATGGTTATAAGTCTGGTTGGACAGTTGGTCGGAACGCTGCGCTCCAAGAGGATAAGGATGAATTCTTCAGAAAGCTGCCGTTGATGCGGCGAGAGGCCGCGCAGTAGTTCATGCTATGCTCGGCATTCCAAGATACGAGCGTTGTGTTTTCTTAAGATAATGCCAGGAATGAATTCGACAAGGCGATCAAGCAGCTGCAATTCCTGGGCTATTCTTTTCATCCTGAGGATAGGAACTGTATCAACCCCATCTTGGATGAGCAGCTGCAGCCATACCCTAAGGACGAGGAGGCCGATGCTGAAGAGAGAGCTGCGGAGGCTCCTGCGGTTGAGGGGGTTGCAGAAGCTCCACCTGCGCGCGCCCCTGACTGAGGCACAGAAGAAGGCGACTGAGGTAGTGAAAAAACTGGATGAGGTGGGGAAGGAGTTTGCCTTTGCGAGTGAGTTTGCATTCAAGCGTTGAGACGGCATGGTCGATGCTGCCGCATACCTTCCTCCACTCGGGAGAGGTTTTTGGCCAATGAGGTGGGACCTTCTCAACCGGTGACTGCTGTCCTATTGCAATTCCCTTGAGCGATGAGCTCGATCAAGCAATTGAGGAGGGTGCTCGAAGAGGGCACGATGAAGACGCTGGATCGAGTTGATGCTCTAGTTTTGATGTATTTTTTATTTAATCTTATTTGATGGTTGTAATTAGGAATGGTAAACTTAAATGAAGTACTCTTTTCTGCTATTTTAACATATTTGTTTTACCAAAAGATAATTGTTCTTAAGTAAGCAATTGGGTTTGATGAAGGTTGTCCTCGAGTGTTTGTGTTGCTTTTGTGTTGCCAAATTTTGGTAAAATTAGTTCAAGATCATCATCAAATGAACCATGATAACCTAAACCAGCGTACAATTTAATTCATGTTATGCGTCTTCAATTTATCGGCTCGAGGTCTTTTTGATTGACTATGGGGTCGATTGCAATCGATCACATCATTTGCTTAATCTCAGCTGTGAAGCCTTGTCTTGGTGGGTGGAAGCCTGCTTAGTCGACTTCGGGGTCGACACTAAACCATGAGCTCATTTATTTGGTCAAGGCTATGAAGCTTTGACTTGGCGGCTGGAAGCCTGCTTGGTCGACTTCAAGGTCGACACTAAATGATGAACTCATTTATTTGGTCATGGTTGTGAAGCCTTGACTTGACAGTTGGAAGCCTGCTTGGTTGACTTTGGGGTCGACACTAAATAATGAACTCGTTTATTTGGTCATAGTTGTGAAGCCTTGACTTGACGGCTGGAAGCCTATTTGGTCGACTTTGGGGTCGACTCTATGGATCAATTTATACAAGTAGATATTTGCAGGATGTGTCGTCAATTTTCATTTGTTGCAAGGAAGTACAACAGAGATCAGTGGCCTCTCTATACATAGAATTTCTTTAGATTTATAGCGTTTCAAGATTGCGGTAGTTCATTTCCTCGCATGTCTGCTAGTCGGTATGCATTGTGTTTTGACACTTTGACCACATAATAAGGCCCCTCCCATTTTGGATTGAGCTTTCCCACATTTCTCGACACTTCAGCCTTCTTAAGGATGAGGTCTTCGACTTTGAAGCTACGCGGTCGGACTGTTTTGTTGTAATGTTTTGTCATTTTTGACCAATGCCGTTGCATTGTGTTGTAGGTTGCGTAGCGCAGCTCGTCGATGGTGATGAGGTCGAGGGCACTTTCTATCGTGTTTCTAATTGGATTATATTAGATCACTCGGGCCGTATGTTGCACTAGCTCGAATGGAATCACTGCTTCGGAGCCATAGACCAAGCTGTAAGGTTGCGGCCTGTGGCTACTCTAGGGGTGGTTCTGTATGCCCACAGTACCCCGGGAAGGACGTCTGCCCAACTTGTTCTAGTTTCTTCTATTCGATCTTTGAGGTGGTCGAGGACTGTTCTGTTCATGACCTCTATCTGACCATTGGCCTGGGGTTTTCCGACCAAAGTAAAGTGTTGGCAGATCCCCAGGGCCTCGCACCAGTTTCTCATGTTCTTCCTTTGAAATTGAGTTCCATTATCTGAGATCAGGACCTTGGGCAGGCCAAAACGATAAATTATGTTTTTCCAAATGAAGCTTTTGATGGCCGTATCAGTGATGTTTGGTACTTCTTCCGCTTCGATCCAATTACTAAAGTAATTGACTGCAACAATGATAAATTTTCATTCATCGGATGTTTTTGGCAGAGATACGACTATATCGATCCCCCACTGGTCGAATGGCCATGTGATCTAGACGTTTACCATCGACGCTGCGGGCTGGTGCGGCGTGTTCAAGTGAAGCTGGCAGGATGCATACTTTCTAGTGAAGTCGATCGAATCTTTTAATAAAGTAGGCTAGAAATACATGTATCGGATAACTTTGTGCACCAGGGACCGACCTCCGGAATGATTACCACAAATGCCAGCATGAATCTCGTGAAGGACTTCGTTTGCTTCGTTGGATGTTAGGCATTTAAGGGTGATCTTGATATCAACCTCCTGTAAAGTTGTCTGTGTTCGTCGAGGGTGAATTTGGCTGATTGCCCTCTCACTCTGCAAGCCACATTCCTGTCGTCGGGGATTGTCCATTGGATTAAGTAGAGCTTGATTGGGTCTTGCCATGAGGGAGCTATTTCCTCGATGCTTCAGATAAAATTTTGGTCGAGAGTATAGATAGATGGTTTGTTGGCTACCAGGAACGTTATGATTCTTTCTTTGGTTCCTCTCGTTGAGCTAACAAACTTTGAGAGTGCATCTGCCTGCTCATTTTCTACTCGGGGTACTTGGCTTAGGGTAAAGTTCTTGAATGATCGCTGTAATCGTTTCACCTCAGTTAAGTACGGAGTCATCTTGGCCTCTTTGGCTTCGAAGTTTCCTTCGACCTGTTCTATCACCAGCTGGGAATCGATGATTGCAACTAGCTACTCGATGCCTCGAGTTGTTGCGATGTTTATCCCGATGATGAGAGCTTTGTACTCTACTTCGTTGTTGGTGACGAGAAGTTAAATTTTATTGTAAAATCATACTCATCGGTGAGTAGGGAGTGGAGTGAAACACTAATTCCGCCTCCCGAGGTAGTTGCTGAACCATCGACGTGTATTGTCCAAACAGAGGAGTTCTAGTCGAGTTGGTCAGGCAAGCCGAGCCTTTCGGCAACAAAATCAGCCAAAACCTATGCTTTTATGGCCAATCGCGATTGGAATGTGATGTCTAACTCCCCAAGCTCAATGACCCATTTGGTGAGTCTACCTAATGTGTTTGGCTTCGACAACACCTATTTTAATGGCTGATTCGTCAGTACTATGATAGCATGAGATTGGAAGTAAGGTCATAACTTCCGTGTTGCTGTAATGAGGGCGAGGACAAACTTCTCGATCTCCAGGTAATTGTGCTCAAGCCCTTGCAGGGCTTTACTGTAGTAATAAATAGGTCGGTGAGTTTCGTCTCTCATCGAGGCCAACACCAAATTGATCAAGGTGGTGGACACGGCCAGGTAGATTTGCAAAACTTCTCCCAGCTCGGGCTTGGCAAGCATTGGTGGTAGGGAGAGGTATTGCTTCAGTTCGATGAGAGCTTGGTCACACTATTCGGTCTATTGGAATCTTAATTTTTTCGAATTTCTGAGGATTTTGAAGAAAGAAAAACTCTTGTCGGCCAGCCATGCAATGAATTTGCCTAGGGCTATTATCCTGCTAACTAGATATTCTACGTCTCGAATAGTTCGAGGCGGGGCGATGTCCAGAACTGCATGGATCTTTTGTGGGTTCACTTCGATCCCCCTCTGACTGATCATATAGCCCAGGAACTTGCCTCTCTGAACCTCGAAGGTACACTTATTAGGGTTGAGCTTTATACCAAATGCCCTCAGTATAGAAAAGGTATGTTCGAGGTCGATTAGGTAATCATTGGCTTTCTTTGTTTTGAAAATGATGTCATCGATGTAGACCTCAATGGATTTTCCAATCTCGCTTTTGAACATGAAGTTGACTAATATTTGGTACGTTGCCCCTGTGTTTTTGAGTCCAAAGGGCATAACCAAGAAATAGTATACTTCATTGGGGAGGATGGAATAGGTCTTGTTCCTGTTCTCGGGTGCCATGAATATTTGATAGTAGCCTTGGAAGGCATCTATCATGCTCAATAATTCACAACCGGTGGTGGAATCTACTAATAAATCTATACGAGGCAAGGGGTAAGGATCTTTAGGGAAAGCTTTATTCAAATAAGTGAATTCATTACACATATGCCATTTTTCCTCATTCTTAGGGACGAGTACAATATTACAAAGCCAAGAGGGGTACTAAATTTCTACAATATATCCTGCCTCCAATAGTTTGTTGACCTCCTCTTCGATGATTTTGGATCTCTTAGTATTGAAGGTTCTTGTCTTCTGTTTCACTGATTTGTATGAGGGGTCCACGTTGAGACGATGGACAATGACACTTGGGTTGATTCCTTGGAGGTCGAAAGCTTTCCATGCAAACACATCGATGTTTCTTCGGAGGAAATCAACCATGAGCCATTCCAAATTGTGGCCTATATCATTGCCGATCTGAGTGGTCTTGTCAGGATTTCCAAGTTTGAGCTTGATTGTTTTGAACTCCCCGACAGGCTTAACCCGCGTGTCTTCTAGTTTTCTTTTCTTAGATGTAGTTCCTTCCTCGTGTTTCGCTACAAGGGCTTCAGCTGAGGTTGGGTCTTCTACTCGTTTGACTTGACCGAAATGTTATAGCATCGCCATGCTTTCTTAGCATTGCACAAAAGCTCTTCTACTCTTGCTCGGGTTGGGAATTTGATCTTCATATGGTAGGTCGAGACAATGGCTCTGAAGTCGTTCAGGGCAGGTTGACTAATGATGACATTGTAGGCGAAGGGAACATCAACTAAAAGATAGTTTATCATCAAGGTTTTGCTACGAGAGGCTTGTCCAAATGATGTGGACAGGTTAATGGATCCCTCCGAGATGATCTCGAACCCCTCAAATCCGACCAGCGGCGTATGGACTAGCTCAAACTTTAATTGCCCTAAGTTTATTCTTTTTAGGGTTGACAAAAATATGATGTTGGCAGAGCTGCCATTGTCGACTAGAATTTGCCTTACTTCAAAATTGGCTATTTCGAACGTTACCACCATGGGGCAATCTATCTTGTGGTCGACTTCTCTGTTCTCAAATGATACAGGTCGGACTCAGTGAAGGAAATTGGTTCTGCACTGGTTGAGAGCTGGAAAATCGTTTCGACCTGGGCTAATTTGGTCGATTCTAATTGTCTTTGGGTTTGTTTTCTAGCGAACTTTGAGTCCCCCCAGTGGGACCTCCCACAATTATGTCGATGACTCCTCTGATGGGTGGGTGGGGATCTTGGGCAGGTTTTTTTCCTTTATCTTCTCTTCGTGGGCTAGCTGACCTTTCTGTACGAGGAGTCCGATCGATTTTGGGTGGGTGGGGATCTTGGGCAGGTTTCTTTCCTTTATCTTCTCTTCTTGGGCTAGCTATTTGGCATGCTCTTCGATGTATTTCTTGAGATGGCCCTGCTTGATCAGTCTCACAATCTCATCGTGTAAATTGAAACAGTTTTCTGTGTCATGCCCCTTTTGCTTATGAAAATGACAGTACTTCTTTGACTTTTTCAAGACTTCAGTCTCGGTCAGTTTCTTGAGGCCTCTTAAGGAGATTGTCGTGTTGGATAGAAAACAACACCTCCTTCCTCGAAAGGTTAAGCGGAGTATAATCATCGAAGCATTTGATGGGCGGTTGACGACCTTTCTTGTACCAGCGGTCGTCTTTCTCCTTGCTCTTCTTATCGACGTCCGGATTGCCATACTTTAGTCTATTCACATCCTCCTGGGTCATGTATCTTTCTGCGAGGTTGATGAGCTCTTCCATCAACCTGGGCCACTCGCATACGAACATATTGGCACACTCATTGTGTCGGAGGCCCAAGAATAACATGTCAATCAGGAACTCAATTCAGGGGCTATCAATCTTCAGCACCTCCGTATTGAACATGGTAAAAAAGTCTCAAAGGAATTCTCCTTCATTTTGTTTCATTGTGTATAAGTGGGTATATGGGAGCTTTGCTTTCCTCCTGCTTGCAAACTGGTACAAAAATTTGTCGCACAACTAGTCGTATGAGTATGTCGATGTTGTTTTAGCTTGATGAACCAGTCAAGCGCTATTCCCTGAAAGGTTGTCACCAGCATCTTAGCGTGGATGTAATCGCTATGCCCATGCAGCTGCATCATGTGCTCGAATTGCATTAAATGCTCGTTTGGGTCCGACGAGCTATTATATCTGGGTAGGCCTGTTGAGACTTTGGTGTCGATGGTAATGCGCTCGTTGATAATCTCCTGGACGAATGGAGAATCTCTCTCTCTTTGGAACCTCAACGGCCCCTCTTGATAGTGATTTTTCTCCATGTTTCTCCTCGAGATCTCTTCTAATCGCCTGTTCAGCTGTTGGACTTGGTAGGATACTTCCTCCCATTCCTCCCTGTCAGCTTGGGATGCATGTCCTCCGTGGTCAACTGAATCCGCAACCTCCTCACGGGGTATGGGCCGAACTACTTCCCTTGGAAAACAACTCGAGCTAACTTCACGTCTCGAGAGAAGCCTTCTGGACTCTGGTCGGTCTTGATTTTCTTCGGGTGGTCTTTCTTTGGGGAGCGCAAGCTGCGGAGTTATACTGGCCGCCAGCTCTGGCTGCACGGCATGTCGATTCAGAGCTACAGAAAGTTGAGCAGAAATATGGGTCGATATCTGCTCGTTGATGAGCTGCATCAATTGGGGCATGGTTAGGGTGACCACCTATTCTGGCAGGATGCTCAACCCTGGCGCTACAAGCTCTTGATGAGGCCAGAGCTGAGGAAAGCCAGACCTTTGATTTTATTCTCTTCTCGAGGGGGCTCGCTTGGTGTTAACCATCTTCAATTGCGGACTCAAAGTTTTCTACAGATGGCGACAAATGATGAGGGTGAAAACCACTTGTAACTGGATCTGGTGATAATTTTGAAAGGTTCGACCTATCTGGTCGAGCTCTTGATGTAGTTGAGCTAAGTCTTGCAATCACAAGCAAATGTCAGGCTAGCCGAGGGCAGGCACTCCAACGCTGAAGTCAGTATGGGGTCAACTAGATATAATAAGCACCAGAGTGTGGACTTTATATAAAGAATGGTATACCTTTATTGAGGATGGAGATAGGGTACTTATAGCCTTTTCTTGGTAAGGGATTTGTCTGTGATGCCCCTAACATGTAGGGAGGGTCCTTGTCCTTGCATGAGGGGCTTTAGGTCATCTCCCATTCTTATACTATTCCAGGTAGTAGTATCTCCAGGTTTCATGGGCAGAATAGTATACTGCAGGAGTGCCTCCTGCCTAGGGCGGCACTATGGGTGATATTGGAGTGACACGTGCCTTTAATGCGGAAGGGTGCTGCCTGTCAGGGCATTTAATGTGGCAGAGATTTGACTTTGCAATGAGTCGACCTCCCTAATTGGTGATATGGTCGATCTTATAATGGGTTGGCTATTGTGTAAGAGATGGCCGAGCGTCATGGTCGAAGGGTCAAGCAGTGGCGCCAGTCTGCGGACTGGTCGAATTACTGCACTCATCCAGGAGGGGTACGAGAGATCAACATGTCTGGTCGACTTGGGTCGTCTGACGTCAACAGCACAATTGGGCCTTAACGATGAGATGGGCTTGATGCTACACCCTTGAGTCTGTGGTCTTTGGGCCGAGCCTATTGGGCTATCCCATATCAAGTTGAAAGTGGGTTGGGTTGGGTTTGAAATTATTTCAATAGAAAACAAAAAAAATTGATTTAATTTACCTATTTCAAAAAGCAATTCAAAAGACTATAATAGTATTATTATGTCTTCTACACTCTATTTAATATATAATTTTACAATATAATGAGTGATATGGGATAGCCCAATATGCTCGGCCTAAAAACCACAGCAGGCCCACCTCACACACTGGGCCCAATTAGGCTACTGACGTCGGGTAACCCCGATCGACCAGGCAGATCGACACTGTTCGAAGGCTAGGCCTTTGATCGATACCTCGATCGCATTGCTCGTCCAGCACGCGAGCCTCACTCCATTCCTGTGTTAGGTCGACTAGGGAGGTCAATTAGGCATGTAACCGCCTCTGCTGCATTAAATGCCCTGACAGGTAACATGTCTTCGCATTAATAGCGCATGCCGCCCCAGTGCCGATCATGCTGCCACTCCAGAGAGGATGCGCGGGTACAATGTACTATTTTGTCCTCAAAATCTGGAGAGGCAGCCATTTGGAATAGTACAAAGATGGAAGATGACTTAATAGCCCCCAGGCAAGGACGAAAACAATTACAACAAGTCAAGGGTATTTCAAACAAATTCCTGCTAAGAGAAGGCTATAAACACCCTCACTTTAACCCCTCAAAGGTATGTCATTCCATATACACAAAGCCCTCACTCTGCTCATTATATATTCGACCTCATACTAACTTGAGCGTTAGAGAGCCTAAGCCGAGGGCATCTCGGCTAGCCTAACGTTTGCTCGTTATTACAAGACTCGGCCCAACCACCTTCATATATCAACTAGAGAGGTCGAACTCTTCGAGAAATACCTTTTGATCCTACATCCAGCGGATTTCACCCTCATCATTTGGCGTCGTCTGTGGGACGCACGAGTCTACTGTTGAAAATGGTGAACACCAGGTGAGCCCCTTTAGGAAAAAAAGAGAATAGGAGATTCAGCTCTCTCCCTCCTAGACCCCAGCAAGAAGTTGATGCCCCCGGGTCGAGCGCCCAGCCAGAACAAGTGG
Source organism: Jacaranda mimosifolia (assembly GCA_018894105.1). Lineage (NCBI taxonomy): Eukaryota > Viridiplantae > Streptophyta > Magnoliopsida > Lamiales > Bignoniaceae > Jacaranda > Jacaranda mimosifolia. Next base: position 2,499,661 of record CM032124.1, on the reverse strand, counting down.
TCACCCTAACCATGCCTCAATTGATGCAGCTCATCAGCGAGCAGATTTCAGCTCAACTATCTGCGACTCTGAATCGACACACCATCCAACCGGAGCTGGTGGCCAGTGCAACACCACGACCCATGGCCCCGAAGAAGAGACAGCCCGAAGAAAACCAGGAGCAACCAGAATCCAAAAGGCCCCCCTTGAGGTGCGAAGTAAGCCTAGGCCATTTTCCAAGAGAAATGGCCTAGTCCTTGCCCCGCGATGAGGTTACGGATTCTGTTGACCACGGCGTTCGACCCATTTGAGCCCCGCAGCACAATAGGGTCAAGCGCTCGAGATCCCACCCGAACAGAAATACATCCTAGGCTGACAGAGAGGAATAGAAAAAAGTATCCCATCGGTCCAATAGCTGAACCGACGACTGGAAGAGATCTCGAGGAGAAACACGAAGAAATTTCACCATCAAGAGGGACCGCAAAGGTTTCAAAGAGAGAGAGATTCCCCTTTCATCCAGGATATCATCGACAAACGCATTACTGTCGACGCCAAGATTCCAACTGGCTTGCCCCGATATGATGGCTTGTCGGACCCAATCGAACATCTAATGTAGTTCGAGCACATGATGCAGCTGCACGGACACAATGAGTACATCCATGTCAAGATGTTGGTGACCACTTTTCAGGAAATAGCACTCGACTGGTTCGTGAAATTAGAACCGGCGTCGATATACTCGTATGATTAGCTATGCGGCAAGTTTTTGCACTAATTTGCGAGCAAGAGCAAGGCAAAGCTCCCTCACACCCATCTGCACACGGTGAAGCAAAATGAAGGAGAATCCCTCCGAAACTTTTTTACTAGATTCAACACGGAAGTGTTAAAGATCAAGAGTCCGAGGATTGAGTTCCTAATCGACGTGTTGTTTTTAGGCCTTAGACACAAGGAATATGCCAATGCTTTGGTACGCAAATAGCCCAGGTCGATGGAAGAGCTCCTCGACCTTGCAGAAAGGTACATAACTCAAGAAGAAATGAATAAATTGAAATATGGCAATCTTGAGGTTGAGAAAAAGAAAAACAAGGAGAGAGACAATCGTCAGGTCATGGAGGGACTCGATCCCCCATCAAATGCTCCCATGACTAAACTCCGCTCAGCCTCCTGAGGAAGGAGGTACTGTCTGTTATCTAGCATAACAACTTGCTCAAAAGGCCCAGGAAGCTTACCGAGACGGAAGCCATGAAAAAATCAAAAAAATACTACCACTTCCATAAGCAAAAAGGGCATGACACAGAAAATTATTTCAACTTGCATGATGAGATCAAAAGATTGATTAGGCAGGGCTACCTGAAAAAATTCATCGACGAGCAGGCCAGGTGCGAAGAGGGTAAAACTAACCGGATTCCCCTTAGAAAAAGGTCGGCTAGTCCGAGAAGAGAAGACAAAGGAAAAAGACCCACCCAGAAACCCCACCCACCCATTCGAGGAGTCATTGACATGATCTCAGGAGGTCCTACTAGGGGGGATTCAAGGTCCGCAAGGAAGCAGACTTAAAGAAAGCTAGAGTCGACCAAATCAGCCCAGGTCGAGACGATTTTTCAACTCTCAACCAGCGTAGAGCCAATTTTCTTCACCAACTCTGACCTCGACCATACGGAGAACAGAGGAGTCGACAAAAACATAGACAGCCCCATCGTGGTAACACTCAAAATAGCTAACTTCAAGGTGAGAAAGATCTTGGTCGACAATGGTAGCTCCATGAACATCATATTCTTGTCCACCTTGAACAGAATGAAATTGGGGGAATTGAAGTTTGATCCAGTCAGACTACTGCTGGTCGGATTTAGGGGATCTGAGATCATTTCAGAAGGATATATTAACCTCTCCACAACATTTGGACAAGGTTCCTGAAGCAGAACCTTGATGATCAACTACTTGGTAGTCGACGCTCCATTCGCCTATAATGTCATCATTAGTCGATCCACCCTAAACGACTTCAGGGCCATCGTCTCCACTTACCACATGAAGATTAAGTTCCCAACCCCAGCAAGAGTATGAGAACATTTATGCAATCTTAAGGACTCATGGCGCTGCTATACCATTTCCATCGAGTCCAATGAATAGAAGAAGCGACCTCAATTGAAGCCCTCGGGGGATGCCCCTATAGCGAAACCCGAGGAAGGACCTTCATCTAAGAAGAGGATATTGGAAAACACAGGGGTCGAACCTGTTGGGAAATTCAAAATAATAGAGCTGGAACCTAGAAACCCAACAAGACCACCAAGGTCGGAAGCGATATGGGCGACCACTTGGAATGCCTCATGGTCAATTTCCTTCGATGAAACATCAATGTGTTCACTTGGAAAGCCGCCGATCTCTAAGGAATCAACCTAAGTGTTATCGTCCATCGACTCAATGTGGACCCTGCCCACAAACCAGTAAAACAAAAGACAAGAACTTTCAATGCTGAGAGGTCCTAAATCATCGATGAGGAGGTCAACAAGCTTTTAGAGACAGGATATATTGTAGAAATTCAGTACCCCTCTTGGCTTTGTAATGTTGTACTTGTCCCTAAGAATGAGGGAAAATGGCGCATGTATAATGATTTCACTGATTTAAATAAAGTTTGCCCTAAGGATCCTTACCCCCTGCCTCGCATAGATTTGTTAGTCGATTTCACCATTGGTTGCAAGTTGTTGAGCATGATGGATGCCTTCCAAAGCTATTATCAAATATTTATGGCACCCGAGAACAGGGATAAGACCTCTTTTGTCATCCCCAATTATGTATACTGCTTCTTGGTCATGCCTTTGGGCTCAAAAATGCAGGGGTAACATACCAAAGATTGGTCAACTTTATGTTCAAAAATGAGATTGGACAATCGATGGAGGTCTACGTCGACGACATGATTGTAAAAATAAAAAAAATCGAGGACCACCTAATCGACCTAGACCACACTTTCTCTATATTAAGGGCCTTCGAAATGAAACTCAATCTTAATAAGTGCACTTTCGGGGTTCAAGGAGGCAAGTTCCTGGGCTATATGGTCAGCCAAAGAGGGATCGAGGCGAACCCGCTTAAATCCAGGTGGTTCTAGATAGGGGTGTAAACGGATATTAAACGGATCGATACACTGTTTCCATATTCGTATCCGTTTAACTTTTCGAATATTTGGATACGGATACGGATTTGACGGATATTTAAAAATGATATCCAAATTCGTATCCGTCGGATATCGGTCGGATTCGGATATATCCGTATTCGATTATAATTATTTATATATATTCATATTTTATTAAATTTATTAGTATTCAAATTATTATTTTATATTTATTTCGATGATAATTATTTAGATATCTATTTACGAATATCCAAATATATGAATTTATGAACATATAACAAATACATATTTTAATTAATAGAAGGAATTATATAATTTCATTAAAATAAAAGTAATCAAATAAATAACATAAGTTTTAATTAATAATTAACTTTATAATTGATTATTAGTACTTATTAGTAATAATAATGGTATTTAAGTATATTAATTATATAGTCAACCAACAATAATTGTGTTGACTAACTTTATTCTTTAATTTTTTCTCTATACTACAATAATTTTTTAAATTTATTCTTTTTTCTTCCCATTCTTCAATTATAATTTATTATAAATATATGGATTATGAGATTTTTATTGAAAAATATAAATAATATATTATTTAATAAATATATATTCGGACGGATATTAAACGGATCGGATACGCATTTACCATATCCGTATCCATTTATAATCGGATATCCACTAATCGAATACGGATAATATCCGCTTTAAACGGATGCGGATAATTTTTGTGTAAACGGATACGAATACGAACGGTAAACGAATTTTCGAATATCCATTTACAGCCCTAGTTCTAGATATCGCCTGCCTCGTACTATTCGAGATGTACAGCATCTGGTTGACAGGATAATAGCCCTTGGCAGATTAATTGCACGATTGGCCGACAGAAGTCTACCATTCTTCAAAATTCTCAGGAATGCTCAAAAATCAGGGTTTCAGTGGACCGAACAATATGACCAGGCTCTAATCGAGCTCAAGCAATACCTATCTTCACCACCTATGCTCGCAAAGCCCGAGCTAGGAGAAGTTTTGCAACTTTGCTTGGCCGTCTCCACTGCCTTAATCAGCTCAGTACTGATTTCGACGAGAGACGGAGCTCATCGACCAGTGTATTACTCAGTAAAGCCCTGCACAAACCAGAACACAATTACCTGGAGATTGAGAAGTTTGCCCTCGCCCTCATTACAGCAGCACGGAAGCTATGACCTTACTTCTAGTCTCAAGCGATTGTGGTGTTGGCGAATCAACTATTAAAACAGGTCTTGTTGAAGCCCGACACTTCAAGTCGACTCATGAAATTAGCCATCGAGCTCGGGGATTTCAACATCACATTCCAGCTGCGAGCGGCCATAAAAGCAAGTTCTGACCGGCTTTTTCGTCGAGAGACTTGATCTCCTGAACCAAATAGTTGAGAACTCCTTAGTGTGGACGTTGCACATCGACGATTTGGCAACCTCATCGGGAAGTGGAATAGGTATTTCTCTTCATTCCCCACTCGCCGAGGAGTATGATTTTGCAAAAAAGCTTGACTTCGCGGTCACCAATAATGAAGCAGAATATGAAGCTCTTATTGCTGGAATGAACATGGCAACAGCTTGGGGTGTCGAGCGGCTGGTAGCGATCACTGATTCCCAGCTGGTCGCGGAGTAGGTCGAAGGCAATTTCCAAGCCAAGGAGACCAAAATGAGCCAATATTTGACTGAAGTAAAACAATTACAATGGCCATTTAAAAGTTTCACCTTGAACCAGGTCCCCCAAGTGGAGAAGAAACAGGCGGATATACTTTCAAAGCTAGCCAGTGCGATGAAAGGAACCAGAGAAAGAACCATAACATTCTTGATGGCTAGCCAACCATATATCCAAGCTAATGATCATAAGCTCGTCGGTTAGGTCGAAGAGACAACTTTTTCCTGGCACGACCCGATCAAACTCTACCTAAGTCAAGGGACCGTCCCCGACGTAGAGGCAGACATGCGCAGGCTTAGAGCGAAATCAGCCAAGTTTGCTCTTGACGAACATGGACAACTCTATAGGAGGTTGATCTCGAGACCACTGTTTAAATGTCTATCACCCGAAGAGGCAAACGAAGTGCTACACGAGATCCATGGGGGCATCTACGGAAACCATTCTAGAGATCGGTCTTTGGCCCACAAAATGGTCCATTACAATCATTTTTGGCCCACGCTATTGCAAGACTCCATCGACTTTGCCAGGAAATGCCTATCATGCCAGATCCACACGAACATACCACACCAACCAGCTGTGTCGATGGTCAACATCCAGATCACATGGCCATTCGACCAGTGGGGGATCGACATAGTTAGATCTCTCCTAAAGACATCAGGTCAACGAAAGTTCATCATCATGGTGGTCGAGTACTTCACTAAATGGGTCAAAGCCAAAGCAGTTCCAAAAATTATCGACATAGCCATCAAGAGCTTCATTTGAAAAAACATAATTTGTCGATTCGATTTGCCCGAAGTCCTGATCTCGGATAATGGCACTCAGTTCCAGAGTAGGAGCACGAGAAAGTGGTGTGAGGCCCTGGGAATCAACCAGCACTTCACGTCGGTTGGGAACCCCCAGGCTAATGGTCAAACGAAGGTCACAAATAGAATAGTTCTCGACCACCTCAAAGCTCAAATAGCAGGCACATGAGCAAGTTGGGCAGATTACCTCCCAGGAGTGCTATGGGCATATAGGACCACTCCGTGAACAGCCACATGCTGCCTCCTCTACAACTTGGTCTATGGTTCCGAAGCAGCAGTTCCGTTCAAGTTGGTCCAGCTCACAGCCCAGGTGATTCACTATAATCCGATCAATAATGCAACAGAAAGGACCCTAGACCTAATCACCATCGACGAGCTGCGCCATACAGCCTACAACACGATACAATGATACCGGTCAAAAATGGCGAAACATTGCAACAAAGCAGTTCAACCTCGTAGTTTCAAAAGTCAGCGACCTGGTCCTCAAGAAGGTAGAAATGTCGAGAAACGTGGGAAAACTCGACCCAAAGTGAGAGGGACCTTACTCTGTGGTCAAGGTGTCAAAGCACAATGCATACCAGCTAGCAGACATATAAGGCAACAAATTGCCATGACCTTGGAATGCCGTGAACCTAAAGAAATTTTATGTGTAAAATGGCCACGGGCCGCCATTGTATTCAGGTACAGAAATGAATAGATTGAAGAAATTTTTTGGCAAAAGTTGATTACGAAGATCCATTGGCCTAAGCTCACTACTCAATGTCGACCCATAGTCGACCAAATAGGCTTCAATCCGCTAAGTCAAGGCTTTCCAGCTGAGACCAGCTTGTCGACCCCATAATCGACCAAGCAGGCTTCAAGCCGCCAAGTCAAGGCTTTCCAACCAAGACCAACTTGTCGACCCCATAGTTGACCAAGTAGGCTTCAAGCTGCCAAGTTAAGGTTTTCCAGCCGAGACCAACTTGTCGACCCCATAGTCAGCCTAGCAGGCTTCAAACCGCTAAGTCAAGGCTTTGCAACCAAGACCACTCAGTCGACCCTGCAGTCGCTAAATTATTTCAAGATTATCATTCATTATTTGAAGTTGACCCTGCTATCGCTAAATTATTTCAAGATTATCATTTATATATGAAGCCGACCCTGCAGTCACTAAATTATTCAAAGCTTGATTGCATATCAGCCACAATCCACCCAACGAGGATCTTGAATGAACCTCGAAAAATATAACACTGCGAGCATTCAACTATAAATTTATCCATGCAATTGATCAAAGGCAGTCAACGACGAAAAATTTAAAGGAACATCTCATTCAAATACAAGAACATCCATTACAAATCTCGAATCGAGTGCATCAATCAAAATGAAAGCAAAAATACATCATTCAAGCAGCATTAGTTGGACCTGACGCTCTCATCACCCGCCCCTCAAGCGCCCTCATCGATAGCCTAGTTGAGCTCATCACTTGAAGGGATTGGAATGGGAATTGGCTCAGGTATGGCGACTGCAATAGGAATCGCGGCGATCGCCGACTAAGAAAGTCCAGCCACATCGGCTAGAAAATGCCCATCCAGAGAAGGAAGATATGCGGTTGCGTCGACCACGCATTCCTTGACCTCAAACATAAAATCGTTGGCAAAGTTAAATTCTTTGGCGATCACTTCCAACCTCTTCACCACCTCAGCCTGCCTCCTTTGTTTATTCGTTAAGGGCGCAACTAGTGGAGCCTCTGCAACCCCCCTCGGCCCTCCACCCTCAGCACCTCCTTTATCTTCTGGATAGGGTTGTAGCTACTCGTCGAGTAGGTGACTGAGGCGATCCTTATCCTCCGGACGGAATGAATATCCTAGGAATTACAGTTTCTTGAGGGCTTTCTCGAACGAACTCGGGCATCATCGAGCACAAACACAATGCTCGCGTCCTGAAACGCCGAGCTCAGCATGAACTGCTGCACTGCCTTTCGCCGCATTAGTGGTAGCTTCTGGTAGAATTCAGTTTAGGCCTCATCGAGGGCAGCATTCTGACTTACGGATCGACCAGAGTTATAGGCGACTTGCCCATCCAGCCTTGCCTACTTTAGCAGCTTGTCCATTTTGGTCTTCTCCTTGACCAAGGCGACCAGTTGACTGTCCTTCACTTGGAGCTGATTGTTTAACTCCTCGACCTGCTTGGCCAGCTCTTCAACTCTGGTCTGTGAAGACTCGAGCTGAGCCTTTAGAGTTTCCATGTCCCCACCTGGCTGTAGGTGCACACGGTCAGCTAAGGCCAACTCAGACCACCTATAGAAGTGATATCCTAATTGGCCGACCTGAAAGACATCATTGCTAGTAAGAATATAATATTCGACCATAAAGCAAAATTCAGCAATATAACGTACTCGACCCAAGCCTTACCATGTTGGAGTGATAAGACAGTGCCCTCAGAGCAGTATCCTGGCTCAACCCCATCAGTTTCTTCTGGTCAGACAGGAACAGCCCGACCATTAACACCTTTAAGAAAGCAGCTCCCGTCGACCCTACCGTTTCCATCGACAGCGAGTTGTGCACGGCCATGTTCGGCTCAGTCCTAAACCTGGGCGAGGGCAGTTTGGGCAGGTGAAATAGCAGATCATCCCCACGCGGCCTGAACAGATCGTTGCCCGTTGGTTGGCCTGACCCCGTGGCCCTACCTTTCCCCTTCTCTGCAGCGGTCCTCTTCAGGGCAGATCCTGCCTACTCCACCATGGGTCTCTTACCTCGACCAGCTGGGCTGCTGCCTGTAGTTGTTATGGGTCAAGTTGGTGATGGCGTCGGGACGACGAAGGTGTCATGGCCTCTAGTTGAGGCGCCTCGGCGTCTGCAGCTGCTTGACAAGACGTGGTCGCCTGACGACGCTGCTAATTCCTCTCGACCCTGGCTAGAGTCTCTGCTCTCGAGCGATTCATCATTTCGTTGCAATCTGCCAAACAACATGACAGCAAAAGTTAAAATCGAGCAGAAAAATAGAAAAATAATAAACTGTAAACAACACAGTCTACCTAGTCGATCATCCGCTAGCAAATTTAAATAGGCTGACAACAACCCAGCTAGCACCAGACTCCTTTCCTCGATAAACACCGAGGCCTCCATTTGACCAAACTCACCAGATCCTGAATGAAAGTGTTGGGCAAGGTCGAAATTAGGTTACCCGGCATCTCGACATGCCCCATCCACCAGTCTCTTGGTATATTGAACCCCCCAACAACTCGAACAAACAAATAGTGCTTTTTCCATTCTTGTCCATTGGAAAAAATGGGTGAAGTTATGAGAAATTTGCGACGAGGTCGAGCAGTTAGGTAATAGAAACCCGACTCATCGGTGCTACCCGACTTGCAGGACATAGGAAGATGGAAAAGGTTTGAGAAGTTATTAAAGTTAGCCGGTTGGTCGAAGAGGTGCATCAAAATAATAAAACTATAAATGGTTAAAAAACAGTTCGGTAGTAATTGAGTTATACATATTTGCAGACCTCTAAGCAGGTCGACTACATCAGCACCTAAAGGAAATCTAAGGCCACACTTAAAGATGTCCTCGAACACAGTGATACAGCCCGCTGGGAGTCGATGCATTCAACCAGAAGCCCCAGGTGTTAACAAGTCATATTCAAGAGGAATGTCATACAACTGCCTAATACGCCTTAAGTCAACATGAGTGATTGTGGACATTGTCTCGCTATAATGGTCGGGGGTGAATAATTGACCCTGTGATGGAAGACCTGACTTGGCCCAGCTCCATCACCCCCGCGATCGCTGCTCGAGCTATTGGAGCTCGAGCTATCGCTCGATGAGCTACTCGACTCCTCTAACAAACCTCCAGGACTATCAGAATGAGTAGCCTCACTATCCCTCCCTTGGCTACCCTCAGATTCAGATAAGCGCAACATTATGGCAATAAATCTAAGAACGCTAAGGAGAAGGCAAGAAAGAACTTACTGAGTTGATGAACTAAAAGCGGAAGATATTAGCAGCAAAAGCAGTTGGCTAGACGCTCGACTAGATGCAAAGGCAGTAAAAGTAAAAATGGCTATTTTCACAGCGCATATTTATAGGAGCACAAGTGCGGGAATCTAAGTAATTGTAATAATGTTGTAACCGCCGTCCCACAACACGCGCGACATGATGTAATTACTCATTTAATGCGCAAAACCCGGGTCGACCTTCAAAAACCCTCGTCGATAAGCCCGCGTAACCGCTCAATTTACTACTCCCCAATCCTTCTCGTCGATTCCCTCATTCGACATTCAAAAGTGGAGGGGACTCATGATATGGGATAGCCCAATATGCTCGGCCTAAATACCACAGCTGGCCCACCTCACACACTGGGCCCAATTAGGCTACCGACGTCGGGTAACCTCGGTCGACCAGGCAGATCGACACCGTTGGAAGGCTAGGCCTCTAATCAATACCTTGACCGCATTGCTCATCCAGCATGCGAGCCTCACTCCATTCCTGTGTTAGGTCGACCAGGGAGGTTGATTAGGCGTGTAACCGCATCTGCCGCATTAAATGCCCTGACAGGTAGTATGCCTCCGCATTAATGGCGCATGCAGCCCTATTGCCGCCCATGATGCCACTCCAGAGAGGAGGTGCGGGTACAATGTACTATTCTGTCCTCAAAACTTGGAGAGGCAGCCATCTGGAATAGTACAAAGATGAAAGATGACTTAATGGCCCCCAGGTAAGGACAAAAACCATTACAACAAGTCAAGGGTATTTCAGACAAATCCCCACTAAGAGAAGGCTATAATTACCCTCACTCCAGCCCCTCAAAGGTATGTCATTCTATATACACAAAGCCCTCACTCTGCGCGTTATATATTCGACCTCATACTAACTTGAGCGTCGGAGAGCCTAAGCCGAGGGCATCTCGGCTAGCTTGATGTTTGCTCGTGATTACAAGACTCGGCCCAACCACCTTCAAATATCGACCAGAGAGGTCGAACTCTTCGGGAAATACCTTTTGATCCTACATCCAGCGGATTTCACCCTCATCAATGAGATAATTTGTTAAATTAATTAAATTTTTCGAGTGGAATCATTTTGAATTCAAATTTGATACAATTCATCTAAAACCTTACCCGCTCAAACCTATTTCTAAAATGTTAAGCCCAGCCCAATCCAAAACCATATGAGTTGGGTTGAGCCCATTGATTCTAACCCAAATTGACACCTAGACTTTCTACACAACCAGGGGAATATTATCCAACTTCAATACTCCGTGATGTTTCTATAGCCAATTGTATACATCTCCTCTAAATAAAATGTTAAACCAAAGTTTGTTTAGTCTGCAGTTAAATGAAACGAGTCTGGATTTGAAGCCTATAGATTGAAGTTTAGTAGCCCTTACAGAAAATAAATGAGGTCCAGATAACTCTATTAGATGTTGAAATAGTGGCAAATAGGTGGGTTGGGTTGGGTTGGGTTGGGTTTGGGTTTATGTGGGTTGGGTTCTATATGGGTTAAAATAAATGAGTTGAAAGTGAGTTGAGTTGTGAGTTGGTTTGGTTTTGAATGGTTCCAATAAACAAAAAAATTGATTTAATTTACTTATTCTAAAAAATTAATTTAAAAGATCATAGTAATATTATTATGTCTTCTGCACTTTATTTAATATATAATATAATAAGATGATTTATTAAATTAATTAAATATTTTGAATGGACCCATTTTGAACCCAAATTTGATACAATTCATCTAAAATTCAATCCACTCAAACTTTTTTTTGAAATGTTAAACCCTACCCAACGCAAAATCATGTGGATTGGGTTGAGCCCATAAATTCTAGCCCAAATTGACAGTTATATTTGAATCTTTAAAAATTTCATGTATTCATAATCATAACCGGAACTCCCAGACTTTGATTCGTCATCAAGTGATAAGACGGCAAGCAAGCACAATGTTTTCTGCTGTCATGTGGGAGTGATTAATCGATAGTGTGTTTCTGATAAAATTTGCAAAAGACGCAGATTGGATTCTTCCATATACAGATATAGGGAATTTTAGAAGAATGGAAGTTGTTGCTCATTTCATTTATAATTTTGTGAATAAGTATCAAAATAAGTTATGCAGATATATAGATACTTAGAGGGTGTTTGGGTAAGCTTATAAGCTTCTCAAAACATCTTATAAGATGTTTAAGAGCTTATAAGTTGATAAAAAGTGTGTTTGGTAAATTTTTTTAAAAAAGAATTTATAAGATTCTAAAATAAAATGTTATAAGCTTATAAGGAATGGCAGGACACCTTTCAATCTTGATATTTGAGATCATGCTCCAGGTGTTCATTTCTGGGAATGCACAGGGTATGTTAATGTCCCACATTGGTGAAATAAATAAGTTGTGGTCTCTATATATGGTATTGGGCAATCATCACCTCTTGAGTTAACTTTTGGGTTTGAGTAAGGTCCAATGTCCATTTTTTAACATGATGTAGTTCAGATGTTAGAAAACCTAAATATTTTTTAAAATCTACTTGACAGGATGGAAACATAAATCCGAAACTGCAATTCTTACTTTGTTGATGCATATTGGTTAATATTTTCATGGCTTTCTTTACATTCTTGAGTTGAACTTTTGCTTTATCCTTTGATACAATTTATGCCTGACATAGTATTTTTTCTTTCTAGGAATTCATTTATATTGCTCAAATCTAGTGAATAAATGCATCTTAATTACTAAAAATTTTAGGTAAGTAAACTATGTTTGATATGTGTAGGCCAGCCTTCTAAATAAAGGTAGTGATGACATGCATAACATATATGCTTGGGGCTTGTTTGCTTTAAAGGTTAAGGCCTGATATATCCATTTTCAAGCCTTATTTTCTGCTTGCTTCACGTTTTTATAGCCCACGGTACTTTTGCAGCCGACATGATATTATGAGCCAAGCTAATTTATGAATCAGGCCAAGGTGGCCCGTTTCATTTTCCACCCTTTCTAAAATCAAACATTATACAGTGTCAAGTATGAGATATCATCGATTTTTAAAATTAAAGCAAATTAACAATAAATTATATGATTTTGAATACTATTTCTAGCTTATTTATCACTAGAATATGAATCTTGTCTAATTCTATATACCGAAACAAACAAGCTATTGAAATATAACATCAAGGAGGCTACGACATAATATAAATCAGATAATATATATTCATAATGCAAGCACCTTGTAGCGTTGACAAAGCTTTCTTTGTTCAATTCCTTGTTGTATACTTTCTAGTAATTTGTAGATGGCGTCGGGCCTTTCTATGTGACGAGAAAATATATTTAATTGAAGATTTTAGGATAGCTTGTTAGTTGTCATATTGATACCGAAAAACACTTAATATTAGACATGATTCGTTTTGACAAAGGACCAAATTGATGAGACAAGATGCAGTATATGATGATTCAATGAGGACAAATAAAGCAAAATCTTCAGGGCTGAATTTCCACGGAATTGTCGTCTGCCTGGTTAAATCAGAAACATGTTTTGGAAACACTGGAAGTTTTTTACTTGAGTTTTTGATGTGTTGTGTATGTTTTGCATCGATGACATTTTGATAATACTTCCCTAGTTTTGTTAGAGATATTTGTGAAAAGTTACTGATTTATATTATACGGGAATTAATTGTTATAATATATATATATGTGTGTATATATATATATATTGTAGTTGGAATTTGAGTTTGAATATAAGTGGTTGTCCCACATTAGAGAAATAAGAAAATATTTTCTATTTTATAAGACCACACTTAGAAGTTCAAATTGGGACTTGGAGGGAGAATATAGAGGGAAGTTAAAAAGTATATTATTATATATTTAAATTAAATTTACTTGGCACTTGGCACGTGCACGTGTATTTAAGAAAATATTATTTTCTTTTGCAAAAAATTAATTTTAGGTAAGAAAATAATTTTATTTTCTTTTAGAAAATTAATTACGGGTTCTTTTGAAGAATTGTGATTTTCTTCTCAAGAAATAGTTATATTTATATTATTATAACTATTGAGAATTATTACAATACTTCAGAAAGGATGTCTTCTATTGTTATAAATACAACTCAAGAGAAGTGCCAGAAAATATACAATTTCCAAATAAGTCTTTCCTTTCTTCTATATTAAAATTTCTCATATACTTACTTACAAAGCTTTCTAAAAGATTTTTGAGGAAAAATTTCAAAATTGCTATTCGCAGATTTTGGGTGATTTTGTTGTATTCTAGAAGTGAATTGTCATTTTAATCCAGTAACAAACACATAATGGGGACAATAACCACTTAAAAAAAAAAATGTTCATGCCTCAAGTCACAAAATTTAATTTCTTTATTTATAGCCAGTTCCATAAATTTTCCTAACATTAATAACGTAACTTTGTAAAATTAACAGTCTAATATTCGAAATTATAGTTTGAAGTTAAATCTCTTTAAAAGAATTGCGCTCTTTTTGCTACTAGCTATTCAAACACAGAATGTTAAATGGGGATAAGCAATTGTTTGAAGGTTCTGCCCATTTTTTAAACATTATCAAATTTAATACTATTACTACCACCCAAATAAAGAAAAATGCCGACAACATTGATGCCAATCTTCGACATATTAGTATGAAGGCTAAAAGAGTGCAAATACATCATAGTAAGAAGTCAAGACCTGTTAATATTTCTCCCCTAAAAAGATAAAAATTAGTAGTTAGTCTGTCGACTTTTATACAAAAAACTGTAGCAAAGCTCTCCTTGAAACTTTCAACTGTCTCATTTAGTTTTCATTCATTAGATTTGTATGCTTTTGTCGAGATCCTAGTACTTTATTTATCTCTGTTTCTCTTCATATTATCCCCTTGCCTATAAATTCCCTGGGAAACATATGGCATTTTAACCATGAAAGGCTCACAAACACATTATGACGAAGAGATTTGAAGAACATCATGTTCAGGCTCTTAAGTTGGCATTTGAAGAATTAGGGCACTTAACCAAAGCAAAGAAGATTGAATTGGTGGAGGCTATAGGACTAGATGTGGAGTAGGTGGAGAGCTAGTTTAGCTGGAAAAGAGCAAGTAAAAGAGCTAGGCAAGCAATACCACAGCTGGAGCTCGATCACTCTAAGCTCCAGCAAGCACTTAAGTTTAGCCAGGAGAGTGACGCCATGCTCCAACAGGAGCTTGAAGAGAGCAAGAAGATGGTAGCCGAGCTCCAAGATGAAAACCAACATCTGAAACAAACCCTAGCAATTGCTAGAGATGACGAGCAGTTTAATAACCTTGATGAGGTTTGTGAATGGATATTAAGGGATAAAGTTATGATTGAGACTAAAATTGTTGCAAAAGATTCAATGATCTAGCAAGTGTAGGAAGGGAGTTTTGTGGCTTGACCTTAAAGTAATGTTCATGTTTTATTTTCAAAATGCTTATATGTAAACTTTTTGATTTTCAAAAGCATTATGCATCGATTGACACTATTTGTGTATAACATTAGATAATATAATGCTCGAGCTCGCTCGAATAGGCTCATGAAATTCATGAGCCAATTCGACTCATCTTACACCTCTATTAGTGAAGCATTTGAGAGAGGGAAGGTTTTGATAATTATAAAAGCTAGAGGGAAACATGTAAATTTGTTATCCTGGAGGGATATATGTGTAATTAAGACAAAGAGATGTAGTGTACTAAAAATATAATTACAACAATCCACAAGGATGTGTTTGCAAATTTGCTAATTCCTAAACCCTAGCGTACCAGCCACAAACTTTTGACGAATTTAGACACAATCGCCTGTATATATAACCCTCAGATTGCAGCGGCCAGCATAAACCCTAAATACCGAATGCACCACGCTGCCTTGTGGCCCTTCTCAATTGATTTCTGGGTAATGCTTCCTTTAATCGCCGATTCCCATTTTAAGAATCTTTTTCTATTACTTTTCGTTTTCCATTAAAGTTTTCTTTTTAAATGCCGTGTTAATTTGCTGGATTTTCCCAAAACATTTCGAGGTTGGTTTATGTTTTTTAACAGTTGATATAACAGATAAAATCCGTATACAAACTTTTTTCCCAAATAATTTTTTGTGCAAATGATGATGAGGAAAACTTATCTTACTCCCATCGGAGAAGGATGATAATTTTATTTGGAAATCAGAATCTCTGATGCATTTTGTAATACAAAATTTTCATCTTATGCATGATTTATTTTTAATTTTTCAGTATCAACTTAATTAAAGTGGTGATTTTTCTCAGAATGCCGTTGTGCCTATGATGGTGTTAAATATACTTTGAGTGGCTAACTATGAAAAGCATATTAAATCTGAGGCTTTGAGGCATTTGATTATTTCCTTTTTATCAGAATTTTATGTTCTTTCTGTCACTTATTTGATTGTAATTTTTGATATGTCAGTAGAATTATTGAATGAAGTTCCAACTTTTGCAAATGATGACACAATAGACAGGGACATCAGAACTCCTTTGGAGAAAGATGACTTGGTCTAATGGGAATCTCTCTGATGCTATTTCCATTTAATTGAATGTTAATATTTTCTAGTCATATTTCTTCTTAATATTTTAGTCATATTTCTTTTTAATATTTTGTGGAAATTACTTTATTTGCTCATAAATGAGATACTTGTTTCAAGTTCTATAGTGGGTGCCAATGATGATATCAATATACTTTTGAGTCTATACAATGAATACATTGGTGAATTCTGTCTGAGGCACCAAAATCGTTAATTTCTTTAGTGGTTTATTGTAGTTTTGATGAGTGCCTTCAAAAATCGAGGTTACATGTTGCAAGCCGCGGTTACCTTCTCAGCTATGCCGTCTGTGCTCTTTGAACTTTGAGGCTGCTGTAGGCAGAAGCAAGCTCTTGACACCCACCCACCCCCAGTGGGTCGCAGCATTGGTGCATGAGTCCGCCATCGAACAGAAAGAATCTCCTTGCGAGAAGGACCGAAAGCAACGCCTCGCGCTCGCTCGAGACTGGTTCTCCAATCAGTTCGCTCTGGGAAGGACAAGGGCCCCTGGCTTCAATTCGCTCCGATTTACAGTATATTTTTTAATAAGATATATAATATAAAATTAAAAAATTCTCATGAAATCACATTGTATGAATATCAAAGACAATCAAATGTCATGCTTGTCACAACATCATGACATCTATAAAGGCACAATGTGAAATTACACCTAAAACATTCTATATTGTTTCTACATATTCAGCTGTGTTAAGAGTCTGGTAGGGAAAAATACATTGTTAGTTCACTAACTATGGTCATCTATGAAAAAAGGACATTATAAATTTAAGTTTTCGATTTGGTCAATTTTGGTGACCAATTTCGCACATTGAGTACACATTGCTGCAATTTCATGACAAATTGCCTGAAATTGTAGAAAATCTCGCCAGAGAATGCCATGTGCTCCTCATGTGATAAATAATTTGGGCATTTTGCAATATGTCGCAATTTTTTCCACTTCATATGCATATGTGTGCGTGCCCTGCACATGTAGATTGGCCACATGGCATTAAATCCCATGTCAGCATCCTAGCAGAAGACATAAGTCATGTCACCCACCCATTCCTCTAAATTTTAGAAAATAACTATGAAAAAATGATGCAGCCTGGAGTTGAATTCAAGACCCTTGTCATGGTAACATGATACACCAAGCACTGGACAACCACAAGCTTTAGACAATTGGATTCACCTTATTTAATATGTCTATATTTGAAAACAAAATAATTACAAATTGGTTAAAATAAAGATTTTTTTTGGTTAATTTAATTTTTATTTTTGTTAAAAATTATAAATTTAAAATTTTGTTAAAAGTTACAAAGTAATATTTGTCAATTTAATATTCATTATCTATGAAAAGTTTCTAATGAAAATTGGCAATGGAAATTTTTAATGAAAATTATAAATCATTTTTAATTATTAAAAAATTTTCATTTATAATTTTCATTAAAAAATTTCATTACCAATTTTTCATTAATTTTTTTATTAGTAATGATAATTAAATTGAAAAAAAATATTTTGTAATTTTTAATGGAAATTTTAAATTTATAATTTTTAACTAAAATAAAAATTAAATTAACAAAAATTGGCAATGGAAATTTTTAAAGAAAATTATAAATCATTTTTAATTTTAAAGAAATTTTCATTACCAATTTTTCATTAATTTTTTTTATTAGTAATGAAAATTAAATTGACAAAAAATATTTTTTTAATTTTTAAAGAAAATTTTAAATTTTTAACAAAAATAAAAATTAAATTTACAGAAATTGGCAATGGAAATTTTTATTTATAATTTTCATTAAAAAATTTCATTACCAATTTTTCATTAATTGTTTTTATTAGTAATGAAAATTAAATTGTCAAATTATTTTGTAATTTTTAACAAAAATTTTAAATTTATAATTTTAACAAAAATAAAGTTAAATTAACGAAAAGTTTTTTATCTTTGTTTTAACCAATTTATAACTATTCCATTTAATTTAGATTTTGTTCAAATTAAATTAATAAAAATAATCAAAAGAATTTTAAGATAATTATACCAAAATTATCATTTTTATGATAATGTATGAAATTTAAAATTTATCCATTTAGAAAATATATATTTTTCAATCTACAATAATTTATTTATAATAGACTTGTTTCTTTCAATTTACAAATTTTTTTTTTTATTCATAAGTTTTTGTTGTAATTCCAGACATAGACATATCAAATAAAATGAACCCAAATGACCAAAGCTTGTTGGTGGTCCAGTGGTTGGTGCACCATTTTACCATGCTAAGGGTCTAGGATTTGATTTCAAACTACAACATTTTTCCATGGTTATTTTCTGAATTTTAGAGGAATTGGTGGGTGGCTTACGTCTGCCATTAGGATGCTGACATGGGATTTAATGCCATGTGGCCAGTCTACATGGGCAAGGCATGCACACATAAGCGTATGACATGGAAAAAAATTGCCACATGTCACAAAACGCCCAAATTATTCATCATATGAGGAGCATATGGCATTCTCCGGCGAGATTTTTTGCAATTGCAGGGGATTTGTCCTGAAATTGCTGCAATGTGTGCGAAATTGATAGCCGGAGTGGACCAAATCAAAAAACACAAATTTATAATGTCCTTTTTCCACAGATGACCACATTTAGTGGACTAAAAATGCATTTTTCCCGAGTCTTGTAGTTTAGGGCTCTTCTTTGTTTTGATGCTTTTGCTTCTCTCTTCTTGTCCTTCTGATTGACATTGTCCAAAACCCACCTACTAATCATGAGCTTGGATTATGCAGATTGTCTTGGAGGCTGCAGAAGACAGTAGCAAATATTGCCATTTGGCAGATGACAAAAGAACAATTTGCTGACCTAGAATGGTTGCTGCCATATGTTGAGCAGAGCCAGCACAGGGCTTGTGCAGTTCTTATACATATTGCAGGTTCTTTTAAACTCCAAGATTCAGAGTCCAATATTTTCCATCAGATTTATGAAGCTGCAAGAGAAATCAAGAATGAAATCCTAGGCATGATTCTGTAAAACTTTCTAGCTTGGCTTCAGGCATTGTGCACAGACCATGTTTAAATCCTTGGTTGATTTCTACTTTAGTAAAAGTTGGATTTACATGTAAGAAGATAATTGAAAAAATAAATGTAATTTTCAAAACCCAAACAAAAAGAACATATACACATATACGTATGTATAGGTATTTAGCTAAACTTATAGGGGCTTTTTATAATTATTCCTGATGATCATCCTAATTTTCTCTCCAACTAAGTTGCCCCCATGCGTTTTTACTGTGATAGTTATTTCTTTTTCACATGTTGGCAGCCAAAAATTTAAAAAGAGGTGACAAAACTTGTGATGTTTGGAAGCTTTTATGCACAAACAACACTCCATTTGGCATTTCTTGTTGGAGCCCGCTTGCCCGTCCCGCCAACATCAAGCCAGAAACAACAAATAGTTGGTGAAAAGATCCCTGAATTGCCTGCACAAGCTGGCATATCTAAAATATTTCTAGCCAAGAAAATGCTCTGAACCCAAGAACAAAATTCCAACTATTAGTTTACGTCAAAAATTCCATTTCTCCATGAATTTGAACTCTATATGCTACTTCTACATAGTGTGCCATTTCCTCAAAACCTCTTCCATTCGGCCAATCTATATACCAAGTGTATTTATAAATATGTCTGAGTTTTGTGCATAAGGGGGGATCATTAAGAGCTGGAGTTGAAAGCCAGTGCAGAGACTTGTCCAGGATTGGAACTGGAGTAAGATTTCTGTTTCCTTGGGCATATGAAGAATTGGGTTTTACTCCATATCCAGTCCTGGATGAGTCTCATTCTGCTGCTGCCATTCTTTGATATGGACATAGTTTGTTTAGGTTTCTGGGAGCATCCCACTAATTTTCATCGTGTGGGCTCAAGTATCCTATCAGTATCTCCATCGTAAACAATTTTTATGGATGTCTTTACTTTCTTGAAAATAAATTTGGGTGAGCTATTGTGCTGCATTATGTTGGTTGGTACTTTACTGTGGTGCATTCTTTAGACGCTCACATGACACTGTTTCTTGTATTGTTATTATTTTCTTTTCTTTTTTAGTGGATTAGGTAATTTAAAATTGCAGGATTGTGGTAAAGATTGGACTTTTTTGTGGTGGATTATTAAGTAAATACAGAGTTGATAATACAGATAAAATTACCCGGGAAATGATTGCTGTGTAGATTAATATTTCATCATTTGATTCAGACCAATAAGATAAGTTTCCCTCCTAAGGAGAAGCAGCGTGTGGATGTGCCACATTCTAGTACATATGTAACGAAATTTTTCATATTGAGTAGGTTTGTTTTATACCACTCATTCTAGTTTCAATACACTGAGATTAGTTGGCTTGTAACCAATCTTGTGGAAGTATATTTACACTTGTCTGCGATGAATCAATGAGTTAAATGCAAAAGACTAGTTCTGATCGCTGTCTTGAACAAAAACAATCTTATGATTTTCCTATAAATATCCAAAAGCTGCTTTGGAATGTAGTTACTAGTAACTTAACTTTTTGAAGGAATTCCAAATAGTTCTAAGTTTTGCATTAGATTTCCTTTTATTTGAAGCGAAAATTTATGATATTTCATTGAAAACTTCATGCAATTTTAACCTGGGATATAAAATCCTGTTGATGGATATATAAAATGTAGAGAGTAGAAGCCAGATTTTAGGAAGTTACTCCTTGAAAGTGACAGTCTTTGCTTTGTACTGATCTCGAATATTCGATCTTGCTGAATGAGGGGCTTCTTCCAGAGTACCTAATATAAGAAAAAGATTTTCTCAAACATACTTAGATTGTATTGCTTCTTAGTCAAACACAATTCTTTCTCATGATTCCTGTAGCTACTTAGAGCAAATACTATTTTGAAACAGTCTACTAAGTGGCTGTTCTTGTTACACTGAAATTGTGAAGTGGAAATGTGGACTAATACAGGAATAAGTAGGCCGAGGTAATTCTTATGCATGTGATCCAGGGTTTCAGTTGAGATATCGAGAACCATTCTGATAAAGTTCAGAAAAATGAAAGAGTAGGTTGTGTCAGCTTGACGTGGATGAGCATCGTTCGGCAGAAAGATGCAAAAGCCAGTGAACTGACATATATGTATTCTGTCTTTTATTATTACATGCTTATACATTTGCCGGCAAACAGTGTATTATTACACATACATACAATTGCTGTCTCATGATGACATAAGACATGCAAAAGAGTATCTTGCATGTCAAATTAAAAGCACAATAGTTTGTCTTTAGGTTCTTGGTAGCATGCTCGTTGATTCATAAAGGCATCCTCGTCTTTTTCGTCCTTCATCTGGCTTCATCTGCCTGTTGTGATTAAGTTTCTTTTTTTTTTTTTTTTTTTTTTTTTGACTATTTCTTCCCATGTACTTTTGAGCATGTCTATAAATTGAGAGGGAAGGCGAACTAGTCTAAACATGAGGAGAGACTTTGGGTGCAGGAAGAATAATGGCTAAACGTTTTGATAAATACCAGATTGAATATCTCAAGTCAGTGTTTGAAGAATCAGAGCACTTAACCAAAGAGAAGAAGATTGATCTGGCAAGGGTTACAGGGCTGGATATGGAGCAAATAGCCAGCTGGTTTAACCGGCAAAGAGCTCGCAAGAGAGCCAAGGAATCAATGGGGGAGTTGGAGCGAATCAATACTGAGCTGATACGGTCAATCCAGGAGCACCAGGAGGAAGAAACTAAGCTCCAAAAGGAGCTTCAAAACAGCAAAAGGAGGGAAGCTGAGCTTGAAAACGAAAACCAGAATTTTAAACGCCAGTTAACTATTATTGAAGGTGATCTAAAGTTTGATTATGTAATAAGGTCCATAAATAGATATCCTTAAGAATTGTCATAGTTTTCACTTGTCGGGAGAAATATTGGTGCTACATATGGAGCCCTTCTTAAGCCTGTTGTGACTGAGACATAGGCATTTGATTGATCAGTATTATGAATCAGCAGTACTATTGCTTCTACTGTGTTGTTTCTGTTTGTTTTTACATCTTTTTGTCTGAGTAAAACATCATCAACAGCTGTCATTGTCTGTGAATTTACTATAACATTGTGGTCTGGGTGTTTCTGTATGAAATCCGGCTGCACGGCTGGTTTGGCGCCTTCTTTGTCCTCTGTTGTATTAGCTGAGATCAAGAAAGGTGATAGTCCTGTGGAAACTGGACTATGATAATATATATCCAAATTCTCGACCCACCATGTGTTTACGACAAAAGATAGAAATTTAGTTTGTTTGTTAATAAAGGTTGCAAAGATGGCTTCTCCACTAGAATTCAAGGTAGATTTGGTCAAAACTGCTGTATTTGAGGATGCACTAATAAGGTTTTTGCCATCTGCATAAGACTCATCTGAAATCTTTATTCTTTAGCGACGAATAATGTTTTCATATATTTTGTTTTACAGACACATGTTAAATATAGGTGAATCAAGTCTTTAATCGAGAAAATATACCCTTATCATTTATATATAATAATGAAATGTAAAAGCATCGAAAAAAGTGAAAAAGGGTCAAATACGGTTGTTAGAAAGTTATCAACCGCTATAAAATGGAAGTTTGAACTTAGCAAACAACGTCTTACGGCTTTTGTAGGGGACGAAAGCAGGCAGCCATGTAGAGGAGGTCAGAGAAAGGGAATAAATACAGTAAACTACATGTTCTATCATTGGAGAACAGTGTAAAAAGATTGAAATGGAGGAATATCAATTCTATAGGAGTACAAACAAAAGTCAAGAACTTAAATATTAATTGAAATGAATGATAAATGAAAACAACATCTTTATTTTCACAAACTTAAGGCCGTCTTTGGAACTTTGTTTTGCTCTATTTTAGTTTTATAATTAGTAATAATATTTATTTATTTTTTTAAATTTCTTGAAATCACCAACTGCTTTATCTAAAAAGTTACTACAAATAATATTTCACTTATTTCATCTAAAATGTCATATTTCTTGGGAACTTTCCCCCCCAACAAAGCGTTGTACGCTAAAGAACAAGATCACGCACCATTTTTTTAATAAATGCATGCATACTTCCTCACTATATGTAAGATCTATTCTCGCTAGAGATGAGGAAGAAGCCATCATGGTTCGTTTCAATCCCTGTGGATAGACTTATTCTAGGCTGGGTCGAGTAAATCTAGGGCTCTTTTCCTACCAAATTTGTTCCTACCAAATTTGTGGTTGTTTTATTCCATATCCAGCCCTGATCAATTTATAAGTTCCACACATAAATTACAATCAGCATGCACCATTAAGTAATGTGCAGAAACGTGCCTATTTTCGAGAAATAACTTAAGTTAGAAAGCGATTCCATCCCCTCTTTGAGTCATGGATGACCTTATTTATAAATGACGGGGTCTAAGACCATTAGGATTTTTAGATTGATTCAGCGTATGATAACTCATATATAATGTGCCCTGTTCATGTTTTAATTTATTAATTTGATCTTTAGTCATACTTTTGTCACGTCATAGATTTTTGAAGCTTAATTTGTATTTTGTTCGATAAGAACTTTTAGCCAGGGGAGTGACGCCATGCTCCAACAGGAGCTTGAAGAGAGCAAGAGGAGAGTAGCCGAGCTCCAAGATGAAAACCATCGTTTGAAACAAAGGCTAACAATTGCTGGAGATGACTAATAACCTTGATGAGGTTTGTGAATGGGTATTAAGGGATAAACTTATTATTGAGACAGAATTGTAGCAAAAGATTCAGAGAGCTAGCAAGTGTAGGGAGGGAGTGTTGTGGCTTGACCTTAAAGTAATGTTCATGTTTTATATTCAAAATGGATATATGTAAACTCTTTTTTTTGGAAGCATTATTCTCCAATTTGCACTGTTTGTATATCGCATCAGAGAATATAATATACTGGTTCTTTATTTCACCATTATCTTCTAGCCAAGAATATTGGAACTCTGTATATAAATTGAAGTCAATCATATACAGATGAGTAGTTGATTGAGTAGCTTATTGGATTCATTTCTTTGTTTCTGAAGCTGATTCCAAATGTGAAACTCCCTTAAATTATAAATCTATGAGAAAGGAGCACAAGCTTCATGTGAAATTGCTGTCAATATTTGCTATTAACATTTTATTTAGGCAGGATATTTGTTTTCACATGAAATTTGCCAGGAAAAGTCTTTCTAGGATCACAGCTTTTCATTTGGTTGTTTCAAGAATGTAAGGAATCGCCATGGTTCATCCTAGTCCTTTTCTTCATAGTGAAAGCAATCTAAATTCTGAAATAGTGATTGAAAGACGGCCATTTGCCAAGCATCTTTTTATTGATCCATGTCCTTGTGAATGAACTTTAACTTCATAATCAAGTTTCTTCCAAACAAATTTATGAATTTAATTTTTTGCTTCCACAGTAATGCTGCCTTGTAGTGCATGTATGTAAAGACTCTAATGGCTATTTGGGCAGAGACATTTTATGGAAACAGATGGAGAATCCCATAGGTATGAGATTTCTGTTTGAGCATTTGGTTGAAGTGATTTTTATGAACTTTTAATTTGAATGCTTTCCAGGCTGTTAAAAGAGAGCTCCTTTAGAAAAATACTTCTGATTAGTGCTTAAAAGTTTCCTTACTCTCAATCGTCTTTGCTAACTTCATCTGCTCGTATCACTGATAGTGATGTTTCCTTTGCTTTCCTTGTTTATTTCCTCATTTATATGTTTCTTTTCTTAAGATAATGTCATGTCTTGGGCTTTGGCTCATCTCTCATGCCGTCAACTGACTGGATCTTTCGTTCTCCTGGGGACTCTCTGGAGGAAGCCGGCTTTCTGGAAACTTCTATTTACTTTGTTTCGGATTGTGATGTTTTCTTCCTAGATGGTCATCACACCTAATACATTCTATATTGTTCCTACATATTCAGCTGTGTTAGTGTTGTAGTTTACAGCCTTTCTTTGTTTTGATGCTTTTGCTTCTCTCTTCTTGTCCTTCTGATCGACCTTCTCCAAAATTGACCTACTAATCATGAGCTTGGATTATGCAGATTGTCTTGGAGGCTGCAGAAGACAGTAGCAAATATTTCCATTTGGCAGATGACAAAAGAACAATTTGCTGACATAGAATGGTTGCTGCCACATGTTGAGCAGAGCCAGTACAGGGCTTGTGCAGTTCTTATACATATTGCAGGTTCTTTTAAACTCCGAGATTCAGAGTCCAATACTTTCCATCAGATTTATGTGGCTGCAAGAGAAATCAAGAATGACATCCTAGGCATGATTCTGTAAAACTTTCTAGCTTGGCTTCAGGCATTGTGCACAAATTAACCATGTTTAAATTCTTGGTTGATGTCTACTTTAGTAAAAGTTGGATGTAAATGTAAGAAGATAATAAATATTAAGAAAATAAGTGTAATTTTCAAAACCCAAACACACACACAAAAAAAAAAGACATATACATATGCATATATGTATATGTTTATATTTAATTAAACTTGTAGGGGGGGGGGGGGGGGGAGGGGTTTCGTAATTATTCCTGATGCATAAAACAAGTACTGGTCCTGATTTACTGTGATAGTTGTTTCTTTTTCACATGTTGGCAACCAAAAATTTAAAAAGAGATAACAAAACTTGTGATATTTGGAAACTTTTATGCACAAACAACACTCCATTTGGCATTTCTTGTTGGAGCCCGCTTGCCCGTCCCACCAACATTAAGCCAGAAACAACAACAGTTGGTGAAAAGATCCCTGAATTGCCTGCACAAGCTGGCATATCTAAAATATTTCTAGCCAAGAAAATCCTCTGAACCCAAGGACAAAACTCCAATTATTAGTTTATGTCAAATATTCCATTTCTCCATGAATTTGAACTCTATATGCTACTTCTACATAGTGTGCCATTTCCTCAAAACCTCTTCCATCCAGCCAATCTATATACCAAGTGTATTTATATATGTGTGTGAGTTTTGTGCCTAAGGGGGATCATTAGGAGCTGGAGTTGAAACTCAGTGCAGAGACTTGTCCACGATTGGAACTGGAGTAAGATTTCTGTTTCTTTGGGCATATAATGAATTGGGTTTTACTCCATATCCAGTCCTGGATGAGTCTCATTCTGCTGCTGCCATTCTTTGATATGGACAGCCATAGTTTGTTTAGGTTTCTGGGAGCATCCCACTAATTTTCATTGTGTGGGCTTAAGTAGCCTATCAGTGTCTCCATCGTAAACAACTTTTATGGATATCTTTATTTTCTAGAAAATAAATTTGGGGGAGCTATTTTGCTGCATTATGTTGGTTGGTACTTTGCTGTGGTGCATTCTTTACACAGTCACATGACACTGTTTCTTGCATTGTTATTATTTTCTTTTCTTTTTTGGTGGATTAAGTAATTTAAAATTGCAGGATTGAGGTAAAGATTGGACCTTTTGTGGTGGATTATTAAGTAAATGCAAAGTTGATAATACAGATAAAATCACCCAGGAAATGATTGCTGTGTTGATGAATATTTCATCATTTGATTTAGACCCAGAAGATTTGTTTCCCTCCTCAGGAGAAGCAGTGTGGATGTGCCACATTCTAGTACATATTTAAGGGAAATTTTGATATTGAGTAGGTTTGTTTTATTGCAAACTCATTCTAGTTTCAACACACTGTAAGATTGGTTGGCTTGTAACCAATCATGTGGAAGTATATTTACACTTGTCTGCGATGAATCAATGATTTAAATGCATAAGACAAGTTCTGATTGCTGTCTTGAATAAAAACAATCTTATGATTTTCCTATAAGTATCCAAAAGCTGCTTTGGAATGTTGTTACTATTAACCTTTTCAAGGAATTCCAAATAGTTCTAAGTTTTGAATTAGATTTCCTTTTATTTGAAGCGAAATTTTTTTATATTTCATTGAAAATTTCATGCAATTTTAACCTGGGATATAAAATCCTGTTGATGGATATATAAAATCCAGTACAGAGTGTGCTTTGTACTGGTCTCGAATATTTTATCTTGCTGAAAGACAAAAAGACGACAATGCTCAAAAAGAATCACAAGAATGACTAATTGAAAAAGTTTCTAAATTAATGGTGCAGAGGTCCTTCTTCCAGGGTACCTAGTGTAAGAAAAAGATTCTTTGCCCATACTTAGATTGTATTGTATTGCTTTTTACTTGAACACAATTGTTCCTCGTATGATTCCTGTAGTTATTTAAACCAATACTCTTCTGTAACAGTCTATTAAGGGGTTGTTCTACTGACATTGAAATTGTGAAGTGGAAACATGGACTAATACAGGAATAAGTAGGCTGAGGTTTATGTATGTGATTCAGGGACAGGGATTTCACTTGAGATATTGAGAACCATTTTGATAAAATTCTGAAAAATGAAAGACTAGATTATGCCAGCTTGACGTGGATGAGCATCGTTTGGCAGAAAGATCCAAAATCAGTGAACTGACATATATGTATTTTATGTTTTTATTACTAAATGCTTATACATTTGCCGGCATAGAGTGTACTACTACATATACATACAAATGCTGTCTCATGATGACGTAAGACAAGCAAAAGAATATCTTGCATGTCAAATTAAAAGAATAATAGTTTAAGTTTCTTGGTAGCATGGTCATTGATTCATAAATGCATCCTCGTCTTTTTCGCCCTTCCTCTGGCTTCATCTGCTTCTTGTGATTTTCTTATTATTATTTTTCTTTTCTATTTCTTCTCATGTACTTTTGGGCATGTCTATAAATTCAGAGGGAAGGCGAACAAGTCTTAAGCATGAGGAGAGAGTTCTTGGGTGCAGGAGGAGTAATGGCTAAATGTTTTGAGAAATACCAGATTGAATATCTTAAGTCAGCATTTGAAGTATCAGAGCACTTAACCAAAGAGAAGAAGATTGATTTGGCTAGGGTTACAGGGCTAGATATGGAGCAAATAGCCAGCTGGTTTAACCGGCAAAGGGCTTGCAAGAAAGCCAAGGAATCAATGGGGGAGTTGGAGCGAATCAATACTGAGTGCAAATGGTCAATTCAGGAGCGCCAAGAGGAAGAAACCAAGCTCCAAAAGGAGCTTTAAGACAGCAAAAGGAGAGAAGCTGAGCTTGAAAATGAAAACCAGAATTTGAAAGGCCAGTTAACTATCATTGAAGGTGATCTACAGTTTGATTCTGTAATAAGGTCCATAAATAAATATTCTTAAGAACTGTCATAGTTTTCACTTGCCAGTAGAAAGATTGGTGCCATTCTGTAATAAGGTCCATAAATAAATATCCTTAAGAACTGTCGTAGTTTTCACTTGCCAGGAGAAAGATTGGTGCCATATATGGAGCCATTCTTGAGTCTGTTGTAATTGAGACACGTTCGGTTGATCAGTATTATGAATTAGCAGTACTATTGCTTCTGCTGTATTGTTTCTGCTTGTTCTTACACTTTTTGTCTGAGTAAAACATCATCAATAGCTGTTGTTGTCTGTGAATGTAGAGGTACTTAGGGCTGTCAACGGGTCGGATTTGGATCAAATCAGGATAATCCGAATTCAAATTCGATAATATGTATATATAACCGAATCCGAATCCAAGTCCTATAGGATCTATGTATGCTAATTCCATGTCCAGATCCGATAAAAATCCGAAACTTGATAAGAAAGTCAAAAAAAAATTGCGTTCTTTAAATTTTTATATTGTTAGAAAAAACCGTCTTATAAGATATGTTACATGAGATTTCAAGATTACCTTTTAATCCAAATATAATATTAACAAAGTTAAGAGAGCTCAAATTTAGATTTTTTTTCATAACTTTTTATTATATCATTGCAAAAGCTAAAGATTTAAGGCATAATCCATGGGGGTTATATCAAATTGATCATTTGGTAATGTATATTTTACAGTGCATAAGTCATTATAAATTGTGTATTTAGGTTATGATATGAAACATACGTATATAGATAATTACTTTATTAAATTAATTGTTTCAAAGAAAAAAAAATTAGAGCATTATCAATTATAATATCACATATATTTGCATTCCAGTCAATTCTTCATTAATATAATTTATACTATATAATTATCAATTCCATATCCGATCCACTTATTTTGAATTATGGATATTTATAATCGGATCTGATCCATCGAATATTTTAATCGAATAAAAATTCGGATCGAATTTGAATTAAAATCTGATCCATTGACAGCCCTAGAGGTACTATAACATTGTGGTGTGGGTGTTTCTGTATGAAAGCCAGTTGCGCCACTTGGCACCCTCTTTGTCCTCTACTGTATTAGCTGAGAGCCTGACATCAAGAAAACGTGATTTAGTTCTGTGGAAGCAGGACTATGCTAATATATATCCAGATTCTTGACCCACCATGTGTTAATACAAAAGGTAGATTTGCTCAAAATTGCTGTATTTTGAGATACGCTGACAAGGTTCTTTCTATTTGCATAAAACTCAACTAAAATCTTTAGCAATGAATAATGTTTTCATATATTTTGTTTTATAAAATACAGGTTTAAAGTATAGGTGAACCAAGTCTTTAATCGATAAAATATTTTATACACTTACTGTTTATATATAATAATGAAATGTAAAAAAATTAAAAATGAGAGATGCAAAAACAAATGGAATAGAAGATTCAAAGTGTTGGAAACAAGATCTTGCTGCTTTTTCAAGAGAAGAAAACGGGCAGCCATGTTGAGTGGAGGAGGGCAGAGACAGGGAGGAGATTTTAAAAAAAAAGGGTAAACTATGTGTTCTATCATTGGAGAAGAGAGTGAAAATGCTAAAATTAAGGAATATCAATTATATGAAAAGAGTACAAATAAAAGTGGAGAATTTGAATATCAATTAGAATAAATAATACCTACTGCCATTTGCGAGGTTAACATCTTTATTTCACAAACTGAAGGAAAAAGGCCCTTTCTTGAACTTTGTTTTGCTCTATTTAAGTTTTATAATTATTAATAATATGTATTTTTTTTTTTAAATTTCTCAAAATCACCAACTACCATATCTAAAAAGTTACTATAAGTAATACTTCGCTTATTTCATCAAAAAACTCAAAGGACAATTCAGTGACAACTACTGTAGTTTTGATGAGTGCCTTTCAAAATAGAGGTTATATGTTGCAAGCCATAGTTACCTTCTCCGCTATGCCATCTGAGCTCTTCGAACTTTGAGGCTGCTGTAGGCAGAAGCAAGCTCTTAACCCCACCAGTGGGTCGCAGCATCGGCGCATGAGTTCGCCATCGAACAGAAAGTATCTCCTTGCAAGAAGGACCGAAAATCCATTTTATGGAGATGGAGGAGAAGAAGCAACGCCTCGCTCAGAGAATGGTTCTCCAATCAGTTCGCTCCGTGGAGGAGGAAGGCCCCCGGTTTCAATTCGCTCCAATTTACAGTATATTTTTTAATAAAGTATATAATACAAAATTAAAAAGTTTCTCATGAAATCATAATGTATGAATATCAAAGACAATCAAATGTCATGCTTGTCACAACATCATCATATCTATAAAGGCACGATGTGAAATTACACCTAACACATTCTATATTGTTTCTACATATTCAGCTGTGTTAAGAGTCTTGTAGTTTACGGCTCTTCTTTGTTTTGATGCTTTTGCTTCTCTCTTCTTGTCCTTCTGATTGAGAGTTCTTATACATAATACAGGTTCTTTTACACTGCAAGATTCAGAGTTCATTTATTTTCCATCTGATTTATGTGGCAGCAATAGAAATCAAGAATGACATCCTAGGCATGATTCTGTAAAACTTTCTAGCTTGGGTTCAGGCATTGTGCACAAACCACGTTATGTTTAATTGAACTTGTAGGGGGGTTTTGTAATTATTTCTATGCATAAAACAAGTATTTTCTTGATTTCCTCTCCAAATAAGTTGTCCCCCCACGTTTTTACTGTGATAGTTATTTCTTTTTCACACGTTGGCAGCCAAAAATTTAAAAGGAGATGACAAAACTTGTGATGTTTGGAAGCTTTTATGCACAAACAACACTCCATTTGGCATTTCTTGTTGGAACCCACTTGCCCGTCCCGCCAACATCAAGCCAGAAACAACAAATAGTGGGTGAAAAGATCCCTGAATTGCCTGCACAAGCTGGCATATCTAAAATATTTCTAACCAAGAAAATGCTCTGAACCCAAGGACAAAATTCCAACTATTAGTTTATGTCAAAAATTCCATTTCTCCATGAATTTGAACTCTATATGCTACTTCTACATAGTGTGCCATTTCCTCAAAACCTCTTCCCTTCGGCCAATCTATACACCAAGTGTATTTATATATATGTGTGAGTTTTGTGCATAAGGGGGGATCATTATGAGCTGGAGTTGAAAGCCAGTGCAGAGACTTATCCAGGATTGGAACTGGAGTAAGATTTCTGTTTCTTTGGACGTACAAAGGATTGGGTTTTA
This sequence comes from Jacaranda mimosifolia, assembly GCA_018894105.1. Taxonomy (NCBI): domain Eukaryota; kingdom Viridiplantae; phylum Streptophyta; class Magnoliopsida; order Lamiales; family Bignoniaceae; genus Jacaranda; species Jacaranda mimosifolia. The sequence goes on along the minus strand of CM032124.1, from coordinate 2,468,185 downwards.
CTCCATATCCAGTCCTGGATGAGTTTCATTCTGCTGCTGCCATTCTTTGATATGGACAACCATAGTTTGTTTAGGTTTCTGGGAGCATCCCACTAATTTTCATTGTGTGGACTCAAGTAGCCTATCAGTGTCTCCATCGTAAACAATTTTTATGGATGTCTTTATTTTCTTGAAAACAAATTTGGGTGAGCTATTGTGCTGCATTATGTGGGTTGGTACTTTACTGTGGTGCATTCTTTAGACGCTCACATGACACTGTTTCTTGTATTGTTATTCTTTTCTTTTCTTTTTTGGTGGATTAAGTAATTTAAAATTGCAGGATTGTGGTAAAGATTGGACTTTTCTGTGGTGGATTATTAAGTAAATGCAGAGTTGATAATACAGATAAAATCACCCCGGAAATGATTGCTGTGTTGATGAATATTTCATAATTTGATTTAGACCAAGAAGACTTGCATCCCCCCCTAAGGAGAAGCAGTGTGTGGATGTGCCACATTCTAGTACATATGTAAGGAAAATTTTAATATTGAGTAGGTTTGTTTTATTGCAAACTGATTCTAGTTTCAACACACTGTAAGATTGGTTGGCTTGTAACCAATCATGTGGACGTATATTTACATTTGTCTGCAATGAATCAATGAGTTAAATGCATAAGACTAGTTCTGATCGCTGTCTTGAACAAAAACAATCTTATGATTTTCCTATAAATATTCAAAAGCTGCTTTGGAATGTAGTTACTATTAACTTAACCTTTTCAAGGAATTCCAAATAGTTCTAAGTTTTGCATTAGATTTCCTTTTATTTGAAGTGAAAATTTATGATATTTCATTGAAAATCTCATGCAATTTTAACTTGGGATATAAAATCCTGTTGATGGATATATAAAAACTAGAGAGCAGATACAGATTTTAGGAAGTTACTCCTGAAAGTGACAGTCTTTGCTTTGTATTGGTCTCGAATATTTTAGCTTGCTGAAAGACATAAAGACGACAACGCCCAAAAGGAATCATAAGAATGACTAATTGGAAGAGTTTCTAAATTAATGGAGCAGAGGGCCTTCTTCCAGAGTACCTAATGTAAGAAAAAGATTCTTCGCCCATACTTAGATTGTATTGTATTAATTTTTACTTGATCACAATTGTTCCTCGTATGATTCCTGTAGTTATTTAGACCAATACTCTTCTGTAGCAGTCTATTAAGGGGTTGTTCTACTGACATTGAAATTGTGAAGTGGAAATATGGACTAATACAGGAATAAGTGGACTGAGGTTTATATATGTGATTCAGGGATTTCACTTGAGATATTGAGAACCATTTTGATAAAATTCTGAAAAATGAAAGACTAGATTGTGCCAGCTTGACGTGGATGAGCATCGTTCGGTAGAAAGATGCGAAAATTAGTGAACTGACATATATGTATTTTATGTTTTTAGTACCAAATGCTTATACATTTGCCGGCATAGAGTGTACTACTACATATACATACAATTGCTGTCTCATGATGACATAAGACATGCAAAAGAATATCTTGCATGTCAAATTAAAAGCACAATAGTTTGTCTTTAAGTTCTTGGTAGCATGCTTGTTGATTCATAAAGGCATCCTCGTCTTTTTCGTCCTTCATCTGGCTTCATCTGCCTGTTGTGATTAAGTTCCTTTTTTTTTTTTTTTTTTTTTTTTCTATTTCTTCCCATGTACTTTTGAGCATGTCTATAAATTGAGAGGGAAGGTGAACTAGTCTAAACATGAGGAGAGACTTTTTGGTGCAGGAAGAGTAATGGCTAAACGTTTTGAGAAATACCAGATTGAATATCTTAAGTCAGCATTTGAAGAATCAGAACACTTAACCAAAGAGAAGAAAATTGTTCTGGCGAGTGTTACAGGGCTGGATATGGAGCAAATAGCCAGCTGGTTTAACAGGCAAAGGACTCGCAAGAGAGCCAAGGAATCAATGGGGGAGTTGGAGCGAATCAATACTGACCTCAAACGATCAATCCAGGAGTGCGATGAGGAAGAAACCAAGCTCCAAAAGGAGCTTCAGGACAGCAAAAGGAGGGAAGCTGAGCTTGAAAACGAAAACCAGAATTTGAAACGCCGATTAACTATCGTTGAAGGTGATCTGCAATTTGATTCTGTAATAAGGTCCATAAATAGATATCCTTAAGAACTGTCGTAGTTTTCACTTGCCAAGAGAAAGATTGGTGCCATATATAGAGCCATTCTTGAGTTTGTTGTAATTGAGAAACACGTTCGATTTATCAGTATTATGAATCAGCAGTACTGTTGTTTCTGCTGTATTGTTTTTGTTTGTTCTTACATCTTTTTATCTGGGTAAAACATCATCAACAGCTGTTGTCTATGAATGTAGAGATACTATAACATTGTGGTGTGGGCGTTTCTGTATGAAAGCCGGCTGCGCAGCTTGGCACCCTCTTTGTCCTCTGCTGTATTAGATGAGATCAAGAAAAGGTGGTATAGTTTTGTGGAAGAGGACTATGATAATATATATATATCCAGAATCTTAACCCACCATGTGTTAAGACAAAAGGTAGATTTGCTCAAAATTGCTGTATTTGGAGGTATACTGACAAGGTCTTTCCATCTTCATAGAACTCATCTGAAATCTTTAGCGAAGAATAATATTTTCATATAATTTGTTTGGTAGATATAGGTCAAATATAGGTGAATCAAGTCTCTAATCGAAGAAATATTTTGTACTTACCATTTATATATATAGTGAAAAGTAAAATAATAAATAAATATGGAAGATTCAAAAAGAATGGAATAGAGGATTCAAAGTGTTTAAGAGAGGAGGCAGAGAAAGGGGAAAAAATAGTAGACTATGTGTTCTACCACTGGAGAACACAGTGAAAATGCTAAAATTAAGAAATATCGATTCTATAAAAGAAGTACGAATAAAAGTCGAGAATTTGAATATCAACTAAAATAAATAATTTGCATTGCCATTTCCGAGGTTAACATCTTTATTTCACAAACTTAAGGCCTTTTCTTGAACTTTGTTTTGCCCTATTTAATTTTTATAATTAGTAATAATATCTTCTTATTTTTTTTAGATTTATCATAATCACCAACCACTTTATCTAAAAAGTTACTAGAAATAATACTCCACCTATTTCATCTAAAAATTCATATAGAGTAAATCTATTGCTTTTTCCCTATCAAATTTGTAGTTGTTTTACTCCGTATTCAACCCTCATCAATCTTATAAGTTTTACACATAAATTACAATCAACATGACTTCATACAACAATGTGCAAGAATGCATTTATTTTCAAAAAATAACTTAGTCAGGATGTGATTCTATCTCCTTTTTAAGTCATGAATAACCCTATTTATAAATAAGGGATTTAAGCCCATTAAAATTTTCAGATTAATTCAATGTGTGAAAGTCCATAATATTAGAATACGCCACATTCATATATTAATTATAATATATCAATTACACTTTTAGTTATATTGTTGTCACGTCACAAATTTTTGGAGCTTAATTTGTATTTTGTTCGATAAGAACTTTTTCTAAATCAATTCATTCAACAATTAAACCAAATTCAGCTATAATTCCAAGTTAGATCCCATACCTACAAATAAATTTGCTACATTAGTTAGAATCTCATTAAAAATAATTAAAAATTCAACAAAAAATTACAAATATATAATTTCAAACATCATGAAAATATTCATATTGAACAAAAAATCTTTATTAGTTAAGTTTGCTACGGAGTTCTCCGTCATATTAAAGATGACTTCGTCCTTCATTGTAAAAACACAAAAACCTTTAAAAAGAAATAAATAAAAATAAATTAAAAAAACAATAAGAAACATCAAATTTCCCCATAACCAATGCACAAAATGCCAAGATCTTGTAAACAACAAAAACTCCACATCAATTTACGAGCCAAAGAAGATTCATCCATATTAAAATTTAGAAGCTGCAATAAGCCATCAAAACTTTCCCCTCCCCTCCTTGAAATCTCCAACCCTAAAATCCTCAATTTCCTCGTGCTTAAATCTGAATTATCTGCTCTGTCATAATCCTCAATCTGTCTCTATAAATCAAGAACCAAAGTTAAACATCTATAACCATGATTAGAATTACAGGCAGAACCTACACAGCAGCTGACATTATGGCTAAAAGATTCGAACAACATCAGATTGAGGCTCTCAAGGCGGCTTTCGAAGAATCCGAGAATTTAACTAAGGAGAAGAAGATTGAATTGGTGGCGGCTACAGGACTGGATGTGGAGCAGATAGCCAGCTGGTTTAGCCGCAGAAGAGCACGGAAACGGGCTAGACAAGCGATGGCGGAGCTGGAGCTGGCGCACTCTCGGCTCCAGCAAGCGCTCAAGCTTAGCCGGGGGAGCGAAGCCGAGCTGCAAAAGGAGATTCAAGAGAGCAAGAAGAGGGAAGCCGAGCCGCAAGATGAAAACCAGCGCATTGCTGAAGTTAAGAAGCAGATTGGCCCGTTGATGAAGTGGTTTGTGGACGGGTACTAAATGTGGGAAACGGGTCGGTCGGGTCGGATACTTACATGGGTCTATCGTGGGATTGGAAATAAAATGGATATTATTTATATAAATTTTATTTGAAAATTTCGAATTTTCTTCAATTTTTGGCCATTCAATGTCAAAATTGTGATTGAAATTACTCTTATATTAAAATATTTAAGCTTGTTACTATTTGCTGTTGAATAGCTTTTCAAAAATCCTTTTGGGCTTGGATGATTTAAAATTAACTTCCAGATAATAAATTACACAAACTTTTTTTGTCATGTGATTGATATATAATTTTAAAAAAATACAATTATTGATATGGGATTAGCAAATTAAGACTTTGAAAGCCCAATAAATTTATTGGGCCCAATTTGGTTCCGACTTGGAGGTCAAAGTGCGTCCATCCTATTGGGCCTTATTCAATCAAGCCAAGTCCAATTGGAAAGGTCGAGCATTCATCCTCAACCCTCAAGGTCGAATAATCAAACCAGATTAGTAGACTCAGGTGTTTAGCAATTAATAATGCAGCCTGCATCATCCCATCCGTCGCATTAAATGCATTCCAACCACTCGTCCATCCTCATTTAATGCTATGATAGCGTGTCACCTCCACCATTAATGTTGTTGCATCCGCACTTAATGGCAACACGGCCCCTCCCTCCATGGAGCATAAGGATCGGCACAATAAACAGTTGCAAAGCATGGGCTCTGGCTGAAATGACCATGACTGCCCCTACCAATGGGATTTCCGTTAGAAGTTTGTTAAGGCGATTCTCGTCTTTTCACCAATGAGCATACACTATAAATACCCCCTCCTCTCAACCAAAAGGTAAGATATCCATTGAGAATTAAGTCATTACTCTGCTCATTTCACTTCGCAACTCAGTTTAGAAACTAGCTTAACCTTCGGAGGGTCTTAGTCGAGGACTCTCTCGGTTAGCCTGACATTTGCTATTTGGTTGTAGGTTCCAACCCCTACCACTCTCAGGTCGAAAAGCCCCACATAATAAATTCGTTACCATCTCCCAAGTCGAAAAATAGTATGTGTCCGTTTAGTCATCAACATTCTGGCGCATATGTGGGAACGAAACTTCGCAATCCAAAAATGGTAGAGATCAGGAGGATTATTTTCAAAAGGTAGAATGAGCGTTGCTCACCCTAACCACCTTTGTCGCCCCTCCATCAGCAGCCTACCTGGGAGGGGGGAGGTCCCAGTTCGCAAACGGAGCAAGTGGTCACCCTGACCATTCTTTAGCTTATACAAATGATCAGTGACCAGATTTCAGCTCAACTTTCGGCTCAATTATCCGCCGCTTTGTAGAGGCAAAATAATCAACATGCATCAGCCGCGAGTGTTACTCCACATATCACCCACCGAGAGGAACAACCCCCGACTGAAGGCAATGCTAGAAATGAGATACACCTTTCTTCCAGTAGACATGAACTGAGCCTAGGTCGTTTCCCTCGTAACAAACCCCACCATGTCCCTCGCGAGGAGGTAGCAGAATCGACAGATCAATGGATTTGACCCAATTGATCCTAGCAGCGCAATCGAGGCGAACGCCAGAGGCTAAATCCCAGTCGATACATATCCAGGGCAGACAAAGAGGAATGGGAAGAGGTATCACATCAGATCCAGCAACTTAACAAGAAGTTGAAGGAAATCTCGAGAAGGAATTTAAAAAGGACTAAGGCTGAAACAGCTCCCTGAATCCGATACGAAAGGGAGTCACCTTTTGTGCAAGAGATTATCGACAAGAGGATAGCCCTCAATGCAAAAGCCCCTACTGGATTGCCACGATATGATAGGTCAACCAACCCAAAGGAGCACTTTTTGTAATTTGAGCACATGATGCAACTACATGGGCACAGTGACCATATTCAAACAAAGATGTTGGTTACCACCTTCCAGGGCATTGCTTTGGAATAGTTTGTTAAACTTGAGCCAGCTTCTATATATACTTACGACCAGCTTTGTGATAAGTTCTTACACCAATTTGCTAGCAGAAGGAAAGCTAAATTACCTCACACTCACTTGCACACCGTCAAGCAGAATGAAGGAGAAATATTGAGGGATTTCTTCTCTAGATTAAACACGAAGTCCTAAAAATAGATAACCCACGCATTGAATTCCTCATCAATATATTATTTTTAGGGCTGAAGCATACGGAGTGCGCTAATACATTAGTCAGTGAGCACCCTCGGATAATGGAAGAGCTCTTGGATTTGGCGAAAAGGTATATGACCCAAGAGGAGATGAATAGGATGAAATTCGGGGAGGAGAACCCGACAAGAACAAAGGAAAGGAGAAAGATGATCGATATCAGAAAAAAGGTCATAGGTCTCTTATCAAGGGCTTCCATAATTATGCTTCTCTAAACACCCCCGGTAGGGAGGTCTTGCTAGCAATTCAACATGATAATCTCCTACAAAAACCTAGAAAACTCATGGAGATGGAAGCTATGAAGAAGTCGAAGAAGTATTATCATTTCCACCGTCAGAAGGGTTATGATACCGAAGATTATTTCAACCTAAAGGATAAGATCGAGCACCTTATCCATCAGGACCACATTAAGAAATTTGTGGATTAGAAGACTTTATAGGCTATGGCTCAAATCGACCAGACTCTCTATAGATAACAGTCGCTGAGCCCCAAGCGTGATGATAAAGGGAAGTAGAAAATGGAAGATGATCGTGCCTCTTTGAAAGGCATAATCGACATGATAGCCAGTGGACCGTTGGTGGTCTCTGTTGAAATCTCAAACTTTGAGGTCCGTAAAGTACTGGTCAATAATGGCAGTTCCGCGAATATTATCTTTCTTTCCACCCTTAACAAAATGCAGCTTGGGAAATTGAAATTCGACTCAGTCAGAACACCTCTGGTCGGGTTTGGAGGAGTATAAATTGTTCAAGCGGGATCTATCAATTTGACCACCTCATTTGGCAAAATTCCTATGAGGCGTACCTTGATGATTAATTTTCTAGTAGTGGATTTCCCTTTTACTTACAACGCCATAATTGGTAGGTCAGCTTTGAATGACTTCCAAGCAATTGTGTCAACGTATCATATGAAGGTCAAATTTCCCACGCTGATGGGGATAGGCAAAATGCTATGCAATATGAAAGAGGCATGGCAATGTTATACTATTTCAACCAAAGCCAACTATTAAAAGAAACGGCCTTAATTGAAGACCTCGGGGGACATCCCAGTAATGAAACCCGAGGGAGGTCAGAATAACAAGAAGAGGAAAAATGAAGATACTTGGGTCAAACCAGCTGATGAATTTAAAACCATTTAATTGGAGCCTGGGAACCCTGAGAAGACGACCCAGATAGGAGCAAGTTTGGGAGGTCCGATGGAATGTTTGCTTGTTGGTTTTATCCGAAGGAATGTGGACGTCTTTGTATAGAAGGCTACTGATTTAGAGGGAATTGACCTAGAAATCACTGTGCATCAACTTAGTGTTAACCCCGCCCACAAGCTTGTTTGAGAAAAGACCCGAATTTTTAATGCTGAAAGGACTCAGATCATTAAGGAAGAGGTCAGCAAGCTTCTTGAAATAGGATACATTGTTGAAATCCAATATCCTAGTTGGTTATGTAATGTAGCTTTAGTTCCTAAAATTGAAGGAGAATAGAGAATGTGTAATGACTTCAAAGATCTTAATAAAGCATGCCCTAAAGACCCGTATCATCTGTCTCGGATAGATTTATTAGTTGATTCCACTACTGGGTGTGAACTTTTAAGCATGATAGATGTATTTTAAGGATATTATCAAATTTTTATGGCCCCTGAGGATCGAGATAAAACTTCTTTTGTAGTGCCCGACGGCGTATACTATTTTCTGGCCATGCCGTTTGGATTAAAGAATGCCAAGGCAACATACCAGAGATTGGTTAATTTCATGTTCAAAAATGAAATAGGCCGATCTATGGAGGTGTACATGACGACATGATCGTCAAGACAAAAAAGGAAGCCAACCATCTTACTGACCTCGCTCATACTTTTTCCATTCTCTGTGCTTTTAGAATAAAGCTTAAACTAAGTAAATGCACTTTTGGCGTCAGGGGAGGAAAGTTTCTAAGGTATATGGTCAGCGAAAGAGGTATTGAGGTCAATCCCCAAAAGATACAGGCCATCCAAGATATAGCGCCCCCGAGAACAATCAAGGATGTGTAAAGGCTAGTCAGGCGGATCATAACTTTAGGTCAGTTTATAGCAAGGGTGGCAAATAAGAGCTTGCCATTCTTTTGGGTCTTGAGAAAAGCTAAGAAGTTTCAATGGACTGATTAGTGCGACTAGGTGCTAGTCGAATTAAAGGAATACCTTTAGCGACCTCATGTGCTATCGAAACCAACGGGTGGAGAAGTTCTACATTTGTACTTGGTTGTGTCGACGGTCGCCATTAGCTCTATGCTGGTGTCGACGGTCGCCATTAGCTCTATGCTGGTGTCAACTAGAGAGGGCAAAGACAAATCGGTGTACTACATCAGAAAAGTGTTGCAAGGCCCTGAGCATAACTATTAAGATATCGAGAAGTTCGCCTTAGCACTAGTCACGACAGTAAGGAAATTAAGGCCTTATTTTCTATCCCAAACTGTCGTTGTTCTGATGAACCAACCTTTGAGACAGGTGCTCACTAAACCAGATACTTTAGGAAGGTTGACCAAGTAGGCCATTGAGTTAGGAGAATTGAATCTCAGAATTCAGCCCCATACCTTAATAAAAGCCCAAGTGTTGGCGGATTTTGTGGCGAAAAGGATCGACCTGCTACCTTCTCGAGAAACTCAATCGTAACCTAGACCTTGCATGTCGATGGGTCAGCTACAAACTCATGGGGAGGAGTAGGGGTATTGTTGTGTTCTCTTCAATTCGAAGAGTACGAATTCGCTATCAAACTAAATTACACAGTCACTAATAATGAGGCGGAGTACGAAGCCCTCATTGCTAGAATAAAGATGTCTCTGGACAGAGGAGTTAAAAATCTGGTTGCCGTTACTGATTCTCAGCTGGTCATGGAACAATTTGGGGTAAATTTCGAAGCAAGAGATCTAACCATGACTGTTTATCTTCATGAGGTCAAGAGGTTGAGATAATTACTTGAGACAGTGCATCCAAAGGTACTTGAGACAGGTCAATCACTTTCTTAGTTTCACATGAACCGTCATCTCTAGGTCCTAATGTGGCACTATATTCGTAATGGACACTCCAGAACAAACCTAAATTGATGAGATCAAAGCCTACCTCAAAGAGGGAAAGGTGTCGCCCGAAAAGGCAGATGCCTAAAGGCTCAGGAGACTCGCGTCGAAATTTGCTCTGGACAAGTTCGACCAGTTATATAAGAGATCTGTCTTTGAGCCTCCCCTAAGATATCTTACTCTCGACCAAGCCCAAGAAGTCCTACAAGAGGTTTATGCCGGTATATATGGGAACCATTTCGGGGGTCGATCGTTGGTTCATAAAATCATTGGAAGCGAATATTTTTGGCCAACCCTCATCAAGGATGCGGTCGAGTTTGCAAGAAAATACCGATCATGCTAGGTACATGCTATCATCCCTCATCAACCCACCGCCAGGCTTGCTCCAGCACAGATTACTTGGTTGTTCGACTTGTGGGGGGTCGATATCATAGGATACTTCCCAATGGCTACTGGGCAAAAAAAAATTATGATTGTAGCAGTTGAATATTTCACTGAACGAGTTGAGGCAGAGGGCGTGCCCAAGATCATAGATGCAGCTATAAGTAATTTTCTGTGAAAAAACATCATTTGTCATTTTAGTTGGCCAAAAATCCTTATATCCAATAATGGCACCCAATTCCAAAGTAAACAGACCAGAGAATAGTGTGAGAGTTTAGGGATTCAACAACATTTTACCTCAATAGGAAACCCACAAGCCAATGGTCAGACGGAAGTTACCAACAAAACGGTGCTTGATTATATTAAAGCCAGATTGGAAGGTTCTAACACAAGTTGGGCAAATGATCTCCCCGATGTTCTATGGGCTTATCGTACCACTTCGAGAACAATCATAGGACAAAGCCCGTACATTTGGTGTATGGTTCGGAAGCTGTAATACCCACAGAATTGATCCAACACACAGCTCGAATTATACACTACAACCCAATCAGGAACAAAGCAGAAAGAGAGGTCAACTTGGACCTGATCGACGAATTGCAACAGCAAGCCTTTTCAAAAATGCAAAGATATAGGTCCATCATGGCAAAATATTATAACAAGAAAGTAAGACCTAGGTCCTTTAAGGTGGGTGACCTCGTTTTAAAGAAGATTGAATTGTCCCGTAATGTAGGTAAACTCGACCTAAGGTGGGAAGGCCCATATTATGTTGTAAAGGTTGCAAAACATAACTCGTATTGATTAGCTAACCCCTCAGGAAATAAATTACCTAGGTCGTGGAACATTGTTAACCTCAATAAATTCTATGTATAGATTGCATTGTACAAGACAACGCTTTACTTTAGTAAATGATGTTGAGCGACCCCATAGTCGTTTGATTCCAATTTGTCTTATTTATTTAATAAACCATGATCAGATTGACCCTGTAGTCGTCTGATCGACCCTTACTCATAGAATAGACAGGTCAACCCCATAGTCATCTGATCCAGAAAATATTGGTTATGTCGACCCAGTAGTCGTGTAGTTTTGACTCCACTTGCTGTGGTCGCCAAAACTACATGGATCGACCTCATAGCGGTGCAATTCATTAAATAAAAAGGTACAATATCCGACCAGTAACTTGATTCTATCGCTCAATGCCTATGTTTTCCCAGCGCTGGGGATCCTACCATCTTTTAATTATTAGTTATTAATTAATTATTAAAGAATCACGAAATTGACCTTGTTGTTGGCTTCTGAAATAAAACAATTAACAGAGCGCAAGAATACTAAGCAAAGTATTAGAGCAAAAAAGAGGCCCAGTCGACCCCATACTTCCATTAAGGTACCCTTCACTTTACAACCATCATTCGACATAAAAAAGAAAAAAAAAAAGAAAATTACAATCTTGACTAATGGAAAGTAACCTAACTCGACCCTGCATCTTCACCCTGTCGAGCAACTCCTTTAGTAGCGACCTCATCCACAGTTCTGAAAGGCTCCTCGGTTGAGCCCACTTGCCGGTTTAAAGTAGGACCCTCGACCTCCTGCTCCACTATTCTCAGTTGACTAGGACTCGCCATTTGAGAAGGTCCCGCTTCTCCTACTAAGAATATCCGACCTCCATCCGGAAAGAAATTTACCACATTCACCTCGTTGCTTTTAATCTCCAATGCAAACTCCTATGCGAAACTAAACTCTTCGCCAACAGCAACAACACGAGGGAGATGAGGAGGAACGGGTGCGCCTCCTTCGATGGAAGCATTCGGATCAAAGTCTTGGAGCTTCTCATCCTTGTTTACGTCAAGCTTAGCCTTATTTCCAATATCAAACCCGTATCCAGGGAATTCCAACTCCAACTGCTTCACTGCCCGGTCAAACACTTCTTGCGCATCATCCATATTGAAGGTGACGCTCACTTCAGTGAAAGCCGATATCAGCATGAATTGCTTGACCGCCTCCTTGCGGATCCCAAGCAACACTTTGAAGAACTCAGAGCGAGTGTAATTCATCGCGCTGTTGTAGCCAGGCACTCGACTTGCATCGGCGGCTTCCTGGATACTTGAAATAGTTTTCTTCGACTGCTCCTTGACTTGACTCTTTTCTTCCACAACGGTCAACAGTTGGGCATCTTTCTCCTCCAGTTCTTTTGACAATTCAGCCATCCTCGACTCCAATAACTGAATTTTAGTCTTCAAAATGTCACTCTGCTCCTCTAGTTGAGCACATTTTTCCTTCAGTCACAACCAATGTGTTTCACACAGCTTGAACCGACAATAGAGGTTGTACCCCCATTATCCGACCTGATAAATAAGATTGCTTGACACTCTGTTGATAAATGTCTTACCCAAAATACAATAAATGATAATTGACTTAAATCTTGCCATGTTGGCATGGTATGCAAACGCTTTCAGTGCTACCAACTGGTCATGATTATGCATCTCGACCTAGTCCTTCTCGAATAAACCAACAGTCAGCACGGCCAATGGTGTTATGGATGTCGCACCCGCACCCATTATGGTCGCTTCATTCGACATACCAACCTTCTCCCCAAATCAAGGCTCGGGGAACTCCGGCAAGTTGCACAATCAGTCGGGAGAAAGAAGAGCATACGCCTGCTCCATCAATTTCTTCCCTTTCTCGACTACAGCCTTTTTGGCAGTGGTTTTGGCTATGGCCTCAACAGCTTTCCTTTTAGGATAAGGGGAGCTACTGATAGCCCCCTACACTCTGTACAATCGGGATCGAGGGTTCGTGGACCACCTGACCGACCTCAGCACTCTGTGCCGCTTGGTGAGCAGCCATTACTTCTCTGCGTTGTTGTGCCTCTTGTTACTTCTTCATCGCGATCTGGCGAGCACGATTCATGATTGATCAACCTAAAAGACAGGGAAAAAATCCTTATTAAATAAACAGTAAAAAAGAACGACGAATAACATTATTTAAAAAGCCAGTCTCTACCTAAGTGAGCACTTGCATGCAACCTCAAAGAGGCAGTCGACAGCCCCGCAAGCACCAAGTTCCTCTCTCATACGAATGCCTAGACATCCATCTCACCGTATTCGTATAGGTCTCGAACAAAAAAATTACTCCACAACGAATTCTCACTGCCATCCAACTCGACCCTATCCTTCATCCATCCTCTCGGAATTTGAAATTCAACCCCAATGGGAGGTCGAACATAGAAGTACTTCTCTTTCCATTTCTAGCCATGTGATGATGAGACAGTCAGATAATAAAAACCTGACTCCTCTGCCAACCCTGACTTCCAGGACATCGGCAAATGAAACATATGGCTAAAATTGGCCCACGAGGGCAATTCCTCGACAATACCCAATAGTACAATGAAACTATATAGTTGCGAAAAATAGTTAGGAAGGAGCTGAGTTATGCAAACTTGTAAACCTCTTAAGAGGTCGACTATAGGGTCAGCTATGGAAAATCTCAAGCCACATTTCATAGCATCCTCAAAAACGGTAATGCAATCTGCAAGATGAGTGTGCATCCTATCTATGGATCTAAGCTTTATTAATTCAAACCCATGAGGAACATGATATTTCCTTCGTATCGACGTCAGATCATTCAATGACACAATATCGCTATAATTCATTGTCGTGAATAATCGACCTCTCGAGCTAGGTACCTCCTCCACTGATACTTCTTCCTCATCCCCACCTTGGCCCAAAGGCTCAGCTATGTGCTCGATGGCAGGATTAGAAAGCTCTGCGCCCTCATCCCCCCCAGCTAAGGTTTCCCTCAACTCCCTACTCAAAGTCTCATTCGTCTCAACCTCGCTATTCGAGGTGGACTGAGTAGCGTCGGAGTCAGAACTAGAACTAGACATTGTCAAAGATAAATGATTTGTAAAGCTAAGAGCAGAAGAGATGCTTACGAAAATTGTACTTGTAAGGAAGGAGTAATTGTCAACAGCTCGATCAAAAGCTCTTCTACTCAACCTCAAATGCATTGTGGTAAAAGTAAAAATGAATGGGTAAAATCTCCTATTTATAGGCATACAGAAATGTTAACCGACTAAAATGATCGACAACCGACTAATAAGTGCGTAACCACAGGTTCCCCCGCATTGATCTTCACATAACCGTCGAGCAATGGCTCCCGCCAATACTTTCTCGTCGAGATTTAAAATCACTTTTCCTGCCAGACCTTTCTCGTCGAAATCTATGCAAACCTACTCCAAACCGCGACCCCTTTAGGTCAAACTTTGGAGTGGGGGGGCTCATGATATGGGATTGACAAATTAAGACTTTGAAAGCCTAATAAACTTATTGAGCCCAATTTGGTTTCGACCTGGAGTCGGGACGTGTCCCTTCTATTGGGCTTTATTTACTCAGGCCCAAGTCCAATTGGAGAGGTCGAGGATGGCATTCATCATCGACCCTCAAGGTCGAATAATCCGACTAGATTAGTAGACTCAGGTGTTTAGCAACCAATGATACAACCTGCATCATCTCGTCCACCGCATTAAATGCACTCCAACCACTCGTCCATCCGCATTTAATGTTGTGACAATGTGTCACCTTCGCCATTAATGCTGTCGCATCTATACTTAATGGCAGCACGACCTTTCCGTTCATGGAGCATAAGGATCGGCATAGTAAATAGTTGCAAAGCATGGGCTCTAGTTGAAATGACCATGACTGCCCCTACCTCCGGGATTTTCGCTGGAAGCTTGTTAAGGCGATTCTTGTCTTTTCACCAATGAGCATACACTAAAAATACTCTCTCCTCTCAACCAAAATGTAAGATATTTATTGAGAATTAAACCGTTACTATGCTCATTTCACTTCGCAATTCAGTTTAGAAACTGACTTAACCTTCAGAGGGTCTTAGCCGAGGACTCTCTCAACTAGCCTGACATTTGCTACTTGGTTGTAAGTTCCAACCCTTACCACTCTCAGGTCGAAAAGCTCCACATACTAAATACGTTACCATCTTCCAGGTTGAAAAATAGTGTGTGTCCGTTTAACCATCAACAATTATTATTATTTATTTAGGGAATATTCAGTACTATGTAAGCCATCAATTTCTAAACTTTATAATGCATTTTATTCATAATTGGATAACCTGTCAACATTTTAGTAGAAAGGTTCGTAAGGTTGTTAGTGCACGCTTGATGGTTTTAAATAAATTTTTTTGGTATACTGTAACACCAATTAAAAAGAGAGTTATTACTATTAAATGACGAAATAAATTTTAAAATTTATTAATATTTAGTAAGAAAAATGGTATTAATAATCTCATATGCATTGAAATCGTAGTTAAAATCATTGCTTATATGATGGTAAAACATAATATTACAGATTATATAATAAATTGATTATGGATAATTCTGATCGAGACAAATATTTTCCTTCTTAAGGGCTTTTATTTCCTGAGTAAATGTCTCAGCAAAAAAAATTATTTACCTTGGACGTAATATTTATTGAACTTTTATCATTGTCTTATTTGAAAGACACTTATGACTTATGCGAGTTCAAAATGATTTTTTTGCAGGTCTTATTTGCAATATTAAATATGAATAATTAAATAAAGTTTTTATTTTAATTAAATGCCTTCTTGTTGGGAATCCAAATATGGATGAAATTTGGACAGCATATTCAAGTCTATAGTGGACGGACATGCTATAAAAACACGTGTCGGACACTGACACAACCCGAAATCATATCGGTCACGACAATAAAGTGTTTAAAAATTAAAATAAAAAAGATAAAATTCGACATGGTGTCGGACACAGCGAGAGTTTTTGTTTCATTATTATTAAACTTTATAAAATTTAGGGGCTAATAAATAATATAAATACTTTTTAAATGGCAAATGAAGTTAGTGAAAAATCTCACTATAATTATAATATCCTAATACATTTGGATTATTAGACACACTATGAAAATTTTTTTTATAAAAAATAGTAACTAATAATTGAAAACTTGGCACTAATTATATATATATATAAGTAACAAAAAAAATTTGTTCTATCACCAATAATAATTTTTACACGTTTAATAGTGGCAAAAATTGTATTTAAGTTATCACCATTGATAATTGATGGCAAATCTTTAATAATAAGCGCAAATCTTTTCAAATGTTATTGGTTATAATTTTTACATTATCACTTATTTTTTATGACTAATATTTCATTTTATTGTATTGAAAATTTTCCATTATATAATTTACATAAAGTCTAATATTTATTCCTATTTAGGGGATCCATTATTTATTTGAATTTAAAATATATTTATTTACTGTTTAGTGTTGATTTTTTTTCACTTTGCTTTGATATATATTTTATGTTACATACATTAAAATGATTAATAAATACTTATCTATATAATTATATATATTATGATAATCATGTCGATATCGTGTCCTGTTCTGAAATTTTAAAATTTAACGTGTCCCTATGTCCGTATCGTATCGTATCAGTATCGTCATGTCCATATTCGCGCATCATAGATTGTAGTCCATATCCAATCCAAACGTTTAAAACTAGTCTGATTTCTAATGGGTCTATCATCAATGGACCACCTTCATGGGCATCTATCCATATAGCCATTGTGATGTTTCATGTTTCATATATTAATAGCACATTGGAGTAATACAATGCAATCTTTTTATTTTTATTTTTTAATAAATGTCAACTATCATAAGTTATTTATTTATTATTTTTTTTTCTTTTTGCACCTTTCCTAATTTTAGAAAAATCATTATGATTTGATATGGGCGAAATAAGTGGACTAACCTAAAATTCGGTACACCATAAAGTAAATGCGGGTCCACAGCAATAAGTCACCTAAGCCTAGCTCATCAATTCTACTATTATAAATATTTTCATAATTAACGTATGAAGGTATGTAATTTTTATTGTTCCTAATATTCTCTTTACATGTTTTACTCTTTAACAAATATTAACTTAATAGTCGAATAGTTTTCTTCCAGAACACTCAGACAACCCTAACAAATTATTAAATTTTGAGATTGAAGGATTTTTTATGGATATTAAAAGACGTTCGAGCTTGAATCAAGAACGGATATTTTCATACTCATATTACAAGTGATTCATTTAAATATCATGATTTAAGGCCAAAAAAAATACTAGTAAGAAATTGACCGATGAAAGAACATCCAGCATTTTTACCTTTTTTCTTTTCATTGGATTCTGATGAATCATGGGAGGCAAATATCTGACGATAAAACATATATTATTTCAATAGTTTTTGTAGTTGTTTTATTTGCATGGCATCTCCTTGATTTTCCATGATTAGCCTCTTGTTATCTGTAGATTGCATCAAATAATTGAACAATCTATGTTCGTTGTTGTACCAAGATTCTAAAGCCAAGAAGTTGGGACATAGATCTGCAATAATTCAGGTCAATATTGTGACATAAATATGAAGCACTTGTGTGAGCAATTACATATCAAGTTATATTCTTTGTTTCTGGAGGTGATTCTCTTTTATAATGTTTCTTATAATGAAATTAAGAGGGTATTTGGCTAAACTTATAATACCAAATTAGAAATAAGTGAATAGTTTGATGGTAAACTCTCACACCTGCAAACAAACTTGTTATATCATTTAGAATCTCATAAAAAATAATTAAAAATTCAACTAACATCCTCATTTTTCTAAAAAAATTACAAATATATAATTTCAAGCATCATAAAAATATTCATATCAAATAAAAAATCTTTATTAGTTAAGTTTGCCACGGAGTTCTCCATCATATTAAAGATGACTTCGTACTGTTGTTTGTACAAATTATAAACAGTAGTTTATAAGAAGATTATAAAATAGTTTATAATTAAGGGCAGTGTTTGTAAAATCAGAATTCAAGATATATCAGAAAATGGCAAACATCAATGTACACATTCCAAATATATATCCAATTTTGCAGTTTAGTTTAATAGAAACATAAACCAATAGCAAACATACCACTTTAGAATATAACAGAAAAAAATACAGAAGATCTGTATATTAAACGAGAACTTAACTCAAAATTCTGTTTAGTAATAGAACTTAGACTGAATTACCAATATATGGTTTGCCTTGAAGAAATTATTGTCCCTACCAGTGCAGAGAGTGCAACGAAATTTCCCCCGTGATAAGATAGTTCAGAAGCCTCTTGATGTACTCCAAAAAACTTCACTTCGAACACCGCTCAATTGCCAAACAAAAACTAATAAGCAACACTATGTGAGAGTATACAGAGAAAGAAGAGATAACTTGGTTCTTTGTGTTTTTGTATACTGCCAACATCAGCTTTATATAGGTGTGAGAGGAGGCATTAGTATGTCGAGGTTCATTCTGTAATTTGGTCCAGATTCATTCTGGACTAGACACAATGAACCTAGTAACTACAGAAATGGCTGGCAGTTTCTGTAACTGCAAAAACGGTCGATAGTTTCTATAACGTCCATTTTGAATTTTAAAATTCAAATTTAAAGAGAATTCTAGATAAAAGTTAGAATTTTCAGTAAAAAGATTAACCCAAGACAATTTGCCCAAACGCTCACGTCCACGCCCAAGCTGGAGCCAGGCGAGGGGCGGCGCGCGCACATGTGGGCATACCCCCATGAGTTCCTTAATTTATACTTTATCAAGCATCAATACTTGAACCACCTATAAGATATATTCCTATTGGGTAAATTTTCAATGTAGGATAAGTGGTTTATCAGATAAAGAGTCTTTTATATTCCCACCTATTCCCCCATACTTTGTCTCACAAGCAATGTGGGCTAACTCCCACATACATAATCTTTTTGCCTTTTTGTCTCCCCTTCACATTTACACAACACTTATGGATTCCAACCAAATTAGCATCCATCTATAAAATTTAAACTCTTCTTAAACGTGTAATTAAACGCAAATCCAAATTGATTTGATGCCAATTACAACAATCCCCCACAAATTTATAGTGTTGGACTATCAAGATTATCGTAGTGTTGGGCATCTCCGAGGATGCACTGCTTGAGTCTCGTCAATATAACTTGACCCTATTCAGAGTTAGAACTCTTACTTTACTTGCAGTTAACAAAACCTTCTAGGTGTGCCAAGGGACAGACTCAGATACTAAAGTATCAGTCAAGTTTTAGGTGCACTTTAACGCATTCAACAGCTTGTTTATACCACATTGAACCTTTCTTATAGGATCTCCACTTGATAGGTTGGTTGCCACTGCAAGTGTATCATTGATAGGTTTTTAGTCCCATTTCCAACTTAGATTTTTGGACTAAGGATTACTCAAGTCCTTCGATTAAAGGATCAGCCACGTTGTCTTTGGATCCAACAAAACCAATAGCCACAGCCCCATAAGACACAAGCCCCCTTATAGACTTTAGTCTAACTTGGATGTGTCTCTTAGTCTTTTGATTATATTTTAAACTTCTGATCTTTGCAATTGTGGTTTGGCTATCACAATGCACTGTGATTGCAGAAAAAGGCTTACTAATCATAGGTAGCTAGACCTTTAGCTTATATAGCCACTCAGCTTCTGTTCTAGTTTTGTCCAAGGTACATAACTCTGCCTCAAATGTGGACCGAGTTATCAAAGTCTGTTTAGATGACTTCCAAGAGACAGCGCATCCACCCAAGGTAAATACATATCCTGTACACCTATTACTACCAGAGTTTTTGGCTATTCAGCTAGCATCACTATATCCCTCAAGTACTTCATGGAATCTTGGTACAACAACGAACATAGATTGTTCAATTATTTGATGCAATCTACAGATAACAAGAGGCTAATCATGGAAAATCAAGGAGATGCCATGCAAATAAAACAACTACAAAAACTATTGAAATAATATATGTTTTATCGTCAGATATTTGCCTCCCATGATTCATCAGAATCCAATGAAAAGAAAAAAGGTAAAAATGCTGGATGTTCTTTCATCGGTCAATTTCTTACTAGTATTTTTTTTGGCCTTAAATCATGATATTTAAATGAATCACTTGTAATATGAGTATGAAAATATCCGTTCTTGATTCAAGCTCGAACGTCTTTTAATATCCATAAAAAATCCTTCAATCTCAAAATTTAATAATTTGTTAGGGTTGTCTGAGTGTTCTGGAAGAAAACTATTCGACTATTAAGTTAATATTTGTTAAAGAGTAAAACATGTAAAGAGAATATTAGGAACAATAAAAATTACATACCTTCATACGTTAATTATGAAAATATTTATAATAGTAGAATTGATGAGCTAGGCTTAGGTGACTTATTGCTGTGGACCCGCATTTACTTTATGGTGTACCGAATTTTAGGTTAGTCCACTTATTTCGCCCATATCAAATCATAATGATTTTTCTAAAATTAGGAAAGGTGCAAAAAGAAAAAAAAATAATAAATAAATAACTTATGATAGTTGACATTTATTAAAAAATAAAAATAAAAAGATTGCATTGTATTACTCCAATGTGCTATTAATATATGAAACATGAAACATCACAATGGCTATATGGATAGATGCCCATGAAGGTGGTCCATTGATGATAGACCCATTAGAAATCAGACTAGTTTTAAACGTTTGGATTGGATATGGACTACAATCTATGATGCGCGAATATGGACATGACGATACTGATACGATACGATACGGACATAGGGACACGTTAAATTTTAAAATTTCAGAACAGGACACGATATCGACATGATTATCATAATATATATAATTATATAGATAAGTATTTATTAATCATTTTAATGTATGTAACATAAAATATATATCAAAGCAAAGTGAAAAAAAATCAACACTAAACAGTAAATAAATATATTTTAAATTCAAATAAATAATGGATCCCCTAAATAGGAATAAATTCCATGAAGCAATGTGGGCTAACTCCCACATACATAATCTTTTTGCCTTTTTGTCTCCCCTTCACATTTACACAACACTTATGGATTCCAACCAAATTAGCATCCATCTATAAAATTTAAACTCTTCTTAAACGTGTAATTAAACGCAAATCCAAATTGATTTGATGCCAATTACAACAATCCCCCACAAATTTATAGTGTTGGACTATCAAGATTATCGTAGTGTTGGGCATCTCCGAGGATGCACTGCTTGAGTCTCGTCAATATAACTTGACCCTATTCAGAGTTAGAACTCTTACTTTACTTGCAGTTAACAAAACCTTCTAGGTGTGCCAAGGGACAGACTCAGATACTAAAGTATCAGTCAAGTTTTAGGTGCACTTTAACGCATTCAACAGCTTGTTTATACCACATTGAACCTTTCTTATAGGATCTCCACTTGATAGGTTGGTTGCCACTGCAAGCGTATCATTGATAGGTTTTTAGTCCCATTTCGAACTTAGATTTTTGGACTAAGGATTACTCAAGTCCTTCGATTAAAGGATCAGCCACGTTGTCTTTGGATCCAACAAAATCAATAGCCACAGCCCCATAAGACACAAGCCCCCTTATAGACTTTAGTCTAACTTGGATGTGTCTCTTAGTCTTTTGATTATATTTTAAACTTCCGATCTTTGCAATTGTGGTTTGGCTATCACAATGCACTGTGATTGCAGAAAAAGGCTTACTAATCATAGGTAGCTAGACCTTTAGCTTATATAGCCACTCAGCTTCTGTTCTAGTTTTGTCCAAGGTACATAACTCTGCCTCAAATGTGGACCGAGTTATCAAAGTCTGTTTAGATGACTTCCAAGAGACAGCGCATCCACCCGAGGTAAATACATATCCTGTACACCTATTACTACCAGAGTTTTTGGCTATTCAGCTAGCATCACTATATCCCTCAAGTACTTCATGGAATCTTGGTACAACAACGAACATAGATTGTTCAATTATTTGATGCAATCTACAGATAACAAGAGGCTAATCATGGAAAATCAAGGAGATGCCATGCAAATAAAACAACTACAAAAACTATTGAAATAATATATGTTTTATCGTCAGATATTTGCCTCCCATGATTCATCAGAATCCAATGAAAAGAAAAAAGGTAAAAATGCTGGATGTTCTTTCATCGGTCAATTTCTTACTAGTATTTTTTTTGGCCTTAAATCATGATATTTAAATGAATCACTTGTAATATGAGTATGAAAATATCCGTTCTTGATTCAAGCTCGAACGTCTTTTAATATCCATAAAAAATCCTTCAATCTCAAAATTTAATAATTTGTTAGGGTTGTCTGAGTGTTCTGGAAGAAAACTATTCGACTATTAAGTTAATATTTGTTAAAGAGTAAAACATGTAAAGAGAATATTAGGAACAATAAAAATTACATACCTTCATACGTTAATTATGAAAATATTTATAATAGTAGAATTGATGAGCTAGGCTTAGGTGACTTATTGCTGTGGACCCGCATTTACTTTATGGTGTACCGAATTTTAGGTTAGTCCACTTATTTCGCCCATATCAAATCATAATGATTTTTCTAAAATTAGGAAAGGTGCAAAAAGAAAAAAAAATAATAAATAAATAACTTATGATAGTTGACATTTATTAAAAAATAAAAATAAAAAGATTGCATTGTATTACTCCAATGTGCTATTAATATATGAAACATGAAACATCACAATGGCTATATGGATAGATGCCCATGAAGGTGGTCCATTGATGATAGACCCATTAGAAATCAGACTAGTTTTAAACGTTTGGATTGGATATGGACTACAATCTATGATGCGCGAATATGGACATGACGATACTGATACGATACGATACGGACATAGGGACACGTTAAATTTTAAAATTTCAGAACAGGACACGATATCGACATGATTATCATAATATATATAATTATATAGATAAGTATTTATTAATCATTTTAATGTATGTAACATAAAATATATATCAAAGCAAAGTGAAAAAAAATCAACACTAAACAGTAAATAAATATATTTTAAATTCAAATAAATAATGGATCCCCTAAATAGGAATAAATTCCATGAAGCAATGTGGGCTAACTCCCACATACATAATCTTTTTGCCTTTTTGTCTCCCCTTCACATTTACACAACACTTATGGATTCCAACCAAATTAGCATCCATCTATAAAATTTAAACTCTTCTTAAACGTGTAATTAAACGCAAATCCAAATTGATTTGATGCCAATTACAACAATCCCCCACAAATTTATAGTGTTGGACTATCAAGATTATCGTAGTGTTGGGCATCTCCGAGGATGCACTGCTTGAGTCTCGTCAATATAACTTGACCCTATTCAGAGTTAGAACTCTTACTTTACTTGCAGTTAACAAAACCTTCTAGGTGTGCCAAGGGACAGACTCAGATACTAAAGTATCAGTCAAGTTTTAGGTGCACTTTAACGCATTCAACAGCTTGTTTATACCACATTGAACCTTTCTTATAGGATCTCCACTTGATAGGTTGGTTGCCACTGCAAGCGTATCATTGATAGGTTTTTAGTCCCATTTCGAACTTAGATTTTTGGACTAAGGATTACTCAAGTCCTTCGATTAAAGGATCAGCCACGTTGTCTTTGGATCCAACAAAATCAATAGCCACAGCCCCATAAGACACAAGCCCCCTTATAGACTTTAGTCTAACTTGGATGTGTCTCTTAGTCTTTTGATTATATTTTAAACTTCCGATCTTTGCAATTGTGGTTTGGCTATCACAATGCACTGTGATTGCAGAAAAAGGCTTACTAATCATAGGTAGCTAGACCTTTAGCTTATATAGCCACTCAGCTTCTGTTCTAGTTTTGTCCAAGGTACATAACTCTGCCTCAAATGTGGACCGAGTTATCAAAGTCTGTTTAGATGACTTCCAAGAGACAGCGCATCCACCCAAGGTAAATACATATCCTGTACACCTATTACTACCAGAGTTTTTGGCTATTCAACTAGCATCACTATATCCCTCAAGTAATTCATGGAATTTGCCATAATGCAGAGCAAGTGATGTCATGCCATTAAGATACTAAAGTACCCTATCCAAAGCCTCCCAATAGGTTTTATTAGGACAACTTGTGTACCTCGCCAGCTTTGAGATTGCGAGTGAGATATCTAGTTTTGAGTTATTTGCAAGATATTGCAGGCTCCTAATAATCTGATAATACCTCAATTGAGACACAGGAACACCACTTTCATTCTTGAAAAGAGCCATAGAAGGATCATATGGTGCCTTAGCGATTCTACACTCCTTATAGCCAAAATTTTCAATTATCTTCTCAACATAGTGAGACTGAGAAATGGCTATACCCTCAGTTGACCAAATCAACTTGAGTCCAAGAATCACATTAGCTTCACCCATATCCTTTATTTCAAGCTTACTTTTCAAGTATGATTTTATCTCATTTATAATCTCAATTGTAGATCCAATCAATAATATATCATCTACATTTAAGCATAGTACAATACAATCATCACCTTTAACCTTACACTAAATGCACATATCATTATCATTCACGTAGAAACCAAATGATAAAATAGTTTTATCAAATTTCCCATGCCACTGTTTAGGCACTTATTTCAATCCATAGAGGGATTTAACAAGCCTATAGACCTTTTGGTTATTATCAGGAGCTACAAATCCCTCATGCTAATCCATATAAATCTCTTCCTCGAGATCATCATACAGAAAGTTTGTTTTCACATCCATTAAGTGAATCGGGAAACCATATACAGAGGCCAGAGCTATAAGCACCCAAATTGTAGTCACTCGAGCAACTAGGGAATAGGTGTCAAAGAAGTTTATTTTCTCTTTTTGTCTAGAGCCTTTGGAAACTAATCTGGCCTTAAACTTGTCAATATTTCACTCAGATTTAAGTTTCTTTTTAAAGATCCATTTGCATCCAATCGTAATACACCCCGGAGGCAGATAGACTAATTCCCATGTCTCATTAGAGACAACGGAATCCATCTCACTTTTGATACCTACCTTCCAATGCTTAGCTTCAGATGAGGTCATAGCATTCTTGAAGGTCACAGGATCATCCTCGATATTGGAAGTGATGAAATCACTTCCAAAATCCTTAATGATCCTAGCTCTCTTACTCCGTCTAGGTTCATTTGGTTCTTCAGTTCCAAAGGATGCTGAACCAGAACTACTTGGATTAACCCCCCATTTGACATCTTTTCCACATGATTAGGAATAGAAGTCGCTATAAGAGTTGAATCTAAAGAAACGTCTTGAGATATTCAAGTTTTCGCTGGAAACACGTCCTCAAAGAACGTGGTATCACGAAATTCCACTATTGTGTTAACCTTTATGCTTGGGATTTTAGACTTAATTACCAAAAATCTCAATGCATAGATTGTTTCCACATGGCCCAAGAAGACCGCATCAACAGTTTTAGGACCAAGCTTTTTCCTTTTGTGTTCTAAGACTAGAACTTTTGCAAGACAGCCCCACACTCAGAAATACTTTAAGCCAAGTTTTCTACTTTTCCAGAATTCAAATGGAGTGCTTTCTTTATGTTTGAGAGGGACTCTGTTCAGAATATGGCATACCGTATTCAAAGCCTCTCTCCACATATATTTAGGCAATCTAGAATTCAAAAGTAAACTGTTGATCATATCTTTAAAGGTCCTATTATTTCGTTATGCTACCTCATTAGATGAATGAGAGTAAAGAGGAGTCTTTTCATGAATAATACCGAAGTTCCAGTAATATTAATCGAATTGATTCGACTCATACTCTCTACCTCTATCTGATCTTAACCGCTTAAATTTCTTACCAGTTTGATTTTTAGCGTCTTTTTTGAAAATGATAAACTTTTCAAGTACTTCATCTTTATATTTTAACAAATAAACATAATAATATCTACTCCATTCATCTATAAAGGTAATAAAATATCTTTTTTGATCTTTTGTTAAGATTCCATTGAACTCACAAATATCTGTATGCACAAGCTCAAGTATTTCACAATTCCTTTCAGCCGATTGGTAAGGTTTTCTTACTTGTTTAGCCTCAGTGCATACTTAGCATTTATGACTACGTTCAATCTCATGCTTAGGTATTAACTTTAAGTTCATTATGCGTTTAACAGAACCAAAATTTAAATGACCTAAACGATTATGCCATATATTAGAACTTTCAATAGTATTCACTAAAGATTCAGAATACGAATTTTTATTGATTGAATCAGAAGAATTTGCATGCTTGACTCTTAACTTAAACAAACCATCAGACAAATAGCCATTTCCAATAAACAAACCAACATGTTGAATTACAACTTTATTAAATTTGAAAGTAAGCATATAGCCTTCCTTAACTATTACAGAACCACTAATGATATTTCTCCGCATAGTTGGGACGTGATGCACTCTCAATAGAGATAGTATGCACCTAGAAGGAAATTTCAAGTCCACACGTCCTATCCCAAGCACCTTGGCAACACTGAAGTTCCCTATTGTCACGGATTTTCCATCAATTGACTAATAAGACACAAATAATAATTTATCAGCACAAACGTGCACCTTTTCCACCATGTCTATTAACCAATCAAAAGGTTCGTAAATAGTACAAACTTTAGGCTTGAAAGTTGCATACCCATCAACAGTCATCTTTAGAGCTCTAGCTTCACTAGTCTCCCCAACAACCATGTTGACCACTGCAAGGGCAACTGAGTTAGGTTTGGCTTTAGCTTTCTTAGATGGACAATCTTTAGCCCAATGGCCTATTTGCCCACAGTTCCAGCATAGTTTGTTTGCTTTTGGTTTCTTGGCTTAGGTTTCCCTTTACTAATGGTCTTAGAGTTCGAGTTTATTTGGTTCGTTTTATTGAACATTTTCTTAACTTCAATAACCACATTTGCCTTAGGTTGGTGCTCAATCGGAACTCCATGAGTTTGATTCCGATGTTCTTCCTCAATACTAATGGCAATCGTTAGATCATCCAAAGACAACTTCCTTTTTTTATGCTTGAGTGTCATTCCAAAATTCTCCCAAGACTTGGGGAATTTATCCACTACGGACATGACTAGAAACTTCTTAGGAAGTTTCATCTGAGCATCAGCAAGAGCATGCTCAAAGTTGATCAACTCATACGTCTGTTTAGTTACAGACTTTCCCTCAACCATTTGATACTTCATGAACTTAAAAACAGAATACCTCTCAAGCCCATGCTCTTCAGTATTTTATTTTTGGTCCAATTCATCCCATAGCGACTTAGCGGTGTACGAGTTCGAGCATAAACATCGAAGAGAACATTTGACACTGACGACAAAATGATCCCTCGACCTAACTGATCTTTCTCAGTCTACTCAACTATTTCAGCTATTTTGGGGTCAGTATCAGTAAGTTCAAGTCTAGTCACTGAAAGTACTGAAAGAAGACCTTTCATTGTGAACCAGATTTTCATTCGTTGTTGCCAAAGTTTAAAAAACTGGCCCCAAACTTTTCTGGCAAGCCAAAAAGGTCAACTTTTGAGGACAGTAATGAACCAACACCAAAACCACTTGTAGGTAAAGATGCCATTTCAAATAAATAGTCAAACAAACACTAAACAGATAATTTCTTCAAGATTGTTGTTTGTACAAATTATAAACAGCAGTTTATAAAAAGATTATAAAATAGTTTATAATTAAAGGCAGTGTGTGTAAAACCAGAATTCAAGATATTTCAGAAAATGGCAAACGTCAATGCATACATTCCAAATGTATATCCAATTTTGCAGTTCAGTTTAACAAAAACATAAACCAATAGCAAACATATCAATTTGGAATATAACAGAAGATCAATATATTAAACGAGAACTTATCTCAAAGTTCTGTATAGTAATAGAACTTAGACTGAACCACCAATATATGGTGTGCCTTGAAGAAATTATCGCCCCTACCAATACAGAGAGTGCAGCAAAATTTTCCCCAAGATAAGACAGTCCGGAAGCCTCTTTGTGCATTCCAAAGAGCTTCACTTCGAACACCACTTAGCTATCAAACGAAAACTAATAAGCAACACTATGTGAGAGTATAGAGAGAAAGAAGAGATAACTTAGGGCTTGTTCTTGTATGTTTTGGCCTTTTTCTAGAAAAAAATTTGGAGTAATGGATTTTTGGGAGAAAATTTGGAGAATGTGCCATGTATTTCTTTTTGTTTTAAGGAAATATGGAAAATGATTTGAGAATGAATTGTTTGTTTCTTTATATTTTGAGAGACAAATTTTACTATAAATGTCAAATCAGTTGCTTTTTTGTTGGGTTCGTAGGGTGAAAATGATTTTTTTATGTATTATATGTATGTATGTTTATAGTTGGATGATGTGTGTATGTGTGTGTGTGTATATATATATATATATTTGTAATGATTGAAATATGAGTGTAATTAATTTAATTGGTTATCTATTTTGAAATTTATATTTTTATAAATCTAATATTAGTAAACAATGTATTACTTGGTTATATTAATAAATATTAATCATTCATGAAATCAAAATTATATTTTAATTATAAAAAAAATTAGCTTATATAATAATTATATCATAATTGTTAATATCAACCTATAAAAAAATTTAATTACTATACATTAATTATAAACTAATTACTGTTTATTAATTAAAATATAATTATTTAACTATTTATTACTTACAATTTATGTATAAATAAAACGTGATTGTTTATTAAAATAAATAACTTTTTAAATTATATATATAAGACTTAATAACAATTCATCAAATTAAAAAAAATTATATTATATAAAATTACATCATCTTAAATTATTTATTAAATAAATAAACATAATATTTAATTATACGTAAAATACGACACATAATTAATATATAAATAATAAGTTATTTAAATAAATTAATTTAATAAGTTATTTAATTATTTTAACACATTATTTAATTAATACATTATTTAGTAAATAAATTACTTAGTAATAATCAAATAATTTTACTTAAATTTAATTAATTCTCTAAACAATTACTTTAAGAATACCAATATTAATTTATTAAACTTAATAGATTATTACATAAGTATCACCCTATAATCAAATTTTTTATTATAATTTTAAATAAATGAGAAGATTAATATTTAATGAAGAATGTTTTTTGAAGAAGATTAATTTATTTATTATACCAAATTAAAACATCTTAAGTTATTTATTAAATGGATAAATATATTTTTAATTAATACATTAAATATTAAATATAAATAATACATTATTTAATTAATAAGTAAATTTAATTAGTTTAATATGTTATTCAATAAATAAACTATTTAGTAATAACATAAATAATATTTAATTAAATTTAATTCATTTTTTTCAATTAATTTAATTAAATTTGTTAATATAAGTTTTAGAATTTTTTTACCTAGCAAAATTTTAATATATATATATGTATGAATGTATATATATATATTATATGAATAAGTGAAGTGGGAGAGTGATAAATGAATGAGTAATGTGAAATGTACAGTGAGAAAAGTGAAGATGTAGGTGTGATTTTGAGGGTGTAAAAATTTGAAGAATATACCTCCATTTTGAAATTTTTTTGGAGGTTGGAAATTTTTTTGAGAAAACACAGAAGAACAAGCCCTTAGTTTTCTGTGTTTTTGAATACTGCCAGCAGCAACTTTATATAGGTGTGAGAGCAACACTATGTGAGAGTATAGAGAGAACGAAGAGATGACTTGATTTTCTATGCTTTAGTGTACTGCTGGCGGCAACAACTTTATATAGGTGTGAGAGCAACACTATGTGAGAGTATAGAGGGAAAGAAGAGATAACTTGGTTTTCTGTGCTTTTGTATATTGCCAGCAGCAGCTTTGAGATGAGGCATCAGGATGTCGAGGTTCATTCTATAATTTGGTCTAGATTCACTCTGGACTAGATACAATGAGCTTGGTAACTGCAGAAACGGCTGGCAGTTTTTGTAACGTCCATTTTGAATTTTAAAATTCAAATTTAAATAAAATTCTAGGTAAAAGTTGGAATTTTCAGTAAAAAGATTAACCCAAGACAATTCGCCCCACTCCCTCGCGGTGACGCGCGCATGCGGGCACACCCTCATGAGTTTCTTAATTGATACTTTACCAAGAATCAATACTTGAGCCATATATAAGGTGTATTCCCATTGGGTAAATTTTCAACATGGGATAAGTGGTTTTGTATCAGACAAAGAGTCCTTTATATTCCCACTTATTCCCCCATATTTTATCTCAAAAGCAATGTGGGATGACTCGCACATACATAATTTTTTTGCCTTTTTGTCTCCCCTTAACATTTACACAATACTTATGGATTCCAACCAAATTGGCATCCATTCATAAGATTTAAACTCTTCTTAAATATATAATTAAACATAAATTTCAATTGATTTGATGTCAATTACAACACGTACCTCTTCATAAAAAACAAAAACCTTTCAAAAGAAAAAAATTAAAAAACAAAATAATAAAAATAAAAAGCATCAAATTTCCCCATAATCAATGCACAAAATGCCGAGACCTTAAAACAAAAACTCCACATCAATTCACCAGAACAAAAAATCTTTATTAGTTAAGTTTGCCACGGAGTTCTCCGTCATATTAAAGATGACTTCGTCCTTCATTGTAAAAACACAAAAACCTTTAAAAAGAAATAAATAAAAATAAATTAAAAAAACAATAAGAAACATCAAATTTCCCCATAACCAATGCACAAAATGCCAAGATCTTGTAAACAACAAAAACTCCACATCAATTTACGAGCCAAAGAAGATTCATCCATATTAAAATTTAGAAGCTGCAATAAGCCATCAAAACTTTCCCCTCCCCTCCTTGAAATCTCCAACCCTAAAATCCTCAATTTCCTCGTGCTTAAATCTGAATTATCTGCTCTGTCATAATCCTCAATCTGTCTCTATAAATCAAGAACCAAAGTTAAACATCTATAACCATGATTAGAATTACAGGCAGAACCTACACAGCAGCTGACATTATGGCTAAAAGATTCGAACAACATCAGATTGAGGCTCTCAAGGCGGCTTTCGAAGAATCCGAGAATTTAACTAAGGAGAAGAAGATTGAATTGGTGGCGGCTACAGGACTGGATGTGGAGCAGATAGCCAGCTGGTTTAGCCGCAGAAGAGCACGGAAACGGGCTAGACAAGCGATGGCGGAGCTGGAGCTGGCGCACTCTCGGCTCCAGCAAGCGCTCAAGCTTAGCCGGGGGAGCAAAGCCGAGCTGCAAAAGGAGATTCAAGTGAGCAAGAAGAGGGAAGCCGAGCTCCAAGACGAAAACCAGCGTTTGAAACGGCGGATTACAATTGTTGAAGTTGAGAAGCAGTTTGGTCCGATCATGAAGTGGTTTGCGGACGGGTAGTCGGGTACTAAATATGGGAAACGGGTCGGACGGGTCGGATACTTACATGAAAACTTTGAAAATTTCGAATTTTCTTCAATTTTTGGCCCTTCGGCGTCAAAAGTGTGATTGAAGTTACTCTTATACTAAAATATTTGGGCTTGTTGCTATTTGCTGTTGAATAGCTTTTCAGAAATCCTTTTGGACTTGGATGAATTAAGATTAAGTTCCAGATAATAAATTATACGTACTTGTTTTGTCATGTGATTGATGTGTTATAATAATAATAACAATATTCATTTTTAGGATATTCAGTACTATGTAAGCCATCAATTTCTAAATTTTGTAGTGCACTTTATTCATAATTAGATAACCTATCGATATTTTGTTAGAAAGGTTCGAAGAGTCTTTAGTGCACGCTTGATGGTTTTAAATAAAGTTTTTTGGTATACTGCTATACCAATTAAAAAGACAGTTATTACTATTAAATGGCGAAATAAATTTTAAAATTCATTAATATTTACTAAGAAGAATGGTATTAATAATCTCATGTGCATTGAAATCGTAGTTAGAATCATCACTTATATGATGCTAATATTATATAATTAATTGATTATTGACAAATCTAATCTAGACAAATATTTTTCTTTTTAAGGGCTTCTACTTCCTTAGTAAATGTCTTAGCAGAATAAATTATTTACCTTGAATGTTATATTTACTGAACTTTTATCATAATCTTATTTAAAAGACACTTATGCCAATTCAAAACGATTTTTGTGGGTCTTATATGCAATATAAAGTATGAATAATTAAATAGGGATGGGAATGGGGTGGGTTTAGCTCAATTCATACCCCATCCTGCTAGACCTTATCTTGTCCCACCTCATCTTGTCTTGTCGGATTAGCGGGTTTAACCAGCTAATTCAAAAAGAATTAGAAAAATAAAAATCAGTCAATAAAAGTATCAAATCAGAATCACTTGATATCAATTCAAATTCAAATTTTAAGTATAAAAATAAAAAATACATGCAAATAAAATAAGATTTTAGAAGTAAAATATGAGAATAAGAGTAGAATTAAAAAACAATTAGCACAGCATCCAAATTATTCTTAGGGTCAATTACATCTACCTCTCCTGAGGTTTGGCTTAATTAAAAAAAAACTTTGTTGCTTTGAAACTTACAAATACCCTCCTAAGCTTTCAAACTAAATTACAATGCTAACGAAAAGTGTAAAATGACCAACATGCCCTTCCGTTAAAAATAAAAAAATGAAAAATGAAAAAATTGATAGAAATATCAAAACATAGAAATACCCTTGGAACTATTTGTAATATTTTTGAATTTATGAGGACTTTTTTGATATATTTCTATCATATTCAATTTTCGTCAGAGCGCCGCCGCTGCTCAACGGACTGTCTCCATGCTCCTCCATCGGAACTGGGTCCTAGTCCTACCACCGCCAGAAGGTACGTTTTGCTGCACTCTATCAGACCCTCAAATCAATTTCAACTTTCCCTTTGACTTCATCAGCCAATTTCAAGCAAAATCACCCAACGCCACCGCGCACCTCCATCTTCGATTCTCTTTCTCTGTTGGTCAAATCACAAAATTGAAATCACTATTACACTTCTTTTGTTGAGCCCATCAAAACCCACTATTTGTTTATGAGTTTCCGTCGTTGGAACTAAGCAACCCGTCACCACCACCGTGAGGCTCCGTTCAGAGCTTATTTTCAGCGATTCGTCGATTGTTTATAGGTAAATTTAGTACCGATGCATTCTTTGTGATGAGGAAAAGAGAATGGTTAGCTTGGTTGCTAGTTTTTCTAGCATCGGATAGGTACTGGTTGGAGAGGATGGTAACGGTAAGCATAGAAGAATTTGATACAACGGGAGGGTTTTGTATATATATTTTTCAACTTTCTGAAATTGTAATTTCCACCCCCAAAACTTCCTCTCAAATTTCAATTGAATCATCCAGCTCTCTAAGTGCCTCATATTGACCCCAAACATTAATTTTAATTTTTAGTTTCCTCTATTTTTAATTAATAAAAATGTCTAATTAAATTATTTTACATGTCATTATTATTTCTTAATTTTAAAAATTATTAAAATATATTATCATGATTGATTTAATTTATTTTAATTTTTTACTTATTTTACTTTTAGTTAAATTGAATTGAATTGAATTAAATATTATATATATTTATATATATATATTACTATTTTAATATTAATAGATTATTTTAATAATATAAATTTATATTTAACATAATTTAATATGTTATATTTTAATGATATAAATTTAATTAAATTATGTTAGACATGCTTATTATTTTTAATATTATTGAATATATCATTTCGATTATTAAAATTATATGTTCCAAGATGATAGATTTGATTTATATTTTTACTTTTTCTTAGTTATTAAATTCAATTGAATATAATTAAATTATCTTAAATACATATACTATTTTAAATTCACCTTGGATTCTTCTTTGTTTTATTACAATTAGGTCCCCAAACAAAATAATAATAACAAATAAACCCTTACAAAATTAAAAAATATTACAATACCACACCTGAGGGTAGTTTTGTCCACTAAAAAAAGTCAAACCAAGTAAAAAAAATGCCATCAATTAGCATAAGGGCATTTTTGAAATTTTATACAAAAATTTTAATGGCCGCTTGATAAAACCTAGCGGCTAGGCTAAAATGTTGGACGGCGATCAAGTTCAAGGGGGTATTTGTAATTTTTAAAACAATTGGATTTTTTTTTTTAATTAAGTCAAACCTCATAGAAGGTAGATGTAATTGATCCTTATTCTTAATCTGAAAAATATAAAATAAATTATATATAATATATTTATTATTATTATATATATATAACTTATATGGGACATGCTTGAGGCGGGGTTACAAGACAAGTTTGGGACTGATTGGGTAAACATCATACCCTGCCCCAAATACTTCAGATTATAAAAATCACGCCCCATACTCTAACCCATTCCCCGTTAAGCCACCTCAAACCCATTCCGAATAAGTTCAATTTGTATTTTAACCCACTCCATTGCATCCCTATAAAATGAGGTTTTGATTTTAATTAAGTGCCTTCTTATTGGGAATCCAAAGATGGATACAATTTGGACAGCGTACTCCAGTCCATATCCAGTCCAAACTTCTAAAAACTAGTCTGATTTCTAATGGATCCATCATCCGTGGACCACCTTAATGGGCATCTACCCATATAGTTACTGTGATGTTTCATATGTTAACATCACATATGAGTGATAAAATGCAATCTTTTTCTTTTTATTTTTTAAACAATGCCTACTATTATCAGTTATTTTTTTTGCTTTTTTGCATCTATCCTAATTTTAGAAAAATCATTATGATTTGACATGGATCAAAATAAATGGTTTGACCGAGAGGATGCTAAACCACAAGTCAGGTGCGGGTTCAAACCAATGTCACCTAAGCCTAGCCCATTAATCCCAATATTATAAGTGTTTTCATAATTGTCAACTGTCATAGCAAGGTACAACGTAATCTTTATTGTTCCCACTTCTGAATATCCTCTTTACATATTATATTTTTTTCATGAGTATTAACTTAAGGGTCAAATAGTTTTCTTCTGAAACATTTTGACAACCCTAACGAATTGTTAGATTTTGAGATTGGACCTTTAGTAGATAAGTAAAGACATACGGGTTTGGATCAAGAGCAAATAATTTCATCCTCACATTATGATTAATTCATTTAAATAAATTAAAAATTAATAATTTCCTAAGTTTAACAAAAAATGAAAAAAATGGTGAGAGATTGACCAATAGAATATCTACTGTTTCTCTCTTTTTTTCCCTTCCCCCTCATTGGATTTTGACTGTTCATGAGAGGCAAATATTTGATGATAAAGTATAAATTTCAATAATTATGTAATTGTTTTATTTGCAGCGTATCTCCTTGATTTTCCATGATTAGCCTCTTGTTGATAGTGGATTACATCTAATTATGGGCATCAATTTGGGTTAGAACCCATGGGCTCAACCAAAACCACATGATTTTGGACTGAGTTAGACTCAACATTTCAAATATGGGTTTGAACGGGTTGGGTTTTAAATGAGTTGTATAAAATATGGGTTCAAAATGAGTTTATTCAAAAAAATTAATTAAGTTAATAAATCATCTTATTATGTTGTAAAATTATATATTAAATAGAGTGTAAAAATATTATTATGACCTTTTGAATTAATTTTTTGGAATAAGTAAATTAAATAATTTTTTTTATTTTCTATTAAAACCATTTCAAAACCAACTTAACCCGCTTTCAACCCATCTATCTTAATCAATATAGAACCCAACCCACATAAATCCAAACCCAACGTAACCCAATCCATCAATTTGCCAACATGACATCTAATAATTGAACAATCTATGTACTTTGCTGTACCAAGATTCTCAAGCCAAGAACTTGGGACTTAAATCTGCAATAATTGAGGTCAATGAGACATAAATATGAACCACTTACTTATCAAGTTATATTCTTTGTTTCTGGAGGCGATTCTCTTTTATAATGCTTCTTAAATGGAATTAACTCTAATGGGTTTATTGTTGATACTTGGTTTTTAATTCTTGCTAGTTTATACTTATAAGGAAAAGTCTAATATACCCTTGTACTTTTCCTTAAAAAAATTCTTTTAATGCTTATTCTTTGGTTCATTAGACCCCATTTACCTTTTATGATGGGGAGGATGAGCCCTACATCCGTGAACATATTTGATGTGTGAGGTGGGATGGAAAACTTAAAAATCTCTTGCTTGGTGGATGAACAAATAAAATGACCATTGTATCCTCAAGAACCCCAAAATTATTTATCAGCTTGTGAAAAGAATTTATTTATTTTTTACTATTTAAAAGAGTATTTTAGTAATTTAATAAATTACCCCAATAATTTCATTAACTCGAGTAATCAATGAATGTAAATTATTCGGATTCATCCTTCATTTCATCCGATGGGGTAAATAGTGTAGTGATTACAAAATAATCTTAATAATCAATCCTTAAGTCTTAACATCATCCTTTATTTCACCCATCATTCTATATTCCATAATTAAATAATCAGACCCTAACAGCCCGTTTGCTTTCATTTCCAAACCCCATTTTCATTTTCATTCGGGAATGAAAATTAGAAACAAACACTTTTTCATAATCTTTTTCAGAAAAAGTACACATTTTCTTCTCAAAACTCTTTCCAAACCTACCTGATCATCTTATTACATATCAGTCAAATTCAAATTTGATTTGACATAAATTATCCACTATCATTTTTAAATTAATAAAATATACATATATTTTTAAAAAATAAACCTTTTTAAACA
Organism: Jacaranda mimosifolia; assembly: GCA_018894105.1. Lineage (NCBI taxonomy): Eukaryota > Viridiplantae > Streptophyta > Magnoliopsida > Lamiales > Bignoniaceae > Jacaranda > Jacaranda mimosifolia. The sequence continues at coordinate 2,431,438 of CM032124.1, read as the reverse complement.
TAAAAAAAATATAAATCAGCTTACTTTTTAATCCCATAACATATTCTAATAAGTATTTTTCAACATTTCATTCTAATACATCTTAATTTCTATTTTCATTTCATAACTAACTTTCCAATTTTTAAAAATAGCTGGAAATGGAAATGAGCATTGGAAATAAAACCAAACGGGCTGTAAATGTCTAGAATGTTAGGATTATGGAACTGATTTGTTAATGGTCAATTCATATTAGATGTAGACAAACTTCCGTTTTCAAATCAAAGATATGACTAATTTGTTATATTAGATCTAGTATTTTTACTGAAAAAATACAAAAAAAATTAGGAGTGACAATTTCCAACACAACATAATAACTCGACATGAAATCGACATAAAAAAATTGAATTTGATCGACCTATTTTGGATTCGGATTCAATAAGGTCAACATAAATAAGAACCCAAAGAAAATGGATTGGGTTGAATTTTAAGTTGCACGAACAACTCAAAATTTAATTTTAGGTCACACAATAACCTGAACTCATCTAAATCAACTTGACCAAACTTGAATTAAATAAATAAAATTTAAATTTTTTAGGAGTAAAAATATAAAATAACAAAATAAACTTGAAATTTTGAACTTTAGCAATATTAAATTACTGCTTTGGTATTTTTGGTCTTAATTATTTTCATAAACATATAGGATGGATGATTATAATTTTATGCTGTTTCTAATAGTTATTTTTTAGTATCCAAATGGACATGATAGTTGTTTTGCAAATAGTTGACAAAACACTGCTTTGACTTCTGAACTATCCTACAAATTTTTCTTAGACTTTATGCAATGCAAGATTTTGCCTACATAAATAGATAAAAATTCTTTCTATTAAGAGGTTATAAAAAATTTAAAAGACTCAAGCAAGTTTTCATGATAAATTAGTGTTCAATTTAAAGACTTGTTTACTTATTTGCCTGATGATATATATATATATATATGTATTATTTATGTGCTATTTAATTGAATCAATATAAAGTAAAAGAAATTTTAGGAAGTTAAAAAAAGCAATTTGATTGACACAAAAGATACAAAAATTAAAAAGAATGGATGAATAAAACTTGAAAAGGTATGTTATCTTTAAAAATAAGTTACTTTATGATTTCAATATTTTTACAATGCTGCTAGATACTACAAAATGAAAGAAACAAAAAGTCTTAAAATCAGTATATTATGTGTTGTTCAATTAAAATTTTTTAGAAAGCTGCTATCGTGAATTTTGATGAATTTCCTTATGCCTATTTTAATTTATTAATAATTAAAAATAGATAAAATTAAAAAATAAATATGCCAAAAAAATTCTAAAAATTAAAATAAATGTTTAAAATAATTATTTTAAATCAGATTGGCAAGTTGGATTTGGTGGATTTGAGTTGGCGAGTTGACCTAATAAAAATCAAGTCAACTCGAACCTTACCTGATACGATTCATGTTCGGTTAGAGTTGAGCATTATTAGGTTGGATTGGGTTAGAGTTGAGGAAATTAATATTATACTCCTACTTCAACCCAATCCGAACCACTTGAACCCACTCAAATTGCTACCCCTAAAAAAAATGTAATATTTTTTTTTCCACTTCAAATACAAACTTTTAATTTTCCCTTTTATTTCCACTTTTCTTTCTTAAAAAGTGATGATTACATATGTTCTTTTTCATTTTTGTATTTGCTGGAGTTCGTTTTCTTATAATAAATAATTCTGATAGAAAAACAAATGGATGTCATATTTTAGCAAATGCCAAGGATTCTATAAACTATAGTTTATTGTAAGGTAACTAGGGGAGAGCATTGGTCGTTTTGGTAAATTAATCAATCGAATCAATCGGTTAATTCACTGAAAATATATAAAAATTATTAACCCTTTATCGCATTGATTTTTTTGGTTAACCAAAAAATTTTGATTCGGTTTGGATAATTTACCAATTGATCAATTTTTATTTGATCTTTTTTTTAATATTATTATTCAACAACATAATATTATAGTTGAAATAAAAATTTAATTATTGCAGTTCAAGGAAAAATAAGCAATCTAATCATATTTATAATCATATTAAAGAACTTTTAATACCATAAAACAAGTAACATGTATCAGTAAGTAGAATATCTAAAAATTATCATACTCCTACCCTTTTGAATATTTTTTAATTAGAGTATAGTAAGAAAAATCTAGAATTAAATGGATTCAATCCAAAATTAAAAAAATTATTTAGTTGAAAATGTATCTGCATAAATAGTTTTCTAATAAACAATTCAACAATAATACACCATGAACTCTATAAATCTAATGCTACTCCTTGTTATTTTTAGTGCGCATATGCTTCTTTCCATAGTTATATAATTTGTAAAGAAAAGTTCGAGCAATCCACTGGTTGAGAATTTATTCAAATTTGTTTTTGACCGATTTTTGATAAAAATTAATCGAACCTCACTATTAACCGAAAATTTATAAAAAATTAACTATTAACCAAACTGAAAATCAATTGGACAAAACGATTTGGGAAATTCAAATTCAATTCGATCAATTAATCGATTTTTTTGGTTAATATTTAATTTTGCTCACTCCTAAAGAGGAACCCTATGTATGAAGCATGTTCTAGCTTTTTTAGCTGCAAATGGGCGAATGATTGTGCCAAATGACATTGCCAACTCAAAGTACAATCAAAATAGCTATGGTACATACATATACTAGGTCCATTTGGTTACCTTTGCAACTAGCATTATTTCTATCATTATCATGAATAATGACCTCATTGGAATAAACTACCCACTAGATAGCTATTGATAGCCCAATTCACATCAATTTCTATTTTCATTTTTTTTAAATAAAATTTTAAAGTAGCCATATATGTCTTGCTTCTTAGCAAATTTAAAAATTGTTGCATTAAATATAGGGTCTTTGAGTAAATGCTTGTAAAATATTTAATAGGTCATTCTAACTAACTTAATTCATTTTGTGTTGGCATTGATGAATTGATTGTGCGTGCTGTATAAGTGTGAAGTCTAGAGACAAACTCGAAAGTTTTAGGTGCGTGAAACAAAAAAGAAAATCATTTTGTGCTAATTATAATTCCATCAGTACCCTTTCTATTAGTCACATGTCCCCTTCCCAAACCATGAAAATTGATGGGCAAATTGGTAATTTCAACAACCATGTACGTATGTATTTATCTATGTGTGTGTGAGTAGAGAATATTAACCCAATCTCACCGTTGGATGTCCCGATTTCCAACCCATGAATTTAAAACCAAGGGGCAAAATGGTAATTTCGCCAACCACGTGTTGTAAGTATATCTTTGCTCGTCCAGTAACATCCAAAGAACTGAAAATTTGCAGGCCCATGTAATATTATAAATAAAAAATAATAATTAATTCCTGACCAACTCAAATAACCAAACTCAAATCCAAACCCAAAACATAGTTAAAAAAAAAAAAAAAAAACCCCATAAATAATTTTCCCTCAAAAGCTACCAAAAAATTCAAAAAATTTATTATTATTATTATTATTTTTTTATAGTTACATATTTTTCTTAATAGTAGTGTAGTTTACTCACAAAAATGTGAGAATGGTGTTTCAAATGTTTATTTAGATTTATTGAGCTTGGGCGATGGATTCAATAGCAACGAGTTTGGCTTCTCAAATAGCATATTCGTCGATCTGTAAGCTTCTTTTTCCACTCATTTTAATTTAATCGTCCTTTTCATTTGATTCATTATGACAATCATTCGCATTTTCAGAAGGCTCGTGCTTTCTAGGGTTTCGTTATAGCGCAGATCTTTATGAAATCTCGTTGAGGTTTTTATGTTAAATCCCGAGGAAAAAGTACGGTTGTGAACGTTGGTGTTAATTTTGTGTATTGGGATCCATGAAAATACCATTTTTACTCCTTTTTTTATAAGTCTAGTTTAGCTCTGCCCTCAGAAGTGTAGTTTGAGCTGGAAGTTACCTTTTTCCTTTGCTTTATTGCATTTTGGTTGTGTGGCAATTGTAGAACAAGGAAAAATGCATGTGTGTTTGTGTTTTTCCTTTTTGGTCGTTTAATTGGAGTGTGGAACTAAAGGGAAGCATACTGTATTAGATTTTTAATTTTGAGAGACAGTGATAGTGAATTTGGTTCGGAATGTTGTTTGAATCTGGTTTAAAAGAATGGGTTTCTTCTCTTTTTGTTAATCTCATTTTTCAGGTTTAGCTGAGTGGTGTTTCTAGAACTTGGTTATTTGGATTGCTGGAAGTGTTTGTTATAAATGGCTGATTCAAGTCATGTAGATGTTATATTGGAGTTCTTGAGAAGGAACAAATTTACCAAAGCAGAGGCTGCTTTGCGAAGTGAACTGGGTAACAGACCTGACTTAAATGGAATTCTTCAAAAGCTTACGCTGGATGATAAGGAGTCTGGTAATAAATTAAGTGAAGAAGTAAATGGGGGTGTTGTAGCGGAAGTAGATCGAAAGACAAAAAGTACTCACCATAGTGGGGAAAATCTAAAGGAGTCATCAACCTCTAGTAGTGCTGAGGCATCTAAAGAGCTAATTGTGAAAGAGGTGGAGTGTAGAACAGGAAGAAATGGGTCTGAGACCAAGTGGAAGAGCTCTGTTACTATTGGAGAGCAGTCCAAGGTTAATGAGAGTGTTGGAACAAGTGATAAGAACTTCACCTTCTCCAAAGGTTCAGATGATACTGTGCTTGATTTGTATTCATGGAAGTACAATACGAGCAATGATCCAATTACTTTATACCAGAATGATGGTGGCAGTGCTGATGAAAACAATTTCTTGGGGTTCCAGGTTCCTGGGAAAGCAAGGTTGGATTCAGCTGAGACTCTTGATAGTGCTAAGGTTAATCTGAAATCTGGGGAAGGTGCTAGTTTTTCCGGTGAAAAGCGAATATCTTGGCCTGGTACTGTTAGTGGTGCTAGTGTAGAATTGAAGCATGAAAAAAGTGAGCATAAGGAAGTCAATCAACCAAAAAAGTCAAGCAGTATGTGCTCTAAGGATGAGCTTGTTGATAATCCCTGGTCCAGAAGTGATGTGTCTGCCCAATCATCTTCAGAGCTTTGGAAAGATTGTTCCGTGAAAACTATTTTCCCGTTCTCCAGGGGAGACACTTCTACCAGTTATGATGGTGCTGTTGCTGTGGTTGATAAAAAGGAGGGGAAAAGGAAAGCAGAGCTTGATGACATTAAAGCAGCAGTAAAGGAGCAAGTAGATGAGGTTGGGAGAGTTCTTTTCTTTGGGAAGAGTCAGGGAGGTGAGCCAAAAGATTTTGGTGCATTAGAATTTCATCTTGCATCCGAGAACCCTAAGGAAGAGCTACCAAGACTACCACCCGTTAGACTTAAGTCAGAAGACAAGCCTTTCAATATTCACTGGGAGGAGAAGTATGAACGTGATGGACCTGGTCCAAAGATCTTGAACGCTGATAATGCTTATCTTATTGGGTCATTTCTGGATGTACCTATTGGCCAAGAAATCAATCCTTCTGGTTTGCCTGAAAACTTATTTAACTTATTCTTTTCCAATTTCTATGTTACTAATACATCTTGTTAATTTTATGTTTTAGATCATTATCTTCAATTACTGTGTGAACACTTTAAACAAAACTACAAATGCAATTTTGTAAATCATAACTGAATCATAGGCAGGATACATATTCGTGCTTTTATAGTTGAATTGACAAACAATTCATTGTGAATGCACTGAATGGATAATGTCAAGGTGTAGGTCAATCATTTACTTGCTATATTGAGTCTAAGGAACCTGTGCACAAAACTCAAGATGCAACTCCAGTAGTTTGGTCCAAAAAAATGTCGAAATGTTAAATTGTTGAAGATACTGATCCGCTTTTGAACAATCTGCTTTAATAACTACTTGAGCAAGTTTGGTACCTTAATATTATGTAATATTTTTTGCCTTGAACTTATGCATTGGCTTACTGCATCTAGAGTGGGAGAGATTGTGCTTTTTACCCTCTTGACTGGCTTCTGCTGCATGGAAGGAAAAATGGATTAAGCAAAGTGATGAATTTTCTCTTGGGCCAAACAGTAATCTTTGTTTCTCCAGAGAACAACCCAGCCCCATCAAACCCACCCACCCCACACAAATCTGTTACTGCAGAAACTGTTTATTTATCACGTTAAATTAAACTTCCTTCACTTTACAATATGTTCTCTTTGGTTTGTATTTTCTTTGATTAAATTTCTATTTTCTTCCCATAATTAAACACCCATATGAATGAAGAGGTGGCATGTGCTTTTACTATTTTTTCTATATTGTCCTCTGAACTTGATGTGATTTGCCTATGTATCATACTGCCTGCTGTATCTATAGTGGTCTTTACATCTAATAATTTGTTGTTTTTCTAACCTTGCTTTCTGGCTATTCGATTCATTGTTATTTTTGTAATGGTGATGCATAGGGAAAAGGCTAGGAGGAGGCAGTTGGCTCTCCGTAAGTCAGGGCATTGCTGAAGATACTTCTGATTTAGTTTCTGGTTTTGCAACTATAGGTGATGGATTGAGTGAATCCATTGACTATCCTAATGAATACTGGGACTCTGATGAATATGAAGATGATGACGACGTTGGCTATATGAGACAACCTATAGAAGATGAAACCTGGTTTCTGGCACATGAAATTGATTACCCAAGTGACAATGAGAAGGGGACAGGTCATGGGAGTGTTCCAGACCCTCAAGAAAGGGGACAGAACAAAAATGATGAAGATGAGTCATTTGCAGAGGAGGATTCTTACTTCTCTGGGGAGCGGTACTTCCAGTCAAAGAATGTTGATGCTGTTGTACCTTCAGATGATCCTGTTGGGTTGTCGGCTACTGAAAGGTACCGGAGAAATAATGAGAATGACTTGATTGATCAATATGATGGACAGTTGATGGATGAGGAGGAGCTAAATTTGATGCGTGCAGAACCTGTCTGGCAGGGCTTTGTCACTCAGACAGATGAACTCATTATGCTAGGGGATGGGCAGGTTATGAATGAACGTGGAAGGCTGCATCCGAATGATATCTGCATGGATGATGATCAACATGGTTCAGTTAGATCTATTGGTGTTGGAATCAACAGTGATGCTGCTGATATAGGCAGTGAAGTGCGTGACAGTTTGGTTGGAGGTAGTAGCGAGGGGGACATAGAGTACTTTAACGATCATGATGGAAGCATTGGTGGGTCTAGGCATTCACAGCATGACTTAGATAAGAATGCTGGTGAACGATCCAAGAAAGACAAAAATAGAATAAAGAGAAATAATTCTGATAAATATATGATGAGTAATGATAATGGTGCATATACACTAGCTAAGAATCATACTGATGGAGGATTCTCATTTCCTCCTCCTAGAAATGGACAGTTGCTGCAAACAAGCTCGGGTAAACCTTTGTGGTCAAACAAGGGAAACACCCTTGTTAATGATGAAGCTGATGATTGTGGCATTGCTAACGAAGACATGCTTGCATCATGGAAGCGCAAAAGCAATGAATCTTCACCAGTTAAGAGTTCAAGGGACGAAAACAACGCTAATGCTGGGGAATCAGCAAATTCTAGTCCCTCATCTCTTTCAAATTATGGCTACATTGACAGGGAACACGTAAAGAAAGAAGAGGATGTAAAAACGACAGGCGTAAGAGAAGAGGACCCTGGGGCATCATTAGAGGACGAGGAAGCTGCTGCTGTGCAAGAGCAAGTGAAACAAATCAAAGCACAGGAGGAGGAGTTTGAAACTTTTGATTTGAAGATTGTCCACAGGAAAAACAGGCAAGTGACTATTTCCTCCTGTAATCATACAATGCTATGAATAGTCGTTGTTTAGTTTGATAATTTTATACTTGTATCACAAGTCTATACTATATTTAGCCCCTTTTGCTTGAATGGTAGCATTATGATGGTACTAGAAGAAGTTTCGTACCCAACACTTATACATATAAAATTTAGGAACTCTTAAAGCTTCTAACTTTTTGATGAAGTTCTTATTGCCTGATAAACACATGAAGTTGTGGTTAAATTATGTTGCTTTTCGGTTTATACAGTCAACCTTTTATAGGGAATGCACGTATGGCTTGTTAATAAGCTTTTATAAGGTTGCAAATACCAAAATTCATCCAGGAAAACTGTTTATAAGGAATATGGTGTGTTGAGTTGTGAAAATAACATGAGCATGGTTACTGTAAAGCCCATGTATTTCCTCTCTCCTCCCTCCATGCCCAGGTCCCAGCTTCGAGAGTCCAATTTTATATTTGCCACTGCTAGGGTGGGAATCTGTAGCAGCAAAACTGGATGATGTACACAATTGATAGATATTCAAATTCACTGGGTATGAAGAAATATGGTCTATGTTAATGAATAGGAACTTATTTAAGAGATAGTTATGCCATCTAGTGCTTGTTTTCCTATCTTCTACTTTTGGATTCTAAGACTTACTTCACCAATACATATCCTAAATAGACTAATTGGTTACAATTTAAACATGGTAGTGCGTGAGATTATAGATTTGAGTTTGAGGAAGTTTTATTGTCAAGTGGCAGCTGCATGCATGTGCTTAAAACTGTTGTTACAGGATTCAGTTTGCACTGGATCTGTGGTTTTCTTTTTAGCATATCGTTTCGTTTCATTTTACTTCTTTTAACTGTTAGGTATTGGAGATGAGTTTCTTAATTGTGCTTCTGTTTATTGTTTAGGACTGGCTTTGAGGAGGACAAGAATTTCCATGTCGTTTTAAACTCAGTCATTGCTGGCCGCTATCATGTCACTGAGTATCTTGGATCAGCTGCATTCAGCAAAGCTATCCAGGCACATGACCTGCACACTGGCATGGATGTTTGTGTGAAGATTATAAAGAACAACAAGGATTTTTTTGATCAGAGTCTTGATGAAATAAAGCTGCTAAAGTATGTGAACAAACATGATCCGGCTGACAAGTATCATCTTCTTCGGTTGTATGATTACTTCTATTATCGAGTAAGTGAGCATTTCTTCAATCATTTGAGTAAACAGCACGCTATTTGATCATTAAATTGTAGGGTTCTTTTCTTGTTAGTATTTAGCTGAATAGTCTACAGGTAATCAACATGCTATGTGTTTTTTTTCCCTGTCTTTCAATATCAGGGGCTTGGAAACCTACTTTCTTCTTTCTATCTATTTCTGCTTTGTGTGACTTGATTTTCCTCTTGACTCCTTCGGCCTTCCTTCTATCAAAGTAATCCTTCTCCTGAATTTACCTTAACACAAAGGTTGCAGATGGTGAGAATACAGAGTATATGTACGAAAGGTTTAAGCAGTCTTTGGCAAAGGTTGAGTTCTATGAAGAATATATGATAGATGCAGCCTGGTCCAGTGTCGCACGTGTTTGGTCAAGTAGATATTGAAGAAAAAGTCGGTTGATGCTCTTCCAGATGTGTTACCTAAAATTGTCACCATGCAAACCTATGGGTACATGGTTTGGCCATGGACTTGATTCAAGTAAAAATTGATAAATATAAGAAGGGAGAAAACTACCCGTGCATCATAAAGCACATTTTATTCCTTGTGGCTGCATTTTTGGCTGACCTTATAATTATTATGCCAATTGATTGCCGAAGTAGCTCAGTTCAACATATAACAGGCTTTATGACTAATAACTAGCAGCTTTTAGATCTAATATGAACCAGCCCAGCTTCATATTTCCAAAGTGGAAGCTCAAAATGATAAGATAAAGCAAGATGTTTACCAGTATCAATGGAACACTTAAAATTGATGAATACTATTATTATATGATGGTCCATTCTGCACTGCAATAAGAATTGCTGCAATTGAGTCTCTTGTATAGTTTGCTGCTGGACGCTGCAAAACATTTTCTGTTTTTGCACGACCACTTACTATTGTTGCTTGCTAAAATACCAAAGTAGCTCTTGCTATTTTAAATGAGACAAGAAAGGTAAAGCAAATAATGCTTGGTTGGTGGTATGCGCTAAGTCATGAACCAAAAGCAGTAATCCTTTTATGTCCGTGACTTTTCGTTGTCTCTTGTGGCATTTGCCTCAAGTTATGTTACCTGAACAAAGATACAGGGATTGACTTATTTTGTTGTAGTAATCCTGGGAGATATGAACAGAAAAAACATCCCAAAATACTTGGTCTACTTTGATCCATAATGAAATTTTATATGAGAATTGAAGAGGAGTAGGTTCTGTGTATTTTTACACTATTTCCCATAAAAGTAATGGCGGAAGGAAAAAATTTCAATTTTAGGAAATGGAGCTGGTAAAGGGATGTCTCGAAGAAGAAATGGGAGCAATAAATTTGGGACCCAGGGAGAATTTACTGTGTGTTAAAATGCAACCATGTGAAATTGTGTTGAACTAGGGCTATCTCCATCAACTTAGACATAAAAGAACAGAATATTTGGCAAATTTTTGAAATTCAGCTCAAAATTTATGAAAGAACTTGAGATGGGATGAGGACTGTTTACTTTTTCCAGACACCAACTGCTGCAGAATTAGAGATTAGCTTTGGATGTAAATATTTGCATGTTTGTAATCTAATTGGTAAATGTTTGGTGTGTGAAAATTGGGTAGCAACGACCTTTATTTGTTTATGCAGGAGCATTTATTGATTGTATGTGAACTACTTAAAGCAAACCTGTATGAGTTCCATAAATTTAACAGAGAATCTGGGGGAGAAGTCTACTTTACGATGCCCAGACTACAGGTTTGCTGAGCAAATGTCATTGTTTGCTTGCATAGTACAGTATTGGTTGCTGACTAGGATTTTGATTGTGCAGTCAATTACTATTCAGTGCTTGGAAGCGCTTCAATTCTTACACAGTCTCGGCCTCATACATTGTGACCTGAAGCCTGAAAATATATTGGTGAAAAGTTACAGTAGATGTGAGGTGAAGGTCATTGATCTGGGAAGTAGCTGCTTTGAAACCGATCATCTTTGTTCATATGTTCAGTCTAGGTCATACAGGGCACCAGAGGTTATTTTGGGACTTCCATATGACAAAAAGATTGATGTTTGGTCCCTTGGTTGCATCTTGGCAGAACTTTGCTCGGGCAATGTAAGTTTCTTCCAAGTCATACTTCTATAGTTTGTCACTACTAAGTAGCCAACTTTGCAGACTCCCAGCGTTCTTTTTCCATATTGGTTTTGAAATTTGAATCTGTTAATTGCTTGTTTTCTTTTATCAGATCTAGGTTAATGATTGCTCTTGTGTTCCTCCACCGCCCCGGCCCAAGAAAAAGGAAAAAAGAAAAAAAATCTAAAATTACAAGGAATGGGAAAAAACAGTCTAATCCCCCACCTACAACCTTCCTTCCTGGTCACCTGTCTTGTGTCCAGTGACCCATTGTTAACTTGCGGTTGGTGTCAACAGTCGGCATCTTTTGCAAGTGGCAGCCCAAGCCAACAGACAGCAGAGAAGATTTTAGCCTTGCTACCATATCTAAATCCCGCTGCCTCCACATTTCATACAAGTTTTTCCCCCAAATCTCCACCACCTGCCTTTCACACCCCTATTTTTGCCCTTCTTGAAACTCATACCACTGACATGACCTCTCTCCCCCAGTTCTCCTTATGTTGGATACCTCTAGCCACTTCTCATCTCTCATAATCTGAGTTTTATATTTCTTGGAATGACATTAGCAATGCAATTGTGATTGTCTATTTTCATTCCAAACTAGTTTCCATCATAGATGTTCTATAAATTTGACTGGAGTGAGATCATTATGTCAAACTACAGTGGTATTTTGATCAATTTATTTGTTACTTATAGATGTCTAAAGAATTGTTGGGTGCTGTTGGATATTGAGATTGCTAGATTGTGGAGGAAGGTTTTCCTAATTAAGCAGATGCCCACACTAAAATGGTGCAGTCTGCACGCAAGACTGACTATTTGAGGGCCTAGAAATGGTTGCTGCATTACCATGTCCCTGCAAGTTGAGAAGCTGTCCACAAATTTAACCTGTGACCTTAAGTTCACAAAAGAATAATCTTATTGCAGTGAGGAGGTCTTCCTTCTATGCATGTTGTTTAGTTGGTCTCTTAAGATACCCTTTGAGAAACTTTTTGTTTTTTCCATTTTCTCCCTTCCTTTGGGGTGAGTTGATTTAAATTCAGATTGTTGATTTCTATTTAAGATGTGCAGTGAATTTTATCTGATGGTTGAATAACTGTTGGAGTGTTTGCGCGAGGGAGCCGGGCTAATTGCTAGCTATTCAAGCTGTTGGGTGTTCAATTCAGCCCAGCTCAACAACAATGTGCTGATGAAGAGCTAAGATATTTATCTTAGCTGCATGCGGGCTGGACTTAGGCTGCATGAAATCAATTGTCTATTTAATGTCTAAAAGCTGTGTTATACACTCCTTGTGTCTTTTGTCACTGCTTGGGACTTTCATTCTTCTGTTGTCATTCTTCTTCTTCTTCTTCTATTATAATATTATTGCTTCTTGGAACTCCAAAATAAAGTAATGTTATCTGAATAGGTGCTCTTTCAAAATGATTCTCCTGCCACTTTACTTGCTCGAGTAATGGGAATCATGGGCCCTATTGAGCAAGAGATGCTTGCAAAAGGACGAGATACATACAAATATTTCACGAAAAATCACATGCTGTATGAAAGGAACCAGGTAAACTTCTTTTGTTTCTGTGTTTTCTATATAATTCAGTTCATACAGAATGCATTATTCTGAGAATAGTACTTAATAATGTTAGCGCTTATTGAAGAATTATTTGTACTGTTCTTGCGCTCATTCTGTTACAAGTCCTGCACCAATGAACTAAAAAGATAATAAGAGACTAACGTATTTGAGACTTGTTTGTTACCAAGTACCAACAAAATTGAGGGGGGAAGATAAGGCTTTGAGGTTTATGCATTGCCTTTTGAACATGTTCATTTTTCTGGAGGACACATGATGAGGATGATATTGTGGACTTCCACTGGTTTTTCTTCTGGCTTGTTTTTTCTTGCCCCAGCGGTACTCCTGTACCAAATCTTATTATTTGGAGGTGATTTAACTTGAATGATGATGTGATTGATTATCCACATATGCAGAAATCATCTTTCTCTACTTTGACACACAGCTAACATCTTATGCATGACCTGTTATACTTCTCTAATCCATTTTGAGCATATGATATATATGGCTCTTCTATCTCCTCAGGATACTAACAGATTGGAATACTTGATACCCAAAAAGTCATCCTTAAGACATCGGCTACCAATGGGTGACCAAGGCTTCATTGACTTTGTTGCTCATCTACTCGAAGTAAACCCAAAAAAGAGGCCTTCTGCATCAGAGGCTCTAAAACATCCCTGGTTACAATATCCTTATGAACCAATATCGTCCTGAAGAATTTAAGATGCTTGTATGACTTATTAATTCTGAAGATTGCTCTTTGGTCAGATACAATTGCATAGAATGGAGGAAAACTGTCCCCGATGCTTGCCTGCCCATTGATTTGCAATAAATCTTCAATGGGCTTGTAATTTTCAAGTGCCTGCACATTTGGAAGGTGTGATTGGTTTTAATAGATGACGATCGACTCTTCCTTTAACCCCCTGCCAAGTTGTATTTTTGATTGTGATCTTGCAGGCTATATGTATGAATAGGATAACTCTGTTTTTTCTTACATTTTGTTGTACATGATGTGTGATAATTCTTTTAGGTTATTTTAGTTATAATAGCTTGTGAAAAATAGTTGCTCATCCAATTTTGATTGGCTTGGGATCCCTCTGAATTGTACTGGCAGAAAGATGTTTTGCTGAATTTGGTCAGTCGATGCGACGGCCTGGAGAATTCACCTCTGATGAATTATTGATATTAATCCCATTCTTGTGCTTTCATCTGGGAAGATTCACACTTTTTTTGGTGATTGTTGAATCATACTGGAAATTGTTCTATTTGGAGACATTGAGATCTATTTTCTTTTCCTATTTTTTAGATACCCTTTGGCTATGTTTGGTTACATTCCGGGGAAACAAAATCATTTCCCCATAATGCAACCAAACATTCTGGCTACTTTTCCCCCCAAAACATTCCAGCAATTTGATTAGAACACCCTCACAATTTGAATGAACTATTACCAGAATGTACCTGCACATTTTTTGTCTCTTCCCAACTAGGATATATACTAATATATAATATATATTATATATAACAGTATATATATTATATAAATATAATATTATATATATACACTAATATATATAGTATATTATATATATTACCAATCATCACATGTACATATATTTACATATTATAATATTTTATTACTATTATTATAATAAAAAATATTACTAAAATTCATTTACGTTCTCAAAATTTAATAAAAAAGGCATTGATTTGATTGTTACAATAGAATTTGTTTCTTCTCAAAATATAAATAAACATATCAATTTTTTTTAAAATAATTTTCTTATTATTTTCAAAATGTAAACAATTATACATTATATTCCCTAACACAAACTTTATATTCCTCAACCTCACTCTTAAAATTTATTTTTCCAAAATATATAATTTAAAATATATAATTCATATCCAAATATTACCTTTGTATCTTTGGACTGGGGTTCAATATAGGCATGTGAGGTCCCTTTTTTTTTTTTTTCATACCTCGGAAACTATCTTAGGAATACTCAATGGGGCATGCTTGTCTTCAATGGAACGATTTGAATTTAAAAAAAAAAAAAATATTGAAATGCTCAAATGGTCGTGCTCGACTTGGCTGAAAGAATTTGAATTTAAGAAAATTATTTAAAGCTATAAGTAACTCAAAATTGGAATAACATGTATAATGATTTAATTCAGAATTTTAAGTTCTACAATTAATATGCATTCTTTTTTATGCTTTTCTTGCATTTTAAATATTTATTTAAAATATATAGACCAAATGAAAAAAAGTGGAGGTAATTTTTTTTTTTTTTCTTCTGTTTACTTGTCTATTGAAAAAATCAATCTTTGAATAAAATCCTTTTGTTGTAAATTGATTATTGTAAAATTTTGGATTGGTATTTTAAGTTTGTGAATATTTATTTATTTGTATTTTAAGTTTGTGAATATTTATTTATACAAATAATTGTTCATATTTACTATAAATAAAATAAAGAAAAACACAGCAAGGAAATTGCTTTTCTTATCGTTTTTCTGCATTGAATTTGAAATTCTAGTACTGATTTTTTAATTCACTAAATTTTATGGGTTAAATTAACATTTGGCTAAAAATGTGTGGGTATTTTGTAATTGTCTATAACATACATGGCCAAATGGAAGAAGAATAGCATTTCTTTTCTGGTCTTGCTCTCGCGTTTCTCTGTTAACACCATGGAGGAAGAGCAGCAACCCACCGAAACGACGTCGCTCTTTCCCTCTTTCATCCACCAACCACCGCCTCAAGCTCTCCCCTCCGACCCCAACAGCACCGCTGTCGCCTCAGCTCAATGGCTGCAGAGCCGCAGCTTCACCACCGACCTCTCCGTCATAAACGACGCCCTGTCCAAATACAACCTCCCTAACGATGAAGAACAAGAAGAAGATCAAGATAAAGTGGAGGAGCTTACTGCCGGTAAACGGCCGCCGCAGTACGAGATGGTGCCATCCTCGCCGTCCTACGCAAGCGCGTCTTCCGACGAAGAGCATAGGAAGAAAAGGAAAAAGAAAAAGAAAAGGAGAAAGAGGGAGGAGTCCAGCGCTTCGCGCCAATCGTATAGTTATGCTGCAGCTCTGTCCTCTTCTTCGAGGAAACCGGGTGTACAGAAATGGGCTTCTTCTTCTACTTCAAATGAAAAGGAATACTACTTTGATTCTCGTGGAGATCGCGATAATTTAGCATTCGGCTGCATATACAGGTCAAAGGAATAACTTTTTTCCTTTATTTTCTGCCTTTCTAATGTTTAATGCATTTTTATGAATTCTATTTTATGTCTCATTTTTAACTGCAGCTTTTCCCCTGTATCCATATTACTTTCACTATCTACAAAGTAATCTCTTGATTGCTGCACTGTTAGTCAAACCATCAATTCTTTTAAGTACCTTGTTGATTCCTTTTAAAATTTGATGTAATAGATCTCCCAAATTTTAGAATTCTGCTGTATTTTTTATGTTATTTCAGAATTCTATGAGATAAATAAGTCAAATTCTCTATTCTTGCACTTGAAAGATATCTAACGTTGATAGATGAATAGCAAAAAATGGGCATTCATATGTGGATGGGGGTATTTAATCATAAAATGACATCATATTCGTTGTATATTGATTTGAAGTGTGCATACATATAAAATACAGAATGGATGTTGCTCGGTACAAGCTGTACAATTCCAAGAAGGTCTCTGATCACAACTATTTTCAGAGGAATAAGAGAGTTGGTCGTTTGGAGGGGGATAATGATATTGATGCACTAGATGCAAAGCTTTTGTCAGGGGGTCGCTATTGGTCTGCCAAGTATGCTGCTATTGAGCGGCATAAGAACTTGAAACGAGTGCGAATTCTTGCTCCTAGCAAACCCTTAAAGAGTTCGGTTGCTGATTATATCCCCTTATTGGATGAAGGTTCTCATAGCGGACTAGTTTCAAGTGTGACAGCAGTTGAAGAGTCTTGGGAAGATGAGGTATTGCGAAAAACAAAGGAGTTCAATAAGATGACAAGGGAACGTCCTCAGGATGAGAGCATATGGCTGGAATTTGCGGAGTTTCAAGACCAGGTGGCTAGTATGCAGCCTCATAAAGGTGCTCGTTTGCAGATTCTTGAGAAGAAGATCAGTATTCTGGAGAAGGCAACCGAACTTAACCCAGAAAGTGAAGATTTGCTTCTTCCTCTTATGAATGCTTATCAGAGCAGAGATAGCACTGACGTCTTGATTAAGAGATGGGAGAAGGTACTTACTTCCAATTCTGGGAGTTACAAGCTGTGGAGAGAATTTTTGCGGGTAGTCCAGGGTGAATTTTCCAGATTCAAGGTTTCTGAGATGAGGAAAATATATGCAAATGCAATCCAAGCCTTGGCTGGTGCCTGCATAAAGCAGCATAGGCAGGTTCTCTCTTTAATTTTTTCCTTCTGCTTACAATTATTACCCTTTTCACACACACAAAAAAAGTAGTCATGGACTTTTGGACATGAATAGGTTTAGATTTGTGTTTTATCATTGGAAGTCGATATGATATATCTTTGATAACTCCTTTTTATTCAAGGATGGGTTTTGATTTTTAGCTCTAGTTATTTGGATTGGAAAAGAAATTACTTGCAGATGATGGCCCTTTGAACTATGAGAAACTGTTTGATGGTATTAGTGGGAGAAGTTAGACCTGACAAGTTCTGACGTCTGTAGTTATTTAGCATAAACCTTCTAATGAGGCTAGCTTTACAGTTGACATGGCTGGTTACAATCCTAAAGTCTTTCTTTCGCAGATGAAAATGCTTGGATTTGGCTTTACCCAGAATTTTTTGATTTGACCCAACATTCCTCACTTGTTAAACTATTGTTGACCACTTTTTGGTGAATCCATGCTTATTTCCTTCCCAATTTGAGAATAGCATATAATCCGACCCTAGCTACTGGACTTTGATCCTTTACCATCTTTGACTGAGAGCTATTCCTATTCTTTTCTCCAGCCTGGGAAGCCTAATTCAGTTGTACCAATACTTTGATGCGAGATACATTTTATGCATTTCCTCTTTGTTCCCCACATTTGGGGGTGGGGTTGGGGTTGTTGCAGGGTGCCAAATTCTTAGTTAGACACCGGCTGCTGATATGGGGTTTTCCACAACATCATAGCAAATTCTGAGGAAAATCTATATCTAATGTAGTAGCCTTAGTGCCCTTTTCACTGCCTCTTATGCACGGACCTTTTCCTGTTATTTTCTTCACCTAAATTTGAGTACACATGTAATATTCTCAAAACTTATGTTTCTTCATATGTTAGTCAGTTTGCAATATATTGAGGAATTAATTTTGAGCTTCTGAGATATTGATCCACGCTCCTGTTTGTTCCTGCTGGATGCAGGCTCATCCATCTGGCAGTGCAACTCCTGTTGATCCGGCAATTATTCAATTAGAACTTGGTTTGGTTGATGTTTTTCTTGGGCTTTGCCGTCTTGAATGGCAAGCAGGTTATCAAGAGCTGGCCACTGCTCTATTTCAGTCAGAGATTGAATACTGTTTGTTTTGTCCCTTGGTTCTTTCTGAACAAAGTAAGCGAAGATTGTTTGAGCACTTTTGGAGCAGTAATGGTGCCAGAATTGGAGAAGATGGAGCCCTTGGATGGTCAAGGTGGCTAGAGAAAGAGGAGGAACAGAGACAGAGGCTTATTAGTGAGGAGGCCTCAAATATAGTTGAGGAAGGTGGCTGGACAGGTTGGTTTGAACCTTTATCCAAAACTAAGGAAATTGAAATGCCAGAAACTACTGCTGAGAGAGATGTGGTTGTTGAGGAATCTGATGATGGATCCGACACAAAAGATGTTGAGCAGAAGGATGATATTGAATCTCTGCTTAAAGCACTTGGGATTGATGCTGCTGCTGAAGCTGATATCAAGATCAAAGATACAAAAACATGGACCAAGTGGTCAAAGGCAGAGATGGCCAGAGATTTTAATCACTGGATGCCTCTTCGTGCAAATTCAGGTTTGCCTTCATTCATATCCTCACTCTTGTCTGTGTGTCTTCTCTATGAAACATCTTTTTTTGTCATTCTATATACCATTCCTTTTTCTAATGTGACTTAGAGGCTTATAGATATAAGTGAGATTGAAAGAAGGAACTGGTTGGACTAGAGAAAATGACCTAAAATAAGAATTTGGAAAAACATATCAGTTAGCAATTGAGATTCCTCCTACAGTACATGGCACAGATTTCCAGTCTCTTTGCCTGTGGTAAATTGCACACTACCTGCAGTTTGATCCTCACTGCATTTATAGACAGATTGAATTGATGAACTTTAAAGTGCACAAGTCTTGGTGCAGAATTTTGGAGTAATGGCATCGGCCTTACTGCATGCAACCCCACTTGTGCATGCAGATATGCGCAACCACTAAAACAGTCTCTTCAATAAGGATTTGGAGTGGAAGACAAAAATGATGTTGTTCTAGGCAATAGGAGACTTAATGTCATCACATGCTTTCTCCTTCACTTTTGGCACCTTAACTGTCATCCTATTGATACTTGTTTCAATAGTGGTGCAGTTATCGTAAACCCTCGAAGCTCTTGCTGTGCAGTATATCTGTCAAGACAAATCCTCTGTCCCATTTTGAATTCTTTATTGGTTCTTGCTCATTATTTGGAGTTAAGAAAGCTCAGTAAATGCAGTGTCGTCTAGAAAATGTTCACTTTATCTGAAATTTCTTTTCTTTGTGGAGATAGATGATAACTCCTATTTCATTTATGTTTGAGAATATTCGCCAGTTTCAAAGTGGCATAATGGAAATCTTGAAAGTTCATTGTTTCAAATTTGTGGTAAATCAAACTGACAACAGTAATAGAAGCTGAACCAAATGAGATGGTGGAGCAGTACAAGTATTTGAAGTGCACTATCAATATCCTCTTTCTTATGAATGATAGACCTTATTATGCATGATTCCATGTCCTAGCAACCACCCTTCCATTATAATTATTCTGATGATATTTTCACCTTACAGAAATTGATTCTTCCTCTTCCGTAGACTTACCTTTATGCTTGCAAAACAAAATGTGTTTTATCTATTTTTTCTGGTGAAAATGACATCGATGAATTGGCATAACAGATCGGGTTTCTCATGATGATGCTACAGCTGATGCAGAAGATGATGATCAGCTTTTGAGCATAATATTGCATGAAGATGTGAGTGATTACCTGTTCTCATTAAATTCGGACGAAGCCCGATTGTCTCTTGTATACCAGTTTATAGATTTCTATGAAGGGAAGATAGCTCAATGGTAGGTATTATGAGGACATGAATTCTATTCTGCATTCCTGTTTATTTAAGCTTCTGGTATATATGTGTGATCATATGTTATTTTTAAATTGATGTCGGTGAACTATTTGAGTAATAACACCATCGAATAACTTAGTAGTTTGTGACCATAAAAAACCTGGTGGTGGTTCACTTTTATGCATTCTCTTCTTCTACTAAGTGATCATTGGATACTGCTGTTGCTTTTCATTTCCTGATTGCTGCTATATGTCTCATGTGTACAGGACTTGCACAAACAGTTCAAGTTGGATTGAGAAGACACTTAGTTTGGAGAGTCTTCCTTATTCTCTTCTAGAGGATTTGAGAGAAGTGCATGATGTTATAGTCAGAAAGCTGAACAATTCGATGAGTATCAGTTTGGAGCTTCTTTTGAACAGTTCAGATGACTCAAATATGAGGACTAACGTGATGAAATTTCTGCGGAATGCTATCTTACTTTGTTTACAAGTATTTCCGCAAAACTACATCTTGGAAGAAGCTGCTCTTGTTGCTGAAGAGCTATCAAACACAAGGATGAATTCGACAAGCTGTTCTGTGACCCCTTGTCGAGCTTTGGCCAAGACTCTGTTGAAAAGTAATAGGCAGGTATGTGTTATTTCTGTAAGTTGACTTTCATGTATGAGAAGTGCAAATCCTTTGTTTATACAGTATGCTGGTCAATATCAAGATATGAGAAAATGATTTATATATCATCTCATGTGCTGTTTAATTTCTTTAGATGCCCGTGTTAGAATAGTGTTGTACCCTAGGGAGTTTCTGTTGCAGATGAAAGTTTGGTGAGCTGTTATGACATTATTTTGACCACTAAAATTCTTAGCCATTATTTTCTTTATTGAATTTACTGTGAATTGATATGACAAAATCACTCAATTCTTAATCGCAAAAATATCTCCTATGTTTTCTAAATACAATAACTCTTCTGGCCATTTAACCAGTTTTAGATCAAACTATCTATATATAGAATTATAGATGGCAATAAGTTCATGGGTGTAGTGTCAGTATTTTGATTAGTGTCTGAGACATATCTGGAAAGTCTCTAGTGGAAGACTATTTTGTCCTTATGCACTCGCAACACACGTCTGATAGGGTTGGAGAGTCTCAGTGTCCAACTTATACCATCTTGTTGTGTAACCTTCAGGGCATATAGGGAAAAATAGAAAGAATTTTCCTAAATTGAGTACACCTGGTTAAGTAACGTTCTTGCTTTTACCATTTCTTCAAACTCAACAGAAAAGGCTGGCTTAGATCATTTGATGCTTAAACCTGATGCTTGTTACTTCTTAAAATAACTGCACTAGTATTAATGCATTGATAGACTTTTTGTGCTTCATGATTATAGGATGTATTGCTATGTGGAGTTTATGCTCAAAGAGAAGCTTTCTTTGGGAATATTGATCTTTCCAGAAAGATTTTTGACATGGCCTTGTCATCTATTGAGGGGCTTCCAATGGTATGATTGTTATATTTTGTTTACTGTTCTTGGTTTCACATGCTCTCCTGAAAGAACCCTGCTAATTGTCCACTGTTTTTGTTCTTTTATAACATTTCAACCAAGACTTTTCATATTGCATCATACTCTGAACATTGTAGATTTTCATGAATAATATGTCTACTAGGTTGAGCGTGTGGCAATAATTAAGGCTTTGCTATGGATTTTTATTCTCTTCTCTCATCCCATGTACAACTCCCTTTTCCATGGCTAGAGTGGGAAAAACTTTTGTTCTTCAGAGCCAAATGAACCAAGTAATATACAACAGCATTGGCTCGAAATTCTTATATTATTTGATTTTTCTTCTTGTTTCTTCATTTTGTTCTCAGGTCGATTTTGGATTACAAAATAATAAAGACAATAGAAGTTCCCATCAACAACTCATGAATCCAACCAGAATTAAGCAGAATGCTTCAAGTTGTTTAGACAATGTTTTTAAATTATCCATTCCCACTCCCTGCATGTCATGATTTTATTCCTACAATTAAGTCCTTGTAAAATAAAGCGTGAAACATAAACGTGTTTGTACTTTTTATCATTTGAAAATGCAGGATGTTCGGCCAAATGTGTCTCTTTTGTATTTTTGGTATGCAGAAGTGGAGCTTGCCAATAATCCTTCTGAAGGTTCTGACTCCTCGTTCCGTGCGATGCATATCTTATCTTGCTTAGGCAGTGGGGCAAGATATAGTCCATTTAAAGGTCCACCGTCGAGTCTGCAACAACTTAGAGCCCGTCAGGGGTTCAAAGATCGTATAAAAATGCTAAGTTCTACTTGGGCACGTGGTATGGTAGATGATCATTCTGCTGCTCTCATCTGTTCAGCTGCTTTGTTTGAAGAGTTGACTTCTGGATGGTCTTCTGCCTTGGAAATTTTGGAACAATCTTTTACAATGGTTCTTCCAGGTGAATAAGCTTTTTATATATGATTTTTGTGGTGAACTCTAAATATTGAAAATTTTCACTACAAGTTAGGCGAATCCCCACAACTCCTGCCTACACAAATTTACTGTGGAACCATTGAATCTGTGGAAATATATTACAGTAAACATATATTGTACTTGCTTGAAGTTTATTATTGTCCAACCTCTTCCACATATCACACTTCAGTCTTTAACTTATCTAGAGTTAAAGTGATTGCATTGAAGTGTGGTCTCAGAGAACTTTCAAGAAAGGTGATAAGAACAATAATGCACTTAAGGTACAGGTAGCAGGGAGTTTAAGATGAACCAATGAATTTTTATATAAGCTAAGAATCTTGAAAGAATATATAAACCAAATCCAGTGTGCTTACTTCCAGAAAGAGATATGTTCACCTTGAACGTGAAAGTAAAAAGGTCATACAAGAAGATGCTGCTATGAAACTAAAATAACGCATAGCGACTTAAAGAATGGCTGCATAGTTGGGGTGCGACCTCATGTGGAACCTGGTCTTATTGAGAATATTCAAGCTGGTGCTTAGAGCTAATGTGTTATGGACTTATGGTTGCCCAAATTGAATTCATTACAGCTTAGGCAAGTGATGTTACTTTTCTTACTTTATTGAACTAATGGGTGAAAAAGATTCTTTTCCCTGTTAGCACACAAAAGTGTGCACTGAAAATTAACTTAATAATTTGTTGTAGGCTGAAGTTGACTCATGCTAGAAAGAGCAGCTGAGAAATAGAAGATTCTGATCCCATATCGGTGGATGGAAGTTGCCTCTTCCACCCCCCCCCCCCCCCAACACACACACACACACTCACTCACTCACTCTTATTCCCTTCTTCTGGGTTTTTAACCTCATTACTTTCTTTTACTGGGGGGAAAGGACACTGGAGAAGGCACACATTTAGCTAAATACTCTATTCTTTTTATCTGCTTTTGCCTTTTCAGTTCAATGCCTGCAATTGTTGATGTGCTTTTTATATTTATCCATATTACAATTTTTGGTGTTTATTATTGTTGTGATTGTGTACTTTACTGCAGAGAGGAGGCGACACAGTCGGCAACTTGAATTTTTGTTGAACTATTATGTGAGGATGCTTTCTAGAAATCACATGGAACTCAAGATTTCAGAAGTATTGGAAGCGATTCTGAAAGGGTTGCAGATATATCCTTTCAATTCGCATCTACACAATGCTTTAGTCAAAATCAGCCATCTTTATGCTTCACCAAACAAACTTCGGTGGACTTTTGATGAGTACTGTCATAAGTAAAATCTTCTATCCTTTCTATATTAATATTACTTGTCATTTTTCTTTTTCATCATTTGATAAATAAATTTTTGTCCATGCATGGGAAGGAGCCTATAATTTTATTAGACTTGATACATACTACATGTTCATATTCATAACATGTTGATAAACATTTAGAAAGATAGTGGTGAATCATCCATGCTGCTGTTGCCAGTCTTTTGTCTTTGGCTGGAATCTGGATTTCCTTTTCGAAAGTTGTGATTCTTTGAGAAGCTGATTCATTAAGACTACTACTGGGTGAAATATGAATTTACCCTAATTGTTTTGAGTTATGATGGATGAATTAATTGACTTAATGAGAATAATATCTCATGGGTGCATGCTTTTACTTGGAAAATATTGTCTATTCATATGAGACTAGGAAAGATAGTATTCCAAATTGGAGTTTTGGGGAGGGTATTAAGAGGGAAAAAGATTCAAATTTCTTGAAAAAATGACTTGAGCGCATGCTGTGTAATTCTAGATAGTGTACAATACTTCTAGAGAAGCAAGCGAGGTTCTAGTTAAGGAAATATCAAAAAGTAAGTGTTCTTCATATTTAGTCTCAATTATTCATGGGGGCAGGGGATATTTGGAGGGGTTATTCAAAGGGTTAAATGTCGGTGCATTTAAGGAGAGTGATACCTTTTCAGTTATCTTTGATTTATAGATGGAGTCAGAAGGAAAATTTGATAGAATTGCCTGTGATGTAAGTTTTCTATCAAGGGACATCTATAGCTGTGTAGTTGAGATGAGAATGTTAAGGTTGAATCATGACAAAACAGAGGATATAGATGAAGATGTGCATATTTCTTGGTTATACTAGTGCACTGGTAATGAAACTTTTAGGATTAATGTTTGAGATGATCGAGGCATATGCTGCAAGGGCCACTAGATTCCATGTAGATGTATCAGTTTAAGATAATTAATAAGCTAATGTTGATAAGAAGACTAGAGAAAGAAGGCAGATTTAATGATATAAGATAATTACAGAAGATCTGACCCTTCGTATTTAACTTTTAAGATAGTCCTAGATAGTGCAGTAGGAGAAGAGTATCCTTTCCCAGCACAAGTACTTTTTTTACAACTATAGTTTCTGTGATTGTCTGTGGTCATCCTAAATTAACTTTTTTGTTGCCAGATATTTTTACTTGCATTCCAATAAATATGTCCTTATTATGGTTCCTGCCAGAATTCTTGAGGAGTTTATCATATTCTCTTGCAAATGGTTTTTGTTATTTCATGCATCCCGTGAGATTGATTCAAAGTTGTCATCTTTACCTATCTTTTCAGATAAATAGTACTTATTTTACAGATTTTGTGGGTGTGGAAATATGTTATAGCTACGTAGAAAGGAATCTTCTTTGTTTTTAATGTGCTTTTTGTTAGCATTAAACTCCGCATAGAGATTCTTGAATATGAGTTTACCAATTTGTATTCTGTCACTTAAATTTTCTACGCAAAAAATAAAAAATAAAAAATAAAAATTGATGTCAGATGACAGCACAAGTACTTATAATCTGATTGAACTTTTGCATTATCAGGAAACCATCTGCCATCACATGGTTCTATGCATTGTCATTTGAGATGAGCATCGGGGGCTCCCAGCATAGAATACGTGGACTTTTTGAAAGGGCGTTGGAGGATGACAAATTGCACCATTCAGTTATTCTCTGGCGTTGTTACATTGAATATGAGAGGACTATAGCATGCAATACATCTGCAGCTAAAAGAGTGTTCTTTCGTGCTATACACGCATGCCCATGGTATCATTTCTTTGACAGAACTAACATTTACAAGGATTTACCTTTTAAGCCAGCTGACTTATTGTCCAAATTCCTTCCAGGTCTAAAAAGCTGTGGCTTGATGGTTTTCTGAAACTCGATTCCATATTGAGTGTGAAAGAGCTGTCGGACCTCCAAGAAGTAATGCGAGATAAGGAACTCAATCTGAGGACTGATATATATGAGATTTTGTTGCAAGATGAGATGGATACTTAGCCCTTTGTCTCACCTCTTTATTTCATCAGAATCCAAGAAACTAAACTGTGCTATCTATGTTAGGATGATGCCTGTGATGGATGGAATTTTCAGGATGAGAACTAAGAAACTTGGATGGTGCAGGAGCTCTGGGTGTATGCTAGTTGTGCTCTGTATAAAACATGTAAAACTGTAAAAATTTTAGAATTCCTGTCTCGATATAGTTGTGAATGAATAGTGCTAGAATGCAACCATCCCTTCTATTCTCTATGGATCTATTAGTTATTTGTTCTTTTTTAGTGTAATAAAAAGTTTTGACATTTAAATATCTCAAATTAATTCATAATCACTGTTTAAAAAACCGGACCGGACCGGCCGGTGAACCGGTCTGGTTTTCTCAAAAAATCGAAAAAATGAAAAAAACATCACATTTTGTAAAAATCATTCAAACCGGCCGGTCGGACCGGTGAACCGTTCACGAATCAATTGAATTGGACCGGTTTTTTCATTTAATTTTTCATAAAATTATTTTTTTTTAAATTTTTTTTTGGTGTAAGTACAAAGTTTGAAAGTTAAAGTTACTTTACAAGCTATTTAAAAGTAAAAAAAAATCTTAGTTTAGAGTTTAGAATTAATTTACACACTATCAACTTTAAATTTTAGACTTGATACATTTAAATTGTTGTGATCATTTATAATATGAATTGTGAAATTTGGATTGTAATGTTAAATAATATCATTTAAGCTCTTTATGTTTTATATTTTGGTATTTTATTAATTTTTAAGTAATATATATAATATAAATATATATATTTCGTAATTATGATGTCACGGTTCAATTACGGTCCGACCAACAGTTGAACCAGTGAATCGTGAACCAGTAAGTTTTTCGATTTAATGAACGGTCCGATTTTTCGAACACTGTTCATAATATTTTACACTATGTAACAATTATCTCTAGGGATGGCAATGTCCAATGGGTTGGGTTTGGCAAATTCAAGACCTGCCCTGTCAAGATTTTTATGGACTCGAGAACTGCCTCACCCGAACTCTTATTTAGCAGGTTGAACCTGTAAGACCCATTTAAAATGTTTAAAAGAATAAAAATATTTCTTTTAAAAAAAATAATATCACCATAACTTTATAATATGAAAAAATAATATTATTAACAAAAAAATTATTTAAATATTTATATATGCATGTTTTAGTCTTTGAAAAATGATAAATTACAAACATTATTATTACTTATATATACATATTGAATGCATAAGTTATTTATTATAACAATGTTATTATTTTTATATAGAACATATAAGTAATATTCACTTTTTTTCATATATATATGAATACACGACATAAAATGTACATGTAATAAATAAAATTAATATATATATATAATATCTAGTGGGGCAGGTCCGGGTTCAAAAGTTAAAACCCGAGACCCACCCCAAGACCCATTTATGGTTTCAAAACCCACCCCAAACGGGGCGGGTTCAGGTCTTACCCAGACCCATTGCCATTTCTAATTATCCCTTAAATAAAATAATAAAAAAAATCTATATATTTTCTTATTATAGTAGTTCTTTAGGCAAAAAGTAACACTCAATAGAGGCAAATGTATAAGGGCAATTTCAGTCTGAAACTTCTGATTAATGGCATATTACACTGTTTTATTCAAATGGATAGAACTGCTATAAAAATTTCAAATATTTAGAACTTCAACAAATAAATGCAAATAATATCATACTTCAACTTGCAAAGAGTAATTAATTCATTAATTAAACAAAATATTAAATATATATTTTTTCTTTTTATTTAATAAGAAGATAAAAATTAACAATCTCTTCCTACTCTCTCTTCCTTTTAGTCACTTGATAAATTTAAAATCTAATTCTCTCCTTCTTATTTATATATAATTTCACTGTGTGAGCCATTTGCCTATGATATACTTGTTACTGTACTTTATATGCACACAGGAATGCTTCCAATCCATTGACACATCATTTTTTTTTTATTTTTCAAATTAAGTTTTTAATCTTTTTGTCATATAAAACACCACTTTACCCTAGCAATCTTCCCAAATGCAAAAGTGAAACAAAATAAATAAGGTTTATAATTAGTGAAACACATTGAAGGTGGCCACAAACCATTTTGACCTAGTAATCTTTCTCGAATGCAAAAGTGAAATAGAACAAAAAAGGCATATGATTAGTGAAACGCATCGAAGGTGACTGCAAATTATTGGGTCACCACTGTCGTTAACATACTAGTTGGCTCGACTTGTTGGATATAGGCTTCTTTAGTTTTGACGAAGATGATAGAATCTAGCTTAATTACTACAATGTATTTTTTTTTCTTTCCACAATTCTATCTTATTTTGTTGCTAGGGTTCTCAATAATTCTCATTGATGGGCGTGATGGGTACGTGGATGGTAAATATGATGGGTAATTTATGGCACCAAGCATTAACGTGCTATTTTATCATTTCTGGAGATAGTTTCATTACTTGTAATCATTTTTACACATTGCCTTTATATATTATATAGTTAATTTGCTGGATGTGATGTTTTAATGATCTTTACACTACTCAAAATTTTAGGTAGATACAAATAAATTCCTATCATCTATTTATATTACCCCCTCTTCAAAGGGACGGTGGAAATTAATTCTATCTAACAATAGAGAGAAATTTTCTAAGAGTCTTCTCAAAAATATTTCTTTATATTTTCTATAAGACTAGATGTTTCCAAAAACAATAATATCTATAGAAAATTATATTTATGTTGTTTGTAAATCCTATTTAATTATATCAATATTTCTTCAGGTAGACTTAATTTGTTGTAAACCTCAATAATAGAAGGCTAAATCAATTAGCAAATATTAAGTTGAAGAATTGTATCTAATCGATGGCTTATCACATATTGGAATTTTGCTCGATTGACGTCTTACGGATGCTTTCTAGTCGTGTTTCCCTAAATCTAACTAAATTATATTTTTACTACTTAAATAATAATTATTTATTTTTGAAATAATGTCGCAAATATTGTTTTCAAATTCAAAATAATTTATAAAACCAAAAATAATTTTAGGATTTATTGTAGGCATCTACCTGCTCAGTGAAGTATTTTTTATTTTTTATTTTTTATTAGTACACATATATACACCTAAAGTTTATTAAATTTAATTACCTGACCTTACACTTTATATGTGAGATAATAACACTGGACCAAAAGCCACTTAGGCATTTGCTCAATGAAGTTGAATTTTCAAAAGTTCAATTGAATGATCCTATTTTCTTTTCTTTTTTTCTTTTTTTGCCTTAAATGTTTTTTCCACTTCAACATATGTTTTTAGAGTAATTCATTGCAATAAAAACTATGTTGAAATTAAAGAACCAAAATCTTATTTCAAATGATAAAATGGTAAATTTCTAGCTAAAATTTATTTCTTTGGGTAGTCTATTTCAAATAGTTAAAGACAAAAGCTATGATGCCAAAAAAATCTATTAGAGTATCATAGGTGATTGTAA
This sequence comes from Jacaranda mimosifolia, assembly GCA_018894105.1. Classification (NCBI taxonomy): domain Eukaryota; kingdom Viridiplantae; phylum Streptophyta; class Magnoliopsida; order Lamiales; family Bignoniaceae; genus Jacaranda; species Jacaranda mimosifolia. The sequence goes on along the minus strand of CM032124.1, from coordinate 2,402,276 downwards.
CCACTTAGATTAATCTCCACTACATGTAGTAAAGAAAAGGATTTTAATTTGAAAGTTGGGGAGATACATGGTGTTTGTTGGTTTCAAAAGAAAGGAAAATTAAATAATAAACCTAACTATAAAAAATGGCATTTAAGATCGATTGAAACCCTAATCTCACCCCAATTTTCCTCCAAATCTCATCCCCTTAATTCTAGAATCCACCCAAATTCATCACTGAGGAATAAAGAAAGGAAATAAAAAAAATTGACCATTCAATTTATTTGATGCGAACGCTTAGTATCTTGCTCCTCTCTCCACAGTTATTGTAAGTCAATATATTTATATTTCAAGTATCTATACTATTAATAAAGACCAATTGGTGAATAATTTACCTAAAATATCTTCATATTTATCTTTTGAGTCTCATAATTGCAACTTATATATATATAAATATAAACACCATTTACAACACACTCATCTATACCTCACTACTATCATTAATTTATCATAATTCTTTACTTCTATTTATACGAAAGTTTTAATGTTATATTGAAAATTCAATATTACACAAAAAATAAATAAATATTTTTATTTATCTAATATTATAAAATTTTGAGCAGACATATAAAATGTACCAAAATTGATAATTTTGAATAATATGTTAAACCACTTCAATGATTTTTAACTCAACCTCAAATAAACTCATATCGCACCAAAAATTGAAGGGTATCTCCACTTCCAAGAGCTAGATCACTTTCCCTCCATTTGAAGAAACATATATGGTTCACAAGAATATATACATGGTGCTCTTTCTTGGTTAAAGAAAAAGACATCAAATCAAGTCAAACTACTTTTCTGGATCTTGTTATTTGTTATTTTAACTACTTAACTTATTGTCCAATGGCCTGTAGCCCAATGGCATCAAATTTCTCTTATTATGTGAGAGGTCTCGTGTTCGAACTCGAATGGGTTCATTTGTTGCACATTAATGGGTTCCTTAATTTGTTGCACCTTATATGTGCATCTAGTTGTAGGGTTTGTACTTTCATTTCCTTGATTTGATGATTGGATTCTATTGACGGTTCTATTGACATATTGTAAGGATAATCTAGTTGTGGGATTTGTACTTTTCGTCAATTTGTTATATTCTCTCAAATAAATAAATAAATAAATAAAACTAAACTTACTAAATATTGAGATATTGCGACTTAATCCATAACTTTACCATATATTTTTTTTATGCCCAAATTAGTGAGCAATCATAATTATTAGTTCATTTGTTCGTAATATTTATGTCATAATAATACCTCTCCTCCCTACTAAAAGCATAGCATTCTATCGAGCAACAAAAATAGAATAAAATTTTGCTATGCAATATGCTACTTTGAATAGTTCAAAGGGTTTGAAACAAATATACTAGATTGTTAATAATCCACATCAAAATCATATTTTCAAGTATTTATACTACAAGCTTAATTAATTAATTATTATCTCGTTATATGTGAATCTCACTAATATTATGTAAAATATTTTTCAGAATATATGTAAGATTATGTCCTCGACACATTTTTAATAAAAAGGAACTTTTTAACATAGCTGAAATTTGGAATTAGAGGATTCATACGAATTAAATTCATTTAATATTCATACAAGAATATATAATAATGATCAAGGAACAATTATGGAGCTTATTAAAATTAATAGCAATATTTTAGCCTTTCTTTTCTTTTTTTTTCTCTAATAGAGAACATGCATGTTGCAAACAAGTGCAAAATATTGGAAACAATCTCTACAAGAATACTTCATTTTTCTTTAATTTCCTCATTTAGCATTGGAGTACATAATTAAGCTGCATGCATACAAGTATACTATAGTATAGATATATACTATAGTATATATCTATATCTATCTATATATCTATATATATATGCATCCAAACAGATTTATGTTGATGCATACATACATATGCATATATAGATTGATTCTAGCTAGATTTCTGGAAATTCTAAGCAAAAACTTAGAGAAATTCAGAAGCTTAATTAAGCTCTGATCATCATGAAAACCAAGTCAGAATTTATAGTGATCATATATGTATATCAATTAAGAAGAACCTCCCACTGACAAGAAATCTATAAATGGCCGAGTAGTCTTGTTTTGATTAATTTGTGCTGCCTTTTGATCAACTTCTTCATCTTCTTTATCTTCTTCATTATCTTTCCTTGCAATATCTATCACTTCACTTCTATTCGAGTCGGTGTTTACTTGGAGAAAGTTGTAGAACTCCACTCCTTTACTTCTCTCTGCATTTCAAAATTCATAAAAAGGAATTTATTATTAATGATGAGAATTATATGTGTAGTAATAAAATATGGTACTTCAATATTATGTTGTTATACTAAATGATACACTTAATTTTTGCATGCAAATTATGTCTTCTTTTGGGGGAAAAAAAACAAGGGATTTAGTGAAGAACCATTATCTTCTTTTTTGTTTTATAAAAAAAATATAGTGAAACAAAGAGAAAGTAAAAGGAAAATAACCAAAATATGTGAAAATCAATTCCTTTTCCTCACATTAAGAAAGTTCTAATTTTCAACAAACTTAATTGTCAAATTAAGTAATTAGAAAATAATCATAAGAAGAAATAATTAAAAGAAATAAATTTATCAAACTTGAAACAACCAACATTTGAAAGATTAGGTTCGAGGAATACAAGGTTTTCAACCCTTCTCCATTTTCTTCAAAACCAACCAAGAAAAGAAGAGGGGGAACGGGGGTTGGTGTTATTTCTTTCCTCATTGATGTGTAAAATAATTCAAAAGTAAATTAGAATTTATGAGCTAAAACAAAAACGGGCTACATAAATCATCATCTTCATTTGAAAATTCTAAATCCCTGCATATTATTAATATTACCTTCATCTATCTTGGCACGACGAACCGGTCTATCAGACTGAAACTCATTCCACTGAAAACTATATCGCATCAAGGGATAATCAAATCTCTGAGGAAACCTCTCTACAAGAGGGCTAAAGCTTAAATTCTTCCCCCTGCAAACTGCTAAGGTATCATCATGCTTTGATGATGATGATGATTGATCTTGCTCATTAATATTTCTCATGGGAGCTGGCTGTGAACTTGCTCTTTTTGCAAACATTTTCGACCTTTCCCTGCATTTTCTAGCCATGATTACATGCCAATGATTCTTGACAGCATTATCAGTGCGTCCGGGAAAGAGCCGTGCTATTACAGCCCACCGGTTTCCATGAATCCGATGGCACGCCAGAAGCCGCTCTTCTTCCTCTTCCGTAAAAGGGCTCCGGTTGATTCTTGGATCCAACTGATTGAACCATCTCAACCTACAACTCTTCCCTGATAAAATATTAAATATAATCAAGTTAAAGCTCATCATATCTATATCTATCTGTCTACCTACCTACCTACCTATCTATCTACATGTATTATATATATCTATATATATATGTTTAAGGGTTTAAATTATATATTGGATTTATGGCTGAAATTCCAAATGGGGAGATAGGAGAAAAATACAAGTACAAATAAAAAAACCTTTTCTGCCATCACTGTATATCAAACCCTAGAACGAACTTTGTGTATGTGTATGTGTTTATATATATATATATATATATATAGTAGTTGGAAAATAGGCATACATGATATAGTTTTCATATGAATATATACATATATATATATATATAACTAACCTGATCTACCCTGCAGCTTTTCAGCTAAGGCGTTCCAGTTATGAGGTCCATATCTTTCAACTAATTCCCGCAGCTTCTCATCCTCTGCAGGCCTCCAGTGGCCTCTGCTGCACATCTGCACCGGCTACCGATAAACAACGACGACGAACAACAGATATAAATATATGTGTGTGTGTGGAGGAAAAAGAAGACTTCTGTTAATCAAGAAACCCTAAAATAATCGGAGGATTTTGCAAGAATCCAAAGGGTTTTGCAGGAGATCAAGAAAGAGAGATGAAATGATTAATCAAAGTAGCTGGGAAGAAGATAAGAGACCACAAGGTAGCTAGAAGGGCAGATATATGGGAATTACAAGAGAATATATAGAGAGGAAAAAAGGAAAGGTTAATTAGATAAACAAGTGTTTTCCGTTAGAGAGTGGGAGGATTCGGACAGACCAGCACCACCAGTTGATGCAACATCTAGGCTAACAAACCCACTCACAAATACCATTAAGCTAGCTATACTGTGTGTGTTGTGTGTGTGTGAGTATATATAGATACAGATGGTGTATCTAACTGTTTCTCGCTCTAGCTGATGATGGGAGAGAGAGAGAGAGAGATGGAAGTTAAGGATTGCTTGGTGGGGCAAATGTCGTTCTCCTTTCAACATCTCTCCAAAATTCTAACCTACAATACCCACCAAAGCAGTTTGTCTTTCCTTCTAACTGTGCATGCAGCATATAAATATATATATATATATATATTGTAAAATTAATGAAAATATTAATCAATTATTACAAATAAATAATTATTTTATTGTAATAAAAATGTTTACAGTTGTCAGATTAATTTGATCTTATTCTAACCTAAACGGGAACTAACTCGTAATCAAAACCCTAATTACGATCCGTTGCAAATGCATGCTGAAATTTGTAAAAATGGAACATTAATTGAGGATTTGTGTGCATGCATGTATATATATATATATATGATTGATTATAACTAATGATGATAATATAATTAAATGAGTAGAAATAAAAGGTTTGGTATATTATAGTTAGAAAGCTTAATTACGGAAGAAGTACGTATCCATGTTTTAGGTCTTGATAAGCTTTCCGAGACCTAACTGAAATTGGCCTATAATCTCAAAACCGTAGAGATGCATTTGATTAAATTGCTAAATATTTAAGCCAAATTAAATTAACATGTATCTTTTCATAAGTCCTATTCATATGACCTAAATTCTTAACTAGGGCTATCTTCTAATATTGTTGATACATACATACATATATATATTCACACGCACGCAATTATCTAGGATTTATTTCAATTCTTCTGGACTTCACATATATAATGAGAACGATATCATTTAATCAATTGATCAATAGCAAAATTATAATATTTTGGTATAAGCTTAACTAAAAGAGCATAATGCTACAAGCATATTGTGTAATGTGATTTGGAGAGATTTCTTTTCAACATACCCACATGTATAGAAGATCATGATTATGAGCATAAATTAGTCAAAGGTACAAGTCATTTGAGGATTCCTTTTTGTTGAGTCCAAAAGTTTCTATTAATTTTAGAACACTATAATTTATGTTTGAATAATAAACTAATGATATATAACATAATCAATGTTGTAATTAATTAACACTTTTCATGTCATTGATCAATATGATAATATATATAACTCTTGCAATGTACAATAAAAATAAAAATAAAAAATTAGTGACAAAATATTAAATGGTAGTATCAAAGTCATCAATTATGATATTTATTAAGTGACAACCATTAATATTCTACCATATTAACGATTTTTACTAGTTTAATAGTAATAAAAATTTTTATGCATATTTATCATTATTAAAAATAAATTAGCGATTAAAAATTGTATGTAAATCATCATTATTAATAATTAATGGCATATGCATAACGATAACATTTATTTAATTTGATATATCAATGTCCAAAAGTTAATTAAGTATAAATGATAAGGACTAATTAAATTCGAGTAATATTGAATCCAAGTAAGGATGGGAAGAGGGGAAAAAAACAAAAATACAAAACAAAACAAAACTATCAACGTACACTAATATTCACATATGGGTGGTGGGTCTTGAATCCAAGACCTAATTTAAAGGTAGAATCATGAAGTTCTAGCCTTACAATTTAAACAAGACTTTCTTTATGTTGCTATTAAATTTGTTATCAGTTATACTTACAATTCATGATCATATATCCCTATTCGTCTTATAAAATTATAATTCTAATAAAATAAAAAATATTTCATTTAATATGTATCATCAACTAATACTTTTAGTATTGATGTTATTTTTTCTTGTAGCCACATTGAATTAGTTGAATTTGGTTAGATTTATCCAAGCACAAGAAATAGTTGCATTTAATTTACCCTTCTTAATACATTAAAAGCTAATTTTAATAGCAAAAATTATTGGAGGATCCCAACTAGAAATAGAATGGGATTCTATGAGTTGAGCCAGAAGAAATTCCAGATCGATTGGGCTGAAATCTTTTCCCCCTATTCCAGGTTGCCATCCTCAGGGGAACTGCGTCGAACAGCATGGATAGAAAAGGAGTTTGTAAACCTCCCCTTCATCAACAAAACTAGGAATAAGATAGAAAATGCAATCTTGCATGCAAAATTAAAAAAAAAAAAGTCTCAAAAAGACCTCCACTCAAGGTCTAATTTTGTTTTATCAGGTAAGTCAAATCGAGACGTTGATCATCCCTAAACTCTCAAACTGAAACCTTTCCCTATTCAAATCTTTATAATAGTTTAATTACCAAATTTTGAACATCGATCAAGAATAATTATTACTGTCATACCAATATCAATAATCTTAATCACAATAGGAAACAAACAATCACACATGAACCACATGATTAATTGACCAATAAATTGACTAATAACTACATATGATAATTTGGCAATTTAGCAACAGAGCAAAGCATATAAGCCAAATCAAATTTTAACAAAATGACAAATCAACCAATTTATCCTATGAAATCTTGTCTACCCTAACTAACTTAATTAGACAAAATCTCACAATCCTATATACACAATGACCACCTTCAAAAGTAAAAATAATAACAATAACAATATTCATATTCAACGACCATGTCTTATCTAAAAAACTTAAAACTATTATAAGTAAATAATATTTAAATATTTAATACTTGTAACACGAACTTCACATACACATCGAGCCGATTTATTTATTTATTTATTTCTCTAGCAATGAAATTCAATGTAATTGTGGGTTTATTCAGTTGATATCTCCACATCTGGTAACAATATCATGACAGTAAAGTACACTGGAAACAACCTGCGGCTGGATTGAGTTCAAATTAACTTTCATACAAAGATAAACGTTTTTTTTATTTTTTTTATTTTTTTTTCCTTACGTTTTGGCTTTTCCAGTGTGATATAGAGAGTATATTAATTAATAATTGAAAAAGATAAATAGTAATAGCATTTGTGATAACGAATTTTCCCCTGTAGTTGAATTGTCATACCTAAATATAACTGTAAGGGAAACTAAACTTAGTTCTCAACAGCCGAAAAGGGCAACTTTTCCTTTGGGACGTAAGACTTGTTTTTTTGACTGTTGGCCTACCATTCTTCTCTCTTTATTATTGTTTTTATTATATTTATTATTTTAATCATTTCTCATTAAAAAATGGATAACAGAAAATGGCTCATTATATATCAAACCTGTTAGGTATTTATCTCATTATTCATCAAAATATAAATTGAATTAATTATTGACTTATATAAATGATATAATTATCATGTATATTTAAAAAAAAAAATTATATTTTTTATGGTTTTGAAAGAACATAATCAAAAATCACCAAACAAATGTGTAATTATTTCACAAAAGCCATATACCACTCCAGTGAGATTAGGATGACTAGGTGCATAGAATTTCCAAAGTGGAAGACTCTTGTGGACTGTTCACCTGCTTTACCTACTACATTTCTGCCCCTCAGTAAATAATTCTGATTTCTGCTGTAAATCATAGTGAATATGTATTGCATTCAACTCCTCAAGTGGACACATTTCAACTTCCAAGAATGATCAAATTTCTGAATATATATATATATATATATATATCATACAAATACATAAATATATGAAGAGGATCTATCATCAAGCATAGATCTAATCGTCTCGAGGTTTTGTTCCATCAACACAAATCTCATGACAGGGCCTTTGTGCATTAAAGCCAGCTCTAAAGGTGAGAGAAGAGGAATAAATTATAAACTATTCTAAAATAATTGACTCCTTATATGCATGACAAAATATTTAGATCCAAAAGCAAAATGAGCTTGAACCTATATAACATATGTTGGGAGTCTAAATAAAACAGGTGAAGAATTAATCAGTTTAAGTAAAAACTTGGCCATTCATTCAAACCAACATAGTTGAGTAGTCCAGAAAACTCAGTTCTGATAAATTGTACCTCAACTTATATAAAATGATATCAGGCAATACATTCTACAGTTGGCAAACCAGTTCTTTAATCACATGAACAATTCACTTCAAAAAAATCATGCAACTTTTCCAAGTTTTGTTATTACTATTACCTCAGCATCTCACCTGATTTGACTCATCAGCACCCCAATTGCCATAAATGATTTCTGAGTCAAGAAGTTATCTGAACTTCTCAACTGCAACACCACATGAAAGCTAACAGCCGAACCATTCAAATGAGAAATCTTGGTTTTCTAAGTTACTTGCCCTAATGACATATTACTCAAGCCACTAAGTGCTGATTATAGTTTTACCATCTGTTTCATGGGAGCTGCTTTTTGGTGATAGTATCATCATCAGTTCATACTAAAAATGCTTATGCATGTTTCCTGCAATTCCTCACCTTCATTATGGTGTAAATATCATAATGAATACCTTTCAAGAGGATCTAGAAATGACTCATTAAGATGCATTAAAAGAAATGCTCTTTGAGTACAACTTACTTTTTGGCCTATGGATAGTAGGTAGAAGACAAGGATGTTAAATGTCCTTGTTTGTACATGGATACATTCCAGTCCTAATACTAACCCTGATGGAATATAACACCTTCACATTTGCGGCTTACCTATTCATAAATTTATATATTTGAACGAAGAAAACAGAATTTTATGCATTTTCCCAACTATTTTCTTTCGGTCATACCAAATACAAAGTCTAATATATCTAACAGTTTATCAAGAATTTTTGGACTTTCATAAATCATCTAGAATAGACTTGCTAATGAGTGAGCTTAGAAAAGACAAGGCAACAAAGATAAATGAGGTGATATATTTGACTGTTATTCATCACAATTTATTGCCGTGCGCAAATTGTCTATGACATTTTCGTACAAGATAATGAGTTGAAGAAATGCACATAAAGCCATACCTTTCGGCTCAAGTGTTGAATACCACTACTATCATACAAGCCCATGATGATTCAGTTTTGTCACATTTAAAATGACTGATTTTAGGAGATTTATCATCACAACTACTTTACCGGAGGCAAAAATCAGAATGAAAAGTAAGATTCTTCAACATTACTCAAGAGGAAAGGCCACTAACAGAAAGAAAGGTCAGTTTCCCAATCAAAATACTCCATACCAGAGTTCGATAGCGTCTCATTTTACGCCACGTATTTTTCCACAAAGATACCAGAAAGTCCAGTGGTCTACAGATCCTGATCGCAGCTTTTATCAAAGTCAAATATTAAATGATGACCCTATACAGAATATGAAATGATGCAACTAATCCACTCATGAGATACTTTTAAGTGTGAGAGGAATATATTTTTGTGTGAACTGTGTGACAGATGCAAATGATAAGCAGAAATATCAGAAAGCATTATCTCACATAAAATTTCATATTTCATAAGTAGTTCGATTTAAGTAGCCTTTTCCTTCATATAAACATCAAGGTAGAGTTCTTCTATTCACCTATGACTCTATGAGAAGAAGTTGCTATTCTGAACTCCATGCTTAGGTTACACTCAGATCATTGAAGTACCTATCGGACAAAAACCAAGAAAATCACATTCCAAGTGAAACTTTTTTCAATGCAAACTGTTCAGATATACAGATGGCAGTTACTCATTGTTGACATTATTGACCTCATATAGTGCTTTAAATTTATTTGACTCAACCTTTCATTTGGCATGGTTCCCATTCTTATCTTTTCTAGTTCTGATTCCGGAATATGGACCTTCGTTCTTTCTTTCATTAGAAAGTACAAATTTTGTTGATATCTAATTGTAGTTACTGTTATTTGTAGTGTTTGCTGGGATAGTTTCCTTCTCATGTTACTTCAAAATTTCACAATTTTAAGAAGTGGCTAGGTTCGAGTTCTGATCTAAGTGCTATATATGTAAGTCAAGATATTATTGATATTGAACAAAGAGACAAAAAGGTAGAAAAAATGGCAGTTCATATTGGGGAAAGTTCCTCCATATATATTACTTACAAAATCTGGTTTTGTAACTCCACTTTCCAGAAATGAGAAATGAGAAGCTCTGGAATTAGGAATATGTGAAGGATGCTACCACTTTGAAAGTTCTTCTGAAATCAGGTAGAAACTTATCTTGATTGTAGTCTGACATTTACATTTTCAACAAAATGTTTCATCTAGATTCCAGTCATTTGCGTATACATGACAATATGTTATTATTATCATAATTTTCTTTAATAGGTCTTCTACTTTGTAATACTAGCAACTTAATTACCATATTATGTAGATCAAAATTCATCATCTCTAGTAAGCTAATCAATTCAATCTTCAGCTAACCTTGTTCATAATGTAGATCAAAATTCATCATCTCTAGTAAGCTCATTAATTCAATCTACAGCTAACCTTGTTCATTTTTTTACAATTGAATCCCCAGTCTGAACTTTTATCAATTGGAGTTCACCTCACTGACAAACTTTTTGTTAAATTAATTTTTAATTCCATAAAAAGTGCTAGTCGCACATATTCAATTGTATTAACAAATTGACAAGTTTGGGTAGGAAGCAACTAATAAAATGTTAAATGATTCACAAAATTGGGCAAATCTGTGCACTAATTTGTTTAGTTAGTTCCAAGAGTCAACATTTGCATCATAGTCTCAGCATATCCAAAAAATATAATTAGAGCACAAGCAACTCTTTGAATTACATAGAATTCATCATATGAACTAGGATCTTACTAACTTACAAAGACGAGATAATATCTGCAGGAAATTTTCAGATAAATATGACAACATAATTTTCACTGGTCAAAGAATTATGGCATAAAATCAATGCTTACGTAGCTGAATAATTTGACTTCCCAAGAGCAAGGTCCCCAGCTAAGTCAGAATCATCAGTCAAGAAAGCTCTGCAAGTTGGCCAGACTTAAATCTCTGGGTTTGTGTACTTACACGGCTGATAGTTCAACTTCCTGAGAGCAAGGTCGATATGCCACAAAAGTGAAGTCATTTGAAAAGGAACCAGGATTAAAGCATGTAGTTCCTGTATATTTGAATGCCTTCTGCTCACTTCTATCCCCCAATACTATCTGCACAGAAATTGACCCAAAACCAAGCTTTATGCAGATAAAGATGATTTTGACCTCTTGCAATGTTATACATAAAGAATAAGGAATTACCGTATGGGGTGTTGGATAGATGTGAAGACAGTGATCAAAGTTCCAGATGATGGGTTGTACATTCAAAGGCAGCGGGCACAGATGGCTCTGATGTGTTATGGTAGCAACAAGCTGCAGAAAAGAAAATGATGAGCAAGTATACTTCCAAGCATGAGGCCACCCAATTCATGCTGGGTTATGGATTTAGAAGAACAGGCTCACATGTTCAAAAGGATCACATGTTTCTTCAGTCGAAGGAGGCATCAGACATGATCTTCGCATTCTGTAAAGCATATCTTGACGGAAAAATACCATTTCTTGGGTATAAAATTTGATTCTGATTTCAACAGGATAGAGTTTATCTCAGTTCAGGAAAATTACAAAAAGAGAGAGTAATAAAAACAGCGTGACTGCAATTGCAGCCATCAATGTTTGAAGTCATATTGAAAGCAGCAGAACTACTCTTTCCACCAACCCTAGGATAAAGTAACCATCATAATTTAGATAGCAAGAAATCAAGCATAACCAAATGAAGTAGGACGCCTTCCTGAAAAATAGTCTGGCACTTCTAAAATTCTTTTGTCAAGTATTCAGAAAAAAAACCTGCAAGGATTACTCGAGAACACTGCATTTGGAATGTGATTTTGAAGCTCCTCAGTTATGTATTTCGGCAATGGGCATCTGGGCAGAACATTTGAAGGTCCTGAAAACCAAAAGTAGTTCTCATTGACACATGACAAATATGACAAACATATCAAGAAAATCTGAAAATAATTACTCAAATCACCTATATCATCAGGACCAGGAATAAAGAGGAATCTGCTGTGTTCTTTTAGACGTTGATGGGCTGCAATCATTTTTCCTAGCTTCCCAAACTGGGATCTGCATGTAACACTTGTCCACTATCCTCACTTGCTCCATTTACCATAACAAAAATGAGAAACATAAAAGAAAATTTCTCACCTGACGCTTGAGTAAGAATTAAAAGAAATGTTGCATGGATGAGAACAGAAGTTTCCCATGAAAACAAACAGAGATGGAACTACATTCTCATTCTCATATCCACTGAAGATGATCTCGAGTTTTTCCATAGTCTTCTCGAAGAAAGGAGAACGAAGCACTTAGTAAATCACATTGACAGCCAAAAAGAGAGAGGATTAAACAAATAATTAATCAAGAAAGGATGGGGTGGGGGAGTGATTACCTCCTCATTGTCCAGCCAAACATCAGAGAGTATCACAAACATATCATTTACTGCGCCTCTTTCCAGCTCTGCAAGTCTGATCTGTAGCAAATGTTAGGGATGTCTGATCGATGTTTACTTCATAAACTGGAGAATTTTTTGAATTGTCATTGACAGAAAAGGTTTTGAAAGGATACAGTCTCTTCTTTTGTCAGTGAACCACCGCCAAAAAAATCAATTCCCGCAAACATTGTGACTGACTTTTCTCGGTCCTCTAGTGGAGGAAATCCACAAGTTTTGACCTGCAGATCAATTTGAAACCTACTCCTTACTGGTCTACACTAGATTCCAATGATCAGATAAGAAATTTGCATCTTTTTCCTTTATATAGCACATTGCAATGCTACAAATTAAAATCATCTAAACCAAGGTAACAAGCATAATAGCAGTACAAACCACAAAAAGCTATTTTCTGTGACCCATCGATATGCGCCATCAGTTAAGCTCCTCAAAAGCCTTTTCATGGTCAAACAGTTCCAAAGCAAAACAAACACAAACCTGAAAGATGCCATCCAAGAGCATCTCGCCTTCTGCTAAGATTATTGTATTTTCTGCAAAGAAACCTGTCGTTATTCTGTACTTCATGTTAAAGAAACTGCAGACATTCATTTTTTTATTCATTTGACATCTGAAACTAATGCCACCCCAGTCATATCATAAGGATTCTTGAGGCAATGTGCACGATAAAGCAACACATTGATTTTAACGCCCAACTATGTTAAGCTAGTTTTCAGAATTTAGGCCAACTGCCAGTACAAGAAAGGAAGAGCTTCATAAAACAGGGATACTGTCACTCGAAACAAAAGACTGACATGGATGGGAGTAAGCTACCAAACAAAACAGGTTCTATGAAAAGAGTATAAAGAGAACTGAAGATTTATTGATGTGGTAAAGGATATTGCATTAGATAAATCAACTTCCACGGCTGCAGTTAAGTCTTCCAAGTAAAAATGACCATCCTCCAACTGAGATATAAGACCCATCACCCATCTCTTTCCTGTCTGACCAACCAGAGATTGAATTGGCGATATCTGAAAATGAAATGAAACACCAGTATCCATATATAAGCTTGCCAATTTCTGAAATCATGTTTCATAGATGAGTGAGTACATGCATGCAGGTGCATAAGGATAATGAAAGGCTAGGGCTACCTGGCAGCTGCCATAATCAGATATGTCGCTATCAAAAACAGGCCTAGAGAAATGAGGGTCACGAGAGAGCCTTTGAAACAACAAGAGAAACCTATCCCTGTATAATGTGACCTTTGCAGAAGCATCACCATGAATGGGAAGCTCCCCTGTGTATCTGCACAGGTTTTAAAGTTACAATAAAGGATCAAAAGATATGCAATAAATAGTACATTGAAAGTCAACCAGTTTAATCTTTAGCTCTCTTTAAAAAGAGTAAAGGGTCAAAAAATTACTCTTTAATTGGACCTCACGGACCCATTATTCATATTCACTAAATGTCTCCAGTAGTGCTTGTTACAAGTATGCTATAATGTATGTAAGAAATTTCATGGTTTAACGAGCCAAGTAAGACACCTAAGAATATGCATATTCATGAACTTCTTGAAGTCCACATCCTACTTTTTCAGTACTTCCACACATATCAAGACTACATCGTACATTTGCATCACACAATCTTGTCCAAAGTAATTGATTGATGGATGACTCTTGATGAATTAAGGTTCATTTTACATAACATAAAAAGTGACTCCACGAACTTTACAACACAAACAGACATCAAAGATAGTTGGGAGAGTGAAGTACAAATGCTCAACGACTCTTGGTCAAAACTTACTAGAGAATAAGAGATTCTTCCATCCAGTTAAAGCACTAATTAGCATACCTTTCATAAAATTTAACCTACTTTGGTTTGCAAAAAGAGTTATATTTCTTAACACATATGATCACATAGTACATTTGATTAATTAAATTATTTCGCTGCCCCCTTGTAATACAGGGAAAACTAACTAAATACCAAGGCGAAAAACAACAAAACAAGAACAAAGTTTCTAAAGAGTACCCCCTTTAGCATTGAACATTAAAGTAAAGCCCCTCCTTCAGCAACAGAAATTCTTCGCAAATTCACAACTAAATAAGAACTCGTATGGATAAAAAACCCTCTGAAGTTAACAAAAGGTATGGCATACTTGTGAAACAATTTCTTGATAGGATCGTATCGGAATTTGGGGAAATCAAAGGCATCAATTATTCTCAAAGCAGACGCAGCCGAGACACAACCACTACTCGATGGGCCCTCCTCAACTGCAGCATCAGCCTCCAGTAAAAGACTCACCACTCTATGCACTGGCTCCTTATCCAATATCGAGGATTTCACTAGAACAAAAAAGACAACGGTGGTACTAGCAAAATTAATTCTCAAAGCGCAATAAAATCCATAAAAACAAAAAAAAACAAAAAAACAAAAAAAGTTAAAAAGAAACTTGGTCATAAATTACGAGAGAGATGGTGGAGCTCGTCCAGGAGGAGGTCGAGGGCTTCTTCTTCGGCTTCAGGGAAGCGGCTAAGGAACCCAAGGATTTCGGATAGGGCTTCGATTTTGAGGGTATAACCCCTCATTTTGAATTTCCTTTGCACTTTATTCCTCATTGCACTGCTCATCTTTTTCGATCTTTGCTGCTGTTATTGTCTCCGTAATCTGAATCTGGGGATTTGAAAACAGAGAATTTGTGTGCGTATGAGTGCGCGAAAATGGAGGTTTTTTTGGCGGCAGAGAAATAGCGAGTTGAAAATGCCACTAATATTTGAATTGTCAGCTCCGGCCCAAAAATGTAATGAATCGTTTTGTGCAAGTGGTGGGCTCAATTCGAAATAACTATGAACCGAATACCCAAACCCAATTTGTTTTAATATATATTTTATGTCATTATTAAAATACTTTTTAATTGTTATGTGCACAAAATATTTTTATTTTTAATTTTAATTTTTAATTTTCACTGATAATTCTCGGGATTTACTTTGGAATTAATCAAGTACTTCTATGTGCAATTCGATCTAACACGATCTTTTATGCAGTTCTAGATATCCTACAAAATGTTGTTAGCAGGGCTGGGGTTGCTCAATAAAAACTTTTATATGCTTAAGTCAAAAATCGTCCAACGGTTGAAAAAAATAGAGAAGATGAAAAAGAATGTTATTCATCTTTTTTAACCTTCGATATTTTTATAGAGAGAAGAGATTGAATCTTGCTAGGAACCAATATTTCTCCCCTTATCTTTTCGCCCTTCCTAGCTAGTTTCAATCCCCTTTGAGCCCATCGAGATCGAGTCTCCTTAGTTCAAATCTTAGCTGCACTGTTGGGCCTTTCAAAGATGAGCCCATTTTAATGAAATCAATATTTTTCGTGTCATCACTCGTAACCATAATCTGTGGAATCAGGATAGTTTTGAGTGATGGAATCGGAGGTTGAAAAAAGTCTATAGCAATGAATGCTTCTTGATTGACTCCTTGAAAATTCAAACAAGTTTTGAAAGAAAAAGGCATAGAAAATTTTGAGAAAAATCCCATATCTAGCTAACTGTTTTAGAGACGTAAGTCTTAAAGTGCAAACGAGTCGAGCCAGCTCGTAAAGTCGAGCTCGAAATAGTTCGAATTCAAGTCAAGCTGAATCAAACTCGAGCTCGAGATCTAATTCGAGCTGATCTTGAGCCGTCTGTATCTAGACTCGTAAGTCAGTATATAATTAAATATTATTTTTTATTTTATTAATAACTATATATTATATTACTATTTTTTTTTATTTCAAGTTCGAGTTCAAACCTACAGTTTTAAAATTCATTTGTCAATTCGAATCTTATCAAGCTGAGCTGAGCCGAGCCAAGCTCGAGTTTAAAATTTTAGGCTCACTGAGCTCGAGCCTAATATATATATATCTCAAGTTCGAGGTCGAAAATTTCGCCCAAACTCGACTTGACTCGGCTAGATTGCACCCCTACGTAGCTCACTTCAACATCGTACCAATTCAAGTCTAAATTCAAGGCATTTATTAGTTTCATAATATTGCATCACCACAATGTAGCCAAGAGTCACAATCCACACAACAAAGAAAAACGTACATTTATACCTCACAACAATAAGTCGTACAATTACATGTTAGAAATATCTAGCAGACACCATTGGGCTTCTCCGAAATCTTCCTCCAGTAGCTGCAGATTTCCCTTTGAATCTCACTAACGCTCCTTCTCAATGGCATCTCATTAGTGGCTTTAGGAGAAGCATGTGGTGGCAATTCGTCCAACTCCTGGACAACTTTTCCGATATCCAAAATGAGCCTCTCTGCCAGGGTGCGGCTGAAGTCCTCGCGGATCACAACACGCAGGACAGCAATGTGCTGGGCGTCTGCAGGCATGGTATATGCAGGAACGATCCATCCGAATCTTCGGAGCAAATCGGAAATTTGGAAAACTGTGCACCTACTGCTGTCCTTGAGCGAAAACGCCACCAAGGGAACACCAATATCTTTGGAGAGGACATCAAACCGGCCTGTTTTATCTATTCCTTCTTTGAGCAGTTTGGCATTTTCCCTGCAATTCTCCATGATGCTCTTGTAACCCTTCAAGAACGAACCGGTGTGTTAACAGCCATGGTGTAGCATCCGAATGATGCCAAAATCTTAGAAATAAAAGAAGTTGCTAATGAAGTAAATTATGGTCCTTCGATTAGTTGGTCAAGTTTAATGCTAATTTTGTAGTATTTTGTAGTGTGATGTAGTTAGATGGATTACCTCAAAGCCGAGTCTTATGAACTGATAATACTGAGCAATGATCTGGGAGGACCCTGAAAGTCGAAAAATATAAGGCCAGTCAATATATTTTCGACTAGTATTTTTACTCAAGCAAAGAGCAGAATCACTATAGTCAATAGTGCGATCAATTATGCCAAAGTAGACATTCACGGTCATGGTGTAGCATTATATCAAATCCAAATAACGAAAGAAACTAGGATTAAAGCCATTAAGATCAAAAAGATCGGACAAAAAATAGGATTACCTTTGGAGAAATTAAGGGTGAATGTGGGCTGATCAGATCCAAGATAGTTGATGTGGAAGACAAGCTCATCCGGCAAGTCCTCCTTATTCCTCCACACAACCCACCCAACACCAGCGTAAACCAGACCATACTTGTGGCCACTCACATTGATGCTTTTTACCAACGGCAAACGGAAATCCCACTCAATCTCTGGGTAAATAAATGGGGCAATAAAGCCTCCACTTGCGGCATCGACATGGATTGGCGTATCCCATCCTGTTTCCTTGTTCTTCTTGGTTAGCAGTTCGTTGAGAAGCTTCACATCCTCGAATTCTCCTGTTAGTGTAGAACCTAGAATGGCTGCAACACATATGGTATTCTCGTCCACCATTTCCACTGCTTTAACTGGATCCATAACATAGTATCCCTCCTTCAACTTCACCTCTTTCAGTTCTACCTCGAAGTATCTTGCAAATTTCTCCCAGCAAACCTAAGTAACAGAAATCCATCAGAATTCCTAGAATGTTATGACCTATGATGTCTAAAAGCAAACGATAGAATGAACAAACTGATCAATGAACCTGCACATTAGCCCCAGTGACTATATTAGGCTTATCAAATGGTTTCCCCTGTGCCTTTCTCTTTGCTTGCCACTTCCTTTTAAAAGCAAGACCTGCAAGCATTATAGCTTCTGATGATCCAACTGTACCCACACCAACGGCCGTCTCATCATCACCAACGGGAGCATTGAAAAGATGGGCTATCATATTGACACAACGGTTCTGCAGGGCCGAAAATAAAATAAGTGAAACTACTCAGAAATAGTATTTTCTTGAATGATCTGAAAGCAAGCACTATGATCCTATGATACGGACATCAAACAAAAGCAAAAGCCGACATAGTCTAGGTAAATATATATATATAATCATTGCATCCTTATGAAGCTTTAAAATGTTGTTACTTGAAAACTAGAACTCGAAGAACAAACACATCACTGAAGTTGAATGAATCGATCTGGGGATAACAACGGCCATTTCCCTTTCGTATACACTTAACAAGATTCATTTGATCAGAATTTCAAATTCTTCAAACTACTAATAAATTGCACAACTTACACAGTGATGAAATCTCAGAGAAAGGAGCGGTCCCGAATCAAATTTAACCTACCCAAATTCGAAAAATCAATCGCTCCTAGATTCAAGTAGCACCACTACTATCAGTTTTCACCCCACAACTTGGTATAAACAATTGGACTAAAGCAACCATCAAGCTGTACAAGGTATTTAGATAAGCTTATAACCTCCTCAAAATATATTATAAGATATTTGAGAAAACTATAAGATAAGAGTTTATAAGCTCCTAAGGTGTTAGAATCTTTTATTTAAAGACTTGCAAGCTCTTTTAGAAAAATAAGAAGTTCTTAACTATCTTACCTATTTTAATTACAAAATTGTCACCACTAAGTCTTAGATCGATCATCTAGACATGTAACAATAATACAACTCAAAGAAAAATCTTCAGAAAAGTACAAAATTGAAGACCTGGAGTTCAGTGGTAACAGGGTACTCATCCATGTCCACATAGTTCTTATTAATGGCGGCCATCATCAGCTTATCACACTCAGGCTCCATCCAAGTGGTGACAAAGGAAGCCAGATTCAGGCGTGGGTTTCCATCCAACATCAGCTCATCATTAACTATCTGATACGCCGCATCCTTCGGCATCGACGTCTCTGGAATCTTGAACCTACGAAAAAGAAAAAATCACGCCACAATTCATCTGATAAAGCACGACGATGAGGAAAAACATTAAAGCAAGCACCTGGGAAGTGAACTGCGGACATATCTGGAAGCAAAAGCGCTGTGAAGGTAGTCGTTGGAGTCTGGTATTGAAGCTGAAAGCGCCATTTTTTTTTCTCCTTACAACTTCAAAGAACAAGAATATGAATAGTGTAATGACCGAGATGATCAAAGAACAAGAATATGAATAGTGTAATGACTGAGATGATGATGATTATAGAGAGTTGAATGGTAGTGGAGAGGAGAGAGATAGTTTGATGTAGTTGTGAAATTGAAGTATTGGCACACAGAGGCTTGATTTTCCAGCAGGTGGGGTGGGGCACTTTGCGCGTTTTTGCCTTTGAAAAAGGGGATCCAACAGCTCACATTCGTCGGCAGAAAGAGACGGGTATGAGTTGGGACATAATTATTGGATGTTAGAACTCTAAGATTTTTCTTTTGCGTCGTCCATGGTTGGGTTTGTGGCGTCCCAGCATGGATCCGAGAATTGATACATCAATGGTGCGTACTTTCTCATATTGTCGTATTGGAAAAGAATTTCGAATCCAACGCACTGTCTAAAAAATTGAATTGGATCAAGCTATCTCACCGATTAGACAGTCAATCACCCTGTGAATTGATTTAATTTTAAGTAAAATTGATAAACCAAATAAATTATCATATTTTATAAAAACAGTTTGATCTAGAGATTAGACTGTTTGAACCGTTCATAATTTATTAAAATCGAACCAGTTCATTTATTTATTTATTTATTTATTTTTATTTAGTATAATTAACACTTTTTTTAAATTTTTTTACCTAATATGTGAACATTCAAGGCTAAGGTGCATATTAAAAAGCTAAAAGCCTGAAACACTCAAATAAATTTACAAAATAAAGTCCAGAGCAAATCTAATATTTTAATTTTTAAATTTTGTTAGAGGGTAACAGCAATTGCTTGTGGAAAAAAATTCAGAATTCATGTCTCTAGAACCAAAAAAATAGGAAAGTCAAGATTGATTGTGAACCTATCTCCATTTTTTTTGGAAATGAGAAATCAGCCTCTCTCTCTCTCTCTCTCTCTCTCTCTCTCCTATTGCAAATTTCTACCCCCCCCCCCCCCCACACACAAAACAATATGCCTCAAGTTTAAACGATGAATAAAAAAAAAAAATTAATAATTTTTTTTATTTTTAATGAAATAAAAAAATCAATGACAATAAAATTGAATTATTTATGTTTATCATTTTTTTAATAAATCTGATTAATCTGAAACTTATTAAAATTAAATTCATGAAAATGTACAAAAACTTTTTCTTCGTTAGAGTTTAATTTTTCTCAATTTAAAAAAAAAATATTTGATTGTCTATTTGTAATAAATTATCAAAAATATGAAATGTATTAAATCTATCTTTTATTTAATTTTTTTTAACTATTCTCAATCTCAAACAAATAAAAAATACAAATCTCATAAAATAATTTCATTATCTTAAATATATCTCACAAATAAATTAATTCATTGTCTATTTTCAAACAATGGTAAAAAAAAATACAATTTATTAAATTTATAAATTATTTAATTTTAAAGATCCCCAATTTTAAACAAACCCAAAAATCAAAACTTATAAAACAGTCTCATCCTCTAAAATAAATCTCACAAATAATATCACAATCATTCACATCAATCCATCATATTACTATAAATTTATAATAATTACACTTTATCTCACAATCAATTACAACCTCATTTTTCAATCTCATATCTCTAAAATACCAAAACAACTGAAAGATCTCATAAACATGAAAAACCAAACATTAACTCAAAAGCAATCACAGTCTTAGTTCCTTACCCAGCTCATGTGCTATTGATTATCCCTTTCAAGAAATTCTAACTTATGAAGTTGAATAATATAATTTAGGCCCTTTATGTTTTATGTTTAGTGTATTATTAACTTTTAGAAATATATAAAATATACAATATATATTACATAATTATAATATCACGGTTCAATTACAGTTCAATTACGCTTTGACCAATGGTTGAATCAGTGAAACGTAAATCGATAAATTTTTTGAGTTAATAAATGGTTCTATTTTTTGAACATTGATATGACTTAATAGATGAATAATGCGATATTTGGAATGTACTATAATTTGAAGTGGAATAGAGTGATACTTAAGTGTTAAATTCTCTATCGATCCGAATTTTTGGACAAAATGGCCCAATTGTCCATATAATATTTTGTAAAATTCTGACCGCATGTATATGAAAATATTTGTTCAAAAGATCAAATGATTTGTTTTGCTAATTTTGAAGCGGCGATCTTTTAGATCAATTTAGGTTTTCATCTTAATATTGTGAATATTGTTTATATTTTTACAGTGCATCAATCGAGATTCAAAGTGATCACATCTATATATAGGAGCTATGCAACTTGTTAAGAGCAAAGTAACATTTTCACGCAGCTTGCACACCACTTTGCTCGCTTGTAAGTGAAATAAGTAAGATTCGTCGAGTTCAGTTGCATGAGTTTGTGATCTTAGCAGGAGCGATGTGGAGGTCAAAGCAATATCGACTGCATCAATCCTAACCCTATATCAGGGGTGGATTCGAGACCGCATGAATACTCAGGTCAAATTGACCCTGATACATCTGCCTAAAAAAAAGAGAAAAAAATAAATAAATAAGTAAGACAAGCATTTAAAGTTTATCTAAATATCTCATCAAGCTTTGATCAAATACATGCAAGGGTGTTTGCTAAGAAAAGTTCAATGATTTTGTGTATAACCTAAGCTACACAAGAAGCAAAAATTTTGGTGATAATTCGATCTAGTTAAATTTATCATGTGATCAATAACGACATTTTCATATAATTCATTGATCATCTGCAAATTAATTTGGGGGAGAATTTTTTTATTTACATGGAAATATATTTTTCTAGAGAAAAATGGACAAAGGGAAAGGATGTTTAAGAGCCGGATTGTTTGTATTTTAAAACAATATTTTCTCATTTTACACTATTTTGAAAATAAAAAACGCGATTGTTTGTACCATTTTCAATGAAATCACCATCCATTTTCATTTTTATACTTATGAAAAATATATAATACCCACTAATTTAAAAATAATATAATTAAAATTCACTAATTAATTAAATACTAATTTTTCTATCATTCTAAGACGGTGGGACTCACATAAAATTTAATACTAATTTCTCATCACATCATTATCCACTAACTTATTAAATAATTATTATTTTTCTATCTTTTCAAGATAATAGGACTCAAAAGTAATTGAACAATAATAATTAATACTATTACATTAAAACATTTAATACTATTACATCAAAATATTATTTTCAATCTAATTTTTATTTTTTTAAAATTTTCATAATTTTTATCCAATCACATTTTCATTTCCATATTCATAACAATAATAAAATGAAAACACATTATAAACAATGAAAATAGAAAATGAGAACAAAAGCACAACCAATCCAAGCCCATTTCATCAATATATGGTGTGTGTGTGTGTATTAAATATTTTTTTAATAAAAATAATTAATTGATCAAATATATTTGATATAAATACAACAAATTAAAATAAAAAATTAAATAAGACTGAAATAGATTACCCACATTGAGAGAAGTTGGACAAAGCAACAATCCTACAAATTTTGATGAATTAAAATTCCCTATGATGTTATATACACCTTCTTTTTCATTTTTTATTTACCTTTAGTGAAGAACTTGGGAATTTAATAGAATAACTTGGATTGTAAGAAAATAAAAATGTGACACTTGGTAATAATACAAATGTTCCCACATCTTAATAATGAAAAGGAAATGGTGGCCCACTCTACGATGGGTCTTCGCACTTCGCAGTACTAATACTTGGAGGTCCACATTTCATGGACCCACATTAGCTCATTTTGCACTCTACATGGTCCCACTTTCCATAAGTGCATCAAACTGAATTATTAGGTTTATTTTATTTTCTTTTATTACGGTTTCCCGGAAGGCGCGGGCATCGATTGCGGACTCATGCCGCCACACAACGAGGAGCAAAATATCTTATAAAATATCAAAATATATTTGATAAATATTTTTAAGAAAAGAGTTTATAAATTTTTATTAAAAAGATAGAGAATTTTTAATTTATTTTTAAGATATTAAAAATTCTCTTAAATTTAATCATATTAATTATAAAATTATCATTCTGATATTTTATAAATTTTAAAATTTTATTTTAACCGAACACTTTAAAATTTTATTTTGAAATAAAAATCTTACATCTTATAAACTCCAAAAACATCTTATAAAATGTAGAAACTTATACAACTTTCTAAATAAGATTAGCCAAACACACTCTTATTTTTAATATATTAACAAACTCGCTTAATTTTGATCATATTAATTATAAAATAATATTACAAATTTGGAAATACTATTTTATTTAAATACTTTAAAAACTTATTTTTTAAAAAAAATTTAACATTTTATAAATTTCAAAACAATCTTATAAGATGTAATAGTTTATAAGATCTTTTAAATAAACTCAACCAAACATCCACTATATCCTTTGATGAACCCCGAAAGTAAAATTTTTATTCTAAAAATCGGAGAATCTAAGAAACCAAAACAATGAATATTGTCATGAAGTCAGCTTAGAAAAGGTAGTGCTTAGAGTTTTAGTGAGAATTTTAGTGATAAAAGAAAAAGGAAACATAGAGAAAATAATTTTGAGTCTTTGGTTACTAAAGAAAATACTAAAAAAACAAATGCTTGAAGAAAATATATACAAAAAAAAAAAAAAAAAAAAAAACTTTTTCCTCAGGAAGATGTACTAAAAGTTTATTTAAACTCTTTCATTTTCTAACACATCCTCCATATTTGATATTCCTATGCTTACTTTGTTTTAGACAATCAAATAACTTTGAGATTTTATTTTTTTTTAGATATATAAATTTTCTCGCCAAAATTCTTAAACCAAACAAAGTGCAAAAGCATATCAGAAAATCCACTCTAACAAACCTTGGTTAGGAAATTGAATCCTAAATTCTCAAGGTAAATCATATTTTATTGTCACTTCCCAGTCAGTTGTCCCCTCATATTCACATCAGAATAATATAAAAACATTAACTTACTAATCTAGGTGGTTGCTAGAGGGTTCAAGCTTCAAGCACCAGTCCTCAATGTTCCATCATCCAGTCCATTTTCAGTTATCCTCAACTCTATTCTTCTAGTAGAAGGGCATCTGTCTGGTTCCCTTATTCTTTCCTGTCTTCCTCAGATTTGACACCAGAAAACAACATATCCCACTTGCAACTTTTATACTCATCTAATCAGAACTCAAAGCTCAGACACAGATTGTCATTATCAGAACAAGAATGACAGACCAATACAGATATTATTGCCATTGCAGCATATGCAGGAAACATATGACAAAATGTTTTTACAGCATAGTAAAGTGCAATGAAGTTTAGAGTTTTCCCATTTTCTTGTACCTCATGCAAACCATTTCGGAGAATCTAGAGTGATATATCGTTGTCTTGATATGTTTAGAACATTTTACCAGTGCCTGCCTTCCTGGGGACAGATTCGTGGATATCCATTCTGCGCCAATTCCCAACCAGTGAGGAGAGTTGCTCTGTTTTGTCAAACAAGCCCAGGAGTCCACCAGTGTGTATGAAGAGAAGTTTTCTTCCTTCCCACTTTCCCGGATTCTCAGCCATGCCTTTCATCATTCCATAAGCTGCTTTTCCACTGCATAGCTCACAACAATTAACGCGATAATTCATGGAATTTTGGTTTTGAAGATAAGAATTTAGTTGAAAAAATTTATAAGTTCGTTCATCTTATAAGATGTGTTTAGAGTTTATAAGATGAAAAATCTTATTTTAGAAAATAAGATTCTGAGTTATTTAGATAAAATATGATTTTGAAGGTTATAAGATGCTAATAATGGGAATTTGTAATTAATATAGTTAAAATAAGAAGAAGCTCATAAAAAAACTTATAAGATGTTAACATTCTTTTTCAGGAGCTTATAAGTTTCTACTAAGAATTTTTACACCTTGTAAAATGTTTTTGAGGAGCTTATAAACTCATTCAAATACGTTTTTAGTCCCAGAATTGGGCAGGAAAAAAGAAAGGAGATATCTTTGAACTGATTAATGAGTTTCATAATTTTCCCAACTTTGGACAGTATACATCTTCAAAATTAGTTTTTCTTTTCAGTAATCCCTGTCGAGCAAGTTGATCATAGAAAATGCAAGTCTGCAGCATGAAGTAATTTGCTAAGAACAGTTGAAGCTTATACCTGTAGACTGGGTCAAGAACAACACCAGTGGCTTCAGCAATTTCCTTGACGAACTTAAGCTCCTCAGCTGTATTCATAGCATAACCAAGACCTTTGGCCTGTGTAGAATCAGGAAAGACAAGTGAAAACGAATGTTCCCAACAAAAAACAAATGCTCGCCACTGGATGAAATGAGCAAGCATAAACTAGTATTTAAACATAAGGAATATGTCCACAGCTATATAATAGTACATTAAACATGAAGCTTACGTTTTGAATGTCGACAATATCACGTGAGCTAACACCGGCTTGGAGTCCATCGAGTAGACCTTGAGTATAATCATAGAAGTACTCAGGATCATCACATACACAGTAGGCATGGACCTGCATTCACGACATTTATAAATGGAGAGTGGTTTCCAAGAGGAGAAGGATCTGATCAGAAGGAAAAAGAAAAGTATGTACTTTAGCTCCCAAATCACTCAGCCAAGATCCAATTGATAGACCAGCTATTGTGCCTCCACTGAAAATCATCGACACACCAATATAGAGATCCAAGAATACCATCAGATTATTAGGTAATAACCAGCAACATCAGAACTAGTTTGGTCTGACACAATTGATGCACTCTATGCACACTGAATATTAATGCTAATTATGCCAAAAATGTAAAGAATTCAATACTTCCCACAAAATTGATAGGAATTCTCAATGAAAAGCCGAGTATAAACTCCATCCAGAAGAGGAAAAAGGAACACCTAAACTAAAATGCAGTTAACATTTGGCATGGTTGTATAACCAATTGTGTTACAGGTCACCCCATGGGAATAGGAATCTCAGTAATTAGGTCTTACCATTCTAGGTAATGGGACATCCATTCTTGATGCTCATTTTGAACGGACCCTAAAAATTGCATCGTTAGAACTGCAGCTGAGCTTTATTTATGCATAATATTCAACTATTTATGTCATCCTCAGTAAGCAGTTAATCTTGAATTAGATCAGCCATCAGTCTATCACTTCATGCAGACTGGGGGGAAGTCTATAGCCTCAACTCGAGGCTCAGATTTTTACCAGGTTTCTTACCTTGCCTCATCAATTTCCTAAATTTATCTTATTGGGGAGCTGGTTACAAAACTGCTGTATTCTTGATTCCATTATATTTGTTCTGGAAAGTATTTAAGGATCTAATGTTTTCGCTGCAAGAACAAGTGCAGAGATGCTTAAATTAAATATGGGAAAGAGGAGAGAAGGGTCAGACCTCCCACATGCTACAACAATGTCATCAAATGCTACTTCACAGCTCCGTTTCTGAAGCTGTTCTTTGATCTCCCTAGTTGCTTCAATGTAGCCCCTGAAAAACTAAAGACTTGTTAGTTGATGTGAATATTGTCACATGATATTAGACAGTAAGTGACGGAAATATGCTATCTGCTCTCTTTATTTAGTAGTTTTACTCTCCATACCCCGAAAAATTTCTGTGAAGGCAGCCCAAGGTTCCCTGGAAAAGGAATAGTTCAAGGAAGGAAAAAGAGGAGGACCAAGTCCTAGGCAGAAATAGCATAAAGCTTACGAACTTGCAGATAATCCCACTCGAGAAAAATGAATATTTTGCAGACGTACCAATTTATTCTTAGACAGCAGAGCCAAAACCAGGAAAGATTTTGAGGACCTCTTGGTTGTTATGGCATATTAAAGGAACTTTGATAATCCCATCAACTAATAGGGGGTGTTTGGTTTTGTTTCCAAACCCCATTTTCACCAATTTTACTATTCCAGAAATAGAAGTCATCACTTTTTAAAAATTTTCACCCAACATAATTTCAATTTCCATTTTCAAAACACATTCTCTAACAACCTATATATCTTCTCTCTCTATTCCATTATTTCTATCTTTCTCCACCTACAACCTATTAAAATCAACATAATCATTACATTTCCAAACATTTCATCCAAACACATTTTCATTTCCACATCACATCACATAACTAATTCTCACCATTTTAAAAATGATGGAAATGAAAATTGGAAATGGAAATAAAACCAAACAGGCAAGGGTACTTGGGAAACTTCCATGGCCATAAGTAAAAAATTGCCCATAATACACAACATGGTATTGGTATAACATGGATGAGTAGCGCAGGAAGAGAATTTCATTTGAAGGTGAGGTGATAGACTCAAGGCAAACTAAAGAGCCCTAAACAGTATTCTGTAGATACGCCTCAGGATGAGTTCAGAAATTCCACAAACAATGGTAAAAAACTATAACGCTTGTCAAAATGCACTAAATTCTAAGGCTGAAAATCAAATTAACCAAACAGAAATGAAACTGTTGAACATGCTGCACAGATGAGCCACAGAAGCACAGTAGACTGAAATTATGTCACTAGAGGTCATTTGTGCTACGCAAGTTCAAGGGGATCAGGCCATCAAAATAAATGTTCGGTCACAAGGGTAGGGCTTCCTGTACCATTTTTCAAAGTTTTGGTGTTTTGAGGAATGGATGGTGACTACATTTGTCTCTCACATTGAACAGTAACTTCAAAACTCAATTGTTACACCATTTTTTAAAAACAAATGACATTTAAAAAAGAAAAAAGCCAACCTCATAAAGCATATAAAATAGAGTACAGTTTGTGGAATGGCAAAATTTACCAGGTTCCCAAGGAATTAGATCCACCCACAGGAATGACATATGGCTTTCTCCCTTCATTCAATAACTTTTCTTTCAGTATATTGGCGAGAGCCTGATAGCATAAATGGTAAAAAGAAAAATAAATTGGGGACCAAATAGGACACTTGAACAATTGGTAGGTTAAGACAACTTGTAAAACCAGTGAAGAACAGATATAAGGCCAATCCAATTATCTAGTATTCCTATTTCAACTGGAAAAGATAATCGACTTTTGTTGCTGACTCGGTTGCTCGAGCTCATGGCTCAACTCAACCGTGATTTGGTGTAAGGAAGCTGTATTGTCTAGCCTCATACCTCTAATATCTTCAGCAATGACAGATAACTCAGAATCAGTTCAGTTTTAAGGACCCTTACCATTACTAAAACCAATCACTTCCTATGCCCGTTTTACAAGGTATAGAAAAACTGAGAGCCCGTTTGGTTTCATTTTCAAAACCCCTTTTCACATTTTTTACTATTCCAAAAATGAAACACGTCACCTTTTACAAATTTTCATCCGACATAATTTTCATTTTCAAAACACATCCCCAAATAACCTATATATCTTCTCCCTTTATTCCATTATTTTTATCTCTCTCCACCAACAACCTACTAAAACCGACATAATTATTACTTTTCCAACAATCTATAAAAATACAAACTCATTCTCAACTCATTTCCGCTAACTAGTTTCCAACATTTTGTAAGTGACGGAAATGAAAATAAAACCAAACGGGTGCTGAGTCATATCAGCCCCCACATTCCCAAACTAGTATATGCAAAAGATACAAAACAGCTCAACCATAAACATGCCTATATCATTAGCCCAAAAGGCAATGCAACAGAGACTGAATAAGTGATCATACGATTATCACAATTAACAATGAGGGATACAGTAGACATACTACACTCCCGACATTTGCATACTCTTCTTTTGAGACAAGGTCAATATGTGCTCCAACCAAACGTTCAACTAAGAGATTTCCAGTCAATCCAGGATCCTTGTCTACTAGAACCTGCAAAATCAGGATGCGATAAAGCCCATATAAGTAGAAAATCCATCATAGAAAGCGTCATTTGCTTCTCATCAGAATAAAAACTGAAAAATTTGGCCGCATAACCAACTACCTTAGAAGTGCGTAGTATAAGATAGCAGTCAAGATTCACATATTTGGCAGCTACAGCAGTGGCTCGGCAATGGTTGCTTTGTATTCCTCCAATTGTTATAATACAATCAGCACCCTGTGCCACTGCCTCTCCTAACAAGAACTCAAGTTTCCTGACCTTGTTACCGCTCAATTGCATTCCTGAAAGATCATCACGCTATAAAAATTGCAAGATTAGACAACAGATATTGAACAATCCAGTTTGAAAACTAAGGAATTAGATAAAAGATAGCCTATAAGACCATCAGAATCATCAAAAATTTATCTTGGAAACACATTTCATTTGCCAATTTAGTCCAAAAATAGTGTGCAGGAGTATGTTCTTTGAGTTGCATAATCCAACAGTCAACATTGCCCGATCTAGCTTATCTTAAACTCTTTAATAATACAACTTTACTAGGTTCGAGTTGATATTCCAACTTACAGTGGGTGCCTATAGTAATGTCTGTAGTAGTAACCAAATACTAGAAAGGGGAGGACAACCTCAAGATTGTGAATTCAAACGCATGGGCAGCCATCCTATTCTTGTCACCAAAGTTAAGTTTGCCCTTGTAATGCAATCATTCCCTAGAGATGCAAGGCCCAACTCAGTTCCCCACCCAAATAATGCCCCTCTCAAACATGTAAATTTTGTCTAAAGTTGAAAATTGTTGTTAAGGAACATGCTTCATATATCAAATTCTATCTTCATTCCTTCTTTAAATTTTTCCAGAAGTAACTGCCTGGGTTCATCACGAATATATCAAAATTATAGCTGCACTACTATTTTCAAATTATCCAAAAAATTTATTATGCCAGCTCTCAAAAATACATGTAAGAGGCAACATTCCAGTCGGCCATAAAGATCAAGTCTTTAGAATTGGATTCATGTAGAAGTACAGGACCAAAGCAATCCATTAAATAATTATATTCATCACTCAAATACCCAATTCATAGTCTAAAAAATTCAACAGCTAATTCGGGTGAGCATCAAGAAGCATGATTACCTTGAGATAAACCTCGGTGTTCTTAGGCAAATTTGGAAGGTTCCACTTGTGAATTGGAGTCGGAAACTATGACATATTTTATTCGAAACAATCAATCATAAGCGCAATTAATCCAAAATCACAGTACACGATAGTAAAAACTGAATCTTTCCACATACATGGCCGAGTGAGAAGATGTGGGAAGGCACGGGATTGAGGTGGGCTGCCCATGAAGGCGGCACGTAAGGCTTATTGGTGAGAAACTCGAACGTGGGCTCCTGAGGTTTTGGCGCAGAATCCATGGAAATGTGAAAATTAGTCGAAGAACTAGTCGCAGGAGGTGAGTACGAGGAGTCTGCGAATTTTTTATGTCGGATTCTTGTGTCTGAAAAGAATTTCTTGTTACTGAAAATTATGATGGGTGGAGAAGGCAATGGCGTTGAATTGAGAAACCACGATCTGCTTGAGCTCCAGCTGCAGCATGACATTGTACCTTCTTTCGCTTTTTGTTTGTACTTCTGTTCTTTTGTAACTGGTGTGAGAAAATACTATAATATATGTCTTACCATTTTTTCATGTTTTTGCATTTTATTAATAAGTAATATGCTCTTTCTTTTTTAATTTTTAATCTATGCCATATGGGATTTTTCCAAAAACGATAAAGGAGAAAAATGATCAAATTCCCTTCTTATGCTCCATCACTGTGACAGAAATCCCATGACAATAAAAAGTGTTACTTTTTTCTCATTCACTGAAATGCATAATTAGTTACATTTATTATTCTGTGGCATCAGAATACAAATTCATCCACCTTTATGTAAACCAGTAGTTACTTCAATGAATAACAAAAAATCGTGCCAAGAATCAGGGCTGCAGGAAGCCACTCTAATGAATGCTATCAGCCTATGCTATCGATGAAGACGATAAGTGTTTCTAATAAAGAATTCCGTATTCTTGACGAGGATTTGATCAGAATGCAGAATCTGGTGCCCTTGTTTTCTTCAACAAAACATCCTTGGCTTCATTGATCTTCGAGGCCATGTAATGGCTACCGCCAGCATCAGGGTGGTTTGCCACCATTACTCTTCTATGGGCCTCCTTGATCTTCTCTATCACAGCATGCTCCCTGATAGGGAAATGATCAAATGTTAGATATAAAAAAATTAGATCCTTCTGAAAAAATATGTTAAAGTCCAGAATTAGACATAAAAGTTCTGGCTTGTGGAATAAATGAAAAGACACAAAGGTAAGAATAGAAGGCCATCCATATGTTTTTTGGCAAAACAAGAATCAATCTTTGTGTTGGAAGATTTAAGAGTTGGAATATTTACCTTACTCCAAGAATCAATGCTGCCTCTCGCCTTGTCATGACTGGTTCAAATCCCCCAGGATAAAATCTACGAGCATGGGGAACTACAGGGCGAGCTTTAAATGCTTCCCATGCTCTAATCAAATATCTAGCACCCAAAGCAGCAGTTCCAACAGTAGCACCTACTATTATAGGATATGCCTACAAACAAAAAGAACAAGATCAATTTAAGATCGAAGGCATCAAAGCATCTCCTAGTTGACCTACAGATAGCATTTCTCCTCAACAAAAATCAGAGTGCTTCCATTAGACATTAAGGCATAGCATTTAGAGCAGTAAACAAACAAGCCATGAAGAAACAGAGATTAAATAAGCTAACGCTAAAAGCATGGAGTTTGATATACATCTATATATATTTATATATACATATATAAAAGAAAATTATCGGTATCACTCTTCACATCAAATAAACAACTATGAAAATATCCAATCATGTTCAAGACTTATTGTAACAACAATTGAGCTGAGAACCCTTGTTCAGAACTCAATTACGTAAAGAAGTGAGCTAAGAATGAAAAATGAACTAATTCTCTACCCAACAAACAATTTTTGCTAGAGAAGATTCAACACGATCATCAATGTACACATTTGCTCAATCACAACCATATAAATGCTACACTCTTGAGCGGTGGGGGGGTTAAAAGTTAAATCAAAAGGGATTATTCGACCCATTAGCAATCAAACAATAAGCTTTCTTTATCATCCTCTCATGCCTATACAACCAAACCACCATTTCCCACAACCAAACAATATGCTTCTTATCTCAAGCCTACAGAATCTATCACCATTTCTAAATGATTATAGAAAAAGCCATGGCCACATCAAATTAAAACTAGAATCAAACACCTAAGAGGCTAAGACCCAATTCAACTCAAGTTTTCCTTTCAAGTACTAATTTCCCCCACCGTCCAAAACTTAGAGCTGACCCATATATAAAACAAGACATTAAGCTCAAGAAATTAAACTGATTGCAGAAAAGGAATAAGGACGTACCATAGATAATTCTGCAAGAAACCCAGAAAAAATAAAATAAAATAACTGGTTCCAATCGAACACCTGAAAAAGCGAAACGATTGTATAAGAATCCATAAAAGAGAAAGAACAATAAAAATACAACAAGACTATGCCAATCCAACTCCTTTTCCCCCTTTTGAGCAAAGAAAAACACGGGCATAGCAGAAATTTCTCGCTGTACAAACCTTTTCAGTAGATTTTTCAGGAGCCCTAGGTTCTTCTTTCTTTCCCGATTTTCGAACTCTAATTTAGAGGGAATCTTGGGGCGGGGGCCGTTTATACTGAGGTTACGCAGTCCAGCTGCTTGGGGGCCAAGATATATTGGAGGCGGCAATCCTGTGGGCTCGCTGCATTCTGGAACAATCGCTTTAACAAACACGATTAATAAGTCGCGAGTTTGAGGAATAAGTCGCTTTAACATAATAATACTTTTATTATTTTAAAAAATTGTAGAACTTAATGTATACTAAATTATGGTTTAGCTTATGCAATAATTATAGCTTATAATTTATTTCTTTTTTTTTAAATATCACAGACCTAAATATTTTTTTCGAAATTTTTTTTCCTAAAGACTTACCCATCTTTAAAAAGTCAATTGTAAAAATAGGATCTAACAAGTGACTTGATCATGATAGCAAATAATTTGATTTTAAATTTAAATAAATACTCAATATTGCTCGATCCTTATTCATTTTGAGCTCTCTTACGTGAGCACCCGCTCACCATTTAATTTTCAGTTAAGACTTAGTAGGTCCAATCAATTTCATCCTATAAGCCCAAAAAATTAAACTATGCTTTGTTAGGAATTTGAATTTAGGGTAACAATAAATAATAATTTATTTATAGATCAAGTGATATTACTGAGCATGTTTA
This sequence comes from Jacaranda mimosifolia, assembly GCA_018894105.1. Lineage (NCBI taxonomy): Eukaryota > Viridiplantae > Streptophyta > Magnoliopsida > Lamiales > Bignoniaceae > Jacaranda > Jacaranda mimosifolia. The sequence goes on along the minus strand of CM032124.1, from coordinate 2,368,576 downwards.
ATAAATGTAAATACTATGAAAATTTTCCAACTTCTAATTTCATGTTGCCGGAATTTGAGGATTTTTAAAAAAAATTGTGAAGTTATGTGTTTCTACTTTAAAAATGTACTTATCTTGAAACTGTGCTCGAGTTAACTAAAATGTCATTCAATATTTTTTTGGCTATGATTGTTAGTATTTATATTGATTGACTTCGCACCAGACCGAGCTTATTAAACTTAGGAGCCCATCTTAATGGGCTTAGTGGCCCATTCCAATATATTATATCTGCCCTTTATTATAATTTTATTTAAAAATATTCCTAGGACATAAGTAGAAGATATCACTATAATAGCTCATATTTTTTAGAGGTTCCACCCAAAGAATGAGAGAATTCTTAACAGTGCTTCACATCACTTATACTTCAAAGTTTAAGCACTTAATCACTGAGGACTTGTTTACTTTGATAAATGGGACACGTGATAATTGGATGAAAAGATATATCGAGTATAGAATTCGGATAATTATGTACTTTATAAATCATATTTACTTAGTATAATGAAAAGCGTAATAAAAGTGAATAAATATAATCAATATTTACTTAGGAATTGTTTACTTTATATGTTTAAGTGGGATATAACTCCGTATCCAACCTAAATTCATATTTGTTTTGTTGGCCGCAAGCCCACAAATAAAGTTGGACTGTATAGGAAATCATCAAAATTTGAGACGTGGTATTTGGGGAGTATGATTCATCAATCCTATAGGTTGTAGTTAGGGATCCAAACAAGCCAAGTCGAGTCGATTTTTGACTATTTTTTCAGGCTCGAGCACTTATTCAGGCTCAACTTGATTCATTAGGTCGAATTCATAATCAAACTATAGGTTCGAGTTTGGCTAAGTTCGAACTCGAAAATTAGATTATTTTATAAAAAAATTAAAATTACTATATTTTATTATATATAAATATTTTTTTTAAATAAAAAATATAGGCTCGCGAGCTTGGAACAATAATTATTTGACTTGACCTCGGCTCGAAACTTAATTACATGAACTCAACTCGAGCTTGAATTTTTCGAACTCGAACTCAAACAATTTTTGAGCCAACTCGTCAAGATCGCAAATTGGCTCTATTCATTTACATCCCTACTTATAACATGGTGCCCTGCAGAAAATAATTCACGTCACAATCATAAATAATAGCGAAGGTTTGACAAGTATTGAGGTACTTGTCATGTAGCATGAAAACAAGTCGGTCACATACATGCAGCGATCACTATACTTTGATAGGAATCCTCCAGGACGTAAATGACGTATATCACTATTGCAGCTCGTACTTTTCAGATGTTCCACCTAAAGAATGAGAGAATTCTTAATTAATGGTTCAAGTAATTTAGGCATGGATTTGTTGTGTTTTCATTCTCATTTTTTGTTTTTATTATTTTAGAATGTGTTTTTATTTTATTATTTTTTTATATATGAAAATAAAAACGTGATTGGATAAAATTTGTGAAAATTTTGAAAATAATATTTTAATGTAATAATGTTAAATATTTTAATGTAATAGTATTAATTATTATTGTTTAATTGATTGTGGAGCCCATTGTCTTGAAAATATAGAAAAAAATAATTATTTCATAAGTTAGATGTGATGAAAAATTAGTATTAAATTTTATGTGAGTCCCCTTGTCTTAGAATAATAAAAAATAATATTTAATTAGTTAATGAATTTTAATTATTTTTAAATTAGTATGTATTATATTTTTTTTATAGGTATGAAAATAAAAATAAATAGTATTTTTGTTGAAAATGGTACAAATAATGACATTTTCTATTTTTGGAATAATGTAAAATGAAAAAATTGTTCTTTAGAACACAAACAAGACACTTATATTTTAAGGTTTAATCGCATAATCACTAAAAGTACAGACCGATAATATGGGCAAAACATTATAATATGTTGTATCCAGGATTTATGCCAACATGCAGTAATCCAAAGCAATAAACAAATATTAAAAGTCAGATTATCAGGAATGGATCAGATAATCACAGTTATGGCAATACGTACGTATTATCAATATGAAATTTTAATAAAGCATGCGATATTAGAATTAAACAAACAGCATGCGTGATCAGAATTAAACAAATAGCGTGCGTGATCATAATATATGTCAAATTAAATTCAAGGCAAATCAGAATATCATATAATTAACCAGATACGAGTCCAGGAAAAGTCAAAATTCATATATCAACCGAGGCAATAAAAACAATAAAACATGCTATCATATTTATCTAATATAAATACTGAGTTTTAAAGTAAACTTATCTTAAGAATTTTGTATCGTAACAGATTCAATAGGATGACCAAATCACAGAGAATTTCTGTTTGCCTTGAAGAAACGAGCGCCCCGGCTCACCAGTGCAATGGGTACAGCGCAGCTCCTCCCAGGATGAGATGGTCCAGAACAATCAGGTGCACTCCGTCTCGTTCACCTCGAATAGTACTTAGTTGCCCGGATCAGAATGAGACAGCCGTATATCAAGATTCGAGAGAGGGAATGTTTGTGGGGAGAATATCAAAATATGAGAAGGGAAGGAATTTTTGAGAGCGAGATCAAGAACATGGGCAGTGTGCTTAGACGTGAATAGTGTGTTAATCAAGAGAACGATGGCGAATTCCGTGTGTAAACAAGACTGCCAGAGGCAGTCTATTTATAGGCGGGATTAGGGTTAGAGTCCGCCAGTTAATGGCCTCTAACACGTCACCCCAGCCAATAACATTCCGCCACGTCACCCACACACGTCATAGGTCCACCAACAGCTAATGGCGTTCTACCACTTGGCCTTCACACGTTACACACGTTCACAACATCACGCCACGTGTCCCACGTCTCCACCAGCATCATCCCATGATCTGCATCAAATCCCGGATATCAAGGTAATCTCCAACAGGTCTTGACAAAGTCAGCCCTTTATCCGATTAGCCCTATCCGGTTAATGGTTAAGCATTTTGAATTTTAAAAATTCAAAATTTAAAAATTTTATTTGAATTTCGTCCAAAAAGATAAAACTGAGACTGAGACATTCGCCCTAACGCTCGCACCCGCGACCCAGCAGCGGCGGCGGTACGCATGTGGTCCACTCATATAAACCCCCTAAAGAACACTTTATCAAGCGTTCTTACTAGAGTTCAATATAAATTAGTCCAAACTACTTTATAAAACCAATGTGGGACAAGTGAAGGGTTGGAATAACCCTTCAACTCCTCCACTTGATTTTATAATTCACAAACAAGTCTCTCATTTCTCAATTTATCAATGTGGGACAATCCAACACTTAATCATGTGCACATCCTCCATTTTACCCTTTAATTATCTTTGGATTCCAACCATAATTGGTATCTATCTAAATAATTAAACATGTAATTATTGCCAATTACAACATAGTAATCTCATTTAATTTATTTTTAACATTATAGTAATCTCATTTAATTTATTTCTAAAGTAAAGTAATATAGGTAATAAAAAACTGCTAATGGGCCGACAACATGCGAATATAGCAGGTAATTAATGAGACAACGTCGCATCAAAGATGGAGTAATACGATGTTATAATAATAAGTGTTCACACCATGGGAAAAGTGCCAAAAAAGGGTGAAAAAAAAAAGAAAAAAAAAAGTGTTCACACTATGAGAGAGTTGAATAAGATTGGAGCATGAATCCTTACCGTCCGTTTGAATTTATTTTTTGGAGGTATATTTATTTTTTAATGAAAATAAATAATAAAAAATTAGTTATAAATTTGAATTTGAAAATAAAATATTATTTTGAGATTTTGTTTAAAATATAATGATTATGTAGGGTTGAGAATGAGTTGTATTAGAAAAATATAATATTTTTATATTAAAAGTTGTGCAAATGTGAGTAGGAGAAAATGCAAAGTGAAAATGGAGAGAGCGTGTAATAGTGTGTTTTGGAGAATATTTTGAAAATGAAAATGTTTGTAAAAATAGGAAAAAAAGTTGATAGTTTTATATTTTCATTTTCAGTAGAAAATTAAAAGGGTGTTTGAAAACAAAACCAAACAGGCATTTACGCAATGGTTGCAATTTGAATAGAGTTGAATTTGAAGAAATATTTTAATTTTAAATTCGATGTATCTAATTTCGATGAATTTAATTTTTTGAACTCAACTATGGTTTAATTTGACTCAATTAAAATCAAATCTTTAAATAAATTTTGAATAATTGCAGAGTCGAGCGTGGAATAGAGTAATAGTACGTAATATAGTGTATATATATTGATAAAATAAAAATTAATATTAAATTATATACAAACATTTTGAAATTGGCTTGAATAGAGAGAAACTGATCTCATGAGTCGACTCGACTTATTTGTACTTCTAATTTATTCAATCTTCATTTTTTGTTAAAAAATATCTATACCATTCCTCCAAAATGTTATAGGAATATTCTTATGTTCTAAGTTTGTTTAGATTTAATTTTAATAACTTCTAAAAATTTTGTATAATTTTGGCAAAATAAAGATTTCATATGTCATGTATGTCTGAAAAATTATTTACTTTATAATATTCTTTCACATTGTTGTCACATTTTGGTACTCGAATCTTATTTTTGAACAAGAAATGATTAATTATACAAATTAATACTTTTAAAAGTTTATTTTTGGACGAATTCCCCCTAGAGGAAATAACCAACGTGTGATGCTCTTGTGAAATAAAATTTAGACATTTTTCTCTCATCAAATAATTATCTTATTGATGTATTTAGATTTCATTTTGACGAGATTGAAACTAAAAGTTTGAGAAACAATTACAATTAAGAAAATACTAGAAAATATAATTTTTTTTTCTTTTGATTAATTATTTACTAATATATAAAATGCAAATATTATTTATCGTGCTCGTGTAAAATAAAAATTAAAACTATTATATTTTCATCTCTTGACATACAATTTGACAAAGTTAAATTTTTTGGGAACAATTAAAATTAAAATATATTTTAAATATAAAATCATTAGTTTTGAGTAATTATTTATTTTATTATATATAAAAAGAGTGAATATCATTATTTTTGTCTCGCGTGATACATTTTAAAATTTTTGAGAATTTATTGTGATTAAAAAAATATAAAATTATTTGTTTTGAGTAATTAATCAATCAATTATTTATTTATATTATATATAAAAAGCATAAATATTTTCCGTATGTGTAAATACAAAACCCTAATTATTTCATTTTTGGCTTAATTACCTTATAAATGTGATTAGTGAATGTAAACTTCAAGCATTGACTCAAGGACATTACATTAAATTGCAATATCCATTTAAAAGAAAAAAAGAAAAAAAAGTCAAATACGGCGTATATATATATATGCAGTAGACTACGCCAAAATGCTAAACAAAAGAAAGTCGTCTGTCTGAAATTCCAACGAGGCTATGTATATGACTCAAGAAAAAAACACACACACAAACACACGTGTGTGTGTGTTTGTGGGGTCTGTGTCCCTTTCTCTTCGCCCACCTTTCGCGAGTTGGCAGCTCGGGACAGTACTTCTCTTACGTATTTTGCTTGGGCAATCTCTTGGGTCAGCGCTGTTTCGGTCTTCCCTTTTTTAAGTTCATTTACAACTCATCACACACACACAAGCACCAGGCTTTCTTAGTTCACCAGTAAATTCTTCACTAGTTGAAGAATTCAACGCCCCCTTCACCCTTTTACTCCTTTCTTTATACCATACATTTGTTGAATTATGATTTCATTATCACACTTTTCTGTTTCTTTCTTTGGGATTGTTTTTGAATGCTGATATGACTGAATTCTTCTTTCTCTGTTGAAGTTGGGCGAGACAGGTCGGTTTGTTCTTGTTGTCTTTTTTTCCTTCTTCTCTAATGGGTTGTTTTTTGTTTTGGTGATCATTCATACAAATGGGCATGGCCATTCTTTTTTTTTTTTTTTTTTTTGGTGAGAATTGGAGTAATTGTTGCTTTTCTTGCATCTTTTTTTGTTTTTGGTTTCTGCTTTTCTTTGGGTTGATTTGTTAATTGCTGTAGTTGATTGAACTTATGTGTTTTTCAGTTTATGCTTTCCTTCAACTGTGCGTGTGTGTGTGTTAATGCTGCTATGAGTGTTCTATGAATGTTGCTTTTTGTTGAACCTATAAGACAACATAATTTTACTCTCTGTGTCTGTGTCAATGATACTATCACATAATTTTATAATTTTATAATGTCTTTCAGAATAGGAAATGAGAGTTGAAATATAGACATATTGAAAATGAAGCCAAAAGGGACATACAGAATCATGCAATTATTTTTTTGTAAATTGTGATAATGGCAAGATTTTATGCTCTCTGTCATGGGGCATTCGAATTTAAAATGGAACTTTTCCACGAGTGAATTATAAAAAAGGAAAAGATGAAGGAAGATTGCAAGGAACATTCTAAAACAGTTATCGTGCTTGATAGAATGAGTTGATGTTAGCTAGCTGCCCTAAACAAGAAGGCGTACACTATATCCTTTCCGTTCACATTTGTGCTTGTTTCCAATGTCACAATTTGGTTAAGTACAACTGTGGCAAGATGAGAGTTAAGTTGATACTTACTGTAGATTCCTTTGTTGAATAGACAGTGCTTCCTCTAATGTATTATTTCATGAAGTTCAGGAGAAGGAAAGAACATCCTACTTCTATTAAGTATAAACTAAGTGGAAACATTTTATTGAATTTGAAAAATTTCATAATTCCTGTTCTTCCCTGTGCATATACAGGAAGCATTAAACCAGATGTTTGCAAAGTGTTTTGTAGCCTATTTGTTTTGGAGTGTTTTTGAATGTTCAACTTTGATAACTATTCACCTTAATTCTGAGCCTCAATGGCCACTCTTCTGAAGTTGGAAGCGCCTCAAAAGAAACACGTCATTTGCTTCATGATTGTTGCTGATTTCTTGGCCTTTCAACAACTAAGCTTTCTGTTCAGCTTATTGAAAAAATCTTACTTACAGGTATATTTAAGGAATGGATGCTTCTGAAAGAGATAAGACACCTATGTTATTGGCCACAAATTTCAAATCAGATGACCAAAATGACTCCACAAGTAGGGTTTTTTCAACCAGGATGAGGAGCACATCAATGTCTATTCCTCGGAATGCTTTGTATTCTTTCGAACAAGATAACAGTCTTGTGGGTTTCACAGGTCCTTTGAGAAGTGAAAGGCCAACTTCCTTTGTACAGATGAGTGGTCCTCTATATGCTAGCCGTAACCATGAGGTCATCTTTCAGCCACCCCAAATTGCCTTAGATCAAGAAACTATTGAACCCAAACTAGAAAGATATCCTTCTATTGACGGGATGGACAATAACGACTGGCCATTGGACAACTATGAGAGCAAAAATGAACATCTTTTGAAGTCTGGGCAGTTGGGAATATGCAATGATCCATATTGCACAACATGCCCAACATATTATAATGTTAAGGGGCGCCTGAAGCACTCAAGAACATCAGAATTATTGGATGCTAAGGTATCATACATATGCTAGTAACATCTGAATATTATTTCTTTCTTTAGTGGGCAAAGGTGATGTGCATTCATATTTCTGTTTATTGTATCCATGGGCTTGTGGTTTTTATCTGCATCACTTGTAACTACTCATTGAGGTTCTGTTTACCGGAGGATAACACATGGCATAATTATGCTTTAACCCTATGATTTTGTGTGAAGTCTCTTATGCAATAGTTTTATGCTATTTAAAAACTAGAGGTATCATTTGTCCGGGAGCCTGGTTTGAATATCTTTGGCACAGACTATGTAGGAAGCTATCCCATTTTTGTTTATGAATTATGAATCCTGGACTTATTCAGTTTATCATATTATACTATTCTCATTTAGTGGTACATTTATGGTTTGAAGGAGTTTCCTATTCACTAATCTTATGGATTAACCATGTTTTTCTACCATCATTTTACCAAGGTGCATTCATTTTGATGACATAGATATAAGATGCAACATAATAGTTAAATTTATCCATGATTCATGTGCTGTAATGAACATCAACTTCTAATTGGTTAATGGCCTTCTCAAACTCCAATGAGATTTGATCTACGATTTCAATAAAGCTCTCTTATACATCTTTCTGAGAGATGTGGTCATCAATCTAGAAGCTGCCACTGTCAAAATAGAGGTAGGTTTCTGCTGGAGAACCTGTGACATGAAATTGTAGTAGTACAGTTATCTGGATTGCAACAGTTGTTCCCACTTGTTTGATAGTATGATTTTAGATCTGGCATGTGTTGTTTATGAGTCTATCGTATAGTTTGAGTTTTAGCTTACACATAAGTTTAGTCCACAGCGTGGAGCATTTGAAATCACCAACCATCTAAAGCGAAACTACTTTCGCTCTTGGCTAATTTGCAGCATGGCCTGGGGTATTTCCCAGAGCAAGCCAAGCTCATAGTATGCAATTAGTGGTGAAATATGCTGAAAGCTGTTCCATTTTGACGCAATGTCATATTTCTATCAATTCAACAGCTTTAGGAGGTCCTTGCGTAATAAAGTAAAAATGATACTACATTCTTTATGAATTTAGGAGGTTGGTCTTTTCATCAAGTGACATAACATATTAGTAGTTTGCCAGATAATTACTTTATTAAACGTAGGCTTATATGCTCTTGTTCAAACTTCTAAGAGGCCACTACACAAAACTTGACATATTTTTTTCAGTTAGTTAATTATCATTGAGGGTGCATGACACGTCTTCTCTAATTCAATTCCATTTACTTCCTACATCTTATGCTTTTTTGTTGTCAATTTTATGCAATAAGTCTGAAGTTGTTCAATGCACTGCTGCTGTTTGAATTTTCTTCGTCTTGTTTGCAGTTTCATAATGTACTCTATGGAGATGCTAAAGGTTGTGCAAAGAGCATGTGTTCCTTTCTGCAACCTTATATTCCAGGAGTCATGAATCCTCATGCAAAAGTTGTTCAGCAGTGGAACAAGTTCTTCGTAATTTCTTGTTTGTTTGCAGTATTTTTGGACCCATTATTCTTCTTTCCGCTGTCTGTGCAGCAGGTATACTTCTAAAAGTTGATTTTTTCATTTTAGGGATCATGAACTCCAAATTGTTTACTCAAATTTACGATGGCAAGTTTCCTATAAATGTGCAATTAGAAGAGCTCCTTGACTTTGCACACCCAAGGTCCCAAACATCCATGCGCCTGAATTTCCTAGCCTTCAAAATTCAATGCAAATAATTTCTTTTACAAAAAATTCAAAGCCATGCATCATTTAAACGTTTCATTTATTCTTCTGCATATAACTTTAAGCTTTGAAGCAAATTTGGTTTGGTTTCGACTTTTACTGTGTCTGAGATCGCATGTTTCTATTATTCATGGTATGCAAAAATTTTCCTTCTCAAATTACCCTTATTATTATTATAGTTTTTAATGAAGACACTTATTTACATATTTTAAATCCTTTGGGATTTCTTGTTGATCTTTGTCAACCTCCTTCCATGAAGCTGCTTCATAAATTTTTGAGGAACTAGACGAGGTTGATGAATCAACTCCATTTCTCATAAGCAATATCTTATTTTCCCAGGATCACAAGTGTATAGTATTGAATTGGCCCATGACGACAACCATTGTTGTCCTGAGGAGCATGACTGACTTTATTTACTTGATTCATATCCTCCTTCAGGTAGTTGTTCTCACTTGGTACTGCTTAGAAGCCTTTTTAGCTGTTGGTTTTCTGTACTGTGTCACTATCAGTTGCTTGCAAAAACTTAGTAAGATGCTTATGCTGAAATGCTAACCATTAGTCATATCACCTGCATCTTGCTTACATCACAAAATTGACCTTAGCTGTAATATTTAGTGCCTTTTTATCACTTTTGAAGCCCTTGTTAGAATACTTACCCATCTGCCACCTCATAAAAGTCAATAAAAAGAATCCTTTCATCCCATAGACATGGTATCACTATGTAATCGACCGGTCGAATTAACTTCTTTGAAGTAATATTACATGCATATAACTAATCTTATACTGTAATAGTTTAGAAATAAGATTAAGTAATGTAAAAACTACTACCATGTGGGTTGATAAAGAATTAAAATTTTATATTTATACATGATAATGCGAACGGTAGTCATTTGGACTAAAACAGGAACAGAATAATGTTGATTTTCTCAATTGTCGTGTTAAATGCATTTCATTTATATCTGGATTTTATTGTAGAATCATGGGCCCTTGCTGATTCCAGATGCATATAATTCATTTGAATTCCCTGATCATCGAGCCATAAATTATGAACAATTACTTAACATTTTGTTGAATCACCTGGAGCACTGACCAGAGAAACATTCACATTTTGTTCTGCAGTTCAGGCTGGCTTATGTTGCTCCTGAATCCCGAGTTATGGGATCTGGAGATTTAGTCGATGACCCTAAAAAAATTGCCCGGCATTATCTTTTTGGATATTTTATCATTGATGTCTTTGTTGTACTGCCCCTTCCCCAGGTAAGCGTTAGTCCTGTTATTCCCCTTCTGCTGCATGATCATAATACTATTAGTGTGCATAAACATCTAAATCTAGTATTTTTAATTGAATACCATTCTTATCAATGAAACTGACTTGCTAAATCTTAATGCTAAAGAATATAAGGAACCTATTGTACTCATTTTCAAGTGGGACTTCTGGTGTTTGTCGCATTTATCTTACCGATATTATGATATGAGTTTATTTGTTTTCTTGGGTACAGTGACTTATATTTGGCAGCCCCAATGTAGCAAACTAGCACTTAAACTACTGACCCTCGTTTATTCACTTTCTGTAGATCATCATATTATTGATATTGCCAGATTCTATGGGAGCAACTGGTGCCAATTATGCAAAAAATCTTTTACGTGCAGCCATTCTCGTTCAGTATGTTCCAAGGCTGTACAGATTTTTACCTTTACTAGCTGGTCAGTCTCCAACTGGCTTCATATTCGAGTCCGCATGGGCAAATTTTGTTATAAATCTTCTCACATATGTTTTGGCTAGCCATGTGGTAGGCTCATGCTGGTATCTTTTTGGCCTACAGGTCGGGTTCTTGTTACTCTAAAGGCGTTCATTTAATTCCTAGGAATTGGATCTTCTGTACTGATTGATGTTTTTGTAATTAAAGCTGTAACATGTTTCAGTATACTATGGATAACATCATGGTAGCATTGCATTCATGGAATTGTATTTTTATCTACTTTCATTATGTTTTAATAATTACTTCTAATATTGTCTAGACATCATTTTAGGATACCTGTGTGGGTTTCATATATTTCAACTCCTTAACATCTTGGACATCATCGATGAAGCTCTGTATGGGCCCATATTCTTTGAATTGTGCTCACAGTGATTCGAGAAATTATAACTATTTGGTGGTTTAACATGCTATTATTTATCTTATGTTATGTTGTTTGTCTCATTGATATTGTCATATTTTTTCTTAATTTACTTCTATATAGAGGGTAAACCAATGCTTTCGAGATGCCTGCCATAGCTCTAATATTACAAGGTGTATGGAATTTATCGACTGTGGACACGGAAAAGAGTTTGTGGACTTTCAGGGTGATCCTACTTGGGACCAGTGGCAGAACAATGACAATGCGACTGCTTGTTTTGGACAAGGTGGTTTCGCCTATGGAATTTATCAGAATGCTGTTAATCTAACCACCCACCAAAATCTAGTGACAAGATATATCTACTCGTTATTTTGGGGGTTCCAGGTATCCCTGAAAACTTTAATTATTCATTTTTTCTTAAAATGGAATTAGGGTCTTTGCAAGATTAGTCTCTTGATACTGCATGATAAGTTAGAAAGTGCCATGCTTTTTTGAAAAGATTGATCTTTCAATTGACGTATTTACTTCTTCTTTACGAAGCAAATTAGTACCCTGGCTGGGAATCAAGTTCCGAGTTATTTTGTGTGGGAAGTTCTTTTCACTATGGCCATCATTGGGGTGGGCCTCCTGCTTTTTGCTCTCCTTATTGGAAATATGCAGAATTTTCTCCAGGCTCTTGGACGCAGGTAAAATCTTGAGCATCAAGCAACACTCGTGACATTTTCATTGCCATGCAGTTACATGAGATTTGCTGGATTTTATTTTTCTATTTCTGGCGATTTAACATGTTTGTGCTTTTGTAACTTCTCACACCACACCACACCACATTTTCAGTTTTTTTTCTCAAGTAGAGAATACTAGCTTTGATTGACAGAAAGGTTTCATTCTGTTCTCCTCAGGAGATTAGAGATGTCTTTAAGGCGCCGTGACGTTGAGCAGTGGATGAGCCATCGTCGCTTGCCGGAAGAGCTAAGAAGGTAATCTTTATTTTCTTTGTTTGTCATTTTATAATATCTTTTGTAAACAAACTTTTACTGGTTCTTGATAGCAACAAGCGATATCTTGATTAGTTTCTTTCCGTTGTGACGGATGTACATTTGAGATAAAATTCAGCACTTAATTTGCTTGAGCCGTTCCATGCAGGCAAGTCCGAGAAGCAGAACGGTTTAGCTGGTCTGCCACTAGGGGGGTGAATGAAGAAATGCTGATGGAGAATTTACCAGAAGACCTTCAAAGAAATATACGCCGTCATCTCTTTAAATTTGTTAAGAAAGTAAGCTTTATTACAATATAATTTAAATATTGACTTGGGGAAATATTTCACAATTCTGCAATTGTTGATGATTATTTTTTATTTGCTGCTAATTACAGGTCCGGATTTTTCAATTGTTGGATGAACCCATCCTAGATGCTATATGTGAAAGACTAAGAACAAAAACATATATCAAAGGAAGCCAAATCCTTTACCGTGGTGGTCTTGTCGATAAAATGGTTTTCATAATTCGAGGAAAGATGGAGAGCATTGGAGAAGATCTAATTGTTGTTCCCTTGTCGGAAGGGGATGTTTGTGGAGAAGAACTCCTCACTTGGTGCCTCGAGCATTCTTCCATACATTCTTCCGTAAATAACGGTACAAGAGTGGCAATTGCTCTCTTTTTGAATTTTTTTGTTTTGCTTTACTTTTGAGCTAGCTTGAGTTTGTTATACGTTAAGAATGCCTCATTTGCAATAAGTTAAGCTGCTGTTTGTAGGATTATAGTGACCAATAATGTGTATTTAGAGAGGGTTTGGCTAAACTTATTTAAAAGATGCTATAAGATCCTATGTTTTATGGTAAGTTTTTGGAGCTTATAAGATGGTGGATCTTATTTTAAAAGTAAGCTCTTAAGTATTCATAAAATAAGATTTTGGAGCTCCTGAGACATTAGTAATGGTAATTTTGTGATTGAAATGATTAAACTTAGAGACATTTTTTAAGATTTTAAAAATATTTAAGAGCTCCTTATTTTTAGGAAATAGATTTTCAAATTCAAATATCTTATAAGCTCCTCTGTGAAAAATTTTATCGCACACTTTATACATCTTATAAGTTCTTAAATGTTAAAAGAGTTTATAAGATCACCCAAACATCCTTTAACTGCATGAAAAATGATTGTTCGATTAGCAAAACTAATTCAATCACATCTAGGAAACGGAACGTATAATCTAGATATCCTTTGTTAACCACTTTTAGATATATCATATATTGAGTAAAGTTTCATTAGATCAAGATCACGGGTAGGTTTTCTCCCAAGGATTTCTATGCACCAAACAAAGCATTTATAATCAAAATCATTGGAAAGCCAAACAATCACCTTTATCTTCTTATTTTCAGGTGGAAGAAGAATCAGGATTCCAGGGCACAGACTGTTGAGCAACAGGATGGTAAGATGCTTAACAAATGTAGAAGCATTTGTATTGAGAGCTGCAGATCTCGAAGAAGTTACAAGTCTTTTCGCAAGATTCTTGAGGAGCCCACGTGTTCAAGGAGCCATAAGGTAATTTCATTTTATACATAATTCGTCATAAAATATTGCAATCTACTGGGGAGATTGCAAATTTTGCTAGCTGGTGCCTCCATCATGAATTTTAGAAAAACCAATCTGTCTCAAGTAGAAATGTTATACTTTTATCAAATCCCAGATAGCGATAAACTGATTCTTGCAATAATGAAACACGTAATGGCTAGTGCACATAATGAGAGACGGCAAATTTCCCTGACAGGTATGAATCGCCTTACTGGCGAGGGCTTGCAGCTAGAAGAATTCAAGTTGCATGGAGATACAGGAAGAAACGACAAGGCCGTGCTGACTCAAGCCCGCCACATAATTATTCTTCAAGAAGCTGACAGGTTGACTCTAATATACACATTTTCTATCTTTTTTGTAATGCAGAAACATTCTTGTATACGTTTTTTATTTTACAGACAGATAACCTATATAGAGGTACAGACATTGTTTATAAGCTTTTGCTAATGTAGTTTCAGAGACAACATTCATTATTTTGGTATAAGTGTCTGATTTGCAGTTAAGCCACAAGCTGTTGTACAGCAATAAGGGTTGTGTTTTACTGTTATTAATGTGTGAATTTATGTTGTTGTTTGGAAATATCAGTAGTAGTCCCCAAAACAAGTGAGGGCTATAGTATCTTGACAAAGTTTGGCATGGAAGTTAAGAATAGACACTTTCTTTTGTGTTGTTTCATTATGTTACATCTTAAATTTGTTCATCTTCTAAATATTACAGGTGGTATATCTTATATCAGAATTAAAAATATAGAATAATGAGTATGTAAGTATGACATACTATGTGTGTGAAAAGATATATTTTTGTATTAATTTCTATATATTAGAATTGCCTTGCAAGATGTTAGAGTGAATTTATAAGATGTTCAAAATTTTATAAGGTATTATATGTAGAGTATTTGGTAAAATATATAAAAAGAAATTATAAGTTCTCTAAATAAGATGGTAAAAAAGAAAGACGTTCTTAATTTAGAGGGTGTTAGGTTAAATTTATCTAAAAGATCTTATAAATTTACATTTTATAAAATGTTTTTGGTACTTTTAAGATGTTAAACTTAATTTAAAAACAAACTCCTAAGACTTTTAGGATAATAAAAGAGTTCATAGCTCATAAGATGATAGTAATGATAATTTTATAATCAATATGATTAAAATTAAAAGAGTATATTAATATTTTAAAAATAAATCAAGAATTCCTCCCAACATCTTATTTTTCAGGAGGTTATAAATTTTAGTTTAAAAAATTTACCAAATATTTTATGACTAACCTGTAAATGCGTATTAATATATTTGACTATCTTAGTTAAGACAACATGTAAGTTTTTCATGAGATGGACAGAGTTGCTATTCATGGCAGGATGAATTTGACATGATGACCAAAAGATAGTTTATCAGGGGAAACTCTTGGGACATAAGCTTTGCACAGTGTGGGTAAAGTAGAAAATAAGATTGGAGGCTGTTGTCTGAAGGTATTAGATCCATAGGGACAATGTATTCCAAAACACAGGAAACAAGTTCTTCTTCTTTAAGGATCACAAATTTTGACTGCGAGTGTCAATGTGAAAGGTTTATTACATATTTACATTATTAACAACTTAAAATTACTTATTTGATACAAATGAGGAGGAGCGTATTTTCTGCACGCAATAAATTTATTTAAGTACTCCAAACTGAATATATAAAATTGATAATATAAAATAGCCAATAGAATTGGTTGAGCATAATCCTTTTCATGTTTTCTTCATTTTAGATCTCTTTTAAATTGGTAGAGATGCGGTCGAGCTATCCTGTCTAGCAATGGAGCCAGCGCCCGAAAACACCTGTTTTTATTTTCAAACCCCATTTTCATTTTCTCTTCCAAATGAAAATGAAAATAAAAAACTATCAATTTTTACACCATTTTTTCAAACATTTTCATTTTCAAAACATTACTTTTTACATTCTCTCTCTATTTTCATATCTTTTTCAAACCCTATTATTACCTATATCTACTTTTTACAATCCCAATACTTTTCAAACAATATTCACCACAAAAATATTATACATTCAAAATCAAATTCCAATTCAAATTTAAATTATAATATTATTTTTCAAACAATTACATATCACATCATCAATTCAAATTCAAAAACTTTCTTCCTTTTAATACAAAAAACACCTAATATCCAAATATATCTCATTTTCACAACTATACAAACCTAGCATTTTAAACAATACATCTAAACACAATTCATTTTCAAAAACACATTTTCTAACTAATTTTTCACTATGTATTTTCACTAGGGAATGAAAATGACTTCAGAAAATGAAACCAAACAAGCCGTAAAGGATCGATGATGCAAATGACTCAATAAACACAACTGACACCACTGGATAACGCCTTCGAGTGAACTGCAGCCAAAACAACAGTCTAATATGCAGCGAGCACCATCACAAGAGTAATCCCATCCTCTTGTCGGGATAGGAAAGCCTCATCACTCTCGAAGAGTACAAAAAAAAGGATGTAATGAAGATACATACCAAGTTAAAAACGGCATCTAATAATTTATTAGAGAAATGTGAACTCTAACTCTAGACAAACACGTTCCAAGAGTAAGAGTACAATTCAATTTGTTGATTTTAATAAAGGTTTTTAATTTTATTTTCGTGCAACATCAAACCTTCCCCCTTTTGAACTAAAAACTATTAGTTTCAATATTTGGTGAACTAATTTCAATAAAAACTTATTATCAGATTAATATTCAACTTTAAAAAAAATATTTTTTGCGTATTAAAGTTGAGAACAGCCTGGAAGTCTCTTTCGTCCGTTGATATAATTGACAGAACTCTTTCCCCCGGCAAAAGTAGGGGAAAATGTACTTTCTGTGAAGTATGTGTTCCTTTAATTGGATACTCGTACATATAAAAAATTATCACTCCTTTTGTAAAACATATCTCAAATCCGACAAGATTCGTATAAATTGATTCGTACACGATTACTATGATTTAAAGTTTGCGAGTCACATGATACTGCTGTAACCATATATACGTATTATACAGAAGACAATAAAGATAAAAACATTCCCAAATAATTAATACTGTAGCGTACTATGCATGTCTCCATAATCAAACAAATCCAAGAAGACCCACAAAGACTCGCATCATTGCCCGATTCCATTTCCAATCAATCATTCTCTTTTCACTCCACGGCCACTATCTGATAGCTAGCTTTCCATTGTTCCTACGGACACAGAGAGAGAAAGAGTGAGGAGCTGAAATGGCGGATGCAGCGGTGGAATTCTTGCTGGAAAATCTCCAGCAGCTATTGCTCTACCACGCCCATCTAATCAAGGACGCCAAAACCGAGGTCGAGAAGCTGGAGAACGATCTCCGCCTCTTCAAAGCCTTTCTCAGGGACTCCACCAAGAAGCGGAGGAAGGACGAGGGCCTCCGAGAGCTCGTCCGCCAGATACGCGACGTCGTTTACGAGGCCGAGGACATAATCGACGCCTTCGTCACTCAGGCCGCCGAGAGCAAATCCAAAAATTACTTCCTCAGATCTTTACAGACGCCGGCCAAGTTCCTCACCATCGCCAAAGAAGTCGAGAAGGTCGGGCGTAAGGTCAGAGACATCTACGGCGATAAGATCAAGTTTGACTTCGCCAACCTCGGTGTAGGAGACGGAGGCCCTGACGAGTTAGAGGTGATGATTGTGATTTTTCCTTTGTTCTCATTTCTTGATTGATTTATGCCCTGATCTGTTCTCCTGCTTGTTAAATTTGGTATCTTGAAATTGGAATTGATGATATGATCTTAGGGGAGACTTTAGAGTTGAATTCTGATATTTTGTCAAGGCCACCTGATCCATAGAGTACTATAAATAGTTGGTTTGATTTTAGACCGAAAATCAATTACAAACTTGTCATGAGAAGAGCTATGTCTTAATTATTATATTTCAAAGATTCAGACATGTAAATAAAGATATTCCTTTTAATGTGAAAGAACTTATGGAAACTTGTCTAATTTGGATTTAAGATTTGATCTTCTTTGTTTCAAAGTATGTTATAAATCATTTCTGGGAAATTATTTTGACAATTTGAGGAGGATAGTTGTGAATTTTGAAATTTTGCAATATTTGATATTTGCTGTTGCTCCTCCAAAGGGAGAAAAAGGTAATTTCTCAAAACATGGAGAAATTGGTACAGAATAATAATGTGAATATGTTTCTTATGTGATATGGCATAATTACATTTAAAAGACTGTAACTTCTGCAACTACCTGGTGCTTCTTATAAATCCCTATGAAATTAAGCATCACAGAATTTGTCCAATCATACAGAAGAAATATACGTTAGTTCTTACCGAATTTCTCAAAGTCATACATTAAAAGTTTAAAATTTTCAAGAAAATTTAGAATGATTAAGCCAACATTGCGAACAAACTCACTTGCTTTATACTTCTTATATTTCAGTTTCATAGCACGATAATATAGGGATGACTAGTAGAAAATAGCTCATTAATATTTATCCTGTAAAAGAATTTACATGAGTACAAAGTACAAAATGGGTATATATTTATTCAGTTGGAGGTCTCAAGTATTTGTTGAAAATATTAAATATGGATGCTATTAAAAGTTATCAAGGAAGTTAGCATATGTTATAATGCTTGTAAATTACTATATTATTATCTCCACTTTTCCCTCTTTATCTTTCTTTCAGGAAATGTATGAGTTTTTTGATTTTCCAATTGATCTTGTCTTCAAAATTTTTCAACAGGCTCCCTTGGTGAGACAAGAAAATGTGGTAGGTTTCGAAGATGAGGTGATAAAAATAAAAGGATATCTGACTGAAGGAACTCAGCAGATTGATGTCATCTCGATCATTGGTATGCCTGGCCTTGGCAAGACAACGCTGGCAGGGAAGATTTTTCATGATCCAGAAGTCCAATACCAATTCCCCACCCGCATATGGGTTTATGTTTCTCAAGACTTCACAAAAAAGGATGTCTTTCTTGCCATTCTGAAAGAGTTCACCAGGCTCACTGATGACATGTATCGCAAAACTGATCAGGACTTAGCCCGTCTAGTTGCTGATCATCTAGAGAGAGGAAAATTCTTGATTGTCATGGATGACGTGTGGACAGCTGAGGATTGGGAAAAAATCAAAATTGCTCTGCCAAGGAACAATAAGGCGGGTAAAGTCTTGATCACCAGTCGTCATGAGGAAGTGGCTCGCTCTGCTAATAAAAATAGACCTCCCCACAAGTTGCGATTCTTGACTCAAGAAGAGAGTTGGTTGCTGCTCCGGTTGGAGGTTTTCGGTAAGCCAGAGTGCCCTTCTGATTTGGAAGTTCTTGGAAAACTAATCGCTGAGCAATGTGATGGGCTGCCACTTGCAATAGTGGTCATTGGAGGCATTCTTGTCAAAAAATTTTCTGCATCAGATGATATGGGTGCAAGGAGAAATGCATGGAGAAAAGTATCTGAAAGCGTGAATACCTATCTTAATGAAGACACAGAGAAACGCATGGAAAAAATTATATCATTGAGTTACGATAAATTGCCATTTCACTTGAGAGCATGCTTTCTCTATTTTGGGATGTTCCCTGAAGACTATGCGATCCCGGTGTGGAAATTGATCCGTATGTGGATTGCAGAAGGATTCATACAACAAAAGCAAGATATCAGCCTGGAGGAAACTGCGGAAAACTATTTGGATGACCTTATTAACAGAAATTTGGTTAGAGTTGATAAGAGGAGGCCGGATGGTAGAGTTAAAACGTGCCGTATTCATGATATGCTACGTGATTTCTGCAAAACTGAAGCTGGAAATGAAAGGGAGAATTTCCTCCAAGAAATGAAGAAGTCTGGAGATGGAGTCTTTTACCCTTCAGTTTCTGACGTTCCAAAGTTTCGTCGCATTTGTACTCATTCCAGCGTCTTGAGCTTTCTGTCTTCAAAACCTTTTGGTCCTCGTGTCCGCTCTTTTGTTTGTTTCTCCAAGGAAGAAATCACCCTGCCCTCAGACAACATTAGTAACATCCCTGCAGCTTTTAAGCTGCTTAGAGTTTTAGATGTCAAGCCCATCAAATTCACTAAAATTCCCAGTGACATGTACCATTTGGTTCATTTGAGATACATTGCCCTGTCCTTCAACTTAGCTGTTCTTCCTGCATCCTTCTCCAAGCTCTTCAACATACAAACTCTTATAGTTGATACAACATCCCGAACCCTTGAAATCAAAGCAGATCTTTGGAAGATGGTTCAATTAAGGCACTTGAAGACAAATGCATCTGCTACTTTACCCAAGACTGGAAAAAGTAGCAAAGAAGGTGAAAGGCTTCGAACACTTGGTACAATTTCACCACAAAGTTGCACAGAAGAAGTTTTTAACAGGGCTCGCAATTTGAAGAAATTGGGCATTCGTGGACGACTAGCCTTGCTTCTGGATGACAATAAAAGTACTGGATCATTTGATTGCTTGGGGAAGTTGAGTAATCTTGAAAAGCTGAAGCTACTAAATGATGTTTTTCCTAGTCCACCTTCGGATGGCCAATTGCGCAGCCTCCCTCCACCGTACAAGTTCCCACCGAAGCTTAGGAGCCTGACTTTATCTGATACTTTTCTCGACTGGAGCCATATGTCTATCATAGGATTGTTAGAGAACCTCGAGTTCCTCAAGCTAAAAGATAAAGCATTCATGGGGAAGTTCTGGGAGGCAGCTGATGGCGGATTTCGCCGTCTTGAAGTCTTGCACGTTGGACGCACTGATTTAGTTTTTTGGGTGGCCTCAGGCCATCACTTCCCTAGACTCAGACGCCTTGAGCTGCAAAACTGTGAGTGCCTTCGAGAAATTCCAATTGGGCTGGCTGATATACCTAGTCTCCAACTATTGAACTTGTACCGCTCAACATCTGCAGCGGCCTCAGCCAAGAAAATTGATGATGCAAAAAAGAAGCAGCCGGAACAGCTAACCACCAACGTCAGTGGATTCAAGCTCATCATGTTTCCACCTGATGAACCTTGACAGGTAAGTAAAACTTTCAGATAATCATTCCCTAGGATTCGTATTCCTATGTTTAAGGTTAATTGCATTGACATATTGCATTTCCTCTTTAAATTATCTGAATATATCCTTACTTTACATAGAGAGAAATGTAGGAATGGTTTCACTAATTTCCAATGGTGGGATTAGACGAATAATCTTTAGCTACTTTTTCCCTGTTATTGTTTTGAATGAACTTCAGATAAAAAATTTCATGTACATAAGATGCAGTATAACAGACCTGCTGCTAATCAAACTAACTAAATTCTATAGAGTTGAATAAAAATTTGATTTAGGGGGTGACTTAGTTGCAGTCGGCAGCAAAGTCCGTAAGGAGCCACGGATCTTTTTTCTTTTTTTTTGGGACATCATAATTATGCATTTACGCACTCCCTTCCGCACACTTTGTTTCCATAAGAACTAATGACTCTTGATCCGTGCAGACGATAATGCAAAGCTGCCAAAAGAGTTTGAGAGGATGTATGGGTTGCTTGAACCGTACGAGGTCTAGGTTGCTTGAATAAATGTTGCCCTTCATACTTATTTTGTGTTCTTCCTACCTCTAATTGTTATCTGATTTGATTTCTGTGCTCCGTGACCATCAAATATTTTGTTGTTAGATCATAATGTTATTGTTATAGAGTTTGCTGTAATGTTCAGTGACTATTTGATCATTTCAAGTGCAGTGTTCTACTGTTCTGCCCACCGTTTTCAATGTTTTTAAAAAAATTATCCTAATGCATTTTCATTTCTAAATCTAAACCAATAATTAACTTTTTGCCTTTGAAAAATACTGGAAATTGGAAAATGACATAGAAACACAACCAAACTTGCTCCTAGTTTACAATTCAAGAATCAGCAGCTTACAGATATTATTATCACACAGATTTAAAAGCTATGAAGCAGCAGGTGCTCTTTGCCTTCAATTGTTTCACCCTAACCAGCGTTTATTTGTTCACCTGCAAACAAGCTCAGAAATCCCGAAAAATCAATAGCAGTATTATTCCTCCTGGAAAATCTGAAGCGGGTTTTGCTCTACAATGTTCATTTGATCCTCAACGGTCAACGCCAAGAATCGAGCTGAAAAGCTGGAGAATGATATTCTCCAGGAAAGTACACAGCAAAGATGAGGCCCTGGAAGAGCTGGTGGAGCAGATCTAGGGCGTCGTGTCTGAAGCTGAAGATATAGTCGTTCGTGTTCCTGAATCAGGTGGGGGAAAACAGGGCTGGAATTTCCTCCAGAGAGCTTTTGGTGGGCCGGTGATACTCATCAATGTCGCAGAAGAAGTTAGGGCTGTCAGGGCAAAGGTGAAAACTATATATGATAAGAGCAGGGTTGTTCTGTTTGTGCCACGTGGCAGAACGGAAGGGCGGCGCCTGAAGAGGCCACGGTGGAGGAGAAAAAGGCATCTCTGGTTCAGGTCATAATTTTGATTAAGGCTTATATTATGTATTATATTGGATAAAGGACAAAAGAAAATAAAGATTTATTAGAACGTTAGGGGAAAAAAAACTAAGATTTTTATTTTTGGACCGTATGGAGTTACTTCAATGATTTGTACAATTTTTTTTAAATTGGATCAAAAGAAAATGTCATTTTGGTGTTTTATCAACAATTTACTTGCGGAGTTGAGGTATCTTCTGAAAAATTGGTTCATTTCTCAATATTAAATTATGATATCAACCACGACTTTTAGAAATAGCAAATGAAAGTGAAGTCACGTCAACTTTTCTTGTTTCTCGTTTTGTTTCTGGGGTTGTCAATGGAGAAGGAACCTTAGGATAAGAAAGTCTTATGATATCTGGTGTTATTTCTGCTGTTGTTAATATTTTTGAGTCATATGAATTTAGAAGCATTTTCATGTTTTATCCCAAATTTGGAAGCATGACATTTGTCTCATCCATCATTTATTAAATGGATAAAAGTTTTCATATTCGTATCCATTTTCGTTAGGTATATGTGCTTGATACCCATGCCATATTGGGTGAATATCCGCGAACAATACATGGGTATTGGTAAAATTGTTATCTATTCTATCTTTATAAATAGTCTCAGTTTTATCATTTGGAGGTATGTAATTATCTAGTATTCTTAGTATTTTATCAGCTTATTTACTCTCCCATTCACGAGCTTTGAACTGATCATTTGAACGTCAAATTGTTTTCCTCGACCTCATTGACAATCCTAACTTATGCATTTGATTTCAAATTCTAGTAACTCTTTCATATTCAAAGATACTTGACTTCAAATAATAAAGAAAAAAGAGAGTTTTTCCTACTCACATCAACTATAATCTATATTATACATAAAAAGAGAGAGTTTTGCACATTTGATGTGGCAATCATATCATGTTACACCAAGTTTTGGATTACAAATTATACCTTTAGTTTTCAATTTAATTTCAAAAAATATGTTTAACACTCAATATAAAATTACAAAAGCAAGTAATATGGCCAAAACATAATGAAAATTTTATTACATATTTAGGCACGTATCTATCTCACATTTTTGAACTCGTAAGAATTATTTGTTATAAATGAACTTATACTAATGAATGATAAATATTATATGTTATCAAGTGTGGTTATTGATTAAATTATACTAAACTAGTTTTTTTATTCTTTATCAATATAATTAGAATTAATAATATGATAATTTAAATTTAGTATAGCATAATTGTAAACAAGTTCATAATTACAAGATAAGTCAAATTAATTAAAATGTGCCTAAACAGTGGTAAATAGCATATGATAATTTTTTTTTTTGAAATGTTTTAACTTTATTCTAATATGAAATGTAAAATACCTTTCTATTTCAATTTCTATATTTTCTATTTTAGCTTATGTCCTAAAAATTTTCTTTGATAAACTTTCTTTCGTTAATCATGTCAATTTATTCATGCTATATATATATATATATATCTCATGCAAATTTTATTTGAGAATTAAAATTACATGTTGTATTCATAGAGATTTTTCTAAGATATATATGTCTAAAAGCTGTGGACGATCCCAATCAATAGTTAGTGAACATCATAAAAAATTCAACGAAAATAACAATTATGACCGAACAACAAAGTGCTTTGACAGCCAAGGGACAACACAAGTCAATCAAAAAACAAACAAACAAAGAACGTTCACTCACAACAGTACTGTAATAGGAAGTTTAGCCAAAGAAATATGAATAGAATGAAGGGGAACATTTTATTCAAGCAACCCAGACCTCGTACGCTTCAAGCAACCCAGACATCCTTTGAAATCACTTTGGCAGCTTTGCATTATTGTCTGCACAGATCAAGGGTCATTAGTTCTTATGGAAACAGAGTTTGTGGGAGTAAGTGTGTAAATGCATGGTTATGAAGTACTAAAAATTGAATTTTTATTCAACCTTGAAGGTAATAAATGAATGGACGAGGGATTTTCCTTTTTTTTGTTCAATCAAAGGATAGAAGGGACTACGTGCAAAATGTCAATGCAATCAACATTAAACATGGGAATACGAATCCTGGGTTTTACTTACCTGTCAAGCTAGAACCAAAAGTAATCAATAATGAGGTGGAAAAATGGAGAGCTTGAACTCAATGACTGTGGTGGTTTGCTCTAATTCATGCTGCCTTTTCTTGTCTTCATAGATTTTCCTGGCTGAGGCTGCTGCAGATTTAGAACAACGGTACAAGTCCAACAGTTGGAGACTAGGTATATCAGCCAGCCCAATTGGAATATCTCGGAGATTCTCACAGTTCTGCAGCTTAAGGTGTTTGAGTCTAGGGAAGTGACAGCCTGAAGCATCCCAAATAAATAAATTTGTGCGTCCAATGTGCAAGACTTCAAGATGGCGAAAGCCACCATCAGCTGCTGGCCAGTACTCCCCCATGAATGCTTTATGTTTTAGCTTGAGGACCTCGAGGTTCTCCAGCAATCCTAGGACAGACATATGCCTCCAGTGGAGAAAAGTACCTGACAAAGTAAGGCTCCTCAGCTTCGGAGGGAATTCGTAGAGTGGAGGAAGGCCGTACAATCCACCTTCCGAAGGTGGATGAGGAAAAACATCATTTATTAGCTTCAGCTTTTCAAGATTATTCAATTTCCTCAAACAATCAAATGATCCAGTACTCTTGCCATCCAGAAGCAAGTTTAGTCGGCCACGAATGCTCAATTCCTTCAAACTGAGAGCCCTTTTAGAGATGCCTTCCGTGCAACTTTGTGGTGAAATTGTACCAAGTGTTTGAAGCTTTCCACCTTCTTTACTACTTTTTCCCGTCCTGGGCAAAGTGGCACATGCATTTGTCTTCAAATGCCTTAATTGAATCATCTTCCATATATCTGCTTTGATTTCAAGGGTACGAGATGTTGTATCAACTATGAGAGTTTCTAGGTCAAAGAGCTTGGAGAAGGCTGCTGGAAGAATCCCAAAGTCGAAGGACAGGGCAATGTACCTCAAATGAACTAAATGGTACATGTCACTGGGAATTTTAGTAAATTTGATGGGCTTGACATCTAAAACTCTAAGCATTTTAAAACCTGCGGGGATGGCTGAAATGTTGTCTGAAGGCAAGGTGATTTCTTCCTTGGAGAAACAGGCAAAAGAGTGGACACGAGGACCATAAGGTTTTGCAGACAGAAAGTTCAAGACATTGGAATAAATACAAATGCGATGAAACCTTTCTACTTCATAAACGCTAGGGTAAAATCCTCCATCTCCAGACTCCTTCATTTCTAGGAGGAAATTCTCCCTTTCATCTCCAGCTTTAGTTTTGCAGAAATCACGTAGCATGTCATGAATGCGACATGTCTTAACTCTACCATCAGGCCTCATCTTATCAATTCTTACTAAATTTCTGCTGATAAGATCCTCCAAATAGTTCTCTGCAGTTTTCTCCAGGCTGATGCCAGGCTTTTGTTGTATGAATCCTTCTGCAATCCACATACGGATCAACTCCCACACTGGGATCTCAAAGTCTTCAGGGAACATCCCCAAATAGAGAAAGCATTTTGTCAAGTGAAATGGCAATTTATCATAACTCAAAGATATAATTTTCTCCATTTGTCTCTCCGGATCCTCACTAAGATAAGTACTCACACTTTCAGATACTTTTCTCCAAGCATTTCTTCTTGCACTTATATCGTCTGATGTTGAAAACCTTTTGACAAGAATGCCTCCTATTACCACTATCGCAAGTGGCAGCCCACCACACTGCTCTGCAATTAGTTTTCCAACAACTTCCAACTCAGAAGGGCACTGATCAGGCTTACCAAAAACTTTCCACTGGAGCAGCAACCAACTCTCATCTTCAGTCAAGAATCGCAACTTGTGGGAAGGTCTATTGCGATTAGCAGTGCGAGCCACTTCCTCATGACGACTGGTGATCAAGACTTTACACCTCTTATTGCTATTTGGCAAAGCAATTTTGATTTTTTCCCAATCCTCAGCTGTCCACACGTCATCCATGACAATCAAGAATGTTCGTCCCTTTAGATAATAATCAGCAACTTGCCGGGCTAACTCCTGATCAGTTTTGCAATACATGTCCTCAGTGAGCCAGGTGAACTCTCTGAGAATGGCAAGAAAAACATCCTTCTTTGTGAAGTCTTGAGAAACATGAACCCAAATGCGGGTGACAAATTCGTATTGGATTCGTGGATCACGAAAAATCTTCCCTGCCAGCATCGTCTTGCCAAGGCCAGGCATGCCAATGATGGAGATGACATCAAGACCCTCAGTATCTTCAGTGAGATATCCTATTATCTTTTTCGCCTCATCTTCAAAACCTACGACAATATTGTCTTGTCTCACCAGCGGAGCCTGTTTGGAAAATTTCAAGAACAAAGGTTAATAGAAATTGGAAAACAAAAGCTATCCAAGCATTATGGTACATGCTTAATTCCTAGATAAAATTTCAACGGCATTCATATTTGAATGATTTTGAGTTTTTAAATATTTTGAACAAATATTTGAGATCTCCAACAGTATAAATATGGCATGATTTGCTTCTAGCATGTACAAATATATTTTCTTGTACAAGCTAAATTTTAAATGAGCTACTTTCTACTAAAGGCATCCATATAATTGGTATCATACTATAAAGCTGAAACATGAAAAGTATAAAGCAAGTTTGTTCACACTATTGCCTTAATCATTAATTCTATATTTTCCTAAGAATTTTAAAATTTTAATTGATGGCTTTGAAGAAATTCGACAAGAGCTAAGATATTCTCTTCTGTACCATGTTTGGCCAAATTCCACAAAGCTTAACTAACTTCAACTCATAATGATTGATAAGAAGCACCAACTAGTTACAGAAGTTAGCAGTCTGTTTTAAATGTAATTATGCCATATCCCATAACAAATATATTGCATTACATTTCATGAAGTTTCTTCGTGTCAAAATACATTTTACAAGCCATCCATTATTCCATTCACTAGAACGGCAACCATAATTATTGTATTTCTCAATAACTATATAATAAAATTTCAAAGAAAAACAAGTCATAAGGAAAAAGAAAAATCATGAAAATCACCTCTGACACTTCAGTGCCTACGTCTCCGACATTGAAACCAGAATCTTTAGATGGATGGATATCATCCACATCACTTGGAGATTCTGAGCTCTCTTGCTGCTCAAGTGCAAACTCAAGTTGTTGCACGACTTGAGCCATTGTTGGCCGTTTCTTTGGTTCATAATGCAAGCATCTTTCAGCAACCTCCACAAATGCCTTTAGGCTATCTTCTGATATTTCAGTCCTCAGATGTGAAGCTACAATCTGATCAGCTTTTCCCTCACTAATGTTTTCTTGAGCCCACCTGGTCAGAAACTGCTCATCCTTTGCAGCTGTCGGATCCAGTGCTCGCCTCCCACTAAATACTTCCAATAAGACCACCCCAAAGGAATATGTGTCACTTTTCTTGGTTAGTTTACCGGTGGTGAGATAATTTGGGTCTAAGTACCCAAATGTGCCCTTTACTTTTGTGCTAACATGACTCTGCAACTTGCTTCTGCTTAAAGGTTTGGCTAAGCCAAAATCTGAAACCTTAGCTGTGAAATCTTCATCAAGCAGGATATTTGAAGCCTTTACATCGCGATGTATAAGTGATTTGCCAGTGTGCAGATAGTCTAGCCCTCGAGCAGCTCCAATGCATATATTAAGGCGTTGCTTCCACGTTAGAGATGAGCTTTTATGGTCGTTCCTTGCAAATTTGTAAAGGTGATCAGCTAGTGTTCCACAGGCAATATACTCATAAACAAGAATCATTTCCCCATGTTCATTGCAATAGCCAATCAGAGACACTAAATTAACATGCCGGAGTTCAGTTAATGTTTCAATTTCTGTCAAAAATTCCCGTGCCCCTTGCTTAGAACTTGATTTTAGCCGCTTTATGGCCACAGTCTCTCTCCCATTATCAATATGGCCTTCGTAAACTTTACCAAATCCTCCCTTTCCAATGAGATGTGCATCACTAAAATTTCGAGTGGCTAACTGGATCTCAGCTAGTGAAAATCGGCGACAGAATCGTTCTGCCCTGGCTGATGGCTTGTTTTCCTCATTTTTATTACTACTTCCCCGAATTTGTGTCAATGTATAAATAATGATATTTACCAAGGCAAATATTGCTGTTATAATAGTTGCAATCGCATTTCTGTAGCCAACAACTTGGAGTAAATTCTGGATAGTCCTGTATGATGAATCCTGTGCCACAGGCATCGGGTTTGGACTTGCAAGACTATTGTCAGGATTGCTCAACTTCATTATCTCAAATCCTTTAAGGGGTCCATGACCATCCAAGAATTCATCATTTGATTGCAGGCAAATTAAGAGATCTTGTTTGCCCTCTTGTTTGCTCCCTCTCATCATCACCATATAGTCTCTATACCATGGGATGCTATTCTCACCATCTTTTTCTCTGACTATGTCAATGTTAGTATCAGCAATCATTTCATTAATGCGCACTTCAAAATTAATGCCACTAATCTCTATCATCTTTAATCCTGCCTTGGAGAAATA
This sequence comes from Jacaranda mimosifolia, assembly GCA_018894105.1. Lineage (NCBI taxonomy): Eukaryota > Viridiplantae > Streptophyta > Magnoliopsida > Lamiales > Bignoniaceae > Jacaranda > Jacaranda mimosifolia. The sequence continues at coordinate 2,339,624 of CM032124.1, read as the reverse complement.
AAGTCTGACCAAATATTTAAATCCCACATCCACATGTATTTTCCATATAATATTTTTGATTTGGCTTGGTTTTGGGCTGGTATCCATTTCCCACATCCCAAACATATTACCAATATCACCAGTTGACGAAACAGCTTCCTCTTTAATATTTATTCGCCGGATTATTTCAAGTGCAATGGCGTTATCAATATAAACTAGAGCCTTCTTTCCAACCACTTGGACTCCAATATCTCCTCGGTGAAAGTAAGAAAGACTGGTAGGCACGGAGATGATCTCAACCCCATTTATGAAAGCATATGTATCTAGTGACTGACTACTTGCGGGAGTGAAAATGATGCTGAATTCTTGATTTTCTTCCGTGTTTATAACAAACTCCTTGACAAAAGAATTTACACCAAGAGCATCAGCAGTAAGGGAAGCGCTAAAGTTGCTAAGCAGGGTGAAAGGACCCGCTTCAACAGTAAATAAGTCGTTAAACCTTTTGAAGCCACTGTATGGACCCGGATTAAAGTGAAGGCGAATGATTTTCTGACCTGAGTTAACTTGAAATGCGTAGGAGAATTGGGAATGAGACAGTCTTGCCGTTTGGTACGGAACTCGATCATCATCAGCAGAGATCCTCAACTTATGGATTGCTGTTGAGGCAGTTGACGGGCCCTTTAATCGTAGCAAGGAAGAGAATTTTGGGTTGTTTGTATCTCCGCTCCATTCCCTGCCGTTTTGTGCTGCAGAAGTGCCGCTTGAGCCGCAGTTAATTGATACATTATTGGTGAATTGGGTTGGATTGTTAGTAGCAGATATGAATGCATTGAAGAAGCAAAGAGATAGCAAGGCAAGCAAAACTTGATGCAGATTCATGCTTCAATCTCCTTTTTGTTCTTTTTCCTTTCTTTTTTTTTTTTTGTTCCTCTCTCTCGCGCTCTCTCTCTCTTCTTGCTATTGTGCTGTAAACCACGAGAATGACCTATGATATCTCAAGGTCAAGGTTGGTCGTCCCATTAATGACAATAGAAATACAAGGAAATTTAATTGTGCAATTTTCATCAAATTCTGAATTTTTAAAATTTTGAGTTTTTTAATTAATTAATTTTTTTTATTAATTGTTAATTTTTTTTTTAATTTTATTTTAATAAAACAAACTTGATACAGATTCATGCTTCAACTAACCGAATTCTGAATATTGGTGCTTGGTAGTTGGAAATTTGCGAATGAATGTTTTGTGATCAGTGATAACTGCTTTCACATTTCACCATTCTCGATTTACCTTTCCTTTATTGACGGGACTTTGTGGTAAGTTTCATTACATCTTTCCTGGAAATTTCTATGAAATGTGGAAAGAGAGGGTATTGAAAATAAATGGGTCCTGTCCTGTCCTGGAGAACTAAAGTCATCATGGGTGTCCAATAATTCATAGAACTGTTTCTCCAATACGGAAAAGCAAACATTTTTACGATTGATGTGTTTCATCTTTTTGTCGTACTACTCGGTTTTTTCCATTTATTCATATTCATGATTTCTGAAATCTATATACACCACGTGATATCTAAGGTTTGAATAATTGTATTGTTTGTAGAATCCAAAAAAAAAAAAATAATAATAATAATAATTATTTTACAATTTATTATTACAGTTCAATGATTCATCCATTTGCCTAGTGCTAACTAAATTGTGACATCATAACTACATAATACATGTATTTATATTTTATATATTATTCTAAAATTAATAAAATACAAAAGATAATATATAATCAATCTTATTCGGATATACCAAATAAAGTTTTAATTGTTATATAAATAAAAGAAAAAAATATAATCATTTCGAATCAAACAGATTGCGAGCAGATCTATAAATCAAATAATTCTCTCAAAATATGATGACTTTTATGAAGTTGTCGACTTTTATTTAAAAATTAACTTAAAAAAATTGGACTGCCTGATTAGATTTGGTTTCTTAATTATTGATGGCATCATGTTGAATTCAAAGTTTTCTTATTTTTGGTGTCAATAATTATTGTATTGGCAATTTTGGCAAACGTCACTTTTATGCAACTTGGTAATTGGGTATCCATGGATAATCCAATGATGGGTTGGGTAAATTTAAAATTTACTCTTTTTTTATTGGGTACGAGATAGTGGACTCATTACCTATGGGGATGGGTAATGGATAACCCAAGGTACTCACAATAATTTTTTATTTTTTTAATATTTAGAAGATAAATTAATATCCACCTTGCAACTTACATGATGTTATTCAAATATTAACTAAATAAAATTAAAAAAAAAACCACAAATTTATTAAATTGAATAAGTGCTTAAAGCATATTAATAACGTTGTAGTTAAATACTTAAAACTTAAGTATTCAAAATCCATCAAATTTAAAGTACATTATATTTAAAGGTTCAAATTTAAATCTCATTGCATGCCAAAAGTTTTTTAAATTAAAAGTTTAAATATCACTTGACTGCATAGGTTGTTGCTATTTGAGAAGAATTTTTTGTTATATACTATTTTGTATTTAGGGTATTGTTCTATGGTATTAATTTGTTGAAATTTTTTTATTTGTAAAATTCAAGAATTAAAAGTTATATTAAAAATTTTGAAAACATAAATATATATATATATATGCGGTAACCCGTGGGTATCCACGGGTTGGGCCAAAAAATAGTGGATAATTTGAGTTATGAGTAAAATTACCCACATTTTATTGGATTGAAAATATAAGATCCATTACCTATAAATTTTTGGATACCCACATATATGAGTACTATTTTGCCAGATCTACATGCAAACAATATGCTGATCAGAAGGCAATATATTTTGTTTCGATAAATATGTCCCTTAGCATTTAAACTTGCTTGAATCACAAATACATAAATCGATAGAAGTGACAATCAATGACAAAAAGGGTATTATCAACCAATCAGGAAAAGATATGGCAAGGCGGACAATGAAATTGACACAAGAATAATATATTCTTAACTTTTATGTCGACTTTTGTGGAATACTACAACCTCACCTATTCATGGGTATACCTCAAAAAATGCAAAAAATTGGCCTCATTTTCTTCGCCCAATAAAATATGAATAATTTTACTTGTTAATTAATTACCTACTATTTTTTTTATTAGTGTGTACCCAAGAGTAATCCATTAATAATCTTATATATAATTTTAATTTTTTTTTAATTCTCACAAATATTTGGAGGGTGTAACACCTTTTTATAACAACAACAATATTTAAGTGGTGCTTGTTGATTTTGCCTTGAAATTTAGGATAAATTGAAGAAAGTTGAAAGAAATAGAAGGAAACGGAGTTAATCGATCAAAATGGACATAGAGTTGAACAATTGCGGCTGTGACGCGCGCTTGTGGGCAAGGCTGTGTGCGCCCCGGCGTGCATGCTACTAGAATGAGGCAGAATAGGGGAAGAAATCACATGTTGTGTGCCAGGGTGCGAAACAAATTGTGACCGCATGCCCCGGCACGGAGTGCCATGCCCCTGGACGTATAGTGAAGTGCAAATTTGTGCCAGGGCACAACTTTTGTGTGCCCTGGTGCGGAACTTACTGCCAAGATTGCAGACAAACAACAATTTGCGCACCGAGGCGCAAGTCATGCGCGCCCCGGTGCACGGTGGATGTCCAATTGGCCCAGGACTCTACTTTCATGTATAAATATCAATTTTCTTTCTGGACAATATACACTAGACATAACACAAGGGTTTCTAGACTGCTTTTGAGATAGTTTCTCGAGACGGAGTTTAGAACGAGGGTGTTAGGTGTTCTTGTGAGATATGTGGGAAAAGTTTTCTACTTGCACTTTGATTTGAGATCAATAAATTCTTTTTTTTGTCGGGTGAATTAGGCTCATCGCCGAACCACGTTAAATCTTATTGTCACTTTATATTGAATTTTCTTTACTATTATTTCATAGTTAGGATTTGATCGTTCCTAGTCATAAAAAATTGGTATCGGAGCTTTTGGTTGGGGCTATAAGTTGAGATTTAATTTTTCGGGGATAGGCAGTGTCATTAGCAAATTACTTCACGGTTCAAAAATTTGATGGCAAAGAAAATTTCACTTGTTGGCAAGGAAGGGTGGAGGATCTCCTAATTCAATAAAGCTTAGCAGTAGCGTTAAAGGGAAGGTAGGAGAAGCCGATCGATGCGAAGGATTTACATCGGGAAGATTTGACTTTGTATTGCAGACAACATTATCATTAATGTTGTGGAGATCAATAGATTTTGGATTCCAGATGCTTAATACATGTTTGCTCCATGGAGAATTATTTTTGACTCACTTTAATCATGGAAGACAGGTAATTTGTCTTTGTGCAATGATTTTACTTGGAATGTTATGGGTATTGGAGTGGGGAAAATCAAAATAATTGTTGGAGCTATTTGTATTTTAGATGGTGTGACCTATGCCCTAAAGACACAAAAGAATCTAATATCCTTGAGCTAGTTGGGTTCCTAAAATTGTGAATATTCATTAAAGGTGGAGTCCTGAAAGTTACACATTAAGCTGTAGATGTGCATTAGCCGGGATAAGTTAGTTGGAGCCAGGACCTTACTAATTCGGCATGTGCAGTGGTATCTTTGAAGGCCAATGGAATTTGGTTTGCGATGGAGTCATGAACAATTACTGACATGAGAAACCTCGTCAAGGTGGAAATTATTGGGATTTGACTCGGTTATCGAGAGACCAAATTTGACAAGAATTAGGACTCCTTCTTGTATTGGGTTTCCAGTTTTATGTAAAGTAGTCAAGCAATTTTCTATTATAAGTAGAAGTGTTTATTTGATTACTTTTTAAAAAAAGACACTCATGGGACTTATGATATGGTACTCATGGGGTAGTTATGGTGACTTGTGAGTACAAGTGCGGCAATACAAAGGGCTGAAGTGAGTATCTCTTTGGTAGTTATGATAGTGGTTGTACAAGGGGTTTTGCTTGAGTTTGAGCATGTCAAATTCAAGGGTTGGCTTATATTGGTAAAATTCTATCATAATTGAAGAAAGAAAACTCCCATGGAGGTAGACAGAATTGGCAGAACCACGTAAATCTATGTCTGTTTTTTTTTTCCTATCAATTGGGTATTAATTTGTCATTAAATTTGTGAGTGTGATTTGTGAATTCCTGATAAATTAAATCTCATGCCTAAATTGCTTCGATTGTGCTCCAACAAATTGGTATTTGAGTCGGGATTGATCAGATGGAAGCCATGAAGTACAAAGTAAAGAAGTTCGATGGGAAGAATGATTTTGGGCTGTGGAAGATGAAGGTCTACGCCCTCCTGTGTCAACAAGGTTTACAGAGAGCATTAAAAGATAGAGATTTCTCGCTGAAAATGTTAATAGATGAGGAAAATGATGAGTTTATGGCGAAGGCTTACAGTACTTTGGTTTTATTATTAGCAGATAACGTACTAGGAGATGTTGCCACGAAAAGTACGCTAGTAAGATTATGGTCAAAGCTGGAAGGTCTATATATGACAAAGTCCCTCATAAATCTGTTATATGTGAAACAACAGTTATACACATTGAGGATGAAGGAGGGTACATCTATTACTTAGCATATTGATTTTTTCAATAAGGTGATTCTGGATCTCGCTAGTATAGATGTCAAAATTGATAATGAAGACCAAGCTTTAATTCTCCTGTGTTCTCTACCCAAATCCTTCGAGCACTTGGTCACTACTTTACTGTATGGGAGATATACGATTCCAATGGAGGATGTGAAGGCCTCGTTGGATTCTAACGAGTTGAGAAAACATGTCCTGTGCAGTAATGATGGTGAAAGTGGGGAAGGATTGGTGGCGAAGGGAAGATTGAGGGAAAATGGAACGAGTAGAGGCCTATCAAAGTCCTGAAAGCAGGCCTAAAAATGGCAACAAGTGTTTTAGGTGCGATGGAAAGGGGTATTGGAAACGGAATTGTTTGGAATGAGGAAAGCTGAAGAAGATAAGTGAAACTTCTGATCAGAAATGGGATGATGTTGCGGAAATTGTTAAGGATGAGTTTCATGGTGGGCTTGTACTCAACGTTGCTGAAAGCTTACTAAGTTCAGAGTGGATTTTAGATAGTGGTTGTTCCCACCACATGTCCTCACGAGAAGATTGGTTTACCACCTATAAAAAATATGATAGTGGTAAAGTGCTTATGGGAAATGATACTTCATGCAGGGTTGTAGGAATTGGCTCAGTAAGTATCAGAATGCACGATGGCATAGTAAAGACCTAACAAATGTGCATCATGTTCCAGATATGAAGAAAAATCTGATTTTGCTGGGTACTCCAGACAAGAACAGTTGTGAGTACAGAGCTCGAGATGGAGTTCTACTGGTTTCCAAAGGTGCACTGCTTATCATGAAATGAGACAAGAAGAATGGCCCTTCCATATTACAGAGCGGCACAATTTCTGAGTGAGAGGGGGATGCCAAAACTAAGCAAACGAGGCTTGCTTGGTGGAGATAAGACTAGAGAGCTGGATTTCTATGAGCAGTGTGTGCTTGGCAAGCAACACATGGTGAAATTTAGCACTGTGGTTCACAGGACCAAGGGCCCCTAGAATTACATTCACTCAGATCTTTGGGGGCCTTCTCAGGTTCCTCTAAAAAGAGGTGCCAGGTTCATGCTGACATTTATAGATGATTTCTCATGGAGAGTATGGGTGTATGCGCTGAAGCATAAGGATGAGGTGTTTGTCAACTTCAAACAATGGAAAACTTTAATTGAGAAGCAAACAGAAAAGAAAATCAAGCGCTTGAGGACTGACAACAGGTTGGAGTTCTACAACAAGGAATTTCAGGAATTCTGCAATAAGAAAGGAATTATGAGACATCGCACAGTTGTACATACACCATAACATAATAAAGTTGCAGAATGGATGAACAAAACTATGTTGGAGAGAGTTAGATGCATGCTCTTTAATGCTGAATTGTCCAAGGATTTTTTGGGTAGGAGCGATCAACACTGTTTGTTATTTGGTGAATAGGTCACCATCAACTACTTTGAACTGCAAGACACTAATGGAAGTTTGATCTGTGTCTCATGCTGATTACTCAAATCTAAGGGTATTTAGGTGCCCAGCCTATGCTTATGTTTGCGATGGGAAACTTGAGCCAAAGGTTAGAAAGTGCATATTTCTAGGCCATGCAGATAGAGTAAAGTGTTATTGTTTGTGGTGTAATGATGACAAGGGTTCGAGGATAATTATCAGTAGAGACATGACTTTTTATGAGTCTGCTATGATGAAAAAGGTAGAGCAGCCCGAAAGCAGTCAATAGGGCATTAAGGAGAAGGTGGAGGTTGAAATTGATACTCCACAAGTTTCAAAACAAAACAAAATGTGGTAGATGAAGCTGGTGAGAGTGCATTATCACCTCACTAATAACAGGAAAATAATTTACTACAAAACTATCGTTTGGCTCGTTATAGAGAAAGGAGGCAGATCAAACCACCACAGCGGTTTGCATTTTTATATATGGTAGCTTATGCATTGAGTTTAGCCAAGGAGTTTGTAGGAGATGATCCAGTCTCATACAAAGAAGCTATTTTCAGGCTAGATTTTGATAAATGGGTTGTAGCTATGAGTGAAGAGATGGATTCTCTACACAAAAATAGCACATGGGAACTTGTTGATGTACACAAAGGACAGAAGATTGTAGGTTACAAATGGATCTACAAGAAGAAGGAAGGGATTCCCGGGGTTGAGAATGCTGGATACAAGGCGCGACTGGTTTCTAAGGGTTTTACTCAGAGAGAAGGAGTTGACTTCCATGAGTGTTATCTCTAGTTGTAAAACACACTTCCATTTGTGTTTTACTTGCCATGGTTGCTCTGTTTGATATGGAGCTTGAGCAGATGGATGTGAAAATAACGTTTCTGCATGGTGAGTTGAAGGAACAAATCTACATGAGCTAACTAGAGGGATTCGTTGTTTTCGAAAAATAAAATCAGCTTGTCTTTTGAAGAGGTCTTTATATGGCTCGAAGTAGTCTCCTAGGTAGTGGTATAAAAAGTTTGATGTGTTTATTACCAAGATAGGATATATTAGAAGTAAGTTTGATTGTTGTGTATATTTTAAAAATTATAGTGATTGCCTTCTTATATATTTGATGTTGTACGTTGATGATATGTTAATAGCCTCTAGAAACATATCTGAGATCAATATTTTAACAGCTTAATTAAGTGAAGAATTTGAGATGAAGGATTTGGGAAATGCAAAGAAGATATTGGGCATGGAGATCATCCGGGATAGACACGTAGGATTGTTGTACTTGTCTCAACAACATTACATTGAGAAAGTACTGAAGCGTTTTGGGATGGATAAGTCAAAGCCAATAAGTACGCCACTTGTAGCTCATTTCAAGCTCTCATCAAATCTATCACCAAGTACTGAGAATGAGGTAGAACATATGTCTAATGTCTCGTATGTTAGTGCAGTGGGTAGCTTGATGTACGCCATAATGTGCACTAGGCCAGATATTTCACATGCATTTAGTGTTGTGAGCAAGTACACGCACAAGCCTGGAAAGACTCATTAGTAGGTTGTGAAATAGATCATGAGGTATCTGAGAGGCTCTATAGACAGATGTTTGAGGTATAGTCAATTGAATTCTACTGCTAGGATTATTGACTATGTGGATGCAGACTACGTTGGAGATTTGAATAGCAGAAGGTCCATGACTGGGTATGTGTTTTATGTTTCGGGTTGTACGGTTAGCTAGAAGGCGACGTTGCAATCATCTATTGCATTGTCTACAATAAAAGCTAAGTACATAGCTTTAGCTGAAGGCATGAAGGAAGACATTTGGCTAAAGGGGCTGATTGAGGATATGTGTATGGATTCTGAGATTACTTCAATATTTTGTAACAGTCAGAGTGTCATACATTTGTCAAAGAATCAAGCCTTTCATGAGAGAACAAAACACATTAACATGAGGTATCACTTTGTCCGAGATATGGTGTCTCAGGTGTCATTTTGATTGAAAAGGTTGGGACTAAGGAAAATTTGGTAGACATATTGACTAAAGCTATTATAGGAATCAAATTTGAGCATTGCTTGGATTTAGTTAATGTTTATAGACTCAGATGACAGGCCCTTTTAGGGACAGGGACAAAGAAGAAGAATGGTGAATTTCAAGTCAAGGTGGAGAATTATTGATTTTACCTTGAAATTTAAATTGACGAAAATCAAAAGAAATGGAGGGAAACGGAGTTCATCAGTTTAATTGGGCATGGAGTTGAATAGTTGCAGGTGCGACGCGTGCCAGCTCGCGCCCTAGCGCGGAACAAACTATGACTGCGGGCCACGGCGCGGAGTGTCGCCTACCAGGACGCGCGGTGAAGTGCAAATTTGCACCAGGGCGCAACTTTTGTGCACCTTGGCGTGGAACTTACTGCCAAGATTGTCGAGAAGCAGCAATTTGCATGCCGAGGCGCAAATCATGTGCATCTCATTGCGCGGTGGATGTCTAATTGGCCTAGGACTCTACTTTCATGTATAAATATCAGTTTTCTTTCGAGATAATTTACACTAACATAACACAAGGGTTTCTAGACTACTTTTGAGATAGTTTCTCGAGACGGAGTTTAGAACGAGGGTGTTAGGTGTTCTTGCGAGATTTGTAGGACAAAGTTTTGTATTTTCACTTTGATTTGAGATCAATAAATTCTTTTCTTTGTCGGGTGAATTAGGCTCATCTCCGAACCACGTTAAATCTTGCTATCACTTTACATTGAATTTTCTTTACTATTATTTCATAGTTAGGATTTGATCATTCCTAGTCATAAAAAAATAAAACAGACCATGATTTACGTGGTTCGACAAATTCTGCTTACCTCTATGGGAGTTTTCTTTCTTCAATTATGATAGAATTTTACTAGTACAAGCTAACCATTGAATTTGACATGTCCAAACTCAAGCCAAAAAACCCCTTGTACAACCATTATCATAACTACCAAAGAGATACTCACTCCACCCCTTAGTATTACTTCACTCGTACTCACAATAACTACCACATGAGTATTATATCATGAGTTCCATAAGTTTCCTATTTAAAGTAATCAAATAAACACCTCTATTTATAATAGAAAATTGCTTAACTACTTTACCTAGAATTAGGAAACTCAATACAAGAAGGAGTCCTAATTTTAGTCAAACTTGGTCTCTTAATAACCGAGTCAAATCCCAACATGCTTAAATTTTTAGTTCAAATTTTTTTTGATATATAATGACATTTATATTTGAACTTCAAAATGTAATATAATTAAATTTGATAGATTTTAATTTAAACATTTAAGTTGTAGTTTTCAAGCTAAAATATTTGACATGCTTTAAGCACTTGTTCAATATCATATTTGAAATTTGTAGTCTTTTTTATTAGTTTTATTTAGATAACATTTGAACAAAATTATATAAATTGAAAAACAAATATTAATTTACTTTTAAATATTAAAAACAAAAAATTATTACAAGTATTAGTGGTTTACCCATTACTCATAGTCACGAGTAATGGATCCATAGTCTTGTACCCAATAAAAATGGATAATTTTACCAACTGATAAATTTACCTAACCCATTATTACTCACTATTGGGTTATATATCCACATGTACCCATTTGCTGTGTCTTTCCTTAGTGGCCTTTTTTAGGTCCGATATAATTGTATGCACCTTACAATAAGCAATTAATAAAAATATTATATTTATGGATTGGTACGAACTCGTATGAAGAGTTGAAATGTTTGTAGTTGATTAATTGACCAAATTATCCACATACTATACCTTATGCAAATTAATATTTTCGAACTTATCTTTTATAATTTATAAGAGATAGAATGAATGTAGGAAGCAATTATTTACCTTTACTACTATTATATAATATTAAAATATTATAAATAATTACAAATTATTTGTAATTTAAAATACATAATTACAATATGTAAAATTCATAGTCATAACAAATTTATGAAAAATATTTAGTACTTATAATTCCTTTGAATTGTAAGAAACTCACATTGGATTTTAAAATCCAATTTATAATCAACTCTAAACTTTATTTTGATGGGAATGAAACGATGAAATTGCACCCATTCAATTACTTACAATATACTCTATGTAAAATTTTTTAAATTTTGGTTATCGATATTATGTAGAAGTAGTTGTAATTATCTGTATGGACATTATATATATATAAATTCTATTTACATTACGTTTTCGTTTGTGAAGTTTATCATTAAAAATTCAATTTTGATGCCGCCTTATTCAAGGATAAGCATTCTATTGGAATCGGCGTTGTTGCAAGGAATCATAGAGGGCATTGTTTGGCTTGGCTATCTCGCATTTTGCATGGAACTTTTGATGCCGAAGCAGCAAAAGTCATAGCAGAGAAGGAGGCTTGTGAACTGAGTTCTAAATTTCCTTGGAATAAAGTAATTATTGAAAGAGATTGCTTATCGATTATTCGAACTTTTAAGATTGTTATTTTGGACCTATTACATAGAAGAGTCTCTTTAATCTTAATTCAATGTCTTTTGAACTAATGTGCTTACTATCTAGTAAGGTTAGCTTATCCATTGCATTTTTCAAGTTTAGACAATTCTATTGTAATTGCTGAGGCTTTAGCCTCTGATCCTTATTAATATTCACTACAGTTTTCTTCTCCCAAAAAAAAAATTATTTATATATATATATATATATATATATACTGTTTTAATAGTTTCAAAATTTAGTATCTAACAAACTTCTAGTTTTGAAATTTTAGAAATTAATTACAGAAATTTAAGGTTATAAAACTAAAGAAATGTAATTTTTTTAAGTTGGACTAGAGTACAAACTTTTTCAAAATTAATTAAAAATACAAAATTAGAAAATAAACTAAATAAAATAATATTTAAAAAAGCAGAGAAAACTGAAAAAATAAAATAAAAAAGAAGGAAGAAGGCACTGATCCGATCGGCGAACCACAGCCAAACACGCTTCAAAAGCTTCTTCCTTTCAATCTAAAATCATGGAGGACCTCATTAACAGAAATTTGGTAAGAGTTGATATGAGGAGGCCGCATGGTAAGAGTTAAAACGTGCTGTATTCATGATATGCTACGTGATTTCTGCAAAACTGAAGCTGGAGATGAAAGGGAGAATTTCCTCCAAGAAATGAAGAAGTCTGGATGTGGAGTCTGTAGCTTTCTGTCTTCAAAACCTTTCTGTCCTCGTGTCCGCTCTTTTCTTAGTTTCTCCAAGGAAGAAATCACCTTGCCTTCAGACAACATTAGTACCATCCCTGCAGCTTTTAAGCTGCTTAGAGTTTTAGATGTCAAGCCCATCAAATTCACTAAAATTCCCAGTGACATGTACCATTTGGTTCATTTGAGATACATTGCCCTGTCCTTCAACTTATCTGTTCTTCCTGCAACTTTCTCCAAGCTCTTCAACATACGAACTCTTGTAGTTGATACAACATCTCGTACCCTTGAAATCAAAGTAGATCTTTGGAAGATGGTTCAATTATGGCACTTGAAGACAAATGCATCTACTATTTTACCCAAGACTGGAAAAAGTAGTAAAGAAGGTGAAAGGCTTTGAACACTTGGTACAATTTCACCACAAAGTTGCACGGAAGAAGTTTTTAACAGGGCTCGCAATTTGAAGAAATTGGGCATTCGCGGACGACTAGCCTTGCTTCTGGATGACAATAAAAGTACTGGATCATTTGATTGCTTGGGGAAGTTGAGTAATCTTGAAAAGCTGAAGCTACTAAATGATGTTTTTCCTAGTCCACCTTCGGATGTTCAATTGCACGGCCTCCCTCCACCGTACAAGTTCCCATCCAAGCTTAGGAGCCTGACTTTATCTGATACTTTTCTCGACTGGAGTCATATCATGGGGAAGTTCTGGGAGGCAGCTGATCGTGGCTTTTGCCGTCTTGAAGTCTTGCACATTGGACACACTGATTTAGTTTTTTGGGTGGCCTCAGGCCATCACTTCCCTAGACTCAGACGCCTTGAGCTGCAGAATTGTGAGTGCCTTTGAGAAATTCCACTTGGGCTGGCTGATATTATTAAAGGAATGCAGCTTATGCATATAAATTGTTTCACTGTACAGGTCATCTCCTAGTTAGGATATTTTTAAGTTAGTTGTATAGCTGGCAAGTTAGTTTCTTTCCTTTTCCCTCATGTATATATACACTACTTTTTCAGATTAATGAGCATTCTTCATTTTTCACTCAATTTTGTGGCATTCCAGTTAGCTTTCATGGTCTCTCTCTCTCGTTTGTAATATGGTATCAGCAGACTAATTTTTTTTTCCTCCATTCCTTCCCCTGCAATCTATCCCTATTCTCTCGATTCTTCTTCCCCTTCCTGCAATGGCACACCACAATTCTAGCACCGGTCATTTTTCCGCTGGTCCTTCCGCCATTGAAGATCCACAGAATCCATTCTTCCTTCACCACTCCGATGGTCCAGGCATGATCCTTGTATCTCAGCAGCTCACTGGAGACAACTACCACTCCTGGAGCCACGGGATGACGATCGCGCTGTCTGTGAAAAATAAATTAGGATTTATCAACGGCACCATACCACAACCGAGTGAGGAAGATCCTGTCCTCTTGAGCTCATGGTCCAGAAATAACAATATTGTAATCTCCTGGATTCTGAATGCTGTATCGAAGGAAATTTCAGCCAGCATAATCTTCTCCTCCTCTGCCGCTGAAATCTGGAACGACCTCCGAGACCGATTTCAGCAAAGCAATGTCCCTCGCTTATTTCAGCTCCGCCGCGAGCTTGTTCACAGTGTTCAGAATCAACAATCAGTTGGTGTGTATTTCACAAAAATGAAATCAGTTTCGGAAGAGTTAAGCAATTTTCGACCGGCTTGCTCCTGCGGCACCTGCACATGCGGTGGTGTAAAAGCCCTAACTGATTTCTATCACACTGAATATGTTCTATCCTTCCTAATGGGGTTACATGAGTCCTATAATCAAGTTCGCAGTCAGATATTACTTCTGGATCCCATGCCTCCTGTCAATCGAGTGTTTGCAATGATCTCGCAGGAAGAACGTCAACGTCTTGTTGGCAACACTACCACTATGATATATCTCATTCCATGTCCTTTGCAGCAAAATCTGATGCTTCTCCCTCAAGCACCAACTCCAACCGTGGATTCTCTCATAACAACAGACAGCCAAGGCGTGAGAGACCTTTTTGTACACACTGTCAAGCCTACGGTCACACCATTGATCGATGCTACATGCTGCATGGATATCCTCCAGGCTTCACACCCAAACAGAAGCCCACTCAGTCTCCTCAATCTGTTCACAGCAACCAAGTCAGTCATGCTATGGACCATCATGCCGCCTCTTCTACTGATATTCTTCAATCCCTCAATTCAACTCAATGCCAACAACTGATTGCTCTTCTCAATCAGATGACTGCTGCTTCATCCAACATCACTACTGAGACTCTTTCCAGCATCCTTCTTCTACCTCTTCTAAAATAGTTTGCAAACTCAACAAGTCTGTCTATGGTCTTAAACAAGCCTCCGGACAGTTGTATGCCAAGTTCTCTCACGTCTTTCTCAGCCACGGTTTCTTGCAATCCAAATCTGACTATTCCTTGTTCACCAAAGGCAAAGACTCATCTTTCATTGCAGTCCTTGTCTATGTAGATGATATTGTAATCACGGGTCCCTCTATGCATATCATTAACTCTCTCAAATAGTTCCTTCAATCCCAGTTCATGCTCAAGGACTTGGGTCCTTTAAGGTACTTCTTGGGTTTGGAAATAGCCCGCAACAACACCGGTATCACCCTTTCTCAGAGACAATACACCCTACAAATTCTTGAGGATACAGGTTTTCTAGCTAGCAAGCCCGCAAACACTCCAATGGATCCAACACTTCACCTCAATGCCACGGATACAGACCTTCTTCTTGATGCCACTCACTACAGAAGATTAATTGGCCGCTTACTTTACTTAAATCTCTCCAGACCAGATATTTCCTTTGCAGTTAACAAACTTAGCCAGTACGTTTGCCAACCAAGGGTTCAGCATCTCCAGGCAGCTCATCATCTTCTCCGATACCTAAAACATTATCCCGGGCAAGGATTATTCTTCTCAGCCTCTTATCCATTACATCTTCAGGCCTTCTCTGACGCAGACTGGGGGTCCTGCCGTGACACTAGGAGATCGACCACCGGGTTTTGCATTTTCCTTGGTCACTGTTTGATTTCCTGGAAGGCCAAGAAACAAACTACCGTCTCACGCTCATCCGCCGAGGCTGAATATCGTGCTCTAGCAGCCACAACCTCTGAGCTCATCTGGATCAAGCAACTCCTTCATGACTTCCATATAGACACTCCTGCTCCAGCCCTTATGTTCTGCGACAATCAGGCTGCTATACACATTGCTTCCAATCCTGCATTTCATGAACATACCAAACACATAGAGCTAGACTGCCACTTCGTTCGTGATAAGGTCGCTGACGGTTTCCTCAAGCTCATGCCGATCAAGTCCTCCATACAACTTGCCGACATGTTCACAAAGCCACTTCCAGCACCTCTTCTCAACATTCATCTCTCCAAGATGGCCGTCAACAACATCTACAGTCCATCTTGAGGGGGCGTATTAAAGGAATTCAGCTTGTGCATATAAATTGTTTCACTGTACAGCTCATCCCTAGTTAGTTAGGATATTTTTAAGTTAGTTGTATACCTGGCAAGTTAGTTTCTTTCCTTTTCCCTCATGTATATGTACACTACTTTTTCAGATTAATGAGCATTCTTCATTTTACAGACGAGAGAGAATGAAAAAGTAGTGTATATATACATGAGGGAAAAGGGAAGAAACTAACTTGCCAGCTATACAACTAACTTAAAAATATCCTAACTAACTAGGAGATGAGCTGTACCGTGAAACAATTTATATGCATAAGCTGCATTCCTTTAATAGATATACCTAGTCTCCAACTGTTGGACTTGTACCGCTCAACATCTGCAACGGACTCAGCCAAGAAAATTTATGATGCAACAAAGAAGCAGCAGGAACAGCAAAGCACCAATGTCAGTGGATTCAAGCTCACCATTTTTCCACCTGATGAACCTTGACAGGTAAGTAAAACTTTCAGATAATCATTCCCTAGGATTCGTATTCCTATATTTAATGTTAATTGCATTGACATATTGCATTTCCTCTTTAAATTATCTGAATATATCCTTACTTTACATAGAGAGAAATGTAGCAATGGTTTCACTAATTTCCGTTGGTGGGATTAGATGAATAATCTTTAGATACTTTTTCCCTGTTTTCATTTTGAATGAACTTCAGATCAAAACTTTCATGTATATATATAATATGCAGTATAACAGACCTTCTGCTAATCAAACTAACGTAAAGTTGAACAAAAATTTGATTTATGGGGTGACATAGTTGCAGTCGGCAACAAAGTGGCTTTATTACTTATTCCGTAAGGAGCCACAGATCTTTTTTTTTTTTTTCGGTGGGGGAACATCATAATTATGAATTTACGCACTCACTTCTGCATACTTTGTTTCCAAAAGATCTATCCGTGCAGACAATAATGCAAAGCTGCCAAAGAGTTTTGAGAGGATGTTTGGGTTGCTTGAAGCGTACGAGGTCTAGGTTGCTTGAATAAATGTTGCCCTTCATACTTCTTGTGTGTTTCTTTCTACCTTTGATTTTTATCTGATTTGATTTCTATGTTTCGTGACTTTCAAGTTCGTATTCAATATTTTTAAATAAATTATCCAAATGCATTATCGTTTCTATATCTAGATCAATAATTAACTTTTTGCCTTTCAAAAATACTGGAAATTGGAAAATGACATAGAAACATAACCAAACTTTCTCTTGGTTCGCAATTCACGAATCAGCAGCTGCTCTTTGCCTTCAAATTCTTCATCCTAACTAGCATTTATTTGTTCACACGCTCTAGCACACCCTCAAACAAGCTGGGATCCAAAAAAATCAATACCAGTATTATTCCTCCTGGAAAATCTGAAGCCGGTTTTGCTCCACATTGCTCATTTGATCCTCAACGCCAAGAATCAAGTTGATATGCTGGAGAGTGATATTCTCTAGGAAAATACACAAAAAAGACGAGGCCCTGGAAGAGCTGGTGGAGAAGATCCAGGCGTCCTGTGTGAAGCGGAAGATATAATTATCGTGTTTTTGAATTAGATGGAGGAAAACACGGCCCTGGAATTCTCTCCGGAGAGCTTTTGGTGGGCGGATTATGCTAATCAGCGTCGTGAAAGAAGTTAGGGTTATCAGGTCAAAGGTGAAAGCTGTATATGACGAGCAGGGTTGTTTTGTTTGTGCCACCAGGCAGAACGGAAGGGCGGCGCCTGAAGAGGCCACGGTGGAGGAGAAAAAAGCATCTCTGGTTTAAGTCATAGCTTTAATTAAGGCTTATATTATGTATTACATTAAATAAAGTGCAACGAAAATAAAGATTTATTAGAAAATTAGGGAGAAAAAATTAAGATTTTTATTTTTGGACCGTCAAGGATGGAGTTACTTCAATAATTTGTACAAATCTTTTTAAATTGGATCAAAAGAAAATATCATTTTGGAGTTTATCAACAATTTGCTTGCGGAGTTGAGGATTTGGTATTTTCCAAATCTAGTAAAGAATGTCGGAGGCATATCTTCATTCCCAAAGCAAAAAGGGGCCTTTATTTCTTTTTAATTTTCGTCTAGAAGAAAAATAAAAATTACGGTTTCATTTTGATCTTATAAAATGATAGTTACTTAAATTTATATCTATAGTATTTTTGAAAATATTCTTTTTGATTAGATAATGAATGTACTTTAAATTATTTTTTGGAATCAATTAATTAGTCTTTTTCATATGAATGCCATTTGCTCGAGTTTTCTTTTTCAGCTATCTGATGTCGATGAACTCTATTTCTCTATTTTTCTGGTATTAATCTAGATTATGTGAATCATAGTGATAATGTCCTTTGTTGATCTTATTTTCTTGATTGATCTTATTGGTCTAAAGTAAGATTTTAGCTTTTAGTAGAATTTAATTTTTTTTATTTAAGAATTTTTTGATAAATGGTTTTGTAAGAGCTCCAAAAATAATTTATGATAAGGAAATTTACTTTTTTTGTCCCACAGTTTAACTATGTATGTACTATTGATCCCAAATTTATGCCACTCAACACGTTTAGTCCAAATTTCTTAATTTTTTAACAGTTTTAGTCTTCTGCCTCCAATTTCCATTAAATGTTGATGGAAACTGTTAAAATAGAACAGGTTAATTACTCACATGCCTCATCGAATCAAAAAATAAAATTACTCACAGGCCCATAAAATTGATCTATTTATGAAAAAACCCACATATATTTAATAATATGAGATATTCATTAACATTCATAAAAAAATATTTAAAAAAAAGCTAAAAAAGTAAATTACATAAAACCTCATATATGAGGTTTTATTGTTCTAGTTATCTTCTAGAAAAAATTCCATGGACCTATTTGTAATATTTTCCATACCATGGAGTATAATTTTAACATTGTTTAAATTACTCATAAAGATATAAATATATTTTATTATTAATAAAATTTCTTAAATATTAAATACTTTTTAAATTATAGTTGAATTAAAAATAAAATTTAATTCATAAACATGTCTAAAGTAATTTAAATCAAATTCAATTAAACATATTTATTAATTAAATAATAAAATAAGTAAAAAATTAGAAAAAAATAAAAATTAAATTAAATTCATCTCTTAAATAATATGATTTTATAATTTTAAATTACATACTTAATAATATTAAAATAATAAATGTATGTAAATTAATTTAGTTAGATTCAATTGAATTTATTTAATAAAATACAAAACAAGTAAAATTTTAAAAAATAAAAAAATATTATCTTAAAACATAATTTCATATCTTAAATTACATTTTTTTTAAATTTAAAGTAACAACTATAACTAAAATAATATTGATAAATATAATTAAGTCTACTTATTAATTAAAACAAACAACTAAAAGATTAAAAAAAATCTTAAATTATCATACTAACAATATAATATAATTTCAAATAAGTATTTTTATAATGATAATCATTTTCATATAAATTTAAAATTTTTTGGACAATGTAAATTAATAATTTAAATTAAATGAAATAAATAAAAAATTAACTATTTTTAGTAATGTTAAATTAGTACTTAATAATATGTAGAAATACAAATCATATTCAAAATAATTTGATTAAATTTATAAATTAGTTAAAAAATGAATAAGTAAAAAAATTAAAAAAACCAAAAAAAAAAGGGGAAAAGAAAATTTGTCTTCCTCCCAGCCACCGCCCCCACCACCCCGCGCACCAGCCTGCTCCCTCCCCACCTCCGCCAGCCCATGGGCGTGTTGGCCGTGACAGGCCATGACACGCCCGCTGGCCCCACGGCCGGCCGTCGACGGCTGCCGGATTTGAATTTTTGTGGAGGTAGAGGAGCAGGGCGTTGCATATATAATATATATTTGTGTATATATGTAAATATATTATATCTTGAATATATTTTTTAGAGAGATTTTGTGTAATTTATTTTTCATTTTTTTAATTTTTTATGCCTATTATTGAATATTTTACATTTTTAAATATTTGTGAGTTTTTTCGTAAATAGATCAACTTTATTGGCATGTGAGTAATTAAATTTTTTATTTTAGTAGTTTCCATCAACATTTAACGAAAATTGGGGGTGGAGGACTAAAAGTGTTAAAAAATTAAAAAATTTGAACTAAATATATTGAGTGGCGTAAGTTTGGGATCAACAACATATACAAGTTAAACTGTGGGACGAAAAAAGTCATTTTTCCTTTAGGATAATAATTTGGTTGGAATTTATAAATATTTTAAAATACATCTTTCTTATTAGGACCGGTTGGCTGGCAGGATGGGATTGGCGATAATAACTATATCGATGCTAATTCTTGCATCAATTAGGATGGAGTGACTTAAATTATGTGATGTTGATTAGATGATGAATACTTTTTGTGCCAAGGTTGAAATCGTTTTTTTCTTCTAAAAAATTTATTATTTTCCCAATATTAATTATGGTATCAACCACGACTTTTACAAATTGCAAATGAAAGTTAAGTTGTGTCAACTTTTCTTGTTTCTCGTTTTATTTCTGGTGTTGTTCATGGGGAAGAAACCTTAAAATAAAAAGTCTCATGACATCATGTGCTATTTCTAGTGTTGTTAATGTTTTTGAGTCATATGAAGTTAGAAGCATTTTCGTGTTGTATCTTAAATTTGAAAGCATGATATTTACCTCATCTATCATTTATTAAATGGAAAAAAATTTTCAGATCCGTATCCACCTTCATTAGGTAATATATGCTCCGTATCCATCCTATATTGGTTGAATATCTACGAACAATATGTGGATACAGGTAAAATTGTCATTCCTATTCCATCTCTATAAATAGTCCCATTTTTATCATTTGGAGGCATGCAATTCTCTAGTATTCTTGGTAGTATTTTTTCGACTTATTTACTTTCTCATTCACAAGCTTTGAACTGATCATTTGCATGTTAGGTTGTTTTCGTGGAGCTCATCAACAATCCTAATTTATGCATTTGATTTCAAATTCAAGTAACTCGTTTATACCCAAGGATGCTCAGACTTCAAATCAAAAAGGGTATTAAAAAAAAAAAAAAAAGAAAAAAAGAAGAAAGAAAGAAATCCCAACTCATATCAAATTTAACATGTACTATATTGAAAAAGAAAGATTTTTTGCACATTTAAAATGACAATTATGCCATGAATTAAAAAATATATTTAACACTCAATATAAAATTACAAAACTATTATGACCAAAACATAATGAAAAATTTTATTACATACGTAGGCACGCATATATCCCAAATCAAGGACAAGAAACCCCAGTATAAAACATCTATCATATTATCTAAAGGATCACTTTTAAAGGTTGAATGGGTCCGTTGACCCCAATAAACCCCATATGGCTCGTCCTTCATTTTCTTTCCATACTACTCACTAATCAACACACGAATATTTTACTTAATTTGAATTATTATATAAATTATAAACTAATTTTACAATAATAATTTTTCCTTAATTTATATGTATCTAATAATTACAATTCATATTATTATAACTATTGCAAAATCAAATTATTGTCTATATAACAATTTATATATTTTTGTCTAGTAAAATTAGATATTAAACTATTTACAACTCGAACTTGGTAAAGAAAAAGAGTAAAGATATTGATATGTTAATACCTCAACTCTTTTGTCCTTGATATCAATTAAACTCTCATCACATCTCATATCCATTTAAATCAAAACTCTAAATCGCTCGTACCTTTCATTTAACAAATAAGTGTAAACTTATATACAATAATATCAATTTAGGCCAGGGATAGCCATAAAAATAACTTGTAATTATCTCACGCAGATAAATTTAGTATAGCATAATTGTAAATAAGTTCGTAATTAAAAAATAAGTTGAATTAATTAAAATGTGTCTAGACAACAGTAAATAACATATGATATATATATATATATATATATTTAATATTTCACTTTATTCTAGTATGAAATCTAAAGTATTTTTTTGATTTCAATTTCTATATTTTCTATTTTAGCTTATGTCCCAAAAATTTCCCTTAATAAAATTTTCTTTCGTTCATCATGTCAGTTTAATCATGCTATATATCATGCAAATTTTATTTGAGAAATAAAATTACTGTTGTATTCACAAAAATCTTTATAAAATATATACATTTAAAAGTTGTGGACGATCCCAATCAAAAATCACTAAACATCATCAAAAATTTGATGAAAATAACAATTATGATCAAACAACAAAGTGATTGCCAGCTAAGAAACAACACAAGTCAATCAGAAACCAAACAGAAGTACATAGGGGCAGGTGAAACAAACAATAAATGTTCACTCAAAACAGTACTATAATAGGGAATTCAACAAATGAAATATGAATTAAGAATACAAACGAGTCGAGTTGAGTCGAGCTTTAACCATTGTTTTAAATTTGAGCTCAAGCTCGAATCAAATGAATTGAGCTCAAGCTCGAGCTCGACGAACTTAGGAAATTGAGGTTCGAGCTCAGCTCGACTCGACTCGACTCGACTCGACTTGATTCATTAGACTTGAAGTCATAATCAAGCTACAGGCTCGAGCTCGAAAAATTAAATTGTTTTATTAAAAAAATTAAAATTAATATATTTTATTATATTTTTATATACAAAAATATTTTTTTTAAATAAAAAATATAGGCTCATGAGTTGGAACAAGAATTATTTGGCTCCAGCTCGGCTCATAACTTATATGAACTTGGCTCGAGTTTGACTCGAATTTAAATTCTTCGTACTCGAGCTTAACACTTTCCAAACTAGCTCGTTAGGCTCGTAAGCTGACTCAATTCGTTTGCATCCTAATATGAATAGAATGAAGGGAAACATTTTATTCTAAACGTAATAGATAATAGAGCCACTTTGCTGCCAAATGGTACTGTCGTCACCCTAAATTGAATTTTTATTCAACCTTGTAGGTAATAAAAAAATAGACGACGGATTTTCCTTTTTGTTCAATCAATGGATAGAAGGGTCTAATGCAATATGTCAACACAATCAACATTAAATTAACATGGGAATACGAATCCTAGGTTTTACTTACCTGTCAAGCTAGAAACCAGAGAAATAATCAATCATCAGGTGGAAAAATGAAGAGCTTGAACTCACTGACTGTGGTGGATTGCTTTGATTCCTGCTGCCTTTCCTTGGCTTCATATATTTTCCTGACTACGGCTGCTGCAGATTTAGAACAACAATACAAGTCCAACAGTTGGAGACTTGGTATATCAGCCAGCCCAATTGGAATTTCTCGAAGGCATTCTCAGTTCTGCAGCTCAAGGCATCTGAGTCTAGGGAAGTGATGGCCTGAGGCCGCCCAAAGAACTAAATCAGTGCTTTCAATGTGCAAGACTTTGAAACGTCGAAAGCTGCCATTAGCTGCCTCCCAGCACTTCCCCGTGAATGCTAAATCTTTTAGCTTGAGGACCTCGAGGTTCTCTAGCAATCCTAGGACAGACATATTGCTCCAGTCGAGAAAAGTATCAGACAAAGTCAGGCTTCTCAACTTCGGCGGGAATTTGTAGGGTGGAGGGAGGCCACGCAATTGGCCATCCAAAGGTGTATAAGGAAAAACATCATTTATTAGCTTCAGCGTTTCAAAATCACTAAATTTCCCCAAACAATCAAATGATCCAGTACTTTTTGAGGTTTGATATGATTGTATGCACCTGACATAAGTAATTAATAAAAATATTATATTTATGAATTAGTACAAACTCATACGAAAAGTTGAAATGTGTGTTCATTGATTAATTTACCAAATTATTCATATACTATATTTTATGTAATTTAATATTTTCGAATTTATATTTTATAACTTATAAGAGACAGGATGAATATAGGAAGTAGTTATTTGCCTTTACTATTATATAATATTAAAATATTATAAATAATTACAAATTATTTACAATATAAAATACATAATTAAAATATGTAAAATTCATAGTCATATATAACGATTTTATGAAAAATATTTAGTAACTATAATTCCTTTGAATTGTGAAAAACTTGCTATGATTGTTAAAATCCAATTTATAATCAACTCTTTGCCTTCAAATTCTTCACCCTAACCGGCGTTTATTTGTTCACACGCTCTCGCACACCCCCAAACAAGCTCAGAAATCCCGAAAAATCAATAGCAGTATTGTTCCTCTTGGAAAATCTGAAGCGGGTTTTGCTCTACAATGCCCATTTGATCCACAATGCCAAGAATCAGGTCCAAATGCTGGAGAACGATATACGCATTTTCAAAGCGTTCCTCAAGGACTCCAGGAAAATGAGCAAAAAAGATGAGACCCTGCAAGAGTTGGTGGGGCAGATCCAGGACGTCGTGCGTGAAGCTGAAGATATAATCATCGTGTTTGCGAATCAGGAGGAGGAAAACAGGGCCCGGAATTTCCTCCAGAGAGCTTTTGGTGGGCCGATGAAACTCATCAGCGTCGCGAAAGAAGTTAGGGCTATCAGAGCAAAGGTGAAAATTATATATGATAAGAGCAGGGTTATCTGTGCCACCCAGTGGAGCGGAAGGGCGGCACCTGAAGAGGAGACGGCGGAGTAGAAAAAGGCATATCCGGTTTGGGTCTGAGTTTTAATTAACATTTCTGTTATATATTAATTGATGTTATTCTCTTGATTGACCTTAATTAATCTGGAGTAAGCAGGAATTTAGCTTTAAGCAGAATTTAATTTGAATTTTTTTAAAGAACTTTTTGATAAATGGTTTTGTAAGAGCTTCAGAAATAATTTAGGATTATAAGTTCATTTATTCGATCAAATTAGTTAGAATTTGTAAATATTTCAAACTAGGTCTTTCTGATTAGGACCGATTTGTTGGTAGGTAATTCCTATTTCAATACTATTTCGTGCATCAATTAGGATGGAGTAATTTAATTATGTGATGTTTAGATGATGAATAATTTTTGTTCCAAGATTAAGATGTTGTCCTTTTCTTCTCAAAAAATTACTCGCCTCTCAATGTTAAATTATGGTGTAGAATGGAATGGTTCAACGAGACTTTGACAAATTAAAAATGAAAATGACCATGCTTGGACCTTTTTTTTTTGGTTTTAATTCTGCTGTTATTAATGGAGAAGTAATCTTGGGATAACAAAGTCATCACAGATCCTTCTTCAGGTCTACAATAGAACACTGCTTGAAGCATGAATCTGTATCAAGTTTCACGTGACTTGCTATTTCTCTGCATCTTTAGCACATTCATATTGGCTAGTAACAAACTGACTCACTTCGCAGGTGACAGTTTGGTTAGCTGTGGCTCGAGTGGCACTTCTGCAGCACAAAACGGCAGGGAATGGCATGGAGATATAAAGCCAAAATTATCTTCCTTGCTACAAATAAAGGGTCTGTCGACCGCCTCAAGTGTCATGCATACGTTGATAAACCCTTTATTTGTAGCAAGGAAAATAATTTGTAGCGCGACTATCTCGTTCGACAGCACGACTATCTCGTTCTCGATTCTCCTATGCATTTCAGGTGTATCTAGGTCAGAAAATTATTCACTGTCACTTGAATCCAGCTCCACAAAGAGGCTTTAAAAGGTTCAAGGACTTATTTGCTGTTGAAGCCGGTTCTTTGACCCTGCTTAGCAACTTTAGTGCTTCCCGTACTGCTGATGCTCTTGGTGTGAATTGTTTTGTCAAGGAGTTTGTTATAAACATGGAAGAAAGTCGAGAATTCAGAATTGTTTTCACTCCTGCAAGCAATGAATTATTAGATACATATGCTTTCATAAATGGGATTGAGATTATTTTGGTGCTTGCCGTCTTTTTTACTTTCACAAAGGAGATATTGGAGTCCAAGTGGTTGGGAAGTCTTTAGTTTATGTTGATAACACCACTACACTTGAAATAATCCGTTGACTAAATATTAAAGAGGATTCTGTTTCCTCAGCTGGTGATACTGATGACATGTCCGGGATGTGGGAAACAGTTCCTAAGCGAAAAGCAAGCGGGATTAACACTATTACCTGGAAAATATTTGTGGATGTGGAATTTAAATACCTAGTCAGACTTCATTTCTCTAAGCTAGGATTCAAGATGGCAGAGATTGTTGGCATTATTTTCAAAGTCTGTATTAATGAAATGGTTGTTGATACTAATATGACATAATCAAAGAAAGGGTGATGAAAATAGCATCCCTGGTTATAGGGACTACATGGTGACGATGACAGGGAGTAAACAAGAGGTTAAACGGGATCTCTTGATTTGCCTGCAATCAAATGATGAATTCTTGGGTGGAAATGGACCCTTTAAAGGATTTGAGATCATTAAGTTGAGCAATCCTGACAATAGTCTTGCCATTCCAAATCTGATGCTTGTGGCGCATGATTCATCATACGGGACTATCCAAAAGTTACTCCAAGTTCTTTGCTACAACTTGAATTTGCACTTAAGCAGCAAGAGAGCTCAAAATCTCCAAGTGATGAGGATGATATCCATCCATCTAAACATGACGCTAACTTAGCACTGGGCAACTTGCAATGGCCTACGCAGATCTGCAGAATCCCACACCCCTCCAAAAGAGCAAATTATCAACAAAGTGGTTAATGATAAGCCTCCACCTGGATCAAAAGATGGGAGAAAAGCCACAATACATAAACTATCACGACTTTGGCCATGGAATGTATCTTGGAACAAAGTTAAGCCATCTGGTAAATTAATTGTTCTTATCAGCTAAAAAATTATATAGCCACAATAAAATTCAAAAACATTTGATGTTCAAAATTCAAACTTTCATGGTCTACTATAGCTTATTTATCATAATGGATGCATTTTTATAATTACTAGTAAGAGTTTATTGAAATGTCTATAACTGTGTTTGGGAACAAACTTGATCTTGAATGACTAGCTCAAACAGAATCCATCTTTAGTCAAACCCAAAAGTTTTGAGTATATACTGCCGCCACCGTGGACTTGAATATTTTCGTCATGTTGTTTTCTATAGTTAAACTTATCCTAGACTTTCTTTAGGCAATCCCGCAGGCTATCATGCCACAGAAGAAACAGTGCAAAAGGGCAAAAAGAATATTAATATGCAGCAGATTCTAGTTGATGAATCTAGTGAGGACGTTGTTGAGTCTGATGTTAAGTTGGATAATCCTGATGTGGAGCCTGACAATAATCCTCCAGTAAAGGGGGGTGACTAGAAAAACTGATGAAAAATTTTGGTATGTGCTGTCTTATTAGCCCGCACAAGGCGTTTGATCGAATAGCTGAACACGTGTTTTCTTTACTCTGTTATTGCAGATGGGAGAGTACCCTTCCGCTGAAGTAACGGGAAGAAATCAAGAAATTGCTCAATTATCAAAAGCAGAAGCCATGGATGCACTCTGATGGTATTTACTTTATGGCCTTTTCTATAGTTAATATTTATAAAGATTTTTGTACTTTGGGGAAAAAAATAATCTGTGCACCCACCATTGTATTAATTTCAGGTAAGTTTAATGAAGCCATAGATCAGCTAACGGAAGCCATCATGTGGAATCCAAAGTCGGCAATATTATATGCAAATAGAGGTAATTCTGAAACATGCGAACCACCTCAATTTATTTCAAATGTTAAGGATGTTGTTAATCTGAAATGTTCTGTTGCAGCGTCTTTCTCAAACTGGAGAAACCAAATGCTGCAATCCAAGATGTTGATACAGCTTTACTGGTATATGTGTTTTATTTGCTACTTATTCACTGGCTTTGAGGAATTTGATTACTGACTGTTGGTCTCCTTGAACAAAATGGTGATTTGACTGTATGATCATATATATCAGATCAAACCAGACTTTGCAAAAGGATATAAAGTACGAGGGATGGCAAGAGCAATGCTGAGCTTATGGGAAGAGACAGCTCGTGATTTGCGTGTGGCATCAAAATTGGATTTTGCTAATGAATTGCTGTTGCTAAACACTTTCCAGGTTGAAACCAAAGCAAATAAAATACGATAGTATTGCAGAAAATATGAACGCTTGCAGATTTAAAATTTTTAAAAAAAATTTAAATTTTTTTTTTAAATAATTTAAAATGTATTACTAGATGATCTATGAAACAACTGGTACAGTTTGATTTCTCAGTTCAATTAACAGAATTTCTTTAAGTTAATTTAATTGCAAATTGAGACTTTTGCAGCGCATCTAAAAATTAAATAAACACATATTAAAGTAAGATTTCGTATAATTTTTTCTTTTTAGGGAAAACTTAAGGATTTCAACAAAAATATTATTTTTTGCTATAATTTGCACATATCTAGGGAAAATAAATGTTGTGTAGACCAATATGCAGAATTGCCACAGTATAAAGATTAACAGCTCATCCTAAAACCCAATACGTGCAGACTTTGCTGCCCTACAATTATAAATTCCTAGAGATTTTTTTTTTCCTTTTCTCCCTTTTTTTTTTTATTGAAAAAGGGGCTTTTGAAACTTCTAAATACTGATTATAAGGGAATCCACATTAAATTTATATTGGAATAAATTTGAGAAATTACTGATATTCTTCCTTTTCTGTATAAATAATGGGATAATTTTACATTATGAATATAATTTACCAAAGTTTATAATAACCAGCAATGAACTTTAACAATTAGTAATAATTTATAACCGAGTAATGACTATTATTATAAAAGTAAACAAAGACCTAAACTTTACTACTTTAGAGAGACCAAAGACATCACAACCTTGGAGCCCAAATTGTGCTTCCTAAATTAGGACTCCTAGCTCCTATATATATATATATATATAGATATATAGATTTGTAAAAAAAAAAAATTATTATTATTGATTCTCCAATTTCTTTATATACAAGATTTAAATTCACGATTCATCTTAGTATAGATTTATAACTTATTTTCTTTAACACTATCACATTAGCATGTCAATGCTAAGTTAATTGGTTTAATTTTTAGCATAAAAGTGCTAAAACTGTTAACTTTTTATATCAAATTAAATACACATTCAATGAAAAAATTCAAAATAAAAGAGAATTGTATACATATTTTTGGCTCACCATGCATAGATTAAGCTTTAATAATTTGTCCTTCACTACAAGAATCCTAGGCAACTTGTATTAATAATTTGTGCTTGACTATAAGGCCTGATGAGGCCACGGTGGAGGAGAAAAAGGCATATCTGGTTTAGGTCATAGTTCTAATTAATACTTATATTATGTATTATGTTGGATAAAGGACAAAAAAAAAAAAAGATTTATTTAAATGTTGGGGAAAAAAACTAAGATTTTTATTTTTGGACGATCAGGGATGGAGCTACTTCAATGATTTGTATAAGTCTTTTCAAATTGGATCGAAGAAAACGTCATTTTGGAGTTTTATCAACAATTTGTTTGCCTAGGTGAGAGTTTGGTATTTTCTGAAAGGGTTGGGGGGGTGGGGATACTTTCATTCCCAAAGCAAAAAAGGGTCTATTAATTTTTTTTCCCTTTCCACCTAGAAGAAAAATAAAAATTGTAGTTTCATTATGGTCTTACAAAACGATAGTTACTTAATTCATATCTATAGCATTTGTGAAAATATTCTTTTTGATTAGATAATGAATATACTTTAAATTATTTCTTAGAATCGATGAATTAGTCTTTTTTAGTAGTGGCAAATTGATGGATTGGGTTGGGCTCAAAATAGATTTATATTTATGGGTTGAAAATGGATTGGGTTGAAAACAGGTTGAGTCGGATTTGGACGAGTCCAATACAGAAAAGAAAAAAAATGTAAATTTTTTGCTAAATACATTGTTATATTATTTGATTAAACTATAATCTTTTTATCTTTACTTGACATGTTAACTAATTATTATTAAATCCTTGTTAATCATGTAAAATCAAATCAAATTATGTAATCATATAATTTACTTATTATTTTATAGTATTTATAGTTTTTCTTTTAATACAAAATAACAATCTTGCTCAATGAAAAAACATAATTATATAAAATATTTTAAATTTTTAGTACAAAATGTTTACATTGTATCCAACAAAATATTTACTATACTAGTCGTATTTGTTTTTTATTTTTTACTATTTATTTTATTTTTAATTTTTTCAATATAGTTTATTATCGTTTATCACAATGATCAAATTAAATTTGATTTGACATAAAAGTATTACTATCATTTTAAAATAATTAAAATATGCATATATCTTGAAAAATATATCTTTTTAAGAATAAAAAATATAAATAATTTAAATTTAAATTCTTATATCTACCTAAATTATTATTTTTAAATAAAATACTCAAAGAATATTGAAATATAATTAATTTTTTAATTTTTGAAAATATTATAACTGAAAATAAAAATAAAGTCAGGGTCCTTTCTTCATGTGGAGGGAAAGGAAATGAAATGGACGGCCGCAATCTGTCCTCTCACATTCTACCACTACACAATAAATTTGTTGTGTTTACATATTAGTATTTTGGTAGTTTGTTAAAATTATAAAAAGAAAAAAGAAAAATAATTTCTTATTTATTTTCATATTGCGAAGTTGAAAAAAATCTGGGGGATATAAAATTAACTGGCTAAATTTTTTTTATAAAAAATTGGAGTTTATAAATCAAATAATGATATAATCAATTTTTAGATCATAATCTCAAGTAAAACGTTACTTGATTAATTCATTTGAATTAAGTTAATAAATTAACATTTTAAAATTAAATGAGGTGGAGAAATGGTAAATAATTGATCGGTGATATATAATTTTTCTAATTTTCAATTCATTATTTTTTTTTTCATTTTTAAAGTGTTATACAAATAAAAATAAAGTGGCGTATGATTTTGAGAGAATGAGAAAATGGAAGGATAATTTTGGGGCTGAAATTGAGTTGAATTATTTAGAAACCACATTCAACCCACTAAAACCAAACCCAACCCAACCCAAACTCAATCAAATTATTTTAAACCTAACCCGACCCGACCCAAAGTGAATTGGGTTGGAACCATGGGTTGAGATCCATTTTGCCCCCCAGTCTTTTTCGTATGAATGCAATTTGCTTGTATTTTCTATTTTAACTATCCGACGCTAATCTAGTATTTATCTAGATCATGTGAATCGTATTGATGATGTCCTTTGTTAATCTTATTGGTTGGTGGATGGGATTGGTGATAATTACTATATCCATGCTAATTATTGCATCAATTAGGATGGAGTGACTTAAATTATGTGATGTTGATTAGATGATCAATACTTTTTGTGCCAAGATTGAAATCGTCTTTTTCTTCTAAAAAATTTATTAGTTTCTCAATATTAAATTATGGTATCAACCACGACTTTTAGAAATTGCAAATGAAAGTGATGTCACGTCAATATTTCTTGTTTCTCGTTTTATTTCTGGTGTTTTTAATGGGGAAGGAACCGTGGAATAAGAAAGTCTCATGAAATCTGCTGTTGTTAATGTTTTCGAGTCATATGAATTTAGAAGCATTTTTATTTTATATCTCAAATTTGGAAGCATGACGTTCGCCTCATCCATTATTTATTAAATGGATAAAATTAAGTTTTCATATCCGTATCCATTTCCGTTAGGTAATATGTGCTCGAAAAGTGAATATCGGCGAACAACATGTGGGTGTGGGTAAAATTGTATTTCCATTCTATTTTTATATATAGTCTCACTTTTATCATCCGGTGGTATGCAATTTTCTAATATTTTTAGTAGTATTTTCTCAACTTATTTACTCTTTTATTAATGAGCTTTGAATTGGTTTGAACATTAGATGGTCCCAATCGAGCTTATTGACGATCCTAACTTGTATATTTGATTTCAAATTCCAGTAACTATTCACACCCAAAGCAGTGTTCGAAAAATCGGACCATTCATTGAATTGGAAAACTTACCAATTCACTATTCACTAGTTCAACCGTCGGTTGGACCGTAATTGAATGACAATTAAATTGTGATGTTATAATTATGCAATATATATTTATATTATATATATTACTTAAAAATTAATAAAATGCAAAAATATAAAACATATATAGAGAGCTTAAATGAATATATTGTCTAACTTCACAATCCAAAATTCACAATTCATATTACAAATGATCACCGCAATTTAAATATCTCAAGTCTAAAGTTTAAATATGATATGTAGGTGTACCTTTACCTTAAAACTTTGTACTTAAACAAAAAAATTAAAAAAAAATTAATTTCATTAAAAATTAAAAGGAAAAACCCCACTCCGATTCAATTGAACTGTGAGCAATTCATTGGTTCGAACGGTCCAATTGCCTGTCTGAACGGTTTTAACAAAATAAGATATTTTTAAAAATTTTTCAATTTTATAAGAAAATCGGACCGGTTCAACGGTCCAACCGGCCGGTTCGATTCGGTTTTTTAAACCATGACCCCTAGATACACAACTTCAAATCAAATAAAATAAATAAATAAATAAAGATTTTTCCTACTTACATCAAGCGTAATCTATACCAAAAAAACAGAGAGATTTTATGCACAGTCAAAGTGGCGATTATGTTATGTTGCACCAAATTTTGGATTACAAATTATGCCTTTAGTTTTCAATTTAATTTCAAAAAAATGTTTAACACTTGATATAAAATTACGAAACCAAGTAATATGGCCAAAACATAATGAAAATTTTTATTACATATTTAGGCACGCATGTATCCCACATTTTTGAACTCTTAAAATTTAAGAATTATTTGTTATAAATGAACTTATATTAATGAATAATAAATATTATATGTTATTAAGCATGGTTATTGATTAAATTATACTAAACTAAATTTTTATTTTTTATCAATATAGAATTAATAATATGATAAATTAAATTTAGGATAGCGTAGGATAACTATGAAATAATTCAAATTAATTAAAATTATGTCTAAATAATGGTAAATAACATATGCTAATATTTTATTTTTTGGTAAAATATTCCACTTTATTCTGACGTGAAATCTGAAATATTTATCTATTTCAATTTCTATATTTCTACTTTAGTATGTCCCAAGACTTTTTCTTGATAAATTTTCTTTCGATTATCATATCAATTTATTCATGCTATATATCATGCAAATTTATCAGAAAAGTAAAATTACCTGTTGTATTCACAGAAATCTTTCTAAGGTTTATACGTCTAAAAGTTATGGACAATCCCAATCAATAATCACTGAACATCATAAAAAGTTCGATGAAACTAACGATTGTGATCAAACAACAAAGTGATTAACAGCCAAGAAACAACACAAGTCAATCAGAAAAGAGAAAAAAAACAAACGATGAATGTTGACTCACAACTGTACTGTAATAGGGAGTTCAACAAATGAAATATGAATAGAATGAAGGGGAACATTGTGTTCAAGCAATCCAGACCTCGTACGCTTCAAGCAACCCAGACATCCTTTGAAATCACTTGGCAGTTTTGCATTATTGTCTGCAGAAGATCAAGAGTCATTAGTTCTTATGGAAACAGAGTTTGTGGGAGTAAGTGCATAAATGCATGGTTATGGTGTACTAAAGATTGAATTTTTATTCAACATTGTAGGTAATAAAAGAATGGACGACGGGTTTTCTTTTTTGTTCAATCAATGGATAGAAGGAACTAAATGCAATATGTAAACGCAATCAACATTAAACAGGGGAATACGAATCCTAGGTTTTACTTACCTGTCAATCTAGAAACAAAAGTAATCAATCATCAGGTGGAAAAATGGAAAGCTTGAATTCACTGACTGTGGTGGTTTGCTCTAATTCCAGCTGCCTTTTCTTGGCTTCATATGTTTTCCTGGCTGAGGCTGCTGCAGATTTAGAACAATGGTACAACTCCAACAGTTGGAGACTAGGTATATCAGCCAGCCCAAGTGGAATTTCTTGGAGATGCTCACAGTTCTGCAGCTCAAGGCATCTAAGTGTAGGGAAGTGATGGCCTGAAGCAGCCCAAAAAACTAAATTTGTGTGTCCAATGTGCAAGACTTGAAGACGTCAAAAGCCGCCATCAGCTGCCTCCCAGTACTACCCCATGAATGCTTTATCTTTTAGCTTGAGGACCTCCAGATTCTCTAGCAACCCAAGGATAAACATATGATTCCAGTCAAGAAAAGTATCTGACAAAGTCAGGCTCCTAAGCTTTGGTGGGAACTCGTAGGGTGCAGGAAGGCCGTACAATTGGCCTTCCGAAGGTGGACGAGGAAAACATCATTTATTAGCCTCAGCTTTTCAAGATTGCTTAATTTCCCCAAGCAATCAAATGATCCAGTACTCTTGCCATCCAGAAGCAAAGATAGTCGGCCACGAATGCTCAATTCCTTCAAATTGCAAGCCCTTCCAAAAACTTCTTCCATGCAACTTTGTGGTGAAATTGTACCAAGTGTTTGAAGCTTTTCACCTTCTTTACTACTTTTTCCTGTCTTGGGCAAATAAGCAGATGCATTTGTCTTCAGATGCCTTAATTGAACCATGTTCCAAATGTTTGCTTTTATTACAAGGACAGGAGATGTTGTATCAACTATAAAAGTTTGTATGTTGAAGAGCTTGGAGAAGGCTGCTAGAAGAATAGCTGAATCGAAGGATGGGGCAATGTACCTCAAATGAACCAAATGGTATATGTCACTGGGAATCTTAGTGAATTTGATGGGCTTGACATCTAAAACTCCAAGAAGTTTATAAGATGCGGGGATGGTATTAATCTTGTCTGAATGCAAGGTGATTTCTTCCTTGGAGAAACAAATGAAAGAGCGGATGCAACGTCCATGAGGTTTTAAAGAGAGAAAGTTCAAGATATTGGAGTGTATACAAATGCAACGAAACTTTTGAATGTCAGAAACTAGTTTCAAGACATTGGAATACATACAAATGCAACTGATGAGGGTTCGATTTCGTGGACGGATATGGATCTGAGTATGAATCACGATCAGATGTATTGATCTTCTGGATTGATTTGGGATGGAATCCTGTAATCACAGTAAACGTTAGGCTAGCCGAGTGGCCCTCGGCTTAGGCCCTCCGACACTCAAGTCAGTATATATTCGACCTTTCTAATCGAGCAGCGGAATGTATGGACTTTTGAGTGTATGAGTGCATACCTGTGAGAGGCAAGGATGAGGGGTTTTTATATTCTCCCCCGTGTAGGAAATGTCAGGGAAACCCTTGGCTTACCCTAGGGACCTCCAGCCTCTTACCGGGGGTAATTGGTCAATTCTCCCCGTTTGAATATTGCCAGCTGGATGTCCTTTTACGCTGCAGGACAAGATGATACACTGTTGCGGCGTCTGCTGTGTCAGACGGTGAGGGGAGGGCATGCGCCATTAATGCGGAGGCGTGTTGCCAGTTAACGCATTTAATGCGGTGGCAGAGTACTGTGCAGGGCTCGACATTAGAATCGACGAGAGGAGGGGTCGATAATGGATGAGCAGCTCCGAGGGCCATGGAGCGCCTTGTGGATTGGTCGAACAGGGTCGATGTAGCGCCTTGTGGATTGGTCGAACAGGGTCGACGAGTTACTTAGGTCCTGGGCCGTTGATTGGGTGTTGGGCCTCGCCGATTTGGGCTATCCTATATCAGCAACGAAACTTTTGAACGTCAGAAACTAGAGGGCAAAAACCTCCATCTCCAGACTTCTTCATTTCTTGGAGGAAATTCTCATCTCCAGAAACTAGAGGGTCAAAACTAGAGGGTAAATTTCTGCTAATAAGATCTTTCCAATAGTTTTTTGCAGTTTATTCCGGGCTGATTCCTGGCTTTTGCTGTATGAATCCTTCTGCAATCCACATACGGATCAATTTCCACACTGGGATCTCAAAGCCTTCAAGGAATGTCCCCAAATAGAGAAAGCATGCTCTCAAGTGAAATGGCAATCTGTCGTAACTCAATGATATAATTTTCTCTATTTGTCTCTCTGTTTCCTCATTAAGATAAGCACTCATGCTTTCAGATACTTTTCTCCATGCATTTGTTTTCGCACTCATTTCATCTAATGTTGATAATCTTTTGAAATTAATGCCTCCTATGAGCACTATTGCAAGTGGCTGCCCACCACACTGTTGTAATTGGCAATAATTACATGTTTAATTATTTGGATAGATGCCAATTATGGTTGGAATCCAAAGATAATTAAAGGGTCAAATGGAGGATGTGTAAATTGTTAAGTGTTGGATTGTCCCACATTGATAAATTGAGAAAGGGGAGACTTGCTTGTGAATTATAAAACCAAGTGGAAGAGTTGAAGGGTTGTTCCAACCCTTCACTTGTCCCACATTGGTTTTATAAACTAGTGTGGACTAGTTTATATTGAATTCTAGTAAGAATACTTGATAAAGAGTTCTTTAGGGGGTTCATATGAGTGGACCACAGGCGCGCCACCGCCACCGCCACCGTCTGACGCGGGTCGCGGGCATTAGGGCGAATGTCTCAGTCTTAGTCTTATCTTTTTGGATGAAATTCAATTAAAAATTTTAAACTTTGAACCCGTTGGAGATTACCTTGATATCTGGGATTTGATGTAGATCATGGGATGATGCTGGTAGGGACACGTGGCGTGATGCTGTGAACGGATGTGACGTGTGAAGGCCAAGTGGTAGAACGCCATTGGTTGTTGGTGGACGTGTGACGTGTGTGGGTGACGTGGCAGAATGTCATTCGTTGGGGTGATGTGTTAGAGGCCATTAACTGGCAGACTCTAACCCTAATCCCGCCTATAAATAGACTGCCTCTGGCAGTCTTGCACAGGCACGGCATTCGCCATAGTTCTCTCAGTACACACTATTCACGTCTAAGCATACTGCCCTACGTTCTTGATCCCGCTCTAAAAAATTCCTTCCCTTCTCATATTCTGATATTCTCCCCACAAACATTCCCTCTCTCGAATCTTGATATACGACTGTCTCATTCTAATTCGACAACTGAGTATTGTTCAAGGTGAACGAGACGGAGTGCACCTGATCGTTCTGGACCATCTCATCCTGGGAGGAGCTGTGTTGTACCCGTTGCATTGGTGAGTCGAGGTGCTTGTTTCTTCAAGCAAACAGAATTTCTCTGTGGTTTGTTCGTCCTATTGATGCTGTTACGATACAGAATCCTTAAGATAAGTTTACTTTAAAACTCAGTATTTATATTAGATAAATCTGACATCATGTTTTATTGCCTTGGTTGATATATGAATTTTGGCTTTTTCTGGACTCGTATCTGGTCAATTATATGAAATTCTGATTTGCCTTGAATTTGACGTATATTCTGATCACACATGTTGTATGTTTAATTT
The DNA here is from genome assembly GCA_018894105.1 of Jacaranda mimosifolia. Classification (NCBI taxonomy): domain Eukaryota; kingdom Viridiplantae; phylum Streptophyta; class Magnoliopsida; order Lamiales; family Bignoniaceae; genus Jacaranda; species Jacaranda mimosifolia. The sequence goes on along the minus strand of CM032124.1, from coordinate 2,302,737 downwards.
TGATAACGCACGCTTAATTCTAATATCGCATGCTTTATTTGGATTTCATATTGATAAAATACACGTATTGCCATAACTGTGATTATCTGTTCCATTCCTGATAATCTGACTTGCAACATTTGTTTATTGCTTTGGATTACTGCATGTTGGCATAAATCTTGGAATCAGCAATCTTAAAGAAATGAGTTATTTCGTGTGTTTATTATCTGTTGAAATTCTGATTAGATATCCTGTCAGGAATCTTGCCTGATATTTCTGATTAGATATCCTGTCTAGGAATCTTGCATGCATATCCTGCCTAGATATTATGCTATAGGACTTTCATTATAAAAATCTGTGATGGCTTCAACTTCGCATGCTATTGGTGATATTGTGTAAGCAAAAGTTGACCTTTTCGGACTGCCAAAAAAATTCGCGGGCCAGTATTTTAGGCGTTGGCAACAGCGTATGAAAATCTGGCTGACGATGAAAAGTCTTCTTTTGTTGATTCAGTTGACCATGCCAGAACCAACTGAAACTGATCCCAAAACTAAAGAAATAGCTGATTGGAAAACTAAGGATCAGATTGTTCGAGCGATTCTTTTAGCTATGTCTGATACACTCTTTGATGTATACTGTTCTGATTCCGGCTAAATCTTTATGGGATGAACTAGATAGGAAATACAATACTGAAGAGCAAGGGCCTCGAAAAGTATTCGATTTCCAAATTCCTGAAGTATCAGATGGTTTAGGGCAAGTCTATATCTGAACAGACATATGAATTGATCAATCTAGAGCATTTCCTAGCTGATGCCGAAATGAAACTTCCTGAAAAATTTATGGTCATGTCGATTGTTGATAAGTTCCCCAAATTTTGGAAAAGTTTTGGCATGACTCTAAAGCATCAAAAAGGAAATTGACTTTAGATAATATGATGATTGCCATAAGTATTGAAGAGGAGCACAGAAATCAAACACATATTGTTCCTATTGAATATCATCCTAAGGCGAATGTAATAATAGGAAAGAAGAAAGTCAACATGAACTTGAACTCTAAATCCATCGATAAGGGAAAAGCCAAAATGAATAAGAAACCAAAGACAAATAGGCCTTGCTGGAATTGTGGACAAAAAGGGCATTGGGCTAAGGAGTGTCCCTCCAAGAAAGCCAAGGCTAAAGCCTGGTCTGCTGGACCAGTGGTCAACATGGTTGTTGCAAACACCATCGAAGCTGGAGTTCCTGATACATCCATTGACAAGTATGTTTCTTGCAAACCCGAATTATTCTCTATCTATGAACCATATGATTGGTTGATAGACACTGGTGTTAATGTGCACGTTTGTGCTGATAAATCACTGTTTGTGTCTTACCAGCCTGTTAGCGGAAGGACTGTGACGATGGGGAACTCAAGTACAGTCAATGTGTATGGGATAGGACGTGTGGACCTGAAATTTCCTTTGGGGTGCACACTGTCTCTGCAAAGGGTGCATCACGTCCCAGAAGTTCGAAGAAATATAATAAGTAGTTCTGTAATAGTTAGGGAGGGTTATGAAATTTCTTCAAATCAAATAAAGTTGTAATTTTACATTATGGCACCTTTATTGTAAAGGCTATCTTTTTGATAGTTTGCTTAAGTTGCGAGTTGAGAACATTATTGGTTCTAATAAAGTTGATTTTTCTAATTCTCCTGTTATTAACATTATTGAGAATTCATCTGTTTGGGATAACCGTTTAGGATACTTGAACTATAGTTCGGTCAAAAGAATGATGAACTTAAACTTAATTCCTAAACATGAAATTGAATGAGGTCATAAATGTTAAATTTGTGTTGAAGCCAAGCAAGTTAGAAAACCTTACCACTCGGTTGAAAGGCAAACTGACATTCTTGACTTAGTACACACAGATATTTGTGAGTTCAATGGGGTCTTAACAAAAGACAATAAAAGATACTTTATCACCTTTATAGATGATAGCAGTAGGTATTGTTATGTTTATTTACTAAAACATAAAGATGAAGCACTAGATAAGTTCATTATGTTAAAAAATGAAGCCGAAACACAAACTGGTAGAAAACTTAAACGGTTAAGGTCAGATGTGGGAGAAGAATATGGGTCCACCCCATTTCATGAATACTGCCATAATTTTGGCATAATTCATGAAGAAACTGCTCTTATTCTCCCGCTTCAAATGGGATAGCTGAGCGAAAGAATAGAACCTTTATAGACATGATTAACAGTCTGCTTTTGAATTTTGGATTGCCCAAGTACATGTGGGGAGAAGCTTTGAATACGGTTGCCATATTCTGAATAGAGTTCCCTTGAAACATAAAGAAAGCACTCCATTTGAGTTTTGGAAATGCAGGAAATCTAGTCTAAAATACTTCCAAGTGTGGGGCCGTATTGCAAAAGTTCTAGTCCTTGAACACAAGAGAAAGAAACTAGGTCCTAAAACTGTTGATGTGGTCTTTCTAGGCTATGTGGAAATGTCTTATGCTATGCGATTTTTGGTTATTAAATCAGAAATTAGAAATTCTGGGCATAGATGTAAACACTATAGTCGAATTTCGCGATGCTACATTCTTTGATAACGTGTTTCCCATGAAGACTGAGATACCTCAAAATGTTTCTTTAGATTCAACCCTTGAGTCTACATTGATTTCAGATCATGTGGAAAAGATGTCAAATGTGGGGGCTAGTCCTAGTAGTACCAATGCAGTTCATGAAGAACTGGATAAACCCAAACGGAGTAAAAGGGCTAAAATCACTAAGGCCTTTGGAAGTGACTTTGTTACTTATAATGTCGAGGTTGATCCTGTTACCTTCAAGGATGCTATGGCTTCCCCTGAAGCTAAGCATTGGAAGGAAGCCATTAAGAGTGAGATGGATTCTATTGTCTCGAATGGGAATGGGAATTAGTCGATCTCCCTCCGGGGTGTACTACTATAGGAAGCAAATGGATCTTCAAAAAGAAACTTAAGTCTGACGGGACTATTGATAAGTTTAAGGCCAGGCTAGTTGCTAAAGGGTTTAGGCAAAAGGAGGGAATAGATTACTTTGACACCTATTCCCCAATAGTTCGTTTGATTACTATCCGAGTGCTAATAGCACTGGCTTCCATATATGATTTTCTCATTCACTAGATGGATGTGAAAGTAGCCTTTCTGTATGGTGATCTTAAGGAAGAAATTTATATGGATCAGCCTGAGGGATTTGAAGCTTCTGGAAACGAGCAAAAAGTTTGCAAGCTTGTTAAATCACTTTATGGTTTGAAACAATCACCTAAACAATGACATAAAAAGTTTGACAAAACCATATTGTCATTTGGTTTCAGAGTTAACGATAATGATAAGTGCATCTACTGCAAAGTTAAGGGTGATAACTGTATTATATTATGCCTGTATATAGATGACATTCTGCTGTTTGGATCCAACATTAAGATTATCAATGAGACTAAATGTTTCTTAAAGAACAAGTTTGAAATGAAAGATATGGGTGTTGCGGAAATGATTCTTGGACTTAAGTTGACTCAGTTCAACTAAAGGTATAGTAGTCTCTCAGTCTCACTATATTGAGAAGATAATTGAGAAATTTGGCTATAAACAAAGTAGAATCACAAAAACACCATATGATCTTTCAATGGCTCTCTTTAAGAATGAAACTGGTGTACCAGTGTCTCAGTTGAGGTATTCTCAAATAATTGGTAGCTTGCAATATCTTGCAAACGGCTCAAGACCAGATATCTCATTTGCAGTCTCTAAGTTTGCTAGATATACAAGCTGTCCTAATCGAACTCATTCGGAGGTTTTGGATAGGGTACTTAGATATCTAAAGGGCTCAGCATCACTAGCCTTGCACTACAAGAGATTTCTTTAAGTGCTGGAAGGGTTTAGTGACACTAGCTGGATTGCCAAAAACTTCAGAAGTAATGGGTGTACAGGGTATGTATTTACCTTGGGTGGAGGCACTGTCTCCTGGAAGTCTTCTAAACAGACTTTGATAACTCGGTCCACCTTTGAGGCTGAGTTGTGTGCTTTGGACACAACTGGGATAGAGGCAGAATGGTTATATGGGCTGATGGTACAATTGCCCATGGTAACCAAACCTCTTCTGGGAATTGCTGTACATTGTGACAATCAAACCACAATTGCAATGATTAGTAGTTCAAAGTTCAATCAAAAGACTAAGAGACACATCCAAGTTAGATTAAAATCTATAAGGGAGTTAGTGTCTGATAGGGTTATTGCAATTAATTTCGTCGGATCCAAAGACAACATTGCAGACCCTTTGACTAAAGGACTTGATTTGTCCTCAATTCATAAATTCAGGTTGGGGATGAGACTGGAAACCCATCAATGATATACCTGCAGTGGCAACCCAACCTACTAAGTGGAGATCCCACAAAGTAAGTTCAATGTGGTATAAACAAGCTACTGAGCACATCAAGTTGCAACTAAATTTAGATTGATACTTTGTATCTGGTGTCTCTCCCCTGATTGCCTAATAGGTGCTGACTATTGCTGGTACAGTAAGAGTTTAACTCTGAGTGGGGTCAAGTCGATTTTGGACGAGATGCGAGCAGTGCATCCCTGGAGACGCCCAACTAAGTGAATGTAGTCCTTTGGCTGGGACTAAAGGAATTGGGTTGTTCCTTGATAAACATTTATGATACAGGATTGGGACACATGGCCTTAATGTGTCAACCCTAAATATCAGTACACAGCTTTTAGCTCGTAGTTACTGATGGATGTAATCACAATCACGGGCACAAATTCAAGGCTTAGATCAATTTGTCCCAGTGGTGGCAGAAATCGGATAACTTAGGGAGTGGTTCAAACCGAAAGGTTCCATTTCTGAAAGCGAGCTATGTTGAATCTGATAGCCATTATCCATGGATTTGTGGGGGATTATTGTAATTGGCAATAATTACATGTTTAATTATTTGGATGGATGCCAATTATGGTTGGAATCCAAAGATAATTAAAGGGTAAAATAGAAGATGTGTAAATGGTTAAGTGTTGGATTGTCTCACATTGATAAATTGAGAAAGGGGAGACTTGCTTGTGAATTATAAAATCAAGTGGAGGAGTTGAAGGGTTATTCCAACCCTTCACTTGTCCCACATTGGTTTTATAAACTAGTGTAGACTAGTTTATATTGAACTCTAGTAAGAACACTTGATAAAGTGTTCTTTAGGGGGTTCATATAAGTGGACCACACGCGCGCCGCCGCCGCCCCCGCCCAGCCCGGCTCCGGATCTGGGTCATGGGTCACGGACGCAGGCGTTAGGGTGAATGTCTCAGTCTTAGTCTTATTTTTTTGGACGAAATTCAATTAAAAATTGTAAACTTTAAAATTTTAAAACTGGATAGGGCTAATCGGATAAGGGCTGACTTTGTCAAGACCTATTGGAGATTACCTTGGTATCTAGGATTTGATGCAGATCATGGGATGATGCTGGTAGAGACGTGCGACACGTGGCGTGATGCTGTGAACGTGTGTGACGTGTGAAGACCAAGTGGCAGAACGTCATTGGCTGTTGGTAGACGTGTGACATGTGTGGGTGATGCGGTGGAATGTCATTGGTTGGGGTGACATGTTAGAGGCCATTAACTGGCAGACTCTAACCCTAATCCCGCCTATAAATAGACTGTCTTTGGCAGTCTTGCACAGACACGACATTCGCTATAATTCTCTCAGTACACACTATTCACGTCTAAGCATATTGCCCATGTTCTTGATCTCGCTCTCAAAAATTTCTTCCCTTCTCATATTCTGATATTCTCCCCACAAACATTCCCTCCCCCGAATCTTGATATACAACTGTCTCATTATGATCAGCAACTGAGTACTGTTCGAGCTGAACGAGACGTAGTGCACCTGAACGTTCTGGACAAACTCATCCTAGGAGGAGCTGCGCTGTACCCGTTGCACTGGTGAGTCGGGGTGCTTGTTTCTTCAAGGCAAACAGAATTTCTCTGTGATTTGGTCATTCTATTGATTCTGTTACGATACAGAATCCTTAAGATAGGTTTACTTTAAAACTCAGTATTTATATTAGATAAATCTGACAGCATGTTTTATTGTTTTATTGCCTCGGGTGATATATGAATTTTGGCTTTTCCTGGACTCGTATTTGGTCAATTATATGAAATTCTGATTTACCTTAAATTTGACGTATATTCTGATCACACATGCTGTATGTTTAATTCTAATAACGCATGCTTAATTCCAATATCGCATGCTTTATTTGGATTTCATATTGAGAGAACGCACGTATTGCCATAACTATGATTATCTGTTCCATTCCTGATAATCTGACTTGCAATATTTGTTTATTGCTTTGGATTACTGTATGTTGGCATAAATCCTGGAATCAACACACACTGCTCTGTAGTTAGTTTTCCAAGAACTTCCAACTCAGAAGGGTACTCAGGCTTACTGAAAATGTCCAACCGAAGCAGCAACCAACTCTCATCTTGAGTCAAGAATCGTAACTTGTGGAGAGGCCTATTTTTATTAGCAGAGCGAGCCACTTCCTAATGTTGACTTGTGTTCAAGACTTTACCCGTCTTATTGCTCTTTGGCAGAGCAATTTTGATTTTTTCCTAATCCTCGGCTGTCCACACATCATCCATGACAATCAAGAATTTTTCTGTCTCTAGATGATCAGCAACTAGCTGGGCTAACTCCTGATCAGTTTTGCGATAGATGTCCTCAGTGAGCCTAGTGAACTCTTTCAGAATGGGAAGAAAGACATCCTTCTTTGTGAAGTCTTGAGAAACATAAACCCAAATGCGGGTGAGGAATTGGTATTGGATTTGTGGATCACGAAAAATCTTCCCTGCCAACGTTGTCTTCCCAAGGCCAGACATACCAATGATGGAGATGACATCAAGGCACTCAGTTTCTTCGGTGAGATATCCTATTATTTCTCTGCCTCATCTTCAAAACCTATGACATTGTTTTGTCTCACAAGCAGATCTTGTTTGAGAATTTTTGAGATCAAAGATTGGGATAATTTCAATTTTGGTCTGCCAAGTATGCTAATAATTCAATTTTGGTCCCCGTGTTTTCACTTGTATCACATTGCGTCCCTAAAATTTCATTATTTCATTTAATGTCGTTCCTTCGTCAACACTGCCTTTTGGTAGTTAATGGCAACTGCCTTTGAGAGAGAAGTTGATGTAAAACATGTGGGGCATTAAGAAATAAGAAACATCTGTTGAGAATGAGAACTTAAATACTTGTAATGTAGAGGAGTAAATTTACTGCAAAATTCTCTGAAAATTAAGAAAGCTGGAATACAGTTGAAAATGAATATAAATCTCCCTAACACTTGTTTTTATTCTACTTTCTTCATGTGGAACTAAACCTTACATGAGGCCACTGTCCAGCTTCATTGGCTTCAGAACAAATGAAAAAATACCCCTAACGCCCCTATTGTAAGATCTACACGCAGACAAGACAAAATGACAACACGATTATAAATTACTTGTCACACAAACACTAGCTAAGAATTTACTAGTGCTCTGGATTTGCACCCATGACATCTTCAGTTTAGAAAAAAGTTGAAAAAAATGAGTCATCTTTAGGTTCTTCCTTGGCTATGGACAACACGTTTTGTGTCTGCTGCATCTAATTCATGTATGCACTTGCTGAATTTCCAAGCCCTGAAAATGCAAAATTATTCGTGTTCTGCAGCATTTGAAAGGTATATGGTGTTTGGTTTTGCGTCATATGCAGCCTTGCTGCATTGGGGAAATTCATCCCGTTCTAATGGCTACTGATGGCAGGCAGATTTTACAATTATATTCATTACCGGAGGTCTATTCATGGTGTAACTCCCACTGTCTCGTGCTACAGGAACATCATGATTGTGTTTTCCTTCGTACGTGGTGATCACTGCTCTTGCATCATGGCATGCTCATTTGACGTGCTTCCTAACGGGACATACGTTAGGAAGATGACATAGTATCACCCATGTTTCAAGTGCAAGACAAAGGATAAATTTACAAGTTTAATTATGTGAGCTCCACAAGCCATACGCATCTTTCACTTTAAATATCTAGGTGGAGCTTTACTTAGTGTGGAAAGAAATGGCCCATGTCCCTCTGTTGTCCAATGTACACAAGTAGGTAGTGTGAGATATTTTTTGTTTAAATTAAAATCACCTCAACTATATATATTGGCAATTTTAATACATTCGATGCGTGTGTTAAATTTTTTATAGTATAAAGTAAATATAGTAAATATTTATTTTTTGATGTAATATTAATTTTTTAAATAAAATTTAATATTTATTTAAATTTTTACATAAATAATAATAAAATACTATGAAAAGCTAGATGATAATTATGAGTGTAGAATATGTGGGTTGTAAAGAGTAGTTACTATATAAATTGTAGTTTATGATGATTGAAGGCAGTTTAGGTAAATTGCAAGAAAAATACCAAAAAGGAATAGGTGTTTTATTAATTGTACTATAGATAACAAATTAATATATATTTTTGTGCAATTGTTTCACATAAAATAGTAATTAATCATAAAATATATATGATCAATTATATGTAATGTGATTGATTGTCATGGATTATAATATTGGTCAAAGCGATACACATGATTGGAACGGATTTCTTTTCGAAGATTTTGTAAACAATCTCCTTGTGTTCAAGAATTGGAATGGAGCGCACTTGAAACATGGGTAACTATGCCTGCTTCATATTGATTGCTATGATCACATTGCCCAAGTCTTATCATTTTGCATGGGTGATACATGTACATACAAAGACATACACGTAAACAATTCAAACCACGGATCTTTTCCTTTGGATTTAAATGCATGTGGATTAATTAACTACCCTCTTCCTAGGGTGAATCTCCATTGTATTAGCGGTAGCAACACCAACTTTTTCTGCAGAGAAAAGGGTTTCGTGAGATGGAAAAGTTGAGGCCACTTCTGAAGAGGGTTTTGTAAGATCACTTGAGGAGTTTACAAACGCAAGAAGGATGAAGAGAAGGCCAAAGAAGAGGAAGAAATGTTGGGGTTTTGTGGAGAATTCAAGAACTGAAGAAGAAGAAGAAGAAGAAGAAGAAGAAGAAGAAGAAGAAGAAGAGTAGATTTTGAGTGTTGTTGCCATGCAATTTGAATATAGAAACCTGCAACCACCCAAGAGTTCACCAGAGATCAATAACCACTAACCAGATGATCAAGAAGAATTAAGAGAGGAAAATCAGAAGCTAGAGAGAAAGAAAAAATAAAGAAAGAAAAAAAGAAAGAAAAGAGAGAAGGGAGAAGAAGCTTCAGAAAAAGTGGTGGATGGAAAGGAGAAGGGTTTGAAATTCCATACACATTTTGTTTTTAATTTGAGGAACCAAAGAATTCCTTTCGTTTTTCTTTTTAAACTTAAGATGGGTGAAAGAAATATGTTGTCTTCATGTCACGTGAGGAGCATGTGACAGTTGCCGTTAACTATCAAACAGGCAGTGTTGACGGAGGGATGATATTGAATGAAACAATGAAACTTTGGAGATGTAATGTGATACTAGTAAAAACATGGGGACTAAAATTAAATTAGTGGCATACTTGGGGGACCAAAATTAAAATTATCCCAACAAAGATTAATAGAAGTTGGAAAACAAAAAAGCTCATGCATGCTTTGAGATCTCCAACAGGATACATATGGCATGATTTGCTTCTTAATAGAGATAAATATTGAGGGCAAAAGTTGATCTTCTTTATTGATGATCATCCAATCCAAATATATACAAGTTTAAGAATAACAGAAGCCTCCAAAATCTGCTATGGATAAGAAAATACATACAAATTTAGAATTAATAGAAAACATAAATTAAAAATAGGAACAACCTTAAGGTCTATCCTAATCCTTCATTGATACTTCCAACATGTACAAATATAGATTTTTTTAGAGAGCTCTCTTCTACTAAAGGCATTCCTATAAAGCGAGACATGAAAATTACAAAGCAAGCAAGTTTGTTCACACTGTACTTAATCGTTCTAAATTTTTAGTCAATGGCTTTGAGGGAATTCCACAAGAACTAAGATATTCTCTTTTGTACTGGTTGATAAGAAGCACTGGCTAGTTACAGAAGTTAACAGTCTTTTCTAATTGTAATTATGCCATTTCGTATACATAACAAATACATTCACATTATATTTCACTAAACTATTCTGTCTGGATTTCTTCGTGTCAGAAAATCATAATTATTGGATTTCTCAATAAATGTATAATAATTCAAAGAAAATCAAGATATAAGGAAATAGACAAAATCATAATAATCACCTCTGACTCTTGATCAGGACCAACGTCTCCGACATTGAGGGTAGTAAAGTCAATCTTGCTCATGAAGTCGTAGGCATCTCTGACTTCTTTGGCAGTGCCGAGGAGCACATCAATAGGCCGCTGAAAAGATCTGAGGAAGTAATTCTTGGACCTGCTCTCGGCGGCCTCAACTATGAAGGAGTCTAAAATGTCCTCCGCCTCGTAAACGGTGTTGCGTATCTGGCGGATGAGTTGAGCATTAACTACTTTGCTTCCACTACCAAACTGATAAGTTAGTATCATCATTAGATGGATGGATATTATCCACATCACTTGGAGATTCTGAGCTCTCTTGCTGCTGAAGTGCAGACTCAAGTTGTTGCACAACTTGATCCATTGTTGGCCGTTTCTTTAGTTCATAACGCAGTCATCTTTCAGCAACCCCCACAAATGCCTTTAGGCTACCTTTTGATATTTCGCCCCTCAAATCTGAAGCTACGATCTGATCAGCTTTTCCTTTTCTAATGTTTTCTTGAGCTCAACTGGCTAGCTTCTGCTCATCCTCTACAGTAGTTAGACCAATTGCTCGCCTCCCACACAATACTTCCAACAAGACCACCCCAAAGGAATATGTGTCACTTTTCATGGTTACTTTACCACTCGTGTAATAACTTCGGTCTATGTATCCAAATGAGCCAATTACTGTTGTGGTAACATAAGTCTCTAACTCGTTTCTGTTTACAGATTTGGCCAGGCCAAAATCTGAAACCTTAGCTGTGAAATCTTCATCAAATAGGATATTTGAAGCCTTTACATCGCGGTGTATGAGGATTTGCCAGTGTGCAGATAGTCTAGCCCTCAAGCAGCTCCAATGCATATATTAAGGCGTTGCTCCCACGTCAGAGATAAGCTAGAGCTGTTATGGTCTTTCCTTGCAAATTTGTAAACGTGATTAGCCAATGTTCCACAGGCAATATACTCATAAACAAGAATCATTTCCCCTTTCTCATTGCAGTAGCCAATTAGAGAGATTAGATTGACATGTCAGAGCTCAGTTAATGTTTCAATCTCTGTCAAAAACTTTGCTACCCCTTGGCTGGAACTTGATTTTAGCCGCTTTATGGCCACAGTCTCTGTCCCATTATCAATGTGGCCTTCGTAAACATTACCAAATCCACCCCTTCCAATGAGATGTGCATCACTGAAATTTCGAGTGGCTAACTGAATTCTCAACTAGTGAAAACTGGCGACATAGTCGTTTCACCTTGGCTGATGGCTTGTTTTTCTCCTCTGTACTGCTGCCTTCCCGAATTTGTGTCGATGTGATGCTTACCTTGGCAAATATTGCTATTGTAACAGCTACAATTGTGTTTTGGTGGCCAACAACTTGAAGTAAATTCTGGATAGTCCTGATTAATGAATCCTGTGCCACGGGCATTGGATTTGAACTTGCAAAGCTACTCAACTTCATTATCTCAAATCCTTTAAGGAGTCCATGACCTTCCAAGAATTCATCATCATTTGATTGCAGACAAATCAAGAGATCCCATTTGCCATCTTGTTTTCTCCCTTTCATCATCATCAGATAGTCTCTATAGAAGGGTATGCTATTCTCATCATTTTTTTCTCTGACTATGTCAATATTACCATCAACAATCATTTCATTAATGTGACTTCAAAAATAACACCACCAATCAATGCCATCTTTAATCCTGCCTTGGAGAAATGAAGTCTGATCAAGTACTTAAATCCCACATCCATAAGTATTTTCCAAATAGTATTGTTGATCATGCTTGCTTTTCGCCTAGTAACCATTTCCCACATCCCAAGCATGTCACCATTATCACCAGCTAACAAAACAATATCCTCTAACTTTTATTTGCTGGATTATTTCAAGTGCAGTGGTGTTATCAACATAAACCAGAAATTTCCCAACAACTTGGAGGGCTTATTTATCAAAATATGGTAAAAAATTGTAATTTTACAAAACTACCGTGGTTTGGAAAGAGATGCAAAAATACCGTAAGGTGTGGCTCCAAGCCACGCCTTTTCGTTTCTGAAAATTTTTTTTTTTTATAAATTAAATAGAGGCGTGGCTTCTCTAGCATGGCAAACTTCCCACCGCTGCATGCAATAATCCTTTTTTTTTTTATTTTAAATTGAAGAGGCGTGGCTTTTTATAATTGAAACTGAAACAAGAGGCACGCCTCTTGTGGAGAATTTTTTTTTTCCTGTACAGTGTCATTGGTCTTACTTATACACAACCCTTCCTTCATTATTCATTACTCTTCCTCAAATTTTTGAAACGAAAGAGAGTGGTAGTGTTGTGGCTGCAACAGGTGCAGGAAAAATTGAAGAGAAAAAGCAAAGAGAGAAGGAAGAAGAAGATACAAAGAAGAATAAATTGTGTTTAAAATAAGGTAAAAATGTAAAATTTTAATTTATGCTGTTGAAGATTATAATTTTTTATTTTTAATTATTTTATGTTATTAATTTTGTATTATTAAGATGATATATTGTAATTTTTTTTTTTGAATTTTTTTCAGTTTGGTTAGAAATCTTAAATTGGAGAAGGAAGATTTTGACCCACAAATATCATGTTGGTTTTTAAATTTTTGAAAGTATATTAAATTGAGTTGTTTACTATGAAGTTTGAATTGATATTGTGATGCGAAAGCTATTTTAGTTTTTAATTTGAATAATTTGAAATTGATAAGCATGACATTAGTATTAGTTTATGTTTGTGGTTTTTTTCTTTGTAATTATTAATTCATATACAATGAAAAAATGAAAAATAAAAGCACATAATAGAGTATCAATATTTTTACATTACTGGTTATTAAGCAATTCAAATGCTAATAAATTTATATTAAATTTTAATTAATTTATATTAAGTTACAAAATTAAAATTAAATAATTAATTAATTCATACTAAGTAAAATATTTTTGAACAAATTATATATGTTATATATTTATTTATAAAAATTATATCTCTTATAAATTATGTGTATTATAATTTACATATTACTTGTAAATATTTATTATATTGTAAATATATTAGTCTATATACAATATATAGTGCATTATATATTTTAATATATATAGTAAATACAATATATGATATATATCATAATATATAATTATGTAATATATTATATATATTATAGTATATAATACACACAATATATAATATATACAATATATACTATATAATACACATAATATATAATATAGAATACATATATAATATATAATATATCTCCTTTTGAGGCGCTGAAAAGCGCCTCAAAAGGAGGTCATGCATGGAAAAGGCAAGCATTGCCTTTTCCAGGCGCTGTTGACCAGCGCCTGGAAAAAGGTGCTGATGTCTGCCCTGGATAGGACTGACATCAGCAAAATAATTTTTAAATATATAATTTTAAAAATAAAATATATTTAAAATAAAGAAATGTAAATTTAAGTTATGAAAAAATATATTTAAAATTAACAAAGTTAAAACTTTTAAATCTAATATATATTTATGAAAAGGAATAAAATTAAATTTGAGTAGTAAGTATGATATTATTATAATTCAATTTAGAATATATATTATTTATATTTAAAATTTGAATAAATAATTGTTTAACTTATGAAATAAAGAAAACTTAAAATAAATAGAAATATATATATTTAAAATAAAATAAATTAAAAATTTTAAATTTAATATATATTTATGAAAAATTAGTCTTGGTATATTTGAGTGGTAAGTATGATGTTATTATAATATAATTTTCGTTCAATATGTTATTTTATATTTAAAATTTGAATAAATAATTTTTAAAAACAAAAGATGAGCCTAGAGCACTTTAAAATTTTTATAAAGTGACTATGTATTTTTCAAGTGTTTGAGGAACGTTTCTTTTTTTTATTTTAGTGGTAGTATTTATTTTCGGTATAAATGTGCATAACTTCATCAATTTACAGTTAGAATATATGTAGATGATGATATGGTTATTTTATTTTTAATTTGCCTGGTAGGATGGATACCACAAATGTGTATGGTTCACGTGATCCGACAGTTCTATACATGCAATCTAGTCATTGATCAGAAGACGTATTTGTTGGGGATGTTGACACAACGCTTGTAGTGAGACGAGGAGATAATTCATTTTGGAATGTCGTAAGTCAAGCAGAGCTACATGTCCGGGTGTTGAATTTGTTGCATGAGATGAGATTTTACGGTGTATATAGTTGTGGGCACTTTCCTATGGATCTACACTTGATCACAGCTTTGGTAGAGAGATGGCGTTCTGAGACTCACACCTTCCATTTTCCTGTCGGAGAGGCTACAGTTACACTTCAAGATATGGCTGTCATATGGCGCCTACCAGTACGAGATCGACCTATTACTGGTGTAGACTCTAACTTGACGGTTGAGGAGTGGCAAGAGTATTGTGAGCATTATCTTGGTTTTAGGCCTGAAGAACAAAGATTTAGGGGATCTCGCCTTCATTTGACAGCTATTGCCATGCACATTCACAACAACCGTATTACAAATGATAGCCCTGATTTAGAGGTTGAACAAATTGCACGTGCATGTGCATTAGTTCTTTTAGGAGGTGTTATTTGCCCAGATTCTTCAGGTAATGCAGTACCATTAGTATACTTGAAGCATCTTGAAAATATTGGTGATGTTCATAAATTTAGTTGGGGAAGTGCTGCTTTGTCATTCTTGTATCGTGAGCTATGCACTGCATGCCAGAGGGGGAAACTTAATATTGGTGGAACCATGCAACTACTACAGGTGAAATTAAAAAAACTTAGTAAATGTTACATAGATGTAATTTCATCGTTATGTGTCCCTAATCACTTGTTCCATTGTAGATTTGGGCATGGTCGAGGATTCGAACCCTAGCACCGCTAGGTCTACTAGGTCGTATTACTATAGAACCACGGGTAGTTGATGACCACGAACTGCCGATGCCTGCATATGGTGCTCGGTAAAATAAGCTCAATTGTGATGTTGTAGTCATTCCTAGTAATATATGTATCATAAATTAATTTGTGGCTTACATCTGTGGGTGCAGTATTTCTCCTTTACACATACTGCAAGTCACTCTGTACGGATTATGCGATCCATGCTTGATAGAATGTCAGCACACGAGGTGACTATTTATGTATATATATTGTGTGCAGCTATTAAAGATATTATGAATAGTATCATATCAATATCATGAATAGTCGTGACACTATTCATGAATAGTATAGACACTATTCATGAATAGTATAATGCTTTTAACTATTCATGATTGGATGATCTCCTGTGTGTATACATATAAATATGTGTGTATACATATGTGGAAGTGTAGAAATAAATTCGTGTATACACATAGTTGAAAAAACAATTGGAAATATATTAATTTGAGAGGAACGAGATAGAGAAAAAAAAAAT
This sequence comes from Jacaranda mimosifolia, assembly GCA_018894105.1. Taxonomy (NCBI): domain Eukaryota; kingdom Viridiplantae; phylum Streptophyta; class Magnoliopsida; order Lamiales; family Bignoniaceae; genus Jacaranda; species Jacaranda mimosifolia. The sequence goes on along the minus strand of CM032124.1, from coordinate 2,287,049 downwards.
CAAGTGAAAGAAAAAAAGAGAGGAAAATTTTTGGAGGAACACTAATAGCCACTATAATTATTCTTGCAGATATGGCGGACATGGACACGATATACATTGTGGTATATAATGGAGGAAAGATTACAAGAGACTCTAACTCTGTCAGTTATGATCGTCCTGCGTGTGGATATATACCACTATCCTGGTCGGCAAAATTTTCTGAGTTATTGTCAAAATTATATGAAGTGTTGGGATATAATAACCAATACTTCTTAAAAATTTTGGCAAAGATTTATTTGGATAAGGAGGCTCACACATCAACTGTCATGCAAGTGGAAAATGACATTAATTTATCTAACTTGTTAGATCCAATGGCTGGCATGAATACTGTGGAGTTGTTCGTCGAAGCTGAACCAGTACGCCATACTAATATGCAAGATATATTATTGCAAGGAGAGCATGGATCTTATATGTCACTTTTGATGCAATTTCCATTGGGTGGTACTTCTACATCGCACCCAACTCTGTTGGGAGGAGACCAATATGACACTCAATTTAGTGGCGACTATGGTCATACAATTCCACACACGGAGGCAGGGATTCCTGACTTGCCCACCGTAACAGATGGCTTTACAAACTTTGGGATTCATGATATTTATGATGGTGGTTCTACATCTTGTCAACATCTCAACGTTGGTCCTTCTACTTCCCATCAAGAATTTTCAGGAGGACACCAATATGAGCTTGAACGCCCACAAACAGACCACAACTCCTCTGAATTATATACAGACAGTTTTCGTGATCAAGAGCTTAGTTCTTCAGAGCCCGACGATTATGACACAGATGAAGTAGCCGATGATGCCAATGAAGAGCTAATACCACCACATGGTGAGGGAACATCTAATCAAGCACAGGGGGCGAATCAATCACACTTGTATTCGGTCATTCTATTCTTTTCCACAATAGAAAAAGATCTACCTGGAGACTCTGTGGATATTCCGTCTGGAGCATCGGGGAATTATTATGACAGTAGCCGTGGAAAGCTTGAGATAGGCATGGTTTTCAAAGATAAAAAGCATGTTAAGGCTGCTGTCAAGGATTTCTCCGTACGTGTTGCTAGACGAGAGTATCGTGTACTTGAGAGTACAAAAAAGTTATGGAAAGTGGTGTGCAAACTAGGGTGTTCATGGAGTGTCCAGGCAGTTGTGAAAGAGCAACTAGGAATGTGGAAGATTACTAGGTATGAGAGCCCTCACACTTGTTTGATGAATGAAGTTTCGATTGATCATCAAAACTTAATTCAAGAAATGATCGCCATGGACTTGTTGGGACATGTTCGTGACGAGCCGGCATATAAGATAAAGAGTGTGCAGCAAAATGTGAAAGACAAATATGGATACGAAATCTCATATGCAAAGGCATGGAAAGCATTGAAACGTGCAAGGGAGCACCTTTTTGGGACATGGGAGACTTTAGTAAGAATGTTGCCCAAGTATATGGGAGCTCTCCAAAAGTGGAATCCAGACACCATCGTTGAGTGGGAGCATGAACGAACTAGTATACCAAGGCAGAAAATGTTGAAGTATATGTTTTGGGCCTTTAAACCGTGTATTGATGGGTTCAAACATTGCCGCAAAGTTATCAGTGTGGATGGAACTCATCTATATACAAAATATAGACACAAGATGTTGATTGCAGTGGCTATGGATGCAAATCAACAAGTTCTGCCATTGGCTTTTGCAATTGTTGATGACGAAACCTTTTTATCATGGAAGTGGTTTCTGGAGATGTTGTCCAAGCACATCATCAAAGGAGCAAAAGGCATGTGCCTGATTTCTGATCGTCATCGTGGCCTCTTATCTGCTGTTTAATGCATACCTGATTTCACGCCCCCTCGAGGAGTACATCGATTCTGTCTACGGCATGTCTGCTCCAATTTCAATAAACATTTCAAAAATGTTCATTTGAAGGATTTGTGTTGGAAAGCCGGCTCAACAGCCCAAGTTCAAAAATTTGATAGGCATATGGGAAAAATAAGAGAAACTAATGAGAATGCCTATTCATATTTGCAAAACATTAACAAAGCTCAATGGACATTCTGTCATGATGGAGGATGGCGTTGTGGTATTCTGACTACGAACATGTCTGAGTGTTTCAATGGGGTACTGAAGGGTGCTCGTCAATTGCCGATTACAGCTATTGTTCAACAGACATTCTCTCGTTGTGTCAAACTATTCCTTGATCGGATGGCCAAAGCTCATGGCACGATGAATAAGCAGCAGCCTTGGGCCGATTATGCATATAATATATATTCCAACTGACAGCACCATTCTATTGAGCACATCGTTCAAAAGTTTGACTACACACAACAGTCGGCTTCAATTATAACGCGCATGCACACAGGTCAAGGAAATCAAGTGCAAGTTGTCAAACTTAGGAAACGTGAGTGCTCATGTGGAAAATGGGCTGAACTTGGTATTCCATGCTCCCATGTGATGAGTGCATGCCGACATTTTGGATTAAATGCTGTAGTATTTGTCAAGCCATATTACAACATTGAATATTACTTGGCAATATATCAAGGAAGCTTTCAGCCGATATGGGGCGAAGATTATTGGGATGAAAATAATTTTGAACTAGTACATAATCCAACCCGTAGAGATAGACGTGTTGCAGGAAGGGATCGCACTACTCGTATCCAAAATGAAATGGATTGGCCCCAAGCACGTGCAAGACAACAAGCCCGCTGTCATGCACAAGCCGAAGTTGAAGCCTAAACCCAAGCGCAAGCCCGACATCCTTAATTCTTCCAACTGTGTAATTATATTTTATATTCTATGTTTTTCCTTTGTATTAGACTTTATCAACAATAAATTTGGTCGAAATTTTCAAAAATTTTAGACAGTTCTGACCTATGTCATATTTCACTAACATACTTAAAAAATAATACCCATACATTGTTCTTTAATTAAATAGTGAGTGTTACATATTAAACTTGCAAAAATTAAATATATATAGTATTATAAGTCAATATTCTAGCTCTGTCTTAGGTAGTTGAAATCAAATTTGGAATTCAAAGTTAAGAAACAAAGCGAAATACTACATGATATTAATCATTGTCATTCAAGATACATTAGCATTGACAATGACCATTTTTTTATTCAATAACCATGTATATCCACGCTACAAAAATGGATCATCTCTCATTTGAGTTCATTTTTTAAATATTAAAAAAATAAATAAATGATAAAGTTATGTGAATGGTGGGTTTTATAAGTGGAATACATAAATAGGATCGAGTTGGTAAAAATATTATGTGACAGTTTTATATGCCATGATAATAACATATCTTCAAATTATACGCATCAATTATGATTAAAATGTATGATATTTCTTAAAAAATGTATTAATAGAGCTTACATCATATACTACTGTATATATACAATTCTTTACTGTATCTTAAAATACATTTTTGCTATGCAAGGGCGTGACATGCATTTGCGAATGTTTTACAAAAAAAAAAAAAATTATGCTAAGGTCATGCCTCTTCACTTTTTAAATAAAAAAAATGAAAAAAAAATTGCATGCAAGACCACGCCTCTTCAATTTTTAATTAAAAAAAAAACATGGAAGAGGCGTGACCCGTCCATTTTCAGCTGAAAAAGAAAAACATACATGGAAGAAGCCACGCCTCTTCATTAAAATATATATATATATATATATATGCATGCAAGAGGCGTGGCCTCTCTTCCATTTTCAGAAGAAAAAAATACATGGAAGAGAGGCCACGCCTCTTCAATTTTTATTAAAAAAAAAAAATGAATTGAAAAAAAATTTTGCATGGAGCGGAAATTTTGCCATGCCAGAGAGGCGTGGCCTCTGTTTAATTTATAAAAAAAAAAAAAAATTCAGAAACAGAAAGACGTGGCTCCAGGCCACGCCTTACGGTATTTTTGGAAGCTTTCTCAAACCACGATAATTTTGTAAAGTTGCACCTTTTTTACTGTATTTTGATAAATAAGCCCAACTTGGAGTCCAATATCTCCTCTGTGAAAATAAGAAAGACTGGCAGGCACCAAAATAATCTAAATCCCATTTATGAAAGCATATATATCTGATAATTCACTGAATTCTTGGCTTTCTTCCATTTTTATAACAAACTCCTTGACCAAAGAATTCACGCCAAGAGCATCAGCAGTAAAGGAAGCGCTAAAGTTGCTAAGCAGTGTGAAAGGACCAGCTTCAACAGCAAATAAGTCCTTGAACCTTTTAAAGCCTCTGTATGGAGGCGGAGAATTTTCTCGCTTGGATTCACTTTAAACACATAGGAAAATCGAGAACGAGATAGTCGCGCGGTTTTGTACGGACCCGGATCATCACCAGAGATTGTCAACTTATGGGTTGCTGTTGAGGCGGTTGATAAGCCCTTTAATCGTAGCAATGAAGATAATTTAGAGTTTACATCTCCGCACCATTCTCATCCGTTTTGCGCTGCAGAAGTTGAGCTTGAGCCACAGTCGATTGAAACATCGCCGGGGAACGAAGATAATTTAGAGTTTACAGCTCCGCACCATTCTCTTCCGTTTCGCGCTGCAGAAGTTGAGCTTGAGCCGCAGTTAATTGAGTCGGATTGTTACTAGCGGATACGAATGCGTTGAAGAAGTGCAGAAATAGCAAGGGAAGTGAAATTTGATACAGATTCATGCTTCAGCTAGCTGAATTCTGAGTATTGGTGCTGGGTAGTTGGAAATTTGCGAATGAATGTTTTGTGATCAGTGATCAGTGCTTTCACATTCCACCTGTATTCTCGATTTACCTTCGCTTTGTTGACGCGGCTCTGGGGTCATTATTTAAGTTTCATTACAGTTTTTCTGGGAATTTCTAAGAAATGTGGAAAGAAAAGTTATTGAAAATGGGTCCTGTCCTGGAGAACTAAGGTGTCTGATAATTCATAAATTATTTCTCTAATGGAGGAAAAGCAAACATTTTTATAATTAATTGATGTGTTTCATCTTTTTGACGGACTACTCGGTTTTTTCCATTTGTTCATATTCATGATTTTTGAAATCTATATACACCACATAGTATCTAAGGTTTGAATAATTGTATAGTCCATAAAACTAAAAATAAAAAAATTATTGCTTTATAGTTTATGATGTACGATTCATTGATTCATCAATCCGTTTGCTGCTAATTAAATTGTGACATCATAACTACACAATACATATATTTTTATTTTATATATTGTTTTAAAATTAATAAATACAGAAAGTAAAACATAATTGGTCCTATTTGAATAGACCAAATAAATTTTTAATTGTTAATTACATAAATAAAAAGAAAAAAATATAATCAATTCAAATCAAATAGATTGCAAGCCGCCGTTCTATAGGTCAAATGATTCTCTCAAAATATGATGATTTTTATGAAATTGTCGACTTTTATATAAAAATTAACTAAAAAATAGGATAATCGACGATTCTATCGGACTGCCTGATTAGATTCAATTTCTTAATTATTGATGGCATCATCTTGAATTCAAAGTTTTCTTATTTTTGGTGTCAACAATTATTGTATTGGCAATTTTGGCAAACGTCACTTCCATGCAAACAATAAGGAAAATACGTTGCGTATAGGAGCTTTACTTTCACGCACACAATATGCTCATCAGAAGGCAATATATTTTGTTTCGATAAATATGTCCCTTTGCGTTTAAACTCACATGTACATAAATCAGTGCAAGCGACAAGTAATGACAAAAGGGTATTATTAGCCAATCAGAAAAAAAATATGGCAAGGTAGACAATGAAATTGACACAAGATTAATATATTCTTAACTTTCATGTCGACTTTTGTCCAATTACTACAACCCTCACCCAAGGTTTTAAAAATCAGATCGGATCAGCCGGTTCGATCGATAATCGGCGACTGGTCCGGTCCGAATCACTCCCAAAAATCGGTTGTGCTCGGACCGATTGGGAACCGGTTAAGAACCGGTCCCAGTTCGATCGGTTCTTAATTGGTTCATTTTTTTTTTCTTTCAATTTTCTGAATTTTCCTACCAGATTTGACCATAACTGTTTATTGTTGACATTAGATACTAATTTTGACCAATTTTTTGAAAAATGAAAACCTAATTCACAAAAACACAAACTATATTTTTCCTTTCCTTTCTTCCTGCCTCCCGGCTGCTGCTACAGTAGTACTGTTCTCTGCTGCAATTGAAGAAATGGTATATATTTGTATGTTACTATTTGGTAAATAGTTGTGTGTTACTATTTGAATTAGATTATATATTTGTAATTGATTAATAGAGAAATGGTATTTTCTAAAGAACCATTTGAAGGGAAAAATTATGGAGATTTTATTTTTATTTTTTAATATTGTTGGAATTTTTCTATTTTTTACAATATATTAATTATATTATATATATTTATAAAATTAAAAATAATTATTACGTCATTATGACGTCACACCGGTCGAACTGGTGGTTCAACCGGTCAGTAACCGGTAACGTCGCCGGTTCTTTGTCCGGTCCAGTTTTGAGAACATTGCCCACACCTATTAGTGAGTATACCCCATACCCGCGGGTACCTATGGGTATCCAAAAAATTTTAAAACCAAGCTCTATTTTCTTCACTCAATAAAATATAAATAATTTTACTCGTCGTTTAATTATTTATTATTTTTTTAATTTACAAGTACCAGTGGGTAATTCATTAATAACTATATATTATTTTAATTATTTTTTTAATCTCACAAATTTTTGGAGGGTATAATACCTTTTTTATGACAATAATAATGTTTAAGTGGTGTTTAAACTTTTAGTTAAAAAACCTTTTGACATATAATGAGATTTAAATTTGAACTTTGAAATGTAATATAATTAAGTTCAATGGACATTTAAACATTTAAGTTGTAGTTTTCAAACTAAAATATTTGACATGCTTTAAGCACTTGTTCAATATAATATTTGAAATTTATAGCCTTTTTTTATTAGTTTTATTTAGATAACATTTAAATAATATTATGTTAATTGAAAAATACATATTAATTTATTTTTAAATATAAAAAATAAAAAATTATTAGGGGTACCTGTGGGTTACCTATTACTCATAGTTATGTAATGGGTCCATAGTTTTGTAAGTTGTATCCATAAAAAATAGATAATTTTACCCATGGGTAAATTTACCCAATCCATCATTACCCACTATTGGGTTATCCACAAGTATCCATTTGCCATGTCTATTCTTGAGGGGCATTTTTAGGTCCGATATGATTGTATGCACCTGACAATAAATAATTAATAAAAATATTATATTTATGAATTAGTGCGAATTTGTATGAAGAGTTGAAATGTTTTTAATTGATTAATTAACCAAATTATCCATATACTACACTTTATGCAACTTAATATTTTTGAATTTATATTTTATAATTTATAAGAGAAAGAATGAATATAGGAAGTAGTTATTTACCTTTACTATTATATAATATTAAAATATGATAAATAATTGCAAATTATTTGCAATTTAAAATACATAATTACAATATGTAAAATTCATAGTCATATCAATTTTATGAAAAATATTTAGCAATTATAATTCCTTTGAATTGTAAAAAACTTACACTGAATTTTAAAATCCAATTTATAATCAACTCTAAACTTCATTTTGAAGGGAATGAAATGATGAAATTACACCCACATAGTTACTTACGTGATATTGTATGTAAAATTTTAAATTTTGACTATTCGTATTTTAGAGAAGTAGTTGCAATTTACTGTACGGATATTTTAGATAAAAAAAATTTATTTATATTATGTTTTCATTTGTGAAGTTTATCATTAAAAATTTAGATGAACTTATGAATTTAGTAAAAAATTAAAATTACATTTTTAATAGTTTCAAAATTTAATATCTAAAATCTCTAGCTTTTTGAAATTTTAGAAATTAATTATAGAATTCAAGGTTATAAAAATAAAGAAATATAATTTTGAAGTTGGACTACAAACTTTTCAAAAATTAATTAAAATTACAAAATTGGAAAATAAATCAAATAAAATAATATTTAAAAAAGCAGAAAAAACTTTGAGGAAAAAAAAGAAAGAAAGATAGAAGGAAGAAGGTGTCGCTGATCTGATCGGCGATACCTTCAAAAATAATAAATATCCCAACCACAACCAAATATGTTTCAAAAACTATATAATAATGCTCCTTCCTTCCAATCTAAAATTATGAAAAATCTAACAAGCAATAGTTAGATTATATGACATAATACAAGATATGTGTATGGTGTGTGTGTGTGTAACGATCCCGAAATTTTATATATTTGTTAAATTATTATTATTTATTTTATCAGTTAATTCTAGTTATTCAATTAGAATTTTGAATTATTTAATCATGATAAAAATTATATAAGATTCAATTGATAGTTTACAAGATTTCGAGATCAAAAATGCATTTTATTTATTTCGGGAGCTAAATTGAGAAATTCTAAAAATAAAAATTATTATTATGGAAGCATGGATGAAGTCAACCGACCCCATACCTCCACCATGCATCATGTCAAGTCAAAATTAATGCATTTTGACTTTAATTTTCTTTCTTCCTTTTTCTTCAATTTTTTTTCTTCATTTTCTTCATTCACCCGCCACCTTCTTCTTCCATTTCAACCAAGCAAAACCTTCAACACTAAGCCACCATTTCTTCATCACACCTTACCACCACCTCCCTCACTATTTTCAGGCCACAAGACAGCAGCCATGCACGGTGGTTGAAGGTGGTTGGAGAAGCAATGGAAAGAAACCCATTTCCTTGGTAAAATTTCGGTGATCATCTCCAAGCCCCGAAACTTGCGACGAAGGGTACGGTTGTGTAGCTAGGGAGGAGGAGAAGTAGAATATAGGGTTTCATGGCGGTTTCCAGCGACGGACGGCGATGAATGGAGCTTGTACAGTGGCGGTTGAGCAAGGTGAGTTGGGGCTGTTTTTGGTATTTTCCAGCAAATAGGAGCAGTATAACTAAAAACTAACTGGAGATTATTGTTCAGGAGGGTGTAAGGAAGAGAACAGTGTAAAGTTACCATATACCGCCGGCGGTGGCGCGGCGGTAGTGCGGCAGCAGTGACTGGGCAGTTTTTTCTGCTCGTTCCAACGATCGTGACGGTATAGTCCATGTTCGAATTTGGGCATTAATTAGTGAGTTATGAATTTTGTTAGGTTTTGATAATTATATTCATGCAATATATATATTCATGCAAGGTATATGTATGAGTTAGGATGATAAGTGATTTAATTATGGATTTTAGGTTGTGTTATTATATTATTATGTATTACATATATGTATAGGAATTTTAGATTTTGATGGCATATTGATAATTTTGGAGATAATTGTTAGATTAAGCATGAAATATTATGTAGTTGGAGGTTGAGTTGAGTTATATAAGATTTTGTAAGATTTAATAAGTGACATTTGTGGGTTTGAGCTAATTATAGATTATTATATAATAGGAATTTAAGATTTTAAATCCTAAATTGTTAATAGTTTATTAGATTAAGTTAGTTTGATTGATTTATATAAATTTGGACTTAAATAAGATTTATTTGGTAATTTTGGAAAATATTAAGCTTCGATAACAAATAAGGTTAGTAGTATCTATCGAACTTTAATTATGAATTATTTTGTGAATTAGGTGATGGAGATTTGGCCGGTGAAGAGTAATAGTTGTATATTTGACTGACTGGGTATATTTCACTAAGGTGAGGATCTATCTCTCTTAGTACTTGTTATACCTATGAGGTTTTGCCAATTTGGCACCCTATTGAGCTATCTGTTATTGAAATTAACCCCTGTGTGGGTTTACTATTTCTGTACGGTACTCAGAACCGTGTTTGGTTTCTATTTGTTATTTGATTCTGTTCTGAATACCCCTGTGAGGGTTATATCTGTTCTGTATCTATTTCTGTCTTTTCTGGCGCCCAGAATTTTGTCTGTTATCTGTTTTGCTCGGCTTTGTATCTGTTGCCTTGTTGGCATTTCTGTTATCTAATCTGTATTTTAGCCATGCTGGCATATCTGTATCTGTTACTGTTATTTGTTGCCTGATGGGCATTGTTTCTTTCTGCTGTGATCTGTTTTGTCTGAAACCAGCAATGTACTAGGGACTTTCCCCTGGGCATCTGCATAAGCTGTTAATTCTATTATTTGTATGGTGATTATGAGGCAAAGGGCCGATTCGGGTGATCTGTTTGGTTATGTGAGGCATGCAAGAGACTTTTCCCTTGGTGTCAACAATACACTAGGGACTTTCCCCTGGGTATCGGCGGTACGCTAGGGACTTCCCCTGGGTATCGATGGTGTGCTAGGGACTTTCCCCTAGGCATCAGCAATGCGCTATACAGCTCCTATGGGCATCTGTTATATACCAAGCTGTTACGCTTAGGTGATATGTTTGTTTGGTATAAGGTGAATCGGCAATGCATGTCTTAGACTATCCCTTGAGTGCATATGCTTCGGGTTTAATCTGTCTGATTGTTTCTGTTTGTCTGACATCTGATCTTGGAGCAATAAGGCAGAAGAGTTTCCTGTTTGCTAATCGGTACTATCTGTTTCTGTATTTGTTTGATCGGTTCATTTATATTATGATTTGTCAAGTCGAATCATCCTCGATAAATCCCTTCTGTGTTCCTCACTAAGTCTTTGGGCTTACTTCCCTGTATTTTATGATATCAAACAGGGAAGAGATGGTTCGAGATTGAACTGGGAAGAAATGTATTCGATTTCCTTTTGAAGATTGTACAGAATATAAGTTATGATGTATTGTATTCGGAATGAAACCTTAGAGATGTTGTGATATGTATGATTGTAATTATAAGGCTTTAATGTGTTATGCAGTAAGGTTTTAATATTATGAAGTTTAGTAGGTGTTTATTTTGAAAATTTTGGTTTAGAACTGATTGATGAGATTGAATGTCATTTTAGAATATGTGTGAAATAAATTTATGGGCTTTTTGTTAGGTTGCGACTCTGATATTTAAGATTGAATTTGTGTGGTGCTTTGACTAAGGTGTTATCATGATGAGGGGTGCTACAGAGTGTGTGTGTGTGTGATATTTATATATATACACATTAGTAGAATTAAGGTGTCGCTATCCCAGATAGAGAGACCTTTACTTTTAGTATATAAACTTATTCTCAAATTAATATATACATACATATTTAATTACTTACTTCTAATATACTATATGTAAATTTTAATTTGTGAACATTCAAATTGTAGAAATAGTTGATTAAATATTCAGACATAATTATGTAAAAAAATTTGTACTTTAAGTTATTTTTTTATTTATAGAGTTTATTAGAAAGTCATACTCTTGACTTTTATAAGTTTTAATTATAAATATATTTTTATTTTTAAATATATTCTACCAACTGCATTTTATTTATAATTACATAATTATTTTATAAATTAAATAAAAATTATGATCACAATTATTGATACATAAATATTTAATTCTTTTATTATAATATAAATATATATATAATGATATTTTATTGAATATAAAATAAATACTAAATTATTAATTAAAATTAACTATTTATTTTTAGGATTTAAATTTAATAAATCCCAAAATTTAAATGGAAAATTTTAAATTAATATTTAATATATTATTTTACATGTGTTGCTTCTCAATTGGTCAAAAATTTAATATATTTACTGGCTTTACTTCAACCCACTCGCTGAAATAGTCCACAGCAACTAGTAAGAACTTTCTCTATCTGACTACCACTAGGAAAGGACCCACAATGTCTATCCCTCATTTTGCAAAAAGACATGGTGAACTCATAGCATGTATTGGCTCAGCTGGTGTGTGACTAACTTGAGCATACCTCTAGCATTTTTCACATTTTTTCACTAATTCTCCTGCATCAGCTCGGATAGTAGGCCAAATATATCCAACTCTAATAGCCTTTGAGTCCAAGGTTACCTCTCCTAAATTGATTTCCGAAGCACCCTTTGTGTATTTCTCTTGGGATATAGTCTCTCTCCTAGGGAGATAAACACCGCAACAAAGGCTGTGAAAAACCTCTTTTATATAACAACCCATTTATGATAGTGAATCATGCAACTCGTATACGCAATTCATTACTGGCCTTTGGGTAATCCTCTTGCAAATATTGCTGGATGGGCATTTGCCAATCTTAACCTTCATCTAAGGTAAGAACCTCAACCTCGAGACTTTCTTTCTCCAATTCCTAGATAGTCACTTGCTAAGTACCACATTCTGCCATGGAGCTAGCAATCTTTGCTAGGCAATCAACTTTATTATTTTTGTCTCAGGGTATTTGATTTACCTTCAGCTCGGTTAGGTGCTACCTCATCTTATTAATTTGCTACAAATATTTCATCATCCTCAAATCCTTAGCTTTATACTGCCCTCCCATTTGCTTAACCACCATATGAGAATTAGTGAATATCTGAACACGCTTAGCAACACTTTGTGCAGCTATCTTGATCCCTAAGATCATGGCTTGGCATTCCACCTTATTGTTAGAAGCTTTGAAGCAAAATTTTACAGCGAACTCCATCTCTTCCCTTTCTGGGTTGATAATCATGATCCCTGCGCCACGGCCACTATGCCCTGATGACCTATCCATATACACTAGCCATGTGCCCCTTTCCTTGGTCATGGGCGAGTTAGCCATGAAATCTGCTAAAGCTTGTGCTTTTATGGCATTTTTAGGGGCATAACTTATATCGAACTCTCCTAGTTCAACAACCCACTTGACCAATCTTCCTGTGACATTAGCTTTTCCTAGAGTCTGCTTCAAAGGAATGGTTAGTACACACAACAACTATAGGCTGGGATAAGAAATAAGGCCTTAACTTTCTAGTTGTGACTACTAAAGCAAGCGTTCTCAATTTATGGATACTTCAACTCTGCTGCGTGTAGGATTTTGCTGACATAATACACCAGCTTCTGGCATGATTCTTCTTCTTTAATCGACACCAAGCTGATCGCCTGCTCAATTACAACTAAGTACAGGAAAAAGGTCTCCCCTCTAGGGGTTTCGTCAACAAAGGGAGCTCGGCCAGATAGGCTTTTAACTCTTTAAAGGTGCAATGAGCTGCTTCTCCCCATTCAAATTGCCTTGCTTTCCATAATATCCCAAAAAAAGGTAGGCTTCTATATGTGGAGCGGGATATAAATCTACTTAGAGTGGCTATTCATTTTGTTAACCTCCGCACTTCATTAACATTTCTGGGCGGACTCATCTCTAATACTGCACGAATTTTCTCTGGATTTACCTCAATTCCTCTTTCTGTTACTAGATAACCCAAAAATTTTCCTCTTTCTAGGGTTGAGCTTCATCTCGTATTTGAGCAAGGTCTCAAAAGTCTCCTTCAGGTCTTGCACATGATTAGCTTGGCTCACACTCCTTACCAGCATGTCATCAACATACATTTCCACGTTTCGATCGATCTGATGTTTGAACATACGATCTACCAACCTCTGATATATAGCCCCTGCATTCTTAAAGCCAAAAGGCATGACCAAATAGCAATAAGTTTCTTGAGAAATGATAAAGCTCACCCGCTTGTAGTCCTCCAGGCATAAAGGGATTTGGTGATATACTTGCGAAGCGTCCATCATGCTAAACAGCTCACATCTAGAAGTGGAATCTACCAACAAGTCAATTTTGGGCAATGGCTAGAAGCCTTTGGGGCAAGCTTTGTTTAAGTCCTAAAAATCTATATAGACTCTCTATTTTTGTGTGCATGCTTCGGTGCCAGCACTACATTAGAGATCTATTTTGGGAATTAGATTTCTACAATGTGCCCAGCGTTTAGTAACTTCTCAACCTCCTGCTGAATAATGCGGTCCTTTTTTGGGCCAAAGTGTCTCCTCTTCTACTTAACTGGTTTGACTGCAGGATCAACATTAAGTCTATGCTCGGCTATGCTTAGATCTATCCTTGTAAGGTCCTTGACAGAAAAAGCAAAGATATCGACATATTCCCTCAATGTAGTAATAAGCTCTACCTTTAGATCTATTCCGATGTGAGAGCCCATCCGTGTAGTCTTGATAGAATCTCCTGGAACCAACTCTATGGAAAAAAGTTCTTCCTCTAGCACGAGCTTTTGCTGCCATTCTGTCCGCAGCGACATGCTTAAGCTATTATGCCTCTGCTCATATACAGCACCATCATACTTATGACTTTCCCTCTTCACCGCATATATATAACACTTTCGGGATGTATACTAGTCCTCCACTACTTCCCCTACCATTTTCCTACTATATACTTCAGTTTCATATGGTACGGGGAAGCAACTGCCTGGAAGAGGTGCAGTATAGGCCTGCCAAAAATGACATTATATGTAGAAGGAGCATCAACCACAAGAAAATTTACCATACAGTTTTCCCTATACATTTTTGTTCCCAAGGAAACAGGTAAAGTGATATGTCCCCTCGGTGTAACTATTTCTCTTGAGAATCCAAACAAAGACGTTTCTACTGGCTCCAACAGAGTGTTTTCTAAATCCATTTGCTCAAAAGCATCATAGAACAAGATATCATTCAAGCTACCACAGTCATTGAAAATACAGGCTACCTTAAAGTTTGCAATCATAGTTGTGATAACCAAAGCATCCTGGTGAGGAAGATGTAAAGCCTATAGATCTTCTTGTCTGAACTAAATAATAGGGGTGTTGTTGCTACTAGAGACAGCAGCAACTTCCATATTTTTGTGTGCTGCAGCTCTGGCCCTCGCCCTCTTGGCTCTATGAGTATCCCCTTCTACTAGTCCTCCGAAGATCATGTGAATCACTCCTTTGACCATCCCATCTCTTATATCCTTCTCCCTGTTAGGCTGATGTACTCGTTGTTTTCCCTCTAGGGCAGCATGTCCTGTATATTTGTGCTTAGCCATGATTACTAGCATCTCTACGAACTCACCTAAATGTCCATTTCGTACCAATTGCTATGATCACATTCCTTCGTTACGTGTCCATATTCATTGTGAAAATGGCAAAATCTATCTGACCTAAAGCGCCTCGATGGATCCCTATGAGTTTGAGGCCACCGTAATAGGTTGAAATGCTCAATAGCCTACATAACCTGCTCCCTTGGCAGTTTTAGCAGAGTATAATACTCGAACTTGGGCCCCTACTGGTGGAGCTTTCACCTGATGTACTGGTGCCATTCTGAACCTTTCCTCTTGTTTAGGTTTCTTGTTGGTAGGATCCTCCCTCTTCTCTTTCCTTTTCTCCCCTAGCTCCCTTTCTTTCGCCTTGTGGGCCTCTTCCTCATGTATATATTGCTCTACCCATCGCAGAAGCTGATCATAACTGTCCGCAAGTCTTCTACTCAAAGATCTAAAGAAAAGGACTAGGTCGAAGCCCTTGGGCAAAGACACCGCCTAGCAATTCAGGAGTGGGTGAATGGAACCTCTAGTGCAGCCATCCATATTATATAGAAGTAGTTGCAATTTATTGTACGGATATTTAAGATTAAAAAGTTCTATTTACATTATGTTTTCATTTGTGATGTTTATCATTAAAAATTTACATGAACTTATGAATTTAGTAAAAAATTTAAATTACATTTTTAATAGTTTCAAATTTTAATATCTAAAAATTTATTGCTTTGAAAGTTTAGAAATTAATTATATAATTCAAGTTTATAAAACTAAAGAAATATAATTTTTTAAAGTTGGACTAGAGTACAAAATTTTCAAATATTAATTAAAAATACAAAATTAGAAAATAAATAAAATAAAATAAAATAATATTTAAAAAGCATAAAAAACTTAAAATTTAAAATAAAAAAATAAAAAAAATAAAAGAAGAAGAAGTATAACGTGTCACTGATTCAATCGGCGATACCTTAAAAAATAATAAATCCCAACCACAGCCAAACATGTTTCAAAAACTAAATAATAATGCTCCTTCATTTTCAATCTAAAATTATGAAAAATCTAACAAGCAACAGTTAGATTATGACAAAATACAAGATATATATACACACACTAGTGTAGGCGCACCACGCAAAGCACGGTGCCGTGCCGGTTGACATAATTAAAAATATGTGTTTTAAATATACATATTTAATAAAATATAAATTTATATTTTAAGATATATTCCAAAGAGTAGCACAAGAAAAATTGTGGTATATTTCCATCCCACTTGAATTAAATATGTGAATAGTATATGTTCGTATACCAGTTTGAATCCAAAGGGTTTTTTTTCACAGTTCTTTTATGAATTCCATAAAAAATGACCTTGAGTTTTGATTGCTAAGTCTTGTCATCAACCGAATTCTGAACAGAAAAAGAAAATTTACATCATAAATAAAAGTAGTAGTAAATCTTATATTGTACTTTTTTTTTTAAAAAGGAATATTTAATAAATTAGGAAACTAAAAATTGATACCTATTTTTTTATAATAGATAAATGTTGGAAAAATAGAACAAGATTTATTTTTAGTTGAATATATACAAAGAAAATAACTTATTAAATAGAAATAGGACAAGAACAATAAAATTAGTTTTAAACCTAGATATTTAAAAAATAGACAACCATCTATTTTAAGCTTGCAGTGTCTCCGCACACACGTGTGGTTTCTAATTTTGCATGTCTTTGAAATGCTAGTTACTTATATATATACATATATATATATATATGCTTTGGTTTTATGATGCAGTTCGCATAACAAAGCAATGCTCTTTGAACAATATCACTGGAGGAAGGCACGTGAGAAGAACCAACCATATAAATTTAAGGTATGTCTACTAAACTTGAGTTTCAAATCAGTTCTAACAGCCTTGAAGGATAGACATGCAACTTGTGCTTTTCCAACTTGTGATACACCACCATAACTTCTACACTGAGATGATTTTGTTTCTCACAAATCACTTCAACTGGCCTGTCTACTTCGCTTAGTCTTCTTTATCCAGTATCATGAGTTGTTTACCGAAGCTTCGCTCTTGTTAGCATACCATACTAAAATCTCTTTCATCAATACTTCTTCCAAATCTTGTCTTGAATAATCATTCGCAACTCCTCAGGCTAGTAAGGGACCGCTAATGCACTCTTCTATTGAAACCCATATTCCTCTTCTGCCAGCTTGAGCATATTTGTTGTTTGCACCAGGGGATTCCCGTTTATGGTGGTTGGTGATTGACAATGGGCCAACAAGAGTATTGACTGCTATAGATGTATGGGGGTTTCACAAACTCAATCAGAGCTTATCTTGAAGAAAGTGGTAAATGTGGTTAAATTCTGGTTGATTACTATAAATCTGGTTTGTTTGAATTTCTTAGCTCGTGTGGTGCATGCCATTATGTTCATTTACCTTTTTGAATACAATATTTGGATGATGTCCTTCTAATGTGTGAAACATGGCAACAACAATCATATAGATGCAAAACCTTAAATGCCCTTAAAAATCTGATCCAGCAAGGATTAAAGGTTCGTCAGTTCAAAATCTAATTACGGACCAGCTTCTTCAGATTGAAAATCAAAACAGAGGACAATCGAGATTTGCTTTCACCTCATCAGGATAAGGGATCAGGCACACTATGGCACGCAAGCAGCAGCTGAATATGGACTGATTGCTTTCACTTCATCAGGAAAATGAATCAAACACACAGTGGGATAACTGTTGAATATGCACTGGGCACAGGGAATTGACAGGGAGCTGGAGATAATAGCTTACCAGTGAAATTATAGAGCATTCACATACTGGAAATGTCATTAACTAACTGTCTAAGTAGCATATGTTTTCTTTACATATTACCATGAAAGATCAAGAAATCATCTTATCTTGTTTCAGAATACAGATATGATATAATGATTTCACTCTCTTCACTGGAGATCAGTTCTATTTACAGTAGATTTACAAAAAACTGGAACAAGATAATAATTTTCTTGATCATGTCATATCAAAAAACAAGCAACAAAAATCGCACCCATCTCATTCATCACTACCACTTCCAACGTCTTCTTCATTACTTTCACCTTCATCTTCAAAAGCAAGTTTAAATGATATCAACAAATTTGTTTTGCTTCAGTAAGAATAACAATTAATTGACAAGAAGCTTTAAAATTTTAAAAATTTCTACACTCATACCTGCTACAATTTGCTTTCTTTTCTCTCTTTGAGATGAAGAACCAACATCTTCACTATCACCAATATCTACTCATTACATAAGAATGAGAACTTTATTTCAATACTTGTAATTGTTGTATATTTTCAATATAGATTCTGAAATTGCTAATTTATTTATATTAACATATTAGTTTACAATTCAATGTACTCGAAGAAAACAGTCGTTTCATAGCTCTCGTTTTTCCACTTGCATCACTTGGCAGAATCTCTTCCAAAATATTTTTAGTTGAATCTCTCGTAGATACTATAAGATTACCCTATTAGCATCTTCTGTCAGATTTAAAATTGTGTACTGAGCATGCACACCATCATGTCTTGTCTTATAGTATCTTTTGAGCTTAATCACAAATAACTTATTTTGTATAGCATGATTCATATCAGCAAGTGAATGTGACATTCCGTAAAATAGTATAAAGATATATCATTTTTTAAATTAAAGAATATATTAATACAAATTATAACATTATAACTTACAATACTATGCATTTCCATAACTGCACACGCGTTCATGTTCATGATCTTCACAGCATCATCACCAAAGACAGTAGCTTCCAAAGATCCAGTCCCATCAACAACATTTGCAATAATTAACTCCTTAAAGATAATTTTACATATCAAAATAAAGAATTTAATAGTATTCTACTATAAAAATATGTAATAAATATTAAAAAATTTCAAAATAAATTCTTGTTTATAAAATACTATCACAAATGTGACTTTTTGAAAGATAATATTTTTAATTTGATAATATACATAATATAAATGAACAATTTTATACAATTACGCTTACAATATATTTATAAACAAAATCCTTAAAAGAATTGAAAACTAATTAGAACATATGATCACAAATTACCTTGGCCTTATCAAAGTTGTTTGACCACATCTTTGGCAATCTATTGACCAATTTGCTTCAGCTGCATATGAAGTATTACAACTTTCACAAGCCATGTAAAAGAACTTTTGATCTTGATTAGTGACTTCAATCTTCACTTTTCACATGAATCTTTCAACCTATACACATTTCATAATTTATAAATTAATAAATCAACTGACATAATTTAAATCCAAAGTAACATTAAAGTGTTGTTAAATTAAAGAAAAAATAATATTGCTATAATTTCACTGATAGTATATAACAATTTCATACATTATTAGTTCTCACAACATCGGCAATAGTGAAAATCTTCCCAGTGGGTAACAAAGAAGTTTTCTGAATTTTCATCATTTCATTCACTTGTAGTAATGCATCAGCAATAGCATGCTGATTGTTACCTCTCCTATGCAATGGAATAGAAACATTATAAGCTAACTGGAAAAATGAAATAAGTTAACTGAATAAAAATGTTTTGAAAATATTTGTTTAGAAAAATCATGCACCAAGTTTTTAGTCTCTGTGCATCTGGAATAGCAAGGTCCACTACTATCATCATCAATGGTGTTAATCCAAGGGATACTCCTATACAGATAAATTTTAGTTACACAATCACCCAAATTTATTTTACTAAATTAATCCAAAAAGTAATATATATTTTTTGTATACACAGCAAATTAAATATGAATGAAAAATTCATGAAAGAATTTTGTAAGTAAAGTAAATCATACCATAATGACCAGAGACGTTTAATTTTGTTGCACTTATAACTGACATTTGTTCTGGAGCAGACATTATGACATCACCTTCTGATGTAGCTATATTATTCCAAAGAGACAGAATAATCAGTCTTTTCCTAATAAAAGAGAAATATCAAAAAGAAATTAATTAGACAACATTTTATATTAAATGCAATAGAATTTAATTAATAAGTAAAGTATATAGTTAAATAGATAGAAAGCAAAATATTATACTCATGATTCAAAAAAGCAAACTCATGCATCAAGAAAGTTTTTGGAGGACTCCAGACAGTGCGTTGATCAAACTTCTTAATGACGATAGCTAGTATATCTGGAATCAATATTTTAAAGGAAAAGTCATATATAACAATAGTTAGAAATATAAAAAAATATATTAACTAAATATTATTAATTTACCAACAGTATGCTTCTCAGCTGAAGGAACTAAAGAAATGAAGGGCTGAAAAGTTGGCATTATTATGAATAAAAGAATGACATTCACTAGCTTTTTTTTAATGACAGTTCTTTTTGTGATAGTCCAACTATATGGCTGCCCATAATTATCATAAAGAGGATTGGCAAGAGCAACACAAGCATTTGAAATTATGTGTTATAGGGTCTTCTCAAAGTGCTTAATGGCAGTATCAAATATTGTTGCTAGAATTTTTGTACCCTGAAATTTATAGACATCCAAAACATATAAATAAATTAGAATACGACTATTGAGAACACTGTAAAAATAACTGTAACCAAAAGATCATATAATTTTAACAGTTAAATTTAATAATTTCAATTAAAAATGTTATTAATTAAATAAACATAGGACAAAAAGCAATTATCAACCTATAACACGATACTTATTTTAATAAGCATCCCTATATGTTTCTAAATAACAATTTTATGTTAATTTTCATATATGCTAGGGCAATAAGATCAAATATATACGTTCTTACAGTATAACTTAATTTACAATAACAAAAATAAAGACAACTCAAACTTAAAGTTTATTTAAAACAAATATTATTTTTTTCTACATAATTGCAAATTATACATTTTATTTAAATGTGATAGTCATCATTATAGACTAAATTAAATTTTATAAACCTAAAATATCAAGAAAATTAAATGAATGCAATTTTGCTTGAATATAAATGGAAGAATTTATTTTACAAAAAAAAAAGAATAAGAAATCATATTACCTTAAGCACATTTTTTTTTAGCAATAATAAGTTTTTTAACAGATTAAGTAAATTGTTTTTATTTTAATCAAACCTAATTTATAATAACTTTTTCAAAGATTTTTTTAAGAATAAAAGTATATATATACATGGTCAAAAAATATTTCAATTTATGAATAGAATAAAAAATACATTGCATCAACAGATACTTGTAATAATAAATGAGTTATTTAGATGATAGCATAAAAACATTTTTGTGTTATTACTGTATAATAATTTTTTATCTTTTATGTATTTTTTATTTGAAACTGCATATTATGAAAACTATAAAAATGCTATACCATTTCATCAACTAATGTAATGTGCTTATATCTTTTCGGGCTGCGAATTGATTGCCGTTCAGCACTCTTAGATTCTGCTAAAACTTTAACTGACCAACTATTTAATGAAGGAGTGACGTCTCTAATGTGCAATAAAGGCTGCATATTCAGAAGATGCACCTGCAAGAAAAAAATATAAGTATTAAATATACTTTTATGACTTAAAGGTATATGTACTAAATAATCTATATCCCTATAAAAAAAAATTAAATAGCATTTAAAGTAATACAATAAACTTCATAAACATATAAAAAGATAAGAGAATAACCTCGTCTAATTAGGTTAAAATATACTATATTTTTAGTGAACTACAAGCATTCTCCCTCAGTTAATATTGGTTCAATCAATACTTTAACAGAAGATGATTTTTTAGCGCAAGATAATGCAACATATAGCTGACTGTGTGAGAAAATAGACTATGGTAAATATACTGCTACATAATTAAGCGTTTGACCTTGAGCTTTATTAATTGTCATAGCAAAACATGGCTTAACAAGAAATTGAAATCTTTTAAACAATATTGGGCACTTTTCTTTATATGTACATTCTAAAGGAATGCGAGGAATAAAAACTAATTTGTCTTTATGATCTTCAATTGCTATTGTAGCTTCAATAAAGTTCTCACCTAATCTACAACAAACTAATCCCGTTCCATTGCAAAGTCCTTCCACAAGATTTAATTCCGTAATAACATTATAGGGCTTTTTTTTTTCAACATCAACTTATGTGGAGGTAAGCTACTAGAAACAACTGAGCAAAAAAAGTCTTCATACTGTCCTTGATCTTGTGAATTTGAAGCTTTATTACAACTAATATATTCTTTCTATTCACCAGGAAGTTTATCAATAAGTATATTATTTATTTTTGTCATGTAATCATTTTTTGGAGTGAGAATTGCTCTACTTATTAAATCGTAAGGCTCATACAAATAAAAATCTATACAAGGGAAAACATAATTAATCAAATCTTCTATGGATTCTCCTCGATTTTTGTACCATAAAAATATATCATTTGGAATAAAAATATTGTCTTCAAATAAAAAAGGCTCAACGCCATCACCTACTCTTAGCAAAAAAGATGTAAATAATGGATCATCTTTTGCTCTTACATTTTCTTGAAGCTTTATTTTAATAAGTTGTGGCCAAATGTTAGATGAAACAAAACTTGCATTTGTCATATGATGTTTACTACCATGAGGTACAATAGGTAGTGTTTGCCTAAAGTCTTCTCCAAAAACAACAACTTTGCCACCAAACAAAATATTTTTTTTATCAGTGATATCTTGCAAAAGTCTATTAAATGCTTCAACAATTTTTTTATTGGCCATTGAAGCTTCATCCCTAATAATTAATTTTGCAATAGAATCATTTTCGCAAGACTTGATTGTTTGTTAATTTTTGCATCATCTTGTTCTTCAGTTTCAATAGGTAACTAAAATCTAGAATGTGCTATTTGACCTGCTGGTAAAATAGAAGCAACAACCCTAGAAGTTGCAACAACTAAAGCTAGTAGACCCCTAGACCTCACGTATGCAAGTAGTGCTCTATACAAAAATGTTTTCCCTGTTCCCCCGGACCATCTATAAAAAATGCTCCTGGTTGATCCAAATTAACTTTATTAGCTATAGCAACAAAAGCTTCTTTTTTTTTTTTTTTTTTTTTGTATTTCATTGAGTCTCTTTATGCATAACAAATCCTCAGGAGATGCAATAAGACTTCTTTCATAAGCTAATTCTTTTGTAAATGTTTCCTCTTCAGTTAAACTTCAGAAATGATGACCTAATGAATAATCATGAATAGACTTACTTATTGACATAAAGAATTCATCTATACTTTTTAAAGTTTTATTTTCAATTTCTAATTTAGTGAAATGGCTTTTTCATCTATAATCATCTGAAAGAGAAAAAAAGAATTTTTCAAAAAGTTTTTTAGGTTTCTAGTTGTGAATGATGTACTAAAAGAATAGCAAAGAGCTTTCACAATGTTTGAGGCATTTGAATCCTTGCAGCTTCTTCTAGACATTGTTCAGCGCAAATATCATATTTAAGTAAATCTCGATGAAGTACAGCTTCTCGAAAAATAATATGTTGTTCATTCCCAATAGTTAAAAGGTCCTCAAATAATTTAGGAGCTCTTACATTTGATAAAAGAACTTTCAGAAAGTATTGCTCACCTTCAGAAGGATCAACAACTACTATTCTACTAACAACAATTTGACGTTTTTGAAGTTTCCATCTTTGATACTTTTGCTCCCAAACAAAATACTTCGAAAAATCTTTATATAATAGATTCAATTTTTTAGCAATGGGATCATTTCCATTCATCCAAAAAAATTCAGTCAACATTGTTTTTTTCCAACAAATGGATTTGAAAGAATTTCATGTAATGATTTTTTTCCTACCAAAATCATCATATTGTCCATTAGGTAAATGAATAGGTAAAATAATAACTGGGGGTACATTTGTGTAATATCAAAACTATAAATTCACCAATAAGCCTTAATAGCACAAATCCAACGACCTTTTTGAAACTCTTTTGTTTCATCAACATTATTAGTGAGAGAATCATTTACTATATTATAATATATTCCATCATGTCCTTTATATATATATTTGTAAAGATACTTAACAAGTTTAAAATCAGAGCATACATCTACATTTAAATGACAACGAATTTAGCTAATAAGTAAGGACAATAGGGAACAACGTATCTGTTATCTAAATAGACATTATGTACAAGAATTTTTTTTCCATCATTTTGTCTTCTACGATTAGGATAAGCATATTTACCATGAGTCGTAATATCACAAAATCTCTAGGATATTTATTTGTACACTGTCCATTTTTTATACAAATATTTTTGGGATTGCTTACACCACAAGGACCATGTAACATATGAGTTATTACATAAGAACGCAACATTGAATTAGTTTCATCAGGAATCTCTGCATTTATAATATTATCATATAATTCTGGATTGGTTAAGTAGCAACTTTCCAAAATAACTTCTTTTTCACCACTTCTTCTTTAAATTCTTCAAGCCTAGGTTGAAAAACGCGAGCAACTAAAGCAGATCGATCATTTGGCTCCTCAATTGGTATAAGATGATCTTTAATTTCCTTCCAATTTGGATTGCACGTCATTGTAATGAACAAATTAGGATTACCATACTTTTGAACTAAAGCCATTGCATTGACATACCTCTTCATCATATCTGTCGATCCTCCAATGAAAGATGAAGGTAACAAAACACACCGACCTAGTTTTGTTGGGTCATCCAGACTATCGACTCCTAGAGAGTCAACTATCCCTTGTAAACTTTTAGCCCTTGCATCAAATTGTTGTTGTGCCGATCTGTAGAAATTCAAGCATTGTGTTTCAATTTTTATATATGAATCTATGCTATATTGTTGTCCTAATCCCCCCGAATGAAGTATACAATTAAAATGATTTCCACGCATTTGGCACCTATAAGCAGTATGTTCACGACAAGAGACATTTGTCTTCTTGTTTCTATTTTGAAGGTAAACTGCAAAAATAATATGAATATAAGTATAATATTCTAAATAAATATGTCGTTTCAAAATGTTTTTGAGTTCTTTCATGTGAATGCAACATACCTTCATTTTCAATTTACACCACATCAGATGCTGACTATTCTACTGGTGGCAACACAATGTTTTGTCCTCTACATCTTTTTCTTATATTTGTAGATAAAGAAGAACGTTCAATACTAGCATGCCAACTAGGTTCTCCAAGCAAAAAAAGTAAAGGATATTGTAGAGAATCAAAACAGCCATAATGATACAAGATTGTATGGCTTGAATTATTTGAACCAAATACTTTAATATCACAATTCATATCTTCAAGTTCATCAGTAGTTTCATCCCAAATTCCAACAATCTGTTCAATTGTGGGTATATTATGTGTTTTTTGATTCAATTGAGGATGAGCATGCAACATAACTTGAAATTTTTTCAAATTATCCCAAGAACGCATCCTTTTGAAAATTTGGAAATATGGATTATTTGCTAAAGCTTTAAGTAGCAAATCAAGAATATCAGCTTTCAGATCATATTTTTTTAGAGCATTTATCCCTATATCTTCACCTGTGTCTGAGAAAAATAACTGAAGGCGTCTTTGAAGCTCAATACTATTATTAAAAGCTTCTAATTTATGAGAAACTTGATCATTTACATTTAAAGTATATATACCTTGATTACTCCAACAAAAAATTGTATAAGTTTTCATTCCGATAGATGTAAGAACAAGATTATTATTATATGTACGAACTCTCTGCCTAAATCTATTTCCAGTAGTAGAAGTGTCATAAGTAAAAAGATGCTGCAAAATTGGATTAGAAGAGAGAGGTGCTAAAGACACTTCACCATTTGCACAACAAAAAGAAGGAGGCTCATGAGCGAAGCTTTGAGCATTGCAGTATTAACAGGGTGGTGTTGATGGTAATATCCAAGGAGCTATTAGAACTAAAAGCAAACGATTAAAACAAGCAATAATTGTAAAAGAACTAAAACAATCAGAAGGAATTTCATTGGATTCACTATCTTGTAATGCATGAGCATTTAAAAATTCTCTACGCAGATTACGATGTTGAAACGAACTTTGATAAAATTGAGGAGATTTATTGGAACAATTAGCTGTAGTATTAACTTGAGTTGCAGAACATTCAACATTATTTGAAGAATTAATTTGAGCTTTAAGTCTTTTAAAGCATTCTAAATATTGTTTTCTATGACACTCAAGTAATTTTTCTTTCTTTTCAATAGACATATTATGATAAAGTTGTTTCGCTCATTCTCTATGCTTTCTTTTCTTCTCTTCAGATTGACCCATAGTTAAGTACTAGTAAATTCTAAATAAGAACAGATGAAAGATGGATTATCTATTTTAAAGGTACTAAACAACAATTTTATATAACAATCGCAAAATAAATTCCTAAACAACAAGAAATGAAGCAAAAAAATACGATACAATGATTATGTTCATAGTACTTTACAATTAGGGATGGCAATGGATTCGGGTAAATCGGGGCCCCGCCCTGGACCCGCCCCGGATGGGGTAGGTTTGGGGTGGAAAAAAATGGGGATGGGCACGGGTAACGGGTCTTGATTATCAAGACCCGCCCGGGTCCGGGACGGGTAGCAAGTCTTGGTGGACCCGCCCCAGTCCCATCCTATATATATTATATAATATATATATTTATATTATATTATATATAACATATATATTGCATATATATATTTATATTATATATTATATATTATATATTATATTACATATAACATATATATTATATATAAGTATAAGTATTTATTAGGTTATAATACTATATTAGAAAATTAGGGCTTCGTTGTTTTTTTTAACTTGTTTCAATTTTATTCTTTCAAACCCGATACTCATTAGAGCAAAATCTGTATATTCAAGTGATTATGAAGAAAAGAAGGTAAAAAATATATACACAAAAATACAAAAAAATACAGAAAAAAAAAAACAAAAAAAACGGGTTAGGTGGGTCCAACCCGCCAGGTCCGGGTCCAAAGGTAGGGCGGGGCGGGTCCAAAGAGGAGGCGGGGCGGGTCCCGGGTCCTGCAAAACCCGCCCCAGACCCGCCCCATTGCCATCTCTATTTACAATGGACTCAAAAACTTAGATTTAATGCAAAAATTAAACAACCTATACAAAATACTAAATAATATTAAAATATAATACATTTTTATAAATAATAATAGATTTTCTCTAATCACAACAAAATAAAACATTAAGAAAAATACATACTAGACTCTAAAATTTAGGAGCTGCAACAAGTACCTACAAAAATAGCAAAGTGCAACTAAAAAAATGTCACAAATAGTTCAATATTTTTGCTCACAATTATAATTGACTATATTTAAAAAGCTAAAGAAACTTATTAATGACACTTTAATAGAAAATTAAATGAAATACATGAAAACAAAAAAAACAAATGTTTGCAAGCCAGCTAAAATTCAAGAAAAGATCACAAATGCTTCAAATATAATATTCATTTCTTTAATTAACATAGATTCAACTATTTATTACTTCAAATATAATTAATAGATTTATTAATACAGTTACTTAAATTATAAAATTACTATTGTAAAAACCAATTGCTTATACATTCTAGTTTCTATAACTTTATACTTTCAATAAAAGCATCTAAATGATTTACATGTTGTTCTTATAACAACATGATAAAATTATTTTATAATTTAGAAAAACTAATATTATTACGATAGAAATTAAATATAATAACATTTAACAACATCTACCATAATCAATAGTATAATAAACAATACTAATATTACTATAATTATAACTATCACTACTAAAACCTAACATATCTTAATTCATTAATAGAAATTCACATATTCACTATTTGACATGAAATTATTATCTACAAGTTAAGATAAATAATGAAATACATTATTATTACAATAACAAACTCTTGTATACATTTTCCAAATCTTATAACATTATACTTCTCTTAAACTCGATTAAACTATTTAGATACTATTCTTATAATAGTGAAACAACAATATGATATAACTTATGTTATTCTAACTTAGACTCATAAACTTCTAAACTCTTACAACAAAATTTAATTCACTAAAAACTAATGATTCAAAAGTTCAAACATAAATATAAAAAATGAAGCTTAAAGAATAGCTTGATTAGGCAATATACTTATTAATTACTTTACCTACACTACATACATACTTAATTTTATTAATAATAAAACGAATAAGCATTTAATATTTTAATTGTTTTTAAAAAATTAAATCACGACAATAACATAATATAAAATTTATATGATTATTACTAATTTTAACACTTTTAACTAATTCTGCATCATCAAAGGTATATATCACAATAATGTAATAATAGGCCCACTTGTTAATTTTCAGTTGTCTAAATTCCAGGAAAAACTTAAATTTCTGAGCCTCAATGTAATTCTTATTCCCCCTAAAAGAATATAAGGCCAATTACCTTGAAAAATTCCCATTCCCATTCCCTTTGAAATGGTTCAAGCTTGCAGCACGATTAGGAATTAAAAAACAAATTAAAAAAATATAATTTCTAAAACCCAGGAACAAACACAACCATGTACATATAATTTCTTTATAAAAAGATCTTCCAAGAAAAGACGAAACAAAAATTTAAAGCAAAAAAAAAAGAACTTTTTGACAGAAAACAAATGAAATTCTTGGCCTTGGTGTACAAGTCTTATACTAAAATCAACAATATTTTCAATTTGAGGAATGATTTTAACAAGCTTATATCCAGAAATGTCCAATGAAATTCATTACCAGTTGTCATCTGCTGTTCAAAAGTGACAGTTTAATAAACAAATGCCATGCTTAACAAGATAAACTTGAGCATGGATTTGTTTAACAAATTTGTTGAGAAATCAGTGTGCGTGTGTGTATTTATATACATATACTGTAACACCCCTAGAAATCATATTATTAATAATCATTATTTTTGTAAGTTTTTATTTAATTTTAAAGTTTTGGGGGTTAATATGCGAATAGGAAAGACTTAATTGAACCACATTCTAAAACTTTTGGGGGTCCACATAGAAATATTTTTGGTCAAATGGGCGAAATTGAGGCACTCATTAAATTGGGGGTCAATGGGAAGATGGTTGATTGTCTAGAGGACTCAATTGAAAGCTGCAAAGAAGTTATAGTGGTCAATATGAGATTTTAGAACGATGCTTTATATATATCACCCCCTCCCCCAATTTTCTTCATTTCTTCACACTGCACCCATCTCCCCTTCTCCGGCGATGGCAGGAACCAGCAAACTAACCCCACCAAAACACTCTTTACCTCCTTAGGAACAGAATGACACCACATGCAACTTGAGACCACTAGTGAGCTGTTGAGAATTTGAGGCCGAAGGTGGAGTTGCGGCTGTAAGTAACGGGCACAACATTACTGGTGGTGAGAGCTCAAGATTTGTATTGGGTTCTATTGCTTTTAGCTTAAGGAGCATTTTGACACCTTTGGTTTGAGGTTTGAGTTGCTAATGACGGCGAAAATTGGAAGAAACCATAGCGGCGAAGATGGTGGGGCTAAAGCTTCGAGGCATTGATTGAGGGTCGATTAGGCAGCAAAACTTGAAATTGATATGGGAATTGGATTGGTGGCGTTGAGGAGCTTTTAATAGTGGGGGCGGCGATCGTCTTCGGCGGCGGCGACGGTTCTGAGGCAGTTTTCTTGCCTCATCGTGATGATTGTGCATGCGGAGTTGGTTTATACCAATTGTGTTCTGAGAAGAAAATTTGGTATATATATGTTGGAATGGGATTTGGTATATATTAATTTTGTTTTAAGATTTTTTATAATCAATTCTTGTATTTTGGAGTTCAAATGAAGAAGATGATATGGAGAACATGTATTGGAATTAAGAAAAGGACATGCATGGATATATATATATATATGACTAGTGGACTCGGATTTGTATTATTATATGTAAACCATGGTTCAATAAGTTAATTAGATGATTAAAACCCAAATTTTATGGATTTGAGGCCTAAGTGACAAAATTGAGTTATTAAAGATAGTTTGACTATTATTATTGACTTTGTGTAACGTACAAGGTTAATTATATAATTTAAGGATCTGATTTTATCCCTTCATCGGAACAAATATAGACCTCGTGAGTATTCCAATGTTAACGGTGTAAATAGCATATTCCTTATCGATAATGTTGAATTGAACCCTAAACTACTATATTAACTGTGTAACGATCAATTTTAGAATGCTATCCGTTAAATTATGGCTATAAGGTTAAAACAAGGATTTTGATAGTAAATACCTTTTTTTGGTTAGGTGACGAAGAGTTGGGTCCCGAAAACCAGTAGACTATGATAACATTTCTAAAGCTATTGAGGTGAGGGTCTACCAACTTGGTATTTGCTTGTACGTGAGGGTGAAGCTT
Source organism: Jacaranda mimosifolia (assembly GCA_018894105.1). Classification (NCBI taxonomy): domain Eukaryota; kingdom Viridiplantae; phylum Streptophyta; class Magnoliopsida; order Lamiales; family Bignoniaceae; genus Jacaranda; species Jacaranda mimosifolia. Next base: position 2,256,743 of record CM032124.1, on the reverse strand, counting down.
GTCTTTCTTCTGGGAAGTAATTGATTCATGATTATTTGGATTCCTGGATTGTTTGAACTCTTTGATTGTTATCTGTTATTGTTTCGTATACCCCTGTGAGGATTTGCTTCTAATAAAAATTGAGCATTCCCGCTCGGCGCCAAGAACATTTCGTTGCCTTATCTGATATTGTTCTGTTATCTGTTATCGATCTGTGTAATCCGTAGCTTTGTCGGCATATCTGAATCCATTCTATATATCATTGATTCGCCTTGTCGGCATATTTGAATTATTCTGTGTTGTTATTTATTTTGCTTTGCCAGCACACTTGATTCATTTGGTACAGTTTGTGTGGCCTTGTCGACAAACAATTTGCTGATACATGATATATATATATACGGAGAATTGTTGGGCCGAGTGCCTATCCCAGTAGAATGCTTGAATTACTGTTACTGCCGAGCTCTCATGCTTAGATTATTGTACTGTTACAGGAGAATAAGGAAATTCTAATATCATGTTATTCTTGGATTATTTAGATTGCATAGGGAAAAATGCAAAATTGGTCATGTTACTTGACCCTTCTGGCAAAATAAAACTTTAACTTTTCAGGCTGCAAAATTAGTACATTACCTTTAAAATTTTCGCAATTTGAGGACAAATTCAGCCCGAATTATATTTGTCACCAACCCGTGCCTATGTGGCCCCCTGTCACTCTACACCCCATCCTCTTTCCTGCATGGCATGTGGTGTGGCAAACCCTTCTTGCCACATGTATTACACTACATGAAAAAAGAAGGAAAAATTGCACAAAAGACCAAAAAATACATAAAAATTGAAAAAAACAAAAAAAATAAAAAATAGATAAATCTTGAAAAATATTTATATACTTATATATATTCACATATATAAACATACATACACACATATTCCACTTGCTAAATCATCGAATTAAATGAATTGAGTCCTAAAAAAATTTAAAACTTACACATCATAATTTAAAATATCAAATATCCTTCAAATTTATAAGGTTTTATTTCATACGAATTTATCATCTAAATTTTTTTAATAATCTAATTTACCACTTTAGGCCATATAATTTTAATAATATTAAGTTATATATTTAATAATGTTAAAATAGTAAACATGTCTAAAAATTTAATTAACTTTTTTTGAATTTATTTATTAATTTTAAAATCAAAAATCCCAAAATATGAAAATAATAAAGATGTTTAAAATAATTTCATTAAATTTAATTGAATTGAATTATATATAACATATATATATATAATATAAAATATAAACCCCTTCCCAAGACCCCACTTCCCCCCCTCCCCCCCTCCCCCCAACCCCTGCCCCTTGTATTGAAACCCTAACAAGATGCCATGGCAGCTGTGCATACTGGCTAGATTAAGCCAGATCCAGCCACTGGCCACCATGGCCTTTTTGGCCGCCAGCATTTTTTATTTTTTATTTTTTATTTTTTATTTTTTTCTGCAGGCTACCATGGTAGCTGTGCATACTAGTTGGATCTGGCCAAATCCGGCCACTGGTCACTGGCCGCCATGGCTATTTTGCTTGCTGGTATTTTTTTTTTCATTTGTTTCTACCGGTAGCTGTTTGGCTACCAGGGCATGGCTGCTATGGCCATCGACTAGGCTGTCGGCAGCTATTGCAGCCGGTGGTGTTGGGTGGCGGAATTTTTAGGTAGGGAGGGGGTGAGGGAGTGGGGGAAAGGTGGGGAGATAAATATAAAATAATATATATTAAATTATATATATTATACATATGTTTTATTTATATATATAATAATATATTATCCATATTTTTTAATATTTTTTCAAAAAAATATAATGAGATTTAATTTGGACCATCGATATTTTAAGGATGAAATCCAACAGCTTATAAATGATGGCATAATTGTCTTTTTATACACAAAAATCCACACCCAGTTGCACACACCCACACGTGAGTTGCACCAACACTTTCAAGGGTGTTTATTACATGATTTTAAAAAATACGAAGAAGTTATTTGTTTATTTTTTCTTCACAGGGGGGTTTTGTGCCAATTTCTATGGTCATAGGGGGGTCCATAGCAATTTACCACTCAAAAATATAAGGGGTGCAGAAATATTTATCTTTTATTTATTATTTTTTTTTGCATTTTTATTTCTATTTTTTTCAAGTTTTATGCAATATTTTATGCTTGGTATTTTATTAACTTTTAAATAATATATAAAATATATGATATACATTACATAATTTGATGTTACGGTTCAATTACGGTATGACCAACGGTTGAACCAATGAACCGTGAACCAGTAAGTTTTTCGGTTCAATAAACGGTTTGATTTTTCGACCACTGGTTTTATGCATTTTTATTTGTGTTTTTATTTTTTATTTTTTCCAAATTTTTCAAATTTTGATTTTTTGGTTTTTACATGTAAGTTTATTTTATTTATTTTCTTTTTTTTTTTTTTTTTTGCCTTTTTAGTTTTATTTTTTTGTTGAAGTGGCAAGTTGAATTGCCACATCACAAGCCATATAGGAAAGTAAGGAACATGCAGCACCACGTAGGCACGGGCCGGTGACAAATGTAATTCGGGCCAAATTTGTCCTCAAATTGCCAAATTTTTAAAGGTAGTGTACCAATTTTGCACCCTGAAAAGTTAAAGTCCTATTTTGCCAGTAAAATCAAGTTATAAGACCAATTTGGCATTTTTCCCGATTGCATCTTATGCTTGGGTTTGCTTGCTCCTATTTGTAATCTAAGCAATGAGCAATAAGAATGGTGTGGTTTTCTTGGTCTAGATCGGGCTAATGTCTGGACCGAACAAGCCAACGAAAATACCTCCTGCACTAAAACCGTTGGGACCACCGGGCTGTTCAAGCCGACGGTAACCACTCCCGAACTAGTACCCACTAGTAGCTTGGAATTTGATACTGTTTTTGTATTGGCATTTTCGTATTTTCTTTGAAATTTCATGCTAGTTTATATTTTGTTGAATTATTGTTTCTTCTACAGATCCATTTATTTGTCTGGCTGAACTTTCCCTCACTAAGTCCTTTAAACTTACCCTTTTGTGTTATTTTTTACCTTCCTAGGCAAGGATAAGTAAATGACACGAGCTTATGGCTTAGACTGAAGAATCTATTTTGTAATAGATTAGGTGATTATATGTGCTTATATGGGTTCACCTGATCGATATGCTTTGACTTAGAGATGTAATATGTTAAGTTGACTTTAAGATCTACAACATGTATATATTGTGTTTTATGGGATGACACTTTGGGCTTGTAACTATTCACAGTTTAGAATTGAGGTTGTTGATGTATTCAATGTTAATGGACGACTTATGGCATGAATGTTTAGTATCTTAGTGGCAATCCGTTTAAGTTTGAAACATGCTGCTGTCTATGAACATTGTTGAAATTGTATGGGCCTATTGGATATGTTGTATAATATGATTTAAGACTGAAATAATGACACCTCAGTTTAGGGTTTATCCTGAGTGGGGTGCCACATATACACACACAACAGTAGCACATCGAATGTCAACTTCCAACCAAAGAACACACAGCCTATGGACTTTTTCTAAATACTTTTCATATTAAATTAAGCTCTTTTTCAAACAAGTTGATCTAATTAAAGACCAAATAAAAATATAGATTTATTGATTAAGTAAGGAGTCCAACAATCTTGAATTAATAATATTAAGAAAAGTATAAAAAAAGGACAAATTAAAATAAAACTTACTTTTGAAGATTTGATTTTATGTTGTTGTTCTTCATCTGATGTTAACTTAGCTGAGTGTTAACATCAGCTCAAACTAGATCAGCTTTCTTATATAAAAAAAAAGTGATTTGTAATTCAAAAAAAGACAATAAACGGTAGAGAGAGAGAGAGAGAAGAAAAATGAAGAACCTAGAAATGTGTATGGCGGTAGAATTATTGGCAAATGGGATGCTAACTTGGCTTATTATTATTTGATTTTGAAGCCCACAATGCCATGTGACCATGAGATTGCAATCTTAGCTGCCATAATTGTGTATATATATGGGCATTTCAGGTTTGCTATTTTAGAGATAGCATAAGATAGTGTGTGAGAGAGAGATAGAAAAAAGAGAAGGGAGAATTTTCTAGAGAGAAAAAAATTAAGCAAGAGGTGTTTTTGTCATTTTTATTTTAAATTTTGCACTTAAAATAGACACCATTTATATGTAATTTTTTGGAATTTTTTATTATATTATTATTAAAATAGTAGAAAATTAGAAATAAGGAAATCAAAATTTCAGCTGAGTTCTTATATTTTCATTATCATTTGTTGATTTTTATTTTGAAATAATTTGATTTTATGTATTAATCTTTGTGCAAAAAATAAAAGTATGTACAGACCAATTATGTAAAATTATTAAATGTTGAATTAAAAATGATATTCGGATGTAATATTATTAATATATGGATTTCATTACCTTCATTTATCTAAATCAAATATTATTCCAATAAAATTAGTATGGTCTAATTATATTATTCATATCTTATTAGTCTAATTAAATTGACATAAATTATTGTTATCAAATATAGTAGACCTGATTATCTTGGATGATAAAAGAAGAATTATAAATAAACCAACATATTCAACTTTCATACCTAGTAGCAATATATATGGATTTATTTAGTTAACGTATTAGTATTTTTAGAATAAAAAAATATTATTCAATTCTATTTTCATCCCAAAAATATAATAAAAAAATATTAATTTGACTGTTACAATAAAAATTGTCTCTTCCAAAAATATAAACAAACATACCAAAAATTCCCAAAATAAATTTCTAACTATTCACAAAATATAAGCAAATATCCATCACATTCCCCAACCCTATTTCTAAAATTTATTCTTACAAAATATATAATTTAAAACATACAATTCATATCCAAACGTTACCTATATTTTCTTTTAACCATTCCACAAAATGACAAACAGATGAACAAGTATTATAGCTGACAAACAGATGAACAAGTATTATAGCAAACAGTACTACCCTACAAAACACTACAATAGCAAAACTACATCGTTTTAAAATGAGAAGTAGAAAAAAAAAAAAAAAAAGAAAGAAAGAAGAAGAATGCCAAAACGACGCCGTATAATTGCAGATAAAAAGAAAGGAAAAAGTCAAACAACCAGCTAAATAGGGTCCACTAACATACAACCAAAACATTGAAAGGCTAAAAAAAAAAAAAAATGCCAAAAACCCACTATTTTCTTCTAATCAGCAAAGCAAGACCCACCAACAATCAAAGCAAGAAACAAAATAGCATAATATCAGTAAAGCACAATGAACAGCCCTAGTAAACATAACGGCATTCAAATGGCGTCGTTTTCTTATGGAACAAAAATTTGGAAAAAAAAAAAGAATAAAAAAGAAACAGCGCAAATATTTTCTTCTGACCAGCCAAGCGGGGCCCACCAACAATCAAGGAAAAGACAAAACATCGTACAGCCAATAAAGAACACCGAACAACCCAACAAAGCATGGAGCCGCCCAAACGCCGACGTTTCATACAATGAAACAAGAAACAAGAAAAAAAAACAAAAATAGCACTCAGCCGCCGAACACTATTCACACGCTATTGGTGTATATATAATATAGTAACAAAATAATATGTGTGTGTGTGATTGTGATATTTATATATATATACACACATTATTATTATTAAAGTATCGCTATTCCAAATAGAGAGGCCTTTACTTTTAGGGCGCGTTTGAGTTGGAATGTAAATACTAGTGGAGATTTGAATAGAAAAAGATAAGATGAGATTAAATAATATAATAGACTGTTTAATATAAAAGATTGGCCAATAATTAGGTGCAACTATAATCTACCATAATTGCTAATGCATGTTTGATTTGTAAGATTATGTAAATAAAAGACAGTTCTGTTTTTAATTATTTCTCTCCCCTCCCACAATCTATAAATGTCCAAACAAGTTAACCCTTTTCTTTCTTTTTCTTTTTTCAGGAAATTAAGATTATAATTTGCTTATATATATATATGTGTGTGTGTGTGTGTGTGTGTGTGTGTGTGTGTGTGTATGTGTATAATTATGATTATTAATCAATTTAGCTACAACCACCAATTTTGATGAAAGGTAATAATATATATTAATGAAAAGAAAACAAATTTTTTATTGATCTTCTTTTATTTATTAAAGAAAAGATTAATTTGAGATTTTGCATCCAAATATGATTTTTCACTTAGGATAAATACTGTTTCAACAATGGAATAACAAAAAAAAAGTGTGGGGGGCGAGGGACAATGGAATCATTCAATTAATGGAGGGGTGCAAGGCCGAGATTATAGTAGCAGCCAATGGATGCAATAGTTGCGGGCCACATGAAAATTTCGGACCGACCCGCTGCTCTTATCCACTATATCAAACAAGTAATTGCCTAAGATTAGATATGCTATTACACCAAATCAAACGCAACCTTAGTATATAAACTTATTCTTAATTTAATATATATGCATATTTAATTATTTGCTTCTAATATATTATATGTAAATTTTAATTTGTGAACATTCAAATTTTAGAAATAGTTGATTAAATATTCAGACATAATTATGTATAAAAGTTTGTATTTCAAGTTATTTTTTTATTTATAGAGTTTATTAGAAAGTCATACTCTTGACTTTTATAAGTTTTAATTATAAATATATTTATATTTTTAAATAGATTCTACCAACTTCATTTTATTTATAGTTACATAATTATTTTATAAATTAAATAAACATTATGATTACAATTATTGACACATAAATATTTAATTATTTTATTATAATATAAATATATATTTAATAATATTTTATGAGTATAGTTTATGAAATATCGGTTTTCAAGATTCAGATTTATTTAAGACTAAAAACTTTCATATTTGTAAATTATTGTTTAATACAAGACACATTATACTAATATATATATATACTAATGTAGTTATAATATATGAATATTTTATTATTTATATTTTATTATCGGACTGCAGAAAGCTGTTAAACTAATCTTACCATCAAATATTAAGAATATAGAACTCCTCCATTTAGATAATACATTTAATGATATGTATATATATATATATTATATGTGTGTTATATTAAAAAAAATTAATATTATAATATCTTATATATTATATGAAAACTAAAATAGAACTCAGCATCTTAATTGTTAAATATCAAATCATCACTATCTTATTAAAAATAGAAATTTGAGAAATGAATAATTATAAATTAATTGATATATAAATCCTCTATTTATTGAAAATTTTAAATTTAATTATTTTTATAATGATATTCTTTTCATATGTAAAATATTTTTGGATAAAATCATACATATAGAATGTAATAAATAATTTAATTCAAAAAAATTATTTAAATATAAATGGTTACTTCCTACAATGTCTATAAACTCTCAATTTTCATTTTTGTCTTGACAAAAATTTAAATTAAATCATTTTAGTTGTTTAGCAATATAGTAATGGATGAATTCATTTCAATTATTTGAAGCAAATTACAAGGGACATATATAGTTGACAGAGTTTTTATATTTATCTATAGTATATTTATATACAGTTTTTTAAATTACAAGAATTTTTATATTTTTCAGTATATTTATTTACACAATTTTATATTTATGTCTAGTACATTTACTTTTATATGTTTGCTTATAATAATTCATAAAATAATATTTTCACATATGTAAATACTAATATTTGGATTTGTAGTGTCAAGTCAGATAAAAAAAGTTTGATTGAAAGTAAGTGTCCATTAAATTATTTGTATATTTTATATTAATAAAATAAATTTATGATCAGAGATTGATATTTTATTTTGAAGTGAATATTAAAAAAATTACTTATTATTTTATCACCGGCCATTTACATATTACATGTTATTTAATAATTTAAAATATAATAAAATAACTACATAAAAACAATAAATTTTACTTATAATAGTTATTTGGAATATTAAGAAATATTTTAGTTAATAAAATTGCTTTTTGCAAATCACTTACTAAATTAATGATCAAATAATAACCAAAATGAAGTTATTTTCATAGATGAAGTATAAAGAGATTAACATTTTAAAATTTTCAAATGTCATGAAAATTTTAACTATGATTTATATTATTAAAAAGTCGTTCCAAAAAGTTCTATAATTTAAAAGAATTATTTGCTTATCATAGTGGAATATGAATATATAAATACAAATCTATTTTAAAAAATGTATTGAGTAATGTTCTGCTCCATTTTTATTTTTTAAATTCTTTTATTTATTTTTTATAATTTTGTCATTATTCTTTTATAATTTTATCAATAATAAATTTATTTCCAATGCATCGCATCGAATAATTTTTTAAAAAGTAAAGTGATTGATAGGATATTAAAGCCCCGTTTACTTGGTGATATGGGATGTCAAGTGATGGGATGAAATAAGGGATGAAAAGTAGGATTAAAATAATTTTATGTTTTAAAAATTATATTTACTTTGTAGGATGAGAGGAATAATAAAAGTGAATAATTGTATTATATGTTTATTTCGATGAATGATATTATTGGGATAAATTTAAAATGATTAAAATACTCTCAATTAAAAAATTTATTTATTTTTCTAGTTAACATAGAGAAATTAATTTTTCTCCATTCCAACACAACATCCAATTATTTCTTTTTCTTCTGAAATATAAAAAAAATTAATTTTCCTCCATTCCGACACAACATCCTTACATATAAAAATAAAATCTTGAAATTCAAAGAATTTAGGATACATTTTATTATTATTATTATTATTATCAATACCATTACTTCAATTATAACTATATATATCTTTCAATTATTTTTAAGATAAATACATTTTTTTAATTACTATATTGGGGTAGTAGTAGTAATAATAATAATAATAGTAAAATCTTTATATGATAATATTAATCAAACAACAATTTGTATAAAAGGAAATTTATGATAAAATTTATTTTTCTCAAAAGATAATACCAAATATAATTTTTTCTACAACAACAATTTTTGTATTTGATATCTCAAAGAAAGGGGGAAAAAAAAAAGAGGAGTCAGGTTGAGAATTGCAGAAAGAAGGATAAAATTATAATTTGTAAGCATCATCCCACCGAGGCTGGCAGTTGGACATTTTAATCACACATTTGGGCTAGGATGCCTCATCCACCATTTTATGTGAATAGTTGCGGACCATTACTTTTCTATTGGACCATCATCAATTAAAAGAAACAGAAGATGAAAAGGAATGTGGGCTTTCATCACGACCATTTAGAGAAGTAAACAGATCCTAAATGTACAAGGATAATCCATTTCATTATATTTTGAAATCCTTATAAACAAAAAGGAGTTACGTAGTTCTCTAATATTACATATTAATTTTTATTAACAATTTTTCATGCATCTACTCTATTATCTTATAATACCTTTTAATGAAATTAAATTACACTTAACATAAAGTATCTAGTTATCATTTAATAATAATTAAAATATATATTAAAAAATAAATCTTTTATACATAAGGAAATATAGATTTTAAAAATTCCCACTCCTATATATTCACCATACTAAATATTTTTTAATAAATTGTCTAAATTCATTTTCATTTTTAAATCTAAATAATAACTAATTTTTGACTAATTTAAAAATCCTGAAAAAACGAAAATAAAATAGAAACATCACCAAACTTGCTGAGTTTCAATTCAAGAGTCGACCCGGTTCCTACGAGTCAACTAATGAACCTCCAAAACAGCCTGTGAAGATCCACAGCAGCTTGCAGATACTATTATCTCACAGATTACAAAGCTATGAAGCAGCAGCTGCTCTTTGCCTTCAAATTCTTCACCCTAACCGGCTTTTATTTGTTCACACGCTCTCGCACACCCGCAAACAAGCTCAGAAATCCCGCAAAATCAATAGCAGTATTGTTCCTCCTGGAAAATCTGAAGCGGCTTTTGCTCTACAATGCCAAGAATCAGGTCGAGATGCTGGAGAACGATATCTGCCTGTTCAAAGCGTTCCTCAAAGACTCCACGAAAATACACAACAAAGATGAGGCCCTGGAAGAGCTGGTGGGGCAGATCCAGGACGTCGTGCGTGAAGCTGAAGATATAATCATCGTGTTTGCGAATCAGGAGGAGGAAAACAGGGCCCGGAATTTCCTCCAGAGAGCTTTTGGTGGACCAATAAAACTCATCAGCGTCGCGAAAGAAGTTAGGGCTATCAGAGCAAAGGTGAAAATTATATATGACAAGAGCAGGGTTATCTGTGCCACCCAGCGGAGCAGAAGGGCGGCGCCTGAAGAGGAGACGGGGCTGAGTAGAAAAACGCATATCCGTTTTGGGTCTGAGATTTAATTAACATTTCTATTATGTATTAATTGATATTATTCTCTTGATTGACCTTAAGTAATCTGGAGTGAGCAAGATTTTAGCTTAGCAAAACTTAATTTTTTTTAAAAGAATTTTCTGATAAATGGTTTTGTAAGAGCTTCAGAAATAATTTAGGATACTAAGTCCATTTATTCGATCAAATTGGTCGGAATTTATAAATATTTCAATCTACTTCTTTCTGATTAGGACCGATTTGTTGGTGGTAATTACTATATTGCTAATTTGTGCATCGATTAGGATGGGGTAGTTTATTATGTGATGTTTAGATGATGAATAAATTTTGTTCCAAGAATAAGATTATGTCCTTTTCTTCTAAAGAAATGACAAGTCTCTCAATATTAAATTATGGTGTAGAATGGAATGGTTCAACGACGACTTTTACAAATGACAAATGAAAATGACCAGGCGTGAACCATTTTTTTTTTTTTGCAATTCTGCTGTTACTAATGGGGAAGTAACCTTGGGATAAGAAAGTCATCACAGATCTTTCTTCTGGTATACAATAGAACACAGCTTGAAGCATGAATCTGTATCAAATTTCACTTGCCTTGCTATTTCTCTTCTTCTTCAATGCATTCATATCGGTTGGTAACAAATCGATTCACTTTGCCGGTGATATTTCAGTTAATTGTGGCTCAAGTGGCACGTCTGCAGCACGAAACGGCAGGGAATGGCGTGGAGATATAAAGCCAAAATTATCTTTCTTGCAGCAAATAAAGGGTTTATCAACTGCCTCAAGTGTCATGCATAAGTTGATCCCTGCTACTGATCCTGTTCCATACAAAACAGCACGACTATCTCGATCTCGATTCTCCTATGCATTTCAGGTGTATCCAGGTGAGAAAATTATCCGTCTTCACTTTAATCCAGCTCCATATAGAGGCTTTAAAAGGTTCAAGGACTTATTTGCTGTTGAAGCCGGTCCTTTCACCCTGCTTAGCAACTTTAGTGCTTCCCTTACTGCTCATGCTCTTGGTGTGAATTCATTTGTCAAGGAGTTTGTTATAAACGTGGAAGAAAGTCAAGAATTCATCATAGTTTTCACTCCTGCAAGTAGTGAATTATTAGATACATATGCTTTCATAAATGGGATTGAGATTATTTCGGTGCCCGTCAGTCTTTCTTACTTTCACAAAGGAGATATTGGGGTCCAAGTGGTTGGGAAGTCTTTGGTTTATGTTCATAACACCACTGCACTTGAAATAATCCGTCGCCTAAATATTAAAGAGGATTCTGTTTCCTCAGCTAGTGATACTGATGGCATGTTTGGGATGTGGGAAACAGTTCCTAAGCGAAAAGCAAGCAGGATGAACACCGTTACCTGGAAAATATCTGTGGATGTGGGATTCAAGTATTTGGTCAGGCTTCATTTCTCTAAGCTAGGATTCAAGATGGCAGAGATTGGTGGCGTTATTTTTAAAGTCTGTATTAATGAAATGATTGCTGATACTAGTATTGACATAATCAGAGAAAAGGATGATGAAAGTAGCATCCGTGCTTATAGGGACTATATGGTGATGATGCAAGGGAGTAAACTAGAGGGTAAACGGGATCTCTTGATTTGCTTGCAATCGAATGATGAATTCTTGGGTGGAAATGGACCCCTTAAAGGATTTGAGATCATTAAGTTGAGCAATCCTGACAATAGTCTTGCGAGTCCAAATCCGATGCTTGTGGTGCAGGATTCATCATATAGGACTATCCAAAATTTACTCCAAGTTCTTGGTTACAGAAATGCGATTGCAACTGTTGCTATAGCTATATTTGCTCTGGTAAACATCGTTACTTATACATTGCGACAAATTTGGGAAGATAGCAGGATAGAGGAGGAAAACAAGCCATCACCTAGGGCTAAACGACTTTGTCACCAGTTTTCACTGGCTGAGATCCAATTAGCCACCAGAAATTTTAGTGATGCACATCTCATTGGAAAGGGTGGATTTGGTAAAGTTTACAAAGGCCACATTGATAATGGGAGAGAGACTGTGGCCATAAAGCGGCTAAAATCAAGTTCCAAGCAAGGGGCACGCGAGTTTTTGACAGAGATTGAAACATTAACTGAGCTTCGGCATATTAATCTAGTCTCTCTGATTGGTTACTGCAATGAGAATGGGGAAATGATTCTTGTTTACGAGTATATGGCCTGTGGGACCCTCGCTGACCACCTTTACAAATTTGCAAAGAACAATGGCGACGGCTCATTTCTCACATGGAAGCAACGCCTTAATATATGCATTGGAGCTGCTCGAGGGCTAGACTATCTGCACACTGGCCAATCACTAATACATCGCGATGTAAAGGCTTCAAATATCCTGCTTGATGAAGATCTTCGAGCTAAAGTTTCTGACTTTGGCTTGGCCAAACCTTTAAGTAGAAGCAAGTTACAAAGTCATGTTAGCACAAAAGTAAAAGGCACATTTGGGTACTTCGACCCAAATTATCTCACCACCGGTAAACTAACCAAGAAAAGTGATACATATGCCTTTGGCGTGGTATTGTTGGAAGTATTGACTGAGAGACCAGCATTGGATCCAATAGCAGCAGAGGATGAGCGGATTGTGACCAAGTGGGCTCGAGAAAACATTAGTGAGGGAAAAGTTGATCAGATTGTAGGTTTAAATTTGAAGGGTGAGATCTCAGAAGATAGCCTAAAGGCATTTGTGGGCATTGCTGAAAGATGCTTGGATGATGAACCAAAGAAACGGCCAACAATGACTCAAGTTGTGCTACAACTTGAGTTTGCACTTGAGCGGCAAGAGAGCTCAAAATCTCCAAGTGATAAGGATGATATCCATCCATCCAAAGATGACGCTAACTTATCAGTTAGCATTGTACAACTTGCAATGGCCTCTGCAGATCTACAGAATCCCACACCCCCTCCAAAAGAGCAAACTATCAAGAAAGTGGTTAATTATAAGCCTCCATCTGGAACAAAAGATGGGAGAAAAACCACAATACACAAACCATCACGACTTTGGCCGTGGGATGCATTTTGGAATAAAGTTAAACCATCTGGTAAAAATTAATCGTCATTATCAGCTACAAAATTATATAGCCACAATAAAATTCGAAAACATTTCCTATACATATTTGATGTTCGAACTTCAACTTTCATGGTCTATTATAACTTATTTATCATAATGCATGCATTTTTAGAACTACTAGTAATAGTTTATTGAAATGTCTATAACTGTGTTTGAGAACAAACTTGACCGTGAATGACTGGCTGAAACAGGATCCATCTTTAATCAAAACCCATATACTGCTGCCACCGTGGACTTGAATATTTTCGTCATGTTGTTTTCTATAGTTAAACTTATCTGAGGCTTTCTTTAGTCAATCTTGCAGGCTATCATGCCACAGAAGAAAGAGTGCAAAAGGGCAAACGGAATATTAATATGCAGCAGATTCCAGTTGATGAATCAAATGAGGACATTGTTAAGTCTGATGTTAAGTTGGATAATCCTGATGTTGTGGAGCATGACAATGATCCTCCAGTAAAGGTGGGTGACTAGAAAAACTGATGAAAAGTTTTGGTGTGTGCTGTCTTATTCCGCACAAGGCATTTGATCGGATAGCTGAACATGTGTTTTGTTTACTTTGTTATTGCAGATGAGAGAGTACCCTTCTGCTGAAGTAGCTGGAAGAAATCAAGAATTTGCTCAATTATCAAAAGCAGAAGCCATGGATGCAATCTCTGATGGTATTTGCTTTATGGCCTTTTCTATAGTTAATATTTATAAAGGTTCTTGTACTTTGGGAAAAAAATTATCCGTGCACCCACCATTGTATTAATTTCAGGTAAGTTTAATGAAGCCATAGATCATCTAACGGAAGCCATCATGTGGAATCCAAAGTCGGCAATATTATATGCAAATAGAGGTAATTCTGAAACATGCGAACCACCTCAATTTATTTCAAATGTTAAGGATGTTGTTCATCTGAAATGTCCTCTTGCAGCAAGTGTCTTTCTCAAACTGGAGAAAGCAAATGCTGCAATCCGAGATGCTGATGCTGCTTTACTGGTATATATGTTTTATTTGCTACTTATTCACTGGCCTTGAGGAATTTGATTACTGATGTTTGCCTGAGTAGTTGGTCTCCTTGAACAAAATGATGATTTAACTGTATGATCATACATATCAGATCAACCCCGACTTTGCAAAAGGATATAAAGCACGCGGGATGGCAAGAGCAATGCTGGGCTTATGGGAAGAGGCAGCTCGTGATTTGCGTGTGGCATCAAAGTTGGATTTTGATGAGGATATCAGCTTGGTGCTCAAAAAGGTCATTTTACTAAAGAACTAGACTGAATTTGTGCCTACTTTGTGGGAATCTTTCTCATTTTTTGGTTACTTTACATAATGGATTCCAACATGTGAGTGTTTCAACATCTGTGGCTAAATACTTTTCAGGTTGAACCCAAAGCAAATAAAATTCAAGAGTATCGCAGAAAATATGAACGCTTGCGGAAAGAAAATGAGCTGATGAAATCTCGGCTTGAAAAGCAGAGTTTCCAGGTATTTTCCTTATTGTAGCTCATAAGTTAGTTCTCTTTACTATAACTAGAAAGGTGCACGCGTGCGATGCACGTGACTTGTTAAATTTTTTTAACGTTTATTGTTCTATAAATTATTTTCTATTTATATTTAATTTAAGTGCTTATCAATGAGATAAATAAAAAGTGAAACATAAAATTGTCATTTGAAGTTACAAATATGTTGAGCCTATAACATAGTTTAATAATAGTTTAAGGTAATGTATTTCTTCTTCTATGGGATGCATCGTGTATGCGACCTATTACGTTTTTCGCTTTCTTCTATTCCAATGTCTACATTATTTGTCCTAAATATAGTATCTTACGAATATCTACATTACTTGAACCCCCAATAAAAGATATTGAAGAATAGTTTTTTTTTTTCAATTTCACTACCCCTTGTCACTTCTTTTAAGGTGATATTCATAATTCTTTATTGTAATTCAGGTATCGAATTTGATAAGTATGGTGATAGTAATCAATCTTATAGTTTCTAGTTTTATGTTATTATTTTGAAGAACCAACAATAGAAAATTTTTTCCCTAAAGGAATTACTATAGAATCAATAGCAGAAACTTGATCTTCGTATAAATAAATTATAATTTACAAATATGACAAAATTCATATGAAAAATGTCTAAAATTTTGATAATAAGGAATAGAAAAATTCACACTTAAAATTTTAAATTTGTAATTGTATAAACGCTTCACAAATTATTTTTTGCATTGGTTAAACTTTGTTTGTTATAGTAAAAAGAAATCAAGTATCTCTTCCTAATATAAGAGTAATAAATAATGGAATAAACTATAAATAAGATATAAACCTATTTATTATTCTTCAATAATGGTTGCACTACTTGTAAGTCACCTAGTTAGATAGAGTCATTCTTTTGTATTGCATTATTGGATGTTTTGGTACTTTTTTCTGAATGTTTAGTTAACACCTATTGGGAAAAGAAGTGGATATTGCAATAGGCCTTAAAATTCATAATAAAATATTATTCTATGTTTCTGATTTCAACGTGCATGGACAATAATATCTTATACCACTGATATATCATGATAATTTCTTTCCACCAAAATTGCTGCAACTTGATGAATATTTGGAGAATTTATAAAGTAAATTAGTATAATAGTATGGTTTTAAGATATAGAGCTGAATATCATTCATTGAAAGATAATCATTTAGGTAATGTTTGGTTACAAATTGTAAGTTTTGTATTATGTATTTTGGGAGAATGAGTTTTGGGAGTGGGGTTGGGGAATGTGAAGTTTTATTGGGGAATGTGACTAATGTTTGTTTATGTTTTAGAAAATAGTTAGAAAATGGTTTTGGAGAGTTTTGATATGTTTGTTTATGTTTTGGGAAGAGACAATTTTTACTGTAGCAGTCAAATCAACGCTTTTTTGTTGGATTTTTTGGGTGAAAATGGAATTGAGTAGTTTTTTTTATAATAATAGAAATAATAATAAAATATATTATATATGTATATGATATAAATTGTTTTGCCAAAATGTAACCAAACATCTTCTGAAGATTTTTGCATATGAATTTTATATATCCGCATAAACTTTTATAAGTTTTCTCATAATTGATTCTGATAAATCTAATTCTTTTAGTATTTTCTATTCTCAAGTTCATTTTCTATTTAGGTAAAATACAATTGAACTAACATACTCATTTTTGTTTGGAAATTAACCTTGAAAGACCACGATAACCATGCTTTGTGTTTGAAAAGTATAACTTCACTCTTGTATATGCAAGTTTTTGTCTAATTACACACTAAATGAGGTAAAAGTAAATATGCAGTTCAAAACTCAAATATCTTTTAGAAAGTTTATAACTTCTCATGATAGAGAAATAAACAACTTATGCAATTTATTTGCCATTTAAAGCGAAGCAAATCTAAATTTTTCCATTGCCACAATGTGCAAGGTTTTTTTAAATCTTGTAGCATTGCAATTGATGTAATTAAGTACCTTAGTCAATTCATGAGTCTTCAAGCATATAGGATCATAAATTCTCAAATGGAATCAAAATATAACATTAAAATTTAAAATTTTAGCATATGATAATTTTCCCATATATGTAGGGAATGTTTGGTTATGTTTCCCCAGAACAAAATTGTTTTGGGGAAACATAAACAAATATGCATTCATTTTCCTTCCAAAACACTAATTTTTTTTCCCCCCAAAATACTCTTTCCTGTCCTTCATTATCTCTAAAACTTCCCCATTTTTCAATATATACACACATATTAATTATATCATATATATTTTATTATTATTCTAACACTAAAAAAGTCACTCAATTCCACTTTCACCTCAAAAACCCAACAAAAAAATATTGATTTGACTGGCTATAGTAAAAAAATTTCGCCCCAAAACATAAACAAGCATATCAAAACTTCCCAAAATAAATTTTTAACTATTCCCCAAAATATAACCAAAAATTCATTACATTCCCCAACATAATTTTCACATTCTCCAATATCACTTTCAACATTCATTCTCCCAAAAACACATTAAAATCATACAAAAAACATAACCAAACATTGCCATAGTATTTATTGAAAAATCATAAAGTACATGTTCATTGAAAAATTGCTAATATTTTGATTGATAAGAAATCATTTATTTCTTAGAAACTATAAAGTGGTAAATATTGACAATTGAATTTTTTATGAATTAACTTCTTTTCATTCAAAACTATGTTGAAAAGG
The DNA here is from genome assembly GCA_018894105.1 of Jacaranda mimosifolia. NCBI lineage: Eukaryota > Viridiplantae > Streptophyta > Magnoliopsida > Lamiales > Bignoniaceae > Jacaranda > Jacaranda mimosifolia. The sequence goes on along the minus strand of CM032124.1, from coordinate 2,239,055 downwards.
AGGTCATAACTTATTAATTTTTATGTTTTTTCTCCTTCAATGAATTAATTGCCTTTCTCATTTTCTTGGACTCTTTAATTTTATCTATATATGCATGTCTCTCTATGGTATTCAGTGCGGCATGTTTCCTCTTCATCTTATTTTGTCTTTATTGTCAAAATAAATATGCTACAATAATATTAATTATTATTAAAAAATCATGTCCATGTATCAAAAAATATAGGTGAAATGTTTCTAAATATTCATACATGATCATGTTTTAAATATATATCAAAATATCCTATATTAAATCAACTAAACATGAAGTTGATTCAAAATAGAAGTTTATCGATTTGTTACTATTTTAAGAACCCTTTACTGAAAAATGGAACAACGAAAACATGTGAATCGAATAATGACTAAAATAAAATATATCTTAAAAACTTTTATTTTTTAATTTATTCTCTATCATTCTCAACAAATTAGATTTGTACCGGTTGTTATTACATAATTTTAATTTAGTTTTTATTTTTATTTTTTGTTGATTGAAAAGTCCTTTTGATTTTTTAAACAATAATTGCAGTTTTCATTTTATAAATTAAAATTAAAAATATGATTCAGATGATTAGAGCAATTTGTAAATTGGTTTTCTCTAAATTTAGATAAACAAATAAAACTTATATTACTTATTTCATTTTAGAATTTTAATGGACCACTATTTTTAATTTAAAATTAAAAAAGAAAAAGAAAAGAACTTTCTCATGTGTTCAATTTATTTATTATAATTTTGTGCTTAGTTTCGTCTCTTCTTATTAAGCCAAAATAGAGAAAAGTTAACTTCTGATCAATTTTAAACATTTAACTACAATTGTGTGAAATAAAAATATTGTAGTATTTATAACCTTTCTTTTTGTTAAAGAAAAGTGTGAAAATTATTTCGTTAGAAGTTTGCTAGTTATGTTCATAAATCTGTAAGAGTTGGATTATGAATTAAGTTGGCAATTAATATAATATATACCTAAATTGTTAAATGAAATTCATTGTTTGAAATAAATATTTGTACTTTATTAATAACATATAAAAAAAAAAGAATTTTTGACCGTTGGGTATATACTTCGCACCTAAGGAATATATATTTTGAAGAGTATGAACGGAAACATATGGGCTAATGTGATATTTTATCCACTAAAATGTATTTATTGATATTCTATTTTATTTTTTTGATATAAAACATTTCACTATGTTAGATTAATGTTATTAAAATCAAATAAATATTTATTAAATTTAATAGTTTGAATTATTACATAGCTATCAATCCAACAAGATATGATTTTTCGAAAAAAAATTCAAATCTTAATTAAATATGATCAAGTTCGAGTCAATTATATAAGAAGTGAGTTTGTTGATATTTACTTTAATGATGTTTATCATATAATTAGCTAAATCATGCAAAACTTGGTCATGATAAGGTCTTTCTCATCCTTCATCACGCTCCAAATAAAAAAATTAGTTTGATCATTCAAAAGGTTATTTGATAAAAATAAATTATATATATATTTCTATTCTCCTTTTAAAAATAATTATTGAAAGTTAGTAATGCCACATTATTATTTTTAATTGAAAAATAATTTATTTAAAAAGACTATTTAAAGAAATAAAATTTTAGTTGATTCTTTTTTTCAGCTTCTAATAGGCTATCAACTATATATTCATTTTTCTTTTGACTATTATTTATCTTTTAACTTAAATAAGTAAGATTAAGAAATTTTATCGGATTTGTGATACAACATGAAAGCATGTTTTGCTATGTGTACATCATTAGATGTAAAAATTAACCAAAATATATTTTAGAAATATATTTAAATGCACAAATAAATAAAAAGATAAAAAAATTAAATAAATTTAGTTTATTCTTTTTTGTTATCATATTAAATATAATGTTACATATGAGTTTGACACCTATTTTTACATATAATAAATATTTTTCGAACCCATATTTGTACGAATGCATTCATGAAATATCATTCTTTTTTCCTCATTAATTAAACATATGATTGTAAGACTTAATCTATTCTTGTTCATTGTCATATTCATTGTACTATTGTATTTGAATATAGCATTTATTTTAATATACGAAAAATATTTCGTTTCTTATTTTTGAGGGATAGTGCAGAATGAATATCCATAGAAATATATTTATGAAGTATCTTCCTTATTAATTAATTTTTTCTTAATTAATTTTAATTAAATTATTATTTTTTATGAGTCTAATGAAAATAAAGTTAATCCGATTGTAGTTTACCATAAAGCCATATGTATTGAATGTGATAGTAATAGTCTCATTAGATGTGGATATAACTTAATTGCTATTTTCTACAAGTCTAATTAAATATGTTGGCAGAAGGATAAATTTCAATATCTAAGTAGGAAATTTTGATTTAATTAATTTTATATAATTATTATTTTCTATATGTCTAATTAAAAATACATTTAATTTGGATAAATTTTATAAATACAATGTCCGTATATATATATATTTGATATATACATTAAACTATGTGTATTACTCATGATAAGTAGAAAGTTTATTAAATTAATTTTATGTAATTATTATTTTTTATAATTCTAATTAAAAATATATTTAATTTGTAACTAATGTAATAAATACAATGATATACATTTGATATATATATATATATATATTACTTAAGATGAAAGACTTGATGTATTTAATTATAATTGTTATTTTCTATGAGTCTAAATGCAATGTATATACACGAGTCTAATTAAAAATAAACTTAATCTAATTATAATTACTATTAAACCATGTGCATTAAATGTGGTAATATTATTAAATAGGAATATTTTTGTCCTCACATAAAAAGGAAGAAATCACTATTCTTATTCATACTTTTATAGGTAGTATAGATATAGATATGGATATAGATATAGATAAGCCCTTCTCATCATTGTCCAGTTGCTTTTTCCATATAAGAGAATTTAAAATTTAGGGCCAGTTTGCTTTTACATTTTGAAAGGGCCTTTCTACTTGAATTTTTTTTAATTTTTTCTGTATGTATGTACCATTCAATTATCACATCAATCTTCAAATTCGATTTGACCTAAAACACCCACTATAGTTTCAAAATAATTGACACTTAAATGTGATTTAAAAAACAACTCTTTTCTAAGTATAAAAAAAAATATAAACTGCATAAATTTTTATCTTTATATCTATCCTAATAATCTACAGAACATCTTAATACATTTTCATTTTCAAATGTCAACCTATAACTACTTCCTCACTTTATGAAAATGCTAGAAACTGAAAATCGAAACAGCAATAAAACCAAACGGGGGCTCTTGCCCTTTGTTTATCAAGTTGTATGTCTAACCAGACATTACGAAATTTTATAATTGCATTTATACAAATTCTTGTTTCATTTGTCATGTTCTATATATAGTTCTAAACGAGTAATCAGTTTCTTTTGATTTTGTCGTAGGATGCTGAAGCTGCTTCTGTTTTAAAAGATGGTATGAGAAGTGAAAGAAACTAACTTATGGATGAATATGGGTTTAATATGTTTTTCTTTTTCCTCTCTCTTATTGTTCCCATTTTCGTTACAGGAGAAGTAGTCGGGATCCACTCTTATAGCGAGTTAAAAACTAAGTTGAATGCTGCTGCAAAGACACCACGACGGCTCGCAATAATCCATTTCACTGCGACGTGGTGTGGCCCTTGTCGTTTCATTTCTCCAGTTTACTCAGCCTTAGCAGGGAAGTACCCAAAAGTCATGTTTCTAAAAGTTGATATTGATGAGGCAACGGATGCGGCAGCTGAGTGGAATGTTAGCAATGTCCCAAGTTTCTTCTTCGTGAAAAATGGCAGAGAGGTTGATAAATTAGTTGGCGCTGACGGAAATTCGCTTGAAACCAAGATTGCCCAGCATGTTCGATAGTCTTTTAACGTTTGCAGCATTTTTAACCTATCTTCTTAGTGCTTTGAGTATTCTTCTGTAAATAAATGTGCAAATACAGAACTGCTCTCTTTTTCTACTTTCTTATTTTCTTTACTTTTGAGCTAAGTGGAACTTGAGTTTGTTAGATGTTAAGATTGATTAATAACCATATCAGTTGAAAGCCCAAAATGTAAGAGCCCTTTGTATATTTTACAGAGAGATAAGTTATATATAGGACAAGCATTCTCTAAGCTACAGCTTACGTTGCTAGGGACAAATATTCTGACTAATAGATCTGTAAATGTAATATAATTTTCTACCAACTGTAATTTGTTGCAGCACTATTCTTGGAATGAGAAGATGGTCAATACATATGTAGAAGACTAATATATGATGTGTGTCTTATAAGCAGATTTTCTACCTTAGGTTCATCATCAAATGTAGATTCAGAAAATCTGTTATTTTTATGGTATAAGTGTTTGAAAATTGCAACAATGAGGGTTGTGCTTTACTGTTATTGATGTGTGAATTTATGGTGTTGTTTGGACATCTCAATAGTAGTCCCAAAAAACAGGTGGGGGCTATAGAAGTTTGACAAAGGTTGGCTTAAAAATTAAGATAATTTTGTATATATGAATTAAGCATGTTCAATTGCTTGAAGGGCTTATCCTTGTTTGTCTAGTAGTTTTTATTTCTTCTCTTCAGCACGCTAGAGCAGTTTGGTAGCTCGCAAGGCTCATAACCTTGAGTTCACTAATATGTTTTTTACCAACGCAAGTTCACCACCAACTGTAGCAGCATTGTTTGCTAAAATTTGTCCCTTTTTAATGCATTTACCCTGCTGAACCTAGGGTTTTTGATGCATACAAGTATTTTTGTTGGAACGTAGATACATAATTAATGGAATGCTTAGAGTGTCTCCAATCTCTGAGAAAAGGATCTTGTCCGTATCTATATCTATATAAATGATCTTTCCCCTACACTCGGCTATACAAGAGCCCTTGAATCTAGAGCTACTTGTAGTTCCAACTCAGTTCCAATAATGCATTTCTTGGACTGAGAAAGCGGAACTGCTTTTCTTTCTTCTCTTATATTAAGTAAAAAATGAATGTGAACTGGCAAGAACCCGGTGAATCGATGAACAATACCTCTCTGGAACCGTATAGGAAGTTTTCTCCTCGTATGGCTCGAGAAAAAATGATTTGATTCAAAGTTTTGTCCATGCATGCAATTCTAATAAATTAAATGGTAAATGGGCCTCTGTCACGCTCCAAATCCGGGACATAACACGACAGTGCCCCCTAAGCCCAAAGATTAAGAGATATTAAGTCTCAGATTCAATAGAGCATGCTAAATTTTCAAAAAAATAAAAAATAAAAAATAATTAAATAATCCCATAAGTAAATCGTTACAATGAAAGATAATCAATTACTTGTCTTAATAATCAAATTTGAATATCCAAGAACTCAAAGAAAATTTCCTAATCAATCTAACTAGAAAATTTAAACATCAAATGCATTTATTCTAAAAACACTGATCTCTTGTCACCATTCTCAAAAATTGCCCATCTTCCTCGTCCTGAACTAAGTTATCTGCAAATTGGTAAATTAATATCTTATGAGTGACATTTCTCCCAGTAAATAAATCTCATTCTCCTCCTACTGGATTTGAGCATGTATAAATATGAAACAGAAGAAAAGAAATCATTGAAGACAAGAATATTCATTTTTTTTTTAAATAACAATTCAATGCAAAAATAAAAATAAAAAAAATCAGGAATCATCTTATCAGAAAATTTCAAGACATACTTCCAGAGTAATTCGAAACAAAAGTTACACAACTTATCAAAAACTTTCAATTCATTAGTTAACCATTCTCATGAACTTTCGGGATTCTAATCGGTTATCTTGGCCAAGATCTTAACTACAACGCTGTTAAGTGGCTACAAATTCTTAACTACAACGTCGTTAAGTAGTTTCAGAAATCTTTTGCTACTGTAATCCCGTAGCACAGTTACGGAACTTGTTCCTACCAACAGTTGCTCAATTGTTCAGAGCATAGATTCTTTTTATTTAATAGAGAATACTATGTTTTATGCAAGATTCAAAACATTTTGTTTTTACATGCTCAAATCCTAAAACATAAGTTTTATGCATGCAAAAAAGTCTTTTGAATAGTTAACTATTAGTATATTGAAATTTTACAATTAAACCATTAGATAAAAAATAATCACCTATTTTCAATGCAGAAATCATTCATGCAAAAGAATATTTTCAATAGAAAAATAGCAGAGATTTACTTACACCAAAATCTTAAAACCTAAAGTTTCCCTCATATTTGATCTACCACTTAAGCCTTCTCCACTAATTCTATGGATATTTAAAGAATAAATAGAAAAATGGTATTTTGGTATTTTCTTATCTGTGCGTATGGCTTCTTTATTTCCTATTATATGGGTATTTATACTACCAGGATAGGTATTCTAGATAAACAAAAATTCCTTTCTTATTGAGATCAGAAGATCACTCTAATCCTAACTTCTCAGATTTGATCAAATATCAATCCCGGATAATGATAACTTAAAACTGCAGAGATAATTTTAAAATCCTAACTTTATAAGGATTAGTTAGTTACTAAAAATCACAAGCTGATGAGAAGACTTTTAGAATTATCCATCCATCCATAAATCCAAAAATTCCATAAAAATTGTCTTTCATCATCTTTAATTGAACATTCATGGATCCAAACCTATAAATATTTCATAATTATTTATGAGCTTATTTTCTACACTGCTTATGGGCTTAATTACAACTTAAAATGAATTAATTAACTTGAGTTGTTACTACACTTAACTCATAAAAGTGTAAATATAATTTATGGGCTTGTTTTGATACTAGTTATGGGGCTTTAATAACTTGAAGTGGATTAAATAATGTGGGCTAACTCATACATCTTGAATCACTAATTAAATATGGACTAAAGATTAATACTTCCTTTGCCATAAATTGGTATCAATAGTATCTAGCTTAAAACCATTAACATAGCTCAATAAATAAAGTTCCATCAAATAATTGACCTAATAAATTCTACATCTTCAATCATCACCAAGCAATTCTAAAAATTTAAAAATCTACATCCTTAGAATCAAAATGAGTACCTAAAATAGGATCCCTAATAATCCCAAAAAGAATTCAATTTATATCCCATATTTATTTTCAATTAAGATCCCTTAAATGTTGATCAAGTCCCAAATAAATCTGTATGCTCAAATTTTTAGGAGAAGAGCAAGCCAAAAATATCAATGAAGAAGAAATCAAAATCAAATAATATTACTTCATTGTTCCCACCATCAAATATCATATCCATATTATAACAATTCCTATAAATACTTGGGGTATTACAGCCTCTAAAATCAATTAGACTATATAGTACCTATGGGTACATAAGAAATGTATTGAATCAATTCTTTTTAATGAATAGATCCGATCGCAACTTCGAATATGGAATTCAAAGGGATCAAATAGGAAAGGATACACTGAAATATACGATCAACCAACATTTATCGAATTTGAAAAAGAGTCAGAAGAAATGGTTCGATTTATCTTGATTTCTCGAACTGAGAGATTCATGAATCGGGATCCTGATGCATATAGCTACAAATAGTCCAATGGAAGTTGGCCATATTTCACAAGAACATTCTTCAGTTTTAGTAAGAGGGGGAAGGGTCAAGGATTTACCCAATGTAAGATATCAAATTGTTTGAGGAACCCTAGACGCTGTTGGAGAAAATGATCGTTTGAACTTGTTTTGTTCGCACAGTAAGGGACTCAATCAAATTTTTGGCTAGATCGTGAGATTGATTAATTACCTTTTCTTGGTTGACATTAAAATTATAATATAAATCCTGAGACTTTACTTGGTATGGTGGCACTTCTAAAAATTTAGTATACTTTTCATTTATATATCAAATATCGAAAGAGAATATTTAATTGCCATAAGGATACATACTACTCTTAGTCCATCCAATCAATGGAACACAAGATTACGCAACATTAACTCTAATGTTGCTTTAATCTCTATCAAGCTGCAACTACTCAAGATTGATAGTTTACGAAATCAAATGCAATAATGGAGAATTCAGCTGCATGAATATTTTAGAAATTAAGCAATCTCCATTTATAGTTCTTATTGAGTGCTTTAACACTTTTTCTATTATGTTTTAATTTTATAAATGATATAATCTTTCATCCTTCATAAATATAATATTTGAATACATTGGTTGACATATATTCATTTATCTCTTAACAGTAAAGGTTTAAAATTAAAATTTTTTTTTTTAAATAATTTAAGATATATTACTGGATGATCTATGAAACAAGTGGTACAGTTTGATTTCTCAGTTCAATTAACAGAATTTCTTCGAGTTAATTCAATTGCAAATTGTAACTTTTGCGGCGCATCTAAAAATTAAATAAACACATATTAAAGTGAGGTTTCATATAATTTTTTCTTTTTAGGAAAAACTTAAGGATTTCAACAAAAATATTATTTTTTGATATAATTTGCACATATCTAGGGAAAATAAATGTTGTTATGCAGAACTGTCACTGTATAAAAATTAATAGCTCTTCCTAAAACCCAATACGTGCAGACTTTGCTGCCCTATAGTTATAAATTGCTAGAGGCATTTTTTTTTTTCTTTTTTTCCTTTTTTTTTTTTTTGGTTGAAAAAGGGCCTTTTGAAACTTCTAAATACTGATTATAAGGGAATCTACATTAGATTTAAATTAGAATAAATTTGAGAAATTACTTATGTTCTTCTTTTTTTATATAAATATTGGGATTATGAATACAATTTACCAATGCTTATAATAACCAACAATAAACTTTTAACAATTAGTAATAGTTTATAGCCAAGTAACGACAATTATAAAAGTAAAGAAAGACCTAAACTCTTGGAGCCTAAATTAGGATTCCTACCTCCTTTATATATATATATATATATATAGATAGATAGATTTGGAAAAAAAATTATTATTGATTCTTCAACTTCTTTATATACGAAACTTAAATTCACAATTCATCTTATTATAAATTTATAACTTATTTTCTTTAACACTATCGCATTAGCATGTCAATGCCAAGTTAATTGGTTTAATTTTTAGCATAAAGGTTCTAAAACTATTAACTTTTTGTATCAAATCGAACACACATTCAATGAGAAAATCAAAACGGGGAGAGAGAGAGAGTTGTACATATTTTCGGCTCACCATGCATAGATTAAGCTTTAATAATTTGTCCTTCACTACAAGAATGCTAAGCAACTTATATTAATAACTTGAGCTTTACTATAAGATTGCTAAGCAATTTATAATCCTAGCCTCATATTTATCGAGTGATCAATTGATCTAATATCATTATTTTTATATCTTGATATGTAAGATTCAAAATTTTAATTCTAACTAACTTTGGATTCATATGGGCGTGTGCGTATACATATCTAAGTATTAAAAAAAATCTCAAAATCTCTTATCATATAGCAGACAGCCCCAAAAATTGGCAAATTGTAAAATAAATTAGAAAAACACCTTTTTCATCTCTCATGATTGTAGAATAGAATGTGATGTGAACGTGGGCCCATGGTACCAAATTGGCCCATCAATCAGTTGGGTCTTGAAGCCCGAAACATCTTTAAGGCCCAAAGACATGGGCTAAGTTTTTCTTGCCAAGTTTGTAACTAAATTCAACCCAAGACATACATATTCGAGTTCAATGAATATAAAAAATCCAAGCAAAAAGTTCAATTTATTAATTTTTTTTTTCATTTGTGTTCCATGTAATATGTGATATTTATAAAGTAATTTACGTCATATTTGAATTTTTGATAATTTTTTATCATATATTTAGGGTTGTAAATGGATATTCGAAAATTTGTTTATCGTTCGCATTCGTATCCATTCATATAAAATTTATCCGCATATATTTAAAGATCCAAGCCTTACTATAACCAACCTCACAGATCTAACTCAATCTTTTTTCATCGATGTATTGTACTCTCTCGACCAGGTCATCAAAAAGACTGCTAAATCTTTCCAAAATGATAGAAGGAGGGAAGGCGTGCTACAACTAACATAACAGCCAGCTGAAAAACCTAGCTAGGCTAGCGCGCAATAGCTTTCTCTGGTAGGGGCTTGCTTCCTCCGCCCAACCTATACAAGGTGCTACTCGCTTTCTTTGAGCCATCGTTTAATATCGCTCTAATTAAATATTTATTAAATAATATATTATTTATATTTTCTAATAAAAATCTCATAATCTATATATGTATATATATAAATTATAATTGAAGAATTGGGAAGAAAAAAATAAATTTCAAAAATTATTGTAATATAGAAAAAAAAATTGAAGAATAAAGTTAATTAACATAATTATTGTTGGTTAACTTTATAATTAATATACTTAAATTTCATTATTATTATTATAATTAAAAAGTAATAATAATCAATTATAAAGTCAATTATTGATTAGAAATTATGTTATTTGTTTGATTGCTTTCTTTTTAATGAAATTATATAGTTCATTCTATTAATTAAAACATGTATTTGTTATAGGTTCATATATTCATGTATTTGCATATTTGTAAATAGATATCTAAATAATTATCATCGAATATGAATATAAAAAATAACTTGAATATGGATAAGTTTAATAAAATATAAAGAAATTTGAATAATTATAATCAAATACGGATATATCCGAATTCGACGATATTCGACAAATACGAATTCAAATATCATTTCTACATATCCATCAAATCTGTATTTGTATCCGAATATTCAAAAATTTAAATGGATACAAATATGAAAACAGTATATCCGATCTATTTAATATCCGTTTATACCCTTACGTATATTGATCAAAAGTTAAATATTTAGATCATAGCCTTTTTTCACATTATATATTGGTCTACAAGTAAACCACTATTTATTATTACATTTTGTATTCTATCTTTTTTTTTTTTTTTTTGCTAATTGTCCAAGACTAATTAAGGTCAAAAGTTAATGACAAAGTCTGAACATTACGCCAACAGAATATTTTATAGTTGAGTGGTTAATTAGTACATTAACATCACCCTCGTATTTAGATGTGTAAAATTCAATGTCTGAACCTAAGTGAACTATTGGTGCTTGTGTGCATATGTAAATAAAAAAAAAAGATATATTAACATTTTTAATTTCATATTCAATTTATTTATTTTTAATTATGAATATCTATAATTGATATGGGATGGCCCAAAGACTGCAGGCCCATGGGTGTAGCGGCATGCCCACCTCACACACGGGGCCAAATTATGCCATCGACGTTGTGTGACCCCAACCGACCATACAGATCGCCATCGTTCGAAAGCTAGGCTGCTGGTCGATACCTCGATTGTACCGCTTGTTCAACCCGTGAACCTCACGCCAAGCCTATATTAGATCAACCAAAGAGGTCGATTAGGTGTGTAACCGTCTTTGCTAAATGCCATGACAAGCAGCATGCCTCCGCATTAATGGTGCACGCCGCCCCAGTACCACCTATGCTGCCACACCAGAGAGGAGACGCGTGTACAGTGTCATATTCTGTCCCCAAAACCTGGAGAGGTAGCCACCTGGAATAGTACAAGAGTGGGAGATGACTTAATGGCCCCCAAGCAAAGACAAAAGCCATTGCAACATACTGAGGGCATCCCAGACAAATCCCAGATGGGAGAAGGCTATAAATACCTTCACTTCAGCCCCTCATAGGTGTGCTATTCTCTACACACAAAGCCCCCACTCTGTTGCTCATCTGGTCGATTATATACTGATTTGAGCGTCGGAGTGCCTAAGCCGAGGGCTTCTCGGCTAGCCTGACATTTGTTCGTGAATGCAGGACTTAGCCCATTTACATCGATATACCGACCAGAGAGGTCGAACCATTCCTAAAGTAATACCTGATCCAGATATAAACCGATTTCACCATCATCATTTGGTGTCGTATGTGGGAAATACTGAGTCTGCTATCGAAAATGGTGAACACGAGGCGAGTCCCCTTAGGAAGAGAAGGAAATAGGAGGTCTAGCTCTCCCCCCGCTCAACCTCCGCAGGAAACCAGCGCTCCAGAATCGAACGCCCCGGCAGAGCAAGTGGTCACCTTGACCATGCCCCAACTGATGCAACTCATTAGCGAGCAGATATTCACCCAGATTTTGGCTTAACTTTTAGCAGCTCTAAATAGACGCACCGTTCCTCCAGAATCAGCTGCGAGTGCGACCCCCTAAACTACAACATCTTATGAAAGACTGTTGAGGGAAAACCCAGATAGGCTGGAGTCCAAGAGCCCCCTCCTCAAGGTGCGAAATCAGCCCAGGCTGTTTCCCGAACCGTGCCCCGCGAAGAAGTGGTGGATTCTATCGACCACGGCGTTCGACCCATTCGAGCCTCGCAGTGCGATAGGGTCGAGCGCTCGAGACCCCATCCAAACAGGAACACATCCCAGGCCGACAGGGAGGAGTGGGAGGAGGTGTCCCACCAAGCATAGCAATTGAACCGTCGATTGGAGGAGATCTAGAGGAGAAATACAGAAGGGAATCCCTACTCGGAGGGGCGCAGAGGTTCTGAAGAGAAAGAGATTCACCATTTGTCCAAGATATTATCGATGAGCGCATCGCCATCGATGCTAAGATTTCGACTGGCCTGTCCCGGTATGACGGCTTGTCGAATCCGAATGAGCATTTGCTGCAGTTCAAACACATGATGCAGCTGCACGGGCATAATGAGTATATTCATGCCAAAATACTGGTAACTACCTTCAAGGGGATAGCACTGGATTGGTTTGTCAAGTTGGAACCGGCATCGATACATTCGTATGATCAGTTATGTGACAAGTTTTTGCACCAGTTTGCGAGTAGGAGGAAGGCGAATCTCCCACACACCCACCTACATACGGTGAAGCAAAATGAAAGGGAATTCGACTTTTTCACTAGATTCAATACGGAGGTGTTGAAGATCGACAACCCAAGGATTGAGTTCCTGATCGACGTGTTGTTCTTGGGCCTCAAACACAAGGAATGCGTCAATGCTTTAGTGCACGAGCAGCCACGGACGATAGAGGAGCTCACTGACCTCGCTGAGAGATACATGACCCAGGAGGAGATGAATAAACTTAAATATGGCAACCTCGAGGTCGAGAAGAAGAAGAGCAAGGAGAAGGACGACCGCCAGGTCAGGGAGGGACGGCGGTCACGCATCAAATGATTCCATGACTACACTCCCCTTAATCTACCTAGAAATGAGATGTTGTTCGCTATTCAGCATGACAATCTCCTTGAGAGTCACAAGAAGTTGACTGAGAGGGAATCCATGAAAAAATCAAAGAAATACTGTCACTTCTATAAATAGAAAGGGTATGACACGGAGGATTGCTTCAACTTGCACGATGAGATATAAAGGCTGATCAGGCAAGGCCATCTAAAAAAATTCATCAACAAGCATGCCAGGGGCGAAGAGGGCAAAACTGATCGGACTACCCATAGAGAAAGGTCGGCTAGCCCGAGGAGAGACGACAAGGGAAAAAGACCAGCCCAAGAACCCCACCCACCCATTCGGGGAGTGATCAACATGATCGCGGGAGGACCAACAGGGGGGACTCAAGGTCTGCTAGAAAGTAAACCCAGAGGCAACTGGAGTCAGTCAAATCATCCAAAGTCGAAACCATTTTCCAGCTCTCTACCAGCACGGAACCAATCTCCTTCATCGACTCTGATCCAGACCATCTAGAGAATGGAGGGGTTGATAGAAAGATGGATTGCCCCATGGTGGTAACACTTCAAATTGCCAATTTCGAGGTGAGAAAGGTTTTGGTCGACAACGGCAGTTCTGTGAACATCATATTTTTGTCCACCTTGAATAGGATAAAGTTGAGGGAGCTAAAGTTTGACCCAGTCAGAATGCCGCTGGTCGGATTTGGGGGATCTGAGATCATTCTGGAGGGATCCATCAACCTATCCACAACATTTGGACAAGGTCCCCGAAGCATAACCTTGATGATTAACTACCTGGTAGTTGGCGCCCTATTCACCTACAATGTCATTATCGGTCAACCAGCCCTGAATGACTTCAGAGCAATTGTCTCCACATACCACATAAAAATCAAGTTCCCGACCTCAGTAGGAGTAGGAGAAATTTTGTGCAATCTCAAGGACGTATGACGCTGTTACACCATTTCCGTTGAGGTCAACGAGCAGAAGAAAAGACCTCAATTGAATTCCTCAGGGGATGCCCCTGTAGAAAAACCCGAGGAGGGACCTGCATCTAAGAAAAGAAAGTTGGAGGACACTCGGGTCGAGCCCATCGGGGAGTTCAAAACAATAGAGCTGGAACCTGGAAACCCCGACAAAACCACTTGGGTTGGAAGCGATATGGACAACCGCTTGGAATGCCTCATGGTCGATTTCCTTAGAGGAAACATTGATGTGTTCGCTTGGAAAGCTGCTAATCTCCAAGGAATCGACCCAAGTGTCATCGTCCATCGACTCAACGTAGACCCTGCCTACAAGCCAGTGAGGCAAAAGATTTGAACTTTCAACACAGAGAGGTCCCAGATCATAGAAGAGGAGGTCAACAAGCTTCTAGAGACAGGATATATTGTAGAAACTCAATACCCTTCTTGGCTTTGTAATGTTGTACTTATCCCTAAGAATGAGAGAAAATTGCGCATGTGTAATGATTTTACTAATCTAAATAAAGCTTGCCCTAAGGATCCTTACCCCCTGCCTCGTATAGATTTATTAGTAGATTCTACTGCTGGTTGCGAATTGTTGAGCATGATAAATGCCTTCCAAGGTTATTATCAAATGTTCATGGCACTCGAGGATAAGGACAAGACCTCGTTCGTCGTCCCCAATGGAGTGTACTGCTTTTTAGTCATGTCCTTCGGGCTCAAAATACGGGAGCAACGTACCAAAGATTAGTGAACTTTATGTTCAAGAATGAGATCGGAAGATCAATGGAGGTCTATGTCGATGACATGATTGTCAAAACCAAGAAGGCCGAGGACCACCTCATCGATCTCGATCACACATTTTTCATAATAAGGGTGTTCGGCATGAAGCTCAACCTAAATAAGTGCACATTCGGGGTTCGTGGAGGCAAGTTCTTTAGTTATATGGTCAATCAGAGGGGGATTGAGGCAAACCCCCGTAAGATCCAGATAATTTTGGACATTGCCTCGCCTTGAACTGTTCGAGATGTACAATGCCTGGTCGATAGGATCATAGCACTCGGCAGGTTCATTGCACGGCTAGCCAACAAGAGCCTCCATTTCTTCAAAATACTCAAAAATGCGAAGAAATCTGGGTTTTATTGGACTCAATAGTGCGACACGGCCATGATCGAGCTCCAGCAATACTTGTCTTCGCCGCCTATACTCACCAAGCCTGAACTAGGAGAAGTGTTACAACTTTATCTGGCTATATCCATCGCCTCGATCAGTTTCGTATTGGCATCAATGCGGGGTGGGACTCATCGTCCTGTGTATTACTGTAATAAGGCTTTGCACGAGCTCGAACATAATTACCTGGAGGTCGAGAAGTTCGCTCTCGCCCTAGTTACGGTTGCATGAATGTTGCGACCTTACTTTCAGTCTCATGTGATCGTCGTCTTGACCAATCAGCCATTAAAACAAGCATTGTCGAAACCAGACACATCAGGACGACTTACAAAATGGGCAATTAAGCTTGAGGAATTCGACATCACGTTCCAGTCGCGAAAAGCCATAAAAGCGCAAGTATTAGCTGATTTTGTGGCCGAGAGACTTGACCTCCCAGACCACCCCAACCACAGCCCATCCATAGGACATTGCACGTCGATGGGTCGGCAACCGTATCAGGAGGCGAAATAGGTATTTCTCTTTGTTCCCTGTTTGCCGAGGAGTATGATTTTGCCATAAAGCTCGACTTCCCAGTTACCAACAATGAGGCAGAATATGAAGCTCTCATAGCTGGATGAACATGGCAGCAGCTCGGGGAGTGGAACAACTAGTAGCGATCACCGATTCCCAGTTGGTTGCGGAGCAAGTGGAAGGAAATTTTGAGGCGAAAGAAACCAAAATGAGCCAGTACCTGGCTGAAGTAAAACAATTACAACAGGTATTCAGGAGCTTCACTCTGAGCCAAGTACCCCAAACGAAAAATGAACGGGCAGATGTACTTTCAAAGTTAGCCAACTCGATGAAAGGAACTAGGGAAAGAGCCATAACGTTCTTAGTGGCCACCAAACCACGTATTCAAGCGGTCTATCAGAACCTTGTCGGATGGGTCGAAGAGACACCCTCCTGGCAAGACCTAATTAAGCTCTACCTGAGTTAGGGGACGGTTCCTAATGATGAGAAGGAGGCCCACAAGCTTAGAGGAATGGCAGCTAAGTTCGCCCTCGACGAACACAAACAGCTTTACAGGAGGCCAATATCAGGACCACCACTAAAATGCCTAACTCCCGAGAAGGCAAGCGAAGTGCTGCACGAGATCCACGCCAGCATCTGTGGCAACCATTCTGGAGGTCGGTCCTTGGCCCATAAATTCATCCATTACGGTTACTTTTGGCCCACCTTACAGCAGGACTCGATCGACTTTGCTAGGAAATGCCCATCATGCCAGATCCACTTGAGCATACTGCACCAACCACCGATGTTGATGGTAAATGTCCAAATCACATGGCCTTTCGACTAGTAGGGGATCGATATAGTTGTGTCTCTCCCAAAAACTTCGGGCTAGCGAAAATTCATCATCGTGGCGGTCGAGTACTTCACTAAATGGGTCGAAGCTGAAGCAGTTCCAAAAATCACTGACGCAACCATCAAGAGTTTCATTTGGAAGAACATAATTTGTCGGTTCGGATTGCCCAAAGTCCTTATTTTCGATAATGGGACCCAATTCTAGAGTAAGAGAACGAGAAAATGGTGTGAGACTTTGGGAATCAGCCAGTACTTCACATCGGTAGGGAACCCCCAGGCTAACGACCAGACGGAGGTCACGAACAGAACAGTTCTCGACCACCTCAAAGCTCGAATAGTAGACACAGGGGCAGGTTGGGCAGACGACCTCCCAAAGGTGCTATGGGCATATAGGACCACTCTGCGAACAGCTACAAGCTACAGCCCTTACAGCTTGGTCTATGGTTCCGAAGCAGTAATTCCATCCGAGCTGGTCCAGCACACGGCCCGGGTAATTCACTATAATCCGACTAGGAGTGCAACAGAAAGGACCCTAGACCTAATCACCATCGACGAGTTGCACCACACAGCCTACAACACGATGCAATGATACCGGTTAAAAATGGCGAAATGTTACAACAAAATAGTTCGACCTTGTAGTTTCAAAGTCGATGACCTGGTCTTCAAGAAGGTAGAAGTGTCGCGAAACGTGGGAAAACTCGACCCAAAATGGGAGGGACCTTACTCTGTGGTCAAGGTGTTAAAGCACAATGCATACCGGCTAGCAGACATGCAAGGCAACGAACTACTACACCTTGGAACGCCATAAATCTAAAGAAATTTTATGTGTAAAAAGGCTACGAGCCACCATTGTATTCCGTTGCAGAAATGAAAACTTCAAGAAAAATGTTGACATAAGCTGATTGTGCATACCTATCGACATAACTTGATTACTCATTGTCAACCCCGTAGTCGACCAAGCAGGCTTCAAGCCGCCAAGTTAAGGCTTTGCAGTCAAAACCAACTTGTCGACCCCGTAGTTGACCAAGCAGGCTTCAAGCCGCCAAGTCAAGGCTTCGCAGCTAACACCAACTTGTCGACCCCGTAGTTGACCAAGCAGGCTTCAAGCTGCCAAGACCAACTTGTCGACCTCGTAGTCAACCAACCAGGCTTCAAACCGACAAGTCGAGGCTTTGCAGCCGAGACCACTCAGTAGACCTTGCAGTCGCTAAATAATTTGAAGCTTATCATTAATTATTTTGTTTAACCAAGTAACCAAAAAAATGGTTTGCAATCGACGCTGCAGTCCCTAAATTATTCGAAGTTTGTCGTTAATTATTTCCCTCAATTAAGCAATCAACGCGGCAGGTCACTGTCGACCACGCAGTCGTTAGATTGAACAAATTTCTAAATTTGAACGAATCTCTGATTCATCAAATTGCATATTAGTCACAATTTACTCGATGAGGATCTTGAACTAATCTCGCAAAATCTAACACTGCGAACATTCAACTATAAATTTATTCATGCAATTGAATAAAGACAGTCAAAATCAAAAAGTTTGAAAGAACACCTCATTCAAATACAAAAAACATTCATTACACATAATCAAATTGCGTACATCAGTCAAAATAAAAACAAAAAACATCATTTAAGCAGCATCGGCTTGACCCAGCGCCCTCGTGCCGGCACCTCAAGTGCCCTCATCGATGGCCTGTTTGAGCTCATCGCTTGAAGGGATGGGAATGGGAATCAGCTCGGGTATGGCGAAAACATCGAGAATAGCGGCGGTTGCCAGCTAAGAAGGTCCAGCCATATCATCCAGAAAACGCCCGTCCAGATGATGAAGATACTCGGCCACGTCGACCATGCCATCCTTAACCTCGAATGCAAAGTCATTGGCGAAATCAAATTCTTAGCAATCGCTTCCAACCTCTTCGCCATCTCGGCCTGCCTCCTCTGTTTATCTGTCAAGGGCGCGGCTGGTGGAGCCTCCGTAACTTCCTCAGCCACAGTGGCCTCTGCACCTTCACCCTCAGCACCTCCCTCATCTTCCAGATAGGGCTGCAGATGCTCGTCGAGCAGGTGATTGAGGCGATCCCTATCCTCTGGTCAGAATGAATAGCCCAGAAAATGCAGTTGCTTAAGGGCCTTCTCGAAAGAGTTTCGGGCGTCGTCGAGTGCAAACACAACGCTCGCGTCCTGAAATGCTGAGCTCAACATGAATTGCTGCACCACCTCTCGCCACATCTCGCCACATCAGCGGCAGCTTCTAGTAGAATTAAGCTCGGGCCTTATCGGGTGCAGCATTTCGACCCACAGATTGACCAGAGTTATAGGAGACCTACCCATCTAGCCTAACCTGCTTCAGCAGCTCGTCCATTCTGGTCCTCTCCTCAACCGAGGTAAACAGCTGACTGTCCTTCACTTGGAGCTGACTGTTTAGCTCCTCAACCTACTTGGCCAGCTCTTTGACTCTGGTCTGCGAAAACTCGAGCTGAGCCTTCAGAGTCTCCACGTCCTTGCCTGCCTGTAGGTGCTCACGGTCAGCTAAAGCCAGCTCCGACCGCCTGTAGAAGTGATATCCCAACTGGCCGACCTAAAAGACAGCATTGCTAGTAAGAATACAATATTCGACAAGAAAGCAATATTCAGCAATATAACATACTCAACCCAAGCCTTACCATGTTGGAGTGATAAGCCAGTGCCCATAGAGCAGCGTCTTGGCTGAGCTCCATCAGTTTCTTCTGGTCGGACAGGAACAACCCGGCCATTAACACTTTCAAAGGAGCAGCTCTCGTCGACCCTGCTATCTCCATCGACAGTGAGTTGTGCACGGCCATGCTTGGCTCAGTTCCAAACCTCGGCAAGGGCAGTTTGGGCAGATGGAACAACAGGTCATCCCCGCGGCCCAAACAGATCATAGCTTGATGGTTGGCCCGAACTCGTAGCTTTACCCTTCCCCTTTTTTGCAGTGGTCCTCTTAGGGGTAGGTCCCGCTTGCTCCACCATGGGTTGCTTCCTTCGACCCGCCGGGATGCTGTCTGCTGTTGCGGTTGGTCGAGCAGGCGATGTGTGAAGGTGTCATTGTTTTAGGCTGAGGTGCCTCGATCGCAGTCGCCCCTCAACGAGCCGCTGTCGCTAAGCAATGTTGTAGGTTCCTCTCCTTCCTCGCCAAAGCTTCAGCTCTTGAGCGGTTCATGATCTCGTCGTGATCTTCCAAACAACATAATAAGTATAGGTTAAAGCCGAACAGAAAAATAGAAAAAATAACAAACTGTAAGTAGCATAGTCTACCTAGTTGATCGTCTGTAGACAAATTTAATTGGGCTGGCTACAACCTAGCCAACACCAAACTCCTCTCTTCGATAAACATCGAGACCTCCATTTGGCCAAACTCGACCAAATCCTGAACGAAAGTATTGGACAAGATCGGAGTCAGTTAACCAGCATCTCGACATGCCCCATCCACCAGCGCCTCGGAATATTGAACCCCCCAGCAACTTGACCAAACAGATAACGCTTTTTCCATTCTTATCCGTATGAAGAGGCCGAGGTTACGATGAATTTACGATGGGGTCGAGCATTTAGGTAATAGAAACTCAACTCGTCGGCGCTACCCAACTTCCAGGATATGGGAAGATGGAAAAGGTTTGAGAAGTTGTCAGAGGTGGCAGGTTGGTCGAAAAGGTGCATCAAAACAATAAAACTATAAATGGTTGAAAAATAGTTCGGCAATAACTGGGTTATACACACTTGCAGACCTCTAAGCATGTTGACTGTATGAACACCTAGAGAAAGCCTAAGGCCACACCTAAAGGCATTCTCAAACACAGTGATACATCCCGTCGGGGGTCAATGCATACGACCAGAAGCCCCAGGCATCAATAACTCATACTTAGGAGGAATGTGATATAACTGCCTAATACGTCTTAAGTCGATGGGGGTAATTCTGGACATTATCTCTCTGTAACGGTCAGGGGTAAATAATGGACCCCGTGATGGAGGAACTTGACTTGGCCTTGCTCTATCACCCCCACGATTGCTGCTCGAACTACTGGAGCTCAAGCTATCACTCGACGAGCTACTTGTCTCCTCTAATGAACCCCCAGGCCTATCAGAGTGAGAAGCCTCGCTATCCCCCCCTTGGCTACTCTCAAAATCAGATAAATGCAATATTATGGTAATAAATCTAAGAATGCTAAGGAGAAGGAAAGAGAGAACTTACTGTGTTGATGAACTAAAAGCAGAAGATATTAGCAGCAAAAGCAGTTGGCTAAACACTTGACCAGATGCAAAGGCAGTAAAAGTAAAAATAGTTGTTTTAACAGCGCATATTTATAGGTGCGCGAGCTCAACAATCCAAGCGGTTGCAATAATGCTGTAACCGCCGTTCTGCAGCACGCGTGACATGATGTAACCGCTCATTTAATGGGCGAAACCCGGGTCAACTTTCAAAAACCCTCGTTGTTGGGCCCACGTAACCATTCAACTGAGTACTCCCCAATCCTTCTCGTTGATTCCCTCATTTAGTATTCAAAAAGTGGGGGGGGACTCATGATATGGAATGACCCAATATGCTCGGCCCAAAAACCGCAGGCCCAAGGGTGTAGCGGCAGGCCCACATAATACTAGGCCCAATTATGCCATTGACGTCGGGTGACCCCGACCGACCATACAGATCGACATCGTTAGAAAGCTAGGCCGTTGGTCGATACCTTGACCTACGGCTCGTTCAACTCGTGAACCTCGCGCCAAGCCTATATTAGATCGACTAAAGAGGTCGATTAGGTGTGTAACCATCTCTGCCGCATTAAATGCCCTGATAGGCAGCATGCCTTCGCATTAATGGCGCATGCCGCCCCAGTACCGCCTATGCTGCCACACCAGAGATGAGGCACGTGTATAGTGTCCTATTCTGTCCCCAAAACCTGGAAAGGCAGCCACCTGAAATAGTACAAGAGTGGGAGATAACTTAATGGCCCCCAGGCAAGGACAAAAGCCATTGCAACATACCGAGGGCACCCCAGACAAATCCCAGCTGGGAGAAGGCTATAAATACCCTCATTCTAGCCCTTCAAAGGTATGTCATTCTCTACACACAAAGCCCCCACTGTGTTGCTCATTTGGTCGATTATATACTGACTTAAGCGTCGGAGTGCCTAAGGCAAGGGCTCCTCGGCTAGCCTGACGTTTGTTCATAATTGCAGGATTCAACCCATTTACATCGATATACCGACCAGAGAGGTCGAACCATTCCTGAAGCAATCCCTAATCCAGATATAAACCGATTTCACCATCATCAATAATTAAACCTTAAATATTTTAATCAATTAAAAATTCTAAAATCCTAAAATAGTAAAATGTGTTTTGATAAAACTTTGTTACAATCATCTTCCTAAACCCTCAAATGCGAAAAGGCATAACTATATGCTTGTTTGATTTAAGATGTGTCCATTAACAAGAGTCATGCATGTTTGGTTATGACTAAAAAATTAATCCCCTTGTCAAAGGTCATGACTGAATTGAAAAAGTAGCAAAGAAGGTGAAAGGCTGCGAACACTTGGCACTATTCCACCACAAAGTTGCAGGGAAGAAGTTTTTAACAGGGCTCGCAATTTGAAGAAATTGGGCATTCGCGGACGACTAGCCTCGCTTCTGGATGACAGTATAAAAGTATTGGATCATTTGATTGTTTGGGAAAATTGAGTAATCTTGAGAATGTGTTTTTATTCTCATTTTCTATTTTCATTGTTTTAAAATGTGTTTTCATTTTATCATTATTTTGTATGTGGAAATGAAAATATAATTGGATAAGAATTATAAAATTTTAAAAAAAAAGTAAATTGGAAATAATATTTTAATATAATAGTATTAATTATTTTTGTTTAATTGATTGTGGGCCCCATTGTCTTGAGAAGATAGAAAAAGAAATAATTATTTAATAAGTTAGTGGATGATGATGTGATAAAATATTAGTATTAAATTTTATGTGAGTCCCATTGTCTTGGAATGATAGAAAAAAATTAATATTTAATTAGTTAGTTTATTTTAATTATTTTTAAATTAGTAGGTATTATATATTTTTTATAGGTGTAAAAATGAAAATGGATGGTGTTTTAATTGAAAATTGTACAAACAATCGCGTTTTCTATTTTCAAAATAGTGCAAAATGAGAAAATGTTGTTCTAGAATACAAACAATCCGACTCTGAATCACCCATATCTTTCATTTAACAAATAAGTGTAAATTTATATACAATAATACCAATTTTGGCCTGGGATAGCCAATAAAATAACCTGTAATTATCTCACGCAGATAAATTTAGTATAGCATAATTGTAAATAAGTTCATAATTAAAAAATAAGTTGAATTAATTAAAATGTGCCTAAACAATGGTAAATATGATAATTTTAGTTTATTTTTTTTCAAATATTTGACTTTATTTTAACATGAAATCTGAAGTATCTTTTTTATTTCAATTTCTATATTTTCTATGTTAGCTTACAACCCAAGAATTTTCCCTGATAAACTTTCTTTCGTTCATCATGTCAGTTTATTCAAGCTATATATCATACAAATTTTATCTGAAAACTAAAATTACATGTATTCATAGAGATCTTTATAAGACATATATGTTTAAAAGTTGTGGATGATCCCAATTAATAATCACCGAACATCATCAAAAATTCAATGAAAATAATGATTATGGTCAAACAACAAAGTGATTGCCAGCCAAGAAACAACATAAATCAATCAGAAAACAAACAAACAGTGAATGTTCACTCATAACAGTACTATAATATGGAGTTCAGCAAATGAAATATGAATAGAATGAAGGGAAGCATTTTGTTCAAGCAACCCAGACATCCTCTGAAATCACTTGGCAGTTTTGCATTATTGTCTGCACAGATCAAGAGTCATTAGTTCTTATGGAAACAGAGTTTGGGGAGTAAGTGCGTAATGCATGGTTATGATGTACTAAAGATTGAATTTTTATTCAGCATTGTAGGTAATAAAAGAATGGACGACGGATTTTCTTTTTTGTTCAATCAACGGATAGAAGGGACTAGTGCAATACGTCTAGGCCTGTCAATGAGTAGGGTGTTATTCTATCCAGATCCAAAATATCAATACCTATATCCTACCCATACCCATACTAATTAAAGATAATGTGATGGGTATGGGTAGGGCTTATACCCATAAATTACCTGTGTACCCATACCCAAAAAATACCTATTACTTTATACTTAAATTTAATTTATGAACCTAAAAATTATTTATATCAAAATCAAATTTATATTAATGATAAACTTTTTATATATAAAAATTACAAATATGTAAATAAACAGTAACAATAAAATAATTTTCTTCATTAAAAACTAAACTAAATTAGTAAAATTAATAAAGTTAATATATTGGGATAGTAATTTTTTTTTTAATTAGAATAGCAATAGCAACAGTTGAACATTTTTCATTAATAAAATTAAGAATATTAAAATTAATAGTGGAATAAATAATTTTTATAAAAATAGTTAATGAAATTAATTTTGTTAATGAATAAAGTTTAATATAGAAATTAACTGTTTTTATAAAATTAAATATAGAAAAAAGTTTTTGCTTTTAAACTATTTTTATTAACTGTTTTTTAGTTATATCTATTTAATTAGTAAAAACTTTAATTGTTAATTATATTAATAAAGTTTAACTATTATATCAATAAAACAATTAATTTAATTAGCAAAAAGTTTAAAATTAAATAATTTAAATCTAATGATTAAATTAAATTAAATGGAAAAAGTTTATTTTTTGTTATCGTATGCAAAATAATATCTTTAGTATATATTAAGAAAATAAATATGTACATTAAAAACATAAATCCAATAAACTAGACCCAATGGGTCTTGAGTTTGATAGGGTAGAGTAGGATTAGGGTCTCATCCTTATGGGTATTTTAGGGTATGGTAGAATTAGGGTCTCATCCTTCTGGATATTTTAGGGTATGGATACGGGTAGGGTGATACCCTACCCATTTACAGGCCTAAATAGGTCAATGCAATCAACATTAAACATAGGAATATGAATCCTAGGTTTTACTTACCTGTCAAGCTAGAACCAGAAGTAATCAATCATCAGGTGGAAAAATGGAGAGCTTGAACTCACTGACAGTGGTGATTTGCTCTAATTCCTGCTGCCTTTTCTTTGCTTCATAGATTTTCTTGGCTGAGGCTGCTGCAGATCTAGAACGGTACAAGTCGAACAGTTGGAGACTAGGTATATCGGCCAGCCCAAGTGGAATTTCTTGGAGATCCTCACAGTTCTGCAGCTCAAGGCGTCTGAGTCTAGGGAAGTGATGGCCCGAAGCAGCCCAAAAAACTAAATTTGTGTGTCAATGTGCAAGAATTCAAGACGTCGAAAGCCACCATCAGCTGCCTCCCAGTACTCCCCCATGAATGCTTTATCTTTTAGCATGAGGACCTCCAGATTCTCTAGCAACCCAAGGATAAACATATGACTCCAGTCTAGAAAAGTATCTGATAAATTCAGGCTCCTAAGCTTTGGTGGGAACTTGTAGGGTGCAGGAAGGCCGTACAATTGGCCTTCCGAAGGTGGACGAGGAAAAACATCATTTATTAGCTTCAGCTTTTCAAGATTACTTAATTTCCCCAAGCAATCAAATGATCCAGTACTCTTGCCATCCAGAAGCAAGGATAGTCGGCCACGAATGCTCAATTCCTTCAAATTGCAAGCCCTTCCAAAAAATTCTTCCGTGCAACTTTGTGGTGAAATTGTACCGAGTGTTTGAAGCTTTTCGCCTTCTTTACTACTTTTTCCTGTCCTGGGCAAATAAGCAGATGCATTTGTCTTCAGATGCCTTAATTGAACCATCTTCCAAATGTCTGCTTTGATTATAAGGACAGGAGATGTTGTATCAACTATAAGAGTTTGTTTGTTGAAGAGCTTGGAGAAGGCTGTTGGAAGAATCGCTGAATCGAAGGACAGGGCAATGTACCTCAAATGAACTAAATGGTACATGTCGCTGGGAATCTTAATGAATTTGATGGCCTTGACATCTAAAACTCTAAGAAGTTTGAAAGATGCGAGGATGGTACTAATGTTGTCTGAATGCAAGGTGATTTCTTCCTTGGAGAAACAAATGAAAGAGCGGATACGACGTCCATAAGGTTTTAAAGAGAGAAAGTTCAAGACATTGGAATGTATACAAATGCGACGAAACTTTTGAACATCAGAAACTAGAGGGTAAAAACCTCCATCTCCAGACTTCTTCCTTTCTTGGAGGAAATTCTGCCTTGCATCTCCAGCTTCAGTTTTGCAGAAATCTCGTAGCATGTCATGAATGCGGCACGTTTTAACCCCACCATCGGGCCTCATCTTATCCATTCTTACTAAATAGTTTTTTGCAGTTTCCTCCGGGCTGATCCCTGGCTTTTGCTGTATGAATCCTTCTGCAATCCACATACGGATCAGTTTCCACACCGGGATCTCAAAGCCTTCAGGGAATGTCCCCAAATAGAGAAAGCATGCTCTCAAGTGAAATGGCAATCTGTCGTAACTCAATGAGATAATTTTCTCTATTCGTCTCTCCGGCTCCTCATTAAGATAAGAACTCACGCTTTCAGATACTTTTCTCCATGCAATTGTTTTTGCACTCATTTCATCTAATGTTGATAATCTTTTGACAAGAATGCCTCCTATGAGCACTATTGCAAGTGGCAGCCCGCTACACTTCACTGCAGTTAGTTTTCCAAGAACTTCCAACTCAGAAGGGCACTCAGGCTTACTGAAAACCTCCAACCGGAGCAGCAACCAACTCTCATCTTGAGTCAAGAATCACAACTTGTGGGGAGACCTATTTTTATTAGCAGAGCGAGCCACTTCCTCATGACGACTTGTGATCAAGACTTTACCCGTCTTATTGCTCTTTGGCAGAGCAATTTTAATTTTTTCCCAATCCTCGGTTGTCCACACATCATCCATGACAATCAAGAATTTTTCTGTCTCTAGATGATCAGCAACTAGCCGGGCTAACTCCTGATCAGTTTTGCGATAGATGTCCTCAGTGAGCCTGGTGAACTCTTTCAGAATGGTAAGAAAGACATCCTTCTTTGTGAAGTCTTGAGAAACATAAACCCAAATGCAGGTGAGGAATTGGTATTGGATTTGTGGATCATGAAAAATCTTCCCTGCCAGCGTCGTCTTCCCAAGGCCAGGCATACCAATGATGGAGATGACATCAAGGCACTCGGTTTCTTCGGTGAGATATCCTATTATTTTTTCTGCCTCATCTTCAAAACCTATGACATTGTTTTGTCTCACAAGCAGAGCCTGCTTGAGAATTTTCAAGAACAAAGATCAATAGAAGTTGGAAAACAAAAAAGCTCATGCATGCTTTGAGATCTCCAACAGGATAAATATGGCATGATTTGCTCCTTAATAGAGATAAATACTGAGGCAAAACTTGATCTTTTTTATTGATGATCATCCAATCCATATATATGCAAGTTTAAGAATAACAGAAGCCTACAAAATCTGCTATGTGCAAGAAGATATATGCAAGTTTAAATCTGCTATGGATAAGAAAATACATACAAATTTAGAATTAACAGAAAACATAAATTAAAAATAGGAACAACCTTAATGTCTATCCTAATCCTTCACTGATACTTCCAACATGTACAAATATAGATTTTTTTTAGAGAGCTCTCTTCTACTAAAGGCATTCCTATAATATCATGCTATAAAGCGGGACATGAAAAGTACAGTGCAAGTAAGTTTATTCACACTGTTTACTTAATCATTCTAAATTTTTAATCAATGGCTTTGAGGGAATTCCATAAGAACTAAGATATTCTCTTCTGTACTATGTTTAACTTCATCTCGTAATGGTTGATAAGAAGCACTAGCTAGTTACAGAAGTTAACAGTCTTTTATATATGTAATTATGCGATTTCTTATACATAACAAATACATTCACATTGTATTTCACTAAACTATTCTGTCTGAAGTTTTTCGTGTTAGAAAATCATAATTATTGGGTTTCTCAATAAATGTATAATAATTCAAAGAAAATCAAGATATAAGGAAATAGACAAAGTCATAATAATTACCACTGACTCTTGATCAGGACCTACGTCTCCGACATTGAGGGTAGTAAAGTCAATCTTGGTCGTGAAGTCGTAGGCATCTCTGACTTCTTTGGCAGTGCCGAGGAGCACATCAATAGGCCGTTGAAAAGATCTGAGAAGGTAATTCTTGGACCTGCTCTCGGCGGCCTCAACTATGAAGGAGTCTAAAATGTCCTCCGCCTCGTAAACGGTGTTGCGTATCTGGCGGATGAGTTGAGCATTAACTACTTTGCTTCCACTACCAACTGATAAGTTAGTATCATCATTAGATGGATGGATATTATCCACATCACTTGGAGATTCTGAGCTCTTTTGCTGCTTAAGCGCAAACTCAAGTTGTAGCACAACTTGAGCCATTGTTGGCCGTTTCTTTGGTTCATAATGCAAGCATCTTCCAGCAACCCCCACAAATGCCTTTAGGCTATCTTCTAATTTTTCGCCCCTCAGATCTGAAGCTACAATCTGATCAGCTTTTCCCTCGCTAATGTTTTCTAGAGCCTACTTGGCCAGCAGCTGCTCATCCTCTGCAGCTATTGAACTGATTGCTTTCCTCCCACTCAATATTTCCAACAAGACCACCCCAAAGGAATATGTGTCACTTTTCATGGTTACTTGACCACTTCTGACATAACTTGGGTCTATGTATCCAAATGTGCCCTTTACTCCTGTGCTAACATGAGTCTCTAACTCACTTCTGTTTAATGATTTGGCCAGGCCAAAATCTGAAATTTTAGCTGTGAAATCTTCATCAAGCAAGATATTTGAAGCCTTTACATCGCGGTGTATGAATGATTTACCAGTGTGCAGATAATCTAGCCCTCGAGCAGCTCCAATGCATATATTAAGGCGTTGCTTCCACGTTAGAGATGAGCTGTTATGGTCGTTCCTTGCAAATTTGTAAAGGTGATCAGCCAATGTTCCACAGGCAATATATTCATAAATAAGAATCATTTCCCCTTTTTCATTGCAGTAGCCAATCAGAGAGATTAGATTAACATGCCGGAGTTCAGTTAATGTTTCAATTTCTGTCAAAAATTCCCGTGCTCCTTGCTTGGAACTTGATTTTAGCCGCTTTATGGCCACAGTCTCTCTCCCATTATCAATGTGGCCTTTGTAAACATTACCAAATCCACCCCTTCCAATGAGATATGCATCACTGAAATTTCGAGTGGCTAACTGGATCTCAGCTAGTGAAAACCGGCGACATAGTCGTTCTGCCCTGGCTGATGGCTTGTTTTTCTCCTTTGTACTGCTACCTTCCCGAATTTTTGTTGATGTGATATTTACCAAGGCAAATATTGCTGTTGTAACAGCTGCAATCGCGTTTTGGTGGCCAACAACTTGGAATAAATTCTGGATAGTCCTGATTAATGAATCCTGTGCCACAAGCATTGGATTTGAACTTGCAAAGCTACTCAACTTCATTATCTCAAATCCTTTAAGGGGTCCATGACCTTCCAAGAATTCATCATCATTTGATTGCAGACAAATCAAGAGATCCCGTTTCCCATCTTGTTTGCTCCCTTTCATCATCACCATATAGTCTCTATACCAAGGTATGCTATTCTCATCATCTTTTTCTCTAATTATGTCAATATTAGCATCAACAATCATTTCATTAATGTGAACTTCAAGAATAACACCACCAATCAATGCCATCTTTAATCTTGCCTTGGAGAAATAAAGTCTAACCAAGTATTTAAATCCCACATCCACATGTATTTTCCAAGTAATATCGTTGATCTTGCTTTCTTTTAGGCTAGTAACCATTTCCCACATCCCAAACATGTCACCAATATCACCAACTAACAAAACAGTATCCTCTTTAATTTTTATTCGCCAAATTATTTCAAGTGCAGTGGTTTTATCAACATAAACCAAAGACTTCCCAACCACTTGAACTCCAATATCTCCTATGTGAAAATAAGAAAGATTGGTAGGCACCGAAATAATCTCAATCCCATTTATGAAAGCATATATATCTAATAATTCACTAGTTGCAGGAGTGAAAACTATGCTGAATTCTTGGCTTTCTTCCATGTTTATAACAAACTCCTTGACAAAATAATTCACACCAAGAGCATGAGCAGTAAGGGAAGCACTAAAGTTGTTAAGCAGGGTGAAAGGACCGGCTTCAACAGCAAATAAGTCCTTCAACCTTTTAAAGCCTCTGTATGGAGCAGGATTAAAGTGAAGGCGGAGAATTTTATCGCCTGGATTCACTTTAAACGCATAGGAAAATCGAGAACGAGATAGTCGTGCGGTTTTGTACGGAACCGGATCATCACCAGAGATCGTCAACTTATGGGTTGCTGTTGAGGCGGTTGACAAGCCCTTTAATCGTAGCAACGAAGATAACTTAGAGTTTACATCTCCACACCATTCTCTTCCGTTTTGCGCTGCAGAAGTTCCACTTGAGCCGCAGTCGATTGAAACATCGCCGGTTAACGAAGATAATTTAGAGTTTACATCTCCGCACCACTCTCTTCCGTTTTGCGCTGCAGAATTTCCGCTTGAGCCGCAGTCGATTGAAACATCGCCGGTTAACGAAGATAATTTAGAGTTTACATCTCCGCACCATTCTCTTCCGTTTCGCGCTGCAGAAGTTCCATTTGAGCCTCTGTCGATTGAAACATCGCCGGTTAATTGAGTTGGATTGTTACTAGCAGATATGAATGCGTTGAAGAAGTGCAGAAATAGCAAGGGAAGTGAAATTTGACGCAGATTCATGCTTCAGCTAGCTGAATTCTGAATATTGGTGCTGGGTTGTTGGAAATTTGCGAATGAATGTTTTGTGATCAGTGATCAGTGCTTTCACATTCCACCGTGCTTGATTTACTTTTGCTTTGTTGATGCGGCTTTGTGGTCATTTTTTAAGTTCCATTACAGTTTTTCTGGGAATTTCTAAGAAATGTGGAAAGAAAGAGCATTGAAAATGGGTCCTGTCCTGGAGAACTAAAGTGTGTGATAATTCATAAATTATTTCTCTAATGGAGGAAAAGCAAACATTTATATAATTAATTGATGTGTTTCATCTTTTTTCATTTGTTCATATTCATGATTGTGTAATCCACATACACCACATCGTATCTAAAATTTGAATAATTGTATTCTACGTAAAATTGAAAAAAAAAATTGCTTTATAGTTTATGATCTACGATTCATTCATTCATTCATTCATTTGCTGCTAATTAAATTGTGACATTATAAATACATAATATATATATTTTATATATTATTTTAAAATTAATAAAATACATAAAGTAAAACATAATCAGTCCTATTCGAATCGACCAAATAAATTTTTAATTGTTAATTACATATATAAAAAGAAAAAATATAATTAATTCGGACCAAACAGATGTGAGCAATTATACAAGTTAAATGATTTTCTCAAAATATGATGTTTTTTATGAAGTTGTCGAATTTTATTTAAAACTTAACTGAAAAATAAAATAATAGGCGATTCGATCAGACTACCTGATTAGATTTAATTTCTTAATTATTGATGGAGATCATGTTGAATTCAAAGTTTTCTTATTTTTGGTGTCGACAATTATTGCGTTGACAATTTTGGCAAACGTCGCTTCCATGCAGACAATATGGAAAATACGTTAACTACACTACAAGGGAGCGGGTTTCAGAAACGGATTTTTAGTGACGGAAATATTTACATCTCTCATTTTCATAAAGCAAAGACGGAATAAAAATTAGAAACTAGTTTTGTCGAAATTTAAAAATGCAATTTAAAACAAAGATGGAGTCAAGCACGGATTTAAAACATTACTAAATTTAATAGAAAAAAATCAAAAGAAAATGATAAAATACAGACGAATTTAAAGATGGATTTAGAAAGAAATTTTAATTTTAGTTTTAATCTCAGTCTTTCTTTCCATCTCTGATTTTATAAAATTTGAAAAAAAAAATTATAAGTATTTTTACAGAAAGATGAAGTAAAAATTACTAACCTCTAAAATTAATCAAAAAATAATTTAAAAGAATAACTAATATTTTAAGATATTTATATATTAAAGGAAGTTCTAGAGTATGTACTCTTCTCTCTTTCACGTCAAATGCTTGCTTAATTTACATCTTGTCTTATATTATGCCCTTCACGTTGCCTTAGTTAAATGCTAATTTTAGTTTTTTCTTTGTTATTATTATTTCAAGATCGTTATTCATTTCAGGAACTTATCTCCCTATGAATGGTGAAAGCTGTCTGGAGAGATCTTAAATGTATGGCATTTCTCCATTTGTCTGATAATCTTTTTGCAGAGAAAGGAAATTCTGGTTGTAAATTGTTACGCTAAATGACTCGTCCAAGCTAAAAGCACGATTCTTGCAAATTTCAATCCCATAGAGACTGGGAGAAAAGCACAATGGATGGTGTAGGGGGACTAGTGAAAAATGTATAAATTTGTGGAGGATACTTGGATTTTGTTGTGATTTAAAACAGGTGCAGGATGGGGGAAGAAGAAGCTGATTTAAATAGGATTGCTGCCCATCATTACGACTTCTGAAAATTTTGTTTCTTTAATGACACTAAGGGCTCGTTTGCTTCGAATAATGTGATTAGAAGTAATATATAAACAAATAGATATATTTAAAGTCCATTAGGATAGAATGTTTTAATTTTATATTTGATAAGTAAAATTAATATATAAATAAATTAAAATATAATATACAAATTTACTATTTGCTTCGAATGACATTATTGTAGTTTGATTAAGACCGGAAGGCACGCTGCTATAGAAAAGACAAAGTATAAGCCCCTAATATAAGTCTATGTTTTCTTCTAGAATTTTGGTGAAATAAAAAAATATATATATTAAGAAAAAATATTTTTTCACCTTTAATGATAGTGATCATGCTTTACTTTTAGTTTATTACTCTTTTCCCTTTCATGTTGTAAGAAAAAAGGATAAGGCATTCATGTTTAGACTGCTTTTGTCTGATTCCCATAAGTTTACATTTTAAATCTTACTATTATTCTATTCCATGTTCAGAAAGTGGACACCTCATCCATTTTAATTAATCTTACTTTTTCTTTATTTAGAAAAAAGAAAAAAAATAAAAATCTTGGCTTATTCGTTTCAACGCCCAGGCCCCCCACCCCGCCAGTCACACTGCCTTCTGTTTGGACCGCAGACAAAATTTCATAAGTGGCAAAGGCCAAATGATGTCTAGGATGAATCTACACAAGATAAACTGATCGTAGGTTAAAAACTTTTTGTGCCTTAAATTTTCTATTTTCATAAACTAGGAAACCAATAGAATTCCATGGATGACCATTAGTTATTTCAAATTACCCTTATCTTAGTAGTATAGAAAATTCATTTGAAGCATATATTGATTTGGATTTACATAAAAAAAATAAAATAGATTATAGATAAATTTAAAGCTAATTGGAGATAGATTTATGGACAAAAATATTGAGGATCAGAAACAAAAATAAAGATAGAAAGAGATATATAAAAATAGAAATGGAATTAGATATGAATTTTGGTAAAACAAATATTAGATATAGAGACAGAAAGGCTACAAAAATAGAGATGGATTCTGTTAAAAAAATATTAGACATTAGAGACGAATTTAGAGATTGCATTTATCTGTCTTTAAATTCAAAGACAAAAATCATTATGTCTTCTAAATTTGAGACGGACTTTCAGCCATAGGTCTGGAGTCTGAAAAATTCATCTCTATTTTGTTTTAAAGACGGAAATCAAAATTTTAGAGATAGAATTATCCGTCACTAAAACCCTATTTTCTTGTAGTTATCGGAGCTTTACTTTCACGCATACAACATGCTCACCAAAAGGCAATATATTTTGTTTCGATAAATATGTCCCTTAGCATTTTAATCTTGCTTCAGTCACATATACATAAATCAGTGCAAGCGACAAGTAGTGACAAAATGGTATTATTAATATCCTTAAACTTTTATATCAACTTTTGTCCAATTACTACAACCCTCACCTGTTCTTGGGTATATCTCATATCTACGGGTACCTAAGGATACCCAAAAAGAATATGAGTAATGGAATTCATTTTCTTTCTCCACTCAATAAAATTAGGTAATTTTATCCATCATTTAATTATTTATTATTTTTTTAATCCGTGTGTATGTATGAGTAACTCATTAATAATTATATATACTTTTTATTTTTTTATATCTCACAAATTTTTAGAGAATATAATATCTTTTTTATGACAACAATAATATTTAAGTGGCGTTTAAACCTTTAGCTCAAAAAACTTTGGATATATAATGAAATTTAAATTTGAACTTCAAAATTTACAAGAGAGAATGGATGTAGGAAGTAGTTATTTACCTTTACTATTATATAATATTAAAATATTATAAATAATTATAAATTATTTATAATTTTAAATACATAATTACAATATGTAAAATTCACAGTCATATATAACAATTTTATGAAAAATATTTGGTAATTATAATTCCTTTGAATTGTAAGAAACTTACACTGAATTCTAAAATCCAATTTATAATCAACTCTAAACTTTATTTTGAAGGGATGAAATGATGACATTACATCCATTTAGTTACTTACGACATATTCCATGTAAAATTTTAAATTTTGACTATCCGTATTATATTGAAGTACTGTACGGATATTTTAAATTAAAAAAAGTTCCATTTACATTATGTTTTGTTTGTGAAGTTTATCATTAAAAATTTATATGAACTTATGAATTTAGTAAAAATTTAAAATTACATTTTTAATAGTTTTAAAATTTAACATCTAAAAATTTCTAGCTTTGAAACTTTAGAAATTAATTATAGAATTCAAGGTTATAAAACTGAGGAAATATAATTTTTTTTTAAGTTGGACTAGAGTACAAACTTTTCAAAAATTAATTAAAAATACAAAATTAGAAAATAAATCAAATAAAACAATATTTAAAAAAAGCAGAATTTTTTTTTAAAAGATAAATAAATAAAAAGAAAAAGAAGAAGAAGAAGGCGACAATGATCCGATCAGCAATACCTTCAAAAATAATAAATCCCGACCACAACTAAATATGTTTCAAGAACTAAACAATAATGCTTCTCTTTCAATCTAAAATTATGAAAAATTTAACAAGCGACAGTAATTAGATTATGACAAAATACAATATATATATATATATATGTGTGTGTGTGTGTGTGTGTGTGTGTGTGTGTGTATGCGCGTGTTTGTGTGATTTAAATATATACACATATTATTAGAATTAAGGTGTTGCTATTTCAAATATGGAGACTTTTAATTTTAGCATATAAATTTATTCTCAGATTAATAAATATGCATATTTAATTATTTACTTCTAATATATTATATGTAAATTTTAATTTGTGCACATTCAAATTATAGAAATAGTTGATTAAATGTTCAGACATAATTATGTATAAAAGTTTGTATTTTAAGTTTTTATTTATTTATAGAGTTTATTAGAAAGTCATACTCTTGACTTTTATCTTTTAATTATAAGTATATTTGTATTTTTAAATAGATTCTACCAGCTTCATTTTATTTATAATTACATAATTATTTTATAAATTAAATAAACATCATGAGTTCAACTATTGATACATAAATATTTAATTCTTTTAGTATAATATATATATATATATATATATTTAATGATATTGGATGAGTATAGTTTATGAAATATCGGTTTTCAGGATCCAGATTTATTTAAGACTAAAGACTTTCATATTTTTAAATTATTGTTTAAATACAAGACACGTTATACTAATATATATAAATATATATATATTAATTTAGTTATAATATATGAATATTTTATTATTTATATTTTATTATCCGACTGTAGAAAGCTGTTAAGCTAATTTTACCATCAAATATTAAGAGTATAGAACTCCTCCATTTAGATAATACATTTAATAATGTGTGTGTGTGTGTGTATTATATATGTCTTATATTAAAATAAAAAATTAGTATTATAATATCTGATATATATTATATGAAAACTAAAATAGAACTCGACATCTCAATTATTAAGTATCAAATCATCACTTCCTTGTTAAAGAATAGAAATTTAAAAAATGAATAATTATAAATTAATTGATATATAAGTCTTAAATTTATTAAAATTTTTAAATTTAATTATTTTTATAATGATATTCTTTACATATGTAAAATATTTTTAGATAAAATCATACATATAGAATGTAATAAATAATTTAATTCAAAAAAATATATTTATGTAACACCTCTGAAATTTGGTATTTCGAAAAATAAGAATTTCAAAATTAAGATTTTAATTGGTCGGATTTTAGGGCTCGAAAAAGAATTAAAAAGGACTTAATTAAATTTTTTTTTAAAATTTTGGGGTAAATTTGTAATTTTCAAAAACTCAATTGGATGACATTTTCAAAATTTTGGTTTTGCATGGCAATTATTTTAAGTCAAAGGGTCAAATGTTAGGCACTAACAAGTTCTGGGGGCATGATTGAAGAAAGGCTAACTCTGAAGAACTTAATTGAAAGATATAGAAATTTTCTAGGGTTAATTTGAGAATTCAAAAAAGATTATTATATATTTTCCATATTTTCAGCTTCCTCCCCATTCTTCTTTCTTCTTCTTCACCGAAGCCATCCTCTCACCCTTCGGTGATCTTCCACAGGCAACAGCCAAACTTTAAAACTAAACCAACCAACTTACACTTCTCATCACCACGACCACACCCATACCTCAAACACCCTTTTTCACCGGAGAACCACCATAAAATTTAGTCCAAAAGTTGACCGACAGTAGGGCTTTTGGTGGGTTCTCTTCCCGATGACATTTCTCGGTGAACGCAACAGGTGGTTTTGGTAGAGCTCAGCTCAAGGAACATTACAGTAACCTTATATTTTGTTTCAGTTTGACACCGGCGACGAAAATTAGAGAAAACCGTGCGGTGGTGAATGGTGGTGAAGGATGATTAGAGTTCAAATTCAGCTTCAATTCGATAGAATTTGGAAAAATTGATCGAGGGTTTGGTTATTTGAGTTGAAAGGTTTTTTTTGGGGGTGGTTTGGGTCAATTTCGTTGGTGGTGCACGGTAGTGGCCGCGCGGCTGTCTAGCGACTTGAAGGCAAAAACTTTAGCTCGTCACAAGGATCATGATGGTGGTCTTGGTTCGTAGTTTTGAGGTTCGGTTAAGCAATTTCGTGGGTAAAGGGAGTTAGATTATATGTGTTTATATATATATATATACATATTTATGCAATGTACCGTTATTTTCGTTGGACTTTGTAATATGCCAATAATAAGGCTTTGAGATATGATTTTGTATATATGTCCCCATGCATGGATTATGACATGGCATAGTGGACTCGGATTAGGTATTATTAAATGATAGGTTTGGATTAATTATGTTAATTGAGTGATTAAACCATGATTTTGTGAAATTGGAACTCGAGAATTGATAATTGGGTAAATTGAGATGTTATGGACTAAGACTTGGTATATGCATGTGTTAGTATGAGTTTAGTCAATTTGGGCTATATAATTTTAAGAAATATTGAGAATTATCGAGTTAATTGGAAGAGAAAACTCTAACTTTATGGAATTGGGATTTAAGTGGCATGAAATGGGTTAATTAAGATAATTGGACTATTATTTAATTGGGGATGACATTATGAGATTGGATGTGTAATTAGGAACTGGGATTATTTTGGCCATAACGACCATATTATCCATTTTGGGTCGATAGTACTATTTAAACTTTAAAATACCGTATTGATTAGGAACCGGGATTATTTTGGCCATAACGACCATATTAGTCATTTTGGGTCGATAGTACTATTTAAACTTTAAAATACCGTATTGATCAGTAAATTGGTAATTCTGAATTATTAATGGTATAATTGTGATTAATAGGATTAAGTATGGATTTTGATTATAAATATTCTCTTTGTTTAAATCACAACGAAGTGGGTCCCGCAGATCAGTAGACGGCGACAATTTTTTTGAGAATACGGAGGTGAGGGTCTGCTAATCCAGCACCTTTCCTAACTATATGTTACTTGTGATAGCTCCTGTGTGGATTTTCTGTTTCTGTATACTTTAATTTTTTGAAATATGAAATGTGTTGGAAATTTTGATTTGTTATTTGTTGTCTGATTTGAATACCCTTGTGAGGGTTATCTTTTGATATCGATTCAATTTCTGTCTATTCTAGAGCTCTGAACCCTCGTTTGTTATATGTTATTTGTCCGCATGGTTATCTGTTCGATATGTTATCCGTTTATTTGTTATCTGTACGATTCGATATGTTGATCCTAGCTGTTAAGCTCGGGAGGAGCTGTTATGTTGATCTCAGTTGTTAAGCTCGGGACGAGCTGTTATGTTGATCCCAGCAGTTAAGTTCGGGACAAGCTGTTATATTGATCCCAATTGTAAAGCGGGACATGCTGTTATATTCGGAATGAAAGAAATAAGGAACTGATATGATTGTTTTGATATGATCTATTAGATTGCAGCGATTGATCTGATCTATCTGATTGTCCGATTATTTTTTTCTAATTGTTCAATTATTTCCTAACTGCCTGACTGTATTTCGATATGTTTCTGCTTGACTGTTGAATTATAGTCTGTTGAGTGGACTCTTCCTCAATAGATTCCTTCTATTATGTTTACAATTATCACTCACTAAGTCGTTCGAACTTACTTCTTCGTTTATAT
The DNA here is from genome assembly GCA_018894105.1 of Jacaranda mimosifolia. NCBI lineage: Eukaryota > Viridiplantae > Streptophyta > Magnoliopsida > Lamiales > Bignoniaceae > Jacaranda > Jacaranda mimosifolia. The sequence continues at coordinate 2,200,541 of CM032124.1, read as the reverse complement.
TGATTCTCTAAGATAGTGATTAAGTGAAGAATTTGGACTCCAGGATGGATAGGAGTATATTTTATAATAGATCATATGTTGAATGTATATATGGAATCATCTGAATGCTAAGCATGAACTTGAGATATTATGATACGCCATGTGATAACTGAAGACGTGTAAATGTTTCGAAATGTAAAAGTGAATTATGGCGTGTACTTCATGGTTATCGAGTTAGTTAAGTTTGAATTCTGCTGCTTATGTTAAGATTGGATTTGAGATTTTGTAGCATGTATTTTGTATATGTCCTATATGCTACAAATTTACTTAAATTAAAATCCATTGCTATTTTTAATAAACTTGAAACATTTGACTATGGGCCTATTGATTTGTAGTTTGGGGTTCAAATTTAAAATTGAATTGAGTGGCGCCTCAACTTAGGTGCTATCCCCAATGGGGGCGTTACAATTTAAATATAAATAGTTACTTCCTACAATACCTATAAACTCTCAATTTTTATTTTTATCTTGACAAATTTTTTATTTAAATCATTTTAATTGTTTAGCAATATAGTAATGGAGAATTCATTTCAATTATTTGAAGTAAATTACAAGAGACATATATAGTTGACACAGTTTTTATATTTATTTACAGTATATTTACTTACAATTTTTTAAATTACAAGAATTTTTATATTTTTCAGTATATTTATTTATGCACTTTTATATTTATGTTGAGTACATTTATTTTTATATGTTTACTTATAACAATTCATAAAAGAATATTTTCACATACGTAAATGCTAATTTTGGATTAGTCGTGTCATGTCAAATAAAAAAAGTTTGATTGCAAGTGAGCACCCATTAAATTATTTGTACATTTGATATTAATAAAATAAATTTATAAGAGTTTGATATTTTATTTTGAAGTGAATATTAAAACTTTACTTATTATTTTATCACTGGCCATTTACATATTACATGTTATTTAATAATTTAAAATATAATAAAATAATTACATAAAAAAATAAATTTTACTCTTAATAGTTATTTGGAATGTTAAAAAAATATTTTAATTTATAAAAAATTGCATGTTGCAAATCACTTACTAAATTAGTGATCAAATTATTAATAACTGAATGTAAATTATTTTCATGGATAAAGTATAAAGAGATTAACACTTTAAAAATTTTAAATGTCATGAAAATTGTAACTATGATTTATATTATTGGGAAATCATACAAAAAATCTTTATAATTTAAAAAAATTATTTGATTATCAGATCAACATATGAATATATAAATACATATCTAATATAAAACATATGGAGTAATGTTCTGCTCCATTTTTATTTTGTAAATTCTTTTATTTATTTATTATAATTTTGTCATTATTCTTTTATAATTTTATCGATATTAAATTTATTTTCAATGAATAGCATTGAGGAATTTTTTAAAAGTAAAGTGATTGATAGGATATTAAGGGCTTGTTTGTTTTCAATGATGTAATTAAAAGTGATATATAAGCTAATAGATATATTTTAAACCCATTAGAATAGAACATTTTAATTTTATGTTTCCTCATTTTTCTCCATTTTTAGAAATATGATTTAATTAAAAATAAGATTAAAAAAATAGGTTTTATTAGATCCTTGTAATTTTTATCATACCTAATCAAGTGTTTTCCCTTTATACATTTTCCAAAAGCAATAATAAATAATATTATGCCTAAAAAGTTATTAAGAATTTTTATCAATTAAAACAAATATTAAAAAAAGATTTGGCTAGATATATATCACATCTAATCAAGTCAAGCAAACAAGACCTAAATGCACAAGGATAAATCGTATTCTGTGTTATATATTGAAATCCTTACAAACAAAAAGGAGGTACGTAGTTCTCTAATTTTATATAATAATTTTTATTTACATTTTTTCATACACTTATTCTATTATTCTATATTACTTTTTGATAAAATTAAGTTACACTTAATATAAAATATCTACTTATCATATAACAATAATTAATATATATATATGTATTAAACTCAAATATTTTATGCATAAGAAAATATAAATTTTATAAATTTCCACTCCTATATTCACGATACTTAATATCTATACTACATATAAAGTACCTATCTCTTTTTAGTATATTCTTGGTAATCCTCCGAAAGTGCCCCTTTTATTATTTTTAAGTCCTCATAACTGCTAAGGTAGTTATTTTTTTGTTCTCTAATATTTTTTATTTTTTTATTTTTTTATTTATCATAAAAAATTTAAATAAATACATTGAAAATATTAAAAATTATAGTAACATTTAAGAAAGAAAATGAATATATATAAAAGTTTCAACACACATATCGAGCGTGTCAAAATTACTACTTTTTAATAAATTATCTAAATTCATTTTCGTTTCTAAATCTAAAAAATAACTAATTTTTGACTAATTTACAAATCCTGAAAAACCGAAGACAAAATAGAAACGTGACCAAACTTGCTCCGAGTTTGCAGTTCAAGAGTCGACCCGGTTTCAACGAGTCGACTAATTAACCTCCAAAACAGTCCGTGAAGATCCACAGCAGCTTACATATATTATTATCACACAGATTACAAAGCTATGACGCAGCAGCTGCTCTATGCCTTCAAATTCTTCACCCTAACCAGCGTTTATTTGTTCACACGCTCTCGCACAACCCCAAACAAGCTCAGAAATCCCGAAAAATCAATAGCAGTATTGTTCCTCCTGGAAAATCTGAAGCGGGTTTTGCTCTACAATGCCCATTTGATACACAATGCCCAGAAGTAGGTCGAAATGCTGGAGAACGATATCCGCCTTTCCAAAGCGTTCCTCAAGGACTCCAGGAAAATGAGCAAAAAAGATGAGGCCCTGCAAGAGTTGGTGCGGCAGATCCAGGACGTCGTGCGTGAAGCTGAAGATATAATCATCGTGTTTGCGAATCAGGAAGGGGAAAACGGGGCCCGGCATTTCCTCCAGAGAGCTTTTGGTGGGCCGATGAAACTCATCAGCGTCGGGAAAGAAGTTAGGGCTATCAGAGCAGAGGTGAAAATTATATATGATAAGAGCAGGCTTATCTGTGCCACCCAGCGGAGCGGAAGGGCGGCGCCTGAAGAGTAGATGGCGGAGCAGAAAAAGGCATATCCGGTTTGGGTCTGAGTTTTAATTATGGGTCTGAGTTTTAATTAACATTTCTATTGTGCATTAATTGATGTTATTCTCTTGATTGACCCGAAGTAAGCAAGATTTTAGCTTTTTGCAGAATTTTATTAGAATTTTTTTAAAGAATTTTCTGATAAATGGTTTTGTAAGAGCTTCAGAAATAAGATAATAAGTTCATTTATTCGATCAAATTAGTTGGAATTTATAAATATTTCAAACTACATCTTTCTGATTAGGACGGATTTGTTGGTGGTAACTACTATGTCAATGCTATTCCGATTAGGACGGATTTTTGTTCCAAGATTAAGATCATATCCTTTTCTTCTAAATAAATTACTAGTCTCTCAATATTAAATTATGGTGTAGAATAGAATGGTTCAACGATGACTGGCAAATTACAAATGAAAATGACCATGAGTCAACATTTTTTTTTTTCGTTTTAATTCTGCTGTTACTAATGGGGAAGTAACCTGGGATAAGAAAGTCATCACAGATCTTTCTTTTGGTTTACAGTAGAACACAGCCTGAAGCATGAATCTGTATCAAGTTTCACTTGTCTTGCTATTTCTCTGCATCTTCAACACATTCATATTGGCTAGTAACAAGCCGACTCACTTTGCCGGTGATATTTCAGTTAACTGTGGCTCAAGTGGCACTTCTGCAGTATGAAACGGCAGGGAATGCCGCGGAGATATAAAGCCAAAATTATCTTCCTTGCTACAAATTAAGGATTTGTTGACCGCCTCAAGTTTCATGCATAAGTTGATAAACCCTTTATTTGTAGCAAGGAAGATAATTTGCAGTGCAACTATCTCATTCGACAGCACAACTATCTCGTTCTCAATTCTCCTATGCATTTCAGGTGTATCTAGGTCAGAAAATTATCTGCCTGCACTTTAATCTGGCTCCATACAGAGGCTTTAAAAGGCTCGAGGACTTTGCTGTTGAAGCCAGTCCTTTCACCTTGCTTAGCAACTTTAGTGCTTCCCTTATTGCTCATGCTCGTGGTGTGAATTCTTTTGTCAAGGAGATTGTTATAAACATGGAAGAAAGTCAAGAATTCAGCATAGTTTTCACTCCTGCCAGTGGTAAATTATTAGATACATATGCTTTCATAAATGTGGTTGAGATTATTTTGGTGCTTGCCAGTCTTTTTTACTTTCATTGAGGGGAGATTGGAGTCCAAGTGGTTGGGAAGTCTATGGTTTATGTTAATACACCATTGCATTTGAAATAATCCGTCAACTAAATATGTTAATACGCCATTGCATTTGAAATAATCCGTCAACTAAATATTAAAGAGGATTCTGTTTCCTCAGATGGTGATACTGATGACATGTGGGAAACAGTTCCTAAGCGAAAAGCAAGCAGGATTAACATTGTTACCTGGAAAATATCTGTGGATGTGGGATTTAAGTACTTGTTAGGCTTCATTTCTCTAAGCGAGGATTCAAGATGGTAGAGATTGTTGGCATTATTTTTAAAGTTTGTATTAATGAAATGATTGCTGATACTAATATTGACATAATTAGAGAAAAGGATGATGAAAATAGCATCCCTGACTACATGGTGATGATTAAAGGGAGTAGACAAGAGAGTAAATGCCTAAATGGGATCTCTTGATTTCCCTGCAATCAAATGATGAATTCTTGGGTGAAAATGGACCCCTTAAAGGATTTGAGTTCACTAAGTTGAGCAAGCCTAACAATAGTGTTGCGAGTCCAAATCCGATGCCGGTAGCACATGATTCATCATACGGGACTATCCAAAATTTACTCCAAGTTCTTAACTTCAGAAATGCGATTGCAACTGTTGCAATGGCAAATTTGCTTTGGTAAACATCATTTTTTTATATGTTGTGACAAATTTGGGAAACTAGTAGGGCAGTGGAGAAAAACAAGCCATCAGCTAGGTTTTGTCGCTAGTCTTCACTAGTTGATTTCCAATTAGCCACTGGAAATTTTTGTGATGCACATCTCATTTGAAAGGGTGGATTTGCTGAAGTTTACAAAGGCCATATTGATAATGGGGGAGAGACTGTGGCCGTAAAGCGGCTAAAATCAAGTTCCAAGCAAGGGGCATGCAAGTTTTGGGCAAAGATTGAAACATTAACTAAGCTCCGGCATGTTAATCTAGTCTCTCTAATTGGCTATTGGAATGAGAATGGGGAAATGATTCTTGTTTTATGAGTATATGGCCTGTGGGACCCTTGCTGACCACCTTTACTAATTTGCAAGGAACAATGGTTACGGCTCATCTCTCTCATGGAACCAACGCCTTATTATATGCATTAGAGCTGCTAGAGGGCTAGACTATCTACACACTAGCCAATCACTCATACATTACGATGTAAAGGCTTCAAATATCCTGCTTGATGAAGATCTTAGAGCTAAAGTTTCTCACTTTGGCTTGGCCAAACCTTTAAATAGAAGCAATTTATAGAGTCATGTTAGCACAAATGTAAAAGGCACATTTGGGTGCTTCGACCCAAATTATCTCGTCACCACCAGTAAACTAACTAAGAAAAGTGGCACATATGCCTTTGGGGTGGTATTGTTGGAAGTATTGACTGGGAGACTAGCATTAGATCCAAGAATTGCAGAGGATGAGTGGATTGTGACCAAGTAGGCTTGAGAAAACATTAGTAAGGGAAAAGTTAATCAGACTGTAGCTTTAAATCTGAAGGGCAAGATCTCAGAAGATAGCCTAAAGGCATTCGTAGGAGTTGCTGAAATATGGTTAGATGATGAACCAAAGAAACGGCCAACAATGGGTCAAGTTGTGCTACAACTTGAATTTGCACTTGGTACCCAAGTGATGAGGATGATATCCATCCATCTGAACATCATGCTAACTTATCAGTTAGCACTGTGCAACTTGCGATGGCCTCCACTGATCTGCAGCATCCCACACCACCTCCAAAGGAGCAAATTATCAACAAAGTGGTTAATGATAAGCCTCCATCTGGAACAAAAGATGGGAGAAAAGCCACAATACATAAACCATTATGACTTTGGCCATGGAATGCATTTTGGAACAAAGTTAAACCATCTGGTAAAAATGAATTGTCATTATCATCCACAAAATTATACAGCCACAATAAAATTCAAAAACATTTCCTATACATATTTGATGTTCAAACTTCAAACTTTCATGGTCTATTATAACTTATTTATCATAATGGATGAATTTTTATAATTGCTAGTAATAGTTTATTGAAATGTGTATAACTGTGTTTGGAAACAAACTTGATCTTGAATGACTAGCTCAAACAGGATCCATCTTTAGTCAAACCCAAAAGTTTTGAGTATATACTGCCGCCACCGTGGACGTGAATATTTTCATCATGTTGTTTTCTATAGTTACACTTATCCGAGACTTTCTTTAGGCAATCCTGCAGGCTATCATGCCACAGAAGAAAGAGCACAAAAGGGCAAACAGAATATTAATATGCAGCAGATTCCAGTTGATGAATCAAATGAGGACGTTATTGAGTCTGATGTTAAGTTGGATAATCCTGATGTTGTGAAGCCTGACAATGATCCTCCAGTAAAAGTGGGTAACTGGAAAAACTGATGAGAAATTTTGGTATGTGCTGTCTTTTTAGCCCGCACAAGGCATTTGATCGAATAGCTGAACACGTGTTTGTTTACTTTGCTATTCCAGATGAAAAAGTACCCTTCCACTGAAGTAGCAGGAAGAAATCTTGCTCAATTGTCAAAAGCAGAAGCCCTGGATGCAATCTCGGATGGTATTTACTTTATGGCCTTTTCTATAGTTAATATTTATAAAGATTTTGTACTTTGGGGAAAAAAATAATCTGTGCACCCACCATTGTATTAATTTCAGGTAAGTTTAATGAAGCCAAAGTTAGCAATATTATATGCAAATAGAGGTAATTCTGAAACGTGTGAACCACCTCAATTTATTTGAAATGTTAAGGTTGTTGTTCATTTGAAATGTCCTCGTGCAGCAAGTGTCTTTCTCAAACTGGAGAAACCAAATACTGCAGTCTGAGATGCTGATGCAGCTTTACTGGTATATGTGTTTTATTTGCTACTTATTCACTGGCTTTGAGGAATTTGATTACTGATGCTTGCCTGAGAAGTTGGTATCCTTGAACAAAATGATGATTTAACTGTATGATCATATATATCACATCAACCCCGACTTTGCAAAAGGATATAAAGCATGAGGGATGGCAAGAGAAATGCTGGGCTTATGGGAACAGGCAGCGCGTGATTTGCATGTGGCATCACAGTTGGATTTTGATGAGGTGATCAGCTTGGTGCTCAAAAAGGTCATTTTACTAAAGAACTAGACTGAATTTGTGCCTACTTTATGGGCTTCATTTTCATTTTTTGGTTAATTTACATAATGAATTTCAGCATGTGAGTGTTTTAATAGCTGTTGCTAAATACTTTCCAGGTTGAACCCAAAGCAAATAAAATTCAAGAGTATCGCAGAAAATATGAATGCTTGCGGAAAGAAAATGAACTAATGAAAACTCAGCTTGAAAAGCAGAGTTTCCAGGTATTTTCCTTATTGTAGCTCATAAGTTAGTTCTCTTTACTTTAATAAGCCCTTCTCATCATTGTCCAGTTGCTTTTCCACGTAAGGGAGTTTGACATTTAGGGCCAGTTTGCTTTTATATTTTCAAAGGCCTTTCTATTTGAAAATTTTTAAATTTTTTTCTGAACCATTCTATCATCACAACAATCTTCAAATTTGATTTGACCTAAAACACATACTATAATTTCAAAATAATTGAGAAAAATTACTCTTTTTTAGGTATTAGGAAAAAAATAAATAAACTACCTAAACTTTTACCTCTATATCCATCCTAATAATCTACAGATATACATTTTCATTTTAAAATTTCAAACTATAACTACTTCCTCACTTTATGAAAACGCTAGAAACGAAACAGCAATAAAACCAAACAGGTGCTCTTGGTCTTTGTTTATCAAGTTGTATGTCTAACCAGACATTGCAAAATTTTATAATTGCATTTATACTAATTCTAGTTTCATTCGTCACGTCCTATATATAGTCTAAATGAGTAATCAATTTCTTTTGATTTTGTCGCAGAATGCTGAAGCTGCTTCTGGTTTAAACTATGGTATGATAAATGAAAGAAAATAATATATGGATGAATATGGCTTTAATATGTTTTTCTTTTTCCTCTCTCTCTCTCTCTCTCTTATTGTTCCCATTTTCGTTACAGGAGAAGTAATTGGGATCCACTCTTATAACGAGTTAAAAACTAAGTTGAATGCTGCTGCAAAGACACCAAAATGGTTTGCAATAATCTATTTCACTGCAATGTGGTTTTGTGCTTGTTTCATTTCTCCAGTTTACTCAGCCTTAGCAGGGAAGTACCCGAAAGTCATGTTTCCAAAAGTTGATATTGATGAGGCCACGGATGCTGCGGCTGAGTGGAATGTTAGCAATGCCCCAAGTTTCTTCTTCGTGGAAAATGGCAGAGAGATTGATAAATTAGTTGGAGCTAATGGAAATTCGCTTGAAACCAAGATAACCCAGCATGCTCGATAGTCTTTTAACGTTTGCAGAATTTTTAACCTATCTTGTTAGTGCTTTGGGTATTCTTCTGTTAATAAATTTGCAAATACAGAACTCCTCTCCTTTTCTAATTTCTTATTTTCTTTACTTCTGAGCTAAGTGGAAGTTGAGTTTGTTATGTGTTAGGATTGATTAATAACCATATCAGTTGAAAGCCCAAAATGTAAGAGTCCTTTGTATATTTTACAGAGAAAAGTTATGTATAGGACAAGAATTGTCTATAGGCTTGTGTTGCTAGGGACAAGTATTTTGACTAATAGATCTGTATAAAAATTCTCTACCAACTGTAGTTTGTTGCAGCACTATTCTTGTAATGAGAAGATGGGCAATACAGATTGTAGAAAACCGTTAGATGATGTGTCTTATAAGCAGATTTTCTACCTTAGGTTCATCATCAAATGTAGCTTTAGAAAAACTGTCATTTTTTTGGTGTGTTTGAAAATTGCAACAGTAAGAGTTGCACTTTACTGTTATTGATATGTGAATTTAAGTTGTTTGGACATCTCAATAGTAGTCCCAGAAAAGAGGTAAGGGTTGTAGAAGTTTGACAAAGGTTGGCTTAAAAATTAGGGTTAATTACCTTGACCTTTTGAGGTTTGGCCTAATTACAATAGAATTCAAAGGTTTTACGAACTTACAAATATCACCCTCGGTTGTCCATCAATCATTAAGTCAAATGATTTTTGTGAAATAATTATGGTTATGTTCACTAGCATTTTGGGAAAATTTTTCCCAACTCCCAAAACAATTCGAAAAATCCAATCATTTTTTCAAAATACAAAAAAATTATATCCAAAAAATCCTCAAAATTCAATTTCAAAAAGATCCTATACACTACTTTAGCCCTACCTTAACCCTACCTAACACTCAAGTATATATATATACACACACAATCAAAGTATATATATATATGTATGTATATACACACACATTACATAAAAAAATAATTTTTTCATACAAACACAATAAAAAAGTAATTGATTTGATATTTACAGTAAAATTTGTCATCGCACCAAAACATTAAAAAACAAACAATTTATTCTTAATCCATTGTCCTTATTTTTCCAAAACATAAACAAAAACTTGACACTTTTTCCTAGTTTTCTCCCAAAAACTCGTTCTTCCAAATTTTTTTCTAGAAAATGGCCAAAATGCTAGTGAACAAGCCCTATATTACCCTTGATTGAATATATCAGGAAAAAATATACAAAGACTAAAATGACCTTAATGTTATGAAATAACAAAAATACCCATAAAGTTTTATGAAAATAACAAAAGTAACCTCAGGTAATAAAATTGCAAAATTATTAATAAAAAATATAAATTGTAAAATAGTTGAATAATTATATATATTTATGTATACATATATAATACAAATATCATATATATTAGTTAGCATATATACATATTGATGAGGGTTTGATCGGTTGGATAAGTGACCGACTTTGAATTTGACAGGACTCGACTTGAAGGGTCTTCACTCTTGCTTGGAAGGGAAGAATCCTGCAATCACAGTAAACATTAGGCTAGCCGAGGAGCCCTCGGCTTAGGCTCTTCGACGCTCAAGTCAGTAAAAATCGACCACAAATATCGAGCAGCAGAGTAAGGGCTTTGAGTGTATATGAGTGCGTACCTCTAGAAGGCTGGAATGAGGGTATTTATATCATTCTCCCTTTGAGAAAATGTCTGGGATGCCTTTGGTACACCCAGGGGTCTTTAGCCTTGTGCCAGGGGTAATTAGTCATTTTCGTGACTTGTATATCTCCAGCTAACTGCCCTTCCATATTTCAAGGACATGATAGTACACTGTAGCGGCGCTTGCTATGTCAGGCGGTGAGGGGGATGGCATGCGCCATTAATGCGGAGGCGTAATGCCCGTCAGTACATTTAATGCGGTGGCAGAGAATTGTACTGTCTCGACCTCCAACTCAATCTCACTGTGGTTGAGTGAGGTTGATGAAGCACATGGGCCTCGGGTGCCCGATTGGGCCTGACGTTGCGTCTCTAGGCTAACCTGGTCGAGTAAGGTCGATGAGTCATATGGGCCTCGGGCGCCTGACTGGGCTAACTTAGTTTAGGCCTAGGCACTTGGGCCGTCCCATATCATGAGTCCCTGTACTTCACAAGGCTGAACGAGGATTTGACGAGAAGCGTTGGGAAGTAGCGAAATCGGTATTAGTAATAATCGACCAGGATTTTTGAAAATCAACCAGGGTTTGGCGCATTTATTGAGCGGTTACATCGTGGCGCGCGTGTGGCGGCGTAGCGATTACAGGCATTATTGCAGACGCTTGGTTTGCCACGCTTCTTCCTCTATAAATATCCACGGTAAAACTGGCCATTTTTACTTTTACCACATTGGCTTCTGGTCGAGTGCTTATCCAAACATCCTCGCTTCCAAGACTTTCTAACTTTAGTCCTTGCATTCAGTAAGTGTTCTTCTACTTCTACTTCTACTTCTTGTCCTCTAACTTTTTTTGAAAATCATACTGGGCTTGTATAGTTCTGAGGGTAGTCAAGGGGGGGACAGTAAGGCCACCCAGTTCGATAGACATAGGTATGTTTCTAGGTTGTCGAGTGAGTCATTGGGCGATGATTTCAGTTCCAACAGCTCGAGCAGCAACTGCAGGGGGGAAGAAGCTGGGCCAAGCCAGATTCCCCCATCGTGAGGTCGACTATTTACCCTAAGTCATTACAGTGAAATCGTATCCACCATTAACCCTAGGGACTTGAGGCGTCTTAGAGAGCTGTATCATATCCCTCCCGAATATCAACTTCTGAACCCCGGACTACCTGGTCGAATGCATCACGCTCCTGCAGGCTGTATAACCGTCTTTGAGGATGCGTTTAGACGTGGTCTTAGGTTCCCCCTGAGTGATAGTATGGTTAATTTGCTCAGGGGTCTTCAAGTATGTATAACACAACTTTTGCCCAATTGCTTTTCTATCATTTGTAGTTTTATAGTTTTGATGCATTTGTTTAATCAGCCTGCCAGTTTTGAAAAATTTTCCAACCTTTTTCATCTCCCCATGTCCCGCAAGTTGGGTAGTGCTGATGAGTCGGGCTTCTACTACTTCACTGCTCGAGGCTACTGTAAATTCCTTGTAGCCCTCTTTTCTTCCTATGGGCAAGAGTGAAAAAAACGATATCTGTTCATTCGAGTGGCGGGGGGTTTCAATATTCCCCGGGGCTAGTGGAGAGGGCATGTCAATATGCTGGGAATCTTACTCCGACCTGGCCGAACACTTTTATGCGGGATTTGGTCGAGTTTGGCCCAATGGAGGCCTCTGTTTTCATCGAGAAAAGGCATCTAGTGTTGGCTAGACTGTTACGGGCCCCATTAGATTTGCCTGCGCATTATCAAATAGGTAGAGAGAGTGTATCTTGCGATTTGTTATTATTATTATTATTTTTTATTTTTTATTTTTTTTTATGTCGTGCATGATTCTTCATTTCTGATCGTTGCTAATTTGATGTTTGACAGATCGCGTAGTCATAATGAACAGATCAAGAGCAGAAGCGCTAGCTCGAGCAGAAAGGAATCAGCAGTGCCGATAGGGGACCACGGCTCGTCGAGCACCTGCTGCCGTCGAGGAGCCACATCGAGTGGCTGTAGCACCTACTCCATCACCCAGTCCTTCACCTGGTCGAGTTATAGCGGCCATTAGCGATAGCCCGGCAGGTTGGGGCAAGAGGACCATGATCGAGCAAGGAGGTCCTCCGCCTAAAAGAGCTGCTACTGGGAGGGGCAAAGGAAAAGCAGCAGGGTTGGGGCCGCAGATCGAAAATGATCTCTTCAGAGATCAAGGGGACAATGTCTTGTTCACTTTACCCAAATTCTCCTCTCCTCGATTCGGAGCAGAGCCCAGCCCCATCGTACATAATTCTCTAAGCATGGACACGACGGGACCAATCGGGGCCGCCCCTCTAAAGGTGTTGCTGGCAGGTCAGTTCTTGGCTGACCAGAAAAGGATTACAGGGCTGAGCCAAGATGCAGCCTTTCGAGAGTTTGCCTACCACGCCAACATGGTAGGGTTTTTTTTATCCTTTATCCTTATATGTTTACACTTTGCTTGAGCAGATGATAACTTTTATATTTTAGGTCGGGCAATTGGGCTAAAATTTCTATCGTCGATCCGAGCTAGCCTAGCTGATTGGGAGCAGCTGGAGGCTGGAGGGGACGCTGAAACTTTGAAGGCTCAGCCTGAGTCTTCTCAAATGCGGGTCGACGAGCTGGAAAAATAGGTTGGCCAACTGACTAAAGACCTGGAGCAGAAGCATGAGCATGTCATCCTTGCTGTTAAAGAGAGGACCTAGATGGATGACTTGGTCAAAAAACTGCAGTTGGATGTGTAAGTGGCTTATGACTCCGGTCGATCTACGGGCCAGAATGCATGTCTAGCGGAGGCCAGGGCTGAGTTCAACCAGATACTGTCGCAGGTACATCGGGAGGCCATGCAGCAGTTTATACTAGGTTCTGCTTTTCAGGATGTAAGTGTGGTGTTCTCCTTGGACGATGCCCGAAACGCTTTTGAGAAAGCCATTAAGCAGTTGCAATTTCTGGGCTACACCTTTCGAGCCAAGGATCGATCACGCATGAGCTATGCATTCTTCGAATAGTTGTGTCTGTACCCCGAGGAAGAGGGCAATGCGGAGGAGCTAGTCATCGAAGCCGACGGGGTCGAGGGCGCGCCAGAGGTCGAACTGACTATTGAAGAAAGAAGGTGGGCTGAAATTGATAGAAAACTAAAAGTAATCGCCAGGGAGTTCGAGTTCACCGGCAACCTCGCCTTTGAGGTGTCTGAAGGGACCGTTGATGCCGCCGTATATTTCCCAACTTTTGAGCGACAATTCTTATAAGATGTCGCTGGCCCTTCTCGACTAGTAACTACTGCTGTCCCTATTTCAATGGCTTTGCCCAAGCCCGTGCCATCCGCTGCTCCTGCTTTTGCTCCTGCTCTTACCACCCCTGCTGCTGAAGAGTCTGGTCCTGACGTTGAAGAAGTCGCCAACTCTAGTTAGGCCTAACCCTGTATTGTTGTTATTTGTTTTTATTTTTATTTGCTGAGGAGATGTATATGCCTCGATGAGGTTTTTAAATGATTGTGGAATTCATGCCTCGATGAGGCTTTTGCAACTGATGAATGGTAATTGCTTTTTTTTTTTCATTATTCCAAATTCGATTATGATTATTCTTGCTTTGGTTATAAACCACTTTCGTGTATGTGCATGTGTCTTGCAAAGCTTTAACTGGAGTGTTTAATTTTCTGCATATTGGAATTTCTTTGGTGAATGCTCTCGAGTGTGGCAAGTAATTTTCATTTATGGTCTTCGTCGAACGAAGGATGTGCTTTGCCAAATTCATTCTCGCCTCTTGTCGAGCAAATTGTAATTAATCCATAAGCATAATAGCTAGTTTTTAAGTTTTAAATATTCTTAACGATTATGGGGTCGGTTTATAACCATTGTAATTGTGATTAGCTTGGCACATAGGCCTCGACTTTGCAACGTTAAGTCCTATTTTGTCAACTATGGGATCGACTGCTTGGTCTTGGCGGATAGGCCTCGACTTGGCGGCGTAAAGCCTGTTTAGTCGACTACAGGGTCGACTGCTTGGTCTCAGCGCATAGGTCTCGACTTGGCGGCATAAAGCCTATTTTGTTAACTAAGGGGTCGACTGTTTAGTCTCAGCGCATAGGCCTTGACTTGGCGGCGTAAAGCCTAATTTGTGGACTACAGGGTCGACTATGTGAGAAAGATTCACCCTATTTCATGCAGCTCGAATGTGCAATAGTTTTATTTTGGTGGGGAGATACAAAGGTTGCCAATGAGCCTTTACACAAATTTTTTTCTCAAGTTTACTACATTCCAAGGTTGGGGTAGCTCATGGCCTGATGCATCGGCTAGTTGGTAGGCGTTGTTTTTTGACACCATAACCACTGAATACGGTCCCTCCCACTTTGGGTCGAGTTTTCTTACGTTCTTAGACACTTCAACTTTCTTGAGAACGAGGTCGCCAACCTTGTAGCTTCGGGGTCGCACTGTTTTGTTATACCGCTCCGCCATCTTAGAGCGATATCGCTACATTGTGTTGTAAGTTGCATGGCGCTGTTCGTTGATAGTGACTAGATCCAGAGTCCTCTCTGATACATTTGTTATCGGGTTATAGTGGATCACCCTTGCTGTGTGTTGGATCAATTCTGACAGAATTACTGCCTCGGATCCATAGACTAAGCTGTATGAGCTGTGGCCTATGGCTATTCGAGGTTTCGTTCTGTAAGCCTAAAGCACACCTGGGAGGTCGTCTGCCCAACTGGCTCTTGTCCTCGTTATTCGACTCTTAAGGTGGTTGAGGACGGTTCTGTTTGTGACCTCAGTTTGTCCATTATCCTGCGGGTTTCCCACAGACGGTGCCAAAATGATGAGGGTTCGATCAGTTGGATAGGTGACCGACTTTGAATTTGATAGGACTCGACCTGAAGGGTCTTTACTCTTACTTGGAAGGGAACAATCCTACAATCACAGTAAACATTAGGCTAGTCGAGGAGCCCGCGGCTTAGGCCCTCCGATGCTCAAGTCAGTAGAAATCAACCACAAAGATCAAGCAGAGGAGTAAAGGCTTTGAGTGTATATGAGTGCATACCTCTAGAAGGCTGGAGTGAGGGTATTTATATTCTTCTCCCTTTGAGGAAATGTTTGAGATGCCCCTAGTACACCCAGGGGCCCTTAGCCTTATGCCAAGGGTAATTAGTCATTTCCCTAACTTGTATATATCTAGCTAACTGCCCTTCTAGGTTTCAATGACATGATAATACACTGTAGCAGCGCCTGGTGTGTCAGGCAGTGAGGGGGATGGCATGCGTCATTAATGCGGAGGTGTAATGCCTGTCAGTACATTTAATGCGGTGGCAGAGTATTGTATTGTCTCGACTTCCAACTCGACCTCATTATGGTCGAGTGAGGTCGATGAAGCACATAGGCCTCGGGCGCCCAACTGGGCCTGGCGCTGCGTCTCTGGGCTAACCTGGTCGAGTGAGGTTGATGAGGCATATGGGCCTCGGGTGCCTAATTGGGCTAACTTGATTTGGGCCTAAACACTTGGGCCATCCCATATCACATATACATATATATATTTATATTTATACTTAATATATATATATATATATATAATACACATATATAGCATATACATACACATATACAACCACATCCCAACTCTCCCTATTGGCTAGATTTGGCCATGGCGACCGTTTGTATGGCAACTACCACGACAGCGGTTGCCGCTGTCGTGGCGGTTGCCATGGCAGCACAACAGCAGGCTAGGCAGCCATGGGGTTCGCGGCTGCCCATGGAAACCATGGCTAATTGGCCATAATCGGTGAACAAAGGAAGTGGTAGGGGTGGGAGTGTATGTGTATTTTTAGAATATAATATTTATTTTTATTAATTAATTAAAAACTTAATTAAAATATATAATTTTTACCTATTTATTCTGAATTAATAATGTATTTTAAATTTTTATCTTATTTTTAATTAGATATATTCATTATTTAAATAATTTATTTTTTTAAATATATTATTATTTTAATAATTCATTTAGTTAAATTATTTCATATATTTTTATTATTTTAATATTATATAATATGTAATTCAATTAATAAATATATTTTCTATTTAATATAACTAAATTAATTAAATTATGTATATAAATTATTTTAGATATTTTCACTATTTAATTTTTTAAAAGTTTAGATTTTTATTATTTTGTAATTAATTAATTATTAGTTGTTAGATATTAATTTCTTTCATTTTTTTTATTAATAAATAAACTCAAATAAATTTAATTATATTATTTTAGATGTGTTTTTATTTTAATGTTATAAAATATATAATTTAAAATTATTAAAATTATGGTTATATATGATAATAGATTTTAATTTTATTTTTAATATTTTGCTTATTTTATTTCTTAATTAATAAGTAATTTCAACTTAACCTAATTAAATTATTTTTATTATAACTATTATTTTGATATCACTAATAATTATGTAATCTAAAATTATAAAGGCTATTTTATGTAAGAGATGAATTTAATATTTATTTTTTAATCTTTTACTTATTTTCTTTTTTAATTAATAAATGGTTTAATTAAACTTAATTAGATTATTTAACTTAAATTTAAAGATTATTTAGTATTTATGAAATTTTATTAATAATAAAATATGTTTGAATTTATTATGTGTAATTTAAATAATATTAAAATTATATTCTTGTGGTGTGAAAAATATTACAAATAGGTCCAAGGGTTATTTTGTCTTACAAATAACCATAATAGTAACTAGGGGGCATTTTCGGATTTTCGTGCAAATTTTTTGATAATGTTAGCATTTTTATGGATGGAGGCTAATAGATTTTAAAAAATATAAGATGGAGAAAAATCTCAGGGTGGTATTTATAATTTCATCAAACCTTTGAATTTTTTGATAAATAGGCTACACCTCAGGGGATCTAGGTAATTAACCCTAAAAATTAAGATAATTCTGCATATATGAATTAAGCATGTTCAAGTGCTTAAAGATCCTGAAACAAAATATGATTATATTATGATAAGTACGTGAAATAAACTTATTGCTAATGTTAAGTCATGAGGTTAAGCTCTTACTAATATTAAGAAACGAGGTTTCAATGTGGAGTTGTTCATATTTTGTTGAAGGGGTTTGAATTAACTCTTTTTATTAAGAAAGAAAAAAAGGGTGTAACAACAAATTTTCTTGTTTGCAATAATTGAAATTATGAAACAAGAAAAATTGTACAAATAAAATTAAAATCAAAACCAATTAATTAACTATGGATTCTATTTTTAATTTAATCATTTGATTCTTCCCTTTCAAATATAATCTTGAATTTAATGAGTTTTGGGAAAAATGCCTTAACCCGTGGATCTCCTTTAAATTTGATTTGAATAAAATAACGCCAATTCGAGGGTTTTGCAACTTAATGTCAAACCAAACGCCGAAAAATATGTAGATTCCATGAAGAATTCCTTGAACGTTGTGGATCTCCTTGAATAAAAATAATGCCAATTTAAAGGTTTCACACCTTAATCTCAAATCAAATGGCAAAAAATATATAGATTTAGCGAAGAACGCCTTCAACGTCGTGGATCTCCTTGAATAAAAATAATGCCAATTCGAGAGCTTCACACCTTAATCTCGAATCAAACATAAAAAGTATATGAATTCCTCGAAAAACACCTTGAACATCGTGGATCTCCTTGAATTTGCTTGAGAGAATTGCTGGACTCCTTCAAAGTTTCTCTCATCTGCTGGAATTTTGTGTTGTGTCAAATGAGCTGGAACACCCCTTTATATAGCTGTTTGATGGAAGACTTCTAATTGACTTGAACTCCTTCAAAGGTTAACTATTTGATAAGATATTATCAAATATCAAGAGATGATATCAAATATATTTGATTTGATAATATCAAACATCAAAAGATAATATCAATATTGTATATTTTTTATTTGATTAGTTCACGAATGCAGACGCTCCGTCTTTGACATGTGTCAATGCTTGATTTGAATATATAATAAAAACTAAATTATTAATTCAAATTAACTATTTATCTTGTGGAATTAAATTTAATATATCCCAAAAGTTAAATACAAAATTTTAAATTAATATGTAATAAATTATTTTATATGTGTCACTTCTTAATTCGTAAAAAAAAATAAAATAAATTAATATGTTTATAAATGCCTCTACTTCAAAGCTTGGCAAAAGGGTGTAAATCAATCTCAAAAAAGACAAAACTTTAAGTATTTGAGAATATATATATATGTATTTATATATATATACACATTTGTATTCAATGTGGGCCAAAGGGTAAATGTCACTAATAGTCCCTGATGTTTCGATTTAGTATCACTTTAGTCTTCAATCTTTAAAACTTCAACTTTTAGTCCCTAAAGTTAATATATCGTTTCACTTTAGTCCCTAAAATCATTTTTCGGTAGTTTTTGGCCAGAAAATTGACGAAGTTTGACATTTTTAAGGGCAAAATTGTCAATTCATTGTTTATGTTCCACTTTAGTCCCTATATAAAGTTTTACGTTCCAGTTTAGTTCCTATATAAGGTTTTATATTCCAATTTAGTCCCTATGTTACTTTTTTTCTTTCTTTTTTTTCCTTTTTATAAATATATGTCCATTGTATATATATATTTGTGTATAATATATATGTACATGTAATTGATAGTAATATTAGTCACTTGCTCATATAATATTATTAATATTTAATAATATATTATTGATATATTAATATCATTTGTGATACTATTGTAATTAACAATATTAGTAATATTATTATTGATATGGGATAGCCTAATAGGCCTAGCCCAATAACACTCAACTAGGACATGAGCTGGTCTGACGCTCCCTAAGCAGCTCAATTACCTTTAAACCCAACTCGTTTTGGACCACACAGACATTTGACTGCCACTGGACCTCAGGATCCTATCTGTCGTGGTGGATATTAGCATTCTTGATCGATCAGGTTATAGCCGATAGCCTCCGTTAGGTGGCCTCAATCCTTCAACTAGAATGATGTAGCTTCGACCAGAATAAGCCTGGTGACTAAGATCCTAGTAGATATTCCTGTTGGAGTGCTCGTCATGACCAGAGAGATTGAAGAGTGACGAAAGCCCTTTGACCACATTGAATGTCTTGCTAGGCACCATGCTGCCGCATTAATAGTGCGTGCCACCAATAGTACCACCTTTTGCAGTTGTGTCAGGCTAGGAATCGCCTCTAGTGTACCACCTTCTCCTAGGTAGCTACCTCCTAAAATAGTACACAAGCTGGATAAGATTGGTATGTCTTTGATGCCCCTATTGTGTAAGAAGGGCCATTGTCCTTGCTTGAAGACTTTTCAATCTTATTCAACTTGTATACTGTTTCAAGAGGTAGCTACCTAAGAGAAGGTGGCACGCTAGATGCGCTCCTTAGCCTGAGATGGCTGCAAAAGGTGGTACTGCTGGTGGTACGCGCTATTAGTGCGGCAGCACGGTGCCTGGCAAGGCATTAAATATGGCCAAAGGGCTTTCGTCACTCCTCAACCTCTCTGGTCATGACGAGCACTCCAATAGGAATATCTACTAGGATCTTGGATGCCAGGCTCATTTTAGTCGAAGCTACATCATTCTGGTTGAAGGATTTAGGCCACCTAACAGAGGCTATCGGCTATAACCTGATCGATTAAGAACGCTAATATCCACCACGACAAATAGGGATCCAGAGGTCCAGTGGTAGTCGAATGTCTGCGTGGTCCAAAATGAGTTGGGTTTAAGGGCAGTCGAGCTACTTGGGGAGCGTCAGACCAACTCCTATCCTAGTTGAGTGTTATTGGGCTAGGCTTATTGGGCTATCCCATATCAATAATAATATTACTAATATTGTTAATTACAATAGTATCACAAATGATATTAATATATCAATAATGTATTATTAAATATTAATAATATTATATGAGCATGTGACTAATATTAGTATCAATTATATATACACATATATTATACACAAATATATATACACACATGGACATATATTTATAAAAAGGAAAAAAAGAAAAAGAAAAAAAGTAACATAAGGACTAAATTAGAATATAAAACCTTATATAGGGATTAAAGTGAAATATAAAACTTTATATATGGATTAAAGTGGAACATGAAACTATAAATTGATAATTTTGCCCTTAAAAATGTCAAACTTGGTCAATTTTTCGGTCAAAAGCTACCAAAAATAATTTTAGGGACTAAAGTGAAACGATATATTAACTTTAGGAACTAAAAGATGAATTTTTAAATATTGAAAACTAAAGTGATACTAAATCGAAACATCAGGAACTATTGATAACATTTGCCCATGGGCCAAATAAAAGCCCACATCAAAATTCACGTGAAAAGCCTAAAATCATATGTTGAAAGTGAAATTCACACCACAAGAATTTTTTTCTTTTTTTTTCCGCCAACAAGTGGCGGCCCATAAAATTTCTTTTCCAAGTTGAGAACGCAACCAAGTCAGGGCTCTTCAAATTCATGTCAACCTTTCCAATGTCAAGGATTTTTTTTTTTTTTTTTAAATTCCAAATACAAGTCCACTTCTCAAAATCAATTTCCAACTCAAATAAATTCCAAAGTATAGCACCACGTGATTCCCACACACACAGTTTCGACAGCAAGTAGCTTTGGTGAGTTTCCTTGGCAGGTTTCATCTCATTAGAATTTCTCTTTCCTTCTACCAAAATTGAATTCTTTCTTGTAAAATTCCATTCTTAGCCGAATTGAGATATGAATAAATCAAGAGTATGAATCCTATTCAAACACCATATTTGTAATTAATGTCGATAAATTAGCTTGATATGAGCTTAAAAGCACACAACAAACACATCAAGAATTCGTTCTGTCAATTGCTGGAATTGTATTCTATTAAACCGGTGGGAATTTTCTCTTGATTGTTGGGTATTTGTTCTTGATTGTTCAGTGCAAAACTTTTTTCTTTTCTCTCATTCATTCAATACTTTATTCATGCCCGCTTCATATTTGATAAAATGTCCCTTTGAACATATATCATTACTTTAACATTGTTATCAACTTGATTCTTCATCAATTCATACCAGCATTAAACATGATCACAATTGTTTGGTTTTCTTTCATTATTCACATCAATCTTCTTTGGATTGTGTCTTTTGTTCTTCTTTTCTTTCTCAACAACTTGATTAACTTTTCTCATATCCTTATATGTTGCATCGTGATTTACTTTAAAGATATTTTATCCACCGCCAAAGTGCAACACTTGATTATTCTTGATGAAGAGAATCAACCTATTGAGAAAGGCACACTTTTGACTATTCATTCTTCTTGTTGGTAAATATGCAGCAAAGTAGCCAAGGCTAATTTAATGGACCCAAGAGATCAAGAATTCCAAGGTTTAGGCTTTAAGAGCAACTCATTATTGCCCTCCAAACTAAATAATTCATCATCAACAATCAATCAAATTAATTCTCCTTCAACATTAGGTTGTAACATTAATAGACCAAAGAGATCAAAACTTCCAAGGTGTGGGCTTTAAAGGCAACTTATTATTATCCTCCAAACGAACTAATTGGTCATCAACAATCAATCAAACTAATTCTTTTCAACATTGGGTTGCAGCATTAATAGACCCAAGAAATCAAGACTTACGAGGTATGGGCTTTAAGAGCTACTCGTTATTGTTCTCCAAACGAATTAATTCGTCATCAACAATCAATCAAACTAATTCTTCTTCAACATTGGGTTGTAGTATTAATAAATCCAAGAGATCAAGACTTACGAGATTTAGGCTTTAAGGGAAACTCATTATTGTCCTCCAAACGAATTAATGCATTATCAACGAACTAACTTTTCTACCAACATTGAACTACAACATCATTGAGGGCAAAGCCATGTGGGGAGATATTCCTTAATTTGATGGTGAATTAATACATCAAAAGATACATTGAGTGGCCAAGATAATTTGCTTTATACAGAGGAGTGTTCCCAAAACTTTTAAGGTGTGGACTTTAAGGGCAAGTCACTATTGTCCTCCAAATGAATTAATTCATCACCAACAATCAAACAAACTAATTCTTCTATCCCCATTGGGTCGTAACATCATTGAAGGCAAGGCTAAGAGGGAGATACTTTTCAATTTAATGACGAATTCCACTATATCAAAGGATATTGGGAGTGGCCAAGGCTAACAAACTTGCTTTATATTGAAGGGTGATCCCAACAGACTTCTTCAAGCAAGATTTCCAATGTGTAAGCTTTAGGGGTAATTCACCATTGTCCTCCAAATGAATTAATTCATCATCAACCATCAAATAAACTAACTTTCCTTGTGCTCCAATTTCAACATATAAATGTGTGGAATTTGTATTTAATTATCAAAAAAATATCTTCAAATGTTGCAGGATGGCTTTCACAAGAGAATAACAAATACTCTGTTTGATTTCATTTCATCTATCAAATATAATATTCAATTTGTGCTTGGATCAATTAGGAGCTTTAATAAATTTGACATCTCCAATGTGGAAGAATTATTGCAAGTATTGTTTGACAAGGCTAACGCTTATATGATGAGGCGAAGTCAGCATATTTTGAGAAAGCATCCAATGAAATTCCTGCACAACAACTAGATAAGGCCAAAATCGTCTCTATAATGCTCAAACTAGAAAAAGCAAATCAATCAAATTTAGTCCAACCCAGAAGAGCTGAAATGTGTTGGGAAGGAGCTTAATAATTTGAGGGAACGCAAGAAGAATTTAACTTCATCATTGAATGCCAACAACTTTTTCAAAGTGTTTAAACTGAAATTCATGAGATTGAAGAAGAAATTGCTGCTATCAAGAGTACTTCTCCATTGAGTAATCAAGTGGTTGAGAATTTGCAGATTTCAATGGAATACTTGGAGGCTATCAAGGAAAAATTGAAAAACTTGAATTGTTTAGAACTTTTTGCTCTTTTTTTTTTTTTTTTTTTGGCAAACTAATTAACTCAAACAACTAAAACTTCTTTTTTTTTTTTTAAAAAAAAACCTAACAAACCAAAAACTCAAACTAAAAAAAAAAAAAACTAAACTATATTTTTTTTTGACAAATTAAAAACTCAAACTTAATAAAAACAACTAAATTACTTTTTCTTCTTGTTCCTTTTTTTTTTTAACTAAACTAACTAACTTAAATAACTAAAAATATTTTTTTATTCAACAAACTAAAAACTCAAATTTAATAAAAACAACTAAACTACTTTTTTTTTTTTTGTGACTTTATCAAATTAAAATATAAACTACTTCCTCTTCCTTTTTTTCCCCCCCCATAAACTCAACAACTAAAAATTCAAACTTAACAACTAAAATACTTTTTTTTTTCCGACAAACTAAAAACTCAAACTTAATAAAAACTACTACTTTTTTTTTTTTCTCTTTTACTCAACAAACTAATTAACTCAAACAACTAAAACTACTTTCTTTTATATAAAATCAACAAACTAAAAACTCAAACTTAATACAAATTACTTTTTTTTTTTAACTCAACAAACTAATTAACTTGAACAACTAAAACTACTTTCTTTTTATATAAAATCAACAAACTAAGAACTCAAACTTAATAAAAACTACTTTTTTTTTAACTAATAAAAATAAGTAGACTACTTCTCTCTCTCTCTCTCTCTCTCTCTCTCTCTCTCTAATGAAACCAAGGAAAAATATGTTTAGAATAAACTCATAACTGAACTTAAAGAATATCTAAGATGTCTACGTACCCAATAAAGGGATCAAGTCTTAACGTAGTTGAAAGAAATCAACATTTTGAGGGGGGGTGCCGTTCACAGTTTATACTCATGCGGGCCAGGAGCATCCATTGCTTAACCACCTTGGAGTATGTGAGGTATTGATATTTTAACTACATAAAATACCTTTTATAGGGCAAGCTAGTAGTTTAACCACATGCACTATCTTTGATGGGTACCATTCATAGTTTATATTCACACGGGTCAGGAACAACATGCAGTTTAGGCTCACTCATCAAGGAGCAATCTCCCATCTTTTTGCATAGTATCACTTCAAGAACTTTTCATTTATAGGGCCAATTCTTAATCTATCTTCAGCAATCAACTTATATGCGCCATTCATATATACTTCTTTGACAACATAAGGACCATCCCATTTTGGTGTGAACTTATTCCCAGTTCGATCAGGTAAGATGATGGGCCTTTTCATAGTGAGCACCAAATGTCCAACTTGAAAGGATCGTGATCGCACTTTCTTATTAAATTCCCTGGAGAGGCGAGCTTGATAGCACTCAAGTCTTTGTTGTGCTTCCAATCTTTTCTCATCAAGGGCCTCCAATTCTTCAAGACATAAGTGTACATTTTATTCCTCAGTCAATCCTCCTTCTTTGGCTATTCTTAATGATGGAATTTGCTGCTCAAGAGGTAAAACAACTTCAACCCCATAAACCAATGAATACGGCGTTACTTGTGTAGGTGTTCTATGAGTAGTTTGATATACCCATAAAGCTTCTCCAATCATTTCATGCCAATCCCTCTTCACTTTGAGACTATTTTCTTCAACAATTTACACAGAATTTTATTGAATGCCTCAGCTAGACCATTAGCCACGGCATAGTGTATGGAAGATTTCCTTTGCTTAAAATTGAACTTTTGATAAAGTTGATGTATCAGATTATTACAAAAGGGCTTTTCATTATCAGTGATTATGTATTAAGGAACCCTACAAAGATACATAATGTTGATGCAGATAAAGTTAGCAACATTTTCCTTCTTTTTTTCTTTGAGGGGTATTGCTTCAGCCCACTTAGAGAAATAGTCTGTTACAGTCAATATAGACAAGTGCCTAGCAGAAGACTTTATCATGGGTCTGACCACATTTAATCCCCAAGCATCAAATGGCCATGATGTAATAGTTGGACACAATGGCTCAGGTGGTTGGTGAATAAAATTTGCATGAAATTGGCAAGCTTGACATCTGTGTGTATAGTCTGTGCAATTGTTCACCACTGTTGGCCAGTAGTAGCCCATTCTTTTTATTCGAAAATGTAATTTCAGACCTGACTGGTGAGCATCATAAACTCTAGAATGAGGTTTTTCCATAGCTTGGATGGCTTCATCATCACTTAAACATCACAAGAAGACTCCATCAAATGACCACTTATAAAGTACAATTTGTAATAAATAAAGCAAGCCACACGACGTCAGATTTCAACTCTTTGATGTGGATCATCAAGTAACTTCTCATACTTCAAATAATCCATGATTGGTTGGTGCCAATCCTCATTCTCTATCTCAAATACTTGAACAACATAGCTTTCATCTTCTTCATAATCCCCATCCTCAAAAATTAGTGGCACATCCCAGCTTCCACATATTTGAATATGCACTTCATTTTCAGGTATGGCAAGTGAAGAGGCCAATTTAGCTAATGCATCAACTTGCTTGTTTTCTTTCCTTAGCACATGTTCAATTTCTATATCCCCAAGCCATCCAATGAGTCTTTTTGCATAATTAAAGGATGGGAGTAATTCAGGCTTCTTGACTTCATATGATCCAAGCAATTGATTGACCACACCAACTTAGAATCTCCATAAACTTTAAGGCACAACTATTTTATGTCAATTGTCATCTCGGTTTAGAGCTTGATATTTAGCAACATTGTTGGAATATTTTTTAGTTAAAGTGAGGGAATATGGTAATACTTCATCATTTGATGTGATGAATACCACTCTAGCACCAGCTCCTTCTTTGTGGGATGCTCCATCAAAGTACATTTTCCAAGGAGCTATAATTTCAACTATTAAGACATCTTCATCAGATAGATCATCAGATAATTCCCACTTAATAGGGATAGGGTGATCAACCAAAAAGTCAGCCAAAACTTGTCCTTTTACTGCCTTTTGTGGAATATAGATAATCTCAAATTATTTCAGCTGAAGGTACCACCTTGTGAGTATATCAGATAGGATGGGCTTGACATGATATATTTTAATGGATTTGCTTTTGAGACAAGACAAATAGTATGTGCCTAAAAGTAATGCTTCAACTTTTGGATTGCAAAAATTAGAGCCAAACATATTTTCTCAATTGATGAGTATTTCACCTAATTTTCCATCATCATCCTGCTTAAGTAGTACAAGGCATTTTCCTTTCCCTTATCATTTTTCTATGCTAGTAAAGCTCCAACATATCGTTTTTGAGCAGTGATATAAAGTATTAGTGGATGTCCAGGCATTAGTGCGACCAACACAGTAGGCGTCATCAAATAAGCTTTCATACTCTTAAAAGCATTGCTACAAGCTTTATCCTATTCAAATAGAATACGTTTCTTCATCAAACGGCTGAATGGTTGACATCTACCAACTAAATTTGATATGAATCTCCGAAGATAAGCTAATTTTCCTTGCAAACTTTTGAGTACGTGGATGTTTTGAGGTTCTTGCATTTTCAAAATTGCATCAATCTTTGCTTGCTCAATTTCTGTGCCTCGATGATGAACAATGAATCCCAAAAACTTTCCCAATGTAATACCAAATGCACACTTTAATGGGTTCATTATGAGTTGATATTTTCTCACGTGCTCAAAAACTTGTCTTAAATGTTGGATATGATTTTCTCACTTTTGGACTTGACAACCATGTCATCAATGTAACACTCAATGTTCTTGTGGAGCATATCATCATGAATTTGCTGCATAGCTCTTTGATATGTGGCACCAACATTCTTAAACCCAAATGACATCACTTTATAGCAGTATATGCCCTTAGGAGTATGAAATGCCGTCAACTCCTCATCTTTTGGTGACATACATATTTGATTATACTCGGATGATCAATCCATAAATGATAGTACTTCATGCCCTGTGGCGGCATCAATCATGAGTTCGGCAATGGGCAATATAAAATCATCCTTAGGACAAGCACCGTTTAAGCCCCTAAAGCCAACATAAACTCAAATCTGGCCATTTTTCTTTCTTACTAGGACAATGCTGGAGATCCAAGTTGGATACTTGACTTCTCGAATGAACCCAACCTCGATGAGCTTATGCACTTCAATTTCAATTAAAGGAAACAGTTTGGGGTAAAACCGCCATTAAGCTTGTTTGACTGGAAAAGTTCCTTTCTTTATTGATAGATGATGGATTGCTATCTTTGGATGTAACCCAGGTTTATACAACAATGCAAATACATCTTTGAATTCATGTAATAACTCAACATATATTTCTTCTTCTGCAGCAGTCAAGAAAGCACTAACGTAGATAGGCCGAGGGTCATTGGCGTTACCTAAATTGATCTCGTTCAATTCATCTACGATGGCTTTAACACCTTCTTCGAACTCAGGAAGAGCAGTTTTAGCATCTTCTTCTTCAGCCAGAAATTCTTAACTCAAAGTAATATGGTAAGCTGGTGCAGTATCATCTTCTATGGGCTCAATCTTCTTAAATTCCACACATGCCCTTGTTTGTCCATCCCTTCTTCTTATACAGACCATATTCATGATGCCATCTTTCTACTTATGTAACCTCTGCAGACGAGCATAGAGATTTGCTTGAAAAGACGATCTATAGCATTTTGACAAGTTGGTTGACTAGTACTATTAGTAATATGATATGAAGAGGCCATATTTTCTTTATCATCTTCTTCATCCATTTGAGTTCGTGTGAAGATAAAATTTGTAGTTTAACCTTCATAGTTCTACCACATGATATATTTAAAATAGAGCATTGCTTTATGCGTGAAGAAACTGAACTCCTAAGCTTCTTTGGCTCACTAACCCACTTCAAGTATTTTGGATGAATTCGATCTCGGATTATAGGTTCTTTTATGCCACCATTTTCCAAATCTACCAAAAATTGAGATTTACGGAACTTTTTTCCCATTTTCATCAAAAATATCATTTGTTGACAAAAATTCTTCTCCAACTATATGATTACTGTGAGCTCTCCTAATCACAATGCGAATAGGATTATGGGGAATAAGTCCAAGTCCCGTTTGAGAGCTTTGAACAACATAACCTTTCTCCTTCAACATCTTTTGGGTAGTATTAAGTCCATATGTTTGCTTTCCAGAAGTCTCAAGAGGGAGTTTTCCTAAAATGGAACGTTCTTGTGGATTATATTCGGCTTTGACAAAAAAATTATAAGCTTTTGGATCAAAGCAACTCTCATTTTGAAGATGGGGAAATCCTCCATGTTCTTTCTTGACTTCTTGAGTTGCGTGAACAAACCCTTTCAATGGCTGAGGGAATGGCTTCTTCACATCAAGCTTGGTTAGAGGAAATGTCAATTCTTTCAATGACTCAGATCATACCAAAGGTAATACTCTTTTTATGTGATCTTTTCCTCTCATGCTGGAGTCAGGTCTTTAACATTGTTTCCTCCATCAAAATCATTTTATTGCTTGGATTCCTCTTATTCTTTAACCTTGGCAGTTTTCATACTTTTAGGGTAGTATTTAGCATCTACTAAGCGTGATTCAGCTTTAATGAAAGGTTTGCAATCTCCAAACACTTTCTTTATGACATCTTCTCAATAATACTTGAAATGTTGGTGCCAAGTAGAAGGAACTACACCATTTTTTTGTAACTAAGGTTGGCCCAAAAGTATATTGGATGATGTCTTGGCATCTATGACATGAAATAATGTCGTTGATAACATATCATCCATCAATAACTTTACCTTTATTATTCCAAGAGCCCTTTGCCCCCTTGATTGAACCCTTGGATCATTAGGCGACTGCTTGTCAATTTATCTATGGAGATTCCTAAATCCTTTATCGCATGCAACGGCAAAATATTGACTGCAGAGCCTCTATCAATCAAAATTCTATTTATTTTTTGCTCATAAGCATAGCCAATTACAAATAGTGGCCTATTGTGGGGTTTGGAGCCAAGCAACAAATCTTCATCACTGAAAGTCATTATCGACATACACTCCTCAGTTACATCATGATTTTCTTCATTAGATAAACATACTTCACTAGAGGAAATCATTTCTTCACTTATCATGTAACACATACTGTTGCTGTTGTGTTCACCAAATACATCTTTTTCAATCTCGATAGTAGCATGATTTGAGGTAGCATTATCCTCTTCAAGTGAGATTTTCCTTTGTCGGGCCTGTTGCATTTGAATACAAAGCAGTCATGGATTAGGTGACCCACCAACCAATGGTACTTTCAATACTTTGGGTCATCAATTTTTCCAGTTTCTTCAGGTGGTTTCAATTCAGTTAATTCAATGAGATTTGCATTTAGCAAATTATCAAATATTCCAGAGACATCAGAATCGAGAAATGGGTATATCTTAGCCTACATCTCTTTTAAAGTTAAGTTTCTTTGTCCTTTTTCTTAGGAGACATCTTTCCTTTCGTCCTCTGTGCTTTTTGCTTTCGTACAAAATTTGATGGGTATTGTATTCACTACCATAGTTTCTTTACTCTACACCTTAGCAAGAGGTTTGCCCCCTTTCTTGAATTCTTACTTTTCTTTAGACTTACGAGGCTCTTGAATTGGTGGCCCTTCTACTCCGCTAGCAAAGATGCTTAACTCATATCATGGGCTTGAGTAGCCAACTCTTTAAATGTTTTGGGTTGAATTCCTACAGAATATATTGAAGTCCCCAATGAATCCCTTGAATGCAAATCTCGATGGCTGAAGCCTCAGATAATATGTTTTTGCAATTAATGCTTAAATTTCTCCAACAATTAATGTAATCAATGACTAGCTCTTATTTCCATTGGCTAGAATTTGTAAGTTCAATTATGTTGACCGTCCTTCAAGTACTATAAAAGCGATTGAGAAATTCTTGCTTCAATTTTCCCCAACTACCAATTGAGCATGCTTCTAGGTCACTGTACCAATCAAAAGCATTACCTTTCAAAGATCGAACAAACTGCTTAACTAGGTGATCTCCATACGTCCCAGCATTATTACAAGTTTAAATGAAATGAGCCATATGCTGTTTTGGATTGCCTTTGCCATCAAATTGTTGAAACTTCGATGGTTGATAACCATTTAGCATCTTTAAGTTGTTAATTCTTTAAGTATATGGCTTGGAATAAGTCATAAATGACTTAGAGCTTCCTTTAAACTTGTCTTTGATAGTTCCCATGATAAACTCCCTCAGCTGATCAATAGGAATTAGTCCATCGATGGAAACTCGCAGTTTCTTTGTCTTAGGCTTTTCATTCTCAATTGGTTGCCTCTTTGTGGATGTTTTGACTTCATCTGGAGCCTCTATTTGTTTTCCAATACACGACTAGTCTCAACATTACCTACCTTATTCATCAACTTGGAGATTTGAGAATCTTGTTCTTGGACATGCTTTGCTAACCCTTCAATAATCTTCATTAAATTAGCAATTTGCTCCTCTAAAGTCGTAACACTTGTCACCATTATTGGCACTATGCTTAAGGAACTTGAGGTTGAGCGAGGAGTGGATGTTGCTGATTCTTCCTTTGAGTCTCCACCACCTTCATTAATATCAATAGCATGCAATAATGCCTTTTCCACAACTTCAAGTGAATGATTTACCTCGAAAGATGATTGCAACTTTTTGGACATACTCCTTGTGGTGATGCCAACACTTCTTGCTCTAGCATTTAAGGAATTTGAGGCAGTCATCTTCAATGCAACAGTCTTGTTTGTGGCCATGATAATCTAATCTTTGATGAAGAAAAGAGATGAGAGGTAGAAATAATCCTACTGGGCGTGCCAAAATTTGTAACAACAAATTTTCTTGTCTGGAATAATTAAAATTACAAAACAAGAAAAACTATACAAATAAAATTAAAATTAAAATCAATTAATCAACTGTGGATTTTATCTCTATTCTAATCATCTGATTCTTTCCTTCCAAATATAATATTGAATTTGATGAGCTCTGCGAAAAATGCCTTAACGTTGTGGATCTACTTTAAATTTGATTTGAATAAAATAACGTCAATTCGAGGCCTTCGTACCTTAATCTTGAATCAAATGCCAAAAATATTTGGATTCTGTGAAGAACGCCTTGAACATTGTAGATCTCCTTGAATAAAAATAACACCAATTCAAGAGCTTTGCACTTTAATCTCAAATCAAATGCGAAAAATATATGGATTTTGCAAAGAACGCCTTGAACATCGTGGATCTCCTTAAATAAAAATAATTCCAGTTCGAGGGCTTTGCACTTTAATCTCGAATCGAACGTCAAAAATATATGAATTCCTCGAAGAACAACTTAAACGTCGTGGATCTTCTTGAATTTGCTTGAGAGAATTGTTGAACTCTTTCAATGTTTCTCTTTTATGCTGGAATTTTGTGTCGTGTTAAATGAGCTGGAAACACCCATCTATACAGGTGTTTGATGGAAGACTTCTGATTTATTTGAACTCCTTCAAAGGTTATCTTTTTGATAAGATATTGTCAAATATCAATAGATGATATCAGATATATTTAATCTGATAATATCAAAAATCAAAAGATAATATCAATATTGTATATCTTTGATTTGATTGGTCCACAAATGAAAACACTCCATTTTTGACACCTGTCAATGCTTGATTTGAATATAAAATAAATACTAAATTATTAATTAAAATTAACTATTTATCTTTTGAAATTAAATTTAAAATATTGCAAAATTTAAATAGAAAATTTTAAATTTTTTAAATTAATATTTAATAAATTATTTTACATGTGTCACTTTTCAATTGGTCAAAAAAAAAAATTAATATGTTTACAAAGGGAAAAAATAATTTAAATATTCTAATTTTTGGCTTTGTAATCCAATAAAAAATTGGACTCCAGGAAGAGCCCATAAGTACTAAATGTGAATCTTAGAAGCCCAAAAGTTGCCCTAAAAAGGATAAATCTGCAAATTGTTGGCTCAAAAGTGACCAGGCCCAAAAGAAAAAAATTTGTAAACCTAGCAATGCAAACGAGTCGAGCTGAGTAGAGCTTTAGCCATTGTTCAGGCTTGATCTTGAGCTCCAACTCGACGAACTTGGGAAATTGAGGCTTGAACTTAGCTCGGTTCAGCTCGATTCATTAGGCTCGAACTTATAATCAAGCTATAGGCTCAAGTTCGGCTCGGGTTCGAGTTTGAAAAGTTACATTATTTTATTAAAAAAATTAAAATTAGTATATTTTATTTTATTATATTTAAAATTATCAATAGGCTCAAGTTCGGTTCGAGCTCGAGCTCGAGTTCGAAAAGTTAAATTATTTTACAAAAAAATTTAAAATTAGTATATTATTTTTATATTTTTTTATATATAAATATTTTTTTTAAATAAAAAATATAAGCTCGTGATCTTATGAACAAAAATTATTTGGCTTGAGCTGGGCTAGAAACTTACATGAGCTTGGCTCGAGCTCTAACACTTCTCGAGCCAGCTCGTTAGGCTAGCAGGTTGACTCGGTTTGTTTGCATCCACAGTAAAACCCTTGTCTTGGGAGGCATTTGTTTTGGTTGAACAACTGATTTTAAGCCCAATAATAGTTTGCAATAGATTGTTTGATTTCAAGGGCACATCTGATTCGAAATTTTCGTAGTAGAGACTATTGTAGTAGTGAGATTAATCTAGACATTAGCCACTATTTATTTCCTTTATAATACCGTTTGATACGTAATATTGTAAAATAATAGCGGCACAACTCAATCTATCTCCCAATCTAATATCACGTTTTTTATGCAACACAACATGTTTTTCCCATTATACCCTTTGACAGAGAAACCCTTGTCAAATATGTGTGTCTCACTTACAGACATTGTTCATCATTGAACTATTTTTGAGAAAGTATTCATTGCTAAAATACCAAATATTGTGAATCATAGTTTATTGGACATATCCATTGTAAAGATTCACACAATGTGAATCATATAACATACAAATCCTTAGGTTCCTTAAATACAAAAGGTGAAAAATGATGTAAGTAAATCCCACTTCAACTAAATCAAAGCTATCTACTTCCCAAACTTTCCAATGATAAACAAGAAAAGAGAAACGGCGAAGGAACTGAAATTAAACTAGTCATTAATTAATAGATAGAGGTGCTTTGTTTAAGTGCCTGGAAAACCTTTACACTCTTGTCAAAAAAATTTTTCCCTCCTATTGTAATTAGTGGGTTTTCTTCCCTTATCTTCCCCTATTATTGCTTTTCTTTCAGGCTTTCCAACAACTCAACTAATCCACCAATCTCGTTGCATTTCTTATTCAGTTTCCTCATCCCAATCAACTCTTCATCCTCCATTAACACTTTCTTCTCTAAACCCTCTTTAACGCACCTCAGTTTGGACAGCTACCGCATCTTAAAACTCTTCATTTTTTAGAATTTTGCTGATCTTGAACTTTTCATTGCTCACGGGAACTCTTCTGTCAAAAGGAGCCCAACTGGAAAGAATTTGGAAAGATGAAACATAAACTATCTCATATTACTGATATTGTAAGTTTGGTATTCCTTTATCAAAAGAAAGATGAATACACAAATTAGGGCAAAGCGAGAATAGCGTAGAGGGAAAAATACTGGCCGTTTCCTACTACAACCTTGCGTATTGATGCACCTCAGATTGCGCCTCAAGATAAATATGTGTCAACTTAATGGATTTACTCTCTAGGGATGGAAGCCAAGACAAGCTTCTATAGGTGTTGCCGTTTGCTTGTCGTCAGAATTACAAAACGAGGTGTAAATGTTAAAATTAGTGGAAATGTGAAAATAAATGGTAATAGTGAACAAAATGAGGTCAAAATCGGGCATTCACTGTCCAGCTCTACCTTAATTGGGGTGCCATTGTTTAATTGCACCCACAACCCTACGATCCCAATAGTTGCAATTCACGTGATAAGTAGCGGGCCCATTAATAAAGATGGGCCGGCCCCAACTTGGCATGTAGCATATCAAACATGCTACTATGTGCTATTGTCGAATGTTGTAGCGGCTATTATAGGATATCAAATGAGGCCTAAAGATATAGTGATAGGTCATTATGAAATTACACTTAATTCTACTTTAAGCTCATTTTGTTCGCACAGTAAGGAGCTCAATCCAATTTTTGGGTGGACCGTTAGTGTAACGCCTCAATTTTTGGAGTGAAATTTGAAAAATATTAAAAATTAACTTAATTTAATTTTAAGTAATTAATTTAAGAAAGAGAGAAAGAGAGAGAGAGAGAGGGAGAAGAAGAAGAAGAAGAAGGAGAAGGAAAGAATAGTTCATATTTAATTAATTGAATTCTAATATTAGATCTAGTGGAAGAGCAATACAAGTGAAATTAACTTTAGGCAAATCATATTTAAATTATTGGGGCCTTTGTTTGACATTAGAAAATTTAGAGAATCAAAAAATTAATAAAGTTGGAGTCAATTGCAAAAATTAAGATGCTAGATAGGGCCAATGTGTGAATAAAGGAAAGTGGAGTGAAATTGGAAGATTGAGAGGCCAATTTCAGGCAATCAAAAACTTGGAGGACTAAATGGATAGATGAGAAATGGTCTATGGCTGAAATGAGATTTTGGAAAAATAAAAATTATAAAAGAAAGATCCCTCATTTTCATCCAACTCTCATATGCATACCCAGCTCATCCTCCTCCACCCTTCACTATTGCTATGGCCCAAAACATAAAACTAATTGACCCTCACCTTCCTCTCATCAAGACGAACACAATGATACCAATTGCACCTTGAACTAACGACAGACAGAACTCTGGAAGAATTAAGCTCAACTGTGACAAATTTTAGAGGTGGCTGGTTGTGATTTTCAACGACTAAAATTCATGAACAGGGAGTGGGTTCTGACAGGTTCTGGAGAGGAGCATATTGTAGCTTCAATTTTGTGATCGGACCACTGGAAGCAAGGAAATTGGAGGTACTGATGGTGAAATAAGTAGTTGGTAGAGGGCTTTTGATTAGTGCGACGAGGTGTGCGTCCTAGTGGTGGCAGTGCTCATATTCGGCAGTGCTCCGATGACTAAAGTATAGTAACACCAAAATCTAATTATGTATGGGTTCATTCAGGCTGATTTTGGGCTTTAAATTGGATTAGATCCGGTCTAATTTGGTAACTTTCAATTGTTGAGTTGTTAATTTGATTAAATTCTTATTTTAATTCGACTGGGAATTGATTGATAACCAAGACATAAATTAAATTGAACTAAGATTATAATTAATCAAATTTTAACAATAAATTAAGATTTTAGCCTTGGATTTGTGAAGGCTCAGTTGGGACCTAGTATGTCAAATTGACGTAATTTAGAAAGATAAAAGAATCAATTATATAAAATCGAGTAGACTAGTTGGAGAAATTAAATTGAATGAGACTTAAACTATAGCGATACTTTTATGTTACCATTACATATCATTAGATAATTGTTTTAATAGATTACTTGTAAAATTGGCTAACATATTGAATACTGGACCCATTCGTAAAACACAGAGTTAGTGTGAGATTAGGATGCAAGTAAAATAATATTTGAAAGATTGGGGTAATTGAGATGTACAATGGGACATGATTAAATTGGCTTAATGAATAGATGTCATGAGGCCCCGTTAGCGTCTTGTGAAATTAAGAATGTTATATTAAGTTCTTCTAAGCATCTGGGTATAGGAAATTATTAGAAAAATATGGCGAAATAAAATAAGTTAGTCGCTGAAGTCTAATAAGGATACTAGGTATAGGTGCACTATGACTTAAAAAATTAGTATTACATTTAAATCAAGATATCTTACAATAATCTTTGGACTTATTAGGAAACGAGGATGCGAGCCATACAATCAACTGGGAAAATCCCTTTGTGTTTGCCAGGTGAGTTTTATACTTGCTATTATGAGACATTCTTGTTGGTGAGAGAACTTATATACAGTATCTATGACTATTGTTGCACAATCTTTGATACATGTTTTCATGTTATTTTAATTTTGACAAATGTTTCACATATTTGAAAGTCAAAGCTCGCATGGTTCTACTTGAGATATTCTTTCTTTTTAAAATTTAGTTTCTTGGTTTTTAAACCTACAAAATGCAATTTGATAGGAAACGATCACATCGCCGCAATTTGATATTGTATTGTAATTCAATTATAATATTTCTTATTCCAGTTATATTGATGATTTTAAGTGTGGCGGATGTGTTATAACATGAATAATGCTAATGTAATATATTTTTATGACCCTTGGGGTCGCCACAAGAAGTTGGGCCAGAGATTAAGTTTAGAAAGACGACCAAGTAGAATGGCAAATTGGACAGTCTCTCGGTTAGTACCCACTCATGATCTTGACTTGTAGATAGTTGGAGGTAGCTATTTGTGAGTAGCGAGATCTGGCATACGGTCAACCATGCTATATACGTTAGTCAAGTTTGAGCTGATCACTAAGAATTTCAATCTTTTCGAAAATGGAGCAATAAAGCCTGAGACCTCTAACAGTCTTTTGCGGAAGTGATTAATGCATTTTGATATTTATGTTTTGAACTTGAGTAACTTATGTACGTGAATGATTATCTGTAAACCATGTCGATCATTACATTTTTCTTCTTAAGGTTTAAAACTTCTTCAAGAAAGGTTTCGAAATTGTCAAGTCTCAGCACTGGTGCAGGACGGAGTTGAGATGGAACATTTAAAATTTGAAGAACACCTTTTCAATTAAAAAACAAATCATTTAAGTAGCCCATTGGATGGGAGCAAGCGCCTCGTTGTCGGGGGCGGTACTGTGAGATTAACTAATTACCATTTCCTGTTTGACATTAAAATTATATATAATTCCTTAGATTTTACTTGGTATGGTGGCACTTCTAAAAATTTAGCATAACTTTTATTTATATATCAAATATTAAAAGAAAATATTAAATTGCCATTAGGATATATACTACTCTTAATTCAATCAATCAATATAATTAAAGATTACGCAACATTAACTCAATATTGCTTTAATCTCTATCAAGTTGCAACTACTCAAGATTGATAGTCTACGAAATCAACTGCAGTAATGAAGAATTAAGCTGCATGAATATTTTAGAATTAAGCAATCTCCATTTATAATTCTTATTGAGTGCTTTAACACTTTTTCTATTATGTTTTAACTTTATAAATGATATAATCGTTTATCCTTTGTAAATATAATATTTGAATACATTTGTTGACATATATTCATCTGTCTCCTAACAGTAAAGATTTAAAATTAAAAAAAATATATTTTAAATAATTTAACATGTATTATTAGATGATCTATGAAATAATTGGTATAGTTTGATTTCTCAGTTCAATTAATAGAACTTCTTTAAGTTAATTCAATTCTAAAATAGTAAATCGGTGATTGAGTCGTTCTGCCCTGGCTGATGGCTTGTTTTCCTCCTCTTTATTACTATTTTCCCTAATTTGTGTCAATGTATAAATAATGATGTTTACTAAGGCAAATATTGCTATTACAACAATTGCAATTGCATTTCTGTAGCCAACAAATTGGAGTAAATTATGGATAGTATTGTATGATGAATCTTGTGCCACAGGCATTGGATTTGGACTTGCAACACTAGTGTCAAGATTGCTCAACTTTATTATCTCAAATCGTTTAAGGGCTTGATGATCATCCAAGAATTCATCATTTGATTGCAGGCAAATCAAGAGATCCCGTTTGCCCTCTTGTTTGCTCCCTTTCATCATCACCATATAGTATCTATACCGTGGGATTCTATTCTCATCATCTTTTTCTCTAACTATGTCAATATTAGTATCAGCAATCATTTCATTAATGTGGATTTCAAAAATAGCTCCACCAATCTCTACCATCTTTAATCCTGCCTTGGAGAAATGAAGCCTGACCAAGTACTTAAATCCCACATCCACGGGTATGTTCCAAGTAATATGGTTGATCTTGCCTGCTTTTTGCTTGGTAAAGATTTCCTCCATTCCAAACATATCACCAATATCACCAGCTAGCGAAACAACATCCTCTTTAATAATTATTCATCGGATTATTTCAAGTGTAGTGGTGTTATCAACATAAACTAGAGACTTCTTCCCAACCACTTGGACTTCAATGTCTACCCTTTGAAAGTAAGAAAGACTGGCAGGTACGAAGATAATCTCAATTCCATTAACAAAAGCATATGTATCTAATAATTTACTACTTGCAGGAGTGAAAACTATGCTGAATTCTTGACTTTCTTCCTTGTTTATAACAAACTCGTTGACAAAAGAATTCACACCAAGAGCATCAGCAATAAGGGAAGCGCTAAAGTTGCTAAGCAGGGTGAAAGCACCGGCTTCAACGGTAGATAAGTCCTTAAACCTTTTGAGGCCTCTGTACGGACCCGGATTAAAGTGAAGGCGAATGATTTTCTGACCTGAATTAACTTTGGATGCATAGGAGAATTGGGAATGAGACACTCATGCAGTTTTGTACGGAACAGTGTCATCAGCAGAGATCCTCAACTTATGGATTGCTGTTGAGGCAGTTGACGGGCCCGTTAATCGTAGCAAGGAAGAGAATTTTAGGTTGCTTATATCTCCGTTCCATTCCCTGCCGTTTTGTGCTGCAGAAGTTCCACTTGAGCGCAGTTAACTGAAACATCATTGGTGAATTGGGTTAGATCGTTACTAGCAGATATGAATGCATTGAAGAAGCAAAGAGATAGCAAGGCAAGCAAAACTTGAATCAGATTCATCCTTCAACTATCTGAGTTTTGAATATTAGTACTGGGTGGTTGGAAATTTGTGAATGAATGTTTTCTGATCAGTGATTAGTACTTTCATATTCCTACATGCTCGATTTACCTTTGCTTTGTTGACGGCGACTTTGTGGTCATTTTTGAAGTTTCATTACAGTTTTTTCCGGGAATTTCTAAGAAATGTGGAAAGAGACGATATTGAAAATGGGTTCTGTCCTGAACTAAAGTCATCATGGGTGCCCGATAATTTCATAAACTATTTCTCCAATGGAAAACCAAACATTTTTATAATCCTTGTCTTTCATCGTTTTGTTGGATGACTCGGTTGTTTCATTCGTCCATATTCATGGTTCTTGAAATCATATACACAACATGGTATCTAAAGTTTGAATATTCGTATCGTCCACACAACTTAATAATAATAATAATAATAATTGCTTTATAGTTTATCATTTACGATTCATTGATTCATCCATTCATCCGCTGTTAATTAAATCATGACATCATTACTACATATATGGACAAATTGTATTTTAACCCCCTGTCAAAATGAAAAAGAGCAAAAAGGCTCCTTATGAAAAAAAGAATAGGCAACCTTTGTGTTTTTAAAAAATATGCATACCACCTCCCCTCATGATTTGCATCAATTTAGCCCTAATTTTAATATATAAAGACTATATTATCCCTAGTTTTTTTTTATATATTTTTAATTTTATTTAAAAACTATATTTAAATATATTTTTTTATTTTATTTATTTATTTTTTTAAATATATTTTTAAATATCTTATATATATATACATATCCACCATACCAAATGTTTTATTTTTAAATTTAAAATCTATTTTAAAATTTTTCATTTTCATCTTTCTAATTTATTCTATTTTTCAGGTGCACCGCACCTGCCCTGCCCGTTATCAATGATTAAATGTATGTTTTTATAATTAAATTTATTTTTCATTTCAATATCTAAAAAATGCATTGTTATTATGGAAATTAGAACAAAACAAAAGAGCGGACACTAGGACCAAACGGCTTTGAAGACAGAAAGCTCAGGACATTCGAATGAGTACAAATGCGACGAAACATTTGAACGTCAGAAATTGGAGGGTAAAAGACTCCTTCTCCAGACTTCTTCATTTCTTGGAAGAAATTCTCCCTCACATCTCCAGCTTCAGTTTTGCAGAAATCTCGTAGCATGTCATGGATGCAGCACTTTTTAACACTACCACATCGGGCCTCATCTTGTGAACTATTACTAAATTTCTGTTAATAAGGTCATCCAAGTAGTTTTCCGCAATTTCCTCATCCTTCTGCAATCCACATACGGATCAATTTCCACACAGGGAACTCAAAGTCTTCCGGGAACATCCCCAGATAGAGAAAGCATGCTCTCAAGTTAAACGGCAGTTCATCGTAACTCATGATATAATTTTTTCCATGCGTTTCTCTGGGTCCTTATTAAGATACGTTCCCACGCTTTCCGTTACTTTACTCCATGCATTTCTCCTTGCACTCATCATCTGATGCAGAATTTTTTTCGACGAGAATGCCTCCAATGACCACTATAGCAAGTGGCAGCCGAGCATACTGCTTAGCAATTAGTTTCCCAAGAACTTCCAACTCAGAAGGGCACTCAGGCTTACCGAAAACCTCCAACCGGAGCAGCAACCAACTCTCTTCTTGAGTCAAGAATCGCAACTTGCGGGGAGGTCTATTTTTATTAGCAGAACGAGCCACTTCCTCATGATGACTTGTGATCAGGACTTCACCCGTCTTATTGCTATTCGGCATAGCAATTTTGAGCTTTTCCCAATCCTTAGCTGTCCACACGTCATCCATGACAATCAAGAATTTTCTCCTCTCTAGATGATCAGCAACTAGTCTGGCTAACTCCTGCTCATTTTTGCGACGCATGTCATCAGTGAGCCTCTTGGACACTCTCAGAATGCTAAGAAAGACATCTTCTTTTTGAAGTATTGAGAAACATAAACCCATGTGCGGGTCACTACAAAAAAAAAGGGTATTAGTGACCGAAAAATCGGTCACTAAATATGTAAAAATCGGTCACTAACAGGTTTAGTGACCGATTTAGTGACCGATCCGATCGGTCACTAAAACCCTCGTCACTAATTTGTCTCGGTCACTAATTAGTGACCGAAATAGCGGTCACTAATTATTTAAAAAGAATTGTGTATGTTACTAGGTGGTCACTAATTCGGTCACTGATCAGTGACCGATTAGTGACCGCATATTTCGGTCACTAATTTTAATGAGTAAAAA
The DNA here is from genome assembly GCA_018894105.1 of Jacaranda mimosifolia. Classification (NCBI taxonomy): domain Eukaryota; kingdom Viridiplantae; phylum Streptophyta; class Magnoliopsida; order Lamiales; family Bignoniaceae; genus Jacaranda; species Jacaranda mimosifolia. Next base: position 2,159,288 of record CM032124.1, on the reverse strand, counting down.
AAGTATTGCTCTTCAACTTTACTTCCTCCTGGAAGCGAACTCAAGACCTTTGTTATGCTCAAATGAGTAACTGACCACTACACCACATATATTTTCATACATTTGTCTCAATAATATAATATATATAATATTTACAAATTAAAAAGTAATTATAATATTCTTATGTATAAGTTACTATTATTTTTCATTTTAAAATTGAACAAAAATAGCAATTATTCATTTAATATTTATTCAATATAATAACGCACTGTATTTTTATTTATAACTATTACTTTTAAATTATAGGTATATTTTATCATAATATATTATAAACATATTTAAAATAGTATATACATATATACTAATATGCATAGTGATAAATAGTTTTTTTATATATAATAAATACTAATATTTATTACTATTTATAGTAGTAAATAGTTTACACATATATATGGTATATATATATACTTATACATACAAATTAATATATAATATTATTAATTATATTATAAATATTTATTGATAACTATTACTTTAAAATTTTAGGTATATTTTATCATAATATATTATTAACATATTAAAAATAGTATATACATACTAATATGTATAGTAATAAATAGTTTTTTTCTTTTTTTGTATAATAAATAGTTTATAATAAATACTAATATTTATTACTATTTATAGTAATACATAGATTACACATATATATGATAATACGTATATATGCTTATACATACGAATTAATATATATTATTATTAATTATATTATAAGTATTTATTTACTCATAATACATGTATATATATTAATTAATTCTCTTTTTTTTTTTCTTTGTATAAGAATATCATTCTTGTTTATTTCTTTGTGTATCTATATATATTAATAAATTAATGTTCAATTATATGGATATTATATAGAAATATTTAGTGGTTATATATTTGCATGTATATGTACGTATATTTTTATATTTTGTATATATACATATATATTATTATCAAATATATATATGTTAATAGCAAACACAATATTTTATTACTTATATAAGTGTTACATAAATTTTATGCTTTCATATTACATGAATATACAAAAAATAAAATTTTATATTTGTGACCGTTTATTAATTGAAAAACATGGTGATCAATTAGTGACCGAACTCTTAATTCGGTCACTAATTAATGACCGAATTAGTGACCGCTTAGTTCGGTCACTAATTAGTGACTGAAATAGTGACTACTTTGTGCGGTCACTAATATTAGTGACCGAAAAAAGAGTTCAGTCACTAATTAGTGACCGAATTAGTGACCGCTTTTTTTCGGTCACTAATTCAGTCACTGATCAGTCACTAATTTTTTTTAAATATTATATTTAAATTGATCACTAATCGGTCACCAATCGGTCACTAATTAGTGATTGATCAATCGGTCACTAAAATTCGGTCACTAAAGCTCATTTTTTTGGTAGTGGGTGGGGAATTGGTGTTGGATACTTGGATCACGAAAAATCTTCCATGCCAGCATCGTTTTAGACCAATGATCGAGATGACATCAACACCCTCAGTTGCTTCAGTGAGATGTCCTTTCATCTTTCCCGCCTCATCTTAAAAACCTACGACAATATTGTCTTATCTCACCAGCGGAGCCTGTTTGAAAATTTTCAAGAACAAAGATTTATAGAAGTTGGAAAACAAAAGCTATCCAAGCATCATAATACATGCTTAATTCCTGGATAAAATTTCAATGGCTTTCATTTTGAATGATTTTTAGTTTTCAAATATTTTGAACAAATATTTGTGATCTCCGACAAGATAAATATAGCATGATTTGCTCTCAGCATGTACAAATAAATATTCTTGTACAAACTAAATTTTAAATGAGCTACTTTCTACTAAAGGCATCCCTATAATTGGTATCATACTATAAAGCTGAAACAAGAAAAGTATGAAGCAAGTAAGTTTGTTCACACTGTTGCCTTAATCATTAATTCTAGATTTTATTAAGAATTTTAATTTTTGAATGGATGGCTTTGAAGAAATTCGATAAGAACTGAGGCTATGTTTGGTTACATTTCGATATTTTGGGAAACTTATTTGACATTTTGAAGGAAAAAATTATGTATGTTTGGTTAGATTACCAAAGATATTATCTTCTTTACTATGGTTACCCAAATTCCACAATGCTTAACTAACTTCAACTCATAATGATTGATAAGAAGCGCCAGCTAGTTACACAAGTTAGCAGTCTCTTTTAAATGCAATTATGCTATGATGTTCCACAACAAATAAATTAACATTATATCTCACTGAACTATTCTGTCCGAATTTCTTCATGTCAAAACGCATTTTACAAGCCATCCATTATTCCATTCACTACAACTGCCACCATAGTTATTGGATTTCTCAATAAATATATAATAAAATTTCATAGAAAAACAAGATATAAGGAAAAAGAAAAATCATGAAAATCACCTCCGACAATTCAGTGCCTACGTCTCCGACATTGAGGGTGCCGTAGTAGGCATCTCTGACTTCTTTGACAATGTGGAGGAGAATCTCAATCGGCCGCCGAACGAGTCCGAGGAAGCAATTATTGGACGTGCTCTCGGCAGCCAGAATCATGTAGGCGTCCAAGATGTCTTTAGATGGATGGATATCATGCACATCAGTTGGAGATTCTGAGCTTTCTTGCTGCTCAAGTGCAAACTCAAGTTGTGCAACAACTTGAGCCATTGTTGGCCGTTTCTTGGTTCATAATGCAAGCATCTTTCAGCAACCCCCACAAATGCCTTTAGGCTATCTTCTGAGATTTCGCCCCTCAAATCTGAAGCTACAATCTGATCAGTTTTTCCTTCACTAATGTTTTCTCGAGCCCACTTGGTCAGAATCCGCTCATTCCCTGCAGCTATTGGATCCAAAGCTGGCCCCCCACTTAATACTTCCAACATGACCACTCCAAAGGCGTATGTGTCACTTTTCTTGGTCAGTTTACCGGTGGTGAGATAATTTGGATCAAAGTATCCAAATGTGCCCTTTACTTTTGTGCTAACATGACTTTGTAACTTGCTTTTGCTTAAAGGTTTGGCCAAGCCAAAATCTGAAACCTTAGCCGTGAAATCTTCATCAAGCATGATATTTGAAGCCTTTATGCCGCGATGTATGAGTGATTTGCTAGTGTGCAAATAGTCTAGCCCTCAAGTAGCTCCAATGCATATATTAAGGTGTTGCTTCCACATCAGAGATGAGCTGTTATTATCGTTTCTTGCAAATTTGTAAAGGTGATCAGTCAGTGTTCCATAGGCAATATACTCATAAACAAGATATACTCATAAACAAGAATCATTTCCCCATGCTCATTTCAATAGCCAATCAAAGAGACTAGATTAACATGCCGAAACTCAGTTAATATTTCAATTTCTGTAAAAAATTCGCGTGCCCCTTGCTTGGAACTTGATTTTAGCCGCTTTATGGCCACAGTCTCTCTCCCATTATCAACGTGGCCTTTGTAAATTTTACCAAATCCACCCTTTCCAATGAGATGCGCATCACTAAAATTTTTGGTTGCTAATTGGATCTCAGATAATGAAAACTGGCGACAAAGTCGTTTAGCCCTAGCTGATGGCTTGTTGTCCTCCTCTTTATTGCTATTTTCCCGAATTTGTGTCAATGTATAAATAAGGGTAAATGTTGCTAATAATTCCTAATGTTTTGATTTAGTATCACTTTAATCCTCAATCTTTAAAATTTCATCTTCTAGTTCCTAACGTTAATATATCGTTTCACTTTAGCTCTCAAAATAATTTTTCGGCAGTTTTTGGCTGAAAAATTGACCAAGTTTGACATTTTTAAGGACAAAATTGCCAATTCATAGTTTTATATTCCACTTTAGTCCCTATATAAAGTTTTATATTCCACTTTAATCCCCATATAAGATTTTATATTCCAATTTAGTTCCTAATATTTATTCCCTAGATTATTTCAAATGCAGTGGTTTATCAACATTAACTAGAGATTTCCCAACCACTTGGACTCCAATATCTCTTATGTGAAAGTAAGAAAAGCTATACTCTCAATCCCATTAACGAAAGCATATGTATCTAATAATTTACTACTTGCAGGAGTGAAAACTATGCTGAATTCTTGACTTTCTTCCTTGTTTATAACAAACTCCTTGACAAAAGAATTCACACTAAGAGCATCAGCATTAAGGGAAGCGCTAAAGTTGGTAAGCAGGGTGAAAGGACCGGCTTCAACACTAAATAAGTCCTTAAACCTTTTGAAGCCTCTGTACAGACCCAGATTAAAGTGAAGGCGAATGATTTTCTGACCTGAATTGACTTGGGATGCATGGGAGAATTGGGAATGAGACAGTCATGCCGTTTTGTACGGAACAGTGTCATCAGCAGAGATCCTCAACTTATGGATTGCTGTTGAGGCAGTTGACGGGTCCGTTAATCGTAGCAAGGAAGAGAATTTTAGGTAGTTTATATCTCCGCTCCATTCCCTGCCGTTTTGTGCTGCAGAAGTTCCACTTGACCCGCAGTTAACTGAAACATCATTGGTGAATTGGGTTGTTACTAGCAGAAATGAATGCATTGAAGAAGCAAAGAGATACCAAGGCAAGCAAAACTTGATGCAGATTCATGCTTCAACTAGCTGAATTCTGAATATTAGTACTGCGTAGTTGGAAATTTGAGAATGAATGCTGTTTTCTGATCAGTGAATAGTGCTTTAATATTTCTCCATGCTCGATTTACCTTTGCTTTGTGGACGGCAACTTTGTGGTCATTTTTTAAGTTTCATTACAGTTTTTTCCAGGAATTTCTGAGAAATGTGGAAAAAGACAGTATTGAAAATGGGTTCTGTCCTGAACTAAAGTAATCATGGGTGTCCGATAATTTCATAAACTATTTCTCCAATGGAAAACCAAACATTTTTATAATCCTTGTCTTTCATCATTTTGTCGGATTACTCGGTTGTTTCATTCGTCCATATTCATGGTTCTTGAAATCATTTACACAACACGGTATCCAAAATTTGAATAATAATAATAATTATTATTATTATTACTACTACTACTACTTTACAGTTTATCATTTACGATTCATTGATTCATCCATTCGTCCGCTGCTAATTAAATCGTGACATCATTACTACATATACAGGCGAATTGCACCTTATCCCCTTGTGAAAATAAAAAAGTGCAAAAAGAAGGCAACCTTGTGATTTTAAAAACTATGCACACTGTCTACCCCTCATGATTTGTAGTAGTTTAGCCCTAATTGTAATATATAAAGACTATATTCCCTAGTTATTTCACATATTTTTAATTTTCTTTAAACACTATTTTGAAATATATTTTTAATTTTATTTATTTATTTTTTAAATATATTTTGATATATCTTTTTTTATATCCACCATACCAAATTTTTTATTTTTAAATTTAAAAATTATTTTTAATTTTTTTCATTTCTATATATATATATATAACTTTTTTTATCTCCACCATATTCCAAATTTTTTATTTATTTTTAAATTTAAAAACTAATTTTAATTTTTTCATTGACATCTTTCTAATTTATTCTATTTTTTCACATATATATATATATACACACATATTACCAGTGTAAGGTGCATTGCGCAATGTGCTGTGTCTTGCCCGTTATCAATAATTAAATGTATGTTTATAATTAAATTTATTTTTCATTCCAATATCTTAAAAATGCAGTCATGTTATTATGGAAATTGTTTTCAATATAGAAATTTGTTATGAATGAGTAATAAAAGCAGAAAAAAGTTTGAAAATTCAAAATGTCGCATTAATAAAAAGCAAATAGAAAATCTAGATAATTACAAATAATTTTGCAAACCAAAATAACAAGATAGAAGATGATATCATCAATACTATTGTCAACTAAATATGCAAATATTGAACTGAATTCTAAAATAAGTTTAGGTAATACTAATAATAATAGGTTTTGATTGGTAGTATGTGAATTAAAAATAGGTCCCACCAAATTCTTCAATAACAGTAGTCTTTTTTTTTTTTTTTTTTTTTCTTGATCATTGTCAAGAGCCATATTCCAAACAGCTCCAGTAGACTACTTGTGCTTCATTTCTGTTCCACTTAAATCGAACACGTAAATGTCATATGCTTTGAGACCTTCTTCAGCCCATAAAACTCTTTTGGCTGTTTTCCTTTGAAATTCGTTAAAAACATCTTCAAATGCATGCTGCCAAAATCCGCCATCAAACAAAGCTTCAACAGAAACTGTTTCTTTCTTATGCCCATAATTTATTTGTAGGTTTGATGTTGTTTCTTCACCTTATTAGGCACCTATTATTATTTTTAAATTATATATTTTTTTTAAGATAGACCAAAAAAAAAGTATTTATTTGAGAATATTTAAATAAGAAAAATTACCTTATTGTAACCATTGATGGTATACTTTGCCCATGTAAGCTTCATTGTATAGAAGTCAATTGCACTTCGCTGCTTATTTATTCCACGAATCTCCATACTTGCTTTAGGTATGTATACTGCTCAACAAGATAATTTTTTTCATTTATAGTAAATATTAAAAATATATATATATTCCATACAAAGTATTCAGTATACACAACTTACATTTTTCGTTTAATCGAGCCTTATCAACTGCTTCAATTAGAGGTCTTTTGGAAGTTACTTTGGTCCATGGATTTTGAATTTCTTGATTTTTTTTTGGTAAAAAATTCTCACATCCATCACATTCTGTCTTGTATGTTGAACTAAAAGTTGGAATCCTTGTTGAAGTTTATGTGTTCTGACAAGGTTTTTCCATCTTGTAGTAATCCTTCCAGCAGTCAAATCTGCCGACCAAACTTTAACAATTATTTCATCATCAGTAAACCATGCCAGTGATGCGGTTAATCCCATTGGCAATTCCTAAAAGAAAAGGTTTATAACAGAACATCATTAATTCAAATATCTTTACGTATGTTTATTGATCAACAAAAGAATATTACTTACTATATAATGATTATTCTTTGCACTGCAATAAATATAAGCTCATTCCTGTAAAGGTTCACAAATTAAAAACAACTATATGTCAAATTATTATATATTTTTATATGACAGTATCTTTTCGTATACAATTAAATAAAATGTGCATACCTGGATATTCTTCTGTGCCTTCTTTTGTATATATTATAAATAATGTAAAATAAGTAATGTTAATTTTATAAAAGAATATAGAAAGGAAAATAATTTGATTTTATTAGTCTTTATGCGTACTTACTTGAAGGTTCTTCATCAATTTCTATGGGTTTTGTTTCAGTTTCTTTTGAATAAGATAATTTGGAAAAACAATAATAAAGAAAAGATTAGCAATTATTATATATAGAATATTAAATACAATATATGGAACATACCTCCTGGGAAACCGTTAAGAAAAGTTTTAGAACTGTCAAATTTGTAAATCTTTTAATAAATCATTGCAAAATATGGCTCTAAGCTGAAAGCGTTATGATATGATGTTTTGATAGAACCCATAACAGCTAAAAAATCATCTCCATATATCTATACTTTTTAAATAAAAATTGGTTTCCATAATTTCACTCAAATGGTTTTTGTTTTAAACTTTGAATTTTCCATTAAAGATCGTTTCTAGTGTATTCTCCATTTCACTGCACCACAATTAATATTCGGTTAATTATTTTTCTAATTATTCGTAAATATAATTAGACACAATTTTTTGCAATATAGTAAGAGCAATGAATGAGGATTATAAAAAAGGGACATTAATTAAAATACATTTATTCAATAGGCATGCAGCCAATTTAGAACTAAGATAACATGCATAGCTTTAAATTAATAGAATTAAATAGTTATTATTGTATGTGAAATTTTATAATGAGAACTTTTAAATTTACTGAAATTTTTGAAAATTGTTCGTATGTTAGATTTTATTAATAGAATAACTTTCTCAATAATAAAACTGATTTAATTTGCTAAATGCACAACATTAATTTATATTATTTTAGAAAGTATGAATAGAAATAAAATATATTGCTTAAAAAATAAAAGTAAATATATAAAAGTGGTAAGAAGAAAATGGAAAACAAAGAATTTTATTTCAATTTTCTAGATTCTGTTTGTATAGAAATTTTTTATTTTTTAAAACTAAAATTATATAATTTTATATCATACTTTTTTTTTTTTTGTTTTGTAGTTCATTAGAAGCAAAATATATATATATATATATATATTTTTTTCTGTTATATTTTTTCACAATAGCTAGAATATCTAAAGTGAGCAATAAATAATAAATAATTAATTTATAAAAACTTATTATATATCTTTGCATATTATTTATTTTGTTAACTTACCAACAGTAGTTCTTCGACCACTTGGAGCAAGAGCACTAAAAAGCTGAAAAGAAGGAATTGCAACGGATAATGGGATAGTATGCTCCAATTCCTTTTTAATCACTATTCGTTGAGGGATTGTCCAAGTATATTTTTGGCTGTAATTCTCATAAAGAGGATTTGCAACAGCAACACGGGCATTTGAAATTATATATGTATCAAACAAGAACAAAGTTTTTTCAAACTATTTTATGGCTCCATCAAATGTAGTGGCTAGAATCCGGGTGCTCTATAAATAACAAACAAATAATATTATAGAATTAATATGAATATTAATAGTGATATAGGATGGCCCATGAGGCCCATCTCAGAACGGCCCAGTCAGCCTATTGCAGAGCCCAAGAAAGGGAATCAATGCTACGGCCCAAAAACCAGCGGCCCAGGACCCGTGCAACTGGTCGACCCCACTCGACCAGACCCTCAGATCATCGTCCTTGGGCACCGGAACCACTCGACCTCATTCGACCAGGAAGAGGTCGAGGCACAAGTCGGGGTATGTACAGTACTCTGCCACCGCAGTAATTGCGCTGACTAATGCCACGCCTCCGCATTAATGGCGCATGCTCCCCCCCCTCACCGTCTGACACAGCAGGCGTCGCTACAGTGTACCATCTTGTCCTTGGCCCTTTGACAGGACAGTTAGCTGGCAAATTCAAATGGAGGAAATGACCGATTACCCCCGTAAGGAGACTGAAGGTCCTTCAGTGTGCCCAGGGTTTCTCCTGACATTTCCTAGAAAGGAGAAGGATATAAAAACCCTCAATCCTGTTTTCACCAGGTACACACTCATACACTCAAAAGAACCCATACAATCCGCTGCTTGATTAAAGAGGTCGAACTATATATTGACTTGAGCGTCGGAGGGCCTAAGCCAAGGGCCATTCGGCTAGCCTAACGTTTGCTGTGATTGCAGGATTCTAATCCCAAACCAACCAAGAACATCAATATTTCGGATCGAGTTCTATCCATACTCAAACCCGGATCCATATCCAACATCGGAATCGAACCCTCATCATTTGGCGCCGTCTGTGGGAAACAAGAATCCTCTATTGAAATGGTGAACACTAGGCGAACCCCATCCGGGAGGGAGGAGAACCAAAGATCTAGCTCTCCTACCCCCCGCCAGAACCAGGAGCAAAATGCACAAGGACCCAGTGTGCAGCTGGAGCCTGTGGTCACTCTCACAATGCCCTAACTGATGCAGCTCATCAGCGAGCAAATCTCAGCACAGATTTCTGCTCAACTTTCTATCACTTTGAACAGACATGCTGTGCAACTGGAGCCGGCGGCTAGCACCACCCCCAGGCCTGCAGGCCCAGAGAGGACGTAGCCAATAGAGTATTCACAGAGACCGGAGTCTCCTAGACGTCCATCCAGCAGAGAAGTGAGCCAGCGTTGCTTTCCACGGGAGGCAACCCGTCCCCCGCCGAGAGAAGAGGTAGCAGATTCCATCAACCATGACATTTAGCCCCTTCGAGCCCCGCAGCGCGATAGGGCCAAGCGTTCCAGAGGCAGGCAAGTCCAGGATCAACAGGAGTTGGAAGAAGTTAGGGGTGGGCATTCGGGTCCGGGTTTCGAGTACCCGAACCAGTCCGATCGAGTAGTCAACCGATTAAACCCGGTTGACCGGGTTTAATCGGGTACCCGATCCCCTGAAATCGGGCCGGGATTCGGGTAATGAATCCGGGCCCGATCGGGAACCGGGTACCCAGTTTACATTAATTTAAAAAAAAAAAAAAAAAAAAAAAAGAAGCTAAAACAGTGCAGTGAAACTTAAAAACTTGAAAACAGAGGCAGAAACTTATTTTTGCCTCTGTTTTCAGTTTTCTCTCCCGCCCCCCTTCTTTTCTTTTGTCTTTCCAAATTCCAACTCCGTTGCCCGTCGCCGCCACCGCCGCCGACCGCCGGCCACCACCACCGCCCCAATATAGGTATGTATTAGCTAGGTAGAAGATTTAATATTATTTACAGTATAATAAAACTTTTAGTTTAGGGTTTCTTGATAAAATTTAGATTTTTTAGTTTTTCACTTTTCTTGTAAATTTTTTTGTATATTCATGTATATTAGGATCTATTATTATCTATTATATATGCATTTGCTAATTATTTAATTTTTTAGTTTATTGGTTGGGACTTGGTCTTGGGTGAAAGATTTAGACATTTAATTTTTATATGAATGAATGATAATGATTTGCTTTTGTTTTAATTTTTCCTCTATATTTAAGAATGAATTTAAAAATTTAATCTTTCAATTTGTTATCTTATTTTTTAATTTTTATGTTTATTATCTATTAATTGTTTAAATTGATATATAATAAAAATAAGATTATACAACTACAAGTATAGAAAAATTAATTTTTTGTTAATTGCATTGAAGGGACTCATCCAATCCAAATTACCAAATCAACGTATCCCCTTGGAAAGTGAAATGGAAAGTAGTAATCCAAAACCAAAAAGAAAGACTAAGGAGGTGAGTTTTGCTAATCCAATTGATGAGGAATTAAATTTGTTAGATGACTTGGAGTATGGCTTGAATGATGATGATGATTTTATAACTCGAGGTTTAGAGGGTCCTGCCGAAGACTCTTTTGTTGATGAGAATGTAGATGAGGAAAAGGAACCTCCAAAGAAAAAAGTTAAAAAAGAAATTGCATCTAGGTCACCATGGTGGGAACACTTTATTAATTTTTTTTGTGAAAATGATAAATGCCAAAAGGGAAGATGTAAATATTGTGGAACATGTATTAGGGCGGATCCTAATTTACATGGAACTAAAGGGCTTGATAGGCATTATCAATCATGTAAGAAGAAACCTCATGAAGTTACAACTAGACAAAAGATTTTGAATTACCAACCAATTGGAAAGGGTCAAAAGAGTGGAGGAGTTTTGGGAATTTGATCAAGAGAAAATTAGAGATGCATTATGTCATTGGTTTATTGTTGATGAGATGCCATTTAGGACAGTTGAGAAAGAGGGGTTTCGACATTTTATGTCAGTTACATGTCCTCAATTTTCTATGCCATCCCGAAGGACTATAACTAGAGATATTTTTAAGATGTACATGAATGAAAAATCCAAGTTGAAGTCCTTCATTGCCACACATGCACAAAGGGTTTGCATCACCACTGACACATGGACCTCCCTTCAAAGAGTGAATTATATGTGTCTTACTGTGCATGTTATTGATAATGATTGGAATTTGGTGAAAAAGATTTTGAATTTTTGTCCTATTTCTGGCCATAAAAGTGAGGATGTGGGTAAGGATGTTGCTGCATGCTTGAATGATTGGGGTGTTGATAAGATTTTTACTGTCACTGTGGATAATGCTTCATCAAATGATGGTGCAATTGCTTATATAAAAAAGAAATTTGATGGTCGATCAGATAGTATGATTTTGGGTGGTAAATATATGCACATGAGGTGTATTGCACATATCGTTAATCTTGTTGTGCAAGATGGTTTGAAAGGAAAAGATGAGAGTATGGCTATTACTCGTATTAGAGGGGCTGTTAGGTATATAAGAGCTTCTGCAGCAAGGTACAAAAAATTCAAGCATTGTGCAAAACTTGAAAAATTGGAAACAAATAAGATGTTGTCACTTGATGTACCTACTAGATGGAACTCTACTTATTTGATGTTAGATGCCGCTTTGTCTCTTAGAAAGGCCTTTGAAGCATATGAGGACAGTGATCATGCATTTAATATTGATCTCGATGATGGAGTTCCTTCACATTTTGATTGGGAAAGGGCAAAATTGTTGTTGAAATTTTTTGGGCATTTTTTTCATCTCACTTTGAAAATTTCTGGCTCTTTGTATGTCACATCAAACACCGTATTCAAAGAAATAAGTGCAATTGATAGGCTTCTTTCGAGGTGGATGGAGAGTAGTGACATTGAATTGAAGGAGATGGCCAAAAAAATGAAAGAAAAGTATGACAAATATTGGGGATCAATTACAAAAATCAATAAGATTTTATATTATGCAGTGATCCTTGATCCTACTTTGAAGATGGAGTTCATTGAGTTCACATTTGATAAAATGTATTCAAATTTTGGAACATGTGATAGTCCATCTAGTAAGGACATGAAAGAAGCCGTCAAAAATGGATTTGATGATTTATTCAAAGAATATCAAAGAATATATGCCCATGTACTTCCAACAAGCCCCAGTTCTAAAACAAGTGGTGAAAGTTCTAGTGCTAGGTACACTTTGAGTGAGGAGGATGAAGGAGCATATGATCTATTTGATGAGTTTGACAAGATGAAAAATAAGAAGAAAAGTAAACAAGGGAAGACTGAATTAGAGAAATATTTGCAAGAAGAGTGTGAAGAGGGTAGAGATGGTTTTGACATATTGAAATGGTGGAAAGTGTCAGCTCATCGATTTCCTATACTTTCTAGGATGGCCCGTGATATATTAGCGGTGCCGGTCTCCACAGTTGCTTCAGAGGCTGCTTTTAGCACTGGAGGGCGTATGCTTGATGCATTTAGGAGTTCCTTATCCCCTAAAGTAGCTCAAGCTCTTATTTGTGCCCAAGATTGGTTTCGCTCGGCTTCGAAACCAATTAATGTGGAGGAAGATTTGTGTGAACTAGAAAATCTTGAGCAAGGTAACTTAACTAATTTAATTCTTTTTTATTTTTTAATGTTATATTTTTGTATTAATTTCTTTTTAATCTTGTTACTACTTTTGTAGAGCTGACACAAATGGGGGCTGATACATCCATCCTTGATGCATAAGCATTTGAGCGGAATGGGGGAACGCATTAGAGATTGTTTGTGAATATTGATGACTTGATATCAATTATCATGTTTATGTGATTTGAATTTTGGATAGTTGAAAGGATGTTGACTTTGAAAAGTGGAATGGATGACTTGAATACTTGATGTTAAGAATTTGAATTGTTAAATTGAAAGTTAAATTAATGCCTTGGTGTTGTAACTTGTAAATTATAATTTGTGTAATGGTTTGAGGAATTTTTTTTTTTTTTTCACTTTAGAGTTTAGAATTTGGAGTTGAGCAATTTAAAATTTTGAATATTTGATTTCTCTCCAATATGTATAGCAAATTGTGTTTGTCAATTGTAATTCATTTGGAGTTGGAGAGTTGAGTTAATTTCAATTAGTTTTTATGTACCAACAAATTTACATTTCAAAATTTATACTATCAAAAATACAATTTATATTACAAAGAAAAAAAAAAAAGAAGGTAAAATTTGGTTCAAAATCTGGACAGATTTCTGTCCAAAATCTGGACAGAAATCTGTCCAGATTTTGAACCTTAATTACTTCATTTTTTTGGCCAAATTTGGCCAGAAAAATGAAGTAAATAACACACAACCTGGACAGATTTCTGTCCAAATTGTGGATTTATTTTTTGGCCAAAATTTGGGCCAAATTTTGATCCCAAAATCTGACCCAAATTTTGAGCAAATTCCCGGTACCCGATTTCGGGGTCGGGTACCCGGTTCCCGGGTACCCGAAACTAATTCGGGCCGGGATCGGGTAGTGAAAAGAAAATCCCGGACGACCGGGTACCCGACCCGGTCGTCCCGAACCCGGTAATCCCGGCCCGATGCCCATCCCTAGAAGAAGTATCTAACCAGGTGCAACAGCTGAATAAGCGCCTGGAGGAGCTTTCGAGGAGGAATACGGACAGAGCCATGCAACCAGAAGCGCCCTCGAGATTTCGGAGGGAGAGGGACTCGCCCTTCATCCAGGAAATCATTGATAAGCGTATAGCCGTTGACGTAAAGATCCCCACGGGACTCCCGAGGTATGATGGTTCCAAGGACCCGAATGAACATTTGCTGCTGTTTGAGCATATGATGCAGCTGCATGGGCATAACGAATATATACACGCAAAGATGCTGGTAACCACCTTCCAGGGGGTGGCTCTGGACTGGTTCGTGAAGTTGGAGCAGGCGTCCATCTTTTCATACGACCAATTGTGTGATAAATTTCTACTCCAGTTCGCCAGAAGAATGAGGGCGAAGTTGCTGCACACCCACCTGCACACTGTGAAACAAGCTGAGGGAGAGTCTTTGCGGGATTTCTTCACCAGATTCAACACGGAGGTGTTGAAGATAGACAACCCAAGGATAGAGTTTTTGATAGATGTACTGTTTCTGGGCTTGAGACACAAGGAGTGTGCCAATGCTTTGGTACGTGCTCAACCCAGAACAATGGAGGAGCTCCTCGACCTCGCAGAGAGGTACATGACGCAGGAGGAGATGAATAAAATGAAGTACGGCAGTACGGAGGTTGATAGGAAGAGGGGGAAGGAGAAGGAGGACAAGCAAAACAAGGAGGGATGCCACTCCCCGATTAGACGTTTCCATGAATACACTCCACTCTCCATGCCGAGGAAAGAGGTACTATTTGCCATCCAACATGACAACCTGCTTAAAAAACCCCGAAAGATCGCAGAAACTGAGGCCATGAAGAAGTTCGTGAAGTACTGCCATTTTCACAAGCCGAAAGGGCACGAAACCGAGGATTGCTTCAATCTGAAAGATGAGATCGAGAGGTTGATTAGGCAGGGACATCTGAAGAAGTTTGTCGAGGAGAAATATTGACAAAATGAGGGTGTGGCCGACCGGACTCCCTGAAGAGAAAGGTCGGTCAGCCCACGACGAGAGGATAAAGGGAAGAAACCAGCCCATGAAACCCACCCGCCCATCAGGGGTGTCATCGACACGATCGTTGGGGGGGCCGCATGAGGAGATTCCCGAAATTCCATGAAGCAGACCTAGAGGCAGCTTGACTCGACCAAACCATCTAAGGTCGAGACAGTGTTCCAGTTGGAAACCAGCGCCGAGCCAATCTCCTTTAACGACGCAGATTTAGACCACCTCGAGGGCCAAGGCGTAGATTGGAAGCTTGACTGTCCTATGGTGGTCGCCATTGAGATTGCCAACTTCGAGGCGAGAAAGGTAATGGTTGACAATGGCAGCTCGGCAAACATCATATTTCTATCGACTTTGAACAGGATGGACTTGGGGAAACTAAAATTTGATCCAGTCAGAACGCCCTTAGTAGGATTTAGGGGGTCAGAAATTACACCGGAAGGGTCGATCAGCCTCTCCACTACATTCGGCCAGGGCCATCGCAGTCGAACTTTGATGATCAACTATTTAGTGGTCGATACCCCCTTTGCTTACAACGCCATTGTTGGTTGACCAACCCTAAATGATTTTAGAGCCATCGCATCCACATACCACATGAGGATAAAGTTCCCAACCCCCGCGGGAGTTGGGGAGCTCTTGTGCAACATTAAGGATGTTTGGCGCTGTTACACAATCTCAGTGGATGCCAGTGAGCAGAAGAAGAGGCCAGAACTGAAGGCCTTGGGGGACGCCCCTGTAGCGAAACCCGAGGAGGGACCTTCATCGAAGAAGAAAAAATTGGAGGACACCAGGGTCGAGCCGATAGGGGAATTCAAAACAATTGAGCTCGAGCCAGGGAACCCCGACAAGACAACAAGGATCGGAGCTTATCTGAGGGATCGACTAGAGTGCCTTATGGTCGACTTTCTCCGGCGCAATATTGATGTCTTCACATGGAAAGCTGCTGACCTGCAAGGCATCGACCCCGACATCATTGTCCACAGGCTCAACGTGGACCCTGCCCACAAGCCAATTCGGCAGAAGAAGAGAACTTTCAATGCTGAACGAGCACAGATCATCGAGGAGGAGGTAAACAAACTTTTAGAAGCCAGTTATATTGTAGAAATTCGATATCCTTCTTGGCTTTGTAATGTTGTACTTGTCCCCAAGAACAAGGGAAAATTGAGGTTGTGTAACGCTTTCACAGATTTGAATAAAGCTTGCCCTAAGGATCCTTACCCCTTGCCTTGTATTGATTTACTTGTTGATTTCACTGCTGGTTGTGAACTGCTTAGCATGATGGATGCATTCCAAGGTTATTATCAAATATTCATGGCACCCGAAGACAGGCATAAAACTTCTTTTGTCGTTCCCAATGGGGTATATTGCTTCTTAGTTATGCCGTTTGGACTTAAAAATGCTGGGGCAACTTACCAAAGGTTAGTTAACTTCATGTTTAAGAATGAAATTGGAAAGTCAATGGAAGTTTATGTCGATGATATGATTGTAAAAATGGGAAAAGCAGAAAACCACTTGATCAACTTGAGACACACATTTTCTATTCTGAGAGCTTTCGGTATGACGCTCAATCCTAACAAATGCACATTCGGGGTTCGGGGAGGAAAATTCCTTGGTTATATGGTCAGTCAAAGGGGTATCGAGGCCAATCCGCAGAAAATTCAAGCAGTTCTAGACATTGCCCCACCGAGCACGGTTCGAGAAGTTCAACGCCTAGTTGGCAGGGTCATAGCCTTGAGCAGGTTCATAGCGAGGCTGGCGGACAAAAGCCTTCCTTTCTTCAAAATCTTGAGGAACACAAAGAAATCCGGATTCAAGTGGGACGAACAGTGTGATCAAGCCTTGATCGACCTCAAATAATACCTCTCTTCACCACCTCTGCTTGCCAAATCCGAACCGGGAGAAATTCTGCAGGTATATCTGGCGGTCTCCTCGACTTCCATCAGCTCAGTGTTAACGTCGACGAGGTCCGGAAACCCTTGTCCAATTTACTATTGCAGCAAAGCCCTTCAGGGGCCCGAGCACAACTATCTAGAGATTGAGAAGTTTGCCCTGGCCCTAGTCACATCAGCAAGAAAACTGCGGCCTTATTTCCAATCCCATACAATCTTAGTATTAACAAACCAGCCGCTAAAGTAGGTGTTGTCGAAACCCAACACTTCGGGTCGACTCACGAAATGGGCTATCGAACTTGGAGAATTCGACATCCAGTTTCAACCGCGAACAGCCATAAAAGTGTAGGTGCTGGCAGACTTCATCCTCGAAAGAGTCGACCTTCCGGTTCGGGAAACGAAAAAAACACCCTTGTGGACCTTACACGTCGATGGATTTGCGACATCAACTGGAGGGGGAGTGGGCATATCCCTCCGATCCCCACTGTCTGAGGATTATGATTTTGCGGTGAAACTCGACTTCCCAGTCACTAATAACGAAGCTGAGTATGAGGCCTTTATTGCAGGAATGCGCATGGCCATAGACCGTAGGGTCGATAAGCTAGTGGCCTTTACGGACTCATAGCTCGTCACGGAGCAGGTCGAGGGAAACTTTGATGCAAGAAAACATAAGATGGCACAGTATCTCGCAGAAGTGTACCAGCTAAGACAGAGGTTCAGAAATTTCTCGCTAAGCCAAGTCCCCCGATCATAAAATGCGCGAGCAGATACGCTTTCCAAGCTAGCAAGTTCGACGAAAGGCACAAGAGAAAGAACGATAACTTTTCTTGTCGCCGACCAGCCCTACGTCACAACCCCCGACCGCATCTGGTTGGGTGTCTTGAAGAAACAACCCATTCTTGGCAATATCCGATCAAGCTTTATTTGAGCCAGGGCATCTTACCCGACGATGATAAGCAAGCTCGTAAATTGAAAGGCTTAGCACCCAAATACGCACTGGATGAACATGGACAGTTGTACAGGAGATCGATTGCAGGGCCACCGCCCAGATGCTTAGATCCCGACCAGGCGATGAAGTCTTACATGAGGTACACGCAGGTATTTGCGGCAACCATTTGGGAGGTCGGTCCCTGGCACATAAGGTCACGCGCTACGGATATTTTTGGCCGACTTTGTTGAAAGATTCTTTTGATTTCGCTAAGAAATGCCCGTCTTGCCAAATACACTCAAACATCCAGCACCAACCGGCTGCACCAATGACCAACGTTAGTATTGCTTGGCCATTCGACCAGTGGGGCATCGACATAGTCGGCTCGCTCCTAAAAACCTCCGGTCAGCGGAAGTTTATTATAGTGGCCGTCGAATACTTCACAAAATGGGTGGAGGCTGAAGCAGTCCCGAAGATCACCAATGCGGCCATTAAGAGCTTCATTTGGAAGAATATTGTGTGCAGTTTCGGGTTGCCTAAAGCCCTTATCTCAGATAACGGCACCCAATTCCAGAGCAAGAACACAAGAAGGTGGTGCGAGACCTTGGGCATCGCCCAACACTTTACATCGGTGGGAAATCCGCAGGCCAACGAACAAACCGAGGTGACTAACCGGACTGTCCTCGACCACATTAGGAGTCGAATAGCGGGGACAAGAGCCAGCTGGGCGGACGACCTCCCGGGAGTCCTTTGAGCCTATAGAACGACTCCTCAAATAGCCACAGGTCACAACCCTTACAGCCTAGTCTATGGGTCTGAAGCGGTGGTCCCGTCAGAATTAATTCAGCACACAACTAGAGTGATCCACTACAACCCAATAACGAATACATCCGAGAGAACACTGGATTTAATTACTATAGATGAGAAGCGCCAAATGGCTTACAACACGATGCAGAGGTACCGCTCAAAGATGGCGGACCGCTATAATAAGTTGGTACGCCAGCGGAGTTTTAAGGTGGGCGATCTCATCCTAAAGAAAGTAGAAGTATCCAGGCCCGTCGAAAAGCTTGACCCGAAGTGGGAAAGACTGTATTCAGTCGTCAAAGTATCTGAAAACAACGCCTATCGACTAGCAGATGCTGCAGGTCGCGAGTTGCCTCGACCATGGAATGCGATAAACCTAAAAAAGTTTTTTGTGTAAACTGTTCGTTGGCATCTGTTGTATCGATTAAGAAAAGTCAAGTCCTATCAAGATTAAAGCTTTAGTCGACCCCATAGTCGACGAAAGGCCCAAATTCAACAAGTCGAGGCCACTGGCCTAGACCACCTTAGTCGACCCCATAGTCGACAAAAGGCTCAAATTCAACAAGTCGAGGCCACCTTAGTCGACCCCGTAGTCGAAGAAAGGCTCAAATTCAACAAGTCAAGGCCACTGGCCGAGACCACCTTAGTCGACCCCATAGTCGACGAAAGGCTCAAATTCAATAAGTCGAGGCCACTGGCCGAGACCACCTTAGTCGACCTCGCAGTTGACGAAAGGCTCAAATTCACCAAGTCAAGGCTATGGTCCGAGACCACCTAAGGCGACCCTATAGTTGCCAAAAATCCCCAGCAAATCGCAGTCGAAGCCCCTGCCCTACTAATTATTTGATTTAGTCAATCAGCTACAATGGGGAAGAAATATGCCACCTAACTTTTCATATTGTCTTGGTTTGTTTCAAAGACAAATTGCGGAGGTAAGTCCTTTGAACTGGAACTGCTAAGTTTCTTTAAAAGATTGATTTTGCCACTAAGAGGGTGCTTGGCTAAGCTTATTCTATAGGTTTTATAAGTTTCTACATCTTATAAGATATTTTTATAGCTTATAAAATGTTATATCTTTTTTTAAAAATAAGTTCTTAAAGTGTTTGGATAAAATAAGATCTTTGAGCTTATAAAATGTTAGCAATGTCAATTTTGTAATTAATATGCTTAAAATTGAAGGAGTTAGTTAAGATCCTAAAAATAAGTTAGGAATTTTTAACTTTTTTAAAAAGAGCTTACAAGCTCCTAATATCTTATTTTAGAATTTTTTTAAAAAAATTTACCAAACATATTTTGACATCTTATAAACTCTCAAACATCTTATAAGATACTTTGAGGAGCTTATAAGCTCACCCAAACACCCTCTAAATATGGTGTTGTTGTTATAATTGAATGCTTGTATTTGTTTTCTTTACCATCTCTTTATTTATGTTTGAGTAAGATGCAATTTATGTGATGGTTTCCTTTTTGCTTTTCCCCTTAAGACTATCAAGTGGAATGTTTACTTCCCTTCACAAGCCAAGGACAAGATGAATGCCTCTCCCCCGCCCACAATAAAGCAAAATTTGAAAGTGCTCTTAATCACTTTTTTCTTGGCCTTCTCTCCAATCTCCAATTCAATAGCAAGATAAGGTAGAGGAAGAAAAACCTTATGCCAAAGCTTCATATAGGTTGAAGAGCAAAAGAAGGAATCCACCCGAGGATGGAAGGGCTTGCATCTGATTAGCTAATTGGTGAGGCAATAGCTTACCAAGGCGATGATCAGTAGCTAGTCCGAGAGGATGATCAGCCACATTGGAACTGAGACACGACTCAGACTCCTACAGGAGGCAGTAGTGGGGAATTTTCCACAATGGGCGAAAGTCCTTGGTCGGTCCAGAATGCTGATGCAAGTTAGGATAATAGACACTCTCATGATTTTTCATATACTTAGAGTGTGATTATTATGCAATGCGAATTTTGATCGTGTCAAAACCATCTAAGTGAGAAGAGAAAATACATTATTACACATCAATAAAAATTCTATATAGTCCCTTTTTTTATAATGTAAATAGCTTTTAACTCTTATCACTCAAGTTGCATCTCCTTGTGTACTATATGATTATTCTTTCCCACTTGAGCAACAAAATAAACCTTTCCTACTTGTTGGGATTATTCTTGTTTGTGAACGACAATTTTTATGATTCTTCCTCTGCTTCTGCTTCTCTGTCAAAACTTTGAGACTTCCCTGTCAAAACTTTGACCTTGCATTCAATATTACATATAACAAATATAATCAACATTTAACATGAAATACACTAATATTTTGATAGCAAAAGGAATTTACATACTATTTGACATGAGTAGTTAAAATTTCTGCAATCATAATTGGCAAGAAGTTTTTTCAAACTTCATCATGGTATAGACTAATTCTAATTAATAGAACATCAGTATGTAGCTATTGTTTTGACTCTTTTCATCACAAATCAAGGGTTTCAAAAGAGAGTAAGAAAGCATGGAATGCTATTGGTTTTGTTCTATATACACTTGACAAAAGATGTTAGGGCAGGTGGTTTTATTAGCAGAAGCATGGTTTGAAACCCAGTAGAACAAGCAAGATAAAGTGGTTTCTCATTCTATTCACCAAAAATTAAGTGAGACTTTCAGCATATATGATTCTACAGATCCAAAGGCATTAGTTCTTTCATTTTCTTCACTTTCACTTTTCTGAATCTTTTGCAATCAATATTTATTTTTTCTAAGAATATTTCATTATTCTAGGTTTTTTAACAACAAAGTTAAATAACTTGATTAAGAAAATAAAAGCCGTTACAACTTGCTTTTGTTTCTTTTTGGACATAGAAATAGTTACATCTTCTTCTTTACATGTAGACACTTACATTTGCGCGCGGGGGGGGGGGGGGGGGGGGGGGGCAAAAAAAAAACAACAACATTATAAGCATGTTAAAATATTTATCCTAATAATCAGGTCACACTACAAAATAAATAGTTTATTAAATATCTTATAGCATTGTATATCTCCATTGCCATGAATGCATTCATATTAATGGTTTTGACAGCATCTTCACCAAACACAGTTACCTCTGAAGAACCAATTTCATCAACAATATTTGCAGCAACAAGTTCCCTACATTTATTAATTCAATGATATGAAATTTTTGTCTAACTTCAAAAGCATCAAACCTTTATTCCATATCACAAAATTTGGTCAACATAAATAATAATTCATTTTTTTATTCTTGAACACTATCTTAGGTAGATAGATAGATAGTGACAAACCTTGGTTTAGCAAGAGTACTCTTCCCACATTTTTGGCAATCAATTGGCCAATTATATTCTGCAGCGTAGGATGTATGGCAATTTTCACAAGTCATATAGAAAAACCTATGTTCTTGATTTGTGACTTCAATAGCAGCCTTCAACATGAATCTATTAGTCTGTAGTTTGAAACTCAAAAAATAAGTAAAAACAAAAAGTAGTTTTCAAATAAGCATCAATTTTGGATATATGTAATTTTTGAAATTTTCTTTTCAAAAGTTATATATTTGTGTTTATGATAATAAAAGGAAATCATACATTTTCAGTTCTAACAATCTCATAAATAGAATGGAACTTAGCAGCAATATTAATTGAACTTCGTTGAGCTTTTATCATTGCATCAACTTCAATAAGAGCATCAACAATTGCCTATTGATTATTTGAGCTCCTGTATAATTATAATAAATAATAATTTCTTTTTTAATAATACATTAATGAAAAATTATTTATATTTTCAACATGTTTTCGTAAACTTACCATGTCTTCAATGTCTGTGGATCAGGAATGGTTGGATCAATTGTTATCGTGGTGAATGGCGTTGATCCAAGTGAAATTCCTAAACATAGAAGTTATTATATTATAAACAATTTTAACAAAAACAATGGATTTACATGATATTTTATTTTACTCAATATATAAATTCATCATATATATTACCAACAAAATAATATAGAAGAAATAATTTAAATTTTTTACCATAATGAGTAGAAACAATTAATTTTGTTGCACTAATTATAGACATTTGTTCAGCTGCAGACACTATCACATTGCCTTCAGATACAGCTATGTTGTTCCATAAAGAGAGTATCAAAGCCTTTTTCCTAATAAAACATACTAAACTTCAATCAATATACTAATTTATATATTTAAATATGTGATACAAATATTTGGAAATACATATTGACAGCATAATGAGTGGATAAAAGATATACTCTTGGTTTAATACAGCAAACTCATGGATGATGAAGTTTTTTGGAGCTGTTCCAATTGTCCATTGATCAAATTTTTTTATCACAATAGCTAGAATATCTGAAAGTGAGCAATAAATAATAAATTATTAATTTATAAAAATTTATTATATATCTTTGCAAATTATTTATTTTGTTAACTTACCAACATTAGTTCTTCGATCACTTGGAGCAAGAGCACGAAAAGGCTGAAAAGTAGGAATTGCAATGGATAATGAGATAGAATGCGCCAATTCATTTTTAATCACTGTCCATTGAGGGATTGTCCAAGTATATTTTTGGCCATAATTCTCATAAAGAGGATTTGCAACAGCAATACGGGCATTTAAAATTATATATGAATCAAACAAGGACAAAGTATTTTCAAACTGTTTTATGGCTCCATCAAATATAGTGGCTAGAATCCAGGTGCTCTATAAATAACAAACAAATAATATTATAGAATTAATATGAATATTAATAGTGTTGCAGTATAAATCAAACAATAAATTACATATATCTAAAAATTGATAATCTATTATATCAATTAATTTTGTATTTCATTTTTATAAAGATAATGCTTAATTGTTAAACTGCATAACATAAATAGTATTTTACACATGAAAAATAAATTTCATATAATAAATAAATACTTATAGGTTGGAATAAGTTAATATTAATAATAAAATAAATTAACTAGTTAGAAATATAAGAATTTAATATGTAACAAAGTTAAATATATATTTAATAAAGTTGTATAGAAGTATAAGAATTCCACTCAAATTTAATAATAATAAACTTCAAAAACCAATTTGA
The DNA here is from genome assembly GCA_018894105.1 of Jacaranda mimosifolia. Classification (NCBI taxonomy): domain Eukaryota; kingdom Viridiplantae; phylum Streptophyta; class Magnoliopsida; order Lamiales; family Bignoniaceae; genus Jacaranda; species Jacaranda mimosifolia. The sequence continues at coordinate 2,135,581 of CM032124.1, read as the reverse complement.
TTGATTATCTTCTATTCTGTCATGTCTCTTTCACCAAAAAATTTTATTCACTCATGTTTGGACATAATAGATCATAAGATATTTTAGAAACATAAGAATGAAAATACTGTTGTTTTTATGTGAATAATATTATAATTGAATAATTTTATGTTTGGTGAAAATTCTGTTTAAATTTTATTAATTTATATTTCAGTTTGTAGTTTAAATTGTGTGCCTATATTTCTTTCAACCAAATCAAATTAATACTTGGCATCCACTCTAGATAACCCCTAAGCTGAGATGTCACTTCGATTCAAACTTAAATCATAACCCATAAGACAGTCAATAGGGCCATAAGAAAATTCTCAAAATCATCAGAGGTAACAACCGGCTTCAACTTATATAGACTATGACAAAAGCACTAAATACATTTCCAAAAGTCAACCCATATTATTCAACATAATATATATACATACCGCATATCTCGAATTCAAATTGAAGCATAACATAATGTTCAAGAGAACCCATAACACATATAATAAACTATTATATTGCAAAATAAACTCTCCAGTCCAAGCCTGATGTCCATATCCATCATCAAAACTTGTCTAGGCAAATCAAGAATGAAACAGGAGGGTAAATCCAAAAAACTTAGCAAGGGATAATAATTAGTAATAGATAATAAGGATTCTCCTAAAGAGGAACAATTCAACATATCATAAACTAACAACAATGCAGTCAGAACATAAACGTACCAGAACACAGTCGATAACAAATTCAAGATTACTAGTAGGTGCTAGATCGAAAGTTGTGACTGTGGGCTTGAACGGCCCAAGATCGTCTCAACTGATCTTGTTTGGGAGGTTTAGGGCGTCTCAACCGATCACAATTCGGGAGAAAGTTTAGATGGCTCATTCGGCCTGAACAACAGCCTAATCTAGACCAAGAAACTACACCATCCTTGTTGCTCCATGAGCTGAATACAAACATTCAATATACAATCGAAACAAAACAATCATTAGTAACATATGCCGTCCAACAAATCAAAACAGGATAGACATATCAGATTCTCCTTATACCAATTAGACAGTCAATTAATTAGTCAAACAATCAGTCAGTCTTACCAAAGCATGAAAAAGTGGAATATAGTAAATGTCGATGCCCGGGGAATAGCCCCTGGCTCATCGCTGATAACCTGGGAATAGCCCCTAGTGATATTGCGAATACCCAGGGAATAACCCCTAGCGTATTGCTAATACAGAGGGAATAGCCCCTAATGTATCTCATATTTCAAGCATTCTGCTAGGATTGGCACTCAACTGAGCAATTCTTCGTGCGTAGCAAGTGTCAGATAATAGATTGTCGATAAGGCAAAACACTAAGATAAACAGATTTAGATAAGCTAACAAAGCCACATAATGTTATAACAGAATAGCAGATGTGCCGACAAGGCAATAGATAATAGTATATAACAATAACGAATAACAAAACAGTAACAGATAATAGATCAGTGACAGATAATAGAACGGTACCAGAGAACATGACAGTAATAGATAACATAGTGGTGACGGATGACAGAACGGTAATAAATAATAGACAAGAGTTTCGGGCGCTAGAACAGACATGAATCAAAGGCAAAATCAAGAAACAACCCTTATAGGGGTATATCAATTAGTTAACAGATAACAAGCAAGATTCTATACAATTCACAAATTTCAATAAACAAGATAAAGTTCAGTATAGAAACCAGTTTAACCCACATAAGGGCTTATCACAACGATAAACAGGTGTAAGAAAGTGCCAGATTGGCAGACCCTCACAGAGCTTACAAAACAAATACATAAGAGGTTAGCTCTCACCTCCATAGCCTCAGAAAATGAAGTCGTAGTCAACAGTCTACTGGTTAGTGTGACCCAATTTTTCTTCACCTAACCAAAAGAGTAATTTCCTATCAAAATTTCCATTCAACCCTAATAATACAATTATACTATTAACAATTTAAAATGACTAATTACTTGATTAATACGATAATTTTAAGGTTTGATCGATGTTCTTGTTAAGAAAATATACTAATTATATTGTTAATATCAAATATTCGCGAAATTCATATATCTGATCCAGTTAAGGGTTATAATTGGGTCCCATAATTACACAATTAACCTTATAATGATACACAATATGATAATAATGGCCTAACTATCTTTAACAACACAATTTCATCACTTCGATCTCAAATCCATAAAATTAGGGTTTTCCTTTCCAATTAACTCAATTAATCCTAAAATTATCATAAAATAATGCAAATTTGGGGTCACCAAGTTACTACAATTACACATGCACAGTCCATATCTTAATTCCCATATCAAATTCTTACATCTTCTCAATAATATACAAGATTTGAAAATCAACATAAATGGTGCAAAGCTTAAAACCCAAATCCAGTCATTACTCAAGATATTCCAATCGAAGCTCTGGAATCACAGACCATGGACACGCTCATGATCGTCACGCCGGGGTAAAGATTCTGTCTCAGCTTCACCTCTGCCCCGCTGTGCTCCACCGCCGGAGATAGTCACCACTACCGCCAAAAGGAGTTCCTTAGCTCAAATAACACAACACCCATTTCAATTTTTCCTTTTGCCACTGAATTATCATCCAATTGGCCGAAAAACCAAACTAGGTCTCTACTCACCACCATTCACAACCATGCCAAATTCTCCTCCATCAATGGTTGATTCGTGAAATTGAGGCCACCAACTCGTTCACTGAGCTGAGCCCGTCAAGAGTTATCCCTTAGTCACCATAAAATGCTGCCGAAATGAAGAGATCCACCACCTCCGCGATGGCTAAGTCTTCTTGTCCAATTTTTGGGTGAATCAAAGAGATTTTGGTACCAATAGGTTCACGGAGCTGAGAGGAAGAGAATAGTAGTTTGATCTTTGAGGTCCGCTGCTGCCGAGAAGAGTTCACCAGAGAAGGGGAAAGAGGGTTGCATGTGAGAATTAGATGAAAATGGGGGTGGAATTTGCTATTTAAAGGGTAACTTTCTAAAATTTCATATTGACCCCTAGAACTTCTACCCAGCCTTCAATCAAGTCCTCCAAAATTCTTCCATCTTCCAATTGAGCCCCCAACTATATTAGTGCCTCATATTCACCCATTTGACCAAAAATAATCTCACTTTGACCCACAAAACTTCCAAATATTGGTCAAATTGAGTCTTGCCTATTTGTAATTTAACCCTAATCTAGCATATTTGTTCTGAGGTTATTAAGGTGAGGATCCGCCAATCTGGCATATTTGTTCCTATCGAATTTCCTTGATAAACTCCTATGAGGGTTGGTATTGATTTGATTATCGTAATCTGTGAATTATTGTTACCCCTGTGAGGGATTTGCAAATTAGTTATTGAGTTGTATGAGCTTATTTCATGTATATCGTTGAATACGTTAGGTCATGCTAATTTGATATCTACCTCAAATACTGTTGTTGATTATCGAGCCTTGTGAGGTTCTCTGGATTTCAAACTAATGGGTATTTTATCCGTCTTTTCTTAAAAATAATTATTTTTCAATCAAAATCTATGAATCTTTCTGAACTTGTAAACTCTATTTAAAGTTGATTGTTCAAGTGTATCATTGATCGCCTTGTTGGCATATTTATTAAATTGTTCTGCCCTGTTGGCAATTGAATGTTGAGAATCTTGACCCTTTTAAATATCTTGTTCAGTTAGTACTGTAAAATATGTGGCAGGCAGAGCAAAGAGCCACACTAGTTGATAGGGCATGTCCAGTGGGGACCCCTCTTGAGTCTATACTTGTTAGCACCTCTGGATTTCAATGCTAGACCTATTTATGTCAGATGTTCTCTTAATTTTTTCATGCATCTTGTTTATTGGAATAAGCCTTGTCGGCCGTTATTGAAAAAAGTTTTGCCTTGAAAATTGCAAATTCAGTAAAGTTCCGAAATGTTCATGTTATTGCTGGAAAAGTTGAATTGATATCTATTGGCATTATATCATTCAACTCATGGAGACGTCCTTGGGAAGTTCAACCCAGAGGGACGCAACGGGAAGTTAGGTTCGGGGCTGGGTCTGAAAAGAAGGCCGGACGGTACGGACCGACGGTGACAGATCTCCCGGCTAGTACCCACATATGATCCTGACTTACAAGTAGCTGGAGGTAGCGAATTGTGAGTGGCGGGATCGGGTATGCTGCCAACCATGCCATAAAAGTAAGTTGTTACACGCCGAGCTGTGTGCTCGAGCAAATGGAGAGATAAGGAGAAAGTTTTCAAGTTCAAGTTAAATGCTATTGTAAAGCTATCTTGTAGTCATCAAGGAGCCATAAGGAAGGATACCAACATGCTAGCTAAATGTTTACATATTTCATGTCTTATGAGTCTAAATCTAATTCCCGTCAATCATGAACTAATTATCAGATTTATTATCAATGACCTTGTTTATTGCCATTGAAAATTCAACATTTTTCCTCTATTCCTTGTTATGTGTTTCCCTCATGAGTCCTTAAGACTCACCATCCTATGCATTTCTTAAAGATTTTCAGATAGGTATGAATATTGAAGAATGAGGACTGATGCTTGCTCGAAAGGACTGTTTATGATAGGTTCTTGGATATCATCTGATGGTGACTATAGGATTTGAGATTGTGGACAAGACTAAACTTAGTTGGAAGACTTTTAGCTTGCATGTAATGTTGGCGTGTAGTGTTGTTTTAAGTTGAAATATGTTGTTATTTATGATACCTTAGAATATGAATATGTTGCACTTTTTGTAGTGTCTTTTGGAGTTTGAATTTTGTTGTTTTTGGTTTTATATATTGCGCACTTTGAAATGATCTTTTGAGTTATTGCTAAGCTGTTACAACTTGACTTGTAAAATTTTGGGTTGCTGTGCAGTTTGAATTGAAATTGAATTTTGGAGGTGTGTTTTGGCTTGCTTATTTTAGTATTTTTTTTCAATAGGTCAATTGGTAATTTAAATCTAAAATGCACAGTTCTACCACTTAGCAAAAGACAAGCTGCAACATCAGATGTCGCAATAGCTAGAGCAACATGTCCTCTTGATCATACATGAGCAAGTAATGCTATATATAAAAAAAGTTTCTCATGTTCCTCCAAGACCATCAATAAAAAAAATCCAAATTTGTTATTTTTAATTTTATTAATTATGAATGAAATGCTTTTTTTTTTCATGTCATTCAATCTTCTTATATTTAATAAATCTTCATGAGAAACACAAATATTTTTCTCATAACCTAATTCTTTTGTAAATCTCTCTTCTTCCATTAATCTATGAAAATGAGAAGCTAAAGAATAATCATGTATAGACTTATTCATAGACAATTAAAAATCACCAGTACTATTTAGTGTCTTATTTTCTATTTCTAACTCTGTTAAAGTAGGATTTTTTTCTAAAATCATCAGAAAGAACAAAAAAGTATTTTCCGAACAATTGTTTGGGATCAGGAGAGGAATAAAAAACCAATAGAATTGCAAAAAGCTTACGTAAAGAACATGGCATTTGAAAGTAGTTAGCTTCTTCTAAACATTTTTCTGCATAAATGTCGAATTCAAGTAATCCTCAATGTAAGGCAGCAGATTGAAAGTCAATATATTGATGATTATTAACAGTAAGAAGAACTTCATATGATCTAGGTCCCCTTATATTTGAAAGAAGTATTTTTTAAAAAATAACGTTCACCTTCTGAAGGATCAACAACTGCAAGCTTTCCAACAACAACTTGTTTTTTTCATAAGTTCCACTTTTGATACTTTTGTTCCCATACAAAATATTCAAGAAATTCTTCATATAAAAGATGAATTCTTTATATAAAAGATGAAGGTTTTTTGCTATTGGATCATTTGTATTCATCCAAAAAAAATCTGTCAACATCATTTTTCCAACAAGTGGATCTGATAATACTTCATTTAAAGACCTACTTCTTCCAAAACAAATATATTGTCAATTAGGTAAGTGCACAAGCAAAATTGTGATAGGCGGATACATTTGAGTAATATCAAAGCTATATATATGCCAAAAAGCTTCAACTGAAGAAATCGAACGGCCTCTTTGAAATTCTTTTATGTCATCAATGTTATTAGTAAAAGAATCTTCTACTATATTAAAACATATCCTATCATAGCCTGTATATATACATATAAAGATATTTAACAAGTTTAAAATCAAACATGCTTCAACATTAATATGACAATTAAATTTAGCCAATAAATATGGATTATATGGTACAACATATCTATTATCTAAGTATACATTTCGAACAAGTACTTTTTGACTATTGTTTCATCTCCTATAATTAGGATATGAATACTTTCCATGTGTTATAACTTCATAAAAATCTTTAGGATATTTATTTTTACAAACTCCATCTCTCATACAAACATTTTTAAGATTAGCTTTACCACAAGGTCCGTGCATCATATGAGGTGACATAAGATTGCAACATTGAATTGGAATTATCAGGTAATTCAGCACTAATAATATAATCATATAATTCTAGGGAAATTAATTTATGTTGTTGTTTCAAAATGATAAGCCAATGAGCATGATTTTCAACAACATAAACATATGATGCTACTTCTCCAAAAAAGTATTTTTTTAATAACTTTATTTTTAAATTCTTCAAGCTTAGCATGTAAAACGCATGCCATCAAGTCTAGTTGATCTTGAGGCTCTTCTGTTGCCAAAAGATGCTCTTTGATTTCATTCCAATTTGGATTACAAGTCATGGTGATGAAAAGATCTGAATTCCCATATTTTTGAACTAAAGTCATGGCATTAACATATCTTTTCATCATGTCATGGGGACCTCCTATAGAGGATGAAGGCAACAAGATACGACGCCCTACTTTTGTTGGATCATTCATACCATCAACACCAAGAGAATCAACAATTCCTTGCAAACTTTCAGTTCTTGCATCAAACTGTTGTTGCTCCATCCTATAATAGTCTAATTGCTGTGTTTCAATTTTTATGTACGAATCAATGCTATACTGTCACCCTAGTCTTCTTGAATTAAGTATGCAATTAAATTCATTTTCATGCATTTGGCATATATAAGCAACAAATTCACGACCTAAAATATTAGACTTATTGTTCCTATTTTGAGCGTACACTGTTGCAACAACAACAACATCAACATCATCATCAACAACAACAACAACAACAACAACAATAATAATAATAATAGATTATTATTATTATTATTATTATTATTATTATTATTGTTGTTGTTGTTGTTGTTGTTGTTGTTGTTGTTGTTGTTACATAGACATAATCAGAATAGTTATATTTTATTATAAAGTTACCTTCATTTTCTATATTGACAACATTATTAGTTGATTGACCAATTCCAGGAGACACCAAATATTGCCCTCTACAATGATGCCTAACATGATTTGATGGAGTATAATGTGCAATCCCAGCATGCTAGCCAAGCTATCCTAATGAAAATAACAATGGATATTGCAATGGATCATAGCATCCATTATGGTACATAATGTAACACCTCGAAATTTCATGATTAATGGCCTTTAAAATTTTATCATTTTAAAATTTATGGAAATTTAATTATTCCTTATATTCTTGTTTTATTTAAATTTTCTTGGGGCCAATCTATAAATAAAGAGGAGTTGATGTCCTAGAATTTGAGAGTTTGAGGGTCAAATTGAAATTTTTTGAAAACTTAATTGAATAACTTATTGAAGTACTTGAGGGGCTAAAGTGAAAAAAAAATTAAATTTCATAAAAGACAAAAGCAACAGCCATTTTCTTCACTTTCCTTTTTCATTTTCATCTTTATAACCATTTTTTTTTTCCTTTCTTCCTTTATTCACCCCGTCCTCTCACTATCTTCACCACCTTCACCAGCATCCAGCACCGGCCACCATCCCCTCTACCTAACACCACCAACTACCTTCCTTTACCTCAACTACACCTTGCACAGAGGCGGGATGCGGCAGCAGCGGCGGAACCGAAAAAGCAGACAGGCGGCGAGAAAAAAGGTTCAAGGTGGTCTTCGATGGTTGAGGGTCTTCCCGACCTCAGAACTGAAAACCGATCAGACCGTTGGACTTGGGAAGAAGAGACGTGGCTAGCGGTGGTGGTTTCGCATTTTTTCGACAGTAGCGGCACAACGGCGGCTCTCAGGCATAATTTTTTTCTCATCATGGGGTCACATTGGTGCATTCGGTTCAGTCTTTTGGGGTCTCAATTGTGTGTTTTGGGTAAAGCTCGATTTTGATATTAGGATTTTTATACATTTTCAATTGTTTTTAAACTTCTAGCACCTTTGAGTAATTGATTTTGAATTATATTAGGTAATAAGTATTCATGTATGGTTGATATTGAATTTTGGATTTAAAAAATTATATTAAAGGTGATAATTGAGAAATTATTTAGTTAATTGAGCTAGAGAAAAATTCTAAATTTGGAAAATTGGGCTCTAATTGACAATAATTGGGTTATTGAATTAATTGGCTTATTATTACTATTTAGGACATTAATGTGGAATTGAATTGATTTTATCTATCGCTCGTACCATTAAGAACCCGGTAGCCAATAGTACATTAGCGGCATTATTAAGAGTATTTCTTAACGATAATTTCGGATGGAGTCTTATATATCATATTAATTAGGTAGTTACTAATTTAGACAGTTAATAGTAGGATTTTATTTATTGGATGTTATTTAGGTCAAATGTGAGTTTTAATAAGTAAATAATTCTTTTGGTTAGGTAACGAGGAGCAGGAAACTGCAGATCAGTAGACTGCAACCACATCCTAAGGCTTTTGAGGAGAGGACCCACCAATCTAGCACTCTTGTACCTATCGATTTTATTGATAAACTCCTGTGAGGGTCGGTATCGATTTGATTATCGTATTCTATGAATTATTGTTACCCCTGTGAGGGTCTGCCAATCTGGCATTTTTCATTCTATCTGTTTTGTGATAAATCCCCCATGTGGGTTTCTTATATTTATTTTGTTCTGTTTCAGTACCACACTCTGATTTGTTTGAAATCTAAGAATTATTTGGATTCCAATTGTTATCTATTATCTGATATGAATGCCCTTATGAGGGTTATCATTTGTTATAAATTCTGATTTCTATTTGTTCTGGCATCCAAAACTTTTACATGTTATTCTATTTTGTCCCTTGTACCCTTCAGCCTTGCCGGCTGACCACGTATCACTTGTTCATTTTTTATCATTTTGATTGTTCAAGAAATCTTGTCAATACATTTAAGTTTATTCTATATATCAGTTATTTGGCCTTGATGGCATAATTGACTATCGATTGTATTGGCTGAGTGCCATTTCCAACGGAATGATGGATTATTATTCTAGAAATGTTATTATCTAAAGGTTAAAATTTTTATCTGTTGGCATTATATCGTTTCAACCCATGGGACGCCATGGGCAGTTTTCACCCGAAGGGACACCCGAGGGGTTTGGGCTCAAGGGCTAGGTCCACAAGACGGCCAAGCGAAATGGACCGATGGATACAGGTCTTACGGCTAGTACCCACCTATGATCCTGACTTATAGGTAGCTGGAGGTAGCAAACTATGAACGATGGGATCTGGCATGCGATCAACCATGCCATATAAACTAATTGTTACCTGCCAAGCTAAGTGCTTGAGCAATGGAGTGATAAGAAATCTTGTTTATACGGTACCGATGCCTAGTACTTGTAATTATGATTTGATTCAGGAGTTATAAGGATGAAATGATCAACAGTTTGCTAATTTGATATCGTGTGTGTCGTGTACATTATTGATTCAGGTCAGAAGTTTTTGCTTATTATTGAACTATTCATTTATCACTATATATCCATGGTTTTCTTTCAGTCATGTCATTTTCTTTCCCTCACTAAGTTCTTAGGACTTAGCTTTCTTGTATAATTTATTTTTTTCAGATAGGTATACGCGAGATGCAAGGACTCATGCTTCAATTGAAGGGTACTTTGTAATAGATTAGGTGTTTTGGTTGTATATGTAGTTTGCACCTGATTGAGATAGTTGTCTAAGAGATGTTATGAAGATGTTTGTATGAAACCTAAGATACTTGAGTGTACATATTATGTTATAGAATTATATTTTGAGCTAGTGCTAGTTGTTTTCCTTGAGACTGGTCAAGTTCTTGTTTCCCCAGGTCTTGTTTGATTTAGATTTCAAGCTTGAATTGGTAGCACCTCTACTTATGGGTTACCCCCAGTTGGGGAGTTTAAATTGGTAGCACCTCTACTTAGGGGTCACCTTGAGTGGGGGCGCTACACATAATGATATGGCTATCAAAATTTGAACCATATACTCTTATATCACGATTCATATCCTCTGGCTCATCACTTGTCTCATCCCAAATTCCAACAATTTGTTGAATTGTTGGAATATTAAATGTTTTTTGGTTTAATTTAGGATGAGCACACAAAACAACTTTGAAAATTTTCAAGTTATGCCAAGATCACATGTGCTTAAAACTTTTGAAATATGGATTGTCAGCCAATGGTCTTATTTGTAAATTAAGAATCTCAAGATCAAGATCATATTTCTTTAGAGTAACAATCCTGATATCATCAGTTGTATCTAAAAAGAATAGCTGAAAACGCTTTGGGAGTTCAATGGAATTATTGAAAGGTTCTAATTTGTGAGATACTGGTCCATTAACTTCAAAGTATATATACCCCAATTACTCCAACCAAAATGAGGATCAGTTTTCATTCCAATAGAAGTAAGAGCAAAATTATTATTATAAGTTTGAATTCTCCTTCTAAAACGCTGCCCAAGATTAGTTTTATCTACAGCAAAAAGATGATGCAATATAGGCGCCAAAGAAACTTCACCATTTGCACAACAAAAGGAATGAGGCTCTAAAAAAACTTTTTGGCATAACAATGTGAGCAAGGAAGGGCAGGTGGCAAAGACCAAGGTGATGTAGGAATAGATAACAAATGCAAGAAACGAAAAGGTGTTGGAGCTTAATTCCAAAAAGTTGTTAAACCCTGATTGCATTCAAAAGCTTGTCCATTTGAAGTAGATGCAAAGTTGGTTGGTGTTTCATTTTGGAATCATGTAAATTCAAAAGAATTAGAGACTTGATTTGTTGCAATAGTTTCATTGTTACATGAAATTTCTAAATGAACATATTCATTTGCTATGGAAGATGCCACTCTTGACCTCTCGACACGAGCTTGATATTGTTCCCTACGCCTTGCAAGTAACCTTGCCTTATCTTCGAGAAGCATATTTTGATAAACTTCCTTTGCTTTCTCTCTACATTTTCTCTTTCTTATTTCATCTTGATCCATTGGAGAGCTCATATATCTTTTTGACACATATCATAATATCATGGAAAAAAAACACGAAGTAAAATCACTATATTAAAAAACTTCAATGTATTAATCAACATAAAAATAAAAAGGTAAAAAATATCAATATAAAACTTAAAACAAATAACATATTTCACGAATCAACAAAACCAATCATAAGTAAACGATCTAGGAAAATAAAATAGAACATTGAAAATTCTTTAACAATTCAACATAATAAGTATTTAAGTATTGAAAAGCAAATTCAATAAATTTTTACCATAACCAGCTACTTTATCAACATAAACTTTTTATTTAAAAAGAAAATATCAATAAAAAATTTTATAATCATAAAATATAGCATAACAAAATATGCAAAGAGAATATACAAAGCAAATAAAACAATACGTCATATTTAATGCATAGAGAACATAAAGTTTAACAAAATAAATAGACTTACATAATTTTGATCCAAATTAATAGCCTCCAGCTTCCCCAAGAAATAATGCACCCACCTACTTGAGGAGCAAAAAACAAGAAAAAAAAATAAAATAAAATAAAAATTTCTTTTTAATTTAGAACCCTCACCTGTATTCGAAGAATGCAACAATATTTCTCTAAATTTACTGGAAATACCAAACTCACAAGTAGAACATCAGACACTGGAGAATAACATATATTAAAAACTTAATATGTTGTGCAAATAAAACAAAGAAAAATACAAAACCCATAATCCCAAAAGAAAAATAATTGTTTTAAGTATAAAAAAGGCAACCCCAAAAATCCTTTCCTAATTACCAAAATAATTAGCATATACACAGTAAAAAATGCAAAATTCTTTTTTTTTTTTTTTAGCATATACTATACGTAAAATGCACAAAAATACTTAGCCAATTATATGAAATAAAAAACAATGCATAAAACAATTACCCACCCAAAAGTCATCATTATAACCCAACTAAACGCCAAAAAAACTATTGAATAGTACATAACTATCAAACAAAATAAGAATTCGAAGAAAATTAACCCAAAAAGAACTCACATCACAAAATCCTACCAAAACAGTCATTTTCATAATTAAAGCACACGTATAAAGCCCATTTTTTCTTGACCAATTGACATAAAAAGCTTAACAAAGTTGTGTTATTGAACACCAACCAAAGATGGATCAAAATCCTTAACTAATTACTCAAAAAACAATCAAGATGCTTAATTTATTACCGAAAATATAAATTAAAAAAAAAAAGCCAAAAACAGTTACTCACCGAACAACTATAACAACACTCTAAGTAAATTTTAAAAAAATGCAAAGAAATAAAAACACTATCGAAAAATGTCAAAATCTGAAAGCAGTTTTTACAAGGAAAAAGAAAACCTGAAAACCCTTCGAAAAGATCTACCTTCACAATAAAAAAACGAACATAAAAACCCTTTTCTTTAACCAATAAAGAAACTATGCTACATTAGAGTAAACATCGACAAAAAAATCACATAAACCAACCATGGTAAATGTTACTCTAATCATATCTAACCCTAAAACATCCAAAAAGGAAAAAAAAAAAAAAAAGAAGTTAAAAAACTTATCTTGTGGTTGAAATAGAGGAACAACTGTAGCAATTGTCAGACGAAATGAAAATCCTAAATTTCCAAAGAAAACCATCCTTTCAATATAGCCAAAAAAATATCAAATATTTATCAAAGAAAAAAATTGACGGGTATAGAAGCAAATCAATGCACAAAGAAAGTACAAAAAATGGTAAACAATTTTATAAAGCCCCTTGATTTTTTCGCTCTCGCAAGACTGCCGTCATATTTAAAAGAAACTAGAAACAATAAGAAAAAAAACCAAAAAAAAAAAATAATAAGAAGCCTCATTATTAAAAAAAGAAAAAGAATATTAAACGGTATTGTTTTTAAACGAAATTAGAAAGAAAAAAAAGTGAAAAATTAAGAAAATGTACCTATTTTTCTCTTATCATTCATTGTGGGCCCATAAAATTATTAATACAAACAAATTAAATACAATAAATAATGCATGCAAGAGAATCATTCAAAGCCGCGATTTCAGCAAAACGGCATCGTACTATTTAAAATTATTTAAAAAAAGCCTCCCGCGTGTGCACAGCGTAAAGGATTGTTGGTTTTTACCACATATTGGTGGGCCCCACCAGCAAATGAGAAGAAACGTACCATTCACTTTAAGCTCTCTGTTTGGCTATTATGCTCTCTTTTATCCAAACTTCAATATGATAAAGGCCCAAAAATTAAATTTAATTACTAATCTGACAATAAAATAATTTCTAAATAATATTATTTATTTTAAAAAAATGTTGTTATAATTTTTTTTTAATGTCATTATCTAAATATAAAAAATAATTTTAGAAAAATTATTGAAAACTTCTTAAGATAAACTTTTATGCTTATAAAATCCAGAAAATTATTTTCAATCTAAAAATTTATTCCACAAACTTTTTATTTTAAAAAGTTGAATCAACTTTTATCTTAATTTTGGATGAAATTACCCTTAAATATTTTATGTTAAAAATTCTTTTTATTTATTAATACTTAAATTTATATTTAGTTTTTTCTTAACATCATTTATTTGTAGTTAAAAATTTTAGAAAAGTTATAGTGAATTTTTAAAAAAATTATCCTTTTTTTCCCTCCATTTGATTTAAAATTAAAATTATGGGTTTTTTCAGGGAAAAGCGATGGAATGAGTATTTCAATAGAAAAACAAATTTAATGAATTCTTTTTATTTCATTCATTGGATTTTAAAAATTAAAATTCTGTTTACTATAGTTTATAAAGTTAAAATTGTCATTGATACAAATTATTTCAAAGAATCTAAAAATATATATTAAAAAAAATACTTACTCATTAAATTTCTTAACTGGAAGCTGGTATCTTAGCAAGGTATGACGTCCGCCGGGAAAGGCCTCAACTCTGGGCAACAACAAGGGCGTGTTCTTTTATGCTAAGACACATGCTTCGGTTAGGATCAAAGACAAGCTAGAAACCAAACAAGACCAGAAAACTAAACTTAGAGAAGGAAAATTAAAAACATTTCTGTTGCAGAGGATCCTATTACAGGCAACTGCAGAGCATACTTGATTTTTAATAAGTCGGAGATGGTGGCGGAATAGTTAAATAGCGGATATAAATGACTATTCTCAAGGAAAGGAAAATAACAATTAAAGAGATAATAAAAAAAGTAAGAAGAATTATTTCTAGAATGGAAAGTAGCATTATTATTTCACTCCCAACTTCTTGATCTCAAGTTGAACAAAATTCATCCCTTATATAGAGGGAGTATTGACACAAGAAAAACAAACCTGGACAAACGGCAATCTTACAATAGTTCCTATCAGACAGCTAGTACAATAATTAAGCACGCCTTTAGACAAAAGGAAAGGCAAGGACAATAATTCAAACAGTAAAAGCAAAATGGACAAACAAACTTTTACACTAAGTCAAAAAGCCAGCAGGGTATGGGCCAAAGACCACATTCGATGAATTCTGGGGTGGAGTCTGACTCAGAGGATTATCTAAATTAATAGTAATCCCAGCTTTTTCCAACCACTGACTTTCCAGCTCATAAGGTTCATGTGAGTCCATCATGATGTCTTCATCAACTTTCTCTTTTCCTTTGTTTGATGGAGAAGCAGCAACAGGGAGCGGAGGAACAACTGGAAACAAACATGGAACAGCAGCAGCAACACCTTGGGAAGACTTATTATGAGATAATAAATTCCAGTTAGAATTAAAATAAGTCTTGGAAATTCCCTACATGAACGATGGAGTAGTCCTAGTGAACTCCGTATGGAACTGCTCGAAGTATGCTCTAGCATCATTTTGAATTTGAATTGCATACTCACTAGGCATTTGTTCCCATGGTGCGTCATCTTCAAACCTGGGCCAAATATGTGGTGGAATTACAGAATTTTGCTATGCCATTTTTCTCTGAAGTTCTCTGATCTCAACTCCATGATCATAGAAATCCTTATTAAGAAGATAAGAAAAAATACCATATTCTTAAACTGAATAAAAATATGGTAGATTATGGATATGAGGAGAACATTGTCTTGAAAGGATAAAAATAACAGAAACTCCTGGATCAGATTTTCCGGTCTGCTTGATCTGAATTACCTTAAACAATCTCATCCAAGTAAATAAGGGATAGAACCATTCAAGAAAAGCTCTAGCACAGGGATTATCGTCAAAATCGTCAAACCATCCACTGTGTAGTTCAACAATCCACTTGATAGATTGTTCAATTGGGAATTCCACAGCAATCTTCCATTGTTCAAGTATGTACCAAAGCATACAAAGTAGTTCTTTGGAAAACATGAGATGGAAAGGATTAAAAACACTGAACAATGTGAAGAATGGGTAATCTGGATGAAAACCTAAACCTCCAAAAGTGTGAAGCCCAATTTTTCTAACAGTGAGGGATTGATATTTTAACATTAGCTCCTTAGCTCTGGACTTAAGGGTTTTGGTTTTGATAAGGTCAAAAAGTTCAGGAGGAAGGGTTTCCAAAGGAAAATCTTGAAAGGCAGGAATATTGGTAGAAGGTGCTGGAGAGAACATACAGATAATAGGAATATGGTTTCTGGGGATCTCAGGAAGCTTGGGTCTGGAAAGAAGATCTGCAAGGATATTGTTTTTCCCTTTGATATGATTTACAGTGAAGGAATATTGGGAAAACCATTCTGCCCATCTAAGTAACTGTTGAGGAGGGATGGTATGAGGTTCGAAACTCAGCATTTTAGGGAAGGCATTCATATCCATTTCTACAAAGAAATGATGGCCAATAAGATGAAATTGGAACTTTTCAATACCTTTCTTAACAGCCAAAATCTCCTTGTAAGTAGAGTGGTAGTGTTGTTCTGAAGGCTGGAAAGAACCACTCTTGAATCCACACACATTTCTTTTTCCATCTTTTTCTTCAATTAGAACTGCAGCCCAGAAAGTTTCACTAGCATCTGTTTGAAGAATCCTTTTTCCATATAAAGGAATTTGTAGAGGAGGAAGCTTCTGGATAGCGATTTTCATAGCAACAATAGCTTTCCTTTGTGCATAAGACCATTGTGGGGGATTCTTTTTTAACATGTCCTGTAGCGGTCTTATGATCGATGCCAGCCTTGGTATAAAATTTGCTGCATAATTGATAACTCCCATAAACTGCTGAATCTGCTGCTTAGATTCCAAGTCATCAGGAAATTTGAGAAGCTCAGTGGCAATATGTGTCTGTAGAGAATATTGTCCATCCTTAATAAACATTCCCAAGAACTCAATCTCCTTTTGCGCAATGGTCATCTTCTTTTCTGAAAGCATAATTCCATACTATCGAACCAACTCCCCAAAACGATGTAGAAGATGTGAATGAGTCTGCATATCTTCAGAAAACAAAAGAATATCACCAATATAAATCAAGGCATTTGGGAGTAGTGGCTCAAAGATCTGGACCATAGCTTTCTGGAACAATGATGGTGCTGTTTTTAGACCAAAAGGGATAACAGTCCACTGGAAATGAGCATTTGGGATGCAGAACGCTGTTTTGTAGCGATCATCAGGATGAATATCAATCTGCCAAAATCCTGCTTTGAGATCAAACTTAGAGAAGACATGAGCTTTTGTAAGATTAGAGGATAGGCAATTCCTATTCTGAAGGGGAAACTTCTCATCAGCAAGGAAATAGTTTAGTGGCTTGTAATTGATCACCAATCTCATTTTTCCCCTTGCTTGCTCTGACCTTCTATTAACATAAAAGGCTTGACTAGCCCACGAAGAATTTGTAGCTTCAATGAGACCTTCATCTCTTAGCTGGGCTAATTCCTTTGTTGCCAACTCAAGCTGATCAGGTGGCATTCCTGGGTGACTAGCTTTAGTAGGGTTTATATTTACATCTTTCTTAAAGGGTAGCTGTACAAAAAACTCTGTATTTTTCCAAAGGGGATTTGTGCATTTATGGAGGAAATCAGAATGAGATTCTGCACAACAATATCTTATGAGTTTTTCCCTAATATCTGGAATGGAATCAGTTTGAACAGAGAGGTGATATTGTGGCTTGATATAAGGAAGAAAGTAAGACTTAAACCTTAGACCTTCTGGTTTAGGAACTACTTTCTTTTCCCAAAGTTGTTTTATGATATCAAACCCAATAACAACATCCTTCCCAGGTAAAGAAGAACCAAAAAATTTATGAATGATTGATAGTTCTGGGAAGAATTGTATCTTGACAGGCTTGCTAATTAACTTAATTGTCAGATTTTCACTATTAGCAACCCGGAACACTTCATGATGGTTTTTCCAGAATGAGGCAGGTAAAATTCTGGGATTGAGAATAGAACTTGATGCTCCTGTATCAATCAAAGCAACCACATTGATAGGATTATCAAATTTATGGGGAATAATTTGTACCTGGACGAACGGAACTGCAAGGGCAAGACCAATAAAATGAATTCCAAAAATAGGTAGCTGGTCTTCTTTCATTTCATCCTCAAAAGAAGAATCATCTTCTGAAACGTCCTCCAAAGCGAACAACGTCTGTTTCGAAGGCTCGTCCTCCTCAGAAAAGAGTGATTCCAGATCCTCATTCTCAATATCACACTGGGTCAGTTGAAGAATTTGCTTAAGAATCTTGTCCCTTCTTCTATTAGGACAGTTCTTAGCCCAGTGTCCCCGTTTATGACAAATATGAAACCTGTCTCCCTTGTGCTTTGAGAATTTTCTTCTAAAAAATCTCCTTCTCTTTCTTGGTCTCCATTGTTGGTGATGATGCCTTTTGAATTTCCTGAAATTCCTGTGAGATTTGTCCGGGCAGTGACATTTCTCTGACTTGCATTTGATCTGAAGATCATTCCTGTCACATTCCTTTGAGAACTTTTTTCCTGTTTCCTGGAATTCCTTGAAAAACTTCCAATTGTTACATAATTTATCCAGGGCCTTTAAAACAAATTGATAAATTTCTCCAAGGGAAACATTATCAAGAGTTCTCCCTCTGAGCTCAATTAGTCTTAAGGCTTCTTGACCAAGGGAATCAGGAATGGAGTTAAGATAGGCTTGCTTCAGATTTGGATTGTCTATCCCACCAAGAATGTAGAATTTTTGAGACATCCGTTGGAAGTGCGTCTCTAAATCTTTTCTCTTGAAGGAACAACACTTCATTTTAAAGATAATTTAAAGATATTTAACGAGTCACATCTAATCTAATTGAATATAAAACATTAGTTGTTGATTTTTTCCCTCTCGCAAAACCAGCGTCGTTTTTAAAAGAAACCAAAAACAATAAGAAAAAAACAAAATATATATAAAAAAAAGAAAACTAACATATTTTATTTTAACTTTCTGCAGTGGGCCATGTAATTATTAACAAAGAAACAAAATCGACAAAGCATCCAGTAAATACAGTATAACCACATTAAGAAGTCTTTTTATTAAAAAAGAAAAAAGAGTGTAAAACGGTGTAGTTTTTAAACGAAATCAAAAGAAAAAAAAAGTAAAAAATGAAGAAAGTGTACCTATTTTTTTCTTATCATTCATTGTGGGCCCATAGAATTATTAACAAACAGACAAATTGAATACGATAAATAATGCATATAGTACAATAATTTAAAACAGCGATTAAGCAAAATGGCACCATACTACTTAAAATTAATGAAAAAAAAAATTGAAACAAGCTTCCCACACGCTAGCATACTGTGCGCATGCGCATTTGCGCTTATTGGTAATAGTAATATACAAATATATAATATGCTGTAAATATAAATATAAGGTGTATAACAATACATTATAACTACATAATATATTTATATAAAAATATTATATTTACGTACCCCACCCTCCTACCCCCAACCCCTCGCCCCATGCCTCTAATGGCAACCATGGCTATAGCTGTTGTGGCAGTCAAAAAATTGTCAGACCTGGCCAAATCTAGATAGATCTGGCCAGGTTCGACCACCTACCATCATGGTCGGCCGCATCTAGCCATTGCGGCCAATGACCTTTCATTTTTATTTTTTTTGAAAAAATTATGTACATTTACATATGTATATATATTTATAAGCGGCATGATTGTCTTTTTTGAGGCGGCGGTCAATACCACTATCTGTTTCGGGGTGGCCATGGCCAGTCGTTATTTTACGGCGGCCATTGTTGCCATTTTTCATGGCTAACTCATGGCTATGAAATGGTCGATCAGCCTTAAAACGGCGGCCATGGATGCCGCTCACAGGGCCGACCATGGTTGCCGCTCGAGGGTTTGGTGGGTTGAGGGCGGGTGGTGGGTTTTATATATATATAAATATGCATACATATATTTGACTATGTATAAATATAGTTATATATAAATATGTCTATCTTAACTATTTATTTAATAAATATATACATATATATGTATGTATAAAAATATATTTATATATTTTATATTTTCTTTATAGATAGAAGTGATCTAAGTAGTCAATTTTTTTCAATACATCCAATGATTGATATTTAGGGACAAAAATTGATATTTTAACAATAAAAACCCTAGAATCAACTCCATTTATGGCGCGTGAGTTACACCGCGGGATGGAGGGGATAATTTGCTATTTTTTTAAAAGCCTAAGGGGGGCACCACCTTTTTTTTTTTTTTTTTTTTTTTTACATGAAGGAGTTTTTTTCCCTTTTTTACTTTCACATAGGGGGTAAAACCAAATTTGCCCTATATATATATATATTAGTATAATGTAGTTATAATATATGAATATTTTATTATTTATATTTTATTATCTGACTGTAGAAAGCTATTAAACTAATTTTACCATCAAATATTAAGAATATAGAACTCCTCCATTTAGATAATACATTTAATAATATGTGTATATATATGTATTATATTATATGTGTTATATTAAAATAAGAAATTAATATTATATCTTATATATATTATATGAAAACTAAAATAGAACCCGTCATCTCAATTGTTAAATATCAAATCATCACTTCCTTATTGAAGAATAGAAACTTGAGAAATGAATAATTGTAAATTAATTGTATATAAGTCCTCAATTTATTAAATTTTTAAATTTAATTATTTTTATAATGATATTCTTTACATATGTAAAATATTTTTAGATATAATCATTCACACAGAAATTCAAATGCAATAAATAATTTAATTCAAAAAAGCTATTTATATATAAACAATTACTTCGTACAATAGTTATAAACTCTCAATTTTTATTTTTATCTCGACAAAATTTTTAATTTAAATCATTTTAGTTGTTTAGTAATATAGTGATGGAGAATTTATTTCAATTATTTGAAGTAAATTACAAGGGACATATATAACTAACATAGTTGAAATTTTCAAAAATTTGATAGAGATAACCATTTAAATAACAAATAATATCAATTTTTATATTTTTCAGTATATTTATTTATGCAGTTTTATAGTTATGTTGTGTGCATTTATTTCTACATGTTTGCTTATAATAATTCATAAAAGAATATTTTCACATATGTAAATACTAATATTTGGATTAGTAGTATCATGTCAAATCAAAAAAGTTTGATTGAAAGTAAGTACCCATTAAATTATTTATACATTTTATATTAATTACATAAATTTATGAAAGATTGATATTTTATTTTGAAGTGAATATTGAAAATTTACTTATTATTTTATCGCAGACCATTTACATAATACATGTTATCTAATAATTTAAAATATAATAAAATAACTACATAAATAAAATAAATTTTGCTTATAATATTTATACGGAATATTAAGAAATATTTTAGTTTATAAAAGATTGCATGTTGGAAATAACTTACTAAATTACTAATCAAATAATAACTGAATGAAGTTATTTTCATAGACGAAATATAAAGAGATTAACAATTTAAAATTTTCAAATGTCATGAAAATTGTAACTATGATTTATATTTTTAAGAAATCGTATAAAAATACTTTACATTTTAAAAGAATTATTTGCTTATCATGACAAAATATGAATATATAAATGCATATCTTATTTAAAAAGAGTATTGAGTAATGTTCTGCTCCATTTTTATTTTTAAATTCTTTTATTTATTTTTTATAATTTTATCATTATTCTTTTATAATTTTATTGATATTAAATTTATTTTCAATGCATCACATCGAATAATTTTTTAAAAGTAAAGTGATTGATAGGATATTAAATGTACAAGGATAATCCATTTCATTATATATTAATTTTTATTTACAATTTTTCATGGATCTACTCTATTATCTTATAATACCTTTTAATGAAATTAAATTACATTTAGCATAAAGTATCTAGTTATCATTTAAAAATAATTAAAATATATATTAAAAAATAAATATAGTTGTTGCCTAAAAATAATTAAAATAATTCTTTTGTTGATATTAAATAAATATATATACAAGTTGTTGCCTAAAAAATAATTAAAATATATGCATAAGAAAATATAGATTTTATAAATTTCCACTCCTATATTCACCACACTCAATATTTTTTAATAAATTATCTAAGTTCATATTCATTTTAAATCTAAATAATAACTAATTTTTGACTAATTTAAAAATCCTGAAAAACCGAAAATAAAACAGTAACATCACCAAACTGGCTCCGAGTTTGCAATTCAAGAGTCGACCCGGTTCCAACGAGTCAACTAATTATCCTCCAAAACAGTCTGTGAAGATCCACAGCAGCTTACAGATATTATTACCACACAGATTACAAATCTATGAAGCAGCAGCTGTTCTTTGCCTTCAAATTCTTCACCCTAACCAGCGTTTATTTGTTCACACGCTCTAGCACACCCGCAAATAAGCTTAGAAGTCCCGAAAAATCAATAGCAGTATTATTCCTCCTGGAAAATCTGAAGCAGGTTTTGCTCTACAATGCCCATATGATCCACAATGCAAAGAATCAGGTCGAAATGCTGGAGAAAGTTATCTGCCATTTCAAAGTGTTCCTCAAGGACTCCAGGAAAATAAGCAAAAAAGATGAGGCCCCGGAAGAGCTGGTGGGGCAGATCCAGGATGTGGTGTGTGAAGCTGAAGATATAATCGTCGTGTTTGCGAATCAAGAAGAGGAAAACAGAGCCCGGAATTTCCTCCAAAGAGCTTTTGGTGGGCCGATGAAACTCATCAGCGTCACGAAAGAAGTTAGGGCCATCCGAGCGAAGGTGAAAATTATATATGATAAGAGGAGGCTTATCTGTGCCACCCAGCGGAGCGGAAGGGCGGCGCCTGAAGAGGAGACGGTGGAGTAGAAAAAGGTATATCCGGTTTGGGTCTGAGTTTTAATTAACATTTCTGTTATGTATAATTGATATTATTCTCTTGATTGACCTTAATTAATCTGGAGTAAGCAAGATTTTAGCTTAGAAAAACGTAATTTTCTTAAAAGAATTTTCTGATAAATGATTTTGTAAGAGCTTCAGAAATAATTTAGGAAAATAAGTTCATTTATTCGATCAAATTAGTTGGAATTTATAAATATTTCAAACTGCGTCTTTCTGATTAGGACGGATTTGTTGGTGGTAATTACTATATCAATGCTATTTCGTGCATCAATTAGGGTGGATTAATTTAATTATGTGATGTTTAGATTATGAATAATTTTTGTTCCATGATTAAGATCATGTCCTTTTCTTCTTAAAAAATTACTGGTCTCTCAATATTAAATTATGATGTAGAATGGAATGGTTCAACGACGACTTTTATAAATTACAAATGAAAATGGCCAGGCGTGAACCATTTTTTTTTTTCCTTTTAATTCTGCTGTTACTAACGGGGAAGTAACCTTGGGACAAGAAAGTCATCACAGATCTTTCTTCTGGATTACAATAGAACACAGCTTGAAGCATGAATCTGTATCAAGTTTCACTTGCCTTGCTATTTCTATGCTTCTTCAATGTATTCATATCGGCTACTAACAAACCGACCCACTTCGCCGGTGATATTTCAGTTAATTGTGGCTCAAGTGGCACTTCTGCAACACGAAACGGCAGGGAATGGCACGGAGATATAAAGCCAAAATTATCTTTCTTGCTACAAACGAAGGGTTCATCAACCGCCTCAAGTGTCATGCAGAAGTTGATCCCTGCTAATGATCCTGTTCCATGCAAAACAGCACGACTATCTCGATCTCGATTCTCCTATGCATTTCAGGTGTATCCAGGTGAGAAAATTATCCGCCTTCACTTTAATCCAGCTCCATACAGAGGCTTTAAAAGGTTCAAGGACTTATTTGCTGTTGAAGCCGGTCCTTTCACCCTGCTTAGCAACTTTAGTGCTTCCCTTACTGCTTATGCTCTTGGTGTGAATTCTTTTGTCAAGGAGTTTGTTATAAACATAGAAGAAAGTCAAGAATTCAGCATAGTTTTCACTCCTGCAAGTAGTGAATTATTATATACATATGCTTTCATAAATGGGATTGAGATTATTTCGGTGCCTGCTAGTCTTTCTTACTTCCACAGAGGAGATATTGGAGTCCAAGTGGTTGGTAAGTCTTTGGTTTATGTTTATAACACCACTGCACTTGAAATAATCCGTCGACTAAGTATTAAAGAGGATTCTATTTCCTCAATTGGTGATACTGATGACATGTTTGGGATGTGGGAAACAGTTCCAAAGCGAAAAGCAAGTAGGATTAACACTGTCACCTGGAAAATATCTGTGGATGTGGGATTCAAGTACTTGGTTAGACTTCATTTCTCTAAACTAGGATTCAAGATGGCAGAGATTGGTGGCGTTATTTTTAAAGTCTATATTAATGAACTGATTGTTGATACTAGTATTGACATAATCAGAGAAAAGGATGACGAAAATAGCATCCCTCATTATAGGGACTATATGGTGATGATGAAAGGGAGTAAACAAGAGGGTAAACGGGATCTCTTGATTTGCCTACAATCGAATGATGAATTCTTGGGTGGAAATGGACCCCTTAAAGGATTTGAGATCATTAAGTTGAGCAATCCTGACAATAGTCTTGCGAGTCCAAATCCGATGCCTGTGGCACAGGATTCAACATATGGGACTATCCAAAATTTACTCCAGGTTCTTGGCTATAGAAATGCGATTGCAACTATTACAATAGCAATATTTTCTCTGGTAAACATCATTATTTATGCATTGCGACAAATTTGGGAAGCTAGCAGGACAGAGGAGGAAAACAAGCCATCAGCCAGGGCTAAACGACTTTGTCGCCGGTTTTCACTGGATGAGATCCAATTAGCCACCAGAAATTTTAGTGATGCGCATCTAATTGGAAAGGGTGGATTTGGTAAAGTTTACAAGGGCCACATTGATAATGGGAGAGAGACTGTGGCCATAAAGCGGCTAAAATCAAGTTCCAAGCAAGGGGCACGCGAGTTTTTGACAGAGATTGAAACATTAACTGAGCTCCGACATGTTAATCTAGTTTCTTTGATTGGCTATTGCAATGAAAATGGGGAAATGATTCTTGTTTACGAGTATATGGCCTGTGGGAACCTTGCTGACCACCTTTACAAATTTGCAAGGAACAATGGTAATGACTCATCTCTCACGTGGAAGCAACGTCTTAATATATGCATTGGAGCTGCTCGAGGGCTAGACTATCTACACACTGGCCAATCACTCATACATCGCGATGTAAAGGCTTCAAATATCCTGCTTGATGAAGCTCTTAGAGCTAAAGTTTCTGACTTTGGCTTGGCCAAACCTTTAAGTAGAAGCAAGTTACAGAGTCATGTTAGCACAAAAGTAAAAGGCACATTTGGGTATTTCGACCCAAATTATCTCACCACCGGTAAATTAACCAAGAAAAGTGACACATACGCCTTTGGGGTGGTACTGTTGGAAGTATTGACTGGGAGACCAGCATTGGATCCAATAGCTGCAGAGGATGAGCGGATTGTGACCAAGTGGGCTCGAGAAAACATTAGTAAGGGAAA
Organism: Jacaranda mimosifolia; assembly: GCA_018894105.1. Taxonomy (NCBI): domain Eukaryota; kingdom Viridiplantae; phylum Streptophyta; class Magnoliopsida; order Lamiales; family Bignoniaceae; genus Jacaranda; species Jacaranda mimosifolia. The sequence continues at coordinate 2,110,315 of CM032124.1, read as the reverse complement.
AGTTGATCAGATTGTAGCTTTAAATCTGAAGGGCGAGATCTCGAAAGATAGCCTAAAGGCATTTGTGGGCATTGTTGAAAGATGCTTGGATGATGAACCAAAGAAACGGCCAACAATGGCTCAAGTTGTGCTACATCTTGAGTTTGCACTTGAGGAGCAAGAGAGCTCAAAATCTTCAAGTGATAAGGATGATATCCATCCATCTAAAGATGACACTGTGCAACTCGCAATGGCCTCCGCAGATCTGCAGAATACCACACCCCCTCCAAAAGAGCAAACTATCAACAAAGTGGTTAATGATAAGCCTCCATCTGGAACAAAAGATGGGAGAAAAGCCACAATACATAAACCATCACGACTTTGGCCATGGGATGCATTCTGGAACAAAGTTAAACCATCTGGTAAAAATGAATTGTCATTATCAGCTAGAAAATTACATAGCCATGATAAAATTCAAAAACATTTCCAATACATAGTTGATGTTCAAACTTCAAACTTTCATGGTCTATTATAACTTATTTATCATAATGGATGCATTTTTATAATTACTGGTAATAGTTTATTGAAATGTCTATAACTGTGTTTGGGAACAAACTTGACCTTGAATGATTAGCTCAAACAGGATCCATCTTTAGTCAAACCCAAAAGTTTTGAGTGTATACTGCTGCCACCATGGACTTGAATATTTTCGTCATGTTGTTTTCTGTAGTTAAACTTATCCAAGACTTTCTTTAGGCAATCCTGCAGGCTATCATGCCACAGAAGAAACAGCGCAAAAGGGCAAACAGAATATTAATATGCAGCAGATTCCAGTTGATGAATCAAATGAGGACGTCGTTGAGTCTGATGTTAAGTTGGATAATCCTAATGTTGTGGAGCCTGACAATGATCCTCCAGTAAAGGTGGGTGACTGGAAAAACTGATGAAAATTTTTGGTGTGTGCTGTCTTATTAGCCCACACAAGGCATTTGATCGAATAGCTGAACACGTGTTTGTTTACTTTGTTATTCCAGATGGGAGAGTACCCTTCTACTGAAGTAGCAGGAAGAAATCTTGCTCGATTATCTAAAGCAGAAGCCATGGATGCAATCTCTGATGGTATTTACTTTATGGCCTTTTCTATAGTTAATATTTATAAAGATTTTTGTACTTTGGGGAAAAAAATAATCTGTGCACCCACCATTGTATTAATTTCAGGTAAGTTTAATGAAGCCATAGATCATCTAACGGAAGCCATCATGTGGGATCCAAAGTCGGCAATATTATATGCAAATAGAGGTAATTCTGAAACATGCAAACCACCTCAATTTATTTCAAATGTTAAGGATGTTGCTCATCTGAAATGTCCTCTTGCAGCAAGTGTCTTTCTCAAACTGGAGAAACCAAATGCTGCAATCCGAGATGCTGATGCAGCTTTACTGGTATATGTGTTTTATTTACTACTTATTCACTGGTTTTGAGGAATTTGATTACTGATGCTTGCCTGAGTAGTTGGTCTCCCTGAACAAAATGATGATTTAACTGTATGATCATATATATCAGATCAACCCCGACTTTGCAAAAGGATATAAAGCACGAGGGATGGCAAGAGAAATGCTGGGCTTATGGGAAGAGGCAGCTCGTGATTTGCATGTGGCATCACAGTTGGATTTTGATGAGGAGATCAGCTTGGTGCTCAAAAAGGTCATTTTACTAAAGAACTAGACTGAATTTGTGCCTAATTTATGGGCTTCATTTTCAGTTTTTGGTTACTTTACATAATGAATTTCAGCATGTGTGTGTTTTAACAGCTGTTGCTAAATACTTTCCAGGTTGAACCCAAAGCAAATAAAATTCAAGAGTATCGCAGAAAATATGAATGCTTGCGGAAAGAAAATGAACTAATGAAAACTCAGCTTGAAAAGCAGAGTTTCCAGGTATTTTCCTTATTGTAGCTCATAAGTTAGTTCTCTTTACTATAATAAGCCCTAAGCCCTTCTCATCATTGTCCAGTTGCTTTTCCACGCAAGAGAGTTTGACATTTAGGGCCAGTTTGCTTTTACATTTTCAACAGCCTTTCTATTTGAAAATTTTAAAATTTTTTTCTGAATGTATGTAGCATTCTATCATCACAACAATCTTCAAATTCGATTTGACCTAAAACACCCACTAAACTTTCAAAATAATTGAGACATGTGTGATTTGAAAAACAACTCTTTTTTAAGTATTAAGAAAAAAATAAATGAACTACCTAAACTTTTATCTCTATACCTATCCTAATAATCTACAGAAATACATTGTCATTTTAAAATTTCAAACTATAACTACTTCCTCACTTTATGAAAACGCTAGAAACAAAATAGCAATAAAACCAAACAGGGGCTCTTCGTCTTTGTTTATCAAGTTGTATGTCTAACTAGACATTACAAAATTTTATAATTGCATTTATACTAATTCTGGTTTCATTCTTCACGTCCTGCATATAGTCCAAATGAGTAATCAGTTTCTTTTGATTTTGTTTCAGGATGCTGAAGCTGCTTCTGTTTTAGACGATGGTATGATAACTGAGAGAAAATAATGTATGGATGAATATGGGTTTAATATGTTTTTCTTTTTCCTCTCTCTTACTGTTCCCATTTTTATTACAGGAGAAGTAATTGGGATCCACTCTTATAACGAGTTAAAAACTAAGTTGAATGCTGCTGAAAAGACACCAGAACGGCTTGCAATAATCTATTTCACTGCTACTTGGTTTGGCCCTTGTCGTTTCATTTCTCCAGTTTACTCAGCCTTAGCAGGGAAGTACCCAAAAGTCATGTTTCTAAAAGTTGATATTGATGAGGCCACAGATGCAGCAGCTGAGTGGAATGTTAGCAATGTCCCAAGTTTCTTCTTCGTGAAAAATGGCAGAGAGATTGATAAATTAGTTGGAGCTGACAGAAATTCGCTTGAAACCAAGATTGCCCAGCATTCTCGATAGTCTTTTAACGTGTGCAGCATTTTTAACCTGTCTTCTTAGTGCTTTGAGTATTCCTTCTGAGTTTGTGCAAATGCACAACTGCTCTCTTTTTCTACTTTCTTATTTTCTTTACTTTTGAGCTAAGTGGAACTTGAGTTTGTTATATGTTAAGATTGATAAATAACCGTATCAGTTGAAAGCCCAAATGTAAGAGCCCTTTGTATATTTTACAGAGAGATAAGTTATATATAGGCCAAGCATTGTCTATAAGCTGCAGCTTACGTTGCCAGGGACAAATATTTTGACTAATAGATCTGTGATATAAGTCTCTACCAACTGTAATTTGTTGCAGCACTATTCTTGGAATGAGAAGATGGGCACTTTGATGTTAATTCCTTTCACTCAAATTTTATGCATGATGTTACTGCCGCTGAATCTATTGCTCTCCGAGAAGTGGTTCGGTGGGCGGACGTCCTTTCCATCGATAAATGTATCTTTGAGAGTGATTCACTTAATGTCATTTACATGATGTTATCCATGATGTTTTTTGTGATGGGGATTTTTCCCTAACTGATGTAACTTATTTTGGCCACATGTCAACTTTTTGACTAATGCAATCAACCCATTTATCCAAGAAAGAAAAAAAAAAAAAAAAAAAAAAAAAAAAAAAGTAGATGGGCGACACATATTGTAGAAGACCAATATATGATGTGTGTGTTATAACCAGATTTTCTACCTTAGGTTCATCATCAAATGTAGATTCAGAAAAACTATCATTTTTTTTTTCAAGTGTATGAAAATTGCAACAATAAGGGTTGTACTTCACTGCTATTGGTGTGTGAATTTATGGTGTTGTTTGGACATCTCAATAGCAGTCCCAAAAAACAGGTGAGGGTTGTGGGAGTTTGACAAAGGTTGGCTTAAAAATTAAGATAATTTTGTATGTTTATACTAGTAATAGAGCACATACCCCCTTTTTGATATATTTTTGAATGATGTACCTAAAATATCCTCACTTCTTTTTTTAAACCTCATAGCTATAACTAATGTGATAACTACCATTTACAATACCCATTTTTATAACTCACGACTACTATTTTATCATTATTTTTTATTATTATTTATGTAAAAATTTAAATAAATATACTAAAATTATATAAAAATAAATATTTATTTGTATTATAAAAATTTTAGTACATGCATCGAATGTGCCTAAACTACTAGTATGAATTAAGGCATATTCAAGTGCTTAAAGAGCCTGGAACAAAATATGATTATCTTATGATAAGCAAGTGAAATAAACTTATTGCTAATGCTAAGTAATGAGGTTAAGCTCTCACTAATATTAAGAAATGAGGTTTCAATGTGGAGTTGTTACTCGTCTTTTATTGAAGGGATTTGAATTAACTCTTTTAATTAAGAAAAAAGTTCAAATATCAATTTGGTTATTTTGATTTGTGATCTGTTGACCCTAATTTAATTAATGGAATAGTTGATGCACAAGATACTCTTCCATCTCCCCAACCCTCCACGAAAGAAGAAGAAGAAGAAGAAGAGGAGGAAGAAGAAGAGAATCCTAGGTGAAAGGCAAATATTCTAATTTATGGCTTTCTTAACCAATAAAAGATTGGACTCATGAAACAGCCCATAAGTACTACATGTGAAAGCCTAAAAGTCCAAAGGTTGCCCTCAAAAGGATAAATCTGCAAATTGCTGGCTCAAAAGAAAAAAGATTGCAAAGCCATTCTCATGGGATGCATTTGATTTGGGTGAACAAATGATATTAAGCCCAATAATAGTTTGCAATAGCTTGTTTGATTTCAAAGATAGAGTGATAGGTCTATATGAAATTATACCTAATTCCAATTGAGCTCGTTTTGTTCATACTGTAAGGGGCTCAATCAAATTTTTGAGTGGACCATGAGATTAACTAATCACCTGTTCATGTTTGATAATAAAAATATAATATAAATCTTGAGACTGTACTTGGTATGGTGGCACTTCTGAAAATTTAGTATAATTTTCATTTATATATCAAATATCAAAGAAGAATATTGAATTGCCATTAGAATACATACTACTCTTAATCCTAGACCTGGCAAATGGGGTACCTGCGGGTAAGAATTGATTGGGTAAATTTACTCGTGGGTAAAATTACCCATTTTTTAATGGGTACGGGATAGTGGACCCATTACCCGTGACTATGGGTAATGGGTAACCCACGGGTACCCGTACTATTTTTTTATTTTTTTATATTTAAAGAAAAAATAATTTTTTAAATTTATATAATATTATTTAAATGTTAGTTGTTACCTAAATAAAATTAATAAAAGATGTCAAATATTATATTGAACAAATATTTTAAAGCATGTCAAATGTTTTGATTTGAAAACTACAACTTAAATATTTAAACATATATTAAATTTAAGTTATATTACATTTCGAAGTTTAAATTTAAATTTCATTATATGTCAAGTTTTTTGAACTAAAAGTTTAAATACCACTTAAATATTGTTGGTATCATTAACAAAAAAAAGTGTTATACCTTCCAAAATAGTTGCAAAAATTAGAGAAAAATTAAAAATTAAAATGTAAATAATTATTCACGGGTTACCCATGGGTACCTGCGGGTAGGGCCAAAAACGGTGGGTAAAATTACCTGTATTTTATTAGGTATAGAAAACGAGGCCCATTACCCGCATTTTTTTGGGTATCCGTGGATTTGGGTAATTTTTTGCCGGGTCTACTTAATCCAACCAATCAATGGAAGTGAAGATTACGCAATAGTGACTTAATCTTCCTTTAATCTCTATCGAGCTGCAACTACTCAAGATTGATAGTCAACCAAATCAAATGCAATAATGGAGAATTAAGCTGCATGAATATTTTAGAATTAAGCAATCTCCATTTATAGTTCTTATTGAGTGCTTTAGCACTTTTTCTATTATGTTTTAACTTTATAAATGATATAATCTTTTATCCTTCATAAACATAATATTTGAATACATTGGTTGACATATATTCATTTGTCTCCTAACAGTAAAGATTTAAAATTAAAAAAAATTATTTTAAATAATTTAAGATGCTTTACTAGATGATCTATGAAACAGTTGGTACAGTTTGATTTATTAGTTCAATTAACAGAATTTCTTTGAGTTAATGCAATTGCAAATTGAAACTTTTGTGGCGCATCTAAAAGCTAAATAAACACGTATTAAAGTAAGGTTTCACATAATTTTTTCTTTTCATGAGAAACTTGAGGATTTCAACAAAAATATTATTTTTTTGATATAATTTGCACATATCTAGGGAAAATAAATGTTTTCTATTTATAAATTACTAGCGACAATTGTTTTTCTCCCCCCCCCCCCCCCCCCCCCCACCCCCACCTTTTTGTTGAAAAGAGGGCTTTTGAAACTTCTCGATACTGATTATAAGGGAATCTACATTAAATTTATATTGAAATAAATTTGAGAAATTACTTATGTTCTTCCTCTTTTTTAAATAATGGGATAATTTTACATTATGAATATAATTTACAATGCTCATAATAACCAACAATGAACTTTAACAATTAATAAAAATTTATAATCGAGTAACGACTATGATTATAAAAGTGAACGAAGACCTAAACTTTAGAAAGATTCGACCAAAGACATCACAACCTTGGAGCCTAAATTTTGCTTCTTAAATTAGGACTCCTAGCTCCTTTATATATACATATATATATATTTATACATAGATTTGAAAAAAAAAAATATTGTTGATTCTCCAACTGCTTTTTATACGAGACTTAAATTCACGATTCATCTTATTATAGATTTATAACTTATTTTCTTTAACAATATCGCATTGGCATGTCAATGCACATTCAATGAGAAAATCAAAATAAAAGAGAATTGTATACATATTTTTGGCTCACCATGCATAGATTAAGCTCTAATAATTTGTCCTTCACTACAAGAATGCTAAGCAACTTGTATTAATAATTTGTGCTTTACTATAAGGCTTGAAGAGGCCACGGCGGAGGAGAAAAAGGCATATTTGGTTTAGGTCATAGTTTAAATTTTAGTACTTGTATTATGTATTATATTGGATAAAGGACAAAAGAAAACAAAGATTTATTACAATGTTGGGAAAAAAAACTAAGATTTTCATTTTTGGACTGTCAGGGATGGAGCTACTTCAATGATTTGTACAAGTGTTTCTAAATTGGATCGAAAGAAAATGTCATTTTGGAGTCATTCTAAATTGGATCAAAAGAAAATGTATTTTGGAGTTCTATCAACAATTTGCTTGCGTAGGTGAGGTTCCGGTATTTTTTGAAAGTGTGTGTGTGTGTGTGGGGGGGGGGGGGGGGGGGGGTTCATTTTCAAAGCAAAAAAGGGGTCTTTATTAATTTCTTTTTTCTTTCCACCAACAAGAAGAATAAAAATTATAGTTTCATTATGATCTTACAGAACGATAGTTAGTTAATTCATATCTATAGTATTTTTAAAAATATTCTTTTTGATTAGATAATGAATATACTTTAAATTATTTTTTGGGATCAATTGATTAGTCTTTTTCATATGAATACCATTTGCTTGAATTTTCTATTTTGGCTATCTAATGTTGATTTGGATTAATCTAGACCATGTGAATCATATTGATAATTTCTTCGGTTGATCTTATTCTCTTGATTGACCTTAATCCTAAAGTAAGAATTTAGCTTTTAGCAGAATTTATTTTTTTTTAAAAGAATTTTCTGATAAATGGTATTGTAAGAGCTTCAGAAATAATTTAGGATAATAAGTTTATTTATTTGATTATTAGTTGGAATTTATAAATATTTTAAATTACATCTTTCTTATGAGGACCGGTTGGTTGGTGGATGGGAGTGGTGATAATTACTATATCCATGCTAATTCTTGTACCAATTAGGATGGAGTGACTTAAATTATGTGATGTTGATTAGATGATGAATATTTTTTGTGCAAAGATTGAAATCGCATTTTTCTTCTAAAAAATTGATTAGTTTCTCAATATTAAATTATGGTATCAACCACGACTTTTAGAAATTGCAAATGAAAGTGAAGCCGCGTCAACTTTTCTTGTTTCTCGTTTTATTTCTTATGGGTTATGTAATTCCCCCATAATTTTATTTCATATTTAATCGATTATTTTACTTTTTTATTTTATTTATTATTTAACTAAAAGAAATGTAATGCCTTAAAAATTATTTCATATTTAACTAATTATTTTATCTTATTTTATTTTTACTTTTAAGTATTATTTAAAAGTATATATATAAAATAAATATCTAGCAGTAAATTCTCTTGATCAAATGATTCATTCCAAAATTTGGAAGAATGCGTGGTAAATATTTTAGTAGAATTAATATTATACAATTACTTGAAATTAATAATTGAGACATTAGGAATTAATAATGATGACATTAGAATTACTATAGGATTATCCTAGTCTCAGAAAAATTATAATTAGAGTTTCAGTTGGAGTAAACCATTTATCCCATAGATAGAGTCTCCACAGTCTAAAATCCTAGTCACTCAACAAAATATAAAAAGAAAAAAATATATAAATATAAATATATATGGATAAATTAGGTTTTACCTCCCTGTGATAATGGAAAAGAGCAAAAAAATTCCTTATGAAAAAACAATAGGCAATGTACCCCCTATGTTTTTAAAAAAATAGCAAATTACCCCCCTCCGATTGGCGGTGCAAATCACACGCGGCAAGTGAGATTGATTTTAGGATTTTTGGTGATGAAATGTCAATTTTGCCCCTTAAAATCAACCATTGGATTTATTAAAAAAAATTGACAGCTCAAATTACTTCTATCTAAAAAATATATATATAAAATATAAAAATATATTTATATATATCTACATATACATATTTATATATATAACCCACTACCCACTACCCCCGGCGGCCATGGCGGCCGCCTCGTTCAAGCAACGGTCAGGTGACCATGGATCTGCCATGGCCACTTGAATATTAAAAAAAAAAAAAAATTTGAAAACTGTGGCCATGGCTGGCCATTGTGGCCAGATCTGGCCCAGATCCGGCCACAATGCTGCCATGGCCGCCATGGCAGCCCGTAAGGTTTGGGAGAGGGGATGGGGGGTGGGTTGGGGGTAGATTATTAAATAATTATATATATTATCATATATATACTATATGTTATTATATATTTTATCATATATGTATTATAATGTATATATTATCATATATATGGTAATAAATATATAAATATAAACATCTTATAAAAAATATATATGTATATAAATATAATATATATTTTCATAAATATATATAATATTTGATTTGAAATAAATAATTAGAAAGAAAAAAAGCTATAAACAAAAGTTATTTAAATTTTATAAAATATTATTATATAAAATATAATATAAAATATGACATAAAATATTTATTTAGTAATATATAGTTTGTATAAATATATACATAAATATTTATGTATTTATAATGGATTATATATATATTATATTATGTTTCATATTATATATTATATATTTTATTTGTATATAATATATAAATAAAAAAGAATAAATTAGAAAGATGAATAAACAAAAAAAATTAAAAACAGTTTTTAAATTTAAAAATAAAAAAATTGGTATGAAGGAGATGAAAAAGATATATAAAAATATATTTAAAAAGAATAAATAAATAAAATTGACAATATATGAAGGAATTAGGGGTAGTATAGTCTTTATACATTAAAATTATGGTTAAATTGTAGCAAATCATATAGGGTAGGCGGTGTGCCTATTTTTTAAAATCACAAGGAGGTGCGTTGCCTATTATTTTTTCATAGGGATTTTTTTTTGCAATTTATGGATAACACAAGGGGGTAAAATGCAATTCACCCAAATATATATATATAGAGAGAGAGAGAGAGAGAGAGAGAGAGAGAGAGAGGACGGCAGAAGAAAAGAAAAGTGGAGGAACAGAAGAAGAAGAAGAAGAAGAAGAAAGACGGAAGAAAATAGAGAATCGGCCGTCGTGGTGACAAGAAAGAAAAAAATAATAGGGAGATTGACATACGCACACATAGTTTTGGGGTAAGAAAATTAATTTGTTTTCTTTATCTTCCAGTGAGTGCATGGTTTTCTTTTCCTATTAGATGAATTTGATAACCGCCATAATTAAGTCATGCATGTGAAATTGGAAAAGGCCATTTGATTGGTGAAATTGTTTCGATCCCTGATAGTGGTAAGCATTTCGAGAATCAATGATGTCCCGGATAGGCTTTCTTTTCGGAATTAGTGAATAATAGAATTTATCATTTGTATATTAAAATAAAGGATTAGATTAAAATATTTGTGAGCATATGGCATATTATTCCTTTTTCTTCACCACAGGAAACTGCATACCCCAAACATGTACTAAACACTATTTCCTTATTAAATGGTATAACAAATTAGAGTGATTAACCTAACCCACCGCTGTTAGTTTTAGTCGGATTATAAAAATAACATTGTTCTTTTGATTTGCATTTTCTTTCCTTTCTCCTGGGCATTAACATGAAGGTATATTGGGAAATATATATATATATATATACACGAAATCTGACAGATTAAGTAACGCATGTGTAATTTTGTGTGTGTATATATATACATAACTATTTTGATTGATTTTGTTGTTGTATGGGTTGAAACTTTAGTTATTTTATAGGTGTGAGATTTCATAAGGAATGGTATTTGAATGCATAGATATTTAGAATAAATCTAATTGATTGAGTATATTTAGGATTAAATTTTAGTGTGTCTGGGAGTTCAGTTTTAATTGTTTTGAAACTAATAATTATTGGTCTAAAAAAAGGGGGTGGAGAATTTGATTTTCATAATTATACTGGAGACATGATGTTGTGGACGACGCAGGTGGAGTGCAATTGAGGTTCTATAGGTTAGATATTAATTAAGTTAATGTTGCAATTATTTCGGTAGGTATACCAAGACTTGATATGATAAAGCCGGCTCTTGATTCATCGATAAGTACAGTGAGTGCCTAAACCTATAACTACTATATGATGTTACTTTTCAAAATTTAGAAGGATATATGTATAGTAATGCATGCTAAGAAATTTCTTTTCAACATATACTGCACTATAACTGTATTCTACTGCGCACGAAAATGATTTATTTTGTTTAACGATACAAGAAATATGTACCTTATGATTTTAATGCTTCTAGACTAGTAACTAAATTCGATGATCAATTGATTACTGTTACTGTTACTATTAGTTGAATCCAACTTAGTCTGGGTGTGTGAGAGACTTCACCGGGCAACAGCGAGCTAGTAGGTTGAACCTTAAGCCCCCATGGCCTAATCCCCCTAGTGTATAACAAAAGCCGTTTGTGGCTAAGGTGGGGTTGTAGGAATTCTCGAGGATGCTCAGGCACTGTTTTGGTAAGGTTGCACTTTGTCTGGAGTGATAAGGGACTGTTACAGTGGAAGTTATAAAGTTAATCATCTCATTTAAGCTTAGTATAGGAAACTATTTATTAAAAATTCTTGATTTATTACTGCTTGACTGTATAATGTTTCCACTTATATTTTTCTCAAATATTTTCACAGTACAAATTCTTGAATATTTTCACAGTACAAATCATGTTGAATTCATGAACTCACCTTGCACACACTTGGCATTCTCTGAGATTTTTTTCTCACACTCTTTCCTTTCTTTAACATCCTCCTAGTAGACCTAAATCCTAGTCCTAGTGAGGAGATAAATCCTGCATATAATGAGAATCAAGATTGAAGTCATAGATCAGATTTGGCAGTAGACTACTTTATTGTCCTAAGCTTATTATTTCTACTTTATTTATTGTGGATTCTAGTTGTTTTTGTTAATGTTAGGAAATGGTACTTGAGTTTTTGTGTTATTAGACTAGTATTGGATTTATTTGAATTCTTGTCTAACTTTATGACTTTGGATAGGTGATATTATTTATTTGGGATCAATTTTCACGCCTCGAGACTAGACTATATGGTTAGGTTTTGGGGCGTGACATTTCTTTTTTCTCATTTTATTTCTGGTGTGGTTATTAATGGGGAAGGAACCTTAGGATAAGAAAGTCTCATGACTTCAAGTGTTATTTCTGGTGTTGTTAATGTTTTTGAGTCGTATGAATCTAGAAGCATTTTCATGTTATATCTCAAATTTGGAAGCATGACATTCGCCTCATCCATCATTTATTAATTGGAAAAAAGTTTTCATATTTGTATTCACTTCCGTTAGTTAATATGTGCTTGATACACATTTCATATTGGGTGAATATCTACAAACAACGTGGGTAGGGGTAAAATTGTCTTTCCAATTTCATCTTTATAAATGGTTCCACTTTTATCATTTGGAGGAATGGAATTATCTAGTATTCTTAGTATTTTCTCAACTTATTTACGCTCTCATTCACAAGCTTTGAATTGATCATCTGAATATTGGGTGGTTTTCGTTGAGCTCATCGACAATCCTAACTTGTGCATTTAATTTCAAATTCAAGTAACTCATTCATACCCTAAGATACTCAACTTGAAAAAAAAGAAGGGGGGGGGGGGGGTTCCTACTCGCATCAACTGTAATCTATATGATATATATATATATATATATATATGTATATAAAAAGATATTTTACACATTAAAAGTGACAATTATGCAATGTTACACCATATTTTGGATTACAAATTATACTTTTTGTTTTCAATTTAATTTCGAAAATATGTTTAACACTCAATATAAAATTATAGAACCAAGTAATATGGCCAAAATATAATAAAATAATTTTATTACATATATAGGCACATATGTATCCTACATTTTTGAACTCTTGACCTAAGAATTATTTGTTATATATGGACCTATATCAATGAAGAATAAATATTATATGTCATTAAGCATGGGTATTAATTAAATTATACTAAATTAAATTTTTTATTTTTTTAACAATATAATAGAATTGATAATATGATAAATTAAATTTAGTATAGCACAATTGTAAATAAGTTCATAATTACAAGATAATTCGAATTAATTAAAATAATGTCTAAACAATGGTAAACAACATATGATAATATTTTAGTTTTTGGTAAAATATTCCATTTTATTCAAACGTGAAATCTGAAGTATTGTTTCTATTTCAATTTCCATATTTCTACTTCAGTACTTCTCAAGAATTTACCCTAATGATTTTGTCTGAGAAGTAAAATTACCTACTGCATTCACATAGATCTTTCTAAGATATATATGTCTAAAAGTTGTAGACAATCCCAGTGAATAATCATTGAACATCATCAAAAATTCGATGAAAATAACGATTATAATCAAACAACAAAGTGATTGGCAGGCAAAAAACAACACAAGTCAATCAGAAAACAAACAAATAAAGAACGTTCACTTACAACAGTACTGTAATAGGGAGTTCAGCAAATGAAATATGAATAGAATGAAGGGAAGCATTTTATTCAAGCAACACCAGACCTCGTACGCTTCAAGCAACCCGGACATCCTTTGAAATCACTTCGGCAGTTTTGCATTATTGTCTGCACAGATCAAGAGTCATGGAAACAGAGTTTGTGGGAGCAAGTGCGTAAGTGCATGGTTGTGATGTACTAGAGATTGAATTTTTATTCAACCTTGTAGGTAATAAAAGAATGGACGATGGCTTTTCTTTTTTGTTCAATCAATGGATAGAAGGGACTAAATGCAATATGTCAACGCAAACAACATTAAATTAACATGGGAATACAAATCCTGGGTTTTACTTACTTATCAATCTAGAACCAAAAGTAATCGATCATCAGGTGGAAAAATGGAGAGCTTGAATTCACTGACACTGGTGGTTTGCTCTAATTCCTGCTGCCTTTTCTTGGCTTCATAGATTTTCCTGGCTGAGGCTGCTGCAGATTTAGAACAACGGTACAAGTCCAACAGTTGGAGACTAGATATATCGGCCAGCCCAATTGGAATTTCTTGGAGGCGCTCACAGTTCCACAGCTCAAATCATCTAAGTCTAGGGAAGTGATGGCCTGAAGCAGCCCAAAAAATTAAATCAGTGTGTCCAATGTGCAAGACTTCAAGACTGCGAAAGCCGGCATTGGCTGTCTCCCAGTATTTCCCCATGAATGCTTTATCTTTTAGCTTGAGGACCTCCAGGTTCTCTAGCAATCCTAGGACAGACATATGACTCCAGTCGAGAAAAGTATCCGATAAAGTCAGGCTCCTAAGCTTTGGTGGGAACTTGCACGGTGGAGGAAGGCTGTGCAATTGGCCATCCGAAGGTGGATAAGGAAAAACATCATTTAGTAGCTTCAGCTTTTCAAGACTTCTCAATTTCCCCAAACAATCAAATGATCCAGTACTCTTGCCATCCAGAAGCAAGGATAGTCGGCCACGAATGCTCAATTCCCTCAAATTGCAAGCCCTTCTAAAACTTCTTTCGTGAAACTTTGTGCTGAAATTGCACCGAGTGTTTGAAGCTTTTCACCTCCTTTACTACTTTTTCCTGTCGTGGGCAAAGTAGCAGATGCATTGTCTTCAGATGCCTTAATTGAACCATCTTCCAAATATCTGCTTTGATTTCAAGGGTACGAGATCTTGTATCAACTATGAGAGTTTGTATGTTGAAGAGCTTGGAGAAGGCTGCTGGAAGAATCGCTGAATCCAAGGACAGGGCGATGTACCTCAAATGAAGCAAAAGGTACATGTCGCTGGGAATCTATTTGATGTAAAACTCTAAGAAGCTTAAAAGCTGCGGGGATGATACTAATGTTGTTTGAAGGCAAGGTGATTTCTTCCTTGGAGAAACAAATGACAGAGCGGATACAAGGTCCACAAGGTTTTAAAGAGAGAAAGTTCAAGACATTGGAATGTATACAAATGCGACGAAGCTTTTGATTGTCAGAAACTAGAGGGTTAAAACTTCCATCTCCAGACTTCTTCATTTCTTGGAGGAAATTCTCCCTTTCATCTCCAGCTTCAGTTTTGCAGAAATCTCGTAGCATGTCATGAATGCGACATGTTTTAACCCTACCATCACGCCTCATCTTATCAATTCTTACTAAATTTCTGCTAATAAGATCCTCCAAATAGTTTTCTGCAGTTTCCTCCGGGCTGATCCCTGGCTTTTGCTGTATGAATCCTTCTGCAATCCACATACGGATCAATTTCCACACCGGGATCTCAAAGTCTTCATGGAACATCCCCAAACACGGAAAGCATGCTCTCAAGTGAAACGGCAATTTATCATAACTCAATGATATAATTTTCTCCATTCGTCTCTCCGGATCCTCGTTAAGATAAGCACTCAAGCTTTCAGGTACTTTTTTCCAAGCATTTTTTCTTGCACTCATATGATCTGATGTTGAAAACCTTTTGACAAGAATGACTACTATTACCACTATCGCAAGTGGCAGCCTGCCACACTGCTCTGCAATTAGTTTTCCAAGAACTTCCAACTCAGAAGGGCACTCAGGCTTACCAAAAACCTCCAACTGGAGCGGCAACCAACTCTCATCTTGAGTCAAGAATCGCAACTTGTGGGAAGGTCTGTTGCGATTAGCATTGCAAGCCACTTCCTCATAACGACTGGTGATCAAGACTTTACCCAAATTATTGCTCTTTGGCAAAGCAATTTTGATTTTTTCCCAATCCTCAGCTGTCCACACGTTATCCATGACAATCAAGAATTTTGTTTCCTCCAGTTGATCAGCCACTAGCCAAGCTAACTCCTGATCAGTCTTGTGATACATGTACTCAATGAACCTGGTGAACTCTTTCAGAATGGCAAGAAAGACATCCTTTGTAGCACCCCTCCTCAGGACGACACCTCAGTCAAGGCACCACACAAATTCAATCTTAAATATCAGAGTTGCAATCTAACAAAAGGCCCATAAGTTCATTTCACATATATTCTAAAATGACATTCAATCTCATCAATCAATTCTAAACCAAAATTTTCAAAATAAACACCTACTAACTTCATAATATTAATATCTTACTGCATAACACATTAAAACCTTATAATTACAATCATACATATCACAACATCTCTAAAGTTTCATTCCGAATACAATACATCATAACTTATATTCTGTACAATCGTCAAAACGAAATCAATGACATTTCTTCCCAGATCATTCTCGAACCATCTCTTCCCTGTTTGATATCATAGAATATAGGAAGGTAAGTCCAAAGACTTAGTGAGGAATGCAGAAGGGATTTATCGAGGATGATTCGACTCGACAAATCATAATATAAACGAACAAATCAAATAGATAGTACTGAAAAGCAAACAGGAAACTCTCCTGCCATATTGCTCTAAGATCAGATGTCAGACAGACAGAGACAATCAGACAGATCAAACCCAAAGCATATGCATTCAAAGGATAGTCTAAGACGTGCACTGCCGATTCACCTTATACCAGACAAACATATCACCTAAGCGTAACAACTTAGTATATAGCAGATGCCCATACAAGATGTGTAGCGCACCACCGATGCTTAGGGGAAAGTCTCTAACACACCATCGATACCCAGGGGAAGTCCCTAGCGTACCGCCGACACCCAAGGGAAAGTCCCTAGCGTATCGTTGACACCAAGGGGAAAGTCCCTTGCATGCCTCACATAACCAAACAGATTGCCCGGATCGGCCCTTGGCCTCATAATCACCATACAAATAACAGAATTAACCGCTTATGCAGATGCCCAGGGGAAAGTCCCTAGCACATTGCCGATTTTAGGCAGAACAGATCAAGTAGACAAAAACAATGTCTATCAGGCAACATATAACAATAACAGATACAGATATGCCAGCATGGCCAAAATACAGATCAGATAACAGAAATGCTGACAAGGCAACAGATACAAAGCAAATCAGAATAGATAACAGAAATAATTCTGGGCGCCAGAACAGACAGAAACAGATATAGAACAGATATAACCCACACAGGGGTATTCAGAACAGAATCAAATAACAAACAGAATCCAAACACGGTTCTAAGTAATGTACAGAAACAATAAACCCACACAGGGGTAAATTTCAATAACAGATAGCTCAATAAGGTGCCAAATTGGCAGAGCCTCATAGGTATAACAATTACCAAGAGGGATAGATCCTCACTTCTTGCAGTTTCAGCAAAATAACCCTGGTCGTGATCTATTGATCAACAGGATCCACTCCTTCAACACCTAATCAATAGAGTACTTTCAAAGTCACTTTTCTATTCAATTCTAGTAATCTTTTAGAAATATATCACAACATTATCCTAATCAGACTATGCCAAAGAGTTCAATAAAACCAATTATTTCCCAATTAATCTTGATTCCTTAACAAGTCTAGTATTGAAGCAACAACTAATTCTAAAATACATAATCATCCTCGGCATTTCATTCCAAATTCATAACAATAGTACAATTACTATCATTTAGTTATTCTTAGTCAAATGCTGCTTAATCCATCAATTATTTAAAGTCCCAAAATTCTAACATTAACCAAATCTAGTCCTAAGTCTAAAATTCCAAGTGCAAGTTCTTGTTAATATTCATAATTTCCAATTATGGTCACTTTTCATAATGTCCAAATCCGCCATTTACATCCATATCCAAAGCATGGGAGGGTTCACTAATATACATAAGTGGCATATCTATCCTCAAATTTTAATCTTAACAAGATACAATATTAAAGATGTATATCCACATGCACGTATATATATATATACACACATACATATAAGACACCCAAATAAATCAAAGTTGGCTATCGGAGTTTCGAAACCACCAACCGATGACACATGAGCGCTCGTTGCATCGAGGAGATGAAACTGCCTCTCCGTCGCCACCGTGCCGCCGGTCTCCGTGGCCGAAAAATTGATACAGCACCACCGATAGAACCCTATCACCGAGAGCTTTCCAATGGTACCCTCGGTTTTTGATTTGGACGCCGGAAACCTCATCAAAACGCAGCCCGAAGTGGTCACGGTCAATAGCTCCGCCGCCTCTTTTCACCGTCTCCACCGCGTATCTCCACCATGCAACTATACCACTGTGTTCACGTCGTCGAGGGCTAGCTGAAACAATCCTCCTTTGCTCCATTTGACGCCGAAAATTGAGAGACCCACTTGCTCCAAGTTTTCGGTCTCTCTCCGCCGTGAGCTTCCGGTGAGCTGTCCGCCGCCGTTGATGGTGGAGATGAGGTCTCGGTGGTGTGGGAAATGAGTTGGGGTGGTGGTTGGTTGAAGGAAAACTCTCCGGTGGTGGTGGTAGCGATGGTGGTGGTCTCGGTTGTGAGGGAGGAAAGAAGAAGAAAATGAGGAGAAAAATGAAGAAGAAAGAAGAAAAAGGAAGAGAAGAAATGAAAGTCAAAATAGCATTTAATTTTGACTTGATGGAAAGCATGGCAAGCATGATGGAGGTATGGGTTCGGTGACTTCATCCATGCTTTCATTTTTTTTTTAAATAATAATAATTTAAAATCTCTTAATTTAATTCCCAAAATAAATAAAATGCATTTTTTATCTCAAAATCTTGTAAAATATCAATTGAATCTTATATAATTTTTATCACGATTAAATAATTCAACATTCTAATCGTATAACTAAAATTAACTGACAAAATAAATAATAATAATAATTTAACAAATATAAAATTTCGGGATCGTTACATCTTTCTTTGTGAAGTCTTGAGAAACATAAACTCAAATGTGGGTGTCGAATTCATAGTGGATTCGTGGATCACGAAAAATCTTCCCTGCTAGCGTCGTCTTGCCAAGGCCAAGCATGCCAACGATGGAGATGACATCAAGACCCTCAGTATCTTCAGTGAGATATCCTATTATCTTTTCTTCCTCATCTTTAAAACCTACGACAATATTGTCTTGTCTCACCAGCGGAGCCTCTTTGAAAATTTTCAAGAACAAAGATTTATAGAATTAGTTGGAAAACAAAAGCTATGCAAGCATCATAATACATGCTTAATTCCTGGATAAAATTTCAATGGCGTTCATATTTGAAAGATTTTGAGTTTTCAAATATTTTGAACAAATATTTGTGATCTCCAACAAGAGAAATATGGCCTGATTTGCTTTATACAAATATATATTCTTTTGCAGGCAAAATTTTAAATGAGCTATTTTCTACTAAAGGCATCCCTATAATTGGTATCATACTATAAAGCTGAAACATGAAAAGTGTGAAGCAAGTTTGTTCGCGCTGTTTCCTTAATCATTAATTCTAGATTTTCTTAAGAATTTTAAATTTTTAATTGATGGCTTTGAAGAAATTCGATAAGAACTAAGATGTTTTCTTCTGTACTATGTTTAGCCAAATTCCACAAAGCTTAACTAACTTCCACTCATAATGATTGATAAGAAGCACCAGCTAATTACAGAAGTTAGCAGTCTGTTTTAAATGTAATTATTCCATGTCCCGCAACAAATATATTAACATTACATCTCACTGAACTATTCTGTCTGAATTTCTTCGTGCCAAAACGCATTTTACAAGCCATCCATTATTCCATTCACTAGAACTGTAACCATAATTATTGGATTTCTCAATAAATGTATAATAAAATTTCAAAGAAAAACAAGATATAAGGAAAAAAGAAAACTCATAAAAATCACCTCTGACACTTCAGTGCCTACGTCTCCGACACTGAGGGTGGCGAAGTCAATCCCGATCGTGACGTCGTAGGCTACTTTGACTTCTTTGGCAATGTCGAGGAGCAACTCAATCGGCCGCTGAACAACTTGAGCCATTGTTGGTCGTTTCTTTGGTTCATAATGCAAGCATCTTTCAGCAACCCCCACAAATGCCTTTAGGCTATCTTCCGATATTTCGCCCCTCAGATCTGAAGCTACAATCTGATTAGGATTTCCCTCACTCATGTTTTCTCGAGCCCACTTGGTCAGAATCTGCTCATCCTGTGCAGCCAGTGGATCTAAAGCTGGCCTCCCACTGAGTACTTCCAACAAGACCACCCCAAAGGCATATGTGTCACTTTTCTTGGTTAGCTTACCGGTGGTGAGATAATTTGGGTCAAAGTATCCAAATGTGCCCTTGACTTTTGTGCTAACATAATTCTGTAATTTACTTCTACTTAAAGGTTTGGCCAAGTCAAAATCTAAAAACTTAGCCGTGAAATCTTCATCAAGCAGGATATTTGAAGCCTTTACATTGCGATGTATGAGTGATTTGCTAGTGTGCAAATAGTCTAGCCCTCGAGCAGCTCCAATGCATATATTAAGGTGTTGCTTCCACGTTAAAGATGAGCTGTTATGGTCGTTCCTTGCAAATTTGTAAAGGTGATCAACCAGTGTTCCACAGGCAATATGCTCATAAACAAGAATCATTTCCCCACACTCATTGCAATAGCCAATTAGAGAGACTAGATTAACATGTCGGAGTTCAGTTAATGTTTCAATTTCTGTCAAAAATTCGCGTGCCCCTTGCTTAGAACTTGATTTTAGCCACTTTATGGTCACAGTATCTCTCCCATTATCAATATGGCCTTTGTAAACTTTACCAAATCCACCATTTCCAATGAGATATGCATCACTAAAATTTCGAGTGGCTAACTGGATCTTAGCTAGTGAAAATTGGCAACAGAGTTGTTCTGCCCTGGCTGATGGCTTGTTTTCCTCCTCTTTGTATAAATCATGATGTTTACCAAGGCGAATATTGCTATTATAACAATTGCAATCGCATTTACGTGGCCAACAACTTGGAGTAAATTCTAGATAGTACTGTATGATGAATGTCGTGCCACAAGCATTGGATTTGGACTTGCAACACTATTGTCAAGATTGCTCAACTTCATTATCTCAAATCCTTTAAGGGGTCCATGATCATCCAAGAATTCATCATTTGATTGTAGGCAAATCAAGAGATCTCGTTTGCCCTCTTGTTTGCTCCCTTTCATCATCACCATATAGTCTCTATACTGTGGGATTCTATTCTCATCATCTTTTTTTCTGACTATATCAATATTAGTATCAGCAATCATTTCATTAATGTGGACTTCAAAAATAGCGCCACCAATCTCTGCCATCTTTAATCCTGCTTTGAAGAAATGAAGCCTGACCAAGTACTTAAATCCCACATCCACAGGTATGTTCCAAGTAATATGGTTGATCTTGCCTACTTTTCGCCTGGTAACTTTTTCCCCCATCCCAAACATATCACCAATATCACCAGCTGGCGAAACAGCATCCTTTTTAATATTTATTCGCCGGATTATTTCAAGTGCAGTGGCGTTGTCAACATAAACCAGAGACTTCTTCCCAACCATTCGGACTCCAATATCTCCTCTATGAAAGTAAGAAAGACTGGCAGGCACGGAGATGATCTCAACCCCATTTATGAAAACATATGTATCTAGTGACTGACTACTTGTGGGAGTGAAAATGACACTGAATTTTTGACTTTCTTCCGTGTTTATAACAAACTCCTTGACAAAAGAATTCACACCAAGAGCATCAGCAGTAAGGGAAGCGCTAAAGTTGCTAAGCAGGGTGAAAGGACTGGCTTCAACAGTAAACAAGTCCTTAAACCTTTTGAAGCCTCTGTATGGACCCAGATTAAAGTGTAGGCGAATGATTTTCTGACCTGAATTAACTTGAAATGCATAGGAGAACTGAGAATGAGACAGTATTGCCGTTTGGTACGGAAGTGGATCATCATCAGCAGAGATCCTCAACTTATGGATTGTTGTTGAGGCAGTTGACAGGCCCTTTAATCGTAGCAAGGAAGAGAATTTTGGGTTGTTTGTATCTCTGCTCCATTCCCTTCCGTTTTGTTCTGCAGAAGTTCCACTTGAGCCGCAGTTAACTGAAACATCATTGCTGAATTGGGTTGGATTGTTACTGGCAGATATGAATGCATTGAAGAAGCATGCAGATTCAAGCTTCAACTAGCTGATTCTGAATATTAGTACTGGGTAGTTGGAAATTTGCGAAGGAATGATGTTTTCTGATCAGTGATTAGTGCTTTCATATTCCTCAATGCTCGATTTACCTTTGCTTTGTTGACAGCAACTCTGTGATCATTTTTCAAGTTTCATTATAGTTTTTGTCACGGCCCAAATCCGGGACATAACATAGCAGTGCCCCGAAGCCCACAGACTCAGAGACACTAAACCTTAAATCTAATAGAGCTTGCTGGATTCCCACAAATTTTATTAAACAAATTCCAAAATAAATCATCACAATAAAAGAAAGCTCTAAACAATTGTCTTAACAATCAAACTTGAGTAATTGAGATCTCAAAGTAAATTTTTCTGAATAACTAACTAGGATTCTTAAACCTCAAATAACCTACTCTAAAGTGTCAATCTCTTATCACAATTCCCAAAACTGATCATCTTCCTTATCTTGAACTAAAGTATCTGCAAAATGGTGAATTGATATCTTATGAGCGACACTTCGCTTAGTAATAAATCTCCTTTCTCATTCTACCAAATTTGAGCAAGTATAAATGTCATGAAAAATCATTGAAAACAAAAATATAACAAATAATGTAAAAGTATTCATTTTCAGAAATATAACAATTAGTGTGAAAAAATTCAAGAAATATCTTATCAGAATTTTAGGATATACTTTCGGAGTAATTCAAAACAAAAATTACCCAACTTATCAAAAACTTTCAATTCATTAATTCGCCATGCTCATGAACTTTTGGGATTCTAATCAGTTATCTTGGCCAAGATCTTAACTACGATGCTGTTAAGGGGCTTTAGAATTCTTAACTACAATGCCGTTAAGTGGCTTCAGAAATCTTAACTACAACGCCTTTAAGTGGCTTCAGAAATCTTAACTACAACGCCATTAGGAGGCTTCAGAAATCTTTTGCTACTGTAACCCTATAGCACAGTTACGGAACTCGTTCCTACCGACAATTTCTCGATTATTCAAAGCATAGATCATTTTTATTATTTATTTCGATAAAAAGTACTATATCTTGTGCAAGTATTCAGAAAGATTTTATTTTACATGCTTAAATCCTAAAAACAAAGTTTTATGCATGCAGAAAAATCTTATAAACAGTTAAATATTTGCAGATAGAAAATTCTACAATAAATACCTTTAGATCTAAAAGTCTAATGAAAAGAACATATCATTCATTTTTTATGCATAAATCATTCGTGCAGAAAATATTTTCAATAGAAGAAGAATAAAGATTTACTTACACCAAAAATCTTAAAACCCAAAGATTCGCTCAGATTTGATCTACCACTTAAGCGTTCTCCACTAGTACTATGACAGAAAAATAGGAGGTTAGTACTCAAGAATGAAAATTCCTACGGATTTTTAAAGAACAAATTAAAAATATTGTATTTTCTTACCTCTACGTATGAGTTCTATATTTCCTACTATATGGTTATTTATACTACGAGGCTTGGTATTCTGGATAAATTAAAATTCTAATCTCCTATAGATGAGAAGAAAATTCTATCTTAACTTTGATAAGATCTCAATCCAAAATAATGATAACTCAAAACTGTAGAGATAGTTGTAAAATCCTAACTTATCAAGATTCTAACTATTTTAGATTTTGTCTAGCTATTATCATAGGTAATTAGAAGAATATGAAATATTAATGAATCTTCGCATGAGAGTAGAGAGGTACAAAAAATAAGGCTATAACAGAAAAAAAATAATAAATGCGAGTTAAATAAATTGCAAGTGGTTCTACAAGTTGAATGATTTTCTCCAGATATGATGATTTTTATGAACTTGTCGATTTTATCAACCAATCACAAATGCATAAGTCGACGCAAGTGACAACCAATGACAAAAAGGGTTTTATCAACTAATCAGAAATATATATATATATATGTGTGTGTGTGTGTGTGTGTGTGTGTGTGTGTCAAGGTAGACAATGAAATTGACACAAGAATAATATATTCTTAATCTTATGTTGACCTTTGTCAAATTGCTACAACTTTGGGTATACCTGGCAAGAAATTACCCATATTCACGGGTATCAATGAGTACTCCAAAAAAAAAAAAAAAGGGCTATGTTAGGTTACATTTTGTCAAAACAAATGTATACTTCTTTGCCAAAACAACTTTTAATTCCCAAAATACCCCTTCAAATCAATCTACTTATTACAAAAAATTCCATATACATACATATGCATATCATAATATTTTATCATTATTTTTATAATTAAAAAATCATATCCAATCATCACATATACATACTATATATTTTATTATTATTTTTACAATAAAATATTATTCAATTCTAATTTCACCAAAAAAAAAAAATCAATAAAAAAGTATTGATTTGGTTGCTACAGTAGAAATTGTCTCCTCTCAAAATATAAACAAACATACCAAAACTCCTCGAAATAATTTTCTAACTATTATCAAAACATAAATAAACACACATCACATTCCCTAATACAAATTTCACATTCCCCAACCCTACTCCCAAAACTCATTCTTCCAAAATATATCCGAACATACAATTCATATCCAAACATTACCATGGTAATGGGCCTCATTTTCTTCATCTAATAAAATACGGTTAATTTTATCCACCATCTAATTACTTACCATTTTTTTAATCTGCGAGTACCCACAAGTAACTCTAACCATATATATTATTTTAATTTTTTTTTGAGCTCACAAATTTTTGGAGGGTATAGCACCTTTTTTATGACAATAATAATGTTTAAGTGGTATTTAAACTTTTAGTTCAAAAAACTTTTAACATATAATAGGATTTAAATTTGAACTTCAAAATGTAATATAATTTAAGTTCGATAAATTTTTAAACATTTAAGTTGTAGTTTTCAAACGAAAATATTTAACATATTTTAAGCATTTGTTCAATATAATATTTGAAATTTGTAGTCTTTTTTATTAGTTTTATCAGATAACATTTAAATAATATTATGTAAATTGAAAATACATATTAATTTACTTTTAAATATAAAAAAATTATTATGGGTACCCATGAATTACTCATTACCCGTAGTTATAGGTAATGGGACCACGATCTCGTACGAATAAAAATTAGGTAATTTCATCCGCAAATAAATTTACTCAACCCATCATTATCCACTCTTGAATTACTTATAGGTATCCATTTGTCAAGTCCATTCTTGGGGCTTTTGAGGTCCAATATGATTGCATGCACCTAACTGTAAGTAATTAATAAAAATATTATATTTATGAATTAGTACAAACTCGTATGAAAAGTTCAAATATTTGTTCATTGATTAATTGACCAAATTATCCATATACCATACTTTATGCAATTTAATATTTTTTATTTTAAAATTTATAACTTATAAAAGAAAGGATGAATATAGGAAGTAGTTATTTACCTTTACTATTATATAATGTTAAAATATTATAAATAATTACAAATTATTTATGATTTAAAATACATAATTACAATATGTAAATTGTAACGCCCCCATCTCAGGATAGCACCTAAGCTGAGGCGCCACTTAATCCTAACTTAAATCTCAACTTATAATACAAGCAACAAGCCCAACAAAAAAAAATTCCAAGATTATTAGAGATAGCAATGAAGTTCAACCTAAACAAACCTTAACAAAAGTATAATTTACATGTCATGATAGATCCCATCATTCATCGTTTCATACATGCTGCAAACCTTAACATACGAGTGATCCTTTAGCAGATAACATATTATTTGCATGCCACATGTCAGAATTTAGTCTTAATATATGAACTTCTAATCTATTACCAACCATTCCCCGATCCACGCCTGAGGTCCGAGTTCATCACCTAAACCTGTCTGAGAAATCAAAGTGATACGGGGGTAAGTCCAAAGACTTAGTGAGGGACAAACTTACGAACAATTAGTAAGGATATATTGTGAAAGATTCAACTCAACAGATCACAAATTTAATAGTCAGAACAAGTCATATCAAGAAATAAGCAGTAATAATTTAGCAAAACATGAAACTCTCCTGCCTTATTGCTTCATGAATTGGGATACAGTCAAGTAAAGCAAACCCGAAGCAAATGCATTCCAACATATTACAACAAACCATGCATAGCAGATTCACCTTATACCAGTCAGTCAATTAGCTTACCAAAGCGTGACAGCTTAGTACATGGCAAATGCCTATACGAAACTGTATAGAGCGTCGTAAATGCCTAAGCGAAATCCTTAGCACACTGCTGATACCTAAGGAAAAATCCCTAGTGTACCATCGACACCTAGGGGGAAATCCCTGACATATTGCTGACACCCATGCGGAACTGCATGGAATGCCTTACATAACTAAACATCTCGCTAAGATTGGCCCTTGGCCAAATAATTCTTCGTACATATAACAGAATTAATAATCGTTTGTGCAAATGTTAAGGGAAAAATCCCTAACACATCGCTGATACTCAGGGGGAATTCGCTAGCATATCATGAATACTAGGTAAACAAATATGCCAGCGAGGCAAATGATAACAGGACAAAACAGTACAGAAATGCCGACAAGATAATACGATATCAGTAAACAATTCATATAAGCCATCATAGCTATTGAATGTTGTATAGATAAACAAGTGTGCCGGCAAGGCAACAGATAATGATACATGATGGTACAAATAATAATAAAGTCAGGCAATAAGGCGATATAGATAACAGCCAAGAGTTCTGGGTGCCAAAATAGACAGGATTCAGAATCAATAACAAGTGATAACCCTCATAGGGTGTACACATCAGATAACAGATAACAATCGAGATCTCAAGTAGTTTACAAATTTCAATAAACATGATGCAGTCAGTACAGAAACAAGAATCTTCACAAGTTTATCACAATAACAGATAGGTATGAGATAGTGCCAAATTGGCAGACCCTCACCTTTGTAGTCCCCAAAAATACAACGACAATCTGCAGTCTACTAATCAGCGGGACCTAATTCTTTGTCACCTATCCAAAAGATTTAAATCCACGGTCAAAATCCCTTCTCAACCTTAATAACATCTAGTAATTGCAATCTTACTAATAACGGTCTAAATCAACAACTACTTGATTAACACCCTAGTTGTAGGGTTTGATCGGTACTATAGTTATGGGATAGCATGGCTAATTATGCCATTAATATGGGAATATTTTACGAGGTTTATATTGGTACTAGCAAAAAGGCATAATCAGGTCCTTAATTATATATAATTAACTTCATATCATTATCCCAAATTAAAATAATAGCCTAATTATCTTAATTAACCTAATTGTTGTTACTTAGATCTCAAATTCATAAAATTAGGGTTTTAACACCTCATCCACTTATTTAACCAAGATTATCACATAATATACTAAATCCAAGTCCGCTAAACAGTTAAAATCATACATGCATGGTTTATAAGTCCAAGTCTTATATCAATTCTTCATCCTCTTTGACATAATATAAGATTTAGGGTTTTCTCTTCTGATTAACTCAATTAATTCCAAGATTATCATACAATAATACAAATTTGGGCTCACTAATTTTTATAAACACACATGCATGATCGAATCTTGGTTCCATATCATATTTCATACTCCCATTTGCGCTACAACACATGATTTAACAAGAATAAAACAACACAAGGAATTTAGGTCTGGATTGGTTGTGTTCTAGACAACCATATTCTCATTTTACACTATTCTGAAAACAAAAAAGGCCATTGTTTGTTGAATCATGAATGAAAACACCATCTATTTTCATTTTCATATCTATAAAAAACCTATAATACCTACTAATTTAAAAATAATTAAAATCCACCAGCTAATTAAATATTTTTTTTTTCATCATTCCAAGACAATAGGACCCACATAAAAATTTAATACTAATTTTTCGTCACATCATCATCCACTAACTTATTAAATAATTATTTCTTTTTCTATCTTTTCAAGAAAATGGGACCCACAATTAATTAAACAATAATAATTAATACTATTACATTAAAATATTTAATATTATTACTTTAAAATATTGTTTTCAATCTACTTTTTTCAAAATTTTCACAATTCAAAACCAATCACATTTTCATTTTCACACGCAAAACAATGATAAAATAAAAATACATTCTAGAACAATTAAAATAAAAACTAAGAATGAAAACACAACCAATCCAGCCCTTAATCCCCAAACTCCAACTTTTACCCAAGATATCCTTATCGATGCCTTGTCTTTACGAACCAATGTTGCCAGTGAGTTCACCACATCGAGATAAAGATTCTGTCTGGAAGTCGCCGGAGTGCGGCCATGCATCATTGCTAGAACTGAATCACGACACCACGATTCAACTCATCCAACTCCGTTGATCAGAACGCCTCAACCCATTTTCTAAGTTGCTGCCAGAGTCAGAAGTAATTGGCCAAAAACTGTCGTACCTCCACCACCGCCATCGCCTCACATTCTCTTCAAATTCATCACTGTCGGTGGTCAGAACCGGTAATTGAAGCCACCATCTTGACCCTTGAGCTGAGCCCATTAAAAACCATTACTGCACTTTAAGTTTCAGTCGCTGGAACGGAGCAACCCATGACCACCACCATGAAGCTCCGTTTGGCACCTAATTCCTAGTGACTCGCTGATTGGTTTTCGAAAAGTCTAGTACCATTGCATTTCGTTCATTGAGAGGAATGTGATGGTATGTTTGGTTTTGGGTTTTCGCCGTCAATCGAGGGAGTTCATCGATGACGGGAGAGGGGTTTGCATGTGAGAATTTGATGAAGTTAAGGGGGAGGGGAGTTGCTATTTATAGGGAACTTCCTGGAATTATGAATTCTACCCCAAAACTCTTTTCAGCTTGTCAATTAGGTCATCCATTAGCCATCTTCAAATTAGCTCCCAGCTTTGTTAGTGCCTAACATTGGTTGACTTAAAATATTTCCAATTTGACCCACAACTTTTAAAATATTGTACAATCAAGTTTCTTCAAATTACAAATTAACACCAAAACTTTCAATCTTCATGTAATTAAGTCCTTTTTATTAATTTTTTGGGCCCTAAAATCCAACTAACCAATATCTTGATTTCTAAATCCTTATTTTCTCAAATACCCATTTTTAGGGGTGTTACATACCTCTCTCTTAAAAGAATCTAGTCCTCAGACTCTCATCTGAGTACAATTCTGACTGGCAGAGAATAAGCAGATTCAGTCAATAATTCTACATTTTTCATTACATTCCGCCAAACTTGTTTCTTCTAGTCCTGATACATCTTCATGCCTCTCGGATGCATTGTGTATCTTGGCTTGTGTGCCTCATCCAACAATCTCTCCTTCATTTCTTCCGACACATTTATTTTCTTACGGAACAGAAGAATACCTTGATTATCAGTGTTGAACTCAAACTTTCCAGAACTTTTGACCTTTTCCTTATATTTTATCACTTATATATCATAACTTGGGCTCATTGCATTTCATCCTATGATTTGAATTGCACTTATCTCTGCAATCTCACTGGCTGTTTTATTTCTAGTACAACACTCATTCTTATGCTTTCTGATGCTTCTACTGCTAATAAGTAGGCTATTTCAGCCATTCGGCTCAAAGCATTAGCCACTACATTTGCCTTTTCGGGTGAGAGATGATGGAAGAATCATAGTCTACTAAAATTTCCATCCAGCAACGCTGTCTCATGTTCAGATCTTCATTTTGGTTAAATGGTTAACATATCTGAGTTAATTTAGTCAACATGTCAGCTATTTCAGAAAAGTTCTACACAGATCTTCATTAATAATCGACAAGACCCAAAAAATTACAAACTTCTGTCACATTTTTTGGTCTTTTCTAGATGACTACCGCCTCTATCTTAGAGGGATCAACCTTTACCACATCCTGGGATATCATATGCCTAAGAAAAACCACTTTCTTTACTCAAAATCCATACCTGTTAAACTTGCATACAACTGATGCTTTCTCAAGGTTCCAAGAACCATGCATAGATGCTTTGCATGGTCTTTTCTAATCTTCAGCTGGTAGTACTCTTACTTCAACTCCAGCTTTGAAAAGATTCTTGTCCCCGTAAAAAGTCAAATAATTCTTCTACATGGGGTAAAGTGGTATTGATCTCACTTCTTTTGGGAATACTTTTGGGTATTCCGCTACCACTTCTATGTCCTCAACTTTAAACTAGATCTTGGGGTTTATTGATAAGATACACCAAGAATTAATGTCCACCTTTTCTCAAAATCTTTTTGATCTCTAGCTCAGAAATAACTGGCATTGGGGAGGCGTTATCTACAAAAGGGCATTATGGTATTGGTATCTCATCTCCGAGAGTAACGCACTTGGTGTAGCAGTTCACCTGTGCTGATGACTATACGGCTAATCCCTTCCAAGCAACACATCATACTCTTGGATACGCATATGTGTGAGATTGGCTGGACATACTTTGTCCCCAATCGTCATCTTGGCAATCTAGATTCATAGTGTCTGAACTTCAATTCAATAAGCCCTAGTCTCGGGTTGCATATTTAATTTTAGGAAATGCGATAGATATGAAATAATGTAAACATCAAGATCATATAGGGCATTATCATAGATTTCAAAAATAGAAACCATACATTCTATCACCGCGTTGAGATCCGGTGCTTCTTATCCTGTTAGGGCATAGGCCCAAGCTCGCATCCTCTATTCCCTACCAGATCCTACTACTTGCTTTCCTTATTGCCTCAATCACATGTCATCTCAATACTTAAGAGTTTTCTAAGAGCCCACAAAACTACTACGGCTACAAACGGCTATTGACACCATAAGTTCACACTTACATGATAGTTACCTTAAGGAGTAGTCAAGCTCAACTTACATACTTGATATGATCAAAATATGAAGGATCAAACTTATCTCTAATGTTCAAAACTTATATAGTACTCTTAACTACCTGTTTCCCTTTATCCCAGTGATACTTATATCTATCATACACTTCTCTCGCCAATCACCAAATACATTAATTTCACTTTTAAACGCAAAGTGATTGTCATTCCTAGATTAACCTAAATCATACCTTACTAGTAATTCCACAATCCGCAAGAATTCCTCTTCTTTCACTGTTAAATGATATATCTGTATCGTTAAAGCAATCACCATTTAAATTGTTCTAAACATAAACAACATAGGTTGTTCTATGACTTAAGCTTTCCCAAGGCATATAAGATTATCCTCTATATCCAAATTTCCTTTACAAAGCATATATGATCTAGCATCTTTAGTTGATCTCATCAATGCAATTATTGATACTAATTGAAGAACCCCAAGAACTTGTACTTGATATATTTTCTAGTCGTACTTAATTGTCAGTAACCTGGGTAAAATCATTTCTTTAAATGTCCGCGAGATCATAGCCTAAACACATATGTAATATGGCTATTTCCTCAATTTAAAAGGTTCTCAATAAGATCATTACAAATCAATCCTAACAATACAAGCAATTTCCTATGTATCGTATCACATCCTTAGTTTCGACCTTAAACAAGCCTTAGTGCTCATTTTAGGTTTACTAGCTTATGAGGAAGAAGATATTCTAATTCTCAACTTGGTGTGTTTTGTTAAGCTCTTACTTCTATTCTGTCAATCCTTATTAGTGATTGAGAAGAGTAAAACTCTAGAAATTCCTGAAGGCTATCCTTTAGTGGTTTCTATCATACTCCCAAGATTTTTAACCCAATTTGCTCATCAATAAAGTTATAAGGTCCTCTATCTTACTACAATAAGTTTTATACCACAAGTCTTTCTATCTTCGGACCTACTAGTAGGAGGAAAATAAGATCTAACGTCATCTTCGGTTCTTTCCCTGAGATCTTCTAATTAGAGGGTCTTCCTTGAGATCTTCAAATGTTTTAACTTCACTGGCTGATGACCCTCCCCTATGATTTAGTCGACTGAGGATCACATTCATGTTTGTGGATGTTCTGGCAGTATCGTTTCTCATTGTATCGTAATTCCTAACCTTAGAGAATGAGTTAGGGATCAATTAGCCCATATCATGCATCTTAAGTATTAATATCACAATGGCTACAAGTAGTTCCAAAGAAAATGCAAGCTATCAACCAACCTAGTTGGCATCCTCAAATGCAGTACTACCTGCAACAATTCCTTTCCTATATCTCTAAATAACCAAATTTCCTTTTATCAGTACATAGCAGAAATTTTGTTCATCCTAAGATACTTACTTCCTTAACGTCAAGTATTATCCCAAAATTTCATTTCTTATTCAATCCGACATTCAAGTTCACAATAAAACCTCATATTTTCCTATCCCAAAATTTCACATTCCAAAATCATATCCTAACATAACTTAGGTATTCCTTACCTCAAGCATACCCATTAGAAGCTTTTCCAAAATCAAGCTTAGTCTCTATTAACCAAAAATTCCACATTTCGAGGATCATATCCTAGGATCAATCCCACAACAGCTCAAGTTTTCCTTATCCCAAGTGGCCGCATCCTAGGTGATTCCTAATTCAAGTTCAATCTCTAGGAATTCCATTAATTCCAGTCATCACAATCATTCCTATGTTTACCTAGGTCATCAAAGCCTAGGTTTTGATACCAACCTGTAACACCCCATCTCGGGATAGCACCTAAGATGAGGCACCACTCAGTCCAAACTTAAATCTCAACTCATAATACAAGCAATAAGCCCAATAGAATTTTTTTTCAAAATTATCAGAAATAGCAATGGACTTCAACCTAAACAAACCTTAACAAAAGTACAACTTACATACCATGATAGATACCATCATTCATCATTTCATACATACTGCAAACCTGAAGTTCAAATCTGACATATCACAATATCTCTAAGTTTAAAACCTAACATACGAGTGGTCCTTTAGAAGATAACATATTATTTACATGCCACATGTCAGAATTTAGTCTTAATATATAAACTTCTAATCTATTACAAAACATTCTCCAATCCATACCTGAGGTCCAAGTTCATCACCTAAACCTGTCTAAGAAATCAAAGTGATACGGGAGGGTAAGTCCAAAGACTTAGTGAGGGATAAACTTAAGAACAATCAGTAGGGATCTATCTAGGAAGATTCAACTCAACAGATCACAAATTTAATAGTCAGAATAAGTCATGTCAAGAAACATGCAGTAACAATTTAACAAAATAGGAAACTCTCCTGGCTTATTGCTCCATGAACAAATTACAGGTAGTCGAGATACAGTCGAGTAAAGCAAACCCAAAGCATATACATTCCAATAGATTACAACAAAACATGCATAGCAGATTCACCTTATACCATTTAGTCAATCAATTTAACAAAGCATGATAGCTTGGTATATGGCAGATGCCTATACAGAACTGTATGGTGCACCACAGATACCTATGGGGAAATTCCTAGCACACCGTTGATACCTAAGGGGAAATCGCTACACCTGGGGGTAAATTATTAGCATATCGCTAACATCCGTGTAGAGCTACATGGCGTGCCCCACATAACCAAACATCTCACCAAGATTGGCCCTTGGCCCAATAACTCCCCACACATATAATAGAATCAATAACTGTTTGTGCATATGCCCAGGGGGAAATTCCTAGCACATCATTGATACCCAGGGGAAATTCCTAGCGTATCACGGATATCAAGTAAACAAATATGCCAGTGAGGCAAACGATAACAAGACAAAATAGTACAGAAATGCCGACAAGGTAATACAATATCAGTAAACAATTCAAATAAGCCAACATGGCCATTTAACACTGTACAGATAAACAAGTATGCTGGCAAGGCAACAGATAATGATACAAGACGATACATATAATAATACAATTAGGCAACAGGGCAATATAGATAATAGGCAAGAGTTCTGGGAGCCAGACCAGATAGGATTTAGAATCAATAACAAGCGATAACCATCATAGGGGTGTACACATTAAATAACATATAACAATCAAGATCTCAAGAAATTTACATATTACAATAAACACGATCCAGTCAGTACAGAAATAGGAACCCTCACAGGGTTTATCAAAATAACATATAGGTATGAGAAAGTGCTAGATTGGCAGATCCTTACCTGTATAACCCCAGAAAATACAACCATAATCAACAGTCCACCGATCAGCGGGACCTAATTCTTTGTCACCTATCCAAAAGATTTAAATCTACAGTCAAAATACCTTTTCAACCTTAATAACATCCAATAATTACAATCTTACTAATAACGGTCTAAAATCAACAACTACTTGATTAACAAGGTAGTTTTAGGGTTTGATCGGTACTATCATTATAGCACGGCTAAGTATGCCATTAATATGGGAATATTTTACGGGCTTTATATCGGTACTAACAAAAGGGCATAATCAGGTCCTCAATTACATAATTAACCTCATATCATTATCCCGAATCAAAATAATAGCCCAATTATCTTAACTAACCCAATTATTGTTACTTAGGTCTCAAATCCATAAAATTAAGGTTTTGACACCTAATCCACTTACTTAACCAAGATTATCACATAATATGCTATATTCAAGTTTGCTAAATGGTTAAAATCATACATGCATGGTTAATAAGTCCAATTTCTTATATCAATTCTTCTTCCTTTTTGACATAATATAAGATTTAGGGTTCTCTTTTCCAATTAACTCAATTAATCCCAAGATTATCATACAATAATACAAATTTGGGCTCACTAATTTTTATAAATACACATGCATGATCGAATCTTAGTTCCATATCATAATTCATACTCCTATTTGCACTACAACATATGATTTAACAAGAATAAAACAACACAAGGAATTTAATCCCCAAACTCCAACTTTTACCCAAGATATCCTTACTGGTGCCTCCTCTGTACAAACCAATGCCGTCAATGCATTGACCACATCGAGGTGAAGATTCTATTCGAAAGTTGCCAGAGCACAGCCATGCGCCATCGCCGGAATTGAATCACGACACCACGATTCAACTTGTCCAGCTATGCTGATCAAAATGCCTCAACCAATTTTCTATGTTGTTGTCGAAGTTAAAAGTAATTGGTCAAAAATCACCAAAGCTCCACCACCACCATCGCCGCTTCACATTTTCTTCAATTCCGTCGCTCTCACTGGTTGGAACTAGTAATTGAAGTCACCAGCTTGATCTTTAAGCTGAGCCCGTCAAAACCCACTGCTGCACTCAAGTTTTAGTTGTTGGAACGAAGCAACCCATCACCACCACCGTGAAGGTCCGTTCGGGGCCTAATTTCCAGCGAATCGCATGTTGGTTATCGAAAAGCCTGGTACTATTGTGTTCTTTTCGTTATCGATAATGGTATGCTTGGTTTTGGGTTTTTGCCATTGACTGAGAGAGTTCACCAATGAGGGGAGAGGGGTTTGCATGTGAGAAGTTGATGAAGTTGGGGGAGGTGGGGAACTTGCTATTTATAGGGAAGTTCCTGGAATTATGAATTCCACCCCAAAACTTTTCTCATCTTGTCAATTGGGTCCTACAACCTTTTAGCCATCTTTGAATTAGCCCCCAGCTTCCTTGGTGCCTCACATTGACTAGGTTGGCTTAAAATATTCCCAGTTTAACCCACAAAACTTTTAAAATGTTGTACAATCAAGTTTCTTCAAATTATAAATTGACCCAAAAACTTTCAATCTTTATGCAACTAAGTCCATTTTATTAATTTTTTGGGCCCTAAAATCCAACCAACTGATATCTTGATTCCTAAATCCTTATTTTCTCAAATACCCAATTTTAGGTGTGTTACATAAATTCATAGTCATATATAACAATTTTATGAAAAATATTTAGTAATTATAATTCCTTTGAATTGTAAAAAACTTACACTAAATTTTAAAATCCAATTTATAATCAACTCTGAACTTCATTTTGAAAGGAATGAAATGATGAAATTACACCCACTTAGTTACTTACGAGATATTCTATGTAAAATTTTAAATTTTGACCATCCATATTATATAGTAGTGGTTGCAATTTACTGTATGGATATTTAAGATTAAAATGTTCTATTTACATTATGTTTTAGCTCGTGAAGTTCATCATTAAAAATTTAGAAGAACTTATGAATTTAGTAAAATTTTAAAATTACATTTTTAATAGTTTCAAAATTTAATATCTAAAAATTTCTAGCTTTGAAATTTTAGAAATAAATTATAGAATTCAAGGTTATAAAACTAAAGAAATATAATTTTTGGAAGTTGGACTAGAGTATGACAAAATTTTCAAAAATTAAATAACAATACAAAATTAGAAAATAAATCAAATAAAATAATATTTAAAAAAGTAGAAAAAAACTTATTAAAAAGAAAGCAAAAGGAAAAGGAAAAAGGTGTTGCTGATCCGATCGGCAATACCTTCAAAAATAACAAATCCCAACCACAGCCAAACATGTTTTAAAAACTAAATAATAATGCTCTTTCCTTTCAATCTAAAATTATGGAAAATCTAACAAGTAGCAGTTAGATTATGACAAAATACAAGATATATATATACATACATATGTGTGTGTGATTTATATATACACACACATTATTAGAATTAAGTTGTCACTATCCCAGATAGAGAGACCTTTACTTTTAGTATATAAACTTATTATCAAATTAATATAAATACATATTTAATTACTTACTTCTAATATATTATATGTAAATTTTAATTTGTGAACATTCAAATTGTAGAAATAGTTGCCACTATCTAATTGCTCCCATAGATTCCATGACATGTGGGGGCAAATTTTTGATTTTGTCCTCAACTAACAATACGAATTTTACACTTGTGTCCCCTTGTTCTCATCTGTGTCTTGTTTTGATATTGTTTTTTACTTGCTTTAATTTGTATTTTTACTTATTTCGGATCATGTCCTTGAACTAATATTTAATCTAATGATTATGGCACAAACTTAAAGATAACAATTTATTTTTAATTTGTTTGATTTTTAGTTAATATTTATCAATAAATTAGATATATATTTTAGCTTTGAAATATATAAATATAACAAATGTTTACTCAAATAGAGTAGTCTTTAAATATTATGCAGAATATGTATAATAAGCATACTAAATGTTTTACATAATAATATAAATATTTTTCATTGACTCCAAAACATGAATATATATTTTTGGAATTCTAGTTGCAGAACATTTTTTTTTTTTTTTAATTCATGGACCGAATTTTTTTAGTAAGGGCACAATGGACATATAAATTATAGTGGAAAGTATCAAACAACAGAAAATGGATTGTGGGAGATATGAGTGGGGGGGCTAATTTATATGCAATCTTGTATATCAAATAAGCTACTAAAATTATGAGTGATGACTAATATCTCATTGTACCACTACTACAATACCTACTATTACCAAAATACCAAATCAAATGTGGCCTAAAAATATTATACATTATTACTTTTAATAAAATTAGGGTAAACTTAACATAAAGTACTACTTATCATTTAAAAATAATTAATATAAATATATATTAAAAATAAATCTTTTATGCATAAGAAATATAGACTTTATAAATTTCCACTCCTATATTCACCACACTCAATATTTTTTAATAAATTACCTAAATTCATTTTCATTTTTAAATCTAAATAATAACTAATTTTTGACTAATTTAAAAATCCTGAAAAACCAAAAATAAAATAGAAACATCAACAAACTTAGGGGTGAGCATCGGTCGGTTCGGTAAAATTTATCAACCGAACTGATCGGTTAATTTACCGAATTTTATAAAAATTTCTGACTGTTCACCACACTGAAATTTTCGGTTAACCGAAAGAATTACCAAAAAATTTCAATTTGGTTCGGTTAATTCACCGATTGACCATTTTTTTTTTCCTTTTCATTTTAAAAGTCAAACAAGAGCTAATTTTCTACCCCAAAAAGCAAACAGATTGTGCAAACTGCAAGCTAATTTAAGTTCAACATTCAACATTGAACATTCTGAGTCAAGATTCAAAACATAAATATGATCCACCCATTTAATCCATCAAAATTCCAAAAGAAATGACATCAAAATTCAAAAGGACCATTCATCAAAGTTCAAAGAAAAGCAAACCAACAAATTCTAACTACAACAAATACATTCATCAAAATCAAATCAAAACATCAACTTGCAACAACATTTAGAAACCTCCAAATCTCCATAATTCAATCAGCTAAGCATGATCCAAGAGAGCCAAATGGATTGACTGTCCCAAAAAAAAGAACCTCCACTTTGCAAAAGATCAACGAAATCTGAATAAAAAATCAAGTAACAAATCATGTTAGCAACAATTTATAGTTTTCTACATTACTTATCAATGGCAAACAAGTTAACTTAGAATATTACTCTTTGTTGAATAAATAGAGAAAGTACCAAATCAACTGATTAGAAGCTAATCCCACTCAGGCCACTTCCACCAAACCCAATAATTGGCAAATATGAATTATCAAAATAAGTTATTTAATTACTAAATGCACACAAGACTAAATAGAACATGTAAATGATTTGTAAAAAAAAATTATAACATACCATTCTCAAACTTCTCAACTTCATCTAAATCTTCTTCAACATTTACATGTTCTATTTACTTCTCAACTTCATCTAAATCTTCTTCAACATTTAATTGATGAGACTTTCGAAGCCAATCTTGTGCACATATCAAACCTTCTACCACCTTAGGAGTTAAAGAACTTCTGAATGGATCAAGAACCCTCCCGCCTGTGCTGAACGCAGATTCAGAAGCTACTGTGGAGATAGGAACAGCCAAAATATCTCGAGCCATGTGTGAAAGGATTGGAAATCGCTCAGAATTGAGTTTCCACCACTTTAGAATGTTAAAATCATCTTTTTATCATCCTGCAAGGCCTCATCTAAATATAAATCAAGCTCAGATTTCTATCAAAACCACTTCTACTCTCCATTTTTTGCTTCTTGGCCATTAACTTATAATGTCCTCTTGGCTTTCCAATAACCACTAATTCACTACTTGAAGGTGTACTTGATTGACTTGTTTCATTTGTTTGGTCACTCTCGGGTTGAAACATCTTCTTATACTCCTTAAACAAATCATAAAGTGCCTCTTTCACTCTCTCAAACAAATTGCTACCATCATCGACATTATAAATATCACGAAAAACAACTTCCATTGCCATAAATTTTTCACGAGGATCAAGTACAACAGCAAAAAAGATAAGCTTATTCATTCTCTCAATATTTCCCCAATATTTGTCAAACTTTGTCTTCATTCTTATACCCATTCCCCTCACATTTAAATCATCACTTCGAGTCCATTCTAGATTGCACCAAGTAAATCACTAATTTCAGTCCAAAATGTATTAAATGTAACATACAATGGGCCAAAAATGCGTAAAGTGGTATCATAAAAAAGTTGCAACATAGCAGTCATTCTTCTCACAACATCCCAATCTATGAAACCCTTCGAACTTACATCAACATCAACTTTGAAGTATGGATCTGTTAACTCAAATATTTCAAATGCTCTCTCATACTTCTCAGCTACACTCAACATTAAATAAGTAGAATTCCACCTGGTGCACACATCTAAACACAATGAACTCTTGCACTGAATTTGCACTGACTTGGCACACTCCTTGAATTTCTTAAGTCTAGCTAGAGATTACCTAATATATTTCACTGCCTCCCTAACCCATTTGATTGATGAATCCAAATCCTTTAAACCATCAAGCAAAATTAGATTGATTATCTAAGCAATGCACCTCATGTGTACGTATTTGCAATTTCCAACACTAGTTCCCCAATTAATAAATTTCTTTTTCAAGTAATCAATTGCAACATCATTTAAGTTAGCATTGTCCACTGTAATAGTTAATAACTTATCTATCCCCCCACTCAAGTAAGCATGTCTCAATTGCCCTACCAATTAATTCACCCTCATGACTAGAAATTTGACAAAAATTCAAGATTTTCTTATGCAACTTCCAATCCTTATCAATGAAATGAGCAATGATGCACATGCAATTAATTTGCTAAATGGATGTCCATGTATCAGTAGTTATAGAAATCCTTTGCTCATTCTTTTTCAAATAATTTTTCACAACCAGCCTCTCATCCATATACAACTGAAAACAATCACGTGAAACAGTCCATCTAGAAGGAATTTTGAACCTAGGGCATGCATCATGCATAAACTGTTTAAACCCTTCTGCTTCAACAAATTTAAATGGCAGCTCATCAATAATAATCATACATGCAAGACTTTGTCTAATAGCTACTTGATCAAACTTCCAATTTGACAACGTACCAGTATTTTCACAATCCCCCAATGGTTGCAAAGACAAGTGTTTTTGTTTCCCATCTTCATTACCTGGCATCTTCTTGCATGCTTTCACATGATAGTTAAGTGCACTAGTGCCATTTCTCCTAGTATCAGCAGCACATTCTTTTTGACAATACTTGCATTTGCCTTTGATGAAGCCCGTTTCTTTATCAACAATCATCTCAAAATGTTCCCATACTTTTGACCTTTTTTTTTTGGAGCTTCCCGGATTTTTCAGTTTCATCACTTTCGATATAGATACTGAATTTGAATTCTCCTTTTCTTGGGTGCCTTGTGGCATTTGATGGGATTCTTGAGAATCTGAAAACATCTAAAAAACACCAAACAATCACAAAACAACATGAATTAGTTTGACATATTTTAATTAGTTTGAAGAATCTACTAAATAACTGGATGGTTATTACAGAAACATATATTACTAAGTTTGATGACATCTTGAAAGTCATAAGGTTATCCAAAATATTCTCATCATTCAAACTATTCATCAAAAATAAAGAATTGTGTTTTGTTTGCACTATCTTTTCTCTCGTGCAGCAAATAGCTAAAAGGGAAATCAAATTACCCATGAAAGAGAACATCTTGCCCAGTAAGATTATCCACATTTTCATTTCTTATATCAAATGAAATCTCGGTATTTTCTTAATGTAGTTATTCTTTCTAACTGAAATGTGAAATTGCAAAAATTTCTATCAAGATTCAAAAGAGGAGTTCATAACTCAGAACACAAACAGAGAAAAATAAATCTCGTCAAAGCAAGAGATAAAGTGGTAAAAAAAAAAAAATTGGAATAAAGAACAGAGAAGATTGAAGAATAAATAACATAGAATTTGCTGACCGAGGGCCTGCTC
This sequence comes from Jacaranda mimosifolia, assembly GCA_018894105.1. Taxonomy (NCBI): domain Eukaryota; kingdom Viridiplantae; phylum Streptophyta; class Magnoliopsida; order Lamiales; family Bignoniaceae; genus Jacaranda; species Jacaranda mimosifolia. Next base: position 2,069,260 of record CM032124.1, on the reverse strand, counting down.
TGGCAAGAACTTGGTGAAGTTGACTGATTGAGTGGATGGGAAGTGGGCCGTGAAGACTGCTACCTGCTGGCTGCTGGTGTTGACGAAAGTGATTGGCAAGGGCTGGAAGCTGGATTATCTGGGCAGTAGGCTTGGAATGGCCGAGTGGGTGATCGGCGAGGACTGGGTCACTGGCTGAAGCTGACTGGCTGAGTGTGGATGGGGAGGTGTGGATTGGGCAGTAGGCACTGAGGCGAGGGGTGAGGGCCGAGCCGTCGAGGAGGATCATTAGTTTTACCGATTTGGGATGGGCAGGGCACCGGGCGACGAGCGACGGGGCGACTGGCGAGTGTGTCATAGTGTGAGAGAGAGAGAGGTTGACTGTGACTGGCGGTGGCTGTGGCTAAGAATTCAGATTTGAGAGCTTAATCTTGACTTTTGAGAGTGTAAGACTAAGAAATGAGTAAAATGAATTGTATAAGCCCTAATACAAAACGATGTAGTTTTTGTTTTGGTTAATTTGGTTTTTAACCAATTTTTTATGAAAATTAACCGTATCGTACCAAAAATTGAAAATTTTAAAATAATTAATTGTTAACTGAACCGAAAATAAATTGGACAAAACGGTTCAATGAATTCAATTTCGGTTCGATCGATTAATCAATTTTTTCGATTAATGGATAATTTTGCTCATCCCTAACCAAACTTGCTCCAACTCCGAGTTTGCGTTTCAAGAGTCGACCAGGTTCCTGCAAGTCAACTAATTAACCTCCAAAACAGTCTGTGAAGATCCACAGCAGCTTACAGCTATTATTATCACACAGATTACAAAGCTATGAAGAAGCAGCTGCTGTTTGCCTTCAAATTCGTCGCCCTAGCCCGCACACCCACAAACAAACGCAGAAATCTCGAAAAATCAATAGCAGTATTATTCGTCCTGGAAAATCTGAAGCGGGTTTTGCTGTACAATGCCCATTTGACCCTCAACGCCAAGAATCAGGTCGAAATGCTGGAGAATGATATTCGTCTTTTCAAAGCGTTCCTCAAAGACTCAACGAAAATGCACAAAAGAGATGAGGCTCTGGAAGAACTAGTGGAGCAGATTAAGGACGTGTTGTGTGAAGCTGAAGATATAAATTTGTGTTTTTGGATCAGTCTGAGGAAAACACGGCCCGAAATTTCCTCCACAGAGCTTTTGGTGGGCTGATGACACTCATCAGCATAGCGAAAGAAGTTAGTGCTATCAGGGCAAAGGTGAGAATTATATATGATGAGAGTAGGATTGTCTGTGCCACCAGGCGAATCAGAGGGCGGCGCCTGAAGAGGCCACGGCGGAGGAGAAAAACGCATATCAGGTTTAGGTCTGAGTTTTAATTAAGATTTGTATTATGTATTAATTGATATTGTTCTCTTGATTGATCTTAATTAATCTGGGTTAAGCAAGGTTTGGGCGTAGCAGAATTTATTATTATTTTTTTTCTATTTTTGAAGAATTTTATGATAAATGGTTTTCAAGAGCTTCAGATATAGTTTGAGTCTTGACATAATAAGTTCATTTATTTGATAAAAAATGGTTGGAATCTATAAATATTTTAAAATAATTAGTTTTGGATTAGGACCCGTTTTATTGGTGGATGGGATTGGTGATAATTACTATATCGATGCTAATTTTCGCATCAATTAGGATGGAGTATTTTAATTGTGTGATGTTGATTCGCGAATGGATAATTTTTGTGCACCAAGATTGAAATTATGTTTTATTTATTTATTTATTTTTTATTCCTCTAAAAGTTGACCAGTTTCTGGATATTAAATTATGACATAGAATCATTCAACGACGACTTTCAGAAATAAACAATGAAAATGAAATCGTGCCATCTTGTTTTATGTTGTTTGTTTTAATTCTATTGTTATTAATGGCTGGTAACCTTGAAGTCATCGCAGATCATTCTTCAGACTTACGACAGGACAGAGCTTGAAGCATGAATCTGTATCAAGCTTCACTTGCCTTGCTATTTTTCTGCTTCTTCCACGCATTCATTTTCGCTAGTAACAATCCGACTCACTTCATAGGTGATGTTTCAATTAACTGTGGCTCAAGTGGCACTTCTGCAGCACAAAATGGCAGGGATTGGTGTGGAGATATAGAGATAAAAGGTTCTTCCTTGCTACAAATAAAGGGCTTATCAGCCGCCTCAAGCGTCATCCATAAGTTGATGCCTGCTGATGATCCTGTTCCTTACAAAACGGCACGACTGTCTCGTTCTCGATTCTCCTATGCATTTCAAGTAAGCCCAGGTCAGAAAATTATCCGCTTTCACTTTAATCCGGGTTCATACAGAGGGTTTAAAAGGTCTGAGGACTTATTTGCTGTTGAAGCTGGTCCTTTCACACTACTTAGCAACTTTAGCGCATCCCTTACTGCTGATGCTCTTGGTGTGAATTCTTTTGTCAAGGAGTTTGTTATAAACATGGAAGAAAGTCAAGAGTTCAGCATAGTTTTCACTCCTGCAAGTAGTGATTATTAGATACATATGCTTTCATAAATGGGATTGAGATTATCTCGGTACCTGCCGGTGTTTCTTACATTCACAAAGGGGATATTGGAATCCAAGTGGTTGGAAAGTCTTTGGTCTATGTTGATAATAACACTGCTCTTGAAATAATCCACTGGCAGGATTCTGTTTTGTCGACTACTAAAATTGGTGACATGTTTGGGATGTGGGAAACGGTTCATAAACGAAAAGCAAGCAAGATCAACAATATTACTTGGAAAATATTTGTGGATGTGGGATTTAGATACTTGGTCAGACTTCATTTCTTCGAGATAGGATTCAAGATGGCAGAAATTGGTGGCATTGTTTTTGAAGTCCACATTAAGAAATGAATGTTGACACTAATATTGACATGGTTAGAGAAAATGATGATGAAAATAGCATCTCCTGGTATAAAGACTGTGGTGCTGATGAAAGGAAGCAAACAACAGGGCAAACGAGACCTCTTGATTTGCCTACAATCAAATGATAAATTCATGGATGGACATGGACCTCTCAAAGGATTTGAAATAATGAAGTTGAGCAACCCTGAAAATAGTCTTGCGAGTCCAAATCCCTTGCCTTCAGCACAAGATTCATCATCCTATACATTCCAAAATTTACTGAACGTTCTTGGTCAAAGAAATGTGATTGCAACTGTCGCAATAGCAATACTTGTTCTCGTAAACATCATTATTTATTTACTAAGACAAATTTGGGAATCTAGCAGTACAGTGGAGGAAAACAAGCCATCAGCTAGGGCTGAACGACTTTGTCGCCACTTTTCACTAGCTGAGATCCAACGAGCCACTAGAAATTTTAGTGATGCACATCTTATTGGAAGGGGTGGATTTGGTAAAGTTTACAAAGGCCTCATTGATGGTGGACAAGAGATTGTGGCCATAAAGCGGCTAAAACCAAATTCCAAGCAAGGGGCATGGGAGTTTTTGACAGAGATTGAAACACTAACTGAGCTCCAGCATGCTAATCTAGTCTCACTAATTGGCTACTGCAATGAGCATAGGGAAATGATTCTTGTTTATAAGTACATGGCCTGTGGGACTCTGGCTGACCACCTTTATAAACTTTCAAAGAACAGCAATAACGGCTCATCTCTCACCTAGAAGTAATGCCTCAACATATGCATTGGAGCTGCTGAGGGCTTGATTATCTGCACATTGGCCAATCACTCGTACATCGCGATGTGAAGGCTTCAAATATCCTATTGGATGAAAATTTCACATCTAAGGTTTCAGACTTTGGCTTGGCCAAACCTTTAAGCAGAAGCAAGTTACAGAGCTATGTAAGCACAAAAATCAAGGGTACCTTTGGATACTTCGACCCAAATTATCTCATCACCGGTAAACTAACCAGAAGAAGTGACACATATGCCTTTGGAGTGGTGTTATTGGAAGTTTCAGTGGGAGACCAGCATTGGATCCACGGGTTGCAGAGGATGAGCACATTTTGGCCAAGTGGGCACGAGAAAACATTACTAAGGGAAAAGCTGACCAGATTGTAGCTTCAAATCTGAGGGCCAAATCTCAGAAGATAGCTTGAAGGCATTTGTGGGCGTTGTTGAAAGATGCTTGCATGATGAACCAAAGAAACGACAAACAATGGCTCAGGTTGTGCTACAGCTTGAGTTTGCACTTGAGCAGCAAGAGAGCTCAAAATCTCCAGTATCAAATGCGATAACAAATGATGTGGATGATATCCATCCATCTAAAGATGATAATAAGTTATCAGTCAGTGCTACACAAGTCACAACGGCCTCCACTGATGCGCAAAATATGACACCCCCTAAAAGAGCAAACTAACAGAAAAGAAGCTAATGCGGAGCCTCCATCTGAAACAAAAGATGGGAGAAAAGCCACAATGCATAAACCATCACGACTTTGGCCATGGGATGCAATTTGGAACAGAATTAAACCATCTGGCAAAAATGAATCGTCATTATTAGGTATGAATCTATATAGTCACAATAAAATTCAAAAACATTTCCTGTTCATATTTTGATGTTCAAACTTTTGCTGTCTGCCATAGTTTCTTAATCACAATGGAAGCAATTTTATGGTTACTAGTCATGCTTTTGAAATGTTTGAGAACAAACTTGACCTTGAATGGGAAGCTCAAGTGAAATCCATTTCTAGTTAAGCCCAAAGTTTTGAGTACACTGCCACTATGGCTTGAATACTTTTCACCATATTGTTTCTTATTGGCGACTTTCTTCTTGACAAAGTTTGCAAATATCTTATTTACCATAGTTAAACTTATGAAAGATTTTCTTTAGGCAATCATGCCACAGAAACAGCACAAAAGGACAAACAGACTATTACTATGCAGCCGAGTGCTGCCCCTGCTATTGAAATCGATGAATTGAAGGACATTACTGGTGATTTTAGTAATAAGTGTCTTATTGGTGAGGACTCCAGTGCACATGTATACCATGGAGTCCTGAAAAGCAGACAGGCTGCAGCGATTAAAATGCTAGACTTTAGAGAGAGGCCAGATGAAGAATTTCTAGCACAGGTTTGCCACAACACTTCTTGTTCATATAGGTGCGTAGAGTATAACTTTCGATAAAGATGTGTTGTTTGTACTTTGTACATGGTTTTGCAGGTTTTAATGGTATCCAGTCTAAATCACAAAAATGTGGTTGGGCTACTTGGTTATTGTGTGGATGGCGGTCTGCGAATCTTGGCCTATGAGTATGCACAAACGGGTCCCTACATGACATTCTTCATGGTGAATGCTTCTTAATTTATGGCATTGATTTGAAGCTACTTTTTTTGACTTTTCTGTTTTGTATCTTTAGACTGATTATCATAGATTTTTCTAAGTGTATTGGTTCAAATGCAATAACATCGACCTTTCATGGGTGAATATCCCAGAATTATCCATTGTTGAGATTGTTTTAGAAATCAACTTTTGATTGTTTATTATCATAAGTGCCTTCCAATACAATCTTTATTATGTTCATCCATTCTAGCTTCTTGTTGCTTATCTCATGCAAAATATTAGTGATAAATATTCTCTTATATGAAGGACAAAAAGGCATCAAGGGCGCAGAACCAGGTCCGGTTCTTTCATGGGACCAAAGAGTTAAAATTGCTGTTGGGGCTGCGAAGGGATTAGAGTATATTCACGAGAAGGAGCAGACTCATCGCCATATCAAGTCCGGCAATGTTCTACTTTTTGATGATTATGGTGTTGCTAAGATAAAAATGTCTGATTCTGATCCGTCAAATCCAGATCCTCGCATGGATTTTCTTTACGCTCCCATTTTTAATCCTTTGAGTTGTCATTACCCCCCTGAGTATGCTCTCTTTCTTGGTTTTCCTAGAAATGAACAGAACTAGTAGTTTGAATTTGTTTTTTTTCTGAACATGAACTTAAATTTCTTTTTCGGGTGGTAGATATGCAATGACCGGCTAGCTAAATGCGAAGAGTGATGTGTACCGAAGCAGCTTCGGTGTGGTGCTTCTGGAACTCTTGACTGGCCGTAAACCAATTGATCAGACCCGGCCAAGAGGACGACAGCCTCTTTTAACATGGGTATGCAAATTTCCTAGTCATAATTATTTTCTTCAACTTTATCAAGGGCATCCACTTAGCATAATTGATTAAAATTTTCAGATTATAAATAAGCAGGCAACGCCAAGGCTCAGCGAAGACAAGGTAAAGCAGATTGTCGATCCTAGACTGAACGGGGAGCATCCTCCAGAGGCCGTTGCAAAAGTGAAATCAACAGTAGCTTTGCTGAATAGCCTACATTTCAAACTGAACTCGTGTTCGTTCCATACACATGATTGCTTAGAACATATGGCTGCAGTTGCTGGATCGTGTGTGCAATTTGATACTCATTTCCGTCCAAAGATGAGCATTGTGGTATAAGAACTCCAACCTCTTTTGAGTTGGGATTCCCATATAAATACCAAATCTTGTCAGGATTTCTCTAGGAATTGAAAATAGTTGAAATTAATGGATTGTCTCTATAAGAAGTTTATCCTTTGAAGGAAAATGAGAAATCAGATGCATAGGCGGCTCTCAACTAAATATTATTTTGTGTTGATTGTAATTCTATTTTATAAATCTTTATTTTCCATTTTGAGTTGACAATTTGACCAATATGTATATTAATCATTTTATTTTTGAAAAATCACAGACATGCGCACATGTATATGTAGATATAGATATAGATATTGTGTAGTTATATCTAATTTTTTTGGGAAAGGTAACGGGAACGACGAAGGTTATGGATTATTTTGGTTTCAGGATGAATAATTGAGGTCCAAGTTTCAATTGTATTTGCTCTAGGTGGATATGTTCGCAATTTCAAGGGGCAGTTTGGTTATGTTTTATTTCCATTTTCAACTATTTTTACTATTTAAAAATAAATTATTAATAATTTATTATTATTTTTATTAATAATTAAATTTATTTTTATCTAAAAATATATTTTTTAAATAATTTATATGTATTTTTCTAATAATCTATATATTTTTTTTCTTTCATTATTACTATCTCTCATCTATAACTTATTAAACTTAATATAATCATTATCTTTCTAACAAATTATCTTAATGCAAATATATTTATAACTTATTTACTTTAATTAACTTTTTAAATTTTAAAAAAAAAAAAAAATTTAAAAATATTAAAATTTGACAACCAATCACTATCACTAGAACTTCAAAATTTGACAACTGATCATTATAACTAGATCTTGAAAAACACAACCAAACATTCGCTTAGATCTTTGAAATTTTTACTTCTTTATTTAGCATACTCAATATTTTTAAATAAATCATCTAAATTCATTTTCTTTTTTAAATCACCTATTTAAAAATACTGAAAATCGGAAGAAGAAATAGAAACATCACCAAACTTGCTCGGAGTTTGCAATTCCAGAGTCGACCCGGTTAATTAACCTCCAAAACAGTCTGTGAAGATCCACAGCGGCTTACAGATATTATTATTATCACACAGATTACAGAGCTATGAAGCAGCAGCTGCTATTTGCCTTCAAATTATTCACCCTAACCAGCGTCCATTTGTTCACTCGCTCTCGCACGTTCCCAAACAAGCTCAGAAATCCCGAAAAATCAATCGCAGTATTATTCCTCCTGGAAAATCTGAAGCGGGTTTTGCTCTGCAATGCCAATTTGATCATCAACGCCAATAATCAGGTCGAAATGCTGGAGAACGATATCCGCCTTTTCAAAGCGTTCCTCAAGGACTCCAGGAAAATGAGCCAAAAAGATGAGGCCATGGAAGAGCTGGTGGGGCAGATCCAGGATGTGGTGTGTGAAGCAGAGGATATAATCGTCGTGTTTGCGAATCAAGAGGAGGATAGCAGAGCCCGGAATTTCCTCCAGAAAGCTTTTGGTGGGCCGATGAAACTCATCAGCGTCGCCAAAGAAGTTAGGGCTATCAAGGCAAAAGTGAAAGCTATATATGATAAGAGTAGGGTTGTTTGTGCCAGCCGGCGGAGCGGAAGGGCGGCGCCTGAAGAGGCCATGGAGGAGGAGAAAAAGACATATCCGCTTTAGGTCTGCGTTTTAATTAAGATTTGTATTATGTATTCATTTATGTTATTCTCTTGACTGACCTTAATTAATCTGGAGTAAGAAAGGTTTTAGCTTTTAGCAGAATTTAATTTGAATTTTTTTTTAAAGAATTTTCTGATAAATGGTGTTGTAGGAGCTTCAGAAATAATTTTGTATAATAAGTTCATTTATTCGATCAAATTAGTTGGAATTTGTAAATTTTTCAAACTAGGTCTTTCTGATTAGGACCGATTTGTCGGTAGCTATTTACTATTTCGTGCATTAATTAGGATGGAGTAATTTAATTATGTGATGTCTAGATGATGAATAATTTTTGTTCCAAGATTAAGATTGTCCTTTTCTTCTAAAAAAATTACTAGTTTCTCAGTGTTAAATTATGGTGTAGAATGGAATGGTTCAACGAGACTTTGACAAATTACAAGTGAAAATGACCATGCGTGAACCCTTTTTTTTTTTTTTCGTTTTAATTCTGCTGTTATTAATAGGGAAGTCACCTTGGGATAAGAAAGTCATGACTGATTTTCTTCTGATCACAATAGAATACAGCTTGAAGCATCAATCTGTATCAAGTTTCACTTGCCTTGCTATTTCTCTGCATCTTCAACGCATTCATATCGGCTAGTAACAAACCAACTCACTTCGCAGGTGATATTTCAGTTAACTGTGGCTCTAGTGGCACTTCTGCATTGTGAAATGACAGGGAATGGCACAGAGATATAAAGCCAAAATCATCTTCCTTGCTACAAATAAAGGGTTTGTTGACCGCCTCAAGTGTCATGCGTAAGTTGATAAACCCTTTATTTGTAGCAAGGAAGATAATTTGTAGCGTGACCATCTCGTTCAACAGCACGACTATCTCGTTCTCGATTCTCCCATGCATTTCAGGTGTATCCAGGTGAGAAAATTATCCATCTTCACTTTAATCCAGCTCCATACAGAGGCTTTAAACGGTTCAAGGATTTATTTGCTGTTGAAGCCGGTTCTTTCACCCTGCTTGGCAACTTTAGTGCTTCCCTTACTGCTCATGCTCTTGGTGTGAATTCATTTGTCGAGGAGTCTTTTATAAACATGGAAGAAAGTCAAGAATTCATCATAGTTTTCACTCCTGCAAGTAGTGAATTATTATATACATATGCTTTGCTTTCATAAATGGGATTGAGATTATTTTGGTGCTTGCTAGTCTTTCACTTTCACATAGGAGATGTTGGAGTCCAACTGGTTGGGGAGTCTCTGGTTTATGTTGATAACACCACTGCACTTGAAATAATATGTCCACTAAATAATAAAGAGGATTCTGCTTACTCAACTGGTGATACTATGACATGTTTGGGATGTGGGAAACAATAACTAAGCGAAAAGCAAGCGGGATTAACACTGTTACCCAGAAAGTATTTGTGGATGTGGAATTTATGTACTTGGTCAGGCTTCATTTCTCTAAGCTAGGATTCAAGATGGCAGAGATTGTTGGCATTATTTTCAAAGTCTATATTGATGAAATGATTGCTGATACTAATATTGACTTAATCAGAGAAAAGGATGATGAAAATAGCATCCCTTGTTATAGGGACTACATGGTGACGATGAAAGGGAGTAAACAAGAGGGTAAACGGGATCTCTTGATTTGTCTTAAATCAAATGATGAATTCTTAGTTGGAAATGGACCCCTTAAAGGATGTGAGATCATTAAGTTAAGCAATCCTGACAATAGTCTTGCCATTCCAAATCCGATGCTTTTGGCGCATGATTCATCATACGGGACTATCTAAAATTTACTCCAAGTTCTTGGCAACAACTTCAGTTTTCACTTGAGCAGCAAGAGAGCTCAAAATCTTCAATTGTTAAGGATGATATCCATCTATCTAAACATGACGCTAACTTATCAGTTAGCATTGTGCAACTTGCAATGGCCTCCGCAGATCTGCAGAATCCCACAACGCTCCAAAAGAGCAAACTATCAACAAATTAATGATAAGCCTCCATCTGGAACAAAAGATGGGAGAAAAGCCACAATACATAAACTATCTCGACTTTGGCCATGGAATGTATCTTGGAACAAGTTAAAACATCTGGTAAATTAATTGTCATTATCAGCTGCAGAATTATATAGCCACAATAAAATTCAAAAACATTTCCTGTACATATTTGATGTTCAAAATTCAAAATTTCATGGTCTATTATAACTTATTTATCATAATGGATGCATTTATATAATTACTAGTAACAGTTTATTGAAATGTCTATAACTGTGTTTGGGAACAAACTTGACCTTGAATGACTAGCTCAAACAGAATCCATCTTTAGTCAAACCCAAAAGTTTTGAGTATATACTGCCACCACCATGGACTTGAATATTTTTGTCATGTTGTTTTCTATAGTTAAACTTATCCTAGACTTTTCTTTAGGCAATCCTGCAGGCTATCATGCCACAGAAGAAACAGTGCAAAAGGGCAAACAGAATATTAATATGCAGCAGGTTCAATTGATGAATCAAATGAGGACATTGTTGAGTCTGATGTTAAGTTGGATAATCCTGATGTTGTGGAGCCTGACAATGATCCTCCAGTAAAGGGGGCTGACTAGAAAAACTGATGAAAATTTTTGTATGTGCTGTGTTATTAGCTTGCGCAAGGCATTTGATCAAATAGCTGAACATGTGTTTTCTTTACTCAGTTATTGCAGATGGGAGAGTACTCTTCCGCTGAAGTAATGGGAAGAAATCAAGAAGTTGCTCAATTATCAAAAGCAGAAGCCATGGATTCAATCTCTGATGGTATTTACTTTATGTCCTTCCTTTTCTGTAGTTAATATTTATCAAGATTTTTGTACTTTGGTAAAAAAATAATCTGTGCACCCATCTTTGTATTAATTTCAGGTAAGTTTAATGAAGCCATAGATCATCTAACGAAAGCCATCATGTGGAATCCAAAGTCGGCAATATTATATGCAAATAGAGGTGATTCTGAAACATGCGAACCACCTCAATTTATTTCAAATGTTAAGGATGTTGTCAATCTGAAATGTCCTGCTGTAGCAAGTGTCTTTCTCAAACTGGAGAAACCAAATGCTGCAATTTGAGATTCTAATATAGTTTTACTGGTATATGTGTTTCATTTGCTAATTATTCGCTGGCTTTGAGGAATTTGATTACTGATAATTGGTCTGCTTGAAAAAAATGATGATTTAACTGATCATATATATCAGATCAACCCGGACCTTGCAAAAGGATATAAGGCATGAGGGATGGCAAGGGCAATGCTGGGCTTATGGGAAGAGTCAGCTCGTGATTTGTGTGTGGCATCAAAGTTGGATTTTGATGAGGAGATCGGCTTGGTGCTCAAAAAGGTCATTTTCCTAAAGAACTAGACTGAATTTGTGCCTATTTTATGGGCTTCATTTTCATTTTTTGGTTACTTTACATAATGAATTTCAGCATGTGAGTGTTTTAACAGCTGTTGCTAAATACTTTTCAGGTTGAACCCTAAACTTTTATTTCTATACCTATCCTAATAATCTATAGAAATACATTTTCATTTTCAAATTTCAAATTTCAAACTATAACTACTTCCTCACTTTGTGAAGACGCTGGAAACAGAACAGCAATAAAGCCAAATAGGGGCTCTTCGTCTTTGTTTATATAGTTGTATGCCTAATCAAACATTACAAAATTTTATGATTGCATTTGTACAAATTCTGGTTTCATTCGTCACATCCTGTGTATAATTGTAAATGAGTAATCAGTTTCTTTTGATTTTGTCATAGGATGCTGAAGCTGCTTCTGTTTTAAACGATGGTACGACAAGTGAAACAAAATAATATATGGATGAATATGGGTTTAATATGTTTTTCTTTTTCCTCTCTCTCTTATTGTTCCCATTTTCGTTGCAGTTGAAGTAATTGGGATCCATTCTTATAATGAGTTAAAAACTAAGTTGAACATGCAACGAACCTTTTCTGTAATATTATATATTTAAGTTCGTATCAATATTCCTCAGATTATTTCTTATTCTTTCGGATAACAATTCTGATTTAATCAATATTTTTTAATTACACTATATATATTTGGTAAAATTTTAATTAGGGGGAAAAAGTTTGTGAAGAAAAATAATTTTAATTGTCTAATTAACGATGAAAAGTTGAAAATTATGAAAATAATCTGGAGCTTGTTACTTTAATCAAGGAGACTTGAAGTCATGTCTTCTCCTTGTGGCAAAGTCTGGAGAAATGGACAAAAAAGCAAGGGTTTGTTCTCTTATGTTTTGGTCATTTTCTAGAAAAAATTTTGGGGGAATAAATTTTTGAGAGAACATTTGAAGAATGTGCCAAGTGTTTTTTTTTTTTTTTTTTTGGAAAAATATAAAAAATATTTTGAAAATGAGTTGTTTGTTTCTTTATGTTTTGGGAGAAGACAAACTTTATTGTTGATGTCAAATCAGTTGCTTTTTTGTTGGACTTGTAAGGTAAAAGTGATTTTTTTTTATATAATATATTATATATGTATGTATATTATAGTTGGATGTTGTGTGTGTATATATATATATGTAATGATTGATATATTGTTGTAATAAAATTATATGTAATTAATTCAATTGATGCTTTATTTTAAAATTTATATTTTTATGAATTTATTAATAAATATTAATTATTTATGAATTTATAATTATATCTTAATTAAAAAAAATTCGCTAATATCATAATTGTTGATATTAGCTTATATAAAAAAAATTAATTATTGTACATTAATTATAAACTAATTATTGTTTATTCTTAAAATATAATTATTTAACTATTTATTATTTACAATTTATGTACAAATAAAACTTAGTTATTTATTTAAATAAAATAAAATATATATTAGACTTAATAACGATTCATCAAATTAAAAAAATAAATAATTTTATATTTTATGAAACTAAATATTCTTAAATTATTTATTAAAAAAATAAGTGTAATATTCAATTACGTGAAATACGAAACATAATTAATAGATACATAATAAGTTATTTAAATAATTAAATAAATTATTTATTTACTTTAACTCATTATTTAATTAATATGTTATTTAATAAATAAATTACTTAGTGACTATCACTAAGATTTTTACTTAATTTTTAATTTTCTTGATAATTGTATTAATATTAATCTATTAAACTTAATAGATTATTAAATAAATATCACACTATATTTAATTTTTTATAACAATTTTAAATAAATGTGAATATTAATATTTAATGAAGATTAATTTTTTGAAAAGATTAATTTATTTATTATATCAAATTAAAACATTTTAAATTTTTTATTAAATGAATAAATATAATATTTAATTAATGCATTAAATATTAAATATAACTAATACATTACTTAATTAATAAGTAACTTAATTAATCTAATATGTTATTTAGTAAATAAATTATTTATTAAATTTAATTAATTTCTCAATGATTATTTTAATTAAATTTGTAAACATAAGTTTTACAATTTTTTAAGTAGTAAAATTTCAACGTTTTCATATATGTAAATATATGTGTGTGTGTGTGTGTGTATATATATATATATGAGTGAAATGAGATAATGATAAATGAATGAGTGATATGAAATATGAAGTGAGAAAACGAAGGAGTAGGTATACTTTTTAGGGTGTAGGATTTTTTTTGGGTGAATTGTGAGGGGTTTTTTGGGTAAAAAATTATAGTATTTTAAGAGAAAGATTAGGAAATGTGCATGCATTTTGAAATTTTTGTGGGGGTTGAAAAAAATTTCCCCAAAATATAGGAGAACAAACCCCAAAAAATTTAATAGGCTTGACAAGGTGTAAGAGTAATGCAAAAAGAATAAGTCTAGCATAAAACTTTGCAGTCATTTTACGATCAAGAACAAAAAATGGCAAAAGAAAAACCATATGAGCATCCATAAAGAAAAGAAAAGAACAAAGTCTTAACACATTTGAAATGTTCAATGTTCAATGTAGCAAGTGATGCTTCCCCTAAACTCGTCCAAAAAAACAAAAATAAGTAGCAAATACAGAACTGTTCTCTTTTTCTACTTTCTTATTTTCGTTACTTTTGAGCTAAGTGGAAATTAAGTTTGTTATATGTTAAGATTGATTAATAACCATATCAGTTGAAAGCCCAAAATGTAAGAGCCCTTTGTATATTTTACAGAGAGAGAAGTTATGTATAGGACAAGCATTGTCTATAAGCTCTAGATTACGTTGCTAGGGACAAATATTTTGACTAATAGATCTGTAATATAATTCTCTACCAACTGGAGTTTGTTGCAGCACTATTCTTGGAATGAGAAAATGGGCAATACATATTGCAGAAGACCAATATATGATGTGTGTCTTATAAGCAGATTTTCAACCTTAGGTTCATCATCAAATGTAGCTTCAGAAAAATTGTTATTTTTTCGGTATGAGTGTCTGAAAATTGCAACAATAAGGGTTGCACTCTATTGTTATTGATGTGTGAATTTATTGTGTTGTTTGGACATCTCAATAGTAGTCCCAAAAAATAGGAGGGGGTTGTAGAAATTTGACAAAGGTTGGCTTAAAAATTAAGATGATTTTGTATATATGAATTAAGCATGTTCAAGTGCTTAAAGAGCCTGGAACAAAATGTGATTATCTTATGATAAGCAAATGAAATAAACTTAATGCTAATGTTAAGTAATGAGGTTAAACTCTTACTAATATCAAGAAACGAGGTTTCAATGTGGAGTTGTTTTTATTTTGTTGAAGGGGTCCGAATTAACTTTTCTATTAAGAAAGAAAAAATAAAAAATAAAGAAAAAAGAATTCAAATATTCTAATTTATGGCTTTCTTAACCAATAAAAAAATGAAATCAAGAAAGAGCCCATAAGTACTAGGGTAGCAAGTGGGTGGATTGAGTTCAAAATGAGTATATATTTATGGGTTTAAAATGGGTTGGGTTGGACCGAATTGGGCCAAGTTTGGTTGGGTCCAATGCCGCCCCCCCCCCCCCCAAAAAAAAAGAAAATCATAATTTTGGCTAAATATATTACTATATTATTTTGTTAAATTATAATTTTTTTTTCTTTATTTTACATATGTTAATTAATTATTATTAATAGAAAGAAGATAATAAATAAAGTAGAAATCATAGTGACTTAAAACTCTTTAGTTACAATTACAAAATGTGAACACAACATTCATTTGGTATGATTTATATATTAAAAATTTAGAATAAGTAAAAAAGAATTCTTAATTCTTATTAATTATTTAGTAATTCTCATTTACTCCATTAAAGTCTAACTCTCATTTCATTTGAAATTTTACTCTATTATAATCTAACTCTCATTTCAATTATAATTCATAAATGAAAAAAAGGTAATATTAAATACAAATTTTGAAAATTTCATAATAAACCTCCACCGCTATTTCCTTAAGATGATCTTATTTTCAAAAAAATAAAAAAAAATTGTAACCTCACTGATATTTGTATCTACACTATAAATTATGACATGTAATTGAAGTAATTCTAACTCAAATTATATATAAAAAATATAATTACTTACATAAATTCTTATTGAAAATTTAATAATTAAGTAAGAATATAATAATGAAGGAGCACGATAATTTCGGTTGGATCTTTTTTTTTTTTAATCAAATTTTAAGTGAAATTGACTTGAACCATTTACAACTCATTTTCAACTTAGCTTGAATCCATTTCACACACATTTGAACTTATAACCCAATTGAACTTACTTAAGCCCAACCCACATGAAACCATTAGAACCCAACCCAACCCAAACCCATTCATATTATTTTAAACGCAACCCAACCTAAAATTAAGTACACTGAGCTAGTACCATAATTTTAAACCCAATTTATCACCTCTAACTACATGTGAAAGCCTAAAAGCCCAAAAGTTGCCCTCAAAAGGATATATCTGCAAATTGATGCCTCAAAAGTGGCCAGGCTCAGAAGAAAAAGATTGCAAAACCATTTTCATGGGATGCATTTGTTTTGGGTGAACAAATGATAGGAAGCCAAATAATAGTTTGCAATAGCTTGTTTGATTTCAAAGATACAGTGATAAGTCGTTATGAAATTATACCTAATTCCAATTCAAGCTCGTTTTGTTCACATAGTAAGGGGCTCAATTAAATTTTTGGGTGGACCGTGAGATTAACTAATTACCTTTTCCTATTTGACATTAAAATTATAATCAAAATCCTGAAACTGTACTTGGTATGGTGGCATTTTTGAAAATTTAGTATAATTTTCTTTTATATATCAAATGTCAAAGGAGAATATTAAATTGTCATTGGGATAAATACCTAGCCAATCAATGGAACTGAAGATTATGAAACATTAACTCTAATGTTGCTTTAATCTCTATCAAGCTGCAACTACTCAAGATTGATAGTCTACGAAATCAAATGCAATAATGAAGAATTAACCTACATGAATATTTTAGAATCAAGCAATCTCCATTTATAGTTCTAATTGAGTGCTTTAACACTTTTTCTATTATGTTTTAAATTTATAAAATGATATAATCTTTTATCCTTCATAAATATAATATTTGAATACATTGGTTGACATATATTCATTTGTCTCCTAACACTAAAGATTTAAAATTAAAAAATATATATTTTGATTAATTTAATATGTATTACTGGATGATATCTATGAAACAATTGTTAAAGTTTGATTTCTCAGCTCAATTAACAGAATTTCTTTGAGTTAATTCAATTGCAAATTGAAACTTTTGTGGTGCATCTAAAAACTAAATAAACACATATTAAAGTAAGGTTTCATATAGTTTTTTTCTTTTCAGGAAAAACTTGAGGATTTCAGCAAAAATATTATTTTTTGATATAATTACATATCTAGGGAAAATAAATGTTCTATTTATAAATTGCTAGAGACAATTTTTTCTTTTTCCCCCTTTTTTTGTTGAAAAAGGGGCTTTTGAAACTTCTCCATACTATTTATAAGGGAATCTACATTAAATTTATATTGGAATAAATTTAAGAAATTACTTATGTTCTTCCTCTTTTTATAAATAATGGGATAATTTTACATTATGAATATAATTTACCAATGCTTATAATAACCAGCAATGAACTTTAACAATTAGTAAAAATTTATAAACGAGTAATGAATATTATTATAAAAGTGAACAAAGACCTAAACTTTAGAGAGATTCGACCAAAGAGATCACAACCTTGGAGCCTAAACTTTGCTTCTTAAATTAGGACTTCGAGCTCCTTCATATATATATATATATATATATAAATTATTGTTGATTCTCCAATTACTTTATGTACGAGACTTAAATTCACGATTCATCTTATTATAGATTTCTAACTTATTTTCTTTAACACTATTGCACTAGCATGTCAATGCTAAGTTAATTGATTTAATTTTTAGAATAAAGATGTTAAAAATATTAACTTTTTATATCAAATTGAACACACATTCAATGAGCAAATCAGAAGAAAAGAGAATAGTATACATATTTTTGGCTCATCATGTATAGATTAAGCTTTAATAATTTGTCCTTCACTACAAGAATGCTAAGCAACTTGTATTAATAATTTGTGCTTTACTATGGCCTGGAGAGGCCACGACGGAGGAGAAAAAGGCATATTTGGTTTAGGTCATTGTTTTAATTAATACTTATATTATGTACTATATTGGATAAAGAACAAAAAAAAAAATAATAATAATGTTTATTAGAACGTTGGGAAAAAATTAAGATTTCCGCTTTTGGATGGTCAGGGATGGAGCTACTTCAATGATTTGTACAAGTCTTTTTAAATTGAATAAAAAAAAATGTCACTTTGGAGTTTTATTAATAATTTGCTTGCGGAGGTGAGGGTCTAGTATTTTCTGAAAGGGGGTGTGTGGGGGCATTTTGGGGGGGGGGGGGGGGGTTGCTTTCATTTCCAAAACAAAAAAGGGTCTTTATTAATTTCTTTTTTCTTTCCACCTAGGAGAAAAATAAAAATTGTAGTTTCATTATGATCTTACAGAACGATAGTTAGTATTTTCAAAAGTATTCTTTTTTATTAGATAATTAATATACTTTAAATTATTTTTTAGAATCAATTAATTAGTCTTTTTCATATGAATGCCATTTGCTTGTGTTTTCTACTTTTACTAACTGACGCTGATATAGTATTTATTAGATCATGTGAATCGTATTAATAATGTCCTCTATTAATCTTATTCTCCTGATTGACCTTAATTGGTTTGAAGTAAGATTTTAGCTTTTAGCGAAATTTTTTTTTTTTAAATTTTTTTGATAAATGGTTTCGTAAGAGCTCCAGAAATAATTTAGGATAATAAGTTTATTTATTCTATCAAATTAGTTGGAATTTATAAGTATTTTAAATTGCATCTTTCTGATTAGGACCGGTTCATTGGTGGATGGGATTGGTGATAATTACTATATCCATGCTAATTCTTGCATCAATTAGGATGGAGTGACTTAAATTATGCGATGTTGGTTAGATGATGAATACTTTTTGTGCCAAGGTTGAAATCGTTTTTTTCTTCCAAAAAATTTATTAGTTTCTCGATATTAAATTATGGTATCAGCCACGACTTTTAGAAATTACAAATGAAAGTGAAGTCGCATTAACTTTTCTTATTTCTTGTTTTACTTCTGGTGTTATTAATAGGGAAGGAACCTTTGAATAAGAAAGTCTCATGACATTTGGCGACTCGTATGAATTTAGAAGCGTTTTCATGTTGTATCCCAAATTTGGAAGCATGACATTCACTTCATCCATCATTTATTAAATGAATAAAAAATTTTATATCCGTATCCACTTCCATTAGATAATATGTGCTCCATACCCATCCCATATTAGGTGAATATCGGCGAACAATACGTGGGTATAGGTAAAATTGTTATTTCTATTCTATCTTTATAAATAGTCTCACTTTTTTCATTTGGAGGTATGCGCTTTTCTAGTATTTTTAGTAGTATTTTCTCAACTTATTTACTCTCTTATTAATGAGCTTTAAACTGATTTCAATGTTAGATAGTTTCAATCAAGCTCACGCATTTAATTTCAAATTCTAGTAACTCGTTCAAACTCAAAGATACACAACTTCAAATCAAATAATATATATATATATATATATAGATTTTCCCTACGCACATCAAATGTAATCTATACTAAAAAACAGAGAGATTTTTTGCACATTCAAAGAGGCAATTATGCTATGTCACACCAAATTTTGGATTACAAATTATACCTTTAGCTTTCAATTTAATTTCAAAAATATGTTTAATTCTCAATATAAAATTACAAAACCAAGTAATATGGCCAAAATATACTAAAAATTTTTATTACATACATAGGCATGTATGTATCGCACATTTTTTAACTCTTGACTTAAGAATTATTTGTTATATATGAACTTGTATCAATGAATAATAAATATTATATGCTATTAAGCGTGGGTATTAATTAAAATTATACTAAATTAAAATTTTATTTTTTTATCAATATAATTAGAATTGATAATATGATAAATTAAATTTAGTATAGCATAACTGTAAATAAGTTCATAATTATAAGATAATTCAAATTAATTAAAATTATGTCTAAACAATGGTAAATAGCAAATGGTAATATATATATTGGAAAATATTTCACTATGTTCTACCATGAAATTTGAAGTATCTTTTCGATGTCCATTTCTATATTTTTTATTTAATCTTACATTCCAAGAATTTCCCTTGATAAACTTTCTTTCGTTCATCATGTCAATTTATTCATGCTATATATATCATGCAAATTTTATCTAAGTAAAATTACCTGTTGTATTTGCATAGATCTTTTTATGATATGTACGTTTAAAGTTGTGAACGATCCCAACCAATAATTACTGAACATCATCAAAAATTCAACGAAAATATGGATTATGATCAAACATCAAAGTGATTGAGAGCCAATAAACAATACAAGTCAATCAGAAAACAAACAAACAATGACTGTTCACTCACAACAGGACTGTAATAGGAAGTTCAGCAAATGAAATATGAATAGAATGAAGGGAAACATTTTATTCAAGCAACGCAGACCTCGTACGCTTCAAGCAACCCAGACGTCCTTTGAAATCACTTTGGCAGTTCTGCATTATTGTCTGCACCGATCAAGAGTCATTAGTTCTTATGGAAACAGAGTTTGTGGGAGTAAGTGCATAAATGCATGGTTATGATGTACTAAAGATTGAATTTTTATTCAACCTTGTAGGTAATAAAAAGAATGGATGACGAATTTTCTTTGTTGTTCAATCAATGGATAGAAGGGACTAAATAAAATATGCCAACGCAATCAACATTAAACATGGGAATACGAATCCTGGGTTTTACTTACCTGTCAAGCTAGAACCACAAGTAATCTATCATCTGCAAAAATGGGAAGCTTGAATTCACTGACTGTGGTGGTTTGCTCTAATTCCTGCTGCCTTTTCTTGGCTTCATAGATTTTCCTGGCTGAGGCTGCTGCAGATTTAGAACAACGGTACAAGTCCAACAGTTGGAGACTAGGTATATCAGCCAGCCCAATTGGAATTTCTAGGAGGCGCTCACAGTTCTGCAGCTCAAGGCGTCTGAGTCTAGGGAAGTGATGGCTTGAAGCAGCCCAAAGAACTAAATCAGTGCGTCCAATGTGCAAGACTTCAAGACATTGAAAGCCGCCATCAGCTGCTCGCCAGTACTCCCCCATGAATGCTTTATCTTTTAGCTGGAGGACCTCTAGGTTCTCTAGCAATCCAAGGATCGACATATGACTCCAGTCAAGAAAAGTACCCAATAAAGTCAGGCTCCTAAGCTTTGGTGGGAACTTGTACGGTGGAGGGAGGCCACTCAATTGAACATCTGAAGGTGGACTAGGGAAAACATCATTTAATAGCTTCAGCTTTTCAAGATTACTTAATTTCCCCAAGCAATCAAATGATCCCGTACTCTTGCCATCCAGAAGCAAGGCTAACCGTCCACGAATGCTCAATTTCTTCAAATTGCGTGGCCTTCTAAAAACTTCTTCCGTGCAACTTTGTGGTGAAATTGTACCAAGTGTTTGAAGCTTTTCACCTTCTTCACCACTTTTTCCTGTCCTGGGCAAAGTAGCACATGCATTTGTCTTCAGATGCCTTAATTGAACCATCTTCCAAAGATCTGCTTTGATTTCAAGGGTACGAGATGTTGTATCAACTATAAGAGTTTCCAGGTTAAAAAGCTTGGAGAAGGCTGCTGGAAGAATCGCTGAATCAAAGGACAGGGCAATGTACCTCAAATGAACCAAATGGTACATGTCGCTGGGAATTTTAGTGAATTTGATGGGCTTGACATCTAAAACTCTAAGCAGTTTAAAAGCTGCGGGGATGGCTGAAATGTTGTCTGAAGGCAAGGTGATTTCTTCCTTGGAGAAACAAACAAAAGAGCGGACACGAGGACCAAAAGGTTTTGCGGACAGAAACTTCAACACATTGGAATGAATACAAATGCGACGAAACTTTTGCACTTTGGAAACTAGAGGGTAAAAACCTCCACCTCCAGACATCTCCATTTCATGGAGGAAATTCTCCATTTCATTTCCAGCTTCAGTTTTGCAGAAATCACGGAGCATTTCATGAATGCGACACGTCTTAACTCTACCATCGGGCCTCATCTTATCGACTCTTACTAAGTTTCTGCTAATAAGATCCTCCAAATAGTTCTCTGCATTTTCCTCCAGGCTGATGCCGGGCTTTTGTTTTATGAATCCTTCTGCAATCCACATATGGATCAATTTCGACACTGGGATCTCAAAATCTTCAGGGAACATCCCCAAATAGAGAAAGCATGCTCTCAAGTGAAATGGCAAGTTATCATAACTCAATGATATAATATTCTTCACTCGTCTCTCTGGATCCTCATTAAGATAAGCACTCATGCTTTCAGATATTTTTCTCCATGCATTTCTCCTTGCACTCATTTCACCTGATTTTGAAAATCTTTGGACAAGAATGCCTCCTATTACCACTATCGCAAGTGGCAGCCCACCACACTGCTCTGCAATTAGTTTTCCATTAACTTCCAACTCAGAAGGGCACTGATCAGGCTTACCAAAAACTTTCCGCCGGAGCAGCAACCAACTCTCTTCTTGAGTCAAGAATCGCAACTTGTGGGGAGGTCTCTTGCTATTAGCAGTGCGAACCACTTCCTCATGACGAGTCATGATCAAGACTTTACACCTCTTATCGCTGTTTGGCAAAGCAATTTTGATTTTTTCCCAATCCCCAGCTGCCCGCACGTCATCCATGACAATCAAGAATTTTTTTATCTCCAGATGATCAGCCACTAGCTGGGCTAACTCCTGATCATTTTTGCAGTACATGTCCTCAGTGAGCGTGGTGAGCTCTCTCAGAATGGCAAGAAAGACATCCTTCTTTTTTAAGTTTTGAGAAACATGGACCCATATGCGGATGGGGAATTGGTATTGGATTTCTGGATCACGAAAAATCTTCCCTGCCAGCATCGTTTTGCCAAGGCCAGGCATGCCGATGATCGAGATGACACCAAGACCCTTAGTTTCTTCAGTGAGATATCCTATTATCTTTTCCGCCTCATCTTCAAAACCTACAACAATATTGTCTTGTCCCACCAGCGGAGCCTGTTTGAAAATTTTCAGGAACAAAGATTAATGGAAGCTGGAAAATTTTCATATTTGAATGATTTTGAGTTTTTAAATATTTTGAACAAATATTTGAGATGTCTAACAGGATAAATATGGCATGATTTGCTTCTAGCATGTACAAATATATATTCTTGTACAGGATAAATTTTAAATGAGCTACTTCTACTAAAGGCATCCCTATAATTGGTATCATACTATAAAGCTGAAACATGAAAAGTATTTTAATTGATGGCTTTGTAGAAATTCGATAAGAACTAAGATATTCTCTTCTGTACTATGTTTAGCCAAATTCCACAAAGCTTAACTAACTTCAACTGATAATGATTGATAAGAAGCACCAGCTAGTTACAGAAGTTAGCAGTCGGTTTTAAATGTAATTATGCCATCTCCCATAACAAATATATTGACATTATATTTAACTGAACTATCCTTTCTGAATTTCTTCGTGTCAAAACACATTTTACAAGCCATCCATTATGCCATTCACTAGAATTGCAACCATATCTATTGGATTTCTCAATAAATGTATAATAAAATTTCAAAGAAAAAAAGATATAAGGAAAACGAAAATCATGAAAATCACCTCCAAAACTTCAGTGCCTACGTCTCCGACATTGAGGGTGCCGTAGTCAATCCTGGTCGTGCTGTCGTAGGCATCCCTGACTTCTTTGACAATGTGGAGGAGCATCTCAATCGGCCGCTGAACATGTCCGAGGAAGTAATTCTTGGACCTGCTCTCAGCAGCCTGAATCATGTAGGCGTCCATGATGTCTTCCACCTCGTCAACGGAGTGGGTTATCTGGCGGAGGAGGCCAGCATTAACTACTATGCTTCCACTACCAACTGATAAGTTAGTATCATCTTTAGATGGATGGATATCATCCACATCACTTGGAGATTCTGAGCTCTCTTGCTGCTCAAGTGCAAACTCAAGTTGTTGCACAACTTGAGCCATTGTTGGCCGTCTCTTTGGTTCATAATGCAAGCATCTTTCAGCAACCCCCACAAATGCCTTCAGGCTATCTTCTGATATTTGGCCCCTTAGATCTGAAGCTACAATATGATCAGCTTTTCCCTCACTAATGTTTTCTCGAGCCCACTTGGTCAGAATCCGCTCATCCTCTACAGCTATTGGATCCAAAGCTTGCCTCCCACTCAATACTTCCAGCAAGACCACCCCAAAGGCATATGTGTCACTTTTCTTGGTTAGTTTGCCGGTGGTGAGGTAATTTGGGTCAAAGTATCCAAATGTGCCCTTTACTTTTGTGCTAACATGACTCTGTAACTTGCTTCTGCTTAAAGGTTTGGCCAAGCCAAAATCTGAAACCTTTGCTGTGCAATCTTCATCAAGCAGGATATTTGAAGCCTTTACATCGCGATGTATGAGTGATTTGCCAGTGTGCAAATAGTCTAGACCTCGAGCAGCTCCAATGCATATATTAAGGCGTTGTTTCCACATCAGAGATGAGCTGTTATGGTCATACCTTGCAAATTTGTAAAGGTGATCAGCCAGTGTTCCACAGGCAATATACTCATAAACAAGAATCATTTCCCCGTGCTCATTGCAATAGCCAATCAGAGAGACTAGATTACTATGCCGGAGCTCAGTTAATGTTTCAATTTCTGTTAGAAATTCGCGTGCCCCTTGCTTGGAACTTGATTTTAGCCGCTTTACGGCCACAGTCTCTCTCCCATTATCAATGTGGCCTTTGTAAACTTTACCAAATCCACCCTTTCCAATGAGATGTGCATCACTAAAATTTTGAGTGGCTAACTGGATCTCAGCTAGTGAAAACTGGCGACAGAGTCGTTCTGCCCTGGCTGAAGGCTTGTTTTCCTCCTCTTTACTGCTACTTTCCAGAATTTTTGTCAATGCAGAAATAATGATGTTTACCAGGGCAAATATTGCTATTGTAACAGCTGCAATGGCATTTCTGTGGCCAACAACTTGGAGTAAATTCTGGATAGTCATGTATGATGAATCCTGTGCCACAGGCATTGGATTTGGACTTGCAACACTATTGTCAGGATTACTCAACTTCATTATCTCAAATCCTTTAAGGGGTCCATGATCATCCAAGAATTCATCATTTGATTGTAGGCAAATCAAGAGATCCCGTTTGCCCTCTTGTTTGCTCCCTTTCATCATCACCATATAGTCTCTATACCGTGGGATTCTATTCTGATCATCATCTTTTTCTTTGACTATGTCAATATTAGTATCAGCAGTCATTTCATTAATGTGGACTTCAAAAATAACGCCACCAATCTCTGTCATCTTTAATCCTGCCTTGGAGAAATGAAGCCTGACCAAGTACTTAAATCCCACATCCACAGGTATTTTCCAAGTAATATGGTTGAACTTGCCTACTTTTCGGCTAGTAACCGTTTCCCCCCTCCTAAACATATCTCCAGCTGACGAAACAACATCCTCTTTAGTATTTATTCGCCGGATTATTTCAAGTACAGTGGTGTTATCAACATAAACTAGAGACTTCTTTCCAACCACTTGAACTCCAATATCTTCTCTATGAGAGTAAGAAAGACTGGCAGGCACAGAGATGATCTCAATCCCATTAATGGAAGCATATGTATCTAATAATTTACTACTTGCAGGAGTGAAAACTATGCTGAATTCTTGACTTTTTTCCATGTTTATAACAAACTCCTTGACAAAAGAATTCACACCAAGAGCATCAGCAGTAAGGGAAGCGCTAAAGTTGCTAAGCAGGGTGAAAGGACCCGTTTCAACAGCAAATAAGTCCTTAAACCTTTTGAAGCCTCTGTATGGACCTGGATTAAAGTGAAGGCGAACGATTTTCTGACCTGAATTAAGTTGAAATGCAAAGGAGAATTGGGAATGAGACAGTCTTGCCGTTTTGTACGGAACCGGATCATCATCAGCAGAGATCCTCAACTTATGGGTTGCTGTTGAGGCAGTTGACGGGCCCTTTAATCGTAGCAAGGAAGAGAATTTTGGTTGGTTTATATCTCCGCTCCATTCCCTGCCGTTTTGTGCTGCAGAAGTTCCACTTGAGCCGCAGTTAACTGAAACATCATTGTGGAATTGGCCCGGATTGTTACTAGCAGCATAAATGAATGCATTGAAGAAGCAAAGACATAGCAAGGCAAGCAAATCTTGATGCAGATTTTTCATTCTTCAACTAGCTGAATTCTGAATATTAGTGCTCGGTAGCTGGAAATTTGCGAATGAATGCTGTCTTCTGATCAGTGCTTTCTATCCCTTCATGCTCGATTTACTTTTGCTTTATTGACGCGACTTTGTGGTCATTTTTTAAGTTTCATTACAGTTTTTCTGGGAATTTCTAGGAAATGTGGAAAGAGGACGTATTGAAAATGGGTCCTGTCCTGGAGAACTACAGTCATCATGGGTGTCTTATAATTCATAAACTATTTCTCTAATGGAAAAACAACCATTTTTGTAGTCTATGTGTTTCGTCTCTTTGTCGGCCTACTCGGTTGTTTCACTTGTCCATATTCACGATTTTCATACACACCACATGGGTCATAGTATCTTGACTTTAGAGAATCGTGTCGTTAGTAGAATCCAAAAGGAAAATTATTGATTTACAGATTATGATTCGCAGTTCACTGATTCATCATTCATGAGCTAATTAAATCAAATCGTGATATCATAATTAATATATATATTATTTTAAAATTAAAAAATATAAAAATTAAAATATGATCGATCCTATATATTAAATACACCAAACTAATTTTTAATTGTTACATAATAAAAAAGAAAAAAATAATAAATTTGAGTCAAATAAATCACGACTAGTAGATCAACAAGTCAAATAATTCTATCAAAATATGACGATTTTTATAAAGTTATTAATTTTTATTTAAAATTAGACTGAATAATAGGACAACGAAGATTCTATTTAACCAATCTATTTTCATAAGTTGAATTCAAGGTTTTCTTATTTTTGGCGTCAATAATTAGGGCTCGTTTACTTTGATTGATTAGGTTAGATTGCTTATTTTATATGACTTTTATTGTCATTTACTTTGAATGATGTTAGCCCGTGGGTATTAATCAGCTCAGTACTAATATATATTTTTTCCTGATAATATATCACACCATGAGAGGTGTGATTCACCAATTTCGGCAGATCAATTGCAATGACAAATTTTAAAATATTAAAAGTGCCCCTAGAAACTTGAAACAAAAATCCAATTGCCTTTTATGTTTCTCAAGTACATTGCCCCCAGTCTTCATTTTATCTTCTGCTTTCACACAAGAAACAAAGAAAATAGAAAAAGAAAAAGTACAAATTTGTAGGTAAGAGTGCTTTGGTCAATGCAATTTTAATTATTTTATTTAGGGGGGAGCAATTGAATCTAAACCCATGGTTCCAACCTAATTCACTTTGGGTTGGATTTAAAATAATTTGATTAGGTTATGATTGGATTAGATTTTAATGGGTTGAATATCGGTTGGACTTTAATAGATTAAAATGCATTTTGAATGTAAATGAGTTTGAAATAGGGCTGTCAACGGGTCGGATTTGGATTAAATCAGGATAATTCGAATCCGAATCCAATAACATGTATATATAACCGAATTCGAATCCGAGTCCTATAGGATCTATGCATGCCAATTCCATGTCCGGATCCGATAAAAATCCAAAACCCGATAAGAAAGTCTAATCCAATAAGAAAGTAAAAAAAAAATTGCGTTCTTTAAATTTTTATATTATTAGAAAGAACCATCTCATAAGACATGTTATATGAGATTTCAAGATTACATTTTAATCCAAATATAATATTTACAAAGTTAAGAGAGCTCAAATTTAGATTTTTTTTTTCATAATTTTTTATCATATCATTACAAAAGCTAAAAATTTAAGGCATAATCCATGGGGGTTGTATCAAATTGATCGTTCGTTAATGTATATTTTATAGTGCATAAGCCATTATAAATTGTGTATTTAGACTATAATATGAAACATACGTATATATATATATATAATTACTTTATTAAATTAATTGCTTCAAAGAAATAAAAAAATTAGGACATTATTAATTATAATATCACATATATTGCATTCCAGTAAAAAGTCTTCATTAATATAATTTATACTATATAAATATCAATTTAATAATATATTTAATAAAATTTGGATTCAAATCTTTATCGGATCGGATTGTATAATTCCATATCCGATCCACTTATTTCGGATTATGGATATTTATAATCGGATTTGATCCATCGGATAAAAATCCTAAAATTCAGATTGAATTCGGATTAAAATCCGATCCATTGACAGCCCTAGTTTGAAATGAGTTGAATGTGGTTTCTAAATAATTCAACCCAATTTCAACCTCAAAATTATCCTTCCATTCTTTTATTCTCCCAAGCTCATAACCTACTTTATTTTTATTTCTATAACACTTTAAAAATAAAAAATAATAATAATGAATTGAAAATTAGATAAATTATATATAACTGATTAATCATTTATCATTTCTCCACCTCATTTAATTTTAAAATATTAATTTATTAACTTAATTCGAATGAATTAATCAAGTAACTTTTTACTTGAGATTATGATCTAAAAATTGATGATATCATTATTTGGTTTATAAACTCCAATTTTTTATAAAAAAAATTAGCTAGTTAATTTTATAGCCCCCAATTTTTTTTCAACTTTGCAATATGAAAATAAATAAAAAATTATTTTTCTTTTTTCTTTTTACAATTTTTACGAACTACCAAAATATTAATATATAAACACAATAAATTTATTGTGTAGTGGTAGTATGTGAGAGGAGAGACTACAACCATCCATTTCATTTCCTTTACCTCCACATGAAGAAAGGTCCCCAACTTTATTTTCATTTTCAATTATAATATTTTCAAAAATTAAAAATTAATTATATTTCAATATTTTTTGAGTATTTTATTTAAAAATAATAATTTAGGTAGATATAAGAATTTAAATTTAAATGATTTATATTTTTTATTCTTAAAAATATATTTTTCAAGATATATGCATATTTTAATTGTTTTAAAATGATAGTAATATTTTTATGTCGAATTGAATTTGAATTTGATCATTGTGATAAATGATAATGGACTAGATTGACAAAATTAAAATTAAAATTAAAATAAATAGTACCTTTTCAAATATTGACTAAATATAAAAAGTAAAAAATAAAAAACAAATGACTAGTATAGTAAACATTTTGTGGTAAAAATTTAAAATATTTTAAATAGTTGTGTTTTATTCATTGAGCAAGATTGTTATTTTGTATTAAAAGAAAAATATAAATATTATAAAATAATAAGTAAATTATATGTTTACATAATTTGATTTGATTTTACGTGATTAACAAGGATTTGATAATAATTAATTAACATATGTCAAATAAAAATAAAAATATTATAATTCTATAAAATAATATAATAATGTATTTAGCAAAAAGTTTATATTTTTTTCTTTTTTGTATTGGACCTGACCAAATCCAACCCAATACATTTTCAACCCAATCAATTTTCAACCCATAAATATAAACTCATTTTGAACCCAATCAACCCATTTGCCACTACTAATTTTATTCAATCATACAAAATATACATAAGATTATTTAAATAAAATTATCACAACCTTCATTTAATTATATATTTTATCAATCACTCATTTATCCCATCTATAAAAGTAAACAAGCCGTTATTGTATTGATAATTTTGGTAAACTTCACTTCCATGCAAACAATATGGAAAAGAATCAATGGATCATACTTTTCATATAGGAGCTTCATTTCCATGCATACAATTAATATATGTATATACACAATTAATAATATAGTACTTGTTATTTTATTATATAATATAAGTGTGAATACGCGTGTAGCGCATTGGCCCTACATTTTTTATTTTTTATTTTTGATAGAAAATAAGGTGTCCATGCTTGTTGGGTTGTTCTTTCTCTTTTTTTGTTTTTTTTGGTACCATGTTTTGTCTTATGTGTATTTGTGAGAAGAAAATGAAGGATTTAGAATTTCTTTTAACATTGATTAGAAGAAAGTGTTGTGGACCCTACTGTCATATTATAAGAAGTTTTTTTCTTTTCTAAATTTGGCCTCTTTTCTTGGTAGTTCATTGAGCAGCTTTGTTTGGCAGAATGAGTAAGAAGATGTGTGCTTTCCCTGCCTTCTTTCGGCGGTTTCACTCTCTTACGAAACAACGTCGTTTTGTAGGGTGATAAAAAAATATATATAATTTTTATACTTGTGTGTTTTTCCTGCCTTCTTTCGGCGGTTTCACTCTCTTACGAAACAACGTCGTTTTGTAGGGTGATAAAAAAAAATATAATTTTTATACTTCTCAAAACAAGACATGGTCTGAAAGCCTACTCACAACCAGCTGAAAAGCTTATTCTCAATTGAAAAGTCTACCCCTATCCCATGCCCCGTACTACCTCCTTAACGAGGGTTTTAACAAATCCATCCCACTCTGACCTCAATTTCTTAATTTTTTATATCTAATTCTATCCCAATTTTTGTGATTAAAAAAAGTAGCGTGAACCCAAATACGTTTCTATTTCTTTATCAATTGTTTCTGTAATGTGTGGACAACTTGAGTGATGGGAGAAAAATTGGGGAATGGAACTTCAGCGAAAAAAGTAGCCAATGAGTCATCGGACTCTTGTCTCGGCAAACTATTCAAGCAGCATTTTGTGTTACGAATTACTCAAGATGTGTTATGAATTACTCGAAAAAAGAAAAAATGTCTTGGACCCACCAAACGCCCCATAGTTAGGGGTATAAACGGATATTAAATGAATCGAATACATTGTTTTCATATTCGTATTCGTTTAACTTTTTGAATATTCGAATACGGATAAGGATACCGATTCGATGGATATTTAAAAATGATATCCAAATTCGTATCCGTCGGATATCGATCGGATTCGATTATAATTATTCAAATACATTCATATTTTATTAAACTTATTCATATTCGAATTATTATTTTATATTCATATTCGATGATAATTATTTAGATATCTATTTATGAATATCTAAACACGTGAATCTATGAATCTATAACAAAATATATATATTTTAATGAATAGAAGAAACTATATAATTTCATTAAAATGAAAGCAATCAAATAAAGAACATAATTTCAAATTAATAATTGACTTTATAATTGATTATTAGTACTTAATAATAATAATAATAATAATAATGACATTTAAGTATATTAATTATAAAGTCAACCAATAATAATTATGTTAATTAACTTTATTCTTCAATTTTTTCTCTATATTACAATAATTTTTTAAATTTATTTTTTTTTCTTCCCAATTCTTCAATTATAATATATATCTATATACGTATATGAATTATGAGATTTTTATTGAAAAATATAAATAATATATTATTTAATAAATATATATTCGGATCGAATATCTATTAATCGAATACAGATAATATCCGCTTTAAATGAATGCGAATAAATATTATATAAACAGATACGAATACAAACGGTAAATGAATTTTCGAATATCCATTTACAACTATACCCATAATACCCATAGTACTCCTTTATACCTCTAAACTTTTCTCACACTACTTATTTCTTCTTCGTTCAATTTGCTGAAGATGCAGGAAGTGGAGCATCCAAGTGTTTCCGTGTTCTTCAATCAATTTGCCAGGTAATTTTTTTCCCGACTTTCACTCCTTTTTTTTTTTTTTTTTACTTTCTTTAGAGAAGGAGTTTTCTGTTTTTTTTCTTTTTTCTTTTTTTATGGTATATGACTATGTTTTAGGGTTTTTGCAGAAGTTAAGATTTGGTGAAGGAAGTTTTTGTTTTCTTTCACAAAAAAAAGGTTTTTGTATGTTTTTGATGATATATGACTTTGTTTTTAGATTTTTGCAGGAGTTAAAATTTTGTGAGGGAAGAAGATGAAGTCGATTTCCTACAGAAATTTTGAGTATGACACTCGGCAATCTGATTTGGAGCGATTGTTATCTAAATATGGAAGAGTTGAACTCATTGACATGAAATCTGGTAATTCAATTTTTTTTTAATTTTCTGCAGAGATATTTCCTTTTTCTCTTTTTCTTTTTTTTTAATTTTTTCTGTTGCGGTTTTGGTTAGGCTGTCGAAAAGGTAGTAGTGTATGGGAGAAAATGAGGGATGGGTAAGTTAAGTGGGTTGTTGCCAAGTGGGCTTTTGCAGGAGGTGGGCCCATGCATGCGTGCCCTCAATGCACATTGATGGTGAAGAGCAAAGGATAGGAATATTGCAGAGCTCATTGCCTATATTCAGCAGAATCAGATGTCCGAGGAGTGCAGGAATGCTGCTGCAAATTATGTACAGCGACTCGAAGTGCTTCCACTGCCAAGTGGGTGGAATGATTTTGATGTATTGCTCAGTAGTTTTTGAAGTCAAATGCTGTTGTTTTGAATGGTTGTTCACTTTTCTTAAAAATTGCTTGTGTCTATGGCAGTCTTGGAGTTTAATAATGATTAAAGGTTTCTTTATTCAAAATGTTTTTTTGCATTTTACTTGCAAAGCATGAAATGTCTTTAATTCGTAGTGTGTTGATTTTTAGTTGTTTGACGCAAGATGCTAATATCTACATATAATGGACAAAAGATTGGTAGGTCATGGTGATTGTTCAGTGTCCTGAAATTTAAATTGAATTTGATATTCTAATGAGTAACGTCTGTGAAAAAGGAAAAATTCCAATGTTTGTTCTAGATGGAGTAATTGCTATGACATCTTCTGAGACTATGAATAATATTAGTCTGTCAATGCTATTGACTGGAATCCATTCCCCTTTACAAGTCCTTATGCATGCTCGCTTTTCCCTGTAGTTCTTATTGATATTTTTTGTTGACCTTTTCCATTGCCGCGAGTCTGTATCTTTGGGTCCGTACTCTTAAAGAATTATCTTTGGTTCTCATTATATGGTGTGCAAACATACATCTCTTAACCATATTTTAAGTTCTCATGTTCTCGTTGAAGTTTAAACTCTACTGAGCTATTAGTTTTCTGTACAATGGCATGTAAGAGTATGTGCAGGAGGTTGAGAGGACACCCAGGGATCTTGGAGCCCTTATCTCCTCCAAGATTTGTGCCCCTACCATGCTTCGTTTGGCGTAAGTATTCTAGGGAAAAAAGAATTTATTTATCCATCTATTGCAATGCACATTGATTAGGTTGTAGATTTTGTCAAATATTGTAGATCAAAAATCCAATGATCTAATCTCCACTATGCATTATTGTAATAATAAAATCTTATTGCACTCCATCCCAGCATATGTAATTATCACTCCTCTTTCTTGTGCATACCTGTGCTTGTGTTTTGATCCAGGGATTAATTACTGAATCTAGATGTTTGAATTGATTCTTTAGAAAGATACGGTGCACAAATTCCTCATGATTTTGATGGATGTATTTTTATTTCCAATCAATAGGCCTTGGTTCCTTATGAGCTGTGATTAAACGCTGTTAATATCTGCCAATGTTAAATCTTACAATTCACATGGAAAATATGTCCTTGGTGTCAAATTTCGGCACCTCCAAGTCACTTTTAGTTGTTTTATGGGATTTGAGAACTGAATGATCTGAAACTGTCTTTGTACTACATAAAGTGTTTAAAACTTTGTTACCAGACTTGGAAACAGCTATTCTGAGCTTAGATAACTTACATGTGCGAGGATCATGCAGGTAGCATGATGCAGGCACTTGTGATGCGAAAATGAAAGACTGGAGGTCCCAAAGGTTTAGTTAGAAATGAGGCTGAATGCAGGCATGCTATGAAAATTGCAACTGATCTTTGTGGTGAGTTGATATCTTCCTCATGCCTGCTCTTTTTATCTCAACCACTAACACTAAGGTTCTTTAGTTGTAGAAATTAGTCTTTTGTTAGCAACTCATTGCTTCTTCATCATGGATAAACTAAAATTTCCAACAAATACTCTCCCCTGTGTACATACTAATTGTAATATTGCCTTTCACAGCCACCTTATATATATTTTTAGTTAATGATAATGAGATAGATTGTATGGGTTTCGTGTGTAATTATATGTCTAAAATAATTGTACAGTTTGAAGATTCTGAATAACAAGATATGGATACTATTGAAAAATTAGAGAGGTTGAGGTGTGATTTTTCATCCTTGTAAGGATTGACGGGATAAAACAAAGACTAGAGATACTTATGTGAAACAAATACTAAAGCTAAGAGATAACTAATATTATATAGCCCTCTTAGTAGAATTTCTTTCGTTGTATTTCTTCATTGCATTATCTCTTTATTTTCTGATACATGTCAGATAACTTAGCATCATAATCCTAACTTTTGGTGATGCTGATTGGATATGTAAATCAGTGAGTTTTTCTATCTAAATCCTAGAGCATTTTCTCCAAAAAAAAAAAAGATAAGATAAATCATACATAGACACAATACCTACAAACATTTAAGATTCTTTCTTATGTTATTTTTATTATTTTATTTTTGTCTGAAGAAGTTGAGAGCAAAGCAATTGTCTAATGAGACTTCTATTATGGTGTTATGCACTTTGTAAAGTTTATTTACTTAAAATTGATCATAGCATTGGAAGATATCTTTATGTGTGAAATAATTTTTTTATTGATTTGTCACCTTATCTGCTAAAAGTTGTGACTGTTGATTTGCACTTTTTATATTGTTGAGATGATTACTATGGAGACAGAGATTATAGGAGTGTGTTGGGATTTGCTTGTGGTTGTGAATTCTTGCTGGTTTTGCAGCAGAGGTTGGAGGATCTCTCTCCTTTTCCTCTACTATTTGTGGTCATAATAGGTTAATGTTAAGGTGTTTATTATTTTATTATTCTCTTGTCTCTTTCTTTAGTCTTTAGTTGAGTATGTTGAAAGAAAGACAATCTTAAAGCATATTTTAAGTTCTAAAATATTCTTAATATCTTACTATTATTAGATCTCCTTGCTTTGACTCACATATGGATAGACAGAAAGATACATTTTTCCTCAGTTAGATGTAAGAATTAATTTGGTTTCTTGGGAGTTCCAAATTGGATAAGTAACCCATCCGCTCCC
This sequence comes from Jacaranda mimosifolia, assembly GCA_018894105.1. Classification (NCBI taxonomy): domain Eukaryota; kingdom Viridiplantae; phylum Streptophyta; class Magnoliopsida; order Lamiales; family Bignoniaceae; genus Jacaranda; species Jacaranda mimosifolia. Next base: position 2,034,422 of record CM032124.1, on the reverse strand, counting down.
CATTCTCATTCTCAATTTGGTGCATTTATCTTTCTGTTGATTGTTGCAGTTGATCGCTTTTTCTCTAATGTTTATTTAATATATGCTCTCTATGTTTGTCATTTCTCCTAAGCTGCATATCTGATATGTTGATGTTTTGTTCATATGACAGGGTTTTGTTATACAAATAGAGAAAGCTATGCACATTGAAGTATAATTTTAAAGTGCTGCAGAAGCTGATTGAAACATATTGTGCTCTGGTTTACTCATTCGACTTAGTTGTTGTTAGTTAACTTTTTAAACTTGAAAATCTAGGGTTATGTTGATATTTATGTATTACTTACTGATGGGAGATAGAGCTTATAGCTGTTCAATCATTTTTTCTTTTGATGCTACTTATTTTATAACACATGTTGATATATTTAAATGCAGCACAATTATATACTCACTTCTAATTTGCATATTTTTATTTTATTTGATATAGTTTAGCAACCTACGTAAACCTGCACAATGATGTTAGTAAATTAATAAATATGTTTATAGTTCTGCTGCTACATGCATGTTATTTCAGTGTCTTGTTATTACTAAATATGTATAATAATGTCTAGAGTAATTTTGTTTAATTTATTTTTACAATTAAGCGCCTTTAGCTGTTTCAATTTTTGAAATCCTTTTTTATTTATTTCTAGGAATTATATGAACTTCTTTCCTTGCAAAGAATTTTTAAATAATTAATATTAATTAATTATTATAGATATCAATTATTATTTCATATATTTTAATTTTTTTTATAGATAATTAACATGAAAAAATGTTTTGTTACCTATCTTCTTCACGGGCAGGGCACCGCACAAACTCTGCTAGTGTGTGTGTGTGTGTATATATTATATATATATATGCTTATCAGAAGGTAAGCGTATTTTGTTTCAATTAGGGGTGTAAATGAGATGAGATGATTCACAAATATTTTGAGCTCGTCAGACAAACGAGCTGAGCTGAACTCAATAATATTCGACTCGAAAAGCTCGCGAGCTTCAACAAACTTTTTTATATTTTGTATGTATAATTATATAAAATAAGGCTCATAAAGATAATAATAATAATAATAATAATAATAATAATAATAATAATAATTATTATTATTATTATTATTACTACTATCCATATTATATAGAAGTTGTTGTAATTTATTGTACGGGCGTTTTATATAAAAAATTCTATTTACATTATGTTTTCATTTGTGAAGATTATCTTTAAAAATTTAGATGAAATTATGAATTTAGTAAAGATTTAAAATTACATTTTTAATAGTTTCAAAATTTAATATCTAAAATCTCTAGCTTTGAAATTTTAGAAATTAATTATAGAATTCAAGGTTATAAAACTAAAGAAATATAATTTTTTAAAATTGGACTAGAGCACAAACTTTTTCCAAATTAATTAAGAATACAAACTTAGAAAATAAATCAAATAAAATAATATTTTAAAAAAGCATAGAAGACTGAAAAAATAAAATAAAAAAGAAGGAAGAAGGTGTCACTAATCCGATCAGCGATACCTTAAAAAATAATAAATACCATCACAGCCAAATATGCTTCAAAAATTGAACAATAATGCTTCTTCCTTTCAATCTAAAATCATGAAAAATCTAACAAGCAACAATTAAATTATGACAAAATACAAGATATATATATATATATAGATATACACATATTTTTAAATAGATTTTACCAACCTCATTTTATTTATAATTACATAATTATTTTATAAATTAAACAAACATTATGACTACAACTATCAATACATAAATATTTAATTCTTTTATTATAATATAAAAATTAATATAGTTAATAATATTTTATGAGTATATTTTATTAATCATGGGCTTTCAAGATCCAAATTTATTTAAGACTAAAAACTTTTGTATTTGTAAATTCTTATTTAAATACAAGACACATTATACTAATACGTGTATATATATAATTAAATGTAGTTATTATAATATATGAATATTTTATTATCCGACGGTTGAAAGTTGTTAAACTAATTTTACCATCAAATATTAAGAATATAGAACTCCTCCAATTAGATAATATATTTAATAATATGTATATATTATATTATATGTGTTCTATATTAAAACAAGAAATTAATAATATAATATCTGATATATATTATATGAAAACTAAAATAGAACTCCCCATATGAATGGTTAAATATCAAATCATCACTTCCTTATTAAAAAATAGAAATTTGATAAATGAATAATTATAAAATAATTGATATATAAGTCTATAATTTATTAAAATTTTTAAATTTAATTATTTTTATAATGATATTCTTTACATATGTAAAATTTTTTAGATAAAATTATATCTATAAAATATAATAAATAATTTAATTCAAAAAAAATATTTAAATATAAACAGTTACTTCTTACAATATCTATAAACTCTTAGTTTGTATTTTTATCTTGACAAAAAAAATTATTTAAATCATTTTAGTTGTTTAGTAATAAAATAATGGAGAACTCATTTTCAATTATTTGAAGTAAATTACAAGGGATATATACAGTTGACATAAATTTTCAAAGGTTTGATAGAGATAACCACTTAAATAACAAATGGTATCAAATTTTTATATTTGTCACTATGTTTGTTTACACAATTTGTATTTATATCGTGTACATTTATTTTTATGTTTTTGCTTATAATAATTCATAAAAGAATATTTTCACATATGCAAATACTAATATTTGGATTAGTAGTGTCATGTCAGGTCAAAATAGTTTGATTAAAAGTAAGTACCTTTTAAATTATTTTTACATTTTATATTAATAAAATAAAGCTATGAGAGATTGATATTTTATTTTTAAGTGAATATTAAAATTTTATTATTATTTTATTACCAGCCATTTACATAATACATGTTATTTAATAATTTAAAATATAATAAAACAACTACATAAGTAAAAAAAATAAATTTTACTTATAAGAGTTATTTGGAATATTAAGAAGTATTTTAATTTATAAAAAATTGCATGTTGTAAACCACTTACTAAATTGGTGATTAAATAATAATCTAATGTAAATTATTTTCATAGATGAAGTACAAAGAGATTAACATTTTAAATATCTCAAATGTTATGAAAATTGTAACTATGATATACATGATTAAGAAATCGTACAAAAAAGCATTATAGTTAAAATAAATTATTTGCTTATTATATGAAAATGTGTATATATAAATATATATCTAATATAAAAAGCATTTTATCTATTTTATTTTTAAATTCTTTCATTTATTTTTTATAATTTTATTATTATTCTTTTATAATTTTATCAATATTAAATTTATTTTTAATGCATCGCATCGAATAATTTTTTAAGTAAAGTGATTGATAGGATATTACTCGTTTGCTTTGAATGATGTGATTAGAAGTGATACATAAGCAAATGATACATTTTAAGCCCATTAGGATAGAATATTTTAATTTTACGTCTGGTTGGTATGATTAGTATATAAATAAATTAAAATATAATATATAAATTTACTATTATATCCTTTATATTTTTTAATAAGTTTTTCATAATTTTCTCATTCTTTCCCATTTTTAGAATCATGGTTTAATTAAAAATAAGATAAAAAAAAATAGATCTTATTAAATCTTTGTAATTCTTTTCACACCTAATCAAGCCTTCCCCCTCTTGATCCATTTTCCAAAAGCAACAATAAATAATGTAAGGCCTAGGATTTATCAAGGGCTTTTATCAATTGAAGCAAACATTAAAAGATGCTTGATTAGGTATGTATTACACCTAATCAAGCCAAACAAACAAGGCCTAAACGTACAAGGATAATTTGTATCATTATATTTTGAAATCTTTATAAAGGTTCATAGTTCTTTAATATTACATATTTATTTTTATTTACAAGATGCACATACTCTATTATCCTATATTACTTTTTAATGAAATTAAGTTACACTCAACATAAGTATCTACTTATCATTTAAAAATAATTAAAATATATACTAAAAGATAAATCTTTTATACATAAGAAAATATAGATTTTATAAATTTCCACTCCTTTATTCACCATACTCAATATTTTTTAATAAATTATCTAAACTCGTTTTCATTTTTAAATCTAAAAAATAACTAATTTTTTGACTAATTTAAAAATCCTGAAAAACCGAAAATAAAATAGAAACATTACCAAACTCGCTCGAAGTTTGCAATTCCAGAGTCGACCAGGTTCCTGCGAGTCAGCTTATTAACCTCCAAAACAGTAAAATTTAGACGATTCGGTGAAGATCCACAGCAGCTGACGGATATTGTTATCACACAGATTACAGAGCTATGAAGCAGCAGCTGCTCTTTGCCTTCAAATTCGTTACGCTAACCAGCGTGTATCTGTTCACACGCTCTCGCACACCCGCAAACAAGCTCAGAAATCCCGAAAAATCAATAGCAGTATTATTCCTCCTGGAAAATCTGAAGCGGGTTTTGCAGCACGAAACGGCAGGGAGTGGTGGGGAGATATAAAGCCAAAATTCATCTTCCTTGCCACAAATAAAGGGTTTATCAACCGCCTCAAGTGTCATGCATGAGTTGATCCCTGCTAATGATCCTGTTCCATACAAAACAGCACTGACTATCTCGATCTCGATTCTCCTATGCATTTCAGGTGTATCCAGGTCAGAAAATTATCCGTCTTCACTTTAATCCAGCTCCATACAGAAGCTTTAAAAGATTCAAGGACTTATTTGCTGTTGAAGCCGGTCCTTTCACCCTGCTTGGCAACTTTAGTGCTTCCCTTACTGCTCATGCTCTTGGTGTGAATTCTTTTGTCAAGGAGTTTGTTATAAACATGGAAGAAAGTCAAGAATTCAGCATAGTTTTCATTCCTACAAGTAGTGAATTATTAGATACATATGCTTTCATAAATGGTATTGAGATTATTTCGGTACCTACCAGTTTTTCTTACTTTCACAGAGGGGATATTGGAGTCCAAGTCGTTGGGAAGTCTCTGGTTTATGTTGATAGCACCACTGCACTTGAAATAATTGTCAACTAGATATTAAAGAGGATTCTGTTTCCTCAGCCGGTGATACTAATGACATGTTTGGGATGTGGGAAACAGTTCCTAAGTGAAAAGCAAGCAGGATTAACACTGTTACCTGGAAAATATCTGTGGATGCATGTGGGATTCAAGTACTTGGTCAAGCTTCATTTCTCTAAGCTAGGATTCAAGATGGAAGAGACTAGTGGCATTATTTTTAAAGTGTGTATTAATGAAATGATTGCTGATACTAGTATTAACAATATCAGAGAAAAGGATGACGAAAATGGCATCCTGGGTTATAGGGACTATATGGTGATGATGAAAGGGAGTAAACAAGAGGGTAAATGGGATTTCTTGATTTTTCTGCAATCGAATGATGAATTCTTGGGTGGAAATGGACCCCTTAAAGGATTTGAGATCATTAAGTTAAGTAATCCTGATAATAATCTTGCGAGTCCAAATTTGATGCATGTGGTGCAGGATTCATCATATGGAACTATCCAAAATTTACTCCAAGTTCTTGGCCACAAAAATGCGATTGCAACTATTGCAATAGCAATATGTGCTCTGGTAAACATCATTATTTATACATTGCGACAAATTTGGGAAGCTAACAGGACAGAGGAGGAAAACATGCCATCAGCCAGGGTTGAACGACTTTGTCGCAGGTTTTCACTGGCTGAGATCCAATTAGCCACTAGAAATTTTAGTGATGCACATCTCATTGGAAAGGGTGGATTTGGTAAAGTTTACAAAGGCCACATTGATAATAGGAGAGAGACTGTGGCCATAAAGCGGCTAAAATCAAGTTCCAAGCAAGGAGCACATGAGTTTTTGACAGAGATTGAAACATTAACTGAGCTCCGGCATGTTAATCTAGTTTCTTTGATTAGCTACTGCAATGAGAATGAGGAAATGATTCTTGTTTATGAGTATATGGCCTGTGGGACCCTCGCTGACCACTTTTACAAATTTGCAAGGAACAATGGTAATGGCTCATCTCTCACGTGGAAGCAACGCTTTATGATATGCATTGGAGCTGCTCGAGGGCTAGACTATCTGCACACTGGCCAATCACTTATACATCGCGATGTAAAGGCTTCAAATATCTTGCTTGATGAAGATCTCAGAGGTAAAGTTTCTGACTTTGGCTTGGCCAAACCTTTAAGTAGAAGCAAGTTACAAAGTCATGTTAGCACAAAAGTAAAAGGCACATTTGGGTACTTTGACCCAAATTATCTCACAACCGGTAAACTAACCAAAAAAAGTGGCACATATGAAGATAGCCTAAAGGCATTTGTGGGCATTGCTGAAAGATGCTTGGATGATGAACCAAAGAAACGGTCAACAATGACTCAAGTTGTGCTACTACTTGAGTTTGCACTGGAGCAGCAAGAGAGCTCAAAATCTCCAAGTGATAAGGATGATATCCATCCATCTAAAGATGACGCTAACTTATCAGTTAGCACTATGCAACTCGCAATGGCCTCCACAGATCTGCAGAATCCCACCACCCCTCCAAAAGAGCAAACTATCAACAAAGCGGTTAATGATAAGCCTCCATTTGGAACAAAAGATGGGAGAAAAGCCACAATACATAAACCATCATGACTTTCGCCATGGTATGCATTTTGGAACAAAGTTAAACCATCTGGTAAATATGAATCATCATTATCAGCTACAAAATTATATAGCCACAATAAAATTCGAAAACATTTCCTATACATATTTGATGTTCAAAATTCAAACTTTCATGGTCGACTATAACTTATTTATCATAATGGATGCGTTTTTATAATTACTAATAATAGTTTATTGAAATGTCTATAAATGTGTTTGGGAACAGACTCGACCTTGAATGACTAGCTAAAACAGGATCCATCTTTAGTCAAACCCAAAAGTTTTGAGTATATACTGCCGCCACCGGGGACTTGAATATTTTCATCATGTTTTTTCAATAGTTAAACTTATCCAAGACTTTCTTTAGGCAATCCTGCAGGCTATCATGCCACAGAAGAAACAGTGCAAAAGGGCAAACAGAATATTAACATGCAGCTGATTCCAGTTGATGAATCAAATGAGGACGTTGTTGAGTCTGATGTTAAGTTGGATAATCCTGATGTTGTGGAGCCTAACAATGATCCTCCAGTCAAGGTGGGTGTGTGCTGTCTTATTAGCCCGCACAAGGCATTTGATCGAATAGCTGAACACGTGTTTTGTTTACTTTGTTATTGCAGATGGGAGAGTACCCTTCCACTGAAGTAACAGGAAGAAATCTTGTTCAATTATCAAAAGCAGAAGCCATGGGTGCAATCTCTGATGGTATTTACTTTATGGCCTTTTCTGTAGTTAATATTTATAAAGATTTTTGTACTTTGGGAAAAAAAATAATCTGTGCACCCACCATTGTATTAATTTCAGGTAAGTTTAATGAAGCCATAGATCATCCAACGGAAGCCATCATGTGGAATCCAAAGTCGGCAATATTATATGCAAATAGAGGTAATTCTGAAACATGCGAACCACCTCAATTTATTTCAAATGTTAAGGATGTTGTTCATCTGAAATGTCCTCTTGCAGAAAGTGTCTTTCTCAAACTGGAGAGACCAAATGCTGCAATCCGAGACGCTGATGCAGCTTTACTGGTATATGTGTTTTATTTCCTACTTATTCACTGGCTTTGAGGAATTTGATTACTGATGCTTGCCTGAGTAGTTGGTCTCTTTGAACAAAATGATGATTTAACTGCATGATCATATATATCAGATCAACCCCGACTTTGCAAAAGGATATAAAGCACGAGGGATGGCAAGAGAAATGCTGGGCTTATGGGAAGAGGCAGCTCGTGATTTGCATGTGGCATCACAGTTGGATTTTGATGAGGAGATCAGCTTGGTGCTCAAAAAGGTCATTTTACTAAAGAACTAGACTGAATTTGTGCGTACTTTATGGGCTTCATTTTCATTTTTTGGTTACTTTACATAATGAATTTCAGCATGTGTGTGTTTTAACAGCTGTTGCTAAATACTTTTCAGGTTGAACCCAAAGCAAATAAAATTCAAGAGTATTGCAGAAATTATGAATGCTTGCGGAAAGAAAATGAGCTAATGAAAACTCAGCTTGAAAAGCAGAGTTTCCAGGTATTTTCCTTATTGTAGCTCATAAGTTAGTTCTCTTTACTATAATAAGCCCTTCTCATCATTGTCCAGTCGCTTTTCCACGCAAGGGAGTTTGACATTTGGGGCCAGTTTGCTTTTACATTTTCAAAGGCCTTTCTATTTGAAAATTTTTAAATTTTTTTCTGAATGTATGTGCCATTCTATCATCACAACAATCTTCAAATTCGATTTGACCTAAAACACCCACTATACTTTCAAAATAATTGAGACATAAGTGTGATTTGAAAAACAACTCTTTTTTAAGTATTAAGAAAAAAATAAATAAACTACCTAAACTTTTATCTCTATACCTATCCTAATAATCTACAGAAATACATTGTCATTTTAAAATTTCAAACTGTAACTACTTCCTCACTTTATGAAAACGCTAGAAAAAAAACAGCAATAAAACCAAACAGGGGCTCTTCATCTTTGTTTATCAAGTTGTATGTCTAACTAGACATTACAAAATTTTATAATTGCATTTATACTAATTCTGGTTTCATTCTTCACGTCCTGCATATAGTCCAAATGAGTAATCAGTTTCTTTTGATTTTGTTTCAGGATGCTGAAGCTGCTTCTGTTTTAGACGATGGTAGGATAACTGAGAGAAAATAATGTATGGATGAATATGGGTTTAATATGTTTTTCTTTTTCCTCTCTCTTACTGTTCCCATTTTTATTACAGGAGAAGTAATTGGGATCCACTCTTATAACGAGTTAAAAACTAAGTTGAATGCTGCTGAAAAGACACCAGAACGGCTTGCAATAATCTATTTCACTGCTACTTGGTTTGGCCCTTGTCGTTTCATTTCTCCAGTTTACTCAGCCTTAGCAGGGAAGTACCCAAAAGTCATGTTTCTAAAAGTTGATATTGATGAGGCCACAGATGCAGCAGCTGAGTGGAATGTTAGCAATGTCCCAAGTTTCTTCTTCGTGAAAAATGGCAGAGAGATTGATAAATTAGTTGGAGCTGACAGAAATTCGCTTGAAACCAAGATTGCCCAGCATGCTTGATAGTCTTTTAACGTGTGCAGCATTTTTAACCTGTCTTCTTAGTGCTTTGAGTATTCCTTCTGAGTTTGTGCAAATGCACAACTGCTCTCTTTTTCTACTTTCTTATTTTCTTTACTTTTGAGCTAAGTGGAACTTGAGTTTGTTATATGTTAAGATTGATAAATAACCGTATCAGTTGAAAGCCCAAATGTAAGAGCCCTTTGTATATTTTACAGAGAGATAAGTTATATATAGGCCAAGCATTGTCTATAAGCTGCAGCTTACGTTGCCAGGGACAAATATTTTGACTAATAGATCTGTGATATAAGTCTCTACCAACTGTAATTTGTTGCAGCACTATTCTTGGAATGAGAAGATGGGCACTTTGATGTTAATTCCTTTCACTCAAATTTTATCCATGATGTTACTGCCGCTGAATCTATTGCTCTCCGAGAAGTGGTTCGGTGGGCGGACGTCCTTTCCATCGATAAATGTATCTTTGAGAGTGATTCACTTAATGCCATTTACATGATGTTATCCATGATGTTTTTTGTGATGGGGATTTTTCCCTAACTGATGTAACTTATTTTGGCCACATGTCAACTTTTTGACTAATGCAATCAACCCATTTATCCAAGAAAGAAAAAAAAAAAAAAGATGGGCGACACATATTGTAGAAGACCAATATATGATGTGTCTTATAACCAGATTTTCTACCTTAGGTTCATCATCAAATGTAGATTCAGAAAAACTATCATTTTTTTTTTAAGTGTATGAAAATTGCAACAATAAGGGTTGTACTTCACTGCTATTGGTGTGTGAATTTATGGTGTTGTTTGGACATCTCAATAGCAGTCCCAAAAAACAGGTGAGGGTTGTGGGAGTTTGACAAAGGTTGGCTTAAAAATTAAGATAATTTTGTATGTTTATACTAGTAATAGAGCACATACCCCCTTTTTGATATGTTTTTGAATGATGTACCTAAAATACCCTCACTTCTTTTTTTAAACCTCATAGCTATAACTAATGTGATAACTACCATTTACAATACCCATTTTTATAACTCACGACTACTATTTTATCATTATTTTTTATTATTATTTATGTAAAAATTTAAATAAATATACTAAAATTATATAAAAATAAATATTTATTTATATTATAAAAAATTTAGTACATGCATCGAATGTGCCTAAACTACTAGTATGAATTAGGCATATTCAAGTGCTTAAAGAGCCTGGAACAAAATATGATTATCTTATGATAAGCAAGTGAAATAAACTTATTGCTAATGCTAAGTAATGAGGTTAAGCTCTCACTAATATTAAGAAATGAGGTTTCAATGTGGAGTTGTTACTCGTCTTTTATTGAAGGGATTTGAATTAACTCTTTTAATTAAGAAAAAAGTTCAAATATCAATTTGGTTATTTTGATTTGTGATCTGTTGACCCTAATTTAATTAATGGAATAGTTGATGCACAAGATACTCTTCCATCTCCCCAACCCTCCACGAAAGAAGAAGAAGAAGAAGAGGAAGAAGAAGAAGAAGAAGAGGAGAATCCTAGGTGAAAGGCAAATATTCTAATTTATGGCTTTCTTAACCAATAAAAGATTGGACTCATGAAACAGCCCATAAGTACTACATGTGAAAGCCTAAAAGTCCAAAGGTTGCCCTCAAAAGGATAAATCTGCAAATTGCTGGCTCAAAAGAAAAAAGATTGCAAAGCCATTCTCATGGGATGCATTTGATTTGGGTGAACAAATGATATTAAGCCCAATAATAGTTTGCAATAGCTTGTTTGATTTCAAAGATAGAGTGATAGGTCTATATGAAATTATACCTAATTCCAATTGAGCTCGTTTTGTTCATACTGTAAGGGGCTCAATCAAATTTTTGAGTGGACCATGAGATTAACTAATCACCTGTTCATGTTTGATAATAAAAATATAATATAAATCTTGAGACTGTACTTGGTATGGTGGCACTTCTGAAAATTTTAGTATAATTTTCATTTATATATCAAATATCAAAGAAGAATATTGAATTGCCATTAGAATACATACTACTCTTAATCCTAGACCCATTACTTACTCGTGGGTAAGAATTGATTGGCTAAATTTACTCGTGGGTAAAATTACCCATTTTTTAATGGGTACGGGATAGTGGACCCATTACCCGTGACTATGGGTAATGGGTAACCCATGGGTACCCATACTATTTTTTTATTTTTTTATATTTAAAGAAAAAATAATTTTTTAAATTTATATAATATTATTTAAATGTTAGTTGTTACCTAAATAAAATTAATAAAAGATGTCAAATATTATATTGAACAAATATTTTAAAGCATGTCAAATGTTTTGATTTGAAAACTACAACTTAAATATTTAAACATATATTAAATTTAAGTTATATTACATTTCGAAGTTTAAATTTAAATTTCATTATATGTCAAGTTTTTTGAACTAAAAGTTTAAATACCACTTAAATATTGTTGGTATCATTAACAAAAAAAAGTGTTATACCTTCCAAAATAGTTGCAAAAATTAGAGAAAAATTAAAAATTAAAATATAAATAATTATTCAAGGGTTACCCATGGGTACCTGCGGGTAGGGCCAAAAACGGCGGGTAAAATTACCCGCATTTTATTAGGTATAGAAAACGAGGCCCATTACCCGCATTTTTTTGGGTACCCGTGGATTTGGGTAATTTTTTGCCGGGTCTACTTAATCCAACCAATCAATGGAAGTGAAGATTACGCAATAGTGACTTAATCTTCCTTTAATCTCTATCGAGCTGCAACTACTCAAGATTGATAGTCAACCACATCAAATGCAATAATGGAGAATTAAGCTGCATGAATATTTTAGAATTAAGCAATCTCCATTTATAGTTCTTATTGAGTGCTTTAGCACTTTTTCTATTATGTTTTAACTTTATAAATGATATAATCTTTTATCCTTCATAAACATAATATTTGAATACATTGGTTGACATATATTCATTTGTCTCCTAACAGTAAAGATTTAAAATTAAAAAAAATTATTTTAAATAATTTAAGATGCTTTACTAGATGATCTATGAAACAGTTGGTACAGTTTGATTTATTAGTTCAATTAACAGAATTTCTTTGAGTTAATTCAATTGCAAATTGAAACTTTTGTGGCGCATCTAAAAGCTAAATAAACACGTATTAAAGTAAGGTTTCACATAATTTTTTCTTTTCATGAGAAACTTGAGGATTTCAACAAAAATATTATTTTTTTGATATAATTTGCACATATCTAGGGAAAATAAATGTTTTCTATTTATAAATTACTAGCGACAATTGTTTTTCTCCCCCCCCCCCCACCTTTTTGTTGAAAAGAGGGCTTTTGAAACTTCTCGATACTGATTATAAGGGAATCTACATTAAATTTATATTGAAATAAATTTGAGAAATTACTTATGTTCTTCCTCTTTTTTAAATAATGGGATAATTTTACATTATGAATATAATTTACAATGCTTATAATAACCAACATTGAACTTTAACAATTAATAAAAATTTATAATCGAGTAACGACTATTATTATAAAAGTGAACGAAGACCTAAACTTTAGAAAGATTCGACCAAAGACATCACAACCTTGGAGCCTAAATTTTGCTTCTTAAATTAGGACTCCTAGCTCCTTTATATATACATATATATATTTATACATAGATTTGACAAAAAAAAATATTGTTGATTCTCCAACTGCTTTATATACGAGACTTAAATTCACGATTCATCTTATTATAGATTTATAACTTATTTTCTTTAACACTATCGCATTGGCATGTCAATGCACATTCAATGAGAAAATCAAAATAAAAGAGAATTGTATACATATTTTTGGCTCACCATGCATAGATTAAGCTCTAATAATTTGTCCTTCACTACAAGAATGCTAAGCAACTTGTATTAATAATTTGTGCTTTACTATAAGGCTTGAAGAGGCCACGGCGGAGGAGAAAAAGGCATATTTGGTTTAGGTCATAGTTTAAATTTTAATACTTGTATTATGTATTATATTGGATAAAGGACAAAAGAAAACAAAGATTTATTACAATGTTGGGAAAAAAAACTAAGATTTTCATTTTTGGACGGTCAGGGATGGAGCTACTTCAATGATTTGTACAAGTGTTTCTAAATTGGATAGAAAGAAAATGTCATTTTGGAGTCATTCTAAATTGGATCAAAAGAAAATGTATTTTGGAGTTCTATCAACAATTTGCTTGCGTAGGTGAGGTTCCGGTATTTTTTGAAAGTGTGTGTGTGTGTGGGGGGGGGGGGGGTTCATTTTCAAAGCAAAAAGGGGTCTTTATTAATTTCTTTTTTCTTTCCACCAACAAGAAAAATAAAAATTATAGTTTCATTATGATCTTACAGAACGATAGTTAGTTAATTCATATCTATAGTATTTTTAAAAATATTCTTTTTGATTAGATAATGAATATACTTTAAATTATTTTTTGGGATCAATTGATTAGTCTTTTTCATATGAATACCATTTGCTTGAATTTTCTATTTTGGCTATCTAATGTTGATTTGGATTAATCTAGACCATGTGAATCATATTGATAATTTCTTCGGTTGATCTTATTCTCTTGATTGACCTTAATCCTAAAGTAAGAATTTAGCTTTTAGCAGAATTTGTTTTTTTTTTAAAAGAATTTTCTGATAAATGGTATTGTAAGAGCTTCAGAAATAATTTAGGATAATAAGTTTATTTATTTGATTATTAGTTGGAATTTATAAATATTTTAAATTACATCTTTCTTATGAGGACCGGTTGGTTGGTGGATGGGAGTGGTGATAATTACTATATCCATGCTAATTCTTGTACCAATTAGGATGGAGTGACTTAAATTATGTGATGTTGATTAGATGATGAATATTTTTTGTGCAAAGATTGAAATCGCCTTTTTCTTCTAAAAAATTGATTAGTTTCTCAATATTAAATTATGGTATCAACCACGACTTTTAGAAATTGCAAATGAAAGTGAAGCCGCGTCAACTTTTCTTGTTTCTCGTTTTATTTCTTATGGGTTATGTAATTCCCCCATAATTTTATTTCATATTTAATCAATTATTTTATTATTTTATTTTATTTATTATTTAACTAAAAGAAATGTAATGCCTTAAAAATTATTTCATATTTAACTAATTATTTTATCTTATTTTATTTTTACTTTTAAGTATTATTTAAAAGTATATATATAAAATAAATATCTAGCAGTAAATTCTCTTGATCAAATGATTCATTCCAAAATTTGGAAGAATGCGTGGTAAATATTTTAGTAGAATTAATATTATACAATTACTTGAAATTAATAATTGAGACATTAGGAATTAATAATGATGACATTAGAATTACTATAGGATTATCCTAGTCTCAGAAAAATTATAATTAGAGTTTCAGTTGGAGTAAACCATTTATCCCATAGATAGAGTCTCCACAGTCTAAAATCCTAGTCACTCAACAAAATATAAAAAGAAAAAAAAATATAAATATAAATATATATGGATAAATTAGGTTTTACCTCCCTGTGATAATGGAAAAGAGCAAAAAAATTCCTTATGAAAAAACAATAGGCAATGTACCCCCTATGTTTTTAAAAAAATAGCAAATTACCCCCCTCCGATTGGCGGTGCAAATCACACGCGGCAAGTGAGATTGGTTTTAGGATTTTTGGTGATGAAATGTCAATTTTGCCCCTTAAAATCAACCATTGGATTTATTAAAAAAAATTGACAGCTCAAATTACTTCTATCTAAAAAAAATATATATAAAATATAAAAATATATTTATATATATCTACATATACATATTTATATATATAACCCACTACCCACTACCCCCGGCGGCCATGGCGGCCGCCTCGTTCAAGCAACGGTCAGGTGACCATGGATCTGCCATGGCCACCTGAATATTAAAAAAAAAAAAAAAATTTGAAAACTGTGGCCATGGCTGGCCATTGTGGCCAGATCTGGCCCAGATCCGGCCACAATGCTGCCATGGCCGCCATGGCAGCCCGTAAGGTTTGGGAGAGGGGATGGGGGGTGGGTTGGGGGTAGATTATTAAATAATTATATATATTATCATATATATACTATATGTTATTATATATTTTATCATATATGTATTATAATGTATATATTATCATATATATGGTAATAAATATATAAATATAAACATCTTATAAAAAATATATATGTGTATAAATATAATATATATTTTCATAAATATATATAATATTTGATTTGAAATAAATAATTAGAAAGAAAAAAAGATATAAACAAAAGTTATTTAAATTTTATAAAATATTATTATATAAAATATAATATAAAATATGACATAAAATATTTATTTAGTAATATATAGTATGTATAAATATATACATAAATATTTATGTATTTATAATGGATTATATATATATTATATTATGTTTCATATTATATATTATATATTTTATTTGTATATAATATATAAATAAAAAAGAATAAATTAGAAAGATGAATAAACAAAAAAAATTAAAAACAGTTTTTAAATTTAAAAATAAAAAAATTGGTATGAAGGAGATGAAAAAGATATATAAAAATATATTTAAAAAGAATAAATAAATAAAATTGACAATATATGAAGGAATTAGGGGTAGTATAGTCTTTATACATTAAAATTATGGTTAAATTGTAGCAAATCACATAGGGTAGGCGGTGTGCCTATTTTTTAAAATCACAAGGAGGTGCGTTGCCTATTATTTTTTCATAGGGATTTTTTTTTGCAATTTATGGATAACACAGGGGGGTAAAATGCAATTCACCCAAATATATATATATATATATATATATATATAGAGAGAGAGAGAGAGAGAGAGAGAGAGAGAGAGAGAGAGGACGGCAGAAGAAAAGAAAAGTGGAGGAACAGAAGAAAAAGAAAAGAGAAAGAGAAGAGAAGAAGAAGAAGAAGAAGAAAGAAGGAAGAAAATAGAGAATCGGCCGTCGTGGTGACAAGAAAGAAAAAAATAATAGGGAGATTGACATACGCACACATAGTTTTGGGGTAAGAAAATTAATTTGTTTTCTTTATCTTCCAGTGAGTGCATGGTTTTCTTTTCCTATTAGATGAATTTGATAACCGCCATAATTAAGTCATGCATGTGAAATTGGAAAAGGCCATTTGATTGGTGAAATTGTTTCGATCCCTGATAGTGGTAAGCATTTCGAGAATCAATGATGTCCCGGATAGGCTTTCTTTTCGGAATTAGTGAATAATAGAATTTATCATTTGTATATTAAAATAAAGGATTAGATTAAAATATTTGTGAGCATATGGCATATTATTCCTTTTTCTTCACCACAGGAAACTGCATACCCCAAACATGTACTAAACACTATTTCCTTATTAAATGGTATAACAAATTAGAGTGATTAACCTAACCCACCGCTGTTAGTTTTAGTCGGATTATAAAAATAACATTGTTCTTTTGATTTGCATTTTCTTTCCTTTCTCCTGGGCATTAACATGAAGGTATATTGCGAAATATATATATATATATATATACACGAAATCTGACAGATTAAGTAACGCATGTGTAATTTTGTGTGTGTATATATATACATAACTATTTTGATTGATTTTGTTGTTGTATGGGTTGAAACTTTAGTTATTTTATAGGTGTGAGATTTCATAAGGAATGGTATTTGAATGCATAGATATTTAGAATAAATCTAATTGATTGAGTATATTTAGGATTAAATTTTAGTGTGTCTGGGAGTTCAGTTTTAATTGTTTTGAAACTAATAATTATTGGTCTAAAAAAAGGGGGTGGAGAATTTGATTTTCATAATTATACTGAAGACATGATGTTGTGGACGACGCAGGTGGAGTGCAATTGAGGTTCTATAGGTTAGATATTAATTAAGTTAATGCTGCAATTATTTCGGTAGGTGTACCAAGACTTGATATGATAAAGCCGACTCTTGATTCATCGATAAGTACAGTGAGTACCTAAACCTATAACTACTATATGATGTTACTTTTCAAAATTTAGAAGGATATATGTATAGTAATGCATGCTAAGAAATTTCTTTTCAACATATACTGCACTATAACTGTATTCTACTGCGCACGAAAATGATTTATTTTGTTTAACGATACAAGAAATATGTACCTTATGATTTTAATGCTTCTAGACTAGTAACTAAATTCGATGATCAATTGATTACTGTTACTGTTACTGTTACTATTAGTTGAATCCAACTTAGTCTGGGTGTGTGAGAGACTTCACCGGGCAGCAGCGAGCTAGTAGGTTGAACCTTAAGCCCCCATGGCCTAATCCCCCTAGTGTATAACAAAAGCCGTTTGTGGCTAAGGTGGGGTTGTAGGAATTCTCGAGGATGCTCAGCACTGTTTTGGTAAGGTTGCACTTTGTCTGGAGCGATAAGGGACTGTTACAGTGGAAGTTATAAAGTTAATCATCTCATTTAAGCTTAGTATAGGAAACTATTTATTAAAAATTCTTGATTTATTACTGCTTGACTGTATAATGTTTCCACTTATATTTTTCTCAAATATTTTCACAGTACAAATTCTTGAATATTTTCACAGTACAAATCATGTTGAATTCATGAACTCACCTTGCGCACACTTGGCATTCTCTGAGATTTTTTTCTCACACTCTTTCCTTTCTTTAACATCCTCCTAGTAGACCTAAATCCTAGTCCTAGTGAGGAGATAAATCCTGCATATAATGAGAATCAAGATTGAAGTCATAGATCAGATTTGGCAGTAGACTACTTTATTGTCCTAAGCTTATTATTTCTACTTTATTTATTGTGGATTCTAGTTGTTTTTGTTAAGGTTAGGAAATGGTACTTGAGTTTTTGTGTTATTAGACTAGTATTGGATTTATTTGAATTCTTGTCTAACTTTATGACTTTGGATAGGTGATATTATTTATTTGGGATCAATTTTCACGCCTCGAGACTAGACTATATGGTTAGGTTTTGGGGCGTGACATTTCTTTTTTCTCATTTTATTTCTGGTGTGGTTATTAATGGGGAAGGAACCTTAGGATAAGAAAGTCTCATGACTTCAAGTGTTATTTCTGGTGTTGTTAATGTTTTTGAGTCGTATGAATCTAGAAGCATTTTCATGTTATATCTCAAATTTGGAAGCATGACATTCGCCTCATCCATCATTTATTAATTGGAAAAAAGTTTTCATATTTGTATTCACTTCCGTTAGTTAATATGTGCTTGATACACATTTCATATTGGGTGAATATCTACAAACAACGTGGGTAGGGGTAAAATTGTCTTTCCAATTTCATCTTTACAAATGGTTCCACTTTTATCATTTGGAGGAATGGAATTATCTAGTATTCTTAGTATTTTCTCAACTTATTTACGCTCTCATTCACAAGCTTTGAATTGATCATCTGAATATTGGGTGGTTTTCGTTGAGCTCATCGACAATCCTAACTTGTGCATTTAATTTCAAATTCAAGTAACTCATTCATACCCTAAGATACTCAACTTGAAAAAAAAGAACGGGGGGGGGGGGGTTCCTACTCGCATCAACTGTAATCTATATGATATATATATATATATGTATATAAAAAGATATTTTACACATTAAAAGTGACAATTATGCAATGTTACACCATATTTTGGATTACAAATTATACTTTTTGTTTTCAATTTAATTTTGAAAATATGTTTAACACTCAATATAAAATTATAGAACCAAGTAATATGGCCAAAATATAATAAAATAATTTTATTACATATATAGGCACATATGTATCCTACATTTTTGAACTCTTGACCTAAGAATTATTTGTTATATATGGACCTATATCAATGAAGAATAAATATTATATGTCATTAAGCATGGGTATTAATTAAATTATACTAAATTAAATTTTTTATTTTTTTAACAATATAATAGAATTGATAATATGATAAATTAAATTTAGTATAGCACAATTGTAAATAAGTTCATAATTACAAGATAATTCGAATTAATTAAAATAATGTCTAAACAATGGTAAACAACATATGATAATATTTTAGTTTTTGGTAAAATATTCCATTTTATTCAAACGTGAAATCTGAAGTATTGTTTCTATTTCAATTTCCATATTTCTACTTCAGTACTTCTCAAGAATTTACCCTAATGATTTTGTCTGAGAAGTAAAATTACCTACTGCATTCACGTAGACAATCCCAGTGAATAATCATTGAACATCATCAAAAATTCGATGAAAATAACGATTATAATCAAACAACAAAGTGATTGGCAGCCAAAAAACAACACAAGTCAATCAGAAAACAAACAAATAAAGAACGTTCACTTACAACAGTACTGTAATAGGGAGTTCAGCAAATGAAATATGAATAGAATGAAGGGAAGCATTTTATTCAAGCAACACCAGACCTCGTACGCTTCAAGCAACCCGGACATCCTTTGAAATCACTTCGGCAGTTTTGCATTATTGTCTGCACAGATCAAGAGTCATGGAAACAGAGTTTGTGGGAGCAAGTGCGTAAGTGCATGGTTGTGATGTACTAGAGATTGAATTTTTATTCAACCTTGTAGGTAATAAAAGAATGGACGATGGCTTTTCTTTTTTGTTCAATCAATGGATAGAAGGGACTAAATGCAATATGTCAACGCAAACAACATTAAATTAACATGGGAATACAAATCCTGGGTTTTACTTACTTATCAATCTAGAACCAAAAGTAATCGATCATCAGGTGGAAAAATGGAGAGCTTGAATTCACTGACACTGGTGGTTTGCTCTAATTCCTGCTGCCTTTTCTTGGCTTCATAGATTTTCCTGGCTGAGGCTGCTGCAGATTTAGAACAACGGTACAAGTCCAACAGTTGGAGACTAGATATATCGGCCAGCCCAATTGGAATTTCTTGGAGGCGCTCACAGTTCCACAGCTCAAATCATCTAAGTCTAGGGAAGTGATGGCCTGAAGCAGCCCAAAAAATTAAATCAGTGTGTCCAATGTGCAAGACTTCAAGACTGCGAAAGCCGGCATTGGCTGTCTCCCAGTATTTCCCCATGAATGCTTTATCTTTTAGCTTGAGGACCTCCAGGTTCTCTAGCAATCCTAGGACAGACATATGACTCCAGTCGAGAAAAGTATCCGATAAAGTCAGGCTCCTAAGCTTTGGTGGGAACTTGCACGGTGGAGGAAGGCTGTGCAATTGGCCATCCGAAGGTGGATAAGGAAAAACATCATTTAGTAGCTTCAGCTTTTCAAGACTTCTCAATTTCCCCAAACAATCAAATGATCCAGTACTCTTGCCATCCAGAAGCAAGGATAGTCGGCCACGAATGCTCAATTCCCTCAAATTGCAAGCCCTTCTAAAACTTCTTTCGTGAAACTTTGTGCTGAAATTGCACCGAGTGTTTGAAGCTTTTCACCTCCTTTACTACTTTTTCCTGTCGTGGGCAAAGTAGCAGATGCATTGTCTTCAGATGCCTTAATTGAACCATCTTCCAAATATCTGCTTTGATTTCAAGGGTACGAGATCTTGTATCAACTATGAGAGTTTGTATGTTGAAGAGCTTGGAGAAGGCTGCTGGAAGAATCGCTGAATCCAAGGACAGGGCGATGTACCTCAAATGAAGCAAAAGGTACATGTCGCTGGGAATCTATTTGATGTAAAACTCTAAGAAGCTTAAAAGCTGCGGGGATGATACTAATGTTGTTTGAAGGCAAGGTGATTTCTTCCTTGGAGAAACAAATGACAGAGCGGATACAAGGTCCACAAGGTTTTAAAGAGAGAAAGTTCAAGACATTGGAATGTATACAAATGCGACGAAGCTTTTGATCGTCAGAAACTAGAGGGTTAAAACTTCCATCTCCAGACTTCTTCATTTCTTGGAGGAAATTCTCCCTTTCATCTCCAGCTTCAGTTTTGCAGAAATCTCGTAGCATGTCATGAATGCGACATGTTTTAACCCTACCATCACGCCTCATCTTATCAATTCTTACTAAATTTCTGCTAATAAGATCCTCCAAATAGTTTTCTGCAGTTTCCTCCGGGCTGATCCCTGGCTTTTGCTGTATGAATCCTTCTGCAATCCACATACGGATCAATTTCCACACCGGGATCTCAAAGTCTTCATGGAACATCCCCAAACACGGAAAGCATGCTCTCAAGTGAAACGGCAATTTATCATAACTCAATGATATATTTTTCTCCATTCGTCTCTCCGGATCCTCGTTAAGATAAGCACTCAAGCTTTCAGGTACTTTTTTCCAAGCATTTTTTCTTGCACTCATATGATCTGATGTTGAAAACCTTTTGACAAGAATGACTACTATTACCACTATCGCAAGTGGCAGCCTGCCACACTGCTCTGCAATTAGTTTTCCAAGAACTTCCAACTCAGAAGGGCACTCAGGCTTACCAAAAACCTCCAACTGGAGCGGCAACCAACTCTCATCTTGAGTCAAGAATCGCAACTTGTGGGGAGGTCTGTTGCGATTAGCATTGCAAGCCACTTCCTCATAACGACTGGTGATCAAGACTTTACCCAAATTATTGCTCTTTGGCAAAGCAATTTTGATTTTTTCCCAATCCTCAGCTGTCCACACGTTATCCATGACAATCAAGAATTTTGTTTCCTCCAGTTGATCAGCCACTAGCCAAGCTAACTCCTGATCAGTCTTGTGATACATGTACTCAATGAACCTGGTGAACTCTTCCAGAATGGCAAGAAAGACATCCTTTGTAGCACCCCTCCTCAGGACGACACCTCAGTCAAGGCACCACACAAATTCAATCTTAAATATCAGAGTTGCAATCTAACAAAAGGCCCATAAGTTCATTTCACATATATTCTAAAATGACATTCAATCTCATCAATCAATTCTAAACCAAAATTTTCAAAATAAACACCTACTAAACTTCATAATATTAATATCTTACTGCATAACACATTAAAACCTTATAATTACAATCATACATATCACAACATCTCTAAAGTTTCATTCCGAATACAATACATCATAACTTATATTCTGTACAATCGTCAAAACGAAATCAATGACATTTCTTCCCAGATCATTCTCGAACCATCTCTTCCCTGTTAGATATCATAGAATATAGGAAGGTAAGTCCAAAGACTTAGTGAGGAATGCAGAAGGGATTTATCGAGGATGATTCGACTCGACAAATCATAATATAAACGAACAGATCAAATAGATAGTACTGAAAAGCAAACAGGAAACTCTCCTGCCTTATTACTCCAAGATCAGATGTCAGACAGACAGAGACAATCAGACAGATCAAACCTAAAGCATATGCATTCAAAGGATAGTCTAAGACGTGCACTGCCGATTCACCTTATACCAGACAAACATATCACCTAAGCGTAACAACTTGGTATATAGCAGATGCCCATACAAGATGTGTAGCGCACCACCGATGCTTAAGGGAAAGTCTCTAGCACACCATCGATACCCAGGGGAAGTCCCTAGCGTACCGCCGACACCAAGGGGAAAGTCCCTTGCATGCCTCACATAACCAAACAGATTGCCCGGATCGGCCCTTGGCCTCATAATCACCATACAAATAACAGAATTAACCGCTTATGCAGATGCCCAGGGGAAAGTCCCTAGCACATTGCCGATTTTAGGCAGAACAGATCAAGTAGACAAAAACAATGTCTATCAGGCAACATATAACAATAACAGATACAGATATGCCAGCATGGCCAAAATACAGATCAGATAACAGAAATGCTGACAAGGCAACAGATACAAAGCAGATCAGAATAGATAACAGACATAATTCTGGGCGCCAGAACAGACAGAAACAGATACAGAACAGATATAACCCACACAGGGGTATTCAGAACAGAATCAAATAACAAACAGAATCCAAACACGGTTCTGAGTAATGTACAGAAACAGTAAACCCACACAGGGGTAAATTTCAATAACAGATAGCTCAATAAGGTGCCAAATTGGCAGAGCCTCATAGGTATAACAATTACCAAGAGGGATAGATCTTCACTTCTTGCAGTTTCAGCAAAATAACCCTGGTCGTGATCTATTGATCAACAGGATCCACTCCTTCAACACCTAATCAATAGAGTACTTTCAAAGTCACTTTCTATTCAATTCTAGTAATCTTTTAGAAATATATCACAACATTATCCTAATAAGACTATGCCAAAGAGTTCAATAAAACCAATTATTCCCAATTAATCTTGATTCCTTAACAAGTCTAGTATTGAAGCAACAACTAATTCTAAAATACATAATCATCCTCGGCATTTCATTCCAAATTCATAACAATAGTACAATTACTATCATTTAGTTATTCTTAGTCAAATGCTGCTTAATCCATCAATTATTTAAAGTCCCAAAATTCTAACATTAACCAAATCTAGTCCTAAGTCTAAAATTCCAAGTGCAAGTTCTTGTTAATATTCATAATTTCCAATTATGGTCACTTTTCATAATGTCCAAATCCGCCATTTACATCCATATCCAAAGCATGGGAGGGTTCACTAATATACATAAGTGGCATATCTATCCTCAAATTTTAATCTTAACAAGATACAATATT
Source organism: Jacaranda mimosifolia (assembly GCA_018894105.1). NCBI lineage: Eukaryota > Viridiplantae > Streptophyta > Magnoliopsida > Lamiales > Bignoniaceae > Jacaranda > Jacaranda mimosifolia. Next base: position 2,010,587 of record CM032124.1, on the reverse strand, counting down.
AAAGATGTATATCCACATGCACGTATATATATATATACACACATACATATAAGACACCCAAATAAATCAAAGTTAGCTATCGGAGTTTCGAAACCACCAACCGATGACACATGAGCGCTCGTTGCATCGAGGATGTGAAACTGCCTCTCCGCCGCCACCGTGCCGCCGGTCGCCGTCGCCGAAAAATTGAGACAGCACCACCGATAGAACCCTATCACCGAGAGCTTTCCAATGGTACCCTCGGTTTTTGATTTGGACGCCGAAACCTCATCAAAACGCAGCCCGAAGTGGTCACGGTCAATAGCTCCGCCGCCTCTTTTCACCGTCTCCACCGCGTATCTCCACCATGCAACTATACCACTGTGTTCACGTCGTCGAGGGCTAGCTGAAACAATCCTCCTTTGCTCCATTTGACGCCGAAAATTGAGAGACCCACTTGCTCCAAGTTTTCGGTCTCTCTCCGCCGTGAGCTTCCGGTGAGCTGTCCGCCGCCGTTGATGGTGGAGATGAGGTCTCGGTGGTGTGGGAAATGAGTTGGGGTGGTGGTTGGTTGAAGGAAAACTCTCTGGTGGTGGTGGTAGCGATGGTGGTGGTCTCGGTTGTGAGGGAGGAAAGAAGAAGAAAATGAGGAGAAAAATGAAGAAGAAAGAAGAAAAAGGAAGAGAAGAAATGAAAGTCAAAATAGCATTTAATTTTGACTTGATGGAAAGCATGGCAAGCATGGTGGAGGTATGGGTTCGGTGACTTCATCCATGCTTTCATTTTTTTTTAAATAATAATAATTTAAAATCTCTCAATTTAATTCCAAAATAAATAAAATGCATTTTTTATCTCAAAATCTTGTAAAATATCAATTGAATCTTATATAATTTTTATCACGATTAAATAATTCAACATTCTAATCGTATAATTAAAATTAACTGACAAAATAAATAATAATAATAATTTAACAAATATAAAATTTCGGGATCGTTACATCTTTCTTTGTGAAGTCTTGAGAAACATAAACTCAAATGTGGGTGTCGAATTCATAGTGGATTCGTGGATCACGAAAAATCTTCCCTGCTAGCGTCGTCTTGCCAAGGCCAAGGCATGCCAACGATGGAGATGACATCAAGACCCTCAGTATCTTCAGTGAGATATCCTATTATCTTTTCTTCCTCATCTTTAAAACCTACGACAATATTGTCTTGTCTCACCAGCGGAGCCTCTTTGAAAATTTTCAAGAACAAAGATTTATAGAATTAGTTGGAAAACAAAAGCAATGCAAGCATCATAATACATGCTTAATTCCTGGATAAAATTTCAATGGCGTTCATATTTGAAAGATTTTGAGTTTTCAAATATTTTGAACAAATATTTGTGATCTCCAACAAGAGAATATGGCCTGATTTGCTTTATACAAATATATATTCTTTTGCAGGCAAAATTTTAAATGAGCTATTTTCTACTAAAGGCATCCCTATAATTGGTATCATACTATAAAGCTGAAACATGAAAAGTGTGAAGCAAGTTTGTTCGCGCTGTTTCCTTAATCATTAATTCTAGATTTTCTTAAGAATTTTAAATTTTTAATTGATGGCTTTGAAGAAATTCGATAAGAACTAAGATGTTTTCTTCTGTACTATGTTTAGCCAAATTCCACAAAGCTTAACTAACTTCCACTCATAATGATTGATAAGAAGCACCAGCTAATTACAGAAGTTAGCAGTCTGTTTTAAATGTAATTATTCCATGTCCCGCAACAAATATATTAACATTACATCTCACTGAACTATTCTGTCTGAATTTCTTCGTGCCAAAACGCATTTTACAAGCCATCCATTATTCCATTCACTAGAACTGTAACCATAATTATTGGATTTCTCAATAAATGTATAATAAAATTTCAAAGAAAAACAAGATATAAGGAAAAAAGAAAACTCATAAAAATCACCTCTGACACTTCAGTGCCTACGTCTCCGACATTGAGGGTGGCGAAGTCAATCCCGATCGTGACGTCGTAGGCTTCTTTGACTTCTTTGGCAATGTCGAGGAGCAACTCAATCGGCCGCTGAACATGTCCGAGGAAGTAATTCTTGGACCTGCTCTCGGCAGCCTGAATCATGTTGGCGTCCATGATGTCTTCCACCTAGTCAACGGTGCGGGTTATCTGGCGGAGGAGGCCAGCATTAACTACAATGCTTCCACTACCAACTGATAAGTTAGTATCATCTTTAGATGGATGTATATCATCCACATCACTTGGAGATTCTGAGCTCTCTTGCTGCTCAAGTGAAAACTTAAGTTGTTGCACAACTTGAGCCATTGTTGGTCGTTTCTTTGGTTCATAATGCAAGCATCTTTCAGCAACCCCCACAAATGCCTTTAGGCTATCTTCCGATATTTCGCCCCTCAGATCTGAAGCTACAATCTGATTAGGATTTCCCTCACTCATGTTTTCTCGAGCCCACTTGGTCAGAATCTGCTCATCCTGTGCAGCCAGTGGATCTAAAGCTGGCCTCCCACTGAGTACTTCCAACAAGACCACCCCAAAGGCATATGTGTCACTTTTCTTGGTTAGCTTACCGGTGGTGAGATAATTTGGGTCAAAGTATCCAAATGTGCCCTTGACTTTTGTGCTAACATAATTCTGTAATTTACTTCTACTTAAAGGTTTGGCCAAGTCCAAAATCTAAAAACTTAGCCGTGAAATCTTCATCAAGCAGGATATTTGAAGCCTTTACATTGCGATGTATGAGTGATTTGCTAGTGTGCAAATAGTCTAGCCCTCGAGCAGCTCCAATGCATATATTAAGGTGTTGCTTCCACGTTAAAGATGAGCTGTTATGGTCGTTCCTTGCAAATTTGTAAAGGTAATCAACCAGTGTTCCACAGGCAATATGCTCATAAACAAGAATCATTTCCCCACACTCATTGCAATAGCCAATTAGAGAGACTAGATTAACATGTCGGAGTTCAGTTAATGTTTCAATTTCTGTCAAAAATTCGCGTGCCCCTTGCTTAGAACTTGATTTTAGCCACTTTATGGCCACAGTATCTCTCCCATTATCAATATGGCCTTTGTAAACTTTACCAAATCCACCATTTCCAATGAGATGTGCATCACTAAAATTTCGAGTGGCTAACTGGATCTTAGCTAGTGAAAATTGGCAACAGAGTTGTTCTGCCCTGGCTGATGGCTTGTTTTCCTCCTCTTTGTATAAATCATGATGTTTACCAAGGCGAATATTGCTATTATAACAATTGCAATCGCATTTATGTGGCCAACAACTTGGAGTAAATTCTAGATAGTACTGTATGATGAATGTCGTGCCACAAGCATTGGATTTGGACTTGCAACACTGTTGTCAAGATTGCTCAACTTCATTATCTCAAATCCTTTAAGGGGTCCATGATCATCCAAGAATTCATCATTTGATTGTAGGCAAATCAAGAGATCTCGTTTGCTCTCTTGTTTGCTCCCTTTCATCATCACCATATAGTCTCTATACTGTGGGATTCTATTCTCATCATATTTTTTTCTGACTATATCAATATTAGTATCAGCAATCATTTCATTAATGTGGACTTCAAAAATAGCGCCACCAATCTTTGCCATCTTTAATCCTGCTTTGGAGAAATGAAGCCTGACCAAGTACTTAAATCCCACATCCACAGGTATGTTCCAAGTAATATGGTTGATCTTGCCTACTTTTCGCCTGGTAACTTTTTCCCCCATCCCAAACATATCACCAATATCACCAGCTGGCGAAACAGCATCCTTTTTAATATTTCTTCGCCGGATTATTTCAAGTGCAGTGGCGTTGTCAACATAAACCAGAGACTTCTTCCCAACCATTTGGACTCCAATATCTCCTCTATGAAAGTAAGAAAGACTGGCAGGCACGGAGATGATCTCAACCCCATTTATGAAAACATATGTATCTAGTGACTGACTACTTGTGGGAGTGAAAATGACGCTGAATTTTTGACTTTCTTCTGTGTTTATAACAAACTCCTTGACAAAAGAATTCACACCAAGAGCATCAGCAGTAAGGGAAGCGCTAAAGTTGCTAAGCAGGGTGAAAGGACTGGCTTCAACAGTAAACAAGTCCTTAAACCTTTTGAAGCCTCTGTATGGACCCAGATTAAAGTGTAGGCGAATGATTTTCTGACCTGAATTAACTTGAAATGCATAGGAGAACTGAGAATGAGACAGTATTGCCGTTTGGTACGGAAGTGGATCATCATCAGCAGAGATCCTCAACTTATGGATTGTTGTTGAGGCAGTTGACAGGCCCTTTAATCGTAGCAAGGAAGAGAATTTTGGGTTGTTTGTATCTCTGCTCCATTCCCTTCCGTTTTGTTCTGCAGAAGTTCCACTTGAGCCGCAGTTAACTGAAACATCATTGCTGAATTGGGTTGGATTGTTACTGGCAGATATGAATGCATTGAAGAAGCAAAATTGATGCAGATTCAAGCTTCAACTAGCTGATTCTGAATATTAGTACTGGGTAGTTGGAAATTTGCGAAGGAATGATGTTTTCTGATCAGTGATTAGTGCTTTCATATTCCTCCATGCTCGATTTACCTTTGCTTTGTTGACAGCAACTCTGTGATCATTTTTCAAGTTTCATTATAGTTTTTGTCACGGCCCAAATCCAGGACATAACATAGCAGTGCCCCGAAGTCCACAGACTCAGAGACACTAAACCTTAAATCTAATAGAGCTTGCTGGATTCCCACAAATTTTATTAAACAAATTCCAAAATAAATCATCACAATAAAAGAAAGCTCTAAACAATTGTCTTAACAATCAAACTTGAGTAATTGAGATCTCAAAGTAAATTTTTCTGAATAACTAACTAGGATTCTTAAACCTCAAATAACCTACTCTAAAGTGCCAATCTCTTATCACAATTCCCAAAACTGATCATCTTCCTTATCTTGAACTAAATTATCTGCAAAATGGTGAATTGATATCTTATGAGCGACACTTCGCTTAGTAATAAATCTCCTTTCTCATTCTACCAAATTTGAGCAAGTATAAATGTCATGAAAAATCATTGAAAACAAAAATATAACAAATAATGTAAAAGTATTCATTTTCAGAAATATAACAATTAGTGTGAAAAAATTCAAGAAATATCTTATCAGAATTTTAGGATATACTTTCGGAGTAATTCAAAACAAAAATTACCCAACTTATCAAAAACTTTCAATTCATTAATTCGCCATGCTCATGAACTTTTGGGATTCTAATCAGTTATCTTGGCCAAGATCTTAACTACGATGCTATTAAGGGGCTTTAGAATTCTTAACTACAATGCCGTTAAGTGGCTTCAGAAATCTTAACTACAACGCCTTTAAGTGGCTTCAGAAATCTTAACTACAACGCCATTAGGAGGCTTCAGAAATCTTTTGCTACTGTAACCCCATAGCACAGTTACGGAACTCGTTCCTACCGACAATTTCTCGATTATTCAAAGCATAGATCATTTTTATTATTTATTTCGATAAAAAGTACTATATCTTGTGCAAGTATTCAGAAAGATTTTATTTTACACGCTTAAATCCTAAAAACAAAGTTTTATGCATGCAGAAAAATCTTATAAACAGTTAAATATTTGCAGATAGAAAATTCTACAATAAATACCTTTAGATCTAAAAGTCTAATGAAAAGAACATATCATTCATTTTTGATGCATAAATCATTCGTGCAGAAAATATTTTCAATAGAAGAAGAATAAAGATTTACTTACACCAAAAATCTTAAAACCCAAAGATTCGCTCAGATTTGATCTAACACTTAAGCGTTCTCCACTAGTACTATGACAGAAAAATAGGAGGTTAGTACTCAAGAATGAAAATTCCCACGGAATTTTAAAGAACAAATTAAAAATATTGTATTTTCTTACCTCTACGTATGAGTTCTATATTTCCTACTATATGGTTATTTATACTACTAGGCTTGGTATTCTGGATAAATTAAAATTCTAATCTCCTATAGATGAGAAGAAAATTCTATCTTAACTTTGATAAGATCTCAATCCAAAATAATGATAACTCAAAACTGTAGAAATAGTTGTAAAATCCTAACTTATCAGGATTCTAACTATTTTAGATTTTGTCTAGCTATTATCATAGGTAATTAGAAGAATATGAAATATTAATGAATCTTCGCATGAGAGTAGAGAGGTACAAAAAATAAGGCTATAACAGAAAAAAAATAATAAATGCGAGTCAAATAAATTGCAAGTGGTTCTACAAGTTGAATGATTTTCTCCAGATATGATGATTTTTATGAACTTGTCGATTTTATCAACCAATCACAAATGCATAAGTCGACGCAAGTGACAACCAATGACAAAAAGGGTTTTATCAACTAATCAGAAATATATATATGTGTGTGTGTGTGTGTGTGTGTGTGTGTGTGTGTGTGTGTGTGTGTGTGTGTGGCAAGGTAGACAATGAAATTGACAATATATTCTTAATCTTATGTTGACCTTTGTCAAATTGCTACAACTTTGGATATACCTGGCAAGAAATTACCCATATTCACGGGTATCAATGAGTACTCCAAAAAAAAAAAAAAAAAAAGGGCTATGTTAGGTTACATTTTGTCAAAACAAATGTATACTTCTTTGCCAAAACAACTTTTAATTCCCAAAATACCCCTTCAAATCAATCTACTTATTACAAAAAATTCCATATACATACATATGCATATCATAATATTTTATCATTATTTTTATAATTAAAAAATCATATCCAATCATCACATATACATACTATATATTTTATTATTATTTTTACAATAAAATATTATTCAATTCTAATTTCACCAAAAAAAAATCAATAAAAAAGTATTGATTTGGTTGCTACAGTAGAAATTGTCTCCTCTCAAAATATAAACAAACATACCAAAACTACTCGAAATAATTTTCTAACTATTATCAAAACATAAATAAACACACATCACATTCCCTAATACAAATTTCACATTCCCCAACCCTACTCCCAAAACTCATTCTTCCAAAATATATCCGAACATACAATTCATATCCAAACATTACCATGGTAATGGGCCTCATTTTCTTCATCTAATAAAATACGGTTAATTTTATCCACCATCTAATTACTTACCATTTTTTTAATCTGCGAGTACCCACAAGTAACTCTAACCATATATATTATTTTAATTTTTTTTTGAGCTCACAAAATTTTGGAGGGTATAGCACCTTTTTTATGACAATAATAATGTTTAAGTGGTATTTAAACTTTTAGTTCAAAAAACTTTTAACATATAATAGGATTTAAATTTGAACCTCAAAATGTAATATAATTTAAGTTCGATAAATTTTTAAACATTTAAGTTGTAGTTTTCAAACGAAAATATTTAACATATTTTAAGCATTTGTTCAATATAATATTTGAAATTTGTAGTCTTTTTTATTAGTTTTATCAGATAACATTTAAATAATATTATGTAAATTGAAAATACATATTAATTTACTTTTAAATATAAAAAAATTATTATGGGTACCCATGAATTACTCATTACCCGTAGTTATAGGTAATGGGACCACGATCTCGTACGAATAAAAATTAGGTAATTTCATCCGCAAATAAATTTACTCAACCCATCATTATCCACTCTTGAATTACTTATAGGTATCCATTTGTCAAGTCCATTCTTGGGGCTTTTGAGGTCCAATATGATTGCATGCACCTAACTGTAAGTAATTAATAAAAATATTATAGTTATGAATTAGTACAAACTCGTATGAAAAGTTCAAATATTTGTTCATTGATTAATTGACCAAATTATCCATATACCATACTTTATGCAATTTAATATTTTTTATTTTAAATTTTATAACTTATAAAAGAAAGGATGAATATAGGAAGTAGTTATTTACCTTTACTATTATATAATGTTAAAATATTATAAATAATTACAAATTATTTATGATTTAAAATACATAATTACAATATGTAAATTGTAACGCCCCCATCTCGGGATAGCACCTAAGCTGAGGCGCCACTTAATCCTAACTTAAATCTCAACTTATAATACAAGCAACAAGCCCAACAAAAAAAAATTCCTAGATTATTAGAGATAGCAATGAAGTTCAACCTAAACAAACCTTAACAAAAGTATAATTTACATGTCATGATAGATCCCATCATTCATCGTTTCATACATGCTGCAAACCTTAACATACGAGTGATCCTTTAGCAGATAACATATTATTTGCATGCCACATGTCAGAATTTAGTCTTAATATATGAACTTCTAATCTATTACCAACCTTTCCCCGATCCACGCCTGAGGTTCGAGTTCATCACCTAAACCTGTCTGAGAAATCAAAGTGATACGGGGGTAAGTCCAAAGATTTAGTGAGGGACAAACTTACGAACAATTAGTAAGGATATATTGTGAAAGATTCAACTCAACAGATCACAAATTTAATAGTCAGAACAAGTCATATCAAGAAATAGGCAGTAATAATTTAGCAAAACATGAAACTCTCCTGCCTTATTGCTTCATGAATTGGGATACAGTCAAGTAAAGCAAACCCGAAGCAAATGCATTCCAACATACTACAACAAACCATGCATAGCAGATTCACCTTATACTAGTCAGTCAATTAGCTTACCAAAGCGTGACATGGCAAATGCCTATACGAAACTGTATAGAGCGTCGTAAATGCCTAAGCGAAATCCTTAGCGCACTGCTGATACCTAAGGAAAAATCCCTAGTGTACCATCGACACCTAGGGGGAAATCCCTGACATATTGCTGACACCCATGCGGAACTGCATGGAATGCCTTACATAACTAAACATCTCGCTAAGATTGGCCCTTGGCCAAATAATTCTTCGTACATATAACAGAATTAATAATCGTTTGTGCAAATGTTAAGGGAAAAATCCCTAACACATCGCTGATACTCAGGGGGAATTCGCTAGCATATCATGAATACTAGGTAAACAAATATGCCAGCGAGGCAAATGATAACAGGACAAAACAGTACAGAAATGCCGACAAGATAATACGATATCAGTAAACAATTCAGATAAGCCATCATAGCTATTGAATGTTGTATAGATAAACAAGTGTGCCGGCAAGGCAACAGATAATGATACATGATGGTACAAATAATAATACAGTCAGGCAATAAGGCGATATAGATAACAGCCAAGAGTTCTGGGTGCCAAAATAGACAGGATTCAGAATCAATAACAAGTGATAACCCTCATAGGGTGTACACATCAGATAACAGATAACAATCGAGATCTCAAGTAGTTTACAAATTTCAATAAACATGATGCAGTCAGTACAGAAACAAGAATCTTCACAAGTTTATCACAATAACAGATAGGTATGAGATAGTGCCAAATTGGCAGACCCTCACCTTTGTAGTCCCCAAAAATACAACGACAATCTGCAGTCTACTAATCAGCGGGACCTAAATCTTTGTCACCTATCCAAAAGATTTAAATCCACGGTCAAAATCCCTTCTCAACCTTAATAACATCTAGTAATTACAATCTTACTAATAACGGTCTAAATCAACAACTACTTGATTAACACCCTAGTTGTAGGGTTTGATCGGTACTATAGTTGTGGGATAGCATGGCTAATTATGCCATTAATATGGGAATATTTTACGAGGTTTATATTGGTACTAGCAAAAAGGCATAATCAGGTCCTTAATTATATATAATTAACTTCATATCATTATCCCAAATTAAAATAACAGCCTAATTATCTTAATTAACCTAATTGTTGTTACTTAGATCTCAAATTCATAAAATTAGGGTTTTAACACCTCATCCACTTATTTAACCAAGATTATCACATAATATACTAAATCCAAGTCCGCTAAACAGTTAAAATCATACATGCATGGTTTATAAGTCCAAGTCTTATATCAATTCTTCATCCTCTTTGACATAATATAAGATTTAGGGTTTTCTCTTCTGATTAACTCAATTAATTCCAAGATTATCATACAATAATACAAATTTGGGCTCACTAATTTTTATAAACACACATGCATGATCGAATCTTGGTTCCATATCATATTTCATACTCCCATTTGCGCTACAACACATGATTTAACAAGAATAAAACAACACAAGGAATTTAGGTCTGGATTGGTTGTGTTCTAGACAACCATATTCTCATTTTACACTATTCTGAAAACAAAAAAGGCCATTGTTTGTTGAATCATGAATGAAAACACCATCTATTTTCATTTTCATATCTATAAAAAACCTATAATACCTACTAATTTAAAAATAATTAAAATCCACCAACTAATTAAATATATTTTTTTTTCATCATTCCAAGACAATAGGACTCACATAAAAATTTAATACTAATTTTTCGTCACATCATCATCCACTAACTTATTAAATAATTATTTCTTTTTCTATCTTTTCAAGAAAATGGGACCCACAATTAATTAAACAATAATAATTAATACTATTACATTAAAATATTTAATATTATTACTTTAAAATATTGTTTTCAATCTACTTTTTTCAAAATTTTCACAATTCAAAACCAATCACATTTTCATTTTCACACGCAAAACAATGATAAAATAAAAATACATTCTAGAACAATTAAAATAAAAACTAAGAATGAAAACACAACCAATCCAGCCCTTAATCCCCAAACTCCAACTTTTACCCAAGATATCCTTATCGATGCCTTGTCTTTACGAACCAATGTTGCCAGTGAGTTCACCACATCGAGATAAAGATTCTGTCTGGAAGTCGCCGGAGTGCGGCCATGCATCATTGCTAGAACTGAATCACGACACCACGATTCAACTCATCCAACTCCGTTGATCAGAACGCCTCAACCAATTTTCTAAGTTGCTGCCATAGTCAGAAGTAATTGGCCAAAAACTATCGTACCTCCACCACCGCCATCGCCTCACATTCTCTTCAAATTCATCACTGTCGGTGGTCAGAACCGGTAATTGAAGCCACCATCTTGACCCTTGAGCTGAGCCCATTAAAAACCACTACTGCACTTTAAGTTTCAGTCGCTGGAACGGAGCAACCCATGACCACCACCATGAAGCTCCGTTTGGCACCTAATTCCTAGTGACTCGCTGATTGGTTTTCGAAAAGTCTAGTACCATTGCATTTCGTTCATTGAGAGGAATGTGATGGTATGTTTGGTTTTGGGTTTTCGCCGTCAATCGAGGGAGTTCATCGATGACGGGAGAGGGGTTTGCATGTGAGAATTTGATGAAGTTAAGGGGGAGGGGAGTTGCTATTTATAGGGAACTTCCTGGAATTATGAATTCTACCCCAAAACTCTTTTCAGCTTGTCAATTAGGTCATCCATTAGCCATCTTCAAATTAGCTCCCAGCTTTGTTAGTGCCTAACATTGGTTGACTTAAAATATTTCCAATTTGACCCACAACTTTTAAAATATTGTACAATCAAGTTTCTTCAAATTACAAATTAACACCAAAACTTTCAATCTTCATGTAATTAAGTCCTTTTTATTAATTTTTTGGGCCCTAAAATCCAACTAACCAATATCTTGATTTCTAAATCCTTATTTTCTCAAATACCCATTTTTAGGGGTGTTACATACCTCTCTCTTAAAAGAATCTAGTCCTCAAACTCTCATCTGAGTACAATTCTGACTGGCAGAGAATAAGCAGATTCAGTCAATAATTCTACATTTTTCATTACATTCCGCCAAACTTGTTTCTTCTAGTCCTGATACATCTTCATGCCTCTCGGATGCATTGTGTATCTTGGCTTGTGTGCCTCATCCAACAATCTCTCCTTCATTTCTTCCGACACATTTATTTTCTTACGGAACAGAAGAATACCTTGATTATCAGTGTTGAACTCAAACTTTCCAGAACTTTTGACCTTTTCCTTATATTTTATCACTTATATATCATAACTTGGGCTCTTTGCATTTCATCCTATGATTTGAATTGCACTTATCTCTGCAATCTCACTGGCTGTTTTATTTCCAGTACAACACTCATTCTTATGCTTTTTGATGCTTCTACTGCTAATAAGTAGGCTATTTCAGCCATTCGGCTCAAAGCATTAGCCACTACATTTGCCTTTTCGGGTGAGAGATGATGGAAGAATCATAGTCTACTAAAATTTCCATCCAGCAACGCTGTCTCATGTTCATATCTTCATTTTGGTTAAATGGTTAACATATTTGAGTTAATTTAGTCAACATGTCAGCTATTTCAGAAAAGTTCTACACAGATCTTCATTAATAATCGACAAGACCCAAAAAATTACAAACTTCTGTCACATTTTTTGGTCTTTTCTAGATGACTACCGCCTCTATCTTAGAGGGATCAACCTTTACCACATCCTGGGATATCATATGCCTAAGAAAAACCACTTTCTTTACTCAAAATCCATACCTGCTAAACTTGCATACAACTGATGCTTTCTCAAGGTTCCAAGAACCATGCATAGATGCTTTGCATGGTCTTTTCTAATCTTCAGCTGGTAGTACTCTTACTTCAACTCCAGCTTTGAAAAGATTCTTGTCCCCGTAAAAAGTCAAATAATTCTTCTACATGGGGTAAAGTGGTATTGATCTCACTTCTTTTGGGAATACTTTTGGGTATTCCGCTACCACTTCTATGTCCTCAACTTTAAACTAGATCTTGGGGTTTATTGATAAGATACACCAAGAATTAATGTCCACCTTTTCTCAAAATCTTTTTGATCTCTAGCTCAGAAATAACTGGCATTGGGGAGGCGTTATCTACAAAAGGGCATTATGGTATTGGTATCTCATCTCCGAGAGTAACGCACTTGGTGTAGCAGTTCACCTGTGCTGATGACTATACGGCTAATCCCTTCCAAGCAACACATCATACTCTTGGATACGCATATGTGTGAGATTGGCTGGACATACTTTGTCCCCAATCGTCATCTTGGCAATCTAGATTCATAGTGTCTGAACTTCAATTCAATAAGCCCTAGTCTCGGGTTGCATATTTAATTTTAGGAAATGCGATAGATATGAAATAATGTAAACATCAAGATCATATAGGGCATTATCATAGATTTCAAAAATAGAAACCATACATTCTATCACCGCGTTGAGATCCGGTGCTTCTTATCCTGTTAGGGCATAGGCCCAAGCTCGCATCCTCTATTCCCTACCAGATCCTACTACTTGCTTTCCTTATTGCCTCAATCACATGTCATCTCAATACTTAAGAGTTTTCTAAGAGCCCACAAAACTACTACGGCTACAAACGGCTATTGACACCATAAGTTCACACTTACATGATAGTTACCTTAAGGAGTAGTCAAGCTCAACTTACATACTTGATATGATCAAAATATAAAGGATCAAACTTATCTCTAATGTTCAAAACTTATATAGTACTCTTAACTACCTGTTTCCCTTTATCCCAGTGATACTTATATCTATCATACACTTCTCTCGCCAATCACCAAATACATTAATTTCACTTTTAAACGCAAAGTGATTGTCATTCCTAGATTAACCTAAATCATACCTTACTAGTAATTCCACAATCTGCAAGAATTCCTCTTCTTTCACTGTTAAATGATATATCTGTATCGTTAAAGCAATCACCATTTAAATTGTTCTAAACATAAACAACATAGGTTGTTCTATGACTTAAGCTTTCCCAAGGCATATAAGATTATCCTCTATATCCAAATTTCCTTTACAAAGCATATATGATCTAGCATCTTTAGTTGATCTCATCAATGCAATTATTGATACTAATTGAAGAACCCCAAGAACTTGTACTTGATATATTTTCTAGTCGTACTTAATTGTCAGTAACCTGGGTAAAATCATTTCTTTAAATGTCCGCGAGATCATAGCCTAAACACATATGTAATATGGCTATTTCCTCAATTTAAAAGGTTCTCAATAAGATCATTACAAATCAATCCTAACAATACAAGCAATTTCCTATGTATCGTATCACATCCTTAGTTTCGACCTTAAACAAGCCTTAGTGCTCATTTTAGGTTTACTAGCTTATGAGGAAGAAGATATTCTAATTCTCAACTTGGTGTGTTTTGTTAAGCTCTTACTTCTATTCTGTCAATCCTTATTAGTGATTGAGAGGAGTAAAACTCTAGAAATTCCTAAAGGCTATCCTTTAGTGGTTTCTATCATACTTCCAAGATTTTTAACCCAATTTGCTCATCAATAAAGTTATAAGGTCCTCTATCTTACTACAATAAGTTTTATACCACAAGTCTTTCTATCTTCGGACCTACTAGTAGGAGGAAAATAAGATCTAACGTCATCTTCGGTTCTTTCCCTGAGATCTTCTAATTAGAGGGTCTTCCTTGCGATCTTCAAATGTTTTAACTTCACTGGCTGATGACCCTCCCCTATGATTTAGTCGACTGAGGATCACATTCATGTTTGTGGATGTTCTGGCAGTATCGTTTCTCATTGTATCGTAATTCCTAACCTTAGAGAATGAGTTAGGGATCAATTAGCCCATATCATGCATCTTAAGTATTAATAATATCACAATGGCTACAAGTAGTTCCAAAGAAAATGCAAGCTATCAACCAACCTAGTTGGCATCCTCAAATGCAGTACTACCTGCAACAATTCCTTTCCTATATCTCTAAATAACCAAACTTCCTTTTATCAGTACATAGCAGAAATTTTGTTCATCCTAAGATACTTACTTCCTTAACATCAAGTATTATCCCAAAATTTCATTTCTTATTCAATCCGACATTCAAGTTCACAATAAAACCTCATATTTTCCTATCCCAAAATTTCACATTCCAAAATCATATCCTAACATAACTTAGGTATTCCTTACCTCAAGCATACCCATTAGAAGCTTTTCCAAAATCAAGCTTAGTCTCTATTAACCAAAAATTCCACATTTCGAGGATCATATCCTAGGATCAATCCCACAACAGCTCAAGTTTTCCTTATCCCAAGTGGCCGCATCCTAGGTGATTCCTAATTCAAGTTCAATCTCTAGGAATTCCATTAATTCCAGTCATCACAATCATTCCTATGTTTACCTAGGTCATCAAAGCCTAGGTTTTGATACCACCCTGTAACACCCCATCTCGGGATAGCACCTAAGATGAGGCACCACTCAGTCCAAACTTAAATCTCAACTCATAATACAAGCAATAAGCCCAATAGAATTTTTTTTCAAAATTATCAGAGATAGCAATGGACTTCAACCTAAACAAACCTTAACAAAAGTACAACTTACATACCATGATAGATACCATCATTCATCATTTCATACATACTGCAAACCTTAAGTTCAAATCTGACATATCACAATATCTCTAAGTTTAAAACCTAACATACGAGTGGTCCTTTAGAAGATAACATATTATTTACATGCCACATGTCAGAATTTAGTCTTAATATATAAACTTCTAATCTATTACAAAACATTCTCCAATCCATACCTGAGGTCCAAGTTCATCACCTAAACCTATCTAAGAAATCAAAGTGATACGGGAGGGTAAGACCAAAGACTTAGTGAGGGATAAACTTAAGAACAATCAGTAGGGATCTATCTAGGAAGATTCAACTCAACAGATCACAAATTTAATAGTCAGAATAAGTCATGTCAAGAAACATGCAGTAACAATTTAACAAAATAGGAAACTCTCCTGGCTTATTGCTCCATGAACAAATTACAGGTAGTCGGGATACAGTCGAGTAAAGCAAACCCAAAGCATATACATTCCAATAGATTACAACAAAACATGCATAGCAGATTCACCTTATACCATTTAGTCAATCAATTTAACAAAGCATGATAGCTTGGTATATGGCAGATGCCTATACAGAACTGTATGGTGCACCACAGATACCTATGGGGAAATTCCTAGCACACCGTTGATACCTAAGGGGAAATCGCTACACCTGGGGGTAAATTATTAGCATATCGCTAACATCCGTGTGGAGCTACATGGCGTGCCCCACATAACCAAACATCTCACCAAGATTGGCCCTTGGCCCAATAACTCCCCACACATATAATAGAATCAATAACTGTTTGTGCATATGCCCAGGGGGAAATTCCTAGCACATCATTGATACCCAGGGGAAATTCCTAGCGTATCACGGATATCAAGTAAACAAATATGCCAGTGAGGCAAACGATAACAAGACAAAATAGTACAGAAATGCCGACAAGGTAATACAATATCAGTAAACAATTCAAATAAGCCAACATGGCCATTTAACACTGTACAGATAAACAAGTATGCTGGCAAGGCAACAGATAATGATACAAGACGATACATATAATAATACAATTAGGCAACAGGGCGATATAGATAATAGGCAAGAGTTCTGGGAGCCAGACCAGATAGGATTTAGAATCAATAACAAGCGATAACCATCACAGGGGTGTACACATTAAATAACAGATAACAATCAAGATCTCAAGAAATTTACATATTACAATAAACACGATCCAGTCAGTACAGAAATAGGAACCCTCACAGGGTTTATCAAAATAACATATAGGTATAAGAAAGTGCTAGATTGGCAGATCCTTACCTGTATAACCCCAGAAAATACAACCATAATCAACAGTCCACCGATCAGCGGGACCTAATTCTTTGTCACCTATCCAAAAGATTTAAATCTACAGTCAAAATACCTTTTCAACCTTAATAACATCCAATAATTACAATCTTACTAATAACGGTCTAAAATCAACAACTACTTGATTAACAAGGTAGTTTTAGGGTTTGATCGGTACTATCATTATAGCACGGCTAAGTATGCCATTAATATGGGAATATTTTACGGGCTTTATATCGGTACTAACAAAAGGGCATAATCAGGTCCTCAATTACATAATTAACCTAATATCATTATCCCGAATCAAAATAATAGCCCAATTATCTTAACTAAACCAATTATTGTTACTTAGGTCTCAAATCCATAAAATTAAGGTTTTGACACCTAATCCACTTACTTAACCAAGATTATCACATAATATGCTATATTCAAGTTTGCTAAATGGTTAAAATCATACATGCATGGCTAATAAGTCCAATTTCTTATATCAATTCTTCTTCCTTTTTGACATAATATAAGATTTACGGTTCTCTTTTCCAATTAACTCAATTAATCCCAAGATTATCATACAATAATACAAATTTGGGCTCACTAATTTTTATAAATACACATGCATGATCGAATCTTAGTTCCATATCATAATTCATACTCCTATTTGCACTACAACATATGATTTAACAAGAATAAAACAACACAAGGAATTTAATCCCCAAACTCCAACTTTTACCCAAGATATCCTTATTGGTGCCTCCTCTGTACAAACCAATGCCGTCAATGCATTGACCACATCGAGGTGAAGATTCTATTCGAAAGTTGCCAGAGCGCAGCGATGCGCCATCGCCGGAATTGAATCACGACACCACGATTCAACTTGTCCAGCTATGCTGATCAAAATGCCTCAACCAATTTTCTATGTTGTTGTCGAAGTTAAAAGTAATTGGTCAAAAATCACCAAAGCTCCACCACCACCATCGCCGCTTCACATTTTCTTCAATTCCGTCGTTCTCACTGGTTGGAACTAGTAATTGAAGTCACCATCTTGATCTTTAAGCTGAGCCCGTCAAAACCCACTGCTGCACTCAAGTTTTAGTTGTTGGAACGAAGCAACCCATCACCACCACCGTGAAGGTCCGTTCGGGGCCTAATTTCCAGCGAATCGCATGTTGGTTATCGAAAAGCCTGGTACTATTGTGTTCTTTTCGTTATCGGTAATGGTATGCTTGGTTTTGGGTTTTTGCCATTGACTGAGAGAGTTCACCAATGAGGGGAGAGGGGTTTGCATGTGAGAAGTTGATGAAGTTGGGGGAGGTGGGGAACTTGCTATTTATAGGGAGGTTCCTGGAATTATGAATTCCACCCCAAACTTTTCTCATCTTGTCAATTGGGTCCTACAACCTTTTAGCCATCTTTGAATTAGCCCCCAGCTTCTTGGTGCCTCACATTGACTAGGTTGGCTTAAAATATTCCCAGTTTAACCCACAAAACTTTTAAAATGTTGTACAATCAAGTTTCTTCAAATTATAAATTGACCCAAAAACTTTCAATCTTTATGCAACTAAGTCCATTTTATTAATTTTTTGGGCCCTAAAATCCAACCAACTGATATCTTGATTCCTAAATCCTTATTTTCTCAAATACCCAATTTTAGGTGTGTTACATAAATTCATAGTCATATATAACAATTTTATGAAAAATATTTAGTAATTATAATTCCTTTGAATTGTAAAAAACTTACACTAAATTTTAAAATCCAATTTATAATCAACTCTGAACTTCATTTTGAAAGGAATGAAATGATGAAATTACACCCACTTAGTTACTTACGAGATATTCTATGTAAAATTTTAAATTTTGACCATCCATATTATATAGTAGTGGTTGCAATTTACTGTATGGATATTTAAGATTAAAATGTTCTATTTACATTATGTTTTAGCTCGTGAAGTTCATCATTAAAAATTTAGAAGAACTTATGAATTTAGTAAAATTTTAAAATTACATTTTTAATAGTTTCAAAATTTAATATCTAAAAATTTCTAGCTTTGAAATTTTAGAAATAAATTATAGAATTCAAGGTTATAAAACTAAAGAAATATAATTTTTGGAAGTTGGACTAGAGTATGACAAAATTTTCAAAAATTAAATAACAATACAAAATTAGAAAATAAATCAAATAAAATAATATTTAAAAAAGTAGAAAAAAACTTATTAAAAAGAAAGCAAAAGGAAAAGGAAAAAGGTGTTGCTGATCCGATCGGCAATACCTTCAAAAATAACAAATCCCAACCACAGCCAAACATGTTTTAAAAACTAAATAATAATGCTCTTTCCTTTCAATCTAAAATTATGGAAAATCTAACAAGTAGCAGTTAGATTATGACAAAATACAAGATATATATATATATATACATACATATGTGTGTGTGATTTATATATACACACACATTATTAGAATTAAGTTGTCACTATCCCAGATAGAGAGACCTTTACTTTTCGTATATAAACTTATTATCAAATTAATATAAATACATATTTAATTACTTACTTCTAATATATTATATGTAAATTTTAATTTGTGAACATTCAAATTGTAGAAATAGTTGATTAAATGTCCAGACATAATTATGTATAAAAGTTTGTATTTTAAGTTATTTTTTTTATTATAGAGTTTATTAGAAAGTCATGCTCTTGATTTTTATAACTTATAGTTATAAATATATTTGTATTTTTAAATAGATTTTGTATGGCCTAGCAGGTGTTTGCTCCCATCCAGGGTGCCACTCGAAGCTATCTGTATCAAATAAAATGAACTATTCGAAATCCATAATATTCAATTTCCATAGGTAGCAAACATCAAAAGTTCAACTTGGTATCAAAATAACATATATCACTCTTCACATTTTGAAAACCTATCTATCGCATCCATATCAGTAACTCAGCAACCTACAATCTATACATTTGTATATTTATTAGGTCCATTACCTCTTGTGTTGTGTAGTCTAGTCTATCCTCATTACTCCTTCTTATCTAAGGTAAAGAACGAAAGGAAAGAATACAAAAACTATAAGTTCGAATGACTTAGTGAGTTGTTAACAAGGAGCAACGTGATAACACAGAAGGGTAGCAAAACAGTAATTATTGAATCAACCAAGAACAGTAATGGCTATAATAGACATACCAGGTATAATACAGGCAAAGAAATACAATGGGTAAGATAGATTAATAAATAGATAATATATCAATAATATTTTCACAAAACCTGCTATTGTTGGTTCTCCTACCTTATCACTCCACTTTCAAAAACACAAGAAATCCTTATCCCTCCAAATTTATGAGTAATCAGCTCAATACAGTAAATAGGCAGTGGCATAGCTAGCTATATACCTTATCCTACTCATAGTAATTAGGAATCAGCTGGAGACCAGCCACCATCGGTCCGTTTCACTCGATCGTCTTTTGGTACCAATCCCAGGGCCACCCCAAGGGTATAAGCAGGTCAGTATATCCACAGTAACAATATGCCCTGCTAATTGCAGTAAAGTGTCCAACAACAGTACAATAAACAGGTTAACTCGCCATGATAAATAGGAAATTAATCAGTCCATATCGAATGTATATCAGGATAATAATCATGGTGGTCATGGGAAATACATTTTGAAATTCATTTTTTATTTTCCCAACACAATGATCAATTTTAGCTAAAATAACATATATCATAATCAACCAAGAGTCACAAACAGTGTAAAAGGGCGATGTGTGGTAAAGTTTCACAAACAGTCTATTTTATCAAAACGCACGTAAGCATGATATTTGATTTTGGAATTCAACAATTTCAAACAGGTAAAAAGTTCAAGTAGGTATGGTACAAGAATCACTGAAGAAGAGTCCAAATATATTGTCCAGAGTGTTATGGGAAACAAAGATGAATAGGGCATAGACAAACGAGTATTTTCAACAAAGGCAGGATCAAACAATAGTGATACAAGTACTAATATGTATATATAAGATAGATATTCACACCAGGCTTGATTAATAAGGACTTAAGAATTATAGAATAGTTCAAATAGATTGTAAAATCTAGCACATGAGTCGAAGAATAGCATAGAACAAACAAACGACAATTATTGAATCTCAATACAAACATGATCAAACAACAAGGGTATAATAACAGTTATACATGTTCTTTCCCCAGCAAAGAAAGCAAATACACTTGGCAAGTGCAAAAGGGTTTCTTAGTTGTATGGAGCTTAAGTCTTTGCTTCCTAGTCAGTCCAAAATTCAGAATAAGATAACCTGAATCAATATCATATTAACTTATGATTCGTAAACCTAAATGTACTTAATTATCCTTATCGAGTTCCTTAGATTGTTCACTTCATTTAGTTATAATTTCCTCAATTTTCATATTATACTCAAATGTTCAAGATAATAAATACAATTGTTCCCAACTCAACGGGTCGATACTCAGTTTATTAGATAATTATCCCTAAATTCCAACGTGGTTAAAGTTTCACTTAAGATTCTAACAGTAATTTGACAATCAATTCTCGATTCATTGAGTCCAACTTGTCAAACAATTCTATTCAATTATTTGTATCACCAGGTTCAGCACTTACAACATTAATCACTAGTTTAGAAGTTATAGTTCAACAACCTTAATTCATTCAAGGTTCTAATCAAAAATAAAAACTACTCGAGCCAATATTCTATATGAATTACCCAAATATAAGAATCCAACTCCCCGCCTAATGATGGTCTCAATTTGGAGTTTATTTCATTTAGCATTAAAATAAGCATCCAATTTCAATCGATACTAACTCAATTGTAGCAATTTATGACTAATTAACCTGATAAATCAAAATTTACCAAATTTGACTAAGTTCAAGTTTGAATCAAGGTCCAATTTTAGCCCGATTGAACTTGGAAAAAGATTTCTAGGCTACTATGTTAGGGTCACCACCATCGGAGATGAACACCACCACCACCATCTTGTGCATCTTGTCGAGCCCAACAAAACTCCCAAAATAATTTTTAGTTCCATCGCTATTTTCCTGGCCAATTAAGCTAAAAACCACCTTGAAATCTTAGCTTGCCGCTGCTTCATTGCCGCCTAAATTCCTCCACCACCGCCAATCAAAACCCCAAATTGAAAACACCACCATGCTGCCTATGAGATTCCAACCAAAACCCCCTAAGGCTCACCTTGCTCCCATCGCTGTACCCCAGAGAACTGCCATACCCGGCGAGCATGCCGTTGTCATCGCTGTTCCGATGAAATTTTTTGGTTAATTTTATCAGTTAACCGAAAATTCAGTGCGGTAAATGATGAATAATTTTCGTACATTTTCAATGAATTAATCGATTGATTCAGTTGGTTAATTTACTGAATCGACTAATGCTCACCCCTAATTACAGTGACTAGCCCCTCCAATTTATGTTAGTAACATGTTTGATATAAAAGATTATGGTGACGAGCCAAGCCAAGATTGGCTCTAAGCCCGTACTGTTTATGCAATTGAGCGCAATTGTCATTTCATGGTAGGAGGTGAGATTATAGTCTGGCCATATCAACTAAAAAATACATGTACAAATTTGTCCCTCAGTTTGGCGCAGCTAATTTTTAGATGCAGAGGCAATAATGGAATTTAAGAAAATAGTCTTTTTCAATCTTTCAAATCAAACATGAATACAAGATTATAGAATTTATAATATGAACTACAATCTCTAATATCAAACAGGTATATTAGTCCATTCAAATAACCCATAATCTTATCAAGCCAAAATTAGGTGAAATTAATAGTATTTTGTATCAAACGAGGCCTAAAATAAAGTGATTAGGCTATTATGTACAAGGATAATATGTATCATTATATTTCGAAATCACCGAATGCTACACATCATTAGCAAATTTTCACTGTTATATACTTATAAATAAGGCTGTAAATGGATATTCGAAAATTCATTTATCATTCACATTCCTATTCGTTTATAAAAATTTCATTTGCATCCGTTTAAAGCGGATATTATCCATATTCAATTAGTAGATATCTGATTATAAATAGATACGAATATGGTAAATGTATATACGATCCTTTTAATATCCGCTTCGAATATATATTTATTAAATAATATATTATTTATATTTTTCAATAAAAATCTCATAATTCATATATGTATATATATAAATCATATTGAAGAATTGGGAAGAAAAAAGAATAAATTTAAAAAATTATTGTAATGTTGTGCAGAATATGTATCCGATCTATTTAATATTCGTTTACACCCCTACTTATAAACAAAAAGAAGGTACATACTTTTTCTTTTCTACATTTTATATTATTTATATGTACTCATTTTTATTAAGGCAACGTTTTATTACAGCAATTACCCTCCATAGAAGCCGTTAATCTCCAGTTATCCCATGTTTGATCGGCAACATGAGGTTAGCAAACTGGCCCGCAAATAATCGCTGGCTCAGTGCTGTTCACTCGAGTAGCTGCCACTATCTAATTGCTCCCATAGATTCCATGACATGTGGGGGCAAATTTTTGATTTTGTCCTCAACTAACAATACGAATTTTACACTTGTGTCCCCTTGTTCTCAACTGTGTCTTGTTTTGATATTGTTTTTTACTTGCTTTAATTTGTATTTTTACTTATTTCGGATCATGTCCTTGAATTAATATTTAATCTAATGATTATGGCACAAACTTAAAGATAACAATTTAACAATAATTAATATCTGTAAATTATCAAGTTTTTTTATTTTTAATTTGTTTGATTTTTAGTTAATATTTATCAATAAATTAGATATATATTTTAGCTTTGAAATATATAAATATAACAAATGTTTACTCAAATAGAGTAGTCTTTAAATATTATGCAGAATATGTATAATAAGCATACTAAATGTTTTACATAATAATATAAATATTTTTCATTGACTCCAAAACATGAATATATATTTTTGGAATTCTAGTTGCAGAACATTTTTTTTTTTTTTAATTCATGGACCGAATTTTTTTAGTAAGGGCACAATGGACATATAAATTATAGTGGAAAGTATCAAACAACAGAAAATGGATTGTGGGAGATATGAGTGGGGGGGCTAATTTATATGCAATCTTGTATATCAAATAAGCTACTAAAATTATGAGTGATGACTAATATCTCATTGTACCACTACTACAATACCTACTATTACCAAAATACCAAATCAAATGTGGCCTAAAAATATTATACATTATTACTTTTAATAAAATTAGGGTAAACTTAACATAAAGTACTACTTATCATTTAAAAATAATTAATATAAATATATATTAAAAATAAATCTTTTATGCATAAGAAATATAGACTTTATAAATTTCCACTCCTATATTCACCACACTCAATATTTTTTAATAAATTACCTAAATTCATTTTCATTTTTAAATCTAAATAATAACTAATTTTTGACTAATTTAAAAATCCTGAAAAACCAAAAATAAAATAGAAACATCAACAAACTTAGGGGTGAGCATCGGTCGGTTCGGTAAAATTTACCAACCGAACTGATCGGTTAATTTACCGAATTTTATAAAAATTTCTGACTGTTCACCACACTGAAATTTTCGGTTAACCGAAAGAATTACCAAAAAATTTCAATTTGGTTCGGTTAATTCACCGATTGACCATTTTTTTTTTCCTTTTCATTTTAAAAGTCAAACAAGAGCTAATTTTCTACCCCAAAAAGCAAACAGATTGTGCAAACTGCAAGCTAATTTAAGTTCAACATTCAACATTGAACATTCTGAGTCAAGATTCAAAACATAAATATGATCCACCCATTTAATCCATCAAAATTCCAAAAGAAATGACATCAAAATTCAAAAGGACCATTCATCAAAGTTCAAAGAAAAGCAAACCAACAAATTCTAACTACAACAAATACATTCATCAAAATCAAATCAAAACATCAACTTGCAACAACATTTAGAAACCTCCAAATCTCCATAATTCAATCAGCTAAGCATGATCCAAGAGAGCCAAATCGATTGACTGTCCCAAAAAAAAGAACCTCCACTTTGCAAAAGATCAACGAAATCTGAATAAAAAATCAAGTAACAAATCATGTTAGCAACAATTTATAGTTTTCTACATTACTTATCAATGGCAAACAAGTTAACTTAGAATATTACTCTTTGTTGAATAAATAGAGAAAGTACCAAATCAACTGATTAGAAGCTAATCCCACTCAGGCCACTTCCACCAAACCCAATAATTGGCAAATATGAATTATCAAAATAAGTTATTTAATTACTAAATGCACACAAGACTAAATAGAACATGTAAATGATTTGTAAAAAAAAATTATAACATACCATTCTCAAACTTCTCAACTTCATCTAAATCTTCTTCAACATTTACATGTTCTATTTACTTCTCAACTTCATCTAAATCTTCTTCAACATTTAATTGATGAGACTTTCGAAGCCAATCTTGTGCACATATCAAACCTTCTACCACCTTAGGAGTTAAAGAACTTCTGAATGGATCAAGAACCCTCCCGCCTGTGCTGAACGCAGATTCAGAAGCTACTGTGGAGATAGGAACAGCCAAAATATCTCGAGCCATGTGTGAAAGGATTGGAAATCGCTCAGAATTGAGTTTCCACCACTTTAGAATGTCAAAATCATCTTTTTATCATCCTGCAAGGCCTCATCTAAATATAAATCAAGCTCAGATTTCTATCAAAACCACTTCCACTCTCCATTTTTTGCTTCTTGGCCATTAACTTATAATGTCCTCTTGGCTTTCCAATAACCACTAATTCACTACTTGAAGGTGTACTTGATTGACTTGTTTCATTTGTTTGGTCACTCTCGGGTTGAAACATCTTCTTATACTCCTTAAACAAATCATAAAGTGCGTCTTTCACTCTCTCAAACAAATTGCTACCATCATCGACATTATAAATATCACGAAAAACAACTTCCATTGCCATAAATTTTTCACGAGGATCAAGTACAACAGCAAAAAAGATAAGCTTATTCATTCTCTCAATATTTCCCCAATATTTGTCAAACTTTGTCTTCATTCTTATACCCATTCCCCTCACATTTAAATCATCACTTCGAGTCCATTCTAGATTGCACCAAGTAAATCACTAATTTCAGTCCAAAATGTATTAAATGTAACATACAATGGGCCAAAAATGCGTAATGTGGTATCATAAAAAAGTTGCAACATAGCAGTCATTCTTCTCACAACATCCCAATCTATGAAACCCTTCGAACTTACATCAACATCAACTTTGAAGTATGGATCTGTTAACTCAAATATTTCAAATGCTCTCTCATACTTCTCAGCTACACTCAACATTAAATAAGTAGAATTCCACCTGGTGCACACATCTAAACACAATGAACTCTTGCACTGAATTTGCACTGACTTGGCACACTCCTTGAATTTCTTAAGTCTAGCTAGAGATTACCTAATATATTTCACTGTCTCCCTAACCCATTTGATTGATGAATCCAAATCCTTTAAACCATCAAGCAAAATTAGATTGATTATCTAAGCAATGCACCTCATGTGTACGTATTTGCAATTTCCAACACTAGTTCCCCAATTAATAAATTTCTTTTTCAAGTAATCAATTGCAACATCATTTAAGTTAGCATTGTCCACTGTAATAGTTAATAACTTATCTATCCCCCCACTCAAGTAAGCATGTCTCAATTGCCCTACCAATTAATTCACCCTCATGACTAGAAATTTGACAAAAATTCAAGATTTTCTTATGCAACTTCCAATCCTTATCAATGAAATGAGCAGTGATGCACATGCAATTAATTTGCTAAATGGATGTCCATGTGTCAGTAGTTATAGAAATCCTTTGCTCATTCTTTTTCAAATAATTTTTCACAACCAGCCTCTCATCCATATACAACTGAAAACAATCACGTGAAACAGTCCATCTAGAAGGAATTTTGAACCTAGGGCATGCATCATGCATAAACTGTTTAAACCCTTCTGCTTCAACAAATTTAAATGGCAGCTCATCAATAATAATCATACATGCAAGACTTTGTCTAATAGCTACTTGATCAAACTTCCAATTTGACAACGTACCAGTATTTTCACAATCCCCCAATGGTTGCAAAGACAAGTGTTTTTGTTTCCCATCTTCATTACCTGGCATCTTCTTGCATGCTTTCACATGATAGTTAAGTGTACTAGTGCCATTTCTCCTAGTATCAGCAGCACATTCTTTTTTACAATACTTGCATTTGCCTTTGATGAAGCCCGTTTCTTTATCAACAATCATCTCAAAATGTTCCCATACTTTTGACCTTTTTTTTTTTGGAGCTTCCCGGATTTTTCAGTTTCATCACTTTCGATATAGATACTGAATTTGAATTCTCCTTTTCTTGGGTGCCTTGTGGCATTTGATGGGATTCTTGAGAATCTGAAAACATCTAAAAAACACCAAACAATCACAAAACAACATGAATTAGTTTGACATATTTTAATTAGTTTGAAGAATCTACTAAATAACTGGATGGTTATTACAGAAACATATATTACTAAGTTTGATGACATCTTGAAAGTCATAAGGTTATCCAAAATATTCTCATCATTCAAACTATTCATCAAAAATAAAGAATTGTGTTTTGTTTGCACTATCTTTTCTCTCGTGCAGCAAATAGCTAAAAGGGAAATCAAATTACCCATGAAAGAGAACATCTTGCCCATTAAGATTATCCACATTTTCACTTCTTATATCAAATGAAATCTCGGTATTTTCTTAATGTAGTTATTCTTTCTAACTGAAATGTGAAATTGCAAAAATTTCTATCAAGATTCAAAAGAGGAGTTCATAACTCAGAACACAAACAGAGAAAAATAAATCTCGTCAAAGCAAGAGATAAAGTGGTAAAAAAAAAAAAAAACTGGAATAAAGAACAGAGAAGATTGAAGAATAAATAACATAGAATTTGCTGACCGAGGGCCTGCTCTAGCAAGAACTTGGTGAAGTTGACTGATTGAGTGGATGGGAAGTGGGCCGTGAAGACTGCTACCTGCTGGCTGCTGGTGTTGACGAAAGTGATTGGCAAGGGCTGGAAGCTGGATTATCTGGGCTGTAGGCTTGGAAGGGCCGAGTGGGTGATCGGCGAGGACTGGGTCACTGGCTGAAGCTGACTGGCTGAGTGTGGATGGGGAGGTGTGGATTGGGCAGTAGGCACTGAGGCGAGGGGTGAGGGCCGAGCCGTCGAGGAGGATCATTAGTTTTACCGATTTGGGATGGGCAGGGCACCGGGCGACGAGCGACGGGGCGACTGGCGAGTGTGTCATAGTGTGAGAGAGAGAGAGGTTGACTGTGATTGGCGGTGGCTGTGGCTAAGAATTCAGATTTGAGAGCTTAATCTTGACTTTTGAGAGTGTAAGACTAAGAAATGAGTAAAATGAATTGTATAAGCCCTAATACAAAACGATGTAGTTTTTGTTTTGGTTAATTCGGTTTTTAACCAATTTTTTATGAAAATTAACCGTATCGTACCAAAAATTGAAAATTTTAAAATAATTAATTGTTAACCGAACCGAAAATAAATTGGACAAAACGGTTCGATGAATTCAATTTCGGTTCGATCGATTAATCAATTTTTTCGATTAATGGATAATTTTGCTCATCCCTAACCAAACTTGCTCCAACTCCGAGTTTGCGTTTCAAGAGTCGACCAGGTTCCTGCAAGTCAACTAATTAACCTCCAAAACAGTCTGTGAAGATCCACAGCAGCTTACAGCTATTATTATCACACAGATTACAAAGCTATGAAGAAGCAGCTGCTGTTTGCCTTCAAATTCGTCGCCCTAGCCCGCACACCCACAAACAAACGCAGAAATCTCAAAAAATCAATAGCAGTATTATTCGTCCTGGAAAATCTGAAGCGGGTTTTGCTGTACAATGCCCATTTGACCCTCAACGCCAAGAATCAGGTCGAAATGCTGGAGAATGATATTCGTCTTTTCAAAGCGTTCCTCAAAGACTCAACGAAAATGCACAAAAGAGATGAGGCTCTGGAAGAACTGGTGGAGCATATTAAGGACGTGTTGTGTGAAGCTGAAGATATAAATTTGTGTTTTTGGATCAGTCTGAGGAAAACACGGCCCGAAATTTCCTCCACAGAGCTTTTGGTGGGCTGATGACACTCATCAGCATAGCGAAAGAAGTTAGTGCTATCAGGGCAAAGGTGAGAATTATATATGATGAGAGTAGGATTGTCTGTGCCACCAGGCGAATCAGAGGGCGGCGCCTGAAGAGGCCACGGCGGAGGAGAAAAACGCATATCAGGTTTAGGTCTGAGTTTTAATTAAGATTTGTATTATGTATTAATTGATATTGTTCTCTTGATTGATCTTAATTAATCTGGGTTAAGCAAGGTTTGGGCGTAGCAGAATTTATTATTATTTTTTTTTCTATTTTTGAAGAATTTTCTGATAAATGGTTTTCAAGAGCTTCAGATATAGTTTGAGTCTTGACATAATAAGTTCATTTATTTGATAAAAAATGGTTGGAATCTATAAATATTTTAAAATAATTAGTTTTGGATTAGGACCCGTTTTATTGGTGGATGGGATTGGTGATAATTACTATATCGATGCTAATTTTCGCATCAATTAGGATGGAGTATTTTAATTGTGTGATGTTGATTCGCGAATGGATAATTTTTGTGCACCAAGATTGAAATTATGTTTTATTTATTTATTTATTTTTTATTCCTCTAAAAGTTGACCAGTTTCTGGATATTAAATTATGACATAGAATCATTCAACGACGACTTTCAGAAATAAACAATGAAAATGAAATCGTGCCATCTTGTTTTATGTTGTTTGTTTTAATTCTATTGTTATTAATGGCTGGTAACCTTGAAGTCATCGCAGATCATTCTTCAGACTTACGACAGGACAGAGCTTGAAGCATGAATCTGTATCAAGCTTCACTTGCCTTGCTATTTTTCTGCTTCTTCCACGCATTCATTTTCGCTAGTAACAATCCGACTCACTTCATAGGTGATGTTTCAATTAACTGTGGCTCAAGTGGCACTTCTGCAGCACAAAATGGCAGGGATTGGTGTGGAGATATAGAGATAAAAGGTTCTTCCTTGCTACAAATAAAGGGCTTATCAGCCGCCTCAAGCGTCATCCATAAGTTGATGCCTGCTGATGATCCTGTTCCTTACAAAACGGCACGACTGTCTCGTTCTCGATTCTCCTATGCATTTCAAGTAAGCCCAGGTCAGAAAATTATCCGCTTTCACTTTAATCCGGGTTCATACAGAGGGTTTAAAAGGTCTGAGGACTTATTTGCTGTTGAAGCTGGTCCTTTCACACTACTTAGCAACTTTAGCGCATCCCTTACTGCTGATGCTCTTGGTGTGAATTCTTTTGTCAAGGAGTTTGTTATAAACATGGAAGAAAGTCAAGAGTTCAGCATAGTTTTCACTCCTGCAAGTAGTGATTATTAGATACATATGCTTTCATAAATGGGATTGAGATTATCTCGGTACCTGCCGGTGTTTCTTACATTCACAAAGGGGATATTGGAATCCAAGTGGTTGGAAAGTCTTTGGTCTATGTTGATAATAACACTGCTCTTGAAATAATCCACTGGCAGGATTCTGTTTTGTCGACTACTAAAATTGGTGACATGTTTGGGATGTGGGAAACGGTTCCTAAACGAAAAGCAAGCAAGATCAACAATATTACTTGGAAAATATTTGTGGATGTGGGATTTAGATACTTGGTCAGACTTCATTTCTTCGAGATAGGATTCAAGATGGCAGAAATTGGTGGCATTGTTTTTGAAGTCCACATTAAGAAATGAATGTTGACACTAATATTGACATGGTTAGAGAAAATGATGATGAAAATAGCATCTCCTGGTATAAAGACTGTGGTGCTGATGAAAGGAAGCAAACAACAGGGCAAACGAGACCTCTTGATTTGCCTACAATCAAATGATAAATTCATGGATGGACATGGACCTCTCAAAGGATTTGAAATAATGAAGTTGAGCAACCCTGAAAATAGTCTTGCGAGTCCAAATCCCTTGCCTTCAGCACAAGATTCATCATCCTATACATTCCAAAATTTACTGAACGTTCTTGGTCAAAGAAATGTGATTGCAACTGTCGCAATAGCAATACTTGTTCTCGTAAACATCATTATTTATTTACTAAGACAAATTTGGGAATCTAGCAGTACAGTGGAGGAAAACAAGCCATCAGCTAGGGCTGAACGACTTTGTCGCCGCTTTTCACTAGCTGAGATCCAACGAGCCACTAGAAATTTTAGTGATGCACATCTTATTGGAAGGGGTGGATTTGGTAAAGTTTACAAAGGCCTCATTGATGGTGGACAAGAGATTGTGGCCATAAAGCGGCTAAAACCAAATTCCAAGCAAGGGGCATGGGAGTTTTTGACAGAGATTGAAACACTAACTGAGCTCCAGCATGTTAATCTAGTCTCACTAATTGGCAACTGCAATGAGCATAGGGAAATGATTCTTGTTTATAAGTAGATGGCCTGTGGGACTCTGGCTGACCACCTTTATAAACTTTCAAAGAACAGCGATAACGGCTCATCTCTCACCTAGAAGTAATGCCTCAACATATGCATTGGAGCTGCTGAGGGCTTGATTATCTGCACATTGGCCAATCACTCGTACATCGCGATGTGAAGGCTTCAAATATCCTATTGGATGAAAATTTCACATCTAAGGTTTCAGACTTTGGCTTGGCCAAACCTTTAAGCAGAAGCAAGTTACAGAGCTATGTAAGCACAAAAATCAAGGGTACCTTTGGATACTTCGACCCAAATTATCTCATCACCGGTAAACTAACCAGAAGAAGTGACACATATGCCTTTGGAGTGGTGTTATTGGAAGTTTCAGTGGGAGACCAGCATTGGATCCACGGGTTGCAGAGGATGAGCACATTTTGGCCAAGTGGGCACGAGAAAACATTACTAAGGGAAAAGCTGACCAGATTGTAGCTTCAAATCTGAGGGCCAAATCTCAGAAGATAGCTTGAAGGCATTTGTGGGCGTTGTTGAAAGATGCTTGCATGATGAACCAAAGAAATGACAAACAATGGCTCAGGTTGTGCTACAGCTTGAGTTTGCACTTGAGCAGCAAGAGAGCTCAAAATCTCCAGTATCAAATGCGATAACAAATGATGTGGATGATATCCATCCATCTAAAGATGATACTGACTGCACAAGTCACAACGGCCTCCACTGATGCGCAAAATATGACACACCCCCTAAAAGAGCAAACTAACAGAAAAGAAGCTAATGCGGAGCCTCCATCTGAAACAAAAGATGGGAGAAAAGCCACAATGCATAAACCATCACGACTTTGGCCATGGGATGCAATTTGGAACAAAATTAAACCATCTGGCAAAAATGAATCGTCATTATTAGGTATGAATCTATATAGTCACAATAAAATTCAAAAACATTTCCTGTTCATATTTTGATGTTCAAACTTTTGCTGTCTGCCATAGTTTCTTAATCACAATGGAAGCAATTTTATGGTTACTAGTCATGCTTTTGAAATGTTTGAGAACAAACTTGACCTTGAATGGGAAGCTCAAGTGAAATCCATTTCTAGTTAAGCCCAAAGTTTTGAGTACACTGCCACTATGGCTTGAATACTTTTCACCATATTGTTTCTTATTGGCGACTTTCTTCTTGACAAAGTTTGCAAATATCTTATTTACCATAGTTAAACTTATGAAAGATTTTCTTTAGGCAATCATGCCACAGAAACAGCACAAAAGGACAAACAGACTATTACTATGCAGCCGAGTGCTGCCCCTGCTATTGAAATCGATGAATTGAAGGACATTACTGGTGATTTTAGTAATAAGTGTCTTATTGGTGAGGACTCCAGTGCACATGTATACCATGGAGTCCTGAAAAGCAGACAGGCTGCAGCGATTAAAATGCTAGACTTTAGAGAGAGGCCAGATGAAGAATTTCTAGCACAGGTTTGCCACAACACTTCTTGTTCATATAGGTGCGTAGAGTATAACTTTCGATAAAGATGTGTTGTTTGTACTTTGTACATGGTTTTGCAGGTTTTAATGGTATCCAGTCTAAATCACAAAAATGTGGTTGGGCTACTTGGTTATTGTGTGGATGGTGGTCTGCGAATCTTGGCCTATGAGTATGCACCAAACGGGTCCCTACATGACATTCTTCATGGTGAATGCTTCTTAATTTATGGCATTGATTTGAAGCTACTTTTTTTGACTTTTCTGTTTTGTATCTTTAGACTGATTATCATAGATTTTTCTAAGTGTATTGGTTCAAATGCAATAACATCGACCTTTCATGGGTGAATATCCCAGAATTATCCGTTGTTGAGATTGTTTTAGAAATCAACTTTTGATTGTTTATTATCATAAGTGCCTTCCAATACAATCTTTATTATGTTCATCCATTCTAGCTTCTTGTTGCTTATCTCATGCAAAATATTAGTGATAAATATTCTCTTATATGAAGGACAAAAAGGCATCAAGGGCGCAGAACCAGGTCCGGTTCTTTCATGGGACCAAAGAGTTAAAATTGCTGTTGGGGCTGCGAAGGGATTAGAGTATATTCACGAGAAGGAGCAGACTCATCGCCATATCAAGTCCGGCAATGTTCTACTTTTTGATGATTATGGTGTTGCTAAGATAAAAATGTCTGATTCTGATCCGTCAAATCCCGATCCTCGCATGGATTTTCTTTACGCTCGCATTTTTAATCCTTTGAGTTGTCATTACCCCCCTGAGTATGCTCTCTTTCTTGGTTTTCCTAGAAATGAACAGAACTAGTAGTTTGAATTTGTTCTTTTTCTGAACATGAACTTAAATTTCTTTTTCGGGTGGTAGATATGCAATGACCGGCTAGCTAAATGCGAAGAGTGATGTGTACAGCTTCGGTGTGGTGCTTCTGGAACTCTTGACTGGCCGTAAACCAATTGATCAGACCCGGCCAAGAGGACGACAGTCTCTTTTAACATGGGTATGCAAATTTCCTAGTCATAATTATTTTCTTCAAATTTGACCAATATGTATATTAATCATTTTATTTTTGAAAAAACACAGACATGCGCACATGTATATGTAGATATAGATATAGATATTGTGTAGTTATATCTAATTTTTTTGGGAAAGGTAACGGGAACGACGAAGGTTATGGATTATTTTGGTTTCAGGATGAATAATTGAGGTCCAAGTTTCAATTATATTTGCTCTAGGTGGATATGTTCGCAATTTCAAGGGGCAGTTTGGTTATGTTTTATTTCCATTTTCAAATATTTTTACTATTTAAAAATAAATTATTAATAATTTATTATTATTTTTATTAATAATTAAATTTATTTTTATCTAAAAATATATTTTTTAAATAATTTATATGTATTTTTCTAATAATCTATATATTTTTTTTTCCTTCATTATTACTATCTCTCATCTATAACTTATTAAACTTAATATAATCATTATCTTTCTAACAAATTATCTTAATGCAAATATATTTATAACTTATTTACTTTAATTAACTTTTTAAATTTTAAAAATAAAAAAAAATTTTAAAATATTAAAATTTGACAACCAATCACTATCACTAGAACTTCAAAATTTGACAACTAATCATTATAACTAGATCTTGAAAAACACAACCAAACATTCGCTTAGATCTTTGAAATTTTTACTTCTTTATTTAGCATACTCAATATTTTTAAATAAATCATCTAAATTCATTTTCTTTTTTAAATCACCTATTTAAAAATACTGAAAATCGGAAGAAGAAATAGAAACATAACCAAACTTGCTCGGAGTTTGCAATTCCAGAGTCGACCCGGTTAATTAACCTCCAAAACAGTCTGTGAAGATCCACAGCAGCTTACAGATATTATTATTATCACACAGATTACAGAGCTATGAAGCAGCAGCTGCTATTTGCCTTCAAATTATTCACCCTAACCAGCGTCCATTTGTTCACTCGCTCTCGCATGCCGCCAAACAAGCTCAGAAATCCCGAAAAATCAATCGCAGTATTATTCCTCCTGGAAAATCTGAAGCGGGTTTTGCTCTACAATGCCAATTTGATCATCAACGCCAATAATCAGGTCGAAATGCTGGAGAACGATATCCGCCTTTTCAAAGCGTTCCTCAAGGACTCCAGGAAAATGAGCCAAAAAGATGAGGCCATGGAAGAGCTGGCGGGGCAGATCCAGGATGTGGTGTGTGAAGCAGAGGATATAATCGTCGTGTTTGCGAATCAAGAGGAGGATAGCAGAGCCCGGAATTTCCTCCAGAAAGCTTTTGGTGGGCCGATGAAACTCATCAGCGTCGCCAAAGAAGTTAGGGCTATCAAGGCAAAAGTGAAAGCTATATATGATAAGAGTAGGGTTGTTTGTGCCAGCCGGCGGAGCGGAAGGGCGGCGCCTGAAGAGGCCATGGAGGAGGAGAAAAAGACATATCCGCTTTAGGTCTGCGTTTTAATTAAGATTTGTATTATGTATTCATTTATGTTATTCTCTTGACTGACCTTAATTAATCTGGAGTAAGAAAGGTTTTAGCTTTTAGCAGAATTTAATTTGAATTTTTTTTTAAAGAATTTTCTGATAAATGGTGTTGTAGGAGCTTCAGAAATAATTTTGTATAATAAGTTCATTTATTCGATCAAATTTGTTGGAATTTGTAAATTTTTCAAACTAGGTCTTTCTGATTAGGACCGATTTGTCAGTAGCTATTTACTATTTCGTGCATTAATTAGGATGGAGTAATTTAATTATGTGATGTCTAGATGATGAATAATTTTTGTTCCAAGATTAAGATTGTCCTTTTCTTCTAAAAAAATTACTAGTTTCTCAGTGTTAAATTATGGTGTAGAATGGAATGGTTCAACGAGACTTTGACAAATTACAAGTGAAAATGACCATGCGTGAACCCTTTTTTTTTTTTTTTTCGTTTTAATTCTGCTGTTATTAATAGGGAAGTCACCTTGGGATAAGAAAGTCATGACTGATTTTCTTCTGATCACAATAGAATACAGCTTGAAGCATCAATCTGTATCAAGTTTCACTTGCCTTGCTATTTCTCTGCATCTTCAACGCATTCATATCGGCTAGTAACAAACCAACTCACTTCGCAGGTGATATTTCAGTTAACTGTGGCTCTAGTGGCACTTCTGCATTGTGAAATGACAGGGAATGGCACAGAGATATAAAGCCAAAATCATCTTCCTTGCTACAAATAAAGGGTTTGTTGACCGCCTCAAGTGTCATGCGTAAGTTGATAAACCCTTTATTTGTAGCAAGGAAGATAATTTGTAGCGTGACCATCTCGTTCAACAGCACGACTATCTCGTTCTCGATTCTCCCATGCATTTCAGGTGTATCCAGGTGAGAAAATTATCCATCTTCACTTTAATCCAGCTCCATACAGAGGCTTTAAACGGTTCAAGGATTTATTTGCTGTTGAAGCCGGTTCTTTCACCCTGCTTGGCAACTTTAGTGCTTCCCTTACTGCTCATGCTCTTGGTGTGAATTCATTTGTCAAGGAGTCTTTTATAAACATGGAAGAAAGTCAAGAATTCATCATAGTTTTCACTCCTGCAAGTAGTGAATTATTATATACATATGCTTTGCTTTCATAAATGGGATTGAGATTATTTTGGTGCTTGCTAGTCTTTCACTTTCACATAGGAGATGTTGGAGTCCAACTGGTTGGGGAGTCTCTGGTTTATGTTGATAACACCACTGCACTTGAAATAATCTGTCCACTAAATAATAAAGAGGATTCTGCTTACTCAACTGGTGATACTATGACATGTTTGGGATGTGGGAAACAATAACTAAGCGAAAAGCAAGCGGGATTAACACTGTTACCCAGAAAGTATTTGTGGATGTGGAATTTATGTACTTGGTCAGGCTTCATTTCTCTAAGCTAGGATTCAAGATGGCAGAGATTGTTGGCATTATTTTCAAAGTCTATATTGATGAAATGATTGCTGATACTAATATTGACTTAATCAGAGAAAAGGATGATGAAAATAGCATCCCTTGTTATAGGGACTACATGGTGACGATGAAAGGGAGTAAACAAGAGGGTAAACGGGATCTCTTGATTTGTCTGCAATCAAATGATGAATTCTTAGTTGGAAATGGACCCCTTAAAGGATGTGAGATCATTAAGTTAAGCAATCCTGACAATAGTCTTGCCATTCCAAATCCGATGCTTTTGGCGCATGATTCATCATACGGGACTATCTAAAATTTACTCCAAGTTCTTGGCTACAACTTCAGTTTTCACTTGAGCAGCAAGAGAGCTCAAAATCTTCAATTGTTAAGGATGATATCCATCTATCTAAACATGACGCTAACTTATCAGTTAGCATTGTGCAACTTGCAATGGCCTCCGCAGATCTGCAGAATCCCACAACGCTCCAAAAGAGCAAACTATCAACAAATTAATGATAAGCCTCCATCTGGAACAAAAGATGGGAGAAAAGCCACAATACATAAACTATCTCGACTTTGGCCATGGAATGTATCTTGGAACAAGTTAAAACATCTGGTAAATTAATTGTCATTATCAGCTGCAGAATTATATAGCCACAATAAAATTCAAAAACATTTCCTGTACATATTTGATGTTCAAAATTCAAAATTTCATGGTCTATTATAACTTATTTATCATAATGGATGCATTTATATAATTACTAGTAACAGTTTATTGAAATGTCTATAACTGTGTTTGGGAACAAACTTGACCTTGAATGACTAGCTCAAACAGAATCCATCTTTAGTCAAACCCAAAAGTTTTGAGTATATACTGCCACCACCATGGACTTGAATATTTTTGTCATGTTGTTTTCTATAGTTAAACTTATCCTAGACTTTTCTTTAGGCAATCCTGCAGGCTATCATGCCACAGAAGAAACAGTGCAAAAGGGCAAACAGAATATTAATATGCAGCAGGTTCAATTGATGAATCAAATGAGGACATTGTTGAGTCTGATGTTAAGTTGGATAATCCTGATGTTGTGGAGCCTGACAATGATCCTCCAGTAAAGGGGTCTGACTAGAAAAACTGATGAAAATTTTTGTATGTGCTGTGTTATTAGCTTGCGCAAGGCATTTGATCAAATAGCTGAACATGTGTTTTCTTTACTCTGTTATTGCAGATGGGAGAGTACTCTTCCGCTGAAGTAATGGGAAGAAATCAAGAAGTTGCTCAATTATCAAAAGCAGAAGCCATGGATTCAATCTCTGATGGTATTTACTTTATGTCCTTCCTTTTCTGTAGTTAATATTTATCAAGATTTTTGTACTTTGGTAAAAAAATAATCTGTGCACCCATCGTTGTATTAATTTCAGGTAAGTTTAATGAAGCCATAGATCATCTAACGAAAGCCATCATGTGGAATCCAAAGTCGGCAATATTATATGCAAATAGAGGTGATTCTGAAACATGCGAACCACCTCAATTTATTTCAAATGTTAAGGATGTTGTCAATCTGAAATGTCCTGCTGTAGCAAGTGTCTTTCTCAAACTGGAGAAACCAAATGCTGCAATTTGAGATTCTAATATAGTTTTACTGGTATATGTGTTTCATTTGCTAATTATTCGCTGGCTTTGAGGAATTTGATTACTGATAATTGGTCTGCTTGAAAAAAATGATGATTTAACTGATCATATATATCAGATCAACCCGGACCTTGCAAAAGGATATAAGGCATGAGGGATGGCAAGGGCAATGCTGGGCTTATGGGAAGAGTCAGCTCGTGATTTGTGTGTGGCATCAAAGTTGGATTTTGATGAGGAGATCGGCTTGGTGCTCAAAAAGGTCATTTTCCTAAAGAACTAGACTGAATTTGTGCCTATTTTATGGGCTTCATTTTCATTTTTTGGTTACTTTACATAATGAATTTCAGCATGTGAGTGTTTTAACAGCTGTTGCTAAATACTTTTCAGGTTGAACCCTAAACTTTTATTTCTATACCTATCCTAATAATCTATAGAAATACATTTTCATTTTCAAATTTCAAATTTCAAACTATAACTACTTCCTTACTTTGTGAAGACGCTGGAAACAGAACAGCAATAAAGCCAAATAGGGGCTCTTCGTCTTTGTTTATATAGTTGTATGCCTAATCAAACATTACAAAATTTTATGATTGCATTCGAACAAATTCTGGTTTCATTCGTCACATCCTATGTATAGTTGTAAATGAGTAATCAGTTTCTTTTGATTTTGTCATAGGATGCTGAAGCTGCTTCTGCTTTAAACGATGGTACGATAAGTGAAACAAAATAATATATGGATGAATATGGGTTTAATATGTTTTTCTTTTTCCTCTCTCTCTTATTGTTCCCATTTTCGTTACACGGGAAATAATTGGGATCCACTCTTATAATGAGTTAAAAACTAAGTTGAATGCTGCTGCAAGGGATATATATATACATATATATATAAGTTTACTACTCTTGGATATATATTAATATGCAGAATAATTGTTATTCAACGAATATGTTGGTTAGTGTTGCTCACTGACGCTTGTATAATATCCTATTATTAATTAATATAAGATGTGTATACATATGTGGGACAAATTTTGTCATTTAGCTTCCTCAATCAAAATTTTCATTTTCTCTAACATACATAAGCATGTACAAAAATTCAAATCTTACATTTTACAAATACAAATATAAAGACAATACCATTGAATCAATATTTACCACTCAAAAATTAAAAATTTCCAAGAAGATAAAAGGTTAACTACATTTTCTAAAATGCGAGGTGCTAATTAATAATTAACTACATTTTTTAGAACATGCAACGAACCTTTTCTGTAATATTATATATTTAAGTTCGTATCAATATTCCTCAGATTATTTCTTATTCTTTCGGATAACAATTCTGATTTAATCAATATTTTTTAATTACACTAGATATATTTGGTAAAATTTTAATTAGGGGGAAAAAGCTTGTGAGAAAAATAATTTTAATTGTCTAATTAACGATGAAAAGTTGAAAATTATGAAAATAATCTGGAGCTTGTTACTTTAATCAAGGAGACTTGAAGTCATGTCTTCTCCTTGTGGCAAAGTCTGGAGAAATGGACAAAAAAGCAAGGGTTTGTTCTCTTATGTTTTGGTCATTTTCTAGAAAAAATTTTGGGGGAATAAATTTTTGAGAGAACATTTGAAGAATGTGCCAAGTGTTTTTTTTTTTTTTTTTGGAAAAATATAAAAAATATTTTGAAAATGAGTTGTTTGTTTCTGTATGTTTTGGGAGAAGACAAACTTTATTGTTGATGTCAAATCAGTTGCTTTTTTGTTGGACTTGTAAGGTAAAAATGATTTTTTTTTATATAATATATTATATATGTATGTGTATTATAGTTGGATGTTGTGTGTGTATATATATATATGTAATGATTGATATATTGTTGTAATAAAATTATATGTAATTAATTCAATTGATGCTTTATTTTAAAATTTATATTTTTATGAATTTATTAATAAATATTAATTATTTATGAATTTATAATTATATCTTAATTAAAAAAAATTCGCTAATATCATAATTGTTGATATTAGCTTATATAAAAAAAATTAATTATTATACATTAATTATAAACTAATTATTGTTTATTCTTAAAATATAATTATTTAACTATTTATTATTTACAATTTATGTACAAATAAAACTTAGTTATTTATTTAAATAAAATAAAATATATATTAGACTTAATAACGATTCATCAAATTAAAAAAATAAATAATTTTATATTTTATGAAACTAAATATTCTTAAATTATTTATTAAAAAAATAAGTGTAATATTCAATTACGTGAAATACGAAACATAATTAATAGATACATAATAAGTTATTTAAATAATTAAATAAATTATTTATTTACTTTAACTCATTATTTAATTAATATGGTATTTAATAAATAAATTACTTAGTGACTATCACTAAGATTTTTACTTAATTTTTAATTTTCTTGATAATTGTATTAATATTAATCTATTAAACTTAATAGATTATTAAATAAATATCAAACTATATTTAATTTTTTATAACAATTTTAAATAAATGTGAATATTAATATTTAATGAAGATTAATTTTTTGAAAAGATTAATTTATTTATTATATCAAATTAAAACATTTTAAATTTTTTATTAAATGAATAAATATAATATTTAATTAATGCATTAAATATTAAATATAACTAATACATTACTTAATTAATCTAATATGTTATTTAGTAAATAAATTATTTATTAAATTTAATTAATTTCTCAATGATTATTTTAATTAAATTTGTAAACATAAGTTTTACAATTTTTTAAGTAGTAAAATTTCAACGTTTTCATATATGTAAATATATGTGTGTGTGTGTGTGTGTGTGTATATATATATATATATATATGAGTGAAATGAGATAATGATAAATGAATGAGTGATATGAAATATGAAGTGAGAAAATGAAGGAGTAGGTATACTTTTTAGGGTGTAGGATTTTTTTTGGGTGAATTGTGAGGGGTTTTTTGGGTAAAAAATTATAGTATTTTAAGAGAAAGATTAGGGAATGTGCATGCATTTTGAAATTTTTGTGGGGGTTGAAAAAAATTTCCCCAAAATGTAGGAGAACAAACCCCAAAAAATTTAATAGGCTTGACAAGGTGTAAGAGTAATGCAAAAAGAATAAGTCTAGCATAAAACTTTGCAGTCATTTTACGATCAAGAACAAAAAATGGCAAAAGAAAAACCATCTGAGCATCCATAAAGAAAAGAAAAGAACAAAGTCTTAACACATTTGAAATGTTCAATGTAGCAAGTGATGCTTCCCCTAAACTCGTACAAAAAAACAAAAATAAGTAGCAAATACAGAACTGTTCTCTTTTTCTACTTTCTTATTTTCGTTACTTTTGAGCTAAGTGGAAATTAAGTTTGTTATATGTTAAGATTGATTAATAACCATATCAGTTGAAAGCCCAAAATGTAAGAGCCCTTTGTATACTTTACAGAGAGAGAAGTTATGTATAGGACAAGCATTGTCTATAAGCTCTAGATTACGTTGCTAGGGACAAATATTTTGACTAATAGATCTGTAATATAATTCTCTACCAATTGGAGTTTGTTGTAGCACTATTCTTGGAATGAGAAAATGGGCAATACATATTGCAGAAGACCAATATATGATGTGTGTCTTATAAGCAGATTTTCAACCTTAGGTTCATCATCAAATGTAGCTTCAGAAAAATTGTTATTTTTTCGGTATGAGTGTCTGAAAATTGCAACAATAAGGGTTGCACTCTATTGTTATTGATGTGTGAATTTATTGTGTTGTTTGGACATCTCAATAGTAGTCCCAAAAAATAGGAGGGGGTTGTAGAAATTTGACAAAGGTTGGCTTAAAAATTAAGATGATTTTGTATATATGAATTAAGCATGTTCAAGTGCTTAAAGAGCCTGGAACAAAATGTGATTATCTTATGATAAGCAATGAAATAAACTTAATGCTAATGTTAAGTAATGAGGTTAAACTCTTACTAATATCAAGAAACGAGGTTTCAATGTGGAGTTGTTTTTATTTTGTTGAAGGGGTCCGAATTAACTTTTCTATTAAGAAAGAAAAAAAAAAAAAAAGAAAAAAGAATTCAAATATTCTAATTTATGGCTTTCTTAACCAATAAAAAAATGAAATCAAGAAAGAGCCCATAAGTACTAGGGTAGCAAGTGGGTGGATTGAGTTCAAAATGAGTATATATTTATGGGTTTAAAATGGGTTGGGTTGGACCGAATTGGGCCAAGTTTGGTTGGGTCCAATGCCCCCCCCCCCCCCCCCCCACAAAAAAAAAAAGAAAATCATAATTTTGGCTAAATATATTACTCTATTATTTTGTTAAATTATAATTTTTTTTTCTTTATTTTACATATGTTAATTAATTATTATTAATAGAAAGAAGATAATAAATAAAGTAGAAATCATAGTGACTTAAAACTCTTTAGTTACAATTACAAAATGTGAACACAACATTCATTTGGTATGATTTATATATTAAAAATTTAGAATAAGTAAAAAAGAATTTTTAATTCTTATTAATTATTTAGTAATTCTCATTTACTCCATTAAAGTCTAACTCTCATTTCATTTGAAATTTTACTCTATTATAATCTAACTCTCATTTCAATTATAATTCATAAATGAAAAAAAGGTAATATTAAATACAAATTTTGAAAATTTCATAATAAACCTCCACCGCTATTTCCTTAAGATGATCTTATTTTAAAAAAAATAAAAAAAAATTGTAACCTCACTGATATTTGTATCTATACTATAAATTATGACATGTAATTGAAGTAATTCTAACTCAAATTATATATAAAAAATATAGTTACTTACATAAATTCTTATTGAAAATTTAATAATTAAGTAAGAATATAATAATGAAGGAGCACGATAATTTCGGTTGGATCTTCTTTTTTTTTTTAATCAAATTTTAAGTAAAATTGACCTTGAACCATTTACCACCCATTTTCAACTTAGCTTGAATCCATTTCACACACATTTGAACTTATAACCCAATTGAACCTACTTGAGCCCAACCCACATGAAACCATTAGAACCCAACCCAAAATTAAGTACACTGAGCTAGAACCATAATTTTAAACGCAATTTATCACCTCTAACTACATGTGAAAGCCTAAAAGCCCAAAAGTTGCCCTCAAAAGGATATATCTACAAATTGATGCCTCAAAAGTGGCCAGGCTCAGAAGAAAAAGATTGCAAAACCATTTTCATGGGATGCATTTGATTTGGGTGAATAAATGATAGGAAGCCCAATAATAGTTTGCAATAGCTTGTTTGATT
The DNA here is from genome assembly GCA_018894105.1 of Jacaranda mimosifolia. Classification (NCBI taxonomy): domain Eukaryota; kingdom Viridiplantae; phylum Streptophyta; class Magnoliopsida; order Lamiales; family Bignoniaceae; genus Jacaranda; species Jacaranda mimosifolia. Next base: position 1,967,060 of record CM032124.1, on the reverse strand, counting down.
TCAAAGATACAGTGATAAGTCGTTATGAAATTATACCTAATTCCAATTCAAGCTCGTTTTGTTCACATAGTAAGGGGCTCAATTAAATTTTTGGGTGGACCGTGAGATTAACTAATTACCTTTTCCTATTTGACATTAAAATTATAATCAAAATCCTGAAATTGTACTTGGTATGGTGGCATTTTTGAAAATTTAGTATAATTTTCTTTTATATATCAAATGTCAAAGGAGAATATTAAATTGTCATTGGGATAAATACCTAGCCAATCAATGGAACTGAAGATTATGAAACATTAACTCTAATGTTGCTTTAATCTCTATCAAGCTGCAACTACTCAAGATTGATAGTCTACGAAATCAAATGCAATAATGAAGAATTAAGCTACATGAATATTTTAGAATCAAGCAATCTCCATTTATAGTTCTAATTGAGTGCTTTAACACTTTTTCTATTATGTTTTAAATTTATAAAATGATATAATCTTTTATCCTTCATAAATATAATATTTGAATACATTGGTTGACATATATTCATTTGTCTCCTAACACTAAAGATTTAAAATTAAAAAAATATATTTTGATTAATTTAATATGTATTACTGGATGATATCTATGAAACAATTGTTAAAGTTTGATTTCTCAGCTCAATTAACAGAATTTCTTTGAGTTAATTCAATTGCAAATTGAAACTTTTGTGGTGCATCTAAAAACTAAATAAACACATATTAAAGTAAGGTTTCATATAGTTTTTTTCTTTTCAGGAAAAACTTGAGGATTTCAGCAAAAATATTATTTTTTGATATAATTACATATCTAGGGAAAATAAATGTTCTATTTATAAATTGCTAGAGACAATTTTTTCTTTTCCCCCCTTTTTTTGTTGAAAAAGGGGCTTTTGAAACTTCTCCATACTATTTATAAGGGAATCTACATTAAATTTATATTGGAATAAATTTAAGAAATTACTTATGTTCTTCCTCTTTTTATAAATAATGGGATAATTTTACATTATGAATATAATTTACCAATGCTTATAATAACCAGCAATGAACTTTAACAATTAGTAAAAATTTATAAACGAGTAATGAATATTATTATAAAAGTGAACAAAGACCTAAACTTTAGAGAGATTTGACCAAAGAGATCACAACCTTGGAGCCTAAACTTTGCTTCTTAAATTAGGACTTCTAGCTCCTTCATATATATATATATATATATATATTATTGTTGATTCTCCAATTACTTTATGTACGAGACTTAAATTCACGATTCATCTTATTATAGATTTCTAACTTATTTTCTTTAACACTATTGCACTAGCATGTCAATGCTAAGTTAATTGGTTTAATTTTTAGCATAAAGATGTTAAAAATATTAACTTTTTATATCAAATTGAACACACATTCAATGAGCAAATCAGAAGAAAAGAGAATAGTATACATATTTTTGGCTCATCATGTATAGATTAAGCTTTAATAATTTGTCCTTCACTACAAGAATGCTAAGCAACTTGTATTAATAATTTGTGCTTGACTATGGCCTGGAGAGGCCACGACGGAGGAGAAAAAGGCATATTTGGTTTAGGTCATTGTTTTAATTAATACTTATATTATGTACTATATTGGATAAAGAACAAAAAAAAAAAAATAATAATGTTTATTAGAACGTTGGGAAAAAATTAAGATTTTCGCTTTTGGATGGTCAGGGATGGAGCTACTTCAATGATTTGTACAAGTCTTTTTAAATTGAATAAAAAAAAATGTCACTTTGGAGTTTTATTAATAATTTGCTTGCGTAGGTGAGGGTCTAGTATTTTCTGAAAGGGGGTGTGTGGGGGCATTTGGGGGGGGGGGGGGGGGGGGGGGGGTTTGGAGGAATACTTTCATTTCCAAAACAAAAAAGGATCTTTATTAATTTCTTTTTTCTTTCCACCTAGGAGAAAAATAAAAATTGTAGTTTCATTATGATCTTACAGAACGATAGTTAGTATTTTCAAAAGTATTCTTTTTTATTAGATAATTAATATACTTTAAATTATTTTTTAGAATCAATTAATTAGTCTTTTTCATATGAATGCCATTTGCTTGTGTTTTCTACTTTTACTAATTGACGCTGATATAGTATTTATTAGATCATGTGAATCGTATTGATAATGTCCTCTATTAATCTTATTCTCCTGATTGACCTTAATTGGTTTGAAGTAAGATTTTAGCTTTTAGCGAAAAAAAAAATTTTTAAATTTTTTTGATAAATGGTTTCGTAAGAGCTCCAGAAATAATTTAGGATAATAAGTTTATTTATTCTATCAAATTAGTTGGAATTTATAAGTATTTTAAATTGCATCTTTCTGATTAGGACCGGTTCATTGGTGGATGGGATTGGTGATAATTACTATATCCATGCTAATTCTTGCATCAATTAGGATGGAGTGACTTAAATTATGCGATGTTGGTTAGATGATGAATACTTTTTGTGCCAAAGTTGAAATCGTTTTTTTCTTCTAAAAAATTTATTAGTTTCTCGATATTAAATTATGGTATCAGCCACGACTTTTAGAAATTACAAATGAAAGTGAAGTCGCATTAACTTTTCTTATTTCTTGTTTTACTTCTGGTGTTATTAATAGGGAAGGAACCTTTGAATAAGAAAGTCTCATGACATTTGGTGACTCGTATGAATTTAGAAGCGTTTTCATGTTGTATCCCAAATTTGGAAGCATGACATTCACTTCATCCATCATTTATTAAATGAATAAAAAATTTTATATCCGTATCCACTTCCATTAGATAATATGTGCTCCATACCCATCCCATATTAGGTGAATATCGGCGAACAATACGTGGGTATAGGTAAAATTGTTATTTCTATTCTATCTTTATAAATAGTCTCACTTTTTTCATTTGGAGGTATGCGCTTTTCTAGTATTTTTAGTAGTATTTTCTCAACTTATTTACTCTCTTATTAATGAGCTTTAAACTGATTTCAATGTTAGATAGTTTCAATCAAGCTCACGCATTTAATTTCAAATTCTAGTAACTCGTTCAAACTCAAAGATACACAACTTCAAATCAAATAATATATATATATATATAGATTTTCCCTACGCACATCAAATGTAATCTATACTAAAAAACAGAGAGATTTTTTGCACATTCAAAGAGGCAATTATGCTATGTCACACCAAATTTTGGATTACAAATTATACCTTTAGCTTTCAATTTAATTTCAAAAATATGTTTAATTCTCAATATAAAATTACAAAACCAAGTAATATGGCCAAAATATACTAAAAATTTTTATTACATACATAGGCATGTATGTATCGCACATTTTTTAACTCTTGACTTAAGAATTATTTGTTATATATGAACTTGTATCAATGAATAATAAATATTATATGCTATTAAGCGTGGGTATTAATTAAAATTATACTAAATTAAAATTTTATTTTTTTATCAATATAATTAGAATTGATAATATGATAAATTAAATTTAGTATAGCATAACTGTAAATAAGTTCATAATTATAAGATAATTCAAATTAATTAAAATTATGTCTAAACAATGGTAAATAGCAAATGGTAATATATATATTGGAAAATATTTCACTATGTTCTACCATGAAATTTGAAGTATCTTTTCGATGTCCATTTCTATATTTTTTATTTAATCTTACATTCCAAGAATTTCCCTTGATAAACTTTCTTTCGTTCATCATGTCAATTTATTCATGCTATATATATCATGCAAATTTTATCTAAGTAAAATTACCTGTTGTATTTGCATAGATCTTTTTATGATATGTACGTTTAAAGTTGTGAACGATCCCAACCAATAATTACTGAACATCATCAAAAATTCAACGAAAATATGGATTATGATCAAACATCAAAGTGATTGAGAGCCAATAAACAATACAAGTCAATCAGAAAACAAACAAACAATGACTGTTCACTCACAACAGGACTGTAATAGGAAGTTCAGCAAATGAAATATGAATAGAATGAAGGGAAACATTTTATTCAAGCAACGCAGACCTCGTACGCTTCAAGCAACCCAGACGTCCTTTGAAATCACTTTGGCAGTTCTGCATTATTGTCTGCACCGATCAAGAGTCATTAGTTCTTATGGAAACAGAGTTTGTGGGAGTAAGTGCATAAATGCATGGTTATGATGTACTAAAGATTGAATTTTTATTCAACCTTGTAGGTAATAAAAAGAATGGATGACGAATTTTCTTTGTTGTTCAATCAATGGATAGAAGGGACTAAATAAAATATGCCAACGCAATCAACATTAAACATGGGAATACGAATCCTGGGTTTTACTTACCTGTCAAGCTAGAACCACAAGTAATCTATCATCTGCAAAAATGGGAAGCTTGAATTCACTGACTGTGGTGGTTTGCTCTAATTCCTGCTGCCTTTTCTTGGCTTCATAGATTTTCCTGGCTGAGGCTGCTGCAGATTTAGAACAACGGTACAAGTCCAACAGTTGGAGACTAGGTATATCAGCCAGCCCAATTGGAATTTCTAGGAGGCGCTCACAGTTCTGCAGCTCAAGGCGTCTGAGTCTAGGGAAGTGATGGCTTGAAGCAGCCCAAAGAACTAAATCAGTGCGTCCAATGTGCAAGACTTCAAGACATTGAAAGCCGCCATCAGCTGCTCGCCAGTACTCCCCCATGAATGCTTTATCTTTTAGCTGGAGGACCTCTAGGTTCTCTAGCAATCCAAGGATCGACATATGACTCCAGTCAAGAAAAGTACCCAATAAAGTCAGGCTCCTAAGCTTTGGTGGGAACTTGTACGGTGGAGGGAGGCCACTCAATTGAACATCTGAAGGTGGACTAGGGAAAACATCATTTAATAGCTTCAGCTTTTCAAGATTACTTAATTTCCCCAAGCAATCAAATGATCCCGTACTCTTGCCATCCAGAAGCAAGGCTAACCGTCCACGAATGCTCAATTTCTTCAAATTGCGTGGCCTTCTAAAAACTTCTTCCGTGCAACTTTGTGGTGAAATTGTACCAAGTGTTTGAAGCTTTTCACCTTCTTCACCACTTTTTCCTGTCCTGGGCAAAGTAGCACATGCATTTGTCTTCAGATGCCTTAATTGAACCATCTTCCAAAGATCTGCTTTGATTTCAAGGGTACGAGATGTTGTATCAACTATAAGAGTTTCCAGGTTAAAAAGCTTGGAGAAGGCTGCTGGAAGAATCGCTGAATCAAAGGACAGGGCAATGTACCTCAAATGAACCAAATGGTACATGTCGCTGGGAATTTTAGTGAATTTGATGGGCTTGACATCTAAAACTCTAAGCAGTTTAAAAGCTGCGGGGATGGCTGAAATGTTGTCTGAAGGCAAGGTGATTTCTTCCTTGGAGAAACAAACAAAAGAGCGGACACGAGGACCAAAAGGTTTTGCGGACAGAAACTTCAACACATTGGAATGAATACAAATGCGACGAAACTTTTGCACTTTGGAAACTAGAGGGTAAAAACCTCCACCTCCAGACATCTCCATTTCATGGAGGAAATTCTCCATTTCATTTCCAGCTTCAGTTTTGCAGAAATCACGGAGCATTTCATGAATGCGACACGTCTTAACTCTACCATCGGGCCTCATCTTATCGACTCTTACTAAGTTTCTGCTAATAAGATCCTCCAAATAGTTCTCTGCATTTTCCTCCAGGCTGATGCCGGGCTTTTGTTTTATGAATCCTTCTGCAATCCACATATGGATCAATTTCGACACTGGGATCTCAAAATCTTCAGGGAACATCCCCAAATAGAGAAAGCATGCTCTCAAGTGAAATGGCAAGTTATCATAACTCAATGATATAATATTCTTCACTCGTCTCTCTGGATCCTCATTAAGATAAGCACTCATGCTTTCAGATATTTTTCTCCATGCATTTCTCCTTGCACTCATTTCACCTGATTTTGAAAATCTTTGGACAAGAATGCCTCCTATTACCACTATCGCAAGTGGCAGCCCACCACACTGCTCTGCAATTAGTTTTCCATTAACTTCCAACTCAGAAGGGCACTGATCAGGCTTACCAAAAACTTTCCGCCGGAGCAGCAACCAACTCTCTTCTTGAGTCAAGAATCGCAACTTGTGGGGAGGTCTCTTGCTATTAGCAGTGCGAACCACTTCCTCATGACGAGTCATGATCAAGACTTTACACCTCTTATCGCTGTTTGGCAAAGCAATTTTGATTTTTTCCCAATCCCCAGCTGCCCGCACGTCATCCATGACAATCAAGAATTTTTTTATCTCCAGATGATCAGCCACTAGCTGGGCTAACTCCTGATCATTTTTGCAGTACATGTCCTCAGTGAGCGTGGTGAGCTCTCTCAGAATGGCAAGAAAGACATCCTTCTTTTTTAAGTTTTGAGAAACATGGACCCATATGCGGATGGGGAATTGGTATTGGATTTCTGGATCACGAAAAATCTTCCCTGCCAGCATCGTTTTGCCAAGGCCAGGCATGCCGATGATCGAGATGACACCAAGACCCTTAGTTTCTTCAGTGAGATATCCTATTATCTTTTCCGCCTCATCTTCAAAACCTACAACAATATTGTCTTGTCCCACCAGCGGAGCCTGTTTGAAAATTTTCAGGAACAAAGATTAATGGAAGCTGGAAAATTTTCATATTTGAATGATTTTGAGTTTTTAAATATTTTGAACAAATATTTGAGATGTCTAACAGGATAAATATGGCATGATTTGCTTCTAGCATGTACAAATATATATTCTTGTACAGGATAAATTTTAAATGAGCTACTTCTACTAAAGGCATCCCTATAATTGGTATCATACTATAAAGCTGAAACATGAAAAGTATTTTAATTGATGGCTTTGTAGAAATTCGATAAGAACTAAGATATTCTCTTCTGTACTATGTTTAGCCAAATTCCACAAAGCTTAACTAACTTCAACTGATAATGATTGATAAGAAGCACCAGCTAGTTACAGAAGTTAGCAGTCGGTTTTAAATGTAATTATGCCATCTCCCATAACAAATATATTGACATTATATTTAACTGAACTATCCTTTCTGAATTTCTTCGTGTCAAAACACATTTTACAAGCCATCCATTATGCCATTCACTAGAATTGCAACCATATCTATTGGATTTCTCAATAAATGTATAATAAAATTTCAAAGAAAAAAAGATATAAGGAAAACGAAAATCATGAAAATCACCTCCAAAACTTCAGTGCCTACGTCTCCGACATTGAGGGTGCCGTAGTCAATCCTGGTCGTGCTGTCGTAGGCATCCCTGACTTCTTTGACAATGTGGAGGAGCATCTCAATCGGCCGCTGAACATGTCCGAGGAAGTAATTCTTGGACCTGCTCTCAGCAGCCTGAATCATGTAGGCGTCCATGATGTCTTCCACCTCGTCAACGGAGTGGGTTATCTGGCGGAGGAGGCCAGCATTAACTACTATGCTTCCACTACCAACTGATAAGTTAGTATCATCTTTAGATGGATGGATATCATCCACATCACTTGGAGATTCTGAGCTCTCTTGCTGCTCAAGTGCAAACTCAAGTTGTTGCACAACTTGAGCCATTGTTGGCCGTCTCTTTGGTTCATAATGCAAGCATCTTTCAGCAACCCCCACAAATGCCTTCAGGCTATCTTCTGATATTTGGCCCCTTAGATCTGAAGCTACAATATGATCAGCTTTTCCCTCACTAATGTTTTCTCGAGCCCACTTGGTCAGAATCCGCTCATCCTCTACAGCTCTTGGATCCAAAGCTTGCCTCCCACTCAATACTTCCAGCAAGACCACCCCAAAGGCATATGTGTCACTTTTCTTGGTTAGTTTGCCGGTGGTGAGGTAATTTGGGTCAAAGTATCCAAATGTGCCCTTTACTTTTGTGCTAACATGACTCTGTAACTTGCTTCTGCTTAAAGGTTTGGCCAAGCCAAAATCTGAAACCTTTGCTGTGCAATCTTCATCAAGCAGGATATTTGAAGCCTTTACATCGCGATGTATGAGTGATTTGCCAGTGTGCAAATAGTCTAGACCTCGAGCAGCTCCAATGCATATATTAAGGCGTTGTTTCCACATCAGAGATGAGCTGTTATGGTCATACCTTGCAAATTTGTAAAGGTGATCAGCCAGTGTTCCACAGGCAATATACTCATAAACAAGAATCATTTCCCCGTGCTCATTGCAATAGCCAATCAGAGAGACTAGATTACTATGCCGGAGCTCAGTTAATGTTTCAATTTCTGTTAGAAATTCGCGTGCCCCTTGCTTGGAACTTGATTTTAGCCGCTTTACGGCCACAGTCTCTCTCCCATTATCAATGTGGCCTTTGTAAACTTTACCAAATCCACCCTTTCCAATGAGATGTGCATCACTAAAATTTTGAGTGGCTAACTGGATCTCAGCTAGTGAAAACTGGCGACAGAGTCGTTCTGCCCTGGCTGAAGGCTTGTTTTCCTCCTCTTTACTGCTACTTTCCAGAATTTTTGTCAATGCAGAAATAATGATGTTTACCAGGGCAAATATTGCTATTGTAACAGCTGCAATGGCATTTCTGTGGCCAACAACTTGGAGTAAATTCTGGATAGTCATGTATGATGAATCCTGTGCCACAGGCATTGGATTTGGACTTGCAACACTATTGTCAGGATTACTCAACTTCATTATCTCAAATCCTTTAAGGGGTCCATGATCATCCAAGAATTCATCATTTGATTGTAGGCAAATCAAGAGATCCCGTTTGCCCTCTTGTTTGCTCCCTTTCATCATCACCATATAGTCTCTATACCGTGGGATTCTATTCTGATCATCATCTTTTTCTTTGACTATGTCAATATTAGTATCAGCAGTCATTTCATTAATGTGGACTTCAAAAATAACGCCACCAATCTCTGTCATCTTTAATCCTGCCTTGGAGAAATGAAGCCTGACCAAGTACTTAAATCCCACATCCACAGGTATTTTCCAAGTAATATGGTTGAACTTGCCTACTTTTCGGCTAGTAACCGTTTCCCCCCTCCTAAACATATCTCCAGCTGACGAAACAACATCCTCTTTAGTATTTATTCGCCGGATTATTTCAAGTACAGTGGTGTTATCAACATAAACTAGAGACTTCTTTCCAACCACTTGAACTCCAATATCTTCTCTATGAAAGTAAGAAAGACTGGCAGGCACAGAGATGATCTCAATCCCATTAATGGAAGCATATGTATCTAATAATTTACTACTTGCAGGAGTGAAAACTATGCTGAATTCTTGACTTTTTTCCATGTTTATAACAAACTCCTTGACAAAAGAATTCACACCAAGAGCATCAGCAGTAAGGGAAGCGCTAAAGTTGCTAAGCAGGGTGAAAGGACCCGTTTCAACAGCAAATAAGTCCTTAAACCTTTTGAAGCCTCTGTATGGACCTGGATTAAAGTGAAGGCGAACGATTTTCTGACCTGAATTAAGTTGAAATGCAAAGGAGAATTGGGAATGAGACAGTCTTGCCGTTTTGTACGGAACCGGATCATCATCAGCAGAGATCCTCAACTTATGGGTTGCTGTTGAGGCAGTTGACGGGCCCTTTAATCGTAGCAAGGAAGAGAATTTTGGTTGGTTTATATCTCCGCTCCATTCCCTGCCGTTTTGTGCTGCAGAAGTTCCACTTGAGCCGCAGTTAACTGAAACATCATTGTGGAATTGGCCCGGATTGTTACTAGCAGCATAAATGAATGCATTGAAGAAGCAAAGACATAGCAAGGCAAGCAAATCTTGATGCAGATTTTTCATTCTTCAACTAGCTGAATTCTGAATATTAGTGCTCGGTAGCTGGAAATTTGCGAATGAATGCTGTCTTCTGATCAGTGCTTTCTATCCCTTCATGCTCGATTTACTTTTGCTTTATTGACGCGACTTTGTGGTCATTTTTTAAGTTTCATTACAGTTTTTCTGGGAATTTCTAGGAAATGTGGAAAGAGGACGTATTGAAAATGGGTCCTGTCCTGGAGAACTACAGTCATCATGGGTGTCTTATAATTCATAAACTATTTCTCTAATGGAAAAACAACCATTTTTGTAGTCTATGTGTTTCGTCTCTTTGTCGGCCTACTCGGTTGTTTCACTTGTCCATATTCACGATTTTCATACACACCACATGGGTCATAGTATCTTGACTTTAGAGAATCGTGTCGTTAGTAGAATCCAAAAGGAAAATTATTGATTTACAGATTATGATTCGCAGTTCACTGATTCATCATTCATGAGCTAATTAAATCAAATCGTGATATCATAATTAATATATATTATTTTAAAATTAAAAAATATAAAAATTAAAATATGATCGATCCTATATATTAAATACACCAAACTAATTTTTAATTGTTACATAATAAAAAAGAAAAAAATAATAAATTTGAGTCAAATAAATCACGACTAGTAGATCAACAAGTCAAATAATTCTATCAAAATATGACGATTTTTATAAAGTTATTAATTTTTATTTAAAATTAGACTGAATAATAGGACAACGAAGATTCTATTTAACCAATCTATTTTCATAAGTTGAATTCAAGGTTTTCTTATTTTTGGCGTCAATAATTAGGGCTCGTTTACTTTGATTGATTAGGTTAGATTGCTTATTTTATATGACTTTTATTGTCATTTACTTTGAATGATGTTAGCCCGTGGGTATTAATCAGCTCAGTACTAATATATATTTTTTCCTGATAATATATCACACCATGAGAGGTGTGATTCACCAATTTCGGCAGATCAATTGCAATGACAAATTTTAAAATATTAAAAGTGCCCCTAGAAACTTGAAACAAAAATCCAATTGCCTTTTATGTTTCTCAAGTACATTGCCCCCAGTCTTCATTTTATCTTCTGCTTTCACACAAGAAACAAAGAAAATAGAAAAAGAAAAAGTACAAATTTGTAGGTAAGAGTGCTTTGGTCAATGCAATTTTAATTATTTTATTTAGGGGGGAGCAATTGAATCTAAACCCATGGTTCCAACCTAATTCACTTTGGGTTGGATTTAAAATAATTTGATTAGGTTATGATTGGATTAGATTTTAATGGGTTGAATATCGGTTGGACTTTAATAGATTAAAATGCATTTTGAATGTAAATGAGTTTGAAATAGGGCTGTCAACGGGTCGGATTTGGATTAAATCAGGATAATTCGAATCCGAATCCAATAACATGTATATATAACCGAATTCGAATCCGAGTCCTATAGGATCTATGCATGCCAATTCCATGTCCGGATCTGATAAAAATCCAAAACCCGATAAGAAAGTCTAATCCAATAAGAAAGTAAAAAAAAAATTGCGTTCTTTAAATTTTTATATTATTAGAAAGAACCATCTCATAAGACATGTTATATGAGATTTCAAGATTACATTTTAATCCAAATATAATATTTACAAAGTTAAGAGAGCTCAAATTTAGATTTTTTTTTCATAATTTTTTATCATATCATTACAAAAGCTAAAAATTTAAGGCATAATCCATGGGGGTTGTATCAAATTGATCGTTCGTTAATGTATATTTTATAGTGCATAAGCCATTATAAATTGTGTATTTAGACTATAATATGAAACATATGTATATATATATAATTACTTTATTAAATTAATTGCTTCAAAGAAATAAAAAAATTAGGACATTATTAATTATAATATCACATATATTGCATTCCAGTAAAAAGTCTTCATTAATATAATTTATACTATATAAATATCAATTTAATAATATATTTAATAAAATTTGGATTCAAATCTTTATCGGATCGGATTGTATAATTCCATATCCGATCCACTTATTTCGGATTATGGATATTTATAATCGGATTTGATCCATCGGATAAAAATCCTAAAATTCAGATTGAATTCGGATTAAAATCCGATCCATTGACAGCCCTAGTTTGAAATGAGTTGAATGTGGTTTCTAAATAATTCAACCCAATTTCAACCTCAAAATTATCCTTCCATTCTTTTATTCTCCCAAGCTCATAACCTACTTTATTTTTATTTCTATAACACTTTAAAAATAAAAAATAATAATAATGAATTGAAAATTAGATAAATTATATATAACTGATTAATCATTTATCATTTCTCCACCTCATTTAATTTTAAAATATTAATTTATTAACTTAATTCGAATGAATTAATCAAGTAACTTTTTACTTGAGATTATGATCTAAAAATTGATGATATCATTATTTGGTTTATAAACTCCAATTTTTTATAAAAAAAATTAGCTAGTTAATTTTATAGCCCCCAATTTTTTTTCAACTTTGCAATATGAAAATAAATAAAAAATTATTTTTCTTTTTTCTTTTTACAATTTTTACGAACTACCAAAATATTAATATATAAACACAATAAATTTATTGTGTAGTGGTAGTATGTGAGAGGAGAGACTACAACCATCCATTTCATTTCCTTTACCTCCACATGAAGAAAGGTCCCCAACTTTATTTTCATTTTCAATTATAATATTTTCAAAAATTAAAAATTAATTATATTTCAATATTTTTTGAGTATTTTATTTAAAAATAATAATTTAGGTAGATATAAGAATTTAAATTTAAATGATTTATATTTTTTATTCTTAAAAATATATTTTTCAAGATATATGCATATTTTAATTGTTTTAAAATGATAGTAATATTTTTATGTCGAATTGAATTTGAATTTGATCATTGTGATAAATGATAATGGACTAGATTGACAAAATTAAAATTAAAATTAAAATAAATAGTACCTTTTCAAATATTGACTAAATATAAAAAGTAAAAAATAAAAAACAAATGACTAGTATAGTAAACATTTTGTGGTAAAAATTTAAAATATTTTAAATAGTTGTGTTTTATTCATTGAGCAAGATTGTTATTTTGTATTAAAAGAAAAATATAAATATTATAAAATAATAAGTAAATTATATGTTTACATAATTTGATTTGATTTTACGTGATTAACAAGGATTTGATAATAATTAATTAACATATGTCAAATAAAAATAAAAATATTATAATTCTATAAAATAATATAATAATGTATTTAGCAAAAAGTTTATATTTTTTTCTTTTTTGTATTGGACCTGACCAAATCCAACCCAATACATTTTCAACCCAATCAATTTTCAACCCATAAATATAAACTCATTTTGAACCCAATCAACCCATTTGCCACTACTAATTTTATTCAATCATACAAAATATACATAAGATTATTTAAATAAAATTATCACAACCTTCATTTAATTATATATTTTATCAATCACTCATTTATCCCATCTATAAAAGTAAACAAGCCGTTATTGTATTGATAATTTTGGTAAACTTCACTTCCATGCAAACAATATGGAAAAGAATCAATGGATCATACTTTTCATATAGGAGCTTCATTTCCATGCATACAATTAATATATGTATATACACAATTAATAATATAGTACTTGTTATTTTATTATATAATATAAGTGTGAATACGCGTGTAGCGCATTGGCCCTACATTTTTTATTTTTTATTTTTGATAGAAAATAAGGTGTCCATGCTTGTTGGGTTGTTCTTTCTCTTTTTTTGTTTTTTTTGGTACCATGTTTTGTCTTATGTGTATTTGTGAGAAGAAAATGAAGGATTTAGAATTTCTTTTAACATTGATTAGAAGAAAGTGTTGTGGACCCTACTGTCATATTATAAGAAGTTTTTTCTTTTCTAAATTTGGCCTCTTTTCTTGGTAGTTCATTGAGCAGCTTTGTTTGGCAGAATGAGTAAGAAGATGTGTGCTTTCCCTGCCTTCTTTCGGCGGTTTCACTCTCTTACGAAACAACGTCGTTTTGTAGGGTGATAAAAAAATATATATAATTTTTATACTTGTGTGTTTTTCCTGCCTTCTTTCGGCGGTTTCACTCTCTTACGAAACAACGTCGTTTTGTAGGGTGATAAAAAAAAATATAATTTTTATACTTCTCAAAACAAGACATGGTCTGAAAGCCTACTCACAACCAGCTGAAAAGCTTATTCTCAATTGAAAAGTCTACCCCTATCCCATGCCCCGTACTACCTCCTTAACGAGGGTTTTAACAAATCCATCCCACTCTGACCTCAATTTCTTAATTTTTTATATCTAATTCTATCCCAATTTTTGTGATTAAAAAAAGTAGCGTGAACCCAAATACGTTTCTATTTCTTTATCAATTGTTTCTGTAATGTGTGGACAACTTGAGTGATGGGAGAAAAATTGGGGAATGGAACTTCAGCGAAAAAAGTAGCCAATGAGTCATCGGACTCTTGTCTCGGCAAACTATTCAAGCAGCATTTTGTGTTACGAATTACTCAAGATGTGTTATGAATTACTCGAAAAAAGAAAAAATGTCTTGGACCCACCAAACGCCCCATAGTTAGGGGTATAAACGGATATTAAATGAATCGAATACATTATTTTCATATTCGTATTCGTTTAACTTTTTGAATATTCGGATACGGATAAGGATACCGATTCGATGGATATTTAAAAATGATATCCAAATTCGTATCCATCGGATATCGATCGGATTCGATTATAATTATTCAAATACATTCATATTTTATTAAACTTATTCATATTCGAATTATTATTTTATATTCATATTCGATGATAATTATTTAGATATCTATTTATGAATATCTAAACACGTGAATCTATGAATCTATAACAAAATATATATATTTTAATGAATAGAAGAAACTATATAATTTCATTAAAATGAAAGCAATCAAATAAAGAACATAATTTCAAATTAATAATTGACTTTATAATTGATTATTAGTACTTAATAATAATAATAATAATAATAATAATAATAATAATAATGACATTTAAGTATATTAATTATAAAGTCAACCAATAATAATTATGTTAATTAACTTTATTCTTCAATTTTTTCTCTATATTACAATAATTTTTTAAATTTTTTTTTTTTCTTCCCAATTCTTCAATTATAATATATATCTATATACGTATATGAATTATGAGATTTTTATTGAAAAATATAAATAATATATTATTTAATAAATATATATTCGGATCGAATATCTATTAATCGAATACAGATAATATCCGCTTTAAATGAATGCGAATAAATATTATATAAACAGATACGAATACAAACGGTAAATGAATTTTCGAATATCCATTTACAACTATACCCATAATACCCATAGTACTCCTTTATACCTCTAAACTTTTCTCACACTACTTATTTCTTCTTCGTTCAATTTGCTGAAGATGCAGGAAGTGGAGCATCCAAGTGTTTCCGTGTTCTTCAATCAATTTGCCAGGTAATTTTTTTCCCGACTTTCACTCCTTTTTTTTTTTTTTTTACTTTCTTTAGAGAAGGAGTTTTCTGTTTTTTTTCTTTTTTCTTTTTTTATGGTATATGACTATGTTTTAGGGTTTTTGCAGAAGTTAAGATTTGGTGAAGGAAGTTTTTGTTTTCTTTCACAAAAAAAAGGTTTTTGTATGTTTTTGATGATATATGACTTTGTTTTTAGATTTTTGCAGGAGTTAAAATTTTGTGAGGGAAGAAGATGAAGTCGATTTCCTACAGAAATTTTGAGTATGACACTCGGCAATCTGATTTGGAGCGATTGTTATCTAAATATGGAAGAGTTGAACTCATTGACATGAAATCTGGTAATTCAATTTTTTTTTAATTTTCTGCAGAGATATTTCCTTTTTCTCTTTTTCTTTTTTTTAATTTTTTCTGTTGCGGTTTTGGTTAGGCTGTCGAAAAGGTAGTAGTGTATGGGAGAAAATGAGGGATGGGTAAGTTAAGTGGGTTGTTGCCAAGTGGGCTTTTGCAGGAGGTGGGCCCATGCATGCGTGCCCTCAATGCACATTGATGGTGAAGAGCAAAGGATAGGAATATTGCAGAGCTCATTGCCTATATTCAGCAGAATCAGATGTCCGAGGAGTGCAGGAATGCTGCTGCAAATTATGTACAGCGACTCGAAGTGCTTCCACTGCCAAGTGGGTGGAATGATTTTGATGTATTGCTCAGTAGTTTTTGAAGTCAAATGCTGTTGTTTTGAATGGTTGTTCACTTTTCTTAAAAATTGCTTGTGTCTATGGCAGTCTTGGAGTTTAATAATGATTAAAGGTTTCTTTATTCAAAATGTTTTTTTGCATTTTACTTGCAAAGCATGAAATGTCTTTAATTCGTAGTGTGTTGATTTTTAGTTGTTTGACGCAAGATGCTAATATCTACATATAATGGACAAAAGATTGGTAGGTCATGGTGATTGTTCAGTGTCCTGAAATTTAAATTGAATTTGATATTCTAATGAGTAACGTCTGTGAAAAAGGAAAAATTCCAATGTTTGTTCTAGATGGAGTAATTGCTATGACATCTTCTGAGACTATGAATAATATTAGTCTGTCAATGCTATTGACTGGAATCCATTCCCCTTTACAAGTCCTTATGCATGCTCGCTTTTCCCTGTAGTTCTTATTGATATTTTTTGTTGACCTTTTCCATTGCCGCGAGTCTGTATCTTTGGGTCCGTACTCTTAAAGAATTATCTTTGGTTCTCATTATATGGTGTGCAAACATACATCTCTTAACCATATTTTAAGTTCTCATGTTCTCGTTGAAGTTTAAACTCTACTGAGCTATTAGTTTTCTGTACAATGGCATGTAAGAGTATGTGCAGGAGGTTGAGAGGACACCCAGGGATCTTGGAGCCCTTATCTCCTCCAAGATTTGTGCCCCTACCATGCTTCGTTTGGCGTAAGTATTCTAGGGAAAAAAGAATTTATTTATCCATCTATTGCAATGCACATTGATTAGGTTGTAGATTTTGTCAAATATTGTAGATCAAAAATCCAATGATCTAATCTCCACTATGCATTATTGTAATAATAAAATCTTATTGCACTCCATCCCAGCATATGTAATTATCACTCCTCTTTCTTGTGCATACCTGTGCTTGTGTTTTGATCCAGGGATTAATTACTGAATCTAGATGTTTGAATTGATTCTTTAGAAAGATACGGTGCACAAATTCCTCATGATTTTGATGGATGTATTTTTATTTCCAATCAATAGGCCTTGGTTCCTTATGAGCTGTGATTAAACGCTGTTAATATCTGCCAATGTTAAATCTTACAATTCACATGGAAAATATGTCCTTGGTGTCAAATTTCGGCACCTCCAAGTCACTTTTAGTTGTTTTATGGGATTTGAGAACTGAATGATCTGAAACTGTCTTTGTACTACATAAAGTGTTTAAAACTTTGTTACCAGACTTGGAAACAGCTATTCTGAGCTTAGATAACTTACATGTGCGAGGATCATGCAGGTAGCATGATGCAGGCACTTGTGATGCGAAAATGAAAGACTGGAGGTCCCAAAGGTTTAGTTAGAAATGAGGCTGAATGCAGGCATGCTATGAAAATTGCAACTGATCTTTGTGGTGAGTTGATATCTTCCTCATGCCTGCTCTTTTTATCTCAACCACTAACACTAAGGTTCTTTAGTTGTAGAAATTAGTCTTTTGTTAGCAACTCATTGCTTCTTCATCATGGATAAACTAAAATTTCCAACAAATACTCTCCCCTGTGTACATACTAATTGTAATATTGCCTTTCACAGCCACCTTATATATATTTTTAGTTAATGATAATGAGATAGATTGTATGGGTTTCGTGTGTAATTATATGTCTAAAATAATTGTACAGTTTGAAGATTCTGAATAACAAGATATGGATACTATTGAAAAATTAGAGAGGTTGAGGTGTGATTTTTCATCCTTGTAAGGATTGACGGGATAAAACAAAGACTAGAGATACTTATGTGAAACAAATACTAAAGCTAAGAGATAACTAATATTATATAGCCCTCTTAGTAGAATTTCTTTCGTTGTATTTCTTCATTGCATTATCTCTTTATTTTCTGATACATGTCAGATAACTTAGCATCATAATCCTAACTTTTGGTGATGCTGATTGGATATGTAAATCAGTGAGTTTTTCTATCTAAATCCTAGAGCATTTTCTCCAAAAAAAAAAAGATAAGATAAATCATACATAGACACAATACCTACAAACATTTAAGATTCTTTCTTATGTTATTTTTATTATTTTATTTTTGTCTGAAGAAGTTGAGAGCAAAGCAATTGTCTAATGAGACTTCTATTATGGTGTTATGCACTTTGTAAAGTTTATTTACTTAAAATTGATCATAGCATTGGAAGATATCTTTATGTGTGAAATAATTTTTTTATTGATTTGTCACCTTATCTGCTAAAAGTTGTGACTGTTGATTTGCACTTTTTATATTGTTGAGATGATTACTATGGAGACAGAGATTATAGGAGTGTGTTGGGATTTGCTTGTGGTTGTGAATTCTTGCTGGTTTTGCAGCAGAGGTTGGAGGATCTCTCTCCTTTTCCTCTACTATTTGTGGTCATAATAGGTTAATGTTAAGGTGTTTATTATTTTATTATTCTCTTGTCTCTTTCTTTAGTCTTTAGTTGAGTATGTTGAAAGAAAGACAATCTTAAAGCATATTTTAAGTTCTAAAATATTCTTAATATCTTACTATTATTAGATCTCCTTGCTTTGACTCACATATGGATAGACAGAAAGATACATTTTTCCTCAGTTAGATGTAAGAATTAATTTGGTTTCTTGGGAGTTCCAAATTGGATAAGTAACCCATCCGCTCCCCATTCTCATTCTCAATTTGGTGCATTTATCTTTCTGTTGATTGTTGCAGTTGATCGCTTTTTCTCTAATGTTTATTTAATATATGCTCTCTATGTTTGTCATTTCTCCTAAGCTGCATATCTGATATGTTGATGTTTTGTTCATATGACAGGGTTTTGTTATACAAATAGAGAAAGCTATGCACATTGAAGTATAATTTTAAAGTGCTGCAGAAGCTGATTGAAACATATTGTGCTCTGGTTTACTCATTCGACTTAGTTGTTGTTAGTTAACTTTTTAAACTTGAAAATCTAGGGTTATGTTGATATTTATGTATTACTTACTGATGGGAGATAGAGCTTATAGCTGTTCAATCATTTTTTCTTTTGATGCTACTTATTTATAACACATGTTGATATATTTAAATGCAGCACAATTATATACTCACTTCTAATTTGCATATTTTTATTTTATTTGATATAGTTTAGCAACCTACGTAAACCTGCACAATGATGTTAGTAAATTAATAAATATGTTTATAGTTCTGCTGCTACATGCATGTTATTTCAGTGTCTTGTTATTACTAAATATGTATAATAATGTCTAGAGTAATTTTGTTTAATTTATTTTTACAATTAAGCGCCTTTAGCTGTTTCAATTTTTGAAATCCTTTTTTATTTATTTCTAGGAATTATATGAACTTCTTTCCTTGCAAAGAATTTTTAAATAATTAATATTAATTAATTATTATAGATATCAATTATTATTTCATATATTTTAATTTTTTTTATAGATAATTAACATGAAAAAATGTTTTGTTACCTATCTTCTTCACGGGCAGGGCACCGCACAAACTCTGCTAGTGTGTGTGTGTGTATATATTATATATATATATGCTTATCAGAAGGTAAGCGTATTTTGTTTCATTAGGGGTGTAAATGAGATGAGATGATTCACAAATATTTTGAGCTCGTCAGACAAACGAGCTGAGCTGAACTCAATAATATTCGACTCGAAAAGCTCGCGAGCTTCAACAAATTTTTTTTATATTTTGTATGTATAATTATATAAAATAAGGCTCATAAAGATAATAATAATAATAATAATAATAATAATAATAATAATAATAATAATAATAATAATAATAATAATAATAATAATTATTATTATTATTATTATTATTATTATTATTATTATTACTACTATCCATATTATATAGAAGTTGTTGTAATTTATTGTACGGGCGTTTTATATAAAAAATTCTATTTACATTATGTTTTCATTTGTGAAGATTATCTTTAAAAATTTAGATGAAATTATGAATTTAGTAAAGATTTAAAATTACATTTTTAATAGTTTCAAAATTTAATATCTAAAATCTCTAGCTTTGAAATTTTAGAAATTAATTATAGAATTCAAGGTTATAAAACTAAAGAAATATAATTTTTTAAAATTGGACTAGAGCACAAACTTTTTCCAAATTAATTAAGAATACAAACTTAGAAAATAAATCAAATAAAATAATATTTTAAAAAAGCATAGAAGACTGAAAAAATAAAATAAAAAAGAAGGAAGAAGGTGTCACTAATCCGATCAGCGATACCTTAAAAAATAATAAATACCATCACAGCCAAATATGCTTCAAAAATTGAACAATAATGCTTCTTCCTTTCAATCTAAAATCATGAAAAATCTAACAAGCAACAATTAAATTATGACAAAATACAAGATATATATATATATATATAGATATACACATATTTTTAAATAGATTTTACCAACCTCATTTTATTTATAATTACATAATTATTTTATAAATTAAACAAACATTATGACTACAACTATCAATACATAAATATTTAATTCTTTTATTATAATATAAAAATTAATATAGTTAATAATATTTTATGAGTATATTTTATTAATCATGGGCTTTCAAGATCCAAATTTATTTAAGACTAAAACTTTTGTATTTGTAAATTCTTATTTAAATACAAGACACATTATACTAATACGTGTATATATATAATTAAATGTAGTTATTATAATATATGAATATTTTATTATCCGACGGTTGAAAGTTGTTAAACTAATTTTACCATCAAATATTAAGAATATAGAACTCCTCCAATTAGATAATATATTTAATAATATGTATATATTATATTATATGTGTTCTATATTAAAACAAGAAATTAATAATATAATATCTGATATATATTATATGAAAACTAAAATAGAACTCCCCATATGAATGGTTAAATATCAAATCATCACTTCCTTATTAAAAAATAGAAATTTGATAAATGAATAATTATAAAATAATTGATATATAAGTC
This sequence comes from Jacaranda mimosifolia, assembly GCA_018894105.1. NCBI lineage: Eukaryota > Viridiplantae > Streptophyta > Magnoliopsida > Lamiales > Bignoniaceae > Jacaranda > Jacaranda mimosifolia. The sequence goes on along the minus strand of CM032124.1, from coordinate 1,946,019 downwards.
TATAATTTATTAAAATTTTTAAATTTAATTATTTTTATAATGATATTCTTTACATATGTAAAATTTTTTTAGATAAAATTATATCTATAAAATATAATAAATAATTTAATTCAAAAAAAATATTTAAATATAAACAGTTACTTCTTACAATATCTATAAACTCTCAGTTTGTATTTTTATCTTGACAAAAAAAAATTATTTAAATCATTTTAGTTGTTTAGTAATAAAATAATGGAGAACTCATTTTCAATTATTTGAAGTAAATTACAAGGGATATATACAGTTGACATAAATTTTCAAAGGTTTGTTAGAGATAACCACTTAAATAACAAATGGTATCAAATTTTTATATTTGTCACTATGTTTGTTTACACAATTTGTATTTATATCGTGTACATTTATTTTTATGTTTTTGCTTATAATAATTCATAAAAGAATATTTTCACATATGCAAATACTAATATTTGGATTAGTAGTGTCATGTTAGGTCAAAAAAGTTTGATTAAAGGTAAGTACCTTTTAAATTATTTTTACATTTTATATTAATAAAATAAAGCTATGAGAGATTGATATTTTTATTTTTAAGTGAATATTAAAATTTTATTATTATTTTATTACCAGCCATTTACATAATACATGTTATTTAATAATTTAAATTATAATAAAACAACTACATAAGTAAAAAAAATAAATTTTACTTATAAGAGTTATTTGGAATATTAAGAAGTATTTTTAATTTATAAAAAATTGCATGTTGTAAACCACTTACTAAATTGGTGATTAAATAATAATCTAATGTAAATTATTTTCATAGATGAAGTACAAAGAGATTAACATTTTAAATATCTCAAATGTTATGAAAATTGTAACTATGATATACATGATTAAGAAATCGTACAAAAAAGCATTATAGTTAAAATAAATTATTTGCTTATTATATGAAAATGTGTATATATAAATATATATCTAATATAAAAAGCATTTTATCTATTTTATTTTTAAATTCTTTCATTATTTTTTATAATTTTATTATTATTCTTTTATAATTTTATCAATATTAAATTTATTTTTAATGCATCGCATCGAATAATTTTTTAAGTAAAGTGATTGATAGGATATTACTCGTTTGCTTTGAATGATGTGATTAGAAGTGATACATAAGCAAATGATACATTTTAAGCCCATTAGGATAGAATATTTTAATTTTACGTCTGGTTGGTATGATTAGTATATAAATAAATTAAAATATAATATATAAATTTACTATTATATCCTTTATATTTTTAATAAGTTTTTCATAATTTTCTCATTCTTTCCGCCATTTTTAGAATCAGGGTTTAATTGAAAATAAGAGTAAAAAAAAATAGATCTTATTAAATCTTTGTAATTCTTTTCACACCTAATCAAGCCTTCACCCTCTTGATCCATTTTCCAAAAGCAACAATAAATAATGTAAGGCCTAGGAGTTTATCAAGGGCTTTTATCAATTGAAGCAAACATTAAAAGATGCTTGATTAGGTATGTATTACACCTAATCAAGCTAAACAAACAAGGCCTAAACGTACAAGGATAATTTGTATCATTATATTTTGAAATCTTTATAAAGGTTCATAGTTCTTTAATATTACATATTTATTTTTATTTACAAGATGCACATACTCTATTATCCTATATTACTTTTTAATGAAATTAAGTTACACTCACATAAGTATCTACTTATCATTTAAAAATAATTAAAATATATACTAAAAGATAAATCTTTTATACATAAGAAAATATAGATTTTATAAATTTCCACTCCTTTATTCACATACTCAATATTTTTTAATAAATTATCTAAACTCGTTTTCATTTTTAAATCTAAAAAATAACTAATTTTTTGACTAATTTAAAAATCCTGAAAAACCGAAAATAAAATAGAAACATTACCAAACTCGCTCGAAGTTTGCAATTCCAGAGTCGACCAGGTTCCTGCGAATCAGCTTATTAACCTCCAAAACAGTAAAATTTAGACGATTCGGTGAAGATCCACAGCAGCTGACGGATATTGTTATCACACAGATTACAGAGCTATGAAGCAGCAGCTGCTCTTTGCCTTCAAATTCGTTACGCTAACCAGCGTGTATCTGTTCACACGCTCTCGCACACCCGCAAACAAGCTCAGAAATCCCGAAAAATCAATAGCAGTATTATTCCTCCTGGAAAATCTGAAGCGGGTTTTGCAGCACGAAACGGCAGGGAGTGGTGGGGAGATATAAAAGCCAAAATTCATCTTCCTTGCCACAAATAAAGGGTTTATCAACCGCCTCAAGTGTCATGCATGAGTTGATCCCTGCTAATGATCCTGTTCCATACAAAACAGCACGACTATCTCGATCTCGATTCTCCTATGCATTTCAGGTGTATCCAGGTCAGAAAATTATCCGTCTTCACTTTAATCCAGCTCCATACAGAAGCTTTAAAAAGATTCAAGGACTTATTTGCTGTTGAAGCCGGTCCTTTCACCCTGCTTGGCAACTTTAGTGCTTCCCTTACTGCTCATGCTCTTGGTGTGAATTCTTTTGTCAAGGAGTTTGTTATAAACATGAAGAAAGTCAAGAATTCAGCATAGTTTTCATTCCTACAAGTAGTGAATTATTAGATACATATGCTTTCATAAATGGTATTGAGATTATTTCGGTACCTACCAGTTTTTCTTACTTTCACAGAGGGGATATTGGAGTCCAAGTCGTTGGGAAGTCTCTGGTTTATGTTGATAGCACACTGCACTTGAAATAATATGTCAACTAGATATTAAAGAGGATTCTGTTTCCTCAGCCGGTGATACTAATGACATGTTTGGGATGTGGGAAACAGTTCCTAAGTGAAAAGCAAGCAGGATTAACACTGTTACCTGGAAAATATCTGTGGATGCATGTGGGATTCAAGTACTTGGTCAAGCTTCATTTTCTCTAAGCTAGGATTCAAGATGGAAGAGACTAGTGGCATTATTTTTAAAGTGTGTATTAATGAAATGATTGCTGATACTAGTATTAACAATATCAGAGAAAAGGATGACGAAAATGGCATCCTGGGTTATAGGGACTATATGGTGATGATGAAAGGAGTAAACAAGAGGGTAAATGGGATTTCTTGATTTTCTGCAATCGAATGATGAATTCTTGGGTGGGAAATGGACCCCTTAAAGGATTTGAGATCATTAAGTTAAGTAATCCTGATAATAATCTTGCGAGTCCAAATTTGATGCATGTGGTGCAGGATTCAGCATATGGAACTATCCAAAATTTACTCCAAGTTCTTGGGCCACAAAAATGCGATTGCAACTATTTGCAATAGCAATATGTGCTCTGGTAACATTCATTATTTATACATTGCGACAAATTTGGGAAGCTAACAGGACAGAGGAGGAAAACATGCCATCAGCCAGGGTTGAACGACTTTTGTCGCAGGTTTTCACTGCTGAGATCCAATTAGCCACTAGAAATTTTAGTGATGCACATCTCATTGGAAAGGGTGGATTGGTAAAGTTTACAAAGGCCACATTGATAATAGGAGAGAGACTGTGGCCATAAAGCGGCTAAAATCAAGTTCCAAGCAAGGAGCACATGAGTTTTTTGACAGAGATTGAAACATTAACTGAGCTCCGGCATGTTAATCTAGTTTCTTTGATTAGCTACTGCAATGAGAATGAGGAAATGATTCTGTTTATGAGTATATGGCCTGTGGGACCCTCGCTGACCACTTTTACAATTTGCAAGGAACAATGGTAATGGGCTCAATCTCTCATGTGGAAGCAAACGCTTTTATGATATGCATTGGAGCTGCTCGAGGGCTAGACTATCTGCACACTGGCCAATCACTTATACATCGCGATGTAAAGGCTTCAAATATCTTGGCTTGATGAAGATCTCAGAGGTAAAAGTTTCTTACTTGGCTTGGCCAAACCTTTAAGTAGAAGCAAGTTACAAAGTCCATGTTAGCACAAAAGTAAAAGGCACATTTGGGTACTTTGACCCAAATTATCTCACAACCGGTAAACTAACCAAAAAAAAGTGGCACATAGGAAGATAGCCTAAAGGCATTTGTGGGCATTGCTGAAAGATGCTTGGATGATGAACCAAAGAAACGGTCAACAATGACTCAAGTTGTGCTACTACTTGAGTTTGCACTGGAGCAGCAAGAGAGCTCAAAATCTCCAAGTGATAAGGATGATATCCATCCCATCTAAAGATGACGCTAACTTATCAGTTAGCACTATGCAACTCGCAATGGCCTCCACAGATCTGCAGAATCCCACCACCCCTCCAAAAGAGCAAACTATCAACAAAGCGGTTATTGATAAGCCTCCATTTGGAACAAAAGATGGGAGAAAAGCCACAATACATAAACCACATAACTTTCGCCCATGTATGCATTTTGGAACAAAGTTAAACCATCTGGTAAATATGAATCATCATTATCAGCTACAAAATTATATAGCCACAATAAAATTCGAAAACATTTCCTATACATATTTGATGTTCAAAATTCAAACTTTCATGGTCGACTATAACTTATTTATCATAATGGATGCGTTTTTATAATTACTAATAATAGTTTATTGAAATGTCTATAAATGTGTTTGGGAACAGACTCGACCTTGAATGACTAGCTAAAACAGGATCCATCTTTAGTCAAACCCAAAAGTTTTGAGTATATACTGCCGCCACCGGGGACTTGAATATTTTCATCATGTTTTTTCAATAGTTAAACTTATCCAAGACTTTCTTTAGGCAATCCTGCAGGCTATCATGCCACAGAAGAAACAGTGCAAAAGGGCAAACAGAATATTAACATGCAGCTGATTCCAGTTGATGAATCAAATGAGGACGTTGTTGAGTCTGATGTTAAGTTGGATAATCCTGATGTTGTGGAGCCTAACAATGATCCCCAGTCAAGGGTTGGGGTGTGGGTGCTGTCTTATTAGCCCGCACAAGGCATTTATCGAATAGCTGAACACGTGTTTTGTTTACTTTGTATTGCAGATGGGAGAGTACCCTTCCACTGAAGTAACAGGAAGAAATCTTGTTCAATTATCAAAAGCAGAAGCCATGGGTGCAATCTCTGATGGTATTTACTTTATGGCCTTTTCTGTAGTTAATATTTATAAAGATTTTGTACTTTGGGAAAAAAAATAATCTGTGCACCCACCATTGTATTAATTTCAGGTAAGTTAATGAAGCCATAGATCATCAACGAAGCCATCATGTGGAATCCAAAGTCGGCAAATATTATATGCAAATAGAGGTAATTCTGAAACATGCAACCACCTCAATTATTTCAATTTTAAGGATGTTGTTCATCTGAAATGTCCTCTTGCAGAAAGTGTCTTTCTCAAACTGGAGAGACCAAATGCTGCAATCCGAGATGCTGATGCAGCTTTACTGGTAGATGTGTTTTATTTCCTACTTATTCACTGGCTTTGAGGAATTTGATTACTGATGCTTGCTGAGGTAGTTGTTCTCTTTGAACAAAATGATTGATTTAACTGCATGATCATATATATCAGATCAACCCCGACTTTGCAAAAGGATATAAAGCACGAGGGATGGCAAGAGAAATGCTGGGCTTATGGAAGAGGCAGCTCGTGATTTGCATGTGGCATCACAGTTGGATTTTGATGAGGAGATCAGCTTGTGCTCAAAAGGTCATTTTTACTAAAGACTAGACTGAATTTGTGCGTACTTTATGGGCTTCATTTTCATTTTTTTGGTTACTTTACATAAGAATTTCAGCATGTGTGTGTTTTAACAGCTGTTGCTAAATACTTTTCAGGTTGAACCCAAAGCAAATAAAATCAAGAGTATTGCAGAAATTATGAATGCTTGCGGAAAGAAAATGACTAATGAAAACTCAGCTTGAAAAGCAAGGTTTTCCCAGGTATTTTCCTATTGTAGCTCATAAGTTAGGTTCTCTTTACTATAATAAGCCCTTCTCATCATCTGTCCAGTTCGCTTTTCCACGCAAGGGAGTTTGACATTTGGGGCCAGTTTTGCTTTTTACATTTTCAAAGGCCTTTCTATTTGAAAATTTTTAAATTTTTTCTGAATGTATTTGCCATTCTATCATCACAACAAATCTTCAAATTCGATTTGACCTAAAACACCCACTATACTTTCAAAATAATGAGACATAAGTTGATTTGAAAAACAACTCTTTTTTAAGTATTAAGAAAAAAATAAATAAACTACCTAAACTTTTATCTCTATACCTATCCTAATAATCTACAGAAATACAATGTCATTTAAAAAATTTCAAACTGTAACTACTTCCTCACTTTATGAATACGCTAGAAAAAAAACAGCAATAAAACCAAACAGGGGCTCTTCATCTTTGTTTATCAAGTTGTATGTCTAACTAGACATTACTAAATTTTATAATTGCATTTATACTAATTCTGGTTTCATTCTTCACGTCTGCATATAGTCCAAATGAGTAAATCAGTTTCTTTTGATTTTGTTTCAGGATGCTGAAGCTGCTTCTGTTTAGGGACGATGGTAGGAGTAACTGAAGAAAATAATGTATGGATGAATATGGGTTTAATATGTTTTCTTTTTCCTCTCTCTTACTGTTCCCATTTTTATTACAGGAGAAGTAATTGGGATCCACTCTTATAACAGTTAAAAACTAAGTTGAATGCTGCTGAAAAGACACAGAACGGCTTGCAATAATCTATTTCACTGCTACTTGGTTTGGCCCCTTGTCGTTTCATTTCTCCAGTTTACTCAGCCTTAGCAGGGAAGTACCCAAAAGTCATGTTTCTAAAAGTTGATATTGATGAGGCCACAGATGCAGCAGCTGAGTGGAATGTTAGCAATGTCCCAAGTTTCTTCTTCGTGAAAAATGGCAGAGAGATTGATAAATTAGTTGGAGCTGACAGAAATTCGCTTGAAACCAAGATTGCCCAGCATTCTCGATAGTCTTTTAACGTGTGCAGCATTTTTAACCTGTCTTCTTAGTGCTTTGAGTATTCCTTCTGAGTTTGTGCAAATGCACAACTGCTCTCTTTTTCTACTTTCTTATTTTTTTACTTTTGAGCTAAGTGGAACTTGAGTTTGTTATATGTTAAGATTGATAAATAACCGTATCAGTTGAAAGCCCAAATGTAAGAGCCCTTTGTATATTTTACAGAGAGATAAGTTATATATAGGCCAAGCATTGTCTATAAGCTGCAGCTTACGTTGCCAGGGACAAATATTTTGACTAATAGATCTGTGATATAAGTCTCTACCAACTGTAATTTGTTGCAGCACTATTCTTGGAATGAGAAGATGGGCACTTTGATGTTAATTCCTTTCACTCAAATTTTATCCATGATGTTATTGCCGCTGAATCTATTGCTCTCCGAGAAGTGGTTCGGTGGGCGGACGTCCTTTCCATCGATAAATGTATCTTTGAGAGTGATTCACTTAATGCCATTTACATGATGTTATCCATGATGTTTTTTGTGATGGGGATTTTTCCCTAACTGATGTAACTTATTTTGGCCACATGTCAACTTTTTGACTAATGCAATCAACCCATTTATCCAAGAAAGAAAAAAAAAAAAAAAAAAAAAATGGGCGACACATATTGTAGAAGACCAATATATGATGTGTCTTATAACCAGATTTTCTACCTTAGGTTCATCATCAAATGTAGATTCAGAAAAACTATCATTTTTTTTTTAAGTGTATGAAAATTGCAACAATAAGGGTTGTACTTCACTGCTATTGGTGTGTGAATTTATGGTGTTGTTTGGACATCTCAATAGCAGTCCCAAAAAACAGGTGAGGGTTGTGGAGTTTGACAAAGGTTGGCTTAAAAATTAAGATAATTTTGTATGTTTATACTAGTAATAGAGCACATACCCCCTTTTTGATATGTTTTTTGAATGATGTACCTAAAATACCCTCACTTCTTTTTTTAAACCTCATAGCTATAACTAATGTGATAACTACCATTTACAATACCCATTTTTATAACTCACGACTACTATTTTATCATTATTTTTTATTATTATTTATGTAAAAATTTAAATAAATATACTAAAATTATATAAAAATAAATATTTATTTATATTATAAAAAATTTAGTACATGCATCGAATGTGCCTAAACTACTAGTATGAATTAGGCATATTCAAGTGCTTAAAGAGCCTGGAACAAAATATGATTATCTTATGATAAGCAAGTGAAATAAACTTATTGCTAATGCTAAGTAATGAGGTTAAGCTCTCACTAATATTAAGAAATGAGGTTTCAATGTGGAGTTGTTACTCGTCTTTTATTGAAGGGATTTGAATTAACTCTTTTAATTAAGAAAAAAGTTCAAATATCAATTTGGTTATTTTGATTTGTGATCTGTTGACCCTAATTT